>CM075347.1:89541250-90946875 GCA_037693485.1 Kitagawia praeruptora | reverse complement strand
ATGAAATGGGGCGCGCGTTGAAATTTTTAAGTCGAACTTTAGACATCAGTTTTAAAATAAGTGATGACGTAAAAAAACAAAGACATCAGCTTTAATCGGGGTGATGTTATTACATCTTTTAACATCAGCGGCATTAGTAACCGATGTCTAATGTGTGATGTCTATGTAACTTTTTCTTGTAGTGAAGTTAGCAAGATATACAAGCTGTCCAAACAAGACTCATTGGGATGCTCTTGATAGAGTGCTTAGATATATAAAAGGCACCATATATCTTGGTCTGCATTACAGGAGGTTTCCTGGAGTGCTAGAGGGATATAGTGATGCAAGTTGGATAGCTAAGAAGTCTGGTTCTAATGGAGTGATTGGATATCTGTTTACCCTAGCGGGTGGAGCAGTATCCTGGAAGTCTTCTAAACAGACTATTATAACTCGGTCTACTTTTGAGGCTGAGTTGTGTGCATTAGATGCCACAGGGACTGAGGCTGAATGGTTACATGGACTTATGTCAGTGTTACCTGTAGTAAGTCGTCCACTTCCTGCTTTTGTTGTTCATTGTGATAGCCGTACAACTATCGACAAGATAAATAGCAAGAAGTATAATGTGAAAACAAAGAGACATATCCAAGTTAGACTAAAGTCTATAAGGGGTCTAATGTCTGAAAGGATTATTGCTGTTGAGTTTATTGGAACTCAAGAAAACCTAGCTGATCCTTTGACTAAGGGACTTGAGCATGCTGTAGTCCTTAAGTCTAGGTTGGGGATGGGACTGATAGCCCATAATGATTCATCTACAGCGGGAACCCAATACACATGAGAGGAGATCCCTCGAAAGTGTATTCAATGTGGTAATAACAAGTTGTAAGGGTGAATTGGTTGTACCTTTAACTACATAGATTGATACTCACGTATCTGGAGTCTATCCCCTGTAAACCTATAAGGTACTGTAACTGCCAGAATAGCAATAGTTATTTGAACTCTGAATGGGGTCAAGTCATATGACGAGATGCTAGCAGTACATCTCTGGAGATGCCCAGCTAAGCGAATGTAATTGTGTGGTCGCAATTAGAGGAAAGGGTTATTCCTTGAAGCATTCGACGAACAGGATCGAGACAGGACCATTAACGTCTCAAAGCCGTAGATTAGCACCATAGCCATTGACTTGTCGTCGTCTATGGAGTGTGGTTACACCAAACGGATAAAGATTCAAGGTGAAATATTCCATCCGAATCTGGTAGCCATCGAAGTAGAGGACTTAGGAGGGTTCAAACCCGGAAGGGTACCTACTTTGAAAAACAAGTCATGATGAAAATCGATATGCATTTCTGTATGGATTCGTGGGGGATTGTTAGAAAATGGAAAGTTTGAGACATATTTATAATATGTTCTTGATGTAATTTCCTGAAACTAACAAGTGAAGGTTGTTCCTTGTAATAAGGACTTAAACTTTCATGTTTTGATCTAAGACATTTTCTTAGTGGAATCCATAAATAAATTGAGTTGAAGGTGCTTGCTTGAAATGGGTTATGTGGGTTAGTTAGTTGAAATAACTTGAGTCCCACATAGAATTGGTAATGAGAGGTTTGTGGCTTTATATAGCTCCATGTGCAAGTGTAGTGTATAACTACTAAGGCATGTGGGTGTGCATGGTTGCAGTGTGAGCCTCGCGCACACACACGCGCGCGCGCCGCCGCCCGCCACGCCACGCCACGCCACGCCACGACACGACTCGGGTCGGGTCTGGTCGAAGGGCGATTTGGGCGAATGTCTCGGCGTCTCGCGTACGCGAGGCGACCTGGACGAGGAATTTTATTACCTGGAATATTGATTTATTTTAACAGGTTTCAAATTTATTTGTTATAGCAATACTGGAAATGAATGGATCAGTATTGGATAAAATCCTGGACTGGATCAGTACCTGGAACAAATCCTGATGGACTTAGTCAGACATCAGATACTGATGGACTAAATCCTGATGGATATCAGTTCCTGACGAGCACTGAATCCTGATCCTGACGGACATCAAATCCTGATGCTACTGATGGTCAGATCCTGACGCAGTTGTAACTGAAAAATAAATACTGATGCAGTTAATGAAATTAAATCAGAATATTTACTTTCCTTTTAAGGCATATCTCTTACGTTTTATTTTTGGGTATTATATATATCGAAGATATAACGTTAAGAAACATACCTTAAGGAAAAACCCTTGTTCATTCTTCTTCTCTGTTCTCTCTCGACACAAACAGATTATTTAAATAATTCTTAGGCGAACTGAGGTGCTGGTCGTCGTTGATCTCTGGTGTATCTGTGAACACATTGATCAGAGCTGTTTTATTCTGGAAGTGTTATTGCAGCAACCCAACATAGCGTAAGTGGGGCAATAATCTCTTCAAGAACAGCCAAGTCTTCTCGAAGGGCTTGGTGACTCAGCTGTTCTTCTCTCTCTGATCAGTATTGCTAATAGCTTCTGTGGGAGATAAGTTTGCTCTTACTTTTCTCGTTAATTACAGTCTCTAATTATATTCTTGTGTTGCCTTAGTGATTTGTTTCTGTTAATTGGTTTTATGCCTGTTCTTGTTTAATATATATCATTGCCTCATTGTTGTGTATAGTATAATATACCCAACATCCCCTCCATCCATCCTAACGTTTATATATGGTTTAAATTCATGTTATAACAAAAGATTCTAAAAACACATTTGTCTAGTATGTACATGCATAACAAAGATAAAATTCCCAGAACTACACGTGCACAATGCACCAAATGAATTGAACTCTAGTCAAAAAAATGCCTACTCGATATCCGTTAGGTCATGGATTCCAACCTCTGGAAACATAATATTGCCCTCCTGTTCCCGCCCCAAGTGAGGGCTGTATTCTGCAACATAAGATTATCGTTGTTATTATCTCCTTGGCAGTGACAACATAATAGTTTATGATTAGTGACCACGATTTCCTTTTCGCTGTTCTAAAACGTAACAACCCTTGGGTTGCTTGATTATCAACTGAGAAGTAAAATGATCCCTCCTTTTTTCCCTCAAAACATATACATTATTTGTAAGGAAGGTCGTTCTTGGTGCGATAGTCAAATGTCTACTTGATTATCCGATAAGTCATGGATCAAACATCTAGAAACAATTTTTTATATTAAGGGTAAGGATCAGGTTCATTTTTTAGAACCTGCTATTAAGGGGTCATTTTCCACTCGTAACAACATATGTTCTTTATTTTAAGAAACACTTACCAGTTATATATTTTGTTCTGGGGGTTTTCTCCTTGATTTATTTTTGTTGATGGCTATTATGGGTTCTCCAAATGTGAACAACATCAGACTCAGATGTGTAAAATTTAAGAAAGATCACAAGCTTGAATACAAGAGAAAATAACTCCCTCGGTTACAAACAAGGCCTCGAGAATGCCTCTGCATCAAACTTTTTTCTTGTGCACTCCTTAATTTTGGATTTCTCAATGAATTTCATCACAAAGATCCTTTGAGCTTATATGCTACCTGACACAGGAGTTCATCTTACAGCTTAGAGAAGAAACTGTAGTTTCAAACACATCACACCTATGCACCGACATATATAAGTTATAACAATCTCAGTCTATATTCTATCTCTGCAATACCGATCGCAGTTAGCATCTGATATGTTCAAAAAAATATATTAATCATTTTGTCTGAAGTACCATTAAAGATAACGACTAGAAGTCACTCCAAAAAAAACAAAGAATACCTCTGAGAAGAAAAAGAGAATAATCACAAGAAGAAACAAATATTGTGTAATGAGAAGTAAAATAGAAATTGTCTTGCATGCATTATGGTTTTCGTTTAGTTTAATCTTCTCATATTCTTGAAGTTGTCACTTAAACCAATTGGAGGATTTGGGCGCATAACATTTTATATTTTAGTAAACTACATTTCGTGGCTGTAAGTCTCGAAATACATATATTTCCCCAATATATATAGATAAAAATCAATCAGTAGTTATATATGAGGGGTGGTGCTTTTCCCTTTAACTTCATTTACACATCTCTTACATAATTAAGTTTGTGGTATTTTGAGTCATCCTCCGCTGTATTGAGAAATATTTGTGAATGTTTTGGTATTGCATATTTGCAGGCATATATATTAGCATACGAAGCCTCAAGTTTACTTTGGGCGGCTTTTAAGTAAATGGTTTTCATTTCAATCTGCGGCATTGTCTTTAATTTTGTGGACAGCAGCTAGATTTGAGTAAGAAAATGACAACAGTATTAGAAATACATGGGCATAAGCCAAAGAGGAACAAGAAAATTCCCAACAGGCAACAGTCACTAATACATGTTTCTTCATCCTATGTGAAGAGCACAACATCAAGAGTAGGAAATCCTTCAACTACAACAGATAGAAGAATTGATAAATGTTCTTTCTTCCTTTTCATATAAAAAAGAAGAAAAAAAAAGTATAAGAAAAACACATCATAGTCATTGCGATATAAACATGCATAGCCCCTTAACACTAAATTATTTATATCATCTCATCGGAATTCTCTTAGCTTTCTTTACTCTGTCTCCGGAAATGGATATCATAAGGCTCAGCTTGGCACAAGAAAATTTTACCAACACCACCTGTTTAGATAAAGAGAGGGAAGCGCTTCTCAACTTTAAACAAGGACTCCAAGATCCACTAGGCAGGCTTTCTTCTTGGGCAGGTGTCGACTGCTGCCAATGGAGTGGCATCAGATGCAGTATATCAGGGAATGTCATCAAACTCGACCTCAGAAATCCATTTACATATACTAATTCCAGAAGGTCATGTTTGGGTGGTGAGTTAAACTCTTCTTTGCTTCAGCTGAAAAATCTAGAATATTTGGATCTAAGCTCAAACTGTTTTGAGGGACTTTAAATTCCTGAATTTTTTGGAATGATCAAGAATTTGAGATATCTAAATCTCTCTTTCTCGTCATTTGGGGGGGAAATCCCACCTCATATTGGAAATTTATCTATCTTGCATCAGCTTGATCTTAATAAAAAAGATTTTGAAACTCCAATATCATACATTTTATCATCTGGGCACTTGCAATGGCACTCGGGTCTTATTTCCATAAATTATCTCAACATGGGAAATGTTATCCTACTCGGTCAAGCGTCAGAGTTCTTTAAAGCAGTCAATATGCTTTCTTTTCTTGAAGAGTTACACTAGCATTCCTGCAGCCTTGATAATCTCCCACTTTCACTTCCATATGTCAACTTGACCTTGCTTTCTGTCCTTGATCTCTCGGATAACGAAATTCAGTCTTCAATACCAAAATGGATTTCTAACCTCACCAGTCTTACAAAACTAGACCTCAGCAATGACTATTACAATCTCAATGGAAATATTCCCAGAGAATGTGGAGACAAGGACTCTAAAGAAAATCTTGATCCTCAACTATATTATGGAATGAAAGGTCAAATACCAAGATCCTTAGGAAGTCTTTGTGGTCTGAAAGTAATGAACCTCTCAGGAAATCTTTTAACAGGTGAACTAGATGAATTTTTGGACAGCTTTACCACAGTTTGTCCCAACAACAGCCTAGTGTCCCTAAGTCTGAGCGGCAACCAGTTAACAGGGGCCTTGCCAAGCTCATTGGGGGAGACTCAAGTATCTGAAACAACTCCATATTAGTCATAACTGTTTCTGGGGATCTGTTCCAGAATCTATAGGAAACTTATTATTTTTGCAAGAACTGGATATCTCTCTCAACGAAATGAACGGAACAATTCCAAGAACTTTAGGGCAACTTTCTAAGATCACTGTTCTGAATTTCGAAGACAACCACTGGCAAGGTGTTACAACTCAAGACCATATAATGAATCTCACAAGATTGCAATATTTATATATCAGCACAGACAGAGCCAGACCATTGGTTTTCAATGTTACAACTGAATGGAATTCCCCTTTCAGGCTCTTGTCTCTGGTACTATATAACTGTATAGTGGGACTTACATTTCCAGCATGGAATCGTGTACAAAGTGAACTCAACTATGTAATCCTTCACAATGCAGGAATTGAAGACACCATACCTAAAGAATGGTTCTTTAACATATCACCCAAAGTCATCTTCTTGGATTTGTCTGATAATAAAATAAAGGGAAAGCTGCCACAAAAGTTAAAATTTCCAGAACTACAAAATATTGACCTAAGGAAAAACCGGTTAGAAGGATCATTGCCACTTTGGCTTACCAATGCTACCGAACTTTTTCTTCAACAAAATTTATTCTCCGGGCCTATCCCGGATGATATCAGTGAACTGAGACAACTCAGAATTCTTGATGTTTCCAAGAACCGTCTTACTAGCAGGATCCCATCACCCCTTTGTACAATGACAGTTTTGGAAGTACTATCCCTCAGAGAAAATCAATTATCTGGGAAGCTACCTAAATGTTGGAATGATTATCAGCAGATATACATTCTTGATATAGCAAGCAATAACCTATCTGGCGAAATCCCTAGTTCTATTGGTCTCCTACGTTATACCACTAAATTGAGTTTGAGCAGCAACAATCTAAGTGGAGAGATACCATTGTCGCTACAGAATTGCACAAGTCTGCAGAGCTTAGATCTTGGAGATAACAATTTGTCAGGAAACCTACCATTGTGGATAGGAAATAATTCCGCCCAATTATGGATCCTACGCCTGAGATCTGTAGAAAATAGAGCCTTGTGCTATTGCTATTAGGTGTATGAGTATAACATAGAAGAGTTATCTATACTATAAGAGCAATATGTAGCATAAGGGAAGTTGAAAATCAATGTTTAAAGAGAAGAACAAACTATGACTCTTGTATTGATATGAAGCAATCAGCTTGAAGAATTACATAGGCAAGATAAACATATTTATATTGAATTACATGTAAGAAAAGTCTATGATAATCCAACTACTAAATTAAAAGTCTATGGTTGGTATGCTGTTAATGTAGACTTTCAACACCCCCTCAAACTAAAGATGGTTGAAAAACCAGTTTGAGTTTGTAAACAAAATTACCGAAAAAGTGGTAGGAGGATTTTGAACCGGAGACACGATGTAGATGAATCGTGCCTTTTTGTTGGTCTTTGCACCTCCCCAAACTGATGTAATTCTGATAGCTAGAGAAGCATTGTCAGAATAATAAGCTAATTTGATGGCTGAAGAAGCACTGTCAGAACGGTAAAACAATTCTGATGGCTGGAGAAGCACTGTCAGAATGAGAAGCACTGTCACGTCTATGGCTGATCCCAAGAGTCTGTCATGGTAGACCCCGAGGTGACAGTTAATGAGGTGGAAGGTTGACTGCTTTCTCTTTCCATTTTTTTTTATATACTACTAAAAATCACTTACACCCGTTGTATTTTTCAGTGGGCTGATTTACTGTGGCCCAAATAATGAAAATTAATAGGCTAGTAAATGTTTGGCCCAAATGAAAGAAATAAACGGCTGTAGCCCTAAACTAATTAGAACAGGGTAGACTGGCAGTGTATATTCGAGAGAACGAGACGTACACACATAGTGGGTCAACTCGGAGGAGAGTTTAGCAACTGGGTGTGTGGACTCGAACCAAGATGGATTGGTTCGTGACTTGTGACCGAGTCCGAGAGGTCTCTGCTTGTCCGAGTTGTGATTTCAAGCTGGTGAACTCGGTTGATGAGCGTCAACTGCTTGTGAAAGCATCTCACAGACAAGGTGGAGCTGGGTTGGTGAATCAAAGGAGAATCAGTGAGTCGACTTGGCGAGTGAGTTTACTCAGAGTATGATGACTCGATGGTGTTTGTGGATATGGCTGGTAGGAGTCGAAATACGCAGTTTTTGTGTTGCTCTCTGTGTAGACTCACAAAGTGTTTGTGTAAATGTCTCAGAGAGTATGTGACACAGGAGGATATGGAGACACTAGCAAAGTGTTTGTGTAAGTGCTGCGGAGCGAATGAAATCAGATAGACAAAAGTGTTTGCCGGAGTTCTGACAAAGGCTTGCAAAAAACCTACCGGGACTTAACTTGAGGTATGTTGTATGTTTTGTAACTGATTTTGATGACAGCGGAAATAGCGAAGATCAGGAGCTTAAAGCTCTGATACCATGTAGAAAATAAAGCCTTATGCTATTGCTGTTAGGTGTATGAGTATAACATAGAAGAGTTATCTATACTATAAGAGCAATATGTAGCATAAGGGAAGCTGAAAATCAATGTTTAAAGAGAAGAACAAACTATGACTCTTGTATTGATATGAAGCAATCAGCTTGAAGAATTACATAGGCAAGATAAACATATTTATATTGAATTACATGTAAGAAAAGTCTATGATAATCCAACTACTAAAGTAAAAGTCTATGGTTGGTAAAAGTCTATGGTTGGTATGCTGTTAATGTAGACTTTCAACACCGCTGTTAATGTAGACTTTCAACAAGATCTAATAATCTTAGTGGAACCATACTTGAATAATGGTGCAATCTTTCTATTCTTCATATCCTGGATCTTTCCGAGAACAGTCTTTCAGGGGTTATTCCGAGCTGTTTGGCCAATCTGCGTTCACTGGTGTATACTAAAACTGACCCAACCATTGGCTACATCGACTTGGGGACGTACAACTTCGAAGAGAAAATATTAATGATGACTAAAGGAAGAGAAATGGAATATAGCAGCACTCTGGCACTGGTCAAGATCATAAATCTTTCCTGCAATAATTTAACAGGTGAAATACCACTTGGAAAAGCAAACCTCACAGCACTGGGAACCTTAAACCTTTCCAGGAATTATCTTACAGGAAGCATCCCGAATGAAATTGGAAACATGAGATGGCTGGAAACACTTGATCTGTCGAACAACAAACTTTTCGGACCTATTCCAGACAGCATTGCATTGCTGCATTCCTTGAGTCACTTCAATGTCTCACACAACAATTTGGTTGGGAGGTTCCAGTGGGAAAACAAAGGCAGACACTCACTGACGTGTCCATTTTTTAAGCTAATCCTTTATTATGTGGGAAGCCGCTTCTGTTAGAGTTGGTTAGCTTTTATAAAGTCAAATAGTCAAAATAAAAGTCAAAGGAGTCTTTTTAAAGACTTTTAGGCGCCAAAAGTTGTTAGGATTGGAGAATATTTATATAAACCAATCTGTAATCATTTTTCGGTTACGAAAATATTAATATTCTATTCTCATCTCTCTTGATTTCTTTCTCTATCTCTCTCTGTTCTTGATCACATCTCTCTGGTTATTCACTGTTTTTGTTGAGTTTGTTAGCTAATTTCAGTACAAACACTGTGTGTACTGCAACAATGGTATCAGAGAGAGGTTATCCTGGTCAAAATATTTCAGTTCTTGATAATTCTGAGCGTAATCGACGATAATTCTAGCGCCGACGACTAGAAAGAAGACAGTGACGATGTCGACATCTTCGAATGATGATCAATTCAGCTTCTGGAGAAGAAAATCGATGAACAACAACATCGATTAGAAGATTTGATGAAGTTGATTCTGGATATGCAAACTCAAAACAATAATTCTGCATCAACTTCTCAAATTCCACCTCTGAATTCAGGTAATAACTCTTCAAGACCTTTAGGTTATACTCCTAAACTTGAGTTTCCAAAGTTTGATGGTTCGAGTTCTAAGAATTGGGTTAAAAAATGTGAAAAATACTTTGGATTGTGTAAAATTCCTGATGAACAAAAGTGGATTTGGCTTCTTGGTATATGAGTGATAAGGCTGAAGTATGGGTTTCTGATTATCTGTCTGGTAGAAGAAATGTGGTTTGGAGTGAATTTATCATGGATTTGGATGCAAGATTTAGGGATGAATTAGGTGATAATGTGGTGGAGCAGTTTAATAAGTTGCAACAGACTGGTTCTTTAGAGAGTTATATTGATGATTTTGAGAATCTTAAATCTATCATGCATCAACAAAATCATCGATTACCTGCTACCTATATCTTAGAAAGTTTTGTAGGAGGATTGAAATCAGCCATTAAACCTTTTGTGAAGGCCTTTAAACCTACAACTGTGACAGAAGCTATTAGGTATGCTAGGTTGCAAGAGGAAACATTGGCTGCTAACAATGTCAAGAGTAATAAATCTACATTTCCAGTCTATCCTAGTAACAAGACTGCTTCAGTTGTTCATTTGGCTAATAGTAATAAACCACCTTTACTACCTACTCCTCAAATGAAGCCTATCAATTCTGTGATATCTAAAGAAAATGTCAGACCATTTAAGTACATTCCTGCAGAAGTGAGGGCAGAGAAATTAGCTAAGGGGTTATGCTATTATTGTGATCAGAAATATGAAAGAGGTCATAAATGCAAGTTTAAAGAATCACAATTATTTACTGTGGAAATACCTTGTGCTGGAGAGGATGATTGTTCTGAAGATAGTGATCAAGATGAAGTTGGCATGACTGATCCTTGTATATCAGTTAATGCACTTTTTGGGAATAAGAATTTTCAGACAATGAGGGTGAAAGGGGTTGCTGAGAATCAACCTTTGTATATTCTGGTTGACTAAGGTAGTACACATAATTTCTTAGATACTGAGGTAGCAAAGAAATTGGGTGTGGTGGTACAGAAGATTGATATTCAAGCTGTAACAGTGGCTGATGGTAACCATATTGCTTATCAACAAATGGTTCAACAATTTGCTTGGAAACTAAATGGGGTGTAGTTTCAGGCAGATGTGTTGTTAATTCCTTTGGGAAGTTGTGATATGGTACTTGGAGTACAGTGGTTAAGTACTTTAGGGGCTGTTTCTTGGGATTTTAAAGAATTAGTGATGCAATTTGAACTACAAGGAAAAGTTATTCAGTTAAAAGGAGTGGCACCAAAGAAACTCAAGGTGTTGAAAGGAGGTTTAACTAAGAAGATGGCTACTAATGCTTCTCAGTTATGTTTTCTACAACTCAGGCAAATACAAGATAATGTGCAGGAGAACACTTCTGTTTCTGTAGATGTGTTACAAGTTGATCAGGTTACAGGTATCCAGTTGAATAATTTGGAGAAGAAGGAACCTGAAGAGCTATTGTCCTTAAAACAGAAATATGCTTGTGTGTTTGAAGAGCCAAAAGAGCTACCACCTAGCAGAGGTGTGTTTGATCACAGGATTCCTTTAGAGAATGAAGCCAAACCTGTGAATATTAGGCCATATAGGTATCCAATTAAACAGAGGGATATCATTGAGCAAAGTATTCAAGAGATGCTTGAAAGAGGAATCATTCAGAAAAGTTGTAGTCCATTTGCATCACCAGTGGTATTAGTGGGAAAGAAAGATGGAACTTGGAGACTGTGTGTGGATTATAGGGAGTTAAACAAGAAAACTGTTAAAGACAAGTTTCCCATTCCAGTTGTAGAAGAGTTGATTGATGAACTAGCTGGGGCAACTATCTTTAGTAAGTTGGATTTAAGGGCTGGATATCATCAAATGAGAGTTTTTGAGAAAGATGTGTATAAGACAGCTTTCAAAACACACACTGGTCACTATGAGTTTTTAGTAATGCCTTTTGGCCTTACTAATGCTCCAGCTTCTTTCCAAGGATGGATGAATGATATTTTTAAGCATTTACTTAGAAAATATGTCTTAATTTTCTTTGATGACATCCTTGTTTATAGCAAATCTTCAAGTGAGCATTGGCAGCATTTGGAGGAGGTGTTTGAGTTAATGAAGATTCATCAGCTATATGCTAAGGCAAGTAAATGCAATTTTGCAATGGAGAAAATTGAGTACTTAGGACATTTCATATCTTCTAAGGGAGTAGAAACTGATCCCATAAGATCAAGGCTATTGCAGAATGGCCCAAGCCTAGTAATGCGAAGGAATTAAGAAATTTTTTTGGGACTTGCTGGGTATTATAGGAAATTTGTCCATAATTTTGCTTGGATTATTAAAGATTTGACTAATTTGTTGAAGAAGGGTGAGTTTAAATGGCATGAGGGAGCTCAGCAAGCATTTGAGAATTTGAAGCTAGCTCTTACTACTGCTCCTGTATTAGCAGTTCCTGATTTTAATAAGAAATTTGTGGTAGAAACAGATGCATCTAAAGGAGGAATAGGAGCTGTATTAATGCAGGATGGCCATCCTATTTCTTTCATTAGTAAATCATTGGGACCAAGGTGGCAGAAATTATCAGTGTATGAGAAAGAATTATTAGCCATTGTTTGTGCTGTTCAGAAATGGGAGCAATATCTTAGTGCATGACATTTCTTAATCAAGACAGATCAGAAAAGTTTGAAGTGGTTGTTGCAACAAAAGATTTCTACACCATTTCAATAGTTTTGGTTATCCAAGTTGATGGGATTCAGTTATGACATTGAGTATAAACATGGAAAAGAAAATGTGGCTGCTGATGCACTTTCTAGAGTGCCAGGGTCTGAAATTTTGTGTTTAGCAATTTCTGTGGTGGATTCTGATCTATGCAGTCACAATATTGCTAGTTATTCTCAAGATACCACTATTCTGCAGTTAATTCAAGATCTACAGAATAACATAGTGGTTCCTAACTATTGGTGGCAAGGTCAATTCCTTAGAAGAAAAGGGAAGATTGTGATTGGGCCTAATACTACTCTAAGAACTAAACTCATATCATGGCAGCATAACACTCCTGAAGGTGGGTATGTGGGAAGAGATTCTACTTATGTGAGAGTAAAAAGCTTGTTTTACTGGCCAGGGATGTCTAAAGATGTCAAATCCTTTGTGCGACAGTGTGGGGTTTGTCAAGTTTCAAAATATGAGGCAATAGCTTCTCCTGGGCTTTTGCAACCACTGCCTATACCTGAAGAAGTCTAGATAGATATATCAATGGACTTTGTTACTGGTTTACCTAAGTCTCAAGGTAAAGAGGTGATTTTAGTTGTTGTGGATAGGTTGAGCAAATATGCTCATTTTATGTCTTTATCTCATCCATTTACTGCTAATCAAGTGGCTCAGGTATAGCTTGATAATGTGTTTAAGTTGCATGGTTGGCCTAGAACTATTGTGAGTGATAGAGATGCAATCTTTTTAAGTCAGTTTTGGCAACACCAGTTTGCTTTGCACGGTACAGATTTACTGTTGTCTTCTGCTTATCATCCACAAACAGATGGACAATCTGAAGTGGTAAATTGATGTTTGGAGACTTATTTGAGATGCATGTGTGGAGATTGTCCTCAAGAATGGAGTAGCTGGCTTTCCTTAGCTGAATGGTGGTATAATACACATTTCCATTCAGCAACAGGTTTAACTCCTTATGAGGTGGTGTATAATCAAATCCCACCATTGCATTTACCATACTTACCTGGAGAATCGAGGAATAAGGAAGTGGATAGAACTATGCAAAGAAGAGAAGCTATGATTGACAGGGTCAAATTCTATTTACAAAGAGTGTATCAAGTTGGTGATTGGGTGTGGTTTAAATTGCAGCCTTATCGACAGAATACTGTGCAGAGAAGAGTGAATCAGAAGTTAGCTTACAAATTTTATGGTCCATTTCTGATTACAGAAGTGATTGGTAAGGTGGCTTATAGGTTGCAATTACCTGAATCAGCTGCAATTCATAATGTGTTTCACATCTCTCAGTTGAAGGCTTTTCATGGAACATCACCTGTTACTACTACTGTTCCTGATTGGTGGATTGGGCAACAAATCCAAGGTATTGGTGTTGGACAGCCAAGGGCTATTCTGGATAAGAAAATAGTGAAATTCAGAAACAAGGTTCAAGTTCAGTATTTGGTACATTGGGAAGGTCTCACTGAACAAGAAGCAACCTGGGAGATTGCTGAGGATTTTGTGCAACGTTTCCCTCAATTTCCAATGATTTGATGCTGCATTGGTGATTCATTACAGTGGTCCTTGACTAGACTTGAGGTCAAGTCTTGTGGAAGAGGGGTGATATGTTAGAGTTGGTTAGCTTTTATAAAGTCAAATTGTCAAAATAAAAGTCAAAGGAGTCTTTTTAAAGACTTTTAGGTGCCAAAAGTTGTTAGGATTGGAGAATCTTTATATAAACCAATCTGTAATCATTTTTCGGTTATGAAAATATTAATATTCTGTTCTCATCTCTCTTGATTTCTTTCTCTATCTCTCTCTATCTCTCTCTCTGTTCTTGATCAAATCTCTCTGGTTATTCATTGTTTTTGTTGAGTTTGTTAGCTAATTTCAGTACAAACACTGTGTGTACTGCAACAGCTTCTTACCAAGTGTCCCAGTTCTGACGGAGGTTCTGATGTTCCCATTTCACAATCTGTAATAAACTACTTAAGATTCGAGGAAATAAGTTACGATTTAACCAACAAAAGAGATCCACACAACAATTAGTTTTGTTTACAACCCAGAATTAAGGAAAAATAACGACAACTTGCAAGTCTTTCGAGAGGTCTGCTCTCTCCAAACCTAAATTGACTAATTAACAAAATATCTCCATAACCCTAATTTGCTCCATCGCATTCTCTTTTATTTGCTTCTCCTGAAAAGACACAATTACCTTTCTCTTTCCTGTGACATCCCTCCTTTGCCCTTGTCATTTGAAATGACGCTCCTGCCCTTGCTTTTCTTTCTTGCATATGTTATCAATGGTCCATACTCTGTACCTTTCATCACATTACCCGGGGGCCAAAGTTTCACCTTGTTCTCAAGGTGGAAATCCGGGAAACGCGCACTCAAAGAACTCGCCTCCTCCCACGTTGCCTCAAACTCTGGTAGTTGTTTCCACTTAATTAACACCTCCAACCCTGACCCTTTTGTGTTGCGTACATCCAGAAGTTGTTCAGGTTCGCCCACTAACTCCATGTCTGCAGTGACTTGCTCTGGAATCAGAGCACTAACTGGTGTAGATCCAACAACTCATTTTAATTGAGAAATGTGGAAAACTGGGTGGATTTTGCTAGTTTCTGGTAGTTGGAGCTTATATGCTACTTTACCAATTTGTTGTATGAATGGAAATGGACCATAGAATTTGGCTGCCAGCTTTTCAAAAGGCCTACGAGCTAATGATCTCTGTCGATAAGGCTGAAACTTGACATACACCAATTCTCCCACTTTAAACGCATCCTCCCTGCGCTTCTTATCTACATTGGTCTTCATGATTTGCTGAGCTTCAACAAATTAAAGTGCAAGTCGTCTAAGATAGCATCGTGTTCTTGTAACATAATTTCCACACTGTCTATAGGGGAATGGTCGTTTCCTACTCGAGTCAGCAATGTTGGGTCTCTCCCATATAACACTTTAAACGGGGTCATCTTTGTTGATGAGTGAGGAGAGGTATTATAGGAGAATTCAGCCCAATGTATCCACTTCGACCACGCCCGAGGGTGTCCATTTGTGAAACAACGGAGATAAGTTTCCACAACTTTATTCACAATCTCTGTCTGACCATCCGTCTGCCGGTGGTACGATGTACTTCTCTTCAGGGCTGTTCCTTAACAACGGAATAGTTCTTTCCAGAAATTGCTCATAAAAACTCTATCACGATCTGACACAATTGACCGTGGGAACCCATGTAGTCTTACAATCTCTTTGAGGAAAATAGTTGCCACTATCACAACTGTGAAGGGGTGTTTAAGTACCAAGAAATGCCCGTATTTAGATAGTCGATCCACAACGACTAGAATCGTGTCAAAGCCATGCGAGTTTGGCAACCCCTCCACGAAATCTAGCGTAATATCTTCCCATGCCCGTTCTGGAATTGCCAATGCCTGTAGTAACCCTGCTGGTAGTTGTTGGGAGACCTTTTGTCGTTGGCACACTTCACAATTTTGTACAAACGCAGTCACATCTTTCCGAACACCCACCCAGAACCATTCAGCTGCTATACGAAGATACGTTTTCATGTCCCCATTATGGCCCCCCATGCGAGAGCTGTGATATATTTGCAACAGTATCGGAACCAGACTGGACTTCCGTGGAACCACGACATGGTTTTTATATAATAACTGGTCCTCTTTGACTTCGAAACCAGGGTAGGAACCAGCCTCAGCTTCCAAATCCAGCCTGATTCGATTCAACACAGGGTCCTGTTTAGTTTCATCCTTCAACATTGTCCAATCAATTTCCGACCAAGACAACAGCTCCCCAAGTTCAATCTTATCCCCAGTTTTCCGAGAGAGTCCATCAGCAACCCGATTCGCACTGCCTGGTTTGTAGAAAATATCAAACATATAGCCCAACAGTTTTGTAACCCATCGTTGATACTCTACTCCAATCTCACGCTGTTGCATTATAAAACGAAGACTTTGTTGGTCGGTATGCACGACGAAGTGACGTCCAAGGAGGTAATGGCTCCATTTCTGCACAGCTAGGCATATAGCCATCAATTCCTTTTCATAAATCGATTTTAGCTGTGATTTTGGGCCTAGCATCTTGCTGAAAAAAGCTATAGGACAGTTGTCCTGCATCAAAACCGCCCCAAGACCGAACCCCGATGCGTCCGCTTCAACGACAAACATTTTGCTGAAGTCGGGTAAGGCTAGCACAGGCGGGTTAACCATTGCTTTCTTTAAGGCCTTAAACGCCAGGGACGCCTTATCTGTCCACCCAAAAGCATCCTTTTTAAGCTGTTCAGTTAAAGGCTGGGCGATGTGGGCATACTTAGCCACGAACTTCCGATAGTACCCCGTCAACTCCAAGAATCCTCGCAATTCCTTTAGATTTCTAGGATGTTCCCACTCCACCATCGCCTTTACTTTCTCCCCATCAACAGCCGCGCCTTGGGCAGAAATTCGATGGACTAGATACGCCACCTCTCTCTTCCCAAATTTGCATTTCTTCCGGTTTACCACTAACTTATTCTGAACCAGAGTTTCCAAAACCAATTTAAGATGTTGATAGTCCTCTTCCGTTGACTTGCTATAGACGAGTATATCGTCAAAAAAAACCAACACAAACTTCCGTAGAAATGGCCTGAAGACGTCATTCATAAGTGATTGAAAAGTGGCCGGTCCATTCATTAGTCCAAACGGAAGCACTAAGAATTCATAGTGGCCGTCGTGAGTGCGAAATGCTGTCTTGTGTGTGTCTTGTGGTCGGACACGTATCTGATGGTAGCCAGCTTTTAAATCTAACTTCGAAAAAACACTCGCCCCATGTAGTTCATCCAATAGCTCCTCTATCACCGGAATGGGGTACTTGTCTGGAATTGTCTCCTTATTTAAGGCTCGATAATCTATGCAGAACCGCCACGAGCCATCACATTTTTTAACCAACAACACGGGGCTTGAATAAGGACTACTCAAAGGCTTGATTATCCCTGCTGCTAGCATCTCTTGAATTAGTTTTTCGATCTCATCTTTCTAACATTAAGGGTATCTATATAGCCTGACTCCCACTTGATTTGAACCTTCCTTCAATATTATTGAGTGCTCGTGACCCCTGACCGGAGGCAGCCCCTTTGGGGTGTCAAAAACTACCTCATGTTGCTTAATCACCTGTTTCAAACAACCTGGGACCTCTTCCTCGACCCTGCCTTTTTTGTTGCCCTCTGATTTTTCTTTTTCCACCCTGTTAAGCTCCACAATAAACCCTGTCTTCTCCCTCTTCAGAGTTTTAATCATCACATTTAGTGAAATACGTGAACGTACTAAAGAGGCATCTCTCCGACCAGCGTCACTGTTCTCCCTCCTGATTCAAACTGCATCATATGAGTTCTCCAGTTGCTTACCACCGTCCCTAGAGTCTCTAGCCACTGGACTCCTAGAATAATATCTGAGTTTCCCAGTTCCAATGGAAGTAAGTCCACAACCACTTCGACACGGTCGTCTAGTATTATTTCCACCTCCTTAGACACACCTTGCCCCATGATTTCATCTCCGTTCCCCAACGAAACTCCAAAGCTCCCAGCCTCCGTAACCTCGATTCCTAATTCCTTCACAACTGACAGGGACACAAAATTGTGTGTGGCCCCTGGGTCAATCATAACCACAAGTCCCTTCCCCTTGACGCTTCCCCTCAATTTCATTGTTTTAGGATTCGATAGGCCAATAACCGAATTTAAAGAGACTTTAGGATGTATGTTTACCTCCGGATTAATTTTAGTGGTTGGAGATAGTGGTGGGTTACTGATAGTGTCTTCCGAGCCTTCTTCTTCCTCTTCCTCAATTACGAGCACACTCAACTCCCTCTTTTTACAACGATGCCCCATGGACCACTTCTCATCACATCTAAAACACAGTCCCTTAGCTCTTTTTTCTTGTAATTCTTTATCCGTCAACCTCCTCATCTCTCCTCCAGATTTCCCCGTGTTCGATTGTGTTACTGATCTAGATGAACTCACCGCACTTTGAGAATCCCCAGTCGCCCAGCTACGTACTGACCCTGGGTTGGTCTGTGCATTATAGATCGAAGGTCCTCCTTGGCTTGGGCTGCGAAATACACTCTGCATATACTGACCACTCCTAAACACACTCGCCACTGTCCTCTTCCACCCCTGTACACCGTTACGCTCTTCAACTCGAAGCGCCAATTCCATCGCCTGCTCGAGGTTTACCGGGTTTAACAACCTTACTTCCGCTCGGATCTCTTCCTTTAACCCATTCAAAAACTGGCCCAACATGATGTCCTCGGGAAGAAGCTCTAAAGGTACAATAGTTTCAATAAACTTTCTCCGATAATCTGTCACTGTTGATGTCTGCGTGGTGGCCAACCACTGTTCACACAATGAACCCCCATTTGAGGGCCTAAATTGTCTCAGCATAAACTCCCTCAGCTCATCCCATCGTCGAATTGGCCTTCTTTTATTCTCAAATTGGTACCACCTCAGTGCATCCCCTTCTAACGCCACTCCCATCGCTTCCAATTTTTCTAACTCCAACAGTTTATAAAACTCAAAATAACGTTCAATCCTCAGAATCCATCCATCGGGGTCACTCCCATCAAATATCGGCATGTCTAATTTCCTGTATTGCCATCCTCCATTTCCCATTCCTTCAACAACTACTCCTCCCTGACCCCCAGAACCCATGACCACAGTTCCCCTATAACTCCCATATCCATCCAGATTACCTCCTTCAAACACTTGCCCACTAACCCCTTGACCAAAACCCTCGTTCCCCATGAACGCTGCCATTGAGTGAGGTGGTGTCAACAACTTATTCACGCTTCCCTCCGGTTTCCGATTCACTAGCACCTGATTCGTTTGCAACCCAGTCATTGTTGACCTCATTTTAGCTTGGAATTTCAATTAGTCCTCCTTCAACGAACCCATTAAGGATTCATGGAATTCGCGAGTCCTTTGCACCCTTGCCTCTAACCTTCCAGCCAGTAAATCAAAATCTGCCCCCAATTGTTTGGTGGCCTTGGATTGCCCCTCCAACAAAAGCTCATACAACGAGTGATGAATCTTCTCCATCGCCTTGTCTACCTCTTTCTTAACCGTCTCTGAAATCGCCCCTTCCAGATCTGTTATCTTCTCCTCAATCATGTCAACCCTTTGAGAAACCGTCGGCGGCCCCATCCCGTTCACGAACGCTCTGATACCACTTGTAATAAACTACTTAAGATTAGAGGAAATAAGTTACGATTTAACCAACAAAAGAGATCCACACAGCAATTAGTTTTGTTTAACCAATAACGACAACTTGCATGTCTTTCGAGAGGACTGCTCTCTCCAAACCTAAATTGACTAATTAACAAAATATCTCCATAACCCTAATTTGCTTCATCGCATTCTCTTTTATTTACTTCTCCTGAAAAGACACAATTACCCTTCTCTTTCCTGTGACATCCCTCCTTTGCCCTTGTCATTTGAAATGACGCTCCTGCCCTTGCTTTTCTTTCTTGCATATGTTATCAACGGTCCATACTCTGTACCTTTCATCACACAATCTCCTGATGATAATTCTGAAACAGAACTAGAAAATCTATGGTTCTATTGTTGTGGGTATGTTTTTGGTATATGTGGTGTTTGGCTCACTTTATGGAAAATAGATACCTGGAGGGAAGCATACTTTCGGTTTTTTAAGTTAGCTTAACAGCACTATTTATGCACATATAGGATTTAGCAGGAAGCCATTGTTTATCTATTAAATTTTTAGATTATACCGACCCTGATGCCAAATTTTAGTGAAACGATCCTACAAATTTACTCATCAACATCATCCAGTTGATCATTATATATTCTGAAGAACAGCTCTTTCATGTGTATTGTCTCCACTTCTCCATCATATTGATACCTTTAGCCTCACATCTTTTTTTAGACACATTATGGAAATGTAATAGTAAAAATATATGAATGTAATCAGATATATGATATACTTTCTTTCCTAATAATGAATTGGAGTACATATATTTCTGTTTGTTCTAAAATGATTATGAAGCCATTGATAACTCGTACCAATCATTTATATGTTTATCTCTAAGTGCCTACTTGTGTGAATATCTATAATGCGTGTGTAAGCACAACTCTATCTGGAGAAGAAATATCATTCTTGGGATAGTAGTTATGCGCACTTGTATAGATGGTCATAATATAGTACCAACTCCAGAGTTTGTTCACCCTGCAATAGGCATACAACAAAGAAGTTTCACTGAGGGTTTCAGGCATAACTATCCTCCAGTGGTATTTCAATTTGTTATCTTGAATTGACTTAAAACTAACACATTCTTGTTGCTTAGGAGGAACCTGGTGAGAACTTATCAGATTGTGATAAAGTTGCTGAAGAAAATAGTTTAAAGGAAGGACCTTCTAAAGGTGTAGATGAAGATGATAGTGAAGATGGATTCTTTGTACCTGATGGATATCTTTCTACAAATAAGGTGCGTTATTAAAATCTTTAACTATTATCGTGTGTTCTTCAGCATGGTCTCATCTATGTTTCTACAGACGGATCTCATGCTAATATGTTTGTATAGTTGTAAGCAAAATGCAATCTCGTTTGTCTAATTGATTGATGAATTTTTTGTGGTTCTTATGGTGTGGATGACGAAATGGAATGTGAAGACATAGATGAGACTATAACAAGTTCATCTAGTTATAAAACAGTGGAGGGTGAAGAGCTTTCTGTGTTTTTCAGGCAACTAATGCATCTTCATAATTTGACTGAGTATGCTCTCCAGAAAACCCGGCCCTTGGTTTTATCAAATTTAAGGCACGAAAAAAGCCTATTAATCTCCGCGAAAGGTCTTATTGATACATCACAACCTGAACAAACATGTTTACATGCCCTTAGTATGCGAGCCTTCCCTGGTTATCCATCTGTAGAGATATCAGCTAATAAAGTTGGTCAAGAAGAGAATATAGAGCCTAGTCCGTCAAGTAATAAAGGAAACACGACATCACTGGCAGCTGCAGCAACTATATCGGACTCAGATTTGCCTCTCATTGTAAGTTTTTAGTTTGATTGTGCGACGCGACTAGATGTTGATCAGATTCGTTATTGTAATTTGTGCAACTTTTGATGCAAGGAAAAGAGAAAAGAGTCTATACCAATTTGACGTGTATGTTGAGTTACCAAGACATATTCCTCCCCCCCAAACATAATTAAGATTACATACTCTCGCACACTGCCTTTCAACTAATGCAGTGTACTTGTAATTTTTCAGGTGTCTGCCATTCAGGCATCTTATGCTGAGAGTATCAACAAAGTGGTGGATTCCTTGCAACTTAAGTTCCCCTCTATCCCAAAGAAGGAATTAAAGACTAAAGTCTGCGAGATATCAAATTTCACAGATAATCGTTGGCTGGTTAGTTAGACACTATTTTATTTCTTATTTTTTTTATGTATCCTTTCAGCAATCACTCCTCAACTGCATCATTTGAGCTTAGACTTGTCTTGATGTGCTCAGCTTATATACTTTTTATGGTTGTATAATTACATCGTGTAGCAAAAGTTAGTTTGAGAATGTGCTTTTCGTATTTAAATTTTTTATTCTAATTACTCTCTTGTGGGCACTGAGTAGGTCAAGAAAGATATATTAGACAAGCTTGGGATGCCACCTTATCCAGGTACGTAGTGATGTGCATAAAGCAATGATAGATTTCTTATTCCGATTCATATCTGTGTTTTATATAAAGGTTAAGCTAGTTTCAGTTCACCAACTTGCAGAAAAGAGTAAAGGAAAGACGAAGCACATTGCAACTTTTTTCTTTAAGAGGTGACTGCCTCCTTCAGACGAATAGTGGAAACTCTTCTCAATCAGCCCAGCTGCATTAGAATTTAGAACCAAACATGCAATCATTGTTGGCCTATTTGTGGGGGTTAAATATATAATGTCATGTTATCTAAAATTTGTGTTCTTCAAAATTTAGAAATATTTTGGCCATGGAATGAGCAACCTAATTACATTTTCTATTTGAAAAAACATAAGAACACTGAACAAGCATATTTGCCATCACAAGAATATATCATTAACTATAACACAAACACCATTTATTCTTCTTGGATTTTTTGTTTGCAACTGCTTGACGAGAGATAGACAATCTGATTCAACTTCTAGCGAATGGAATTCTGCCTCAATCGCATACTTTAAGCCAAAACGGATTACTTCAGTTCAGTCTCAGCTTGAATGGCTGAAATTACAATTCCTTCATCTTTGTGCCTGCGCTCATAATCACTTCCCTCGTATTGTCTCGAACTACCATACCAAGATTAGTGGCAATGTTGGAGACTGCTGAGTTTAAATATGCCTTTACATGATTATTTAAAGGAGGTGGTTCAGTATTAGGTTTCATTGCTGCTTTATATTCTCCTTGCCACTCTATTGTTTTGTTGCAAGCTACTATTGAGAAAACATAGATATATACATACATAAGGAGATAGAAAGAGTGATACCATTTGATTTGAAGGCCTTGAGAGAGTGGAATTGAAACCCAGAAAGCAAAGTTTGTGATTTGTGTGTGTGTGTGTGTGAGTGCGTGAGAGAGGATGGAGAAGACGGTGGTCGGTGAGTGGAGACGATCAAATGAATCCTATTTTGACCCGGCCCGGTTCGATAAACCATAACCAAAACATGTTAATTTTGTGGGTTATTTTTTCTTAAATCATTCATGTTTGTACATATCGATCATCAAAATTTTAAAACGTACGATTCAGTCATTCGTATTTAATTTGGACACGACGGTGATAATTTTACATTAGGGGTGTACATGGATTGGCGAAACCGATCAACCCAATCCTATATTCGATCGATCCAACCCGATTAATTTCAAATTGAGACAAGGTTGGGTTAAAAATAACCCGATGTTAATGGGTTGCATATGGGTTTCGATTTTTTTAACCCAACTCAACCCATTTAGAATTTAGACAACTTAATAAATATATACCAATAAGTCCAGTAGTCTAATCCACTATCCATTTATTCAATCCCGCCCATATATTATTGGGTTTAATTTACATTTTATGTCTCGGCCTCTTAGTCAGTATTCACAATCATAAGTCACACACTCACACTTATTTACTACATTTTATTTCTAATGGATCCTATCTTAATTTGTGTTGTACAATTAGACAATCTTTTTTATTTATATCATATAGGATGCAAAATATTGAAACAACCTTGTCGGATCATGTTGACTCAAGTGCAATCACTAAACCACATATATAGTATTATGTATTCTTGTCACCAAAATATTTGCAGTGTAGTCTTCTCTCTAGTTTCTGTTTCGTCATCCGGAAGTTTTATAAACATTTGGATATAATGTAGTTTTTTAGTCTGCATCTAACATGAAAGTAGGAGATATACATTGTCTACTATTTTGCTTCAAATAGCATAGAAACTTTGCATTTCTTTTGGCATTGCTCGTTGTTGTTTTATCCACTAGAAAGCTTGTTATCTTTTTACTTTCTGTTGAGACCTAGGTGTTTGGTTTCGTGGCATTAAACGCAGCAGAAAACATAATAAAAACAATAAAATTCCAAACCCAAACCCTAGGATCTGTGTACAAGGTATGGCTGATTATGAAAAAACAAAATCATACATTTTAAGAGCTTTACGAATTCAGAAATTGGAGGTCCTTTGATGCAATCACCATGCAGCCCTTGATGCAAGATCTACGTCTCTAATTAGTCCACATGAATGCCCTATTATCCAACAATCACCGGAGTCGGTACTAGCCGAAAGCAGCCCTCAATCTCTCTCTCTAGCCTCTCTTGATATAGAGTTGTTAGGGTTTTAGCTAAAAACGAATTTCGCCAAAGGCTTACCCTAAACAATACATCTCAATGTATTTATAGTGGAGAGAAGAATATTGGGCCTAACCCTAGTCTGTATGACTTCGGAAACCCATTCAAATTTTAGGTAATATCATTATTAAATTCGAATTTAGAATATATTTAATTAAGTCTTACTTAATCAATTCTATAATTCAAAATAATAATAATTTATTTAAATCCGTAATTTAAGTAAAGCTCCGTTTAACGTTCTTTGTGTGTGACCCTTTAGGTTATTATTACGTTGGTAATAATTTTAATATCTAATAATAAAATTATAAACAATGAGCGGCATCTAGTAATACATCATTGCTACCCAAGTAATAATAATAATAATTGGTGATCCAATTAGACCTTTCGTGATTAGTGTTTTTGTGTAATATAATCCTTTTAACCAAATTTTATAGATTAAACTCGAGGCATGTTATTAGTTATCCTCTTCAACGTTTAATCCGGATTTCCATGACCAATGTGTAGACTATTGAAAAAAAAAATCAATATTTGAGCATGACCATGCATTTTCATAGTCTCACTCAATCAAGAGGCCGATAATATCTCTCCTAATTATAGTAGGGTTAATTAGCAAATTCATAACTGAACTCGTACTCAACTTGCAGTTGGGTAATCGAACTCAAAAAGCTTGCAGTCAACTCATTAAAGTAATTATAACTTGCAATTGAGTAACTGCCGTTAACTCCTTGTAACATCCGTGACGGAAAACTGACGTGGTGTGCTGATGTGTTAAAATTATACACGTGTGTGCTGATGTGTTAAAAGTTTATAAAAGAATTTTTAAAAGATTTTAGAATTTGCATTTTATAAAAGAGTTTAATAAACACAATCCCTAACTCTCTTTCTCCCTGTTCCCTCTACGCCCAACACCACCAATTCACCACTGCCTCCGCTCTACCACCATCGAACTCGCCACCTGCAAACCACCATTGCCGCCATCCCCTTTTACAACTCTCCTCCGTTCACCTCTTTCAGCCTCCTCTTCTCCTCTCCATCGGCCCACAGCCGCCCACCTCACATCATTCAATCCTTCAACCACAATTCTCCACCCATTTCACACCCACCCACCACCATCAAACCGCCGCCATCCATTCAAATTCAACAACTCCATTCAGCCAACAACTCCTTTTCAAATTCAACCAACACCTCTTTTCCCCTTTTACTCTGTCATCTCCGTTAACCATCCCCTACGCCTCAACAATACGCCTCAACAACCCACGCCGCCTCCACCTTCTCCAACAGCCTTCCTGTCGCCCCTCTCCACAGCCTATGCTCTTCTTTTATTCACCAACACCCACCTCTCCCCATTCCCCTCTACCTCATCTCCTCTACAACACCACCACCACCTCCTACAACACCTCCGCTACTTCTTCCTCCAACCAACCGCCCCTCTACAAACCCTCACGCCAACACCGCTCCACCCTCCACCCGCCTCACCTCCGTTCACCTCCTTCATCCTTTCTCTATCTCCCATCTCCATCAATCCCCAACAACTCAACCGTTGAATTGTATTTTTGAGTTTGTGTTGGGGTCGAAATTTGATTTAGTTGATTTGATTTATATGATGATTGTCAGTAGGAAATGATGTTATGATTGAATTGCTTGATTAGGATTGAGTTGAATATATTTTTTTGTTGGAATTTTGTGATATCTACCTTCTACCGGAAAAACGACGAGAGAGAGGGAGAGAAGCGACGGAAGTAAGAGAGAGAGAGATTAACGGGGAGAGAGAGAAGAGAGAGTACAGGTGGAGAGAAGAAAAAGGAGAGAAAAAGAAAAGTAAAATAAGTAAAGTAATTTTAAGGTAAAATAAGTTATAAAAAAAAGGTAAAATAATTACATGGCATGACACGTGGCAATACTTAACGGAACACCGTTAAAAGTCAACCTGATTTAACGGTGATGCAAGTTTTTTCGTGTTTAATGATTTAATCGCAATCAATTATTAGTGTACTCATCCATTTGCAAGTTTTTTGAGTTCGATTACCCAACTGCAAGTTGAGTACGAGTTCAATTATGAATTAGCCAATTAACCCAATTATAAAAGGAGGGTTAAATTCTATATCTATCATTCATATTTCTCATACGACTCATAATATACCCGATGTCCACTTTTATCATCACCCGGTCAAAGGTAACTTTTAATGTAGTCAAAGTATATTAATCCTCGTATAGAAATATAATGATCTCAAGTCTAAGGATCATTACACCATTATCACTGTGAGTCTTTCTAATTACGTTATCAACATGTAGAATCTTACTGTGGGTCTATCCAGTGCCATGTAGAATATTACATGCACCTATGTTCTTGACTTTAGTATCACTATACTTATGACCAATGAGATGTGGTCATCAGTCAACAAACATACTAATCTTTATGCATTATAATTGTCCTTTATTATTAATGCTCG
Organism: Kitagawia praeruptora; assembly: GCA_037693485.1. Lineage (NCBI taxonomy): Eukaryota > Viridiplantae > Streptophyta > Magnoliopsida > Apiales > Apiaceae > Kitagawia > Kitagawia praeruptora. Next base: position 90,920,361 of record CM075347.1, on the reverse strand, counting down.
ATTAGGGATATTTTAGGAATATAAACACTATTCATATACTCTCATTTTTAAGTCATATACCAAAAGATATAGAATACGTGTTACATATTCCAAGGACATTTATTATTCTAACATTTATTTCACAGTAAATAAAGACATAATAAATCAACATAGAATAATTGATGGAACATAATCATTAAATAACAAAATAGTCTTTCCTAGAAGCACAATAACATTGTCTCTAGTGCACTAATACTATCAATCTCCCACTTGCACTAGAGTGAATTACTCATGTATCTAATACACGTGGAACTAGTGTAACCTTCGTGCTTCTGCTGCGACAAAGCCTCAGTAAGTGGGTCCGCAACATTATCATTAGTATGTACTTTACATATATGCATATCTCCTCTCTAGTTTATTTATCGAAGAAGGTGATATCTCCTAATTATGTGCTTTGCCTTGGAATGTGACCTTGGTTCCTTAGCCTGCGCAATGGCTCCATTGTTAACGCAATACAGATCAACTGGATCTACGATCGATGAAACCACACCAAGTCCTGTAATAAACTTTCGAATCCAAACAGCCTCTTTGGCTACTTCTTCGGCAGCAATATACTCAGCTTCCATTGTAGAGTCAGCTACTGTCTCTTGCAGCAAACTTTTCCAGCTTACAACACCTCCATTTAGACAAAACATGAATCCAGACTGGGACACATAATCTGATAGTGTTAGTGTCCTAGAGACAATGTAGTTGTGCTTATAGGAGAGACTATTTTGTTATTTAATGATTATGTTCTACTAATTATTCTACATTAATTTTTAAGTATGTGACTTAAAAATAAGGTTATAAGAATAGTGTTTCTATTCCTAAATATCCCTAATCGAGCATTATTAATATTGGACAATTATAATGCATAAAGAATAGTATGTTTGTTGAATGATGACCATATCTCATTGGTCATAGGTATAGTGATACTAAAGTCAAGAACATAGGTGCATGTAATATTCTACATGGCACTGGATTGACCCACAGTGAGATTCTAGATGTTGATAATGTCATTAGACTTGAGATCATTATATTTCTATACGAGGATTAATACTTTGACTACATTAAAAGTTACCTTTGACCGGGTGATGATAAAACTGGACATCGGGTATATTATGAGTCGTATGAGAAATATGAATGATAGATATAGGATCTAACCCTATATCATATAAACAATTTGGATTAACAAAATTCGGAGGATTTTGTTAACGGAGGATTTTGGTATTAACAAAATTCGGAGGTTTTATTGTTAAAATTGAGATGTGAGATTATGATTTTAGGGTTTTTGGTGGCTTAGATTGTAAGGATGGGACCGTTGTTAGGATCTCAACTTTTTCCCCTACAATGTGCCTCCGTACCCCGAATTTATAGGGGATCAAGCCTTATGTAGTTCTTGGAGAGCAAGAAACCTTTATGGACTAGGGTTTGGCAAGCCTAAAATTCGTAAAAGCAGGCCTATAGGATATGGTTAGAAGCCCAGTTAGGAGTGTTCTTTTCCCCCGATGAGGATAACCCACCATAATACAGGGAAAGTACTCCCAATCAAGGAAACTAGAGACATGATCTCCTCGAGCCTCCAATGAGGATAACTAGGGGTGAGCAAAAAACTAAATCAAACCGAAATCGAAACCGATGAAAACCGAACCAAAAAAAAAAAAGAAACCGTTAAAAACCGAACCGAAATCTAAAAACTGATCTAATTTTAACGGTTGCGGTTCCGGTTTTAGGTTAAAACCGATCCGAAAAAACCCGAACCGATTTATTAAAATAAATAAATAAATTTTTAGAAGTAAGTCTCCTGACAATTTTTAGATGAAGCATGTAATCTACTGATATCTCTGGATAGTGGATAGTGGTCTCTGGATATGGAAGTTGATGCCCTGGTCTCTGTAATTCTGAAGTAGCAGCAAGTAATTTAGTACCAGAAATGTTGTGTATCTTTAGTAATATGTGAAGGATAGACGAATGCTGTGTATCTTTGGCCTGAATAGGGAATTCAATGTATTTGGTATTATTCTAGTAAGGACAGTAATAAATCAATATGGTAAGTCTTGCCTTTTTTTTTAAAGACTTTTCAAGCAGTATGGACTAGCAAGAAGCATTTCATTCATCTCTTTAATTAGTTTAGTTAACAAAAAAAACTGAGTTAGAATGGAGTGACACATGCTGACAATTAATGAAATGGCAACTCCTTTCATTACTGTCTGCAACTCTTTTATTCATTATTTATCTTACATATTCTCTTTAGTTCCCTTACTGCATGCAGCTCCTTTATTTCTATAAATTTTATCTTAGATTTTAGTAGTTAATTATTTTTTTTTTTTTTTTTTTTTGAAACAAGATTTTAGTAGTTAATTATTAAAACTCCGTATGTTTCGAGAAAACAAATCTTTCATGAATTTAATTTTAAATTTTACGTACTTTTGATTTATGCAGGTATGTTGGTTTTATCAATTTTATTTGAGGCGGTTTTAAAACCGAAACCGAACCGATTGCAACCGATCCGACAATTTTGAATCTGAAATCGAACCGTTGGTTCGGTTACTGTTTCGGGTTTAGATTTTAAAAATCGAAGAGTTTTGGTTTCAGTTTCGGTTTTATCCTAAACCCGAACCGATCTGATCTGTGCTCTCCCCTAAGGATAACTCATCAGAATACAGGATCGAGGATTGTAGATCATCGTCGGATAACCTCCGAGTGGCCTTCAAAATAGGTAAATAATAACCCAAGACTCCCTGAAGGGGATAACCCATCAGAATACGAAGTTGGGCCTTCAACATATAATTCAATGATTCTCCGATGAGGACAACTCATCAGAATATAGAATCGGGTCTTTAAATATAAATCTGATCTTCAATTAATATGTATTTCATGTCTTCAAGATGTATTCCCGTAATAGTAACAATGAGATTTGTACAATCTAGCTAGTTTCGTCAAAAGTCACAAATTTTGGCATTTGTGCTAAAACAGTCATTCTTTGCCAAGTCATCCAGGCGAATAAATTACCAAGCCCATTATTCACTTGGTCAAATTTCAGGTTAACAACTTGATTTGCCGAAGTTGGGTTTCTATTCCGATTCCATCTTTGAACTAGAAAAAATAAGTGTATTGTAGTAATTTTAGCTATAAGCTTTCAAATCTGTAATACCTTTTTTTTTTTTGGTAACTTACTACTTATTATAGTCTGTAGAATGGGCAACTAGCCAAGGGCTAGAATACGACCGTGTCATGGAATTATGGGAAGAGTTAATTGATTATAAATTAATTAAGAAGAGTTCTTGATATTATTAATTAAGGATTTAATTTAAGAAATTAAATAAAGTGAGAGAATTATTTTCTAAAGAGTTTAGAAAAAAAAAGAATTAATGATTAAAAGAGTTTTAATCATAATTAATGAGATTAATGAGATTAATTGATTTGTGGGGTAAATAATAATATTATTTTATAAGAAAAATATCAGCTGAGATTTTGCCTATAAATATAATGTTATAACCCTATTAGCCTCTACGCCTTTTTTACGTAAGTCTTAGAGAGGCAACCCTAATTCTCTCAACCCCTCTCTTCCTCCCTCAATCACATTTCTCTCTTGGTGGATGATACTTGTGGAGTGCTTAACACACTGAGGAGAGGCCATATTCATCATCCAAGGATCATCATCCAGGGATCACTTATAAAGGTTAGAAACGATCTCACATCTTTATCGATTAATTTTATGCGTTATATATGCGATATATATGTATGAAATTATGTTTTACGCTTCCGTGTATGCATATAATTCCTAGAAATATGGGAAGAGCTGGATCTCTCCAAGTTTAAAATGTGGGAACAGGATTTCGCCAAAAGGCTATGCGTGATACAAAAGATAAAGTTGGTTTTTGGTTTAATTTACTTGGATTTTTTATGTATCCTGCCTTTTAATTATTAAGTTTTAGCATTAATACTTTGCCTATCTTTTGCATAGAGAAACTTGTTCCAGTGCTCTTAAAGAGGCAGATGAGATAAATTAGCTCGGAACTTTAGATGAAATTTTCAGTAAGGGTTCGGGTTTTCCTACTAAGGTATGAAACACATACTTTCAGTTACTATATATATCCGTACTTTCAAGAAATATATGTGTTAAAATATGTATATGTATATATATATATATATATATATATATATATATATATATATATATGAGAAGGTTCAAAAGAGAACCATTCTTAGCAAGAGAACCAGAGAACCATGATCTTTACCGTTGATTTGTTCTAAATTCTATGGCCTAGATTTTATACATACAAAATGCTATTTTTCCTTCTTTAGACTATAAGGGCAATATTTGATAGATTAAAAATACAGTTTATATGTTTTTCAATCGTACGTATTGTACAATAACATTACCATTTTTGAAAAGATTGTTTGAAAGTTGCTTCCATGTTACCATTTTTGAGAAGATTGTCTATAAACATGGAAAGATTCTAACAATTAAGATTGCTTAAATAAGACGATTTTAATTTTTTATTTACATAACAATTCGTGGGAATATACAACTTTTTTTGGTCAGATGGGAATATATACACTTATGTTTGTCTATATATAGGTCCCTTCTTTATATGTTTTGCCCCATCACATTATGTGTATTCCGCGATCCAGTCATTGTTCAAAGTGGAACTACATACGAGAGAACTACCATTGTTCATCATCTGAATACAGTATGTTGGTTTTTATTAGTTGTATGCTTACTTTATTAGTTGTAATATTTGTAACTTTGACCACTCAACTTTCATATTGGTCCGCTAATAGTTTAAATTTTTTCCTCAGGTAGGGCAGTTTGATCCATCAACTCATGTACCACTTTTTGATCCCTAGTTGATACCAAATCGTGCTATGAAAGAGGTCGTAGGAGAATTCATGAAGGCCAATGGATGGGCGTATGGTGAAATATAGGTTCTTTAAATCTTTAGGTTTCATTAATCATTCTTTGGGTTTCATAGATCATTCTTTAGACGAAACAGTACTAAACTATACTATTACTTTGAAAAACTAAAATAAAGAGCTTACTCTAGCAATGTTTTTCAGAAGGGCAGCTCCTTTATAACTGATACTACTACTAGTGATAACGGGATCACGCAGAAACTCCATTGTGATGGGACAACATAGTAAAATTCCTTGACTTGAACCCCCTTAAATAACGAACTACTACATGTAATACCATGTAATACCGCATCCCAATACTCTTGTCGAGGGTGTTGTAAAAATTGAGAAAGAATGTGCACCATGTATGACAAATCTGGGCATGTGATCGTCAAATAGATTAGGCACCAACATGTATACGATATTTGTCAAGATTTACGAAATATGCACCGGTAACATGACGAAGTCTATAAACCCCAATGTTATAATATTTTAAATTATTGTTAAATATCCATAATATAATATAACAATAGCACCAAGGATAGCATTGATTGGACTTGCTCTTAGAATGCAAGAAATACCCGATTTCCTATTTTATCAAACAGTTCATCAAAAAATGCAAGTAGTTTACTAAACACACACTAAATTTTCAAATCAATTTGTCCAAAACACTACAATTCAAAATAATGGTCAAAGCTTCATGAGATGCACATATCTAGATGAAAATCGGGGTTATCGGATTTATTAAAAAAAGACAATTAAAATTGATCATTTTATTTAATAGTGTTTGTAAATATATTTTTAGAAAAAAAAACATTACCCTATTCTAAAATGTGTAATAGGTCTTATTACCTTATTCTCTGAAATGTGTAATATATATTATCCATTTTGTAAATGCGTAATAATCCCTCTTTAAAAAAAATAAAAAATTAAGATAGGAGTTATACCATCCAAAAATGCGTTACCCATACTGAAACTGAAAATGTATAATTGGTGGATATTTTATTCTTGTCTACTGAATTAAAAAAACTGGTATAGTGTTGAGCTTTATCCAATAGAATACCAGAAGCAATAAAACAGTTTTCAACTAAATAACTTTACTCTAATCACGAACAGAGAGCTTCTTTTGTTTATCTCGGTGTAAATTGGTAAAAAGACAACGCATGCCAGAATATACAAATTCTTAGATAATATATAGTGCAACGAGAATTGTTTATATAGACTATAGTATAGGTTAAGTACGCAAAACAAATCAATACTAGAATTAAGAATTAAGCATACAAACAAGACGACAGTAGAGCATTGACAAAAAAATTTTAGGTGCATGACTTACAAGTTACAGCATTTAACCAATAATTGAAAATGTAATATTGCCCTCATGTTCCCGCCCCAAGTGATGGCTGTATTCTGCAACATAAGATTATCGTTGTTATTAATATCTCCTCGGCAGTGACAACATCATGGTTCATGATTATTGTTGAATATATGATATGATCCTTGGCTATTAAGGGTTCTCCAAATGTGAACAACATCAGACTTCGATGTGTAAAATTTAAGAAAGATCACAAGCTTGAAAACAAGAGAAAATAACTCCCTAGATTACATAAGGCCTCGAGAATGCCTCTGCATCAAACTTTTTTCTTGTGCACTCTTTAATTTTGGACATCTCACTGAATTTCATCACAAAGATCCTTTGAGCTTATATGCTAGCTACCTGAAACAGGAGTTCATCTTACAGCTTAGAGAAGAAACTGTAGTTTCAAACACATCATACCTATGCACCGACATATATAACAATCTCAGTCTATTCTATCTCTGCAATACCAATTGCAGTTAGCATCTGATATGTTCATGAAAGCATACTGTGATATATTAGAAATTGTTTGGACTAGAGTTGGCATAGGCTTCTAGGATTAAACTTGTTCTGAAAACATTTAAGGATGCAGCAGCTAAATGATAGTTGATGAATGACAAAAAAAATTAAATCATACCATCAAAGACAACGACTAGAAGTCACTCGAAAAAAAAGCAAAGAATACCTCTGAGAAGAAAAAGAGAATAATCACAAGAAGAAACAAATATTTGTGTTTTTGTGATAAGTAAAACAGAAATGGTCTTGCATATATGTTAGTTTAATCTTCTTAAAATTCTTGAGGTTGTCAGTTAGACCAAATGGAGGATTTGGGCGCATAACATTTTATATTTTACTAAACTACATTTTCAGACTAATCTGTCCAAAACACTACAATTCTCAGGTCTGCACTTGTGTATAATCACTGTGATGTAACATATTTTGAGAAAAATTTGGTACCTCGTGGCTGTAAGTCTCGAAATACATATATTTCCCCAATATAGATTAAAAAAAAAATCAATCAGTAGATATATATGAGGGGTGGTGCTTTTCCCTTCAACTTCATTTACACATCTCTTACATAATTAAGTATTGTGGTATTCTGAGTCATCCTCCGCTGTATTGAGATATATTTGTTCATGTTTTGGTGTTGCATATTTGCAGGCATATTAGCATACAAAGCCTCAAGTTTTCTTTGGGCGGCTTTAAGTAAATGGTTTTCATTTCAATCTGCGGCATTGTCTTTAAGTATGTGGACATCAGCTAGATTTGAGTAAGAAAATGACAACAGGATCAGAAAATATTAGTTACTAAATTTTAGTTGTAGGAAAACTAATAGAAATACATGGGCATAAGCCAAAGAGGAACAAGAAAATTTCCAACAGTCACTAATACATGTTACTTCATCATCTGTGAAGAAGAGCACAACATCAAGAGTAGGAAATCCTTCAACTACAAAAGGATCGAATCATTGATGGATGATCTTTCTTCCTTTTCATATAAAGAAGAAAAAAACAGTATCAGAAAAACACACCATAGTCATTGCGATATGAACATGCATAGTCCCTTGACACTAAATTATTTATGTCATCTCATCAGATTTTGTCTCTTAGCCTTCTTTACTCTGTCTCCGGAAATGGATATCATCAGGCTCAGCTTCGCACAAGAAAATTTTACCAACCCCACCTGTTTCGATATAGAGAGGGAAGCGCTTCTCAGCTTTAAACAAGGACTCCAAGATCCACTAGGCAGGCTTTCTTCTTGGACAGGTGTCGACTGCTGCCAATGGAGTGGCATCAGATGCAGTATATCAGGGAATGTCATCAAGCTCGACCTCAGAAATCCATTTACATATACTAATTCCAGAAGGTCATGTTTGGGTGGTGAGTTGAACTCTTCTTTGCTTCAGTTGAAAAATCTAGAATATTTGGATCTGAGCTCAAACTGTTTTGAAGGACTTCGAATTCCTCAATTCTTTGGAATGTTCAAGAATTTGAGATATCTAAATCTCTCTTTCTCGTCATTGAGGGGGGAAATTCCACCTCATATTGGAAATTTATCTAGCTTGCAGCACCTTGATCTTAATACAAATGATTTTGCAACTCCAGTATCATACATTTTATCATCTGGACACTTGCAATGGCTCTCTGGTCTTATTTCCATAAAATATCTCAACATGGGAAATGTTAACCTACGCGGTCAAGGGTCAGAGTTCTTTAAAGCAGTCAATATGCTTTCTTTTCTTGAAGAGTTACATTTGCATTCCTGCGGCCTTGATAATCTCCCACTTTCACTTTCATATGTCAACTTGACCTTGCTTTCTGTCCTTGATCTCACGGATAACGAAATTCAGTCTTCAATACCAAACTGGATTTCTAACCTCACCAGTCTTACAAAACTAGACCTCAGCAATGACTATTACAATCTCAATGGAAATATTCCCAGAGAATGTGGAGACAAGGACTCTAAAGAAAATCTTGATCCTCAACTATATTATGGAATGAAAGGTCAAATACCAAGATCCTTAGGAAGTCTTTGTGGTCTGAAAGTATTGAACCTCTCAGGAAATCTTTTAACAGGTAAACTAGATGAATTTTTGGACAGCTTTGCCACAGTTTGTCCCGACAACAGCTTAGTGTCCCTAAGTCTCTCAGCCAACCAGTTAACAGGGGCCTTGCCAAGCTCATTGGGGAAACTCAAGTATCTGAAACAACTCCATATTAGTCATAACTGTTTCTGGGGATCTGTTCCAGAATCTATAGGAAACTTATTGTTCTTGCAAGAACTGGATATCTCTCTCAACGAAATGAACGGAACAATTCCAAGAACTTTAGGGCAACTTTCTAAGATCACTGTTCTGAATTTTGAAGACAACCATTGGCAAGGTGTTATAACTCAAGACCATATCATGAATCTCACAAGATTGCAATATTTATATATCAGCACAGACAGATCCAGACCATTGGTTTTCAATGTTACAACTGAATGGAATCCCCCCTTCAGGCTCTTGTCTCTGGTACTATATAACTGTATAGTGGGACCTACATTTCCAGCTTGGATTCGTGTACAAAGTGAACTCAACTATGTAATCCTTCACAATGCAGGAATTGAAGACACCATACCTGAAGAATGGTTCTCTAACATATCACCCAAAGTCATCTTCTTGGAGTTGTCTGATAACAAAATAAAGGGAAAGCTGCCACAAAAGTTAAAATTTCCAGAACTACAAAATATTGACCTAAGGAAAAACCGGTTTGAAGGATCATTGCCACTTTGGCTTACCAATGCTACCGAACTTTTTCTTCAACAAAATTTATTCTCCGGGCCTATCCCGGATGATATCAGTGAACTGAGACAACTCAGAATTCTTGATGTTTCCAAGAACCGTCTTACTAGCAGGATCCCATCATCCTTTTGTACAATGACATTTTTGGAAGTACTATCCCTCAGAGAAAATCAATTCTCTGGGCAGCTACCTAAATGTTGGAATGATTATCAGCAGATATACATTCTTGATATAGCAAGCAATAACCTATCTGGTGAAATCCCTAGTTCTTTGGGTCTCCTACGTTATATCACTAAATTGAGTTTGAGCAGCAACAATCTAAGTGGAGAGATACCAGTGTCACTACAGAATTGCACAGGTCTGCAGAGCTTAGATCTTGGAGATAACAATTTGTCAGGAAACCTACCATTGTGGATAGGAAATAATTCCACCAAATTATGGATCCTACGCCTGAGATCTAATAAGCTCAGTGGAACCATACCTGAAAAATGGTGCAATCTTTCTATTCTTCATATCCTGGATCTTTCCGAGAACAATCTTTCAGGGGTTATTCCGAGCTGTTTGGGCTATCTGCGTTCACTGGTGTATACTAAAACTGACTCAACCATTGGCTACATCGACTTGGGGACGTACAACTTCGAAGAGAAAATATTAATGGTGACTAAAGGAAGAGAAATGGAATATAGCAGCACTCTGGCATTGGTCAATATCATAAATCTTTCCTGCAATAATTTAACAGGTGAAATACCACTTGGAATAACAAACCTCACAGCACTGGGAACCTTAAACCTTTCCAGGAATTATCTTACAGGAAGCATCCCGAATGAAATTGGAAACATGAGATGGCTGGAAACACTTGATCTGTCGAACAACAAACTTTCCGGACCTATTCCAGACAGCATTGCATTGCTGCATTCCTTGAGTCACTTCAATGTATCACACAACAATTTGGTTGGGAGGATTCCAGTGGGAAATCAAATGCAGACACTCACTGACGTGTCTATTTTTGAAGGTAATCCTTTATTATGTGGGAAGCCGCTTCTTACCAAGTGTCCCAGTTCTGACGGAGGTTCTGATGTTCCCATTTCACAATCTCCAGATGATAATTCTGAAACAGAACTAGAAAATCTATGGTTCTATTGTTGTGGGTATGTTTTTGGTATATGTGGTGTTTGGTTCACTTTGTGGAAGATAGATACATGGAGGGAAGCATACTTTCGGTTTCTTAAGTTAGCATAATAGCACTATTTATGCACATATAGGATTTAGCAGGTAACCATTGTTTATCTTCTAAATTTTTAGATTATACTGACCCTGCTGCCAAATTTTAGTGAAAGGATCCTACAAATTTACTCATCAACGTCATCCAGTTGATCATTATATAGTCCGAAGAACAGCTGAACAGGTTTAAAAGTTAGAATATATTAATTTAGTACAGCCATACTTAGGACATAGCAGTCTAAATAATGGGAAAACTTCTTGAATTTAATTACACAAAAGGTAATGGAGAATCCAATAAAAAAATATATTCTACCAAAGAACATACAAATATATGAATGTAACTTGGAGAAAAAGAAGATGGATCAAACTATCTTAATTCCTTACTGGATTCCACTCAACTTCTACCGGAGACTATTTATAGCCCCATGGACTGTTTTCTCTGCTCCGCCCCAGCTTCAACCCATAGCTGTAATCTATATATCTATGCATCAATAACTGAAGTTTAAAGCTAAGTAACTACACTGAATTAGATCGGAATAGAGCTATCCTTATCAGGGATAGCAGCTTGAATGTGGATACTACCCTTGCTGCAGTTGACCTAAAAGAGCTAGCTGGTTAGATGTTTCCTTCGTTAATTACTGCCCTCTTCTTGAGTTGCTGATACGGCTTGAGTTGAGTAAGACGGATGGTATTTCAGTTGGTGGAATAATTAATGGACCTGCAACGCATAATTCAGATCCTTTATCGTTCTTGCCATTTTGATTTGTTTCAATTTGGGGTAGTATTCATAGTCAGACAACTGGAGCCCTTAGTCCAAGAAAAAACATTGGGACAGAGGTAGACACCTTTCTTACAAGATCACGGTACTTCAAATATACACACTCAGGGAAGACAAACACTGGTTTTCTATGATCTGTTCTGGCAAACAAAACAGTGTACAACTTGTAGCTGTAGGATTAAATTTCTGTAACACTCTCGGGTCTCCATTATTTTGTAACTTTTTTCTGCCAGATTTAGAGCGCATGGATATTAGCACTGGCGGAGAGGTTTACCTCCTGGGGGCACCGTACAAATATCCGGTAATAGTTTCAATTTTTTTTAAAATACTACACCATATTTTTTAATAATTAACATCTATTTAGTTTAAGAAGGTGTGGTTTTCTTTACACCGTACAAGCAAAAGAGCCCCGCTACACAAGCAAAAGAGCCTGCAAGGTACTGCTAAGACGGGTCCCAACGTGCCTCCGCCACCATAATGCATTGGATGGGGCCAGTGTCCAGCACCCCAAGGTACTCCGGCTTTCAGCCTCAGGCACAGCAGTGGCCGTTCCATAGGCATTGAGGTGGAAGAACATGTATGGAGTGAAAGTACTAGAACAAAGTTTGATTCGGACCAAAATCAGTTTGGTACTCATAGTTTGCATAATTGCAGTTTGCATCCCTAAGAATGTTTGGACGCTGCAAATTGCACCCCTTTCGCGTTTTTTTACCAATTTGCCCCTGATAATTTGGTAAATTCAGAATACTTAATTACATTTTGATCCCTAAAGTATGAAATGTTGCATACATGAACCCTTGAACAAAAACTTTCGAATTTTCATAATTTTTTTCGAATTTTTCCTAAATTTTTTCGAATTTTTCATAAATTTTTTTGAATTTTTATGTGAATCGTTTGGAAAAATTCGAATTAAATTAAGAAAAATTCGAAAAAAATTAGAAAAAATCAAAAAAGTTTATGAAAATTCGAAACTTTTTGTTCAAGGGTTCATGTATGCAATATTTCATATTTTATGGATCAAAATATAATTAAGTATTCTGAATTTACCAAATTATCCTTGGGTTTTTGGTAAAAATACACGAAAGGGGTGCAATTTGCAGCGCCCAAACATTCTTAGGGATGCAAATTGCAATTATGCAAACTATGAGTACCAAACTGGTCTGAATCAAAGGGTTGCAAATTGCAATTTAGTCTAGAACAAAATATAACATTTTTTATTTAATTTACTTATGTTTCCTCCACATACTAAACTCGGGACATACACTTAAAAGCAGGCATAACATGACCTGAAATTATTTGTACAAACTGCCGTTAGCCCTCTTTACTGAAATGTCGTATGTGCATATAAACTTTATGAAAGAATGACATAAATATCCCATTTTTTTAATAAAATTGACGAAAATAACACAAATCACGGACGATGGCCATAAATACCCCTCTATTACGCATTTGGGATAGGGATAATAAATTTTATACATATTACTCATTTGGAAAAGGGGTAATAGAGCTGCCAGTGCCAGGGGAGCCTATTACGCATTTGGAAAATGGGTAACCCCTATTACCCATTCTCCAAATGCGTAATAGAAGAAAAATCTATACTAGTTACCCCAATATCAAATGCGTAACCTTATTACTCTCATATGAAATGCGTAATAACGGGATATTTATGGCCATCATCGGTGCTTTTGGGTATTCTTGTTATGTGATATATGTTTTTGGGGTATTCTTGGCCAAAACCCAAACTTTATTCATCTGTTATTATCAAGTAAAACTATACTAAAGAAACCAAAATTATATCCTATTTATATCCTATATATAATAAGCATATGGTGGATATTTGATTGTCAAAATTATATCCTATTTATTCACGAAGTGATTGCATCTCATCATTCATTGCATCAATCCATGAAATTTTATTTTCACCACTAACAGCCTCATCATAACTCTCAGGTTCGCCTGCATTAGTCAACAAAATATACTGATCAGGAGCATATCTAGTAGAGGGTTGTCTATCTCTAGTAGATCTCCGAACTGGAACTTCAGGCGGTATTTCTGGTTGTTCTTCAGGTTGTTCATCATCTTCTTAACCCTCTTGTTCTCCCATAAAATCATGATCATGATCACCATTATCATGAATATGTGACCCTCTTGAAGAGGATGTGTCTCCCTCTGCATTTTCTTCAACTTCTATAGGAACATGTGCAAGAGGAATATGGTTCAAATCTACCAAGTCACTAACAGACGTAGGCTCTGAGTTTTGAATCTTTTCAATATCATGAACTGTTTGATTCTCCATAAACACAGCATCTCTGCTCCTAATAAGCTTCCATCAACTGGATCATGAAATCTGTAACCGAACTCATCAAGGCCATAACCAATGAATACACACTCTCTTGTCTTCGGATCAAGTTTGGACCTTTCGTCTTTAGGAATGTGCACATAAGCTTTGCACCCAAAGACACGCAAATGATCATCAGAAACCTCTTTACCCGTCCAAACTCTATCAGGGATATCTCCATCCAGAGGTGCAGAAGGACTAAAATTCAAGACATGTACCACTGAATTTAAAGCTTCACCCCAAAAATATTTAGGGAGTTGTGATTGAGAAAGCAAGCATCTCATCCTTTCCACTAATGTTCGGTTAAGTCTCTCAGCTAAACCGTTCAACTGAGGGGTCTTGGGAGGTGTCTTTTGATGTCGAATACCCTGCTGCCTGCAGTATTCATCAAACGGACCAATGTATTCTCCCCCATTATCACTTCTGATACACTTTAATTTTTTCCCAGTTTGTCTTTCAACTGAAGCTTGAAACTGCTTGAAGACATCTAATACTTGATCTTTTGTTTTCAAGGTGTAAACCCAAACTTTCCTGGAATGATCATCAACAAAAGTAACAAAGTACAAACAACCACCAAGTGTTTTGGTCTTGAAAGGACCACAAACATCAGAATGCACCAAGTCAAGTGCGCTTGGTTTTCTTGAAGGAGCGGAGCTTTTGAAAGACACTCTATTCTGTTTTCCAGCCAAACAATGTACACACTTCATCAAATGAGTTTTTCGTATTCCCTGAATGTACTCCTTCTTCCTCAGTATAGCTAGCCCCTTTTCACTAATGTGACTTAGTCTTTTATGCCACAAATTAACCATTTCTTCATCATTGACAACATTTATTTTCTCAGCAGGCACTCTTGCAGACATGAAGTAGAGAGAAGAGTATTTCTTACCTCTTGCCACAACCAGTGAGCCCTTAGTAAGCTTCCATAGCCCATTCACAAACGTACTGCAATAGCCTTCATCATCTAACTTCCCTGTAGAGATCAAATTTAATCGAAGATCAGGTATATGTTTAACACCCTTTAAAATTAATCTCGCACCCATGCTTGTTTCTAGACAAACATCACCAATGCCAATCACTTTAGATATTTCATTGTTTCCCATCTTTGCAGAACCAAAGTCACCAGGGGTGTAAGATAAGAAAAGTTCTCTACGAGAAGTAGCATGAATTGTAGCACCACTGTCAACTACCCAATCACTATCATCAGTCATAAAATTCACAGCAACATCACCAAGAACAATGAAGTAGCTCTCTCAAACTGCAGCAATTTGTTTCTCATCACCACTATCATCACTTTTCTTCTCCTTGTTCTTTTCTTCCTTACCCTTGTTATTGTTCCCAGAATTATTCTTCTTTCTCAACTTAGGACAGAATTTCTTAGTGTGTCCAAACTCATGACAATAGTAGCACTCACAATCTGCAAATTTATTAGACTTGCCCTGACTCTTGCTTCTGCTTTTACTTCGAGTTTTTCCACCTCGATTTTCACTTCTACCACGTTTCTCAATGACAAGAGTTTCTGAATTTGAAGAAAAGCCAACCGTTTTTATTCTCATATCTTCATTCAATGTACTACTTTTAGCCAATGCCATTGTAATATTACCTTCAGGAGCTGAATTTGAGAGAGACATTCTGAAAGTATCCCACGAATCTGGCAACGAACCAAGCAACCATAATGCCAAAACCTCATCCTCAAACTTGATACCCATATCAGCCAACTGATGAATCATGCCCTGAAAATTATTCAGGTGATCCGTTAGAGGTGATCCGTCTTGATACCTCAAATGCATCAACTGCTTGAACAAAAACAACTTGTTGTTTCCTGTCTTTCTAGCATATAACTCTTCAAGTTTGCTCCACAAAGTTCTTGCATGTGTTTCCTCTATAACATGATTCAACACATTATCATCAACCCATTGCCGAATGAAACCACAAACTTGTAGATGAGTAATTCTCCACTCTGCTTCAGACTTATCATCAGGTCTTTCCTCACCAAACACTGGTACGTGGAAACCTTTAACATAAAGAAGATCTCTCATCTTTGCTTTCCATATGTGATAGTTCGAACCATTTAACATCACCATCCTGCTTGTATTCACATCCATATTTGACACAAGACAGATACACAATCTCTTGAGCTCTGATACCACTTTGATGGGAAACGAGTTCACCAAACAGAGAACTAAGCTTATAGTTAACTTGATCTCAACCTTCTCTCTTGTATCAACTCTAATAACAAATAATCAAGCAAGACAATATATGAAATCTAACAAAAGATATCAACACAAATAACACGAAACATTTTACGTGGAAACCTTCCCGGTGTAGGAAGTAAAACCACGGGACCGATTTCGGAGTCCACCCCAAATCTTCACTATCAACAAACAAGGATTACAAGAGTGATTCTCTAGCTAAAACTAGAGCATACATCACCAGACTTCTCACAAAATATGATAGTCTCATACAACACTAATACCTCTGATGTTGAGTGAACACACCAAAATTCCCTAACTTGAAGTCACGGAAAAACTAACTCAAAAATAAAATCCCATAACTTGAAGTTACTGGAACACATATAAAAACCCCTAACTTTAAGTTAATGGATTGTAAACAAAATTCACAATGATTAGCCATAGACCCCAGTTTTTGCTTTCGGCTATATTGTCTCAAAACAGAACCCCATGCTGATTATTCTTATACCAGAATCCTATGTTTAATTCACCTATTGGGCTTGCCCCATATGAACATTGGGCTCCCACATAGGAAGGACCCAAAAAATCTCCCTCTCATGACAATGTGGGAGGATTCGCCATACCGGCGATCAACCTGGAGTACTCAAGCTTTCCTCTAGGCAATGTCTTTGTCATCATATCTGAGCCATATCATCTGTATGCACTTTATCAACCTCCATCAGCTTAGCATCAAGAACATCTCGAATCCAATGATACCTCACCTCAATGTGTTTCGATTTTGAGTGAAACGACGAGTTCTTAACGAGGTGAATTGCACTCTGATTATCACAAAGTAGTACATACCTGTTCTATTCAAACCCAAGTTCTCTTAAGAACTTCTTCACCCATAGAAGTTCTTTACTTGCTTCCGTCACTGCAATAAATTCAGCTTCTATTGTTGAAAGTGCAACACACTTTTGTAGTCTTGATTTCCATGAAACAGCGCCACCAAAAAAGTTAATCAAATATCCAGAGGTAGACTTTCGAGTATCAACGTCTCCAGCCAAATCTGAATCAGAATAAGCCACTAACTGAACTTTCTCCATACCAAAACTGAGCTTTAAATTAGAGGTTCCTCGTAGGTACCTCGTAATCCATTTTACGGCTGTCCAATGCTCTTTACCCGGGTTTGACAGAAATCTGCTCACTACACCAACTGCTTAAGCCAAATCTGGTCTAGTACACACCATGGCATACATGAGACTTCCAACTGCAGATGCATATGGAATATTAGCCATATCTCTCTTTTGTTCATCAGTTGAAGGACACTGCTTCTTACTTAATGTTAGGAATAATTCATAAGTTGTGATGTTAAGAATAGAATTTACACATTATACTTCTTGTAATCCTGATCTTATAAAGGATTTAGCACTATATATAGGATTTATGTGTAAGACAGTTATCTGTACAGTTTAGTCAAGAATGAACAGTGTATCGGAGACTACATGTCAGGAACAAAGAGCAAATCCCGATGACGGTCTAATACTGATGATGATCAGATACTGATGCAAGATGAAATCCTGATATCAGTCGTGTTACTGATGATGTCATTATGGATGCTACAGAAACTGGCAAGTGCTATAAAACAGGATCTTTGTTTGAGGAACAAGCAAGAAGATATTATGAAGGAAAGAGTTTTCTATTGATGAAAACTATCAACTAGAAGGCTGAACATTGTCATGTATAGATTATATCCTTCTGTTATTAGTTGATAGGTAGCATTATAAATACTCTCTCTATATCATTGTAAAAAGAGTTGAACAAGTGTGTTGTGAGTTCGTGTGCGTAGCTCTGTATAAGGTTTGTATTCGAGAGTTCGAAACAAACAAAGAGAGAGATTTGTATTGTCAGCAGCTACTAAAGGTATTGTACACCTTTGGTAGAGTTTGTATTTGATCTTATTAATACAAACAGAGTTTGATTCATTCGTTTATTCTTGTTCATATAATCAAGTAAAAATCAGACACGATTATATAACTTGTATTCAACCCCCCCCCCCTTCTACAAGTTATTCGAGTTAACAATTGGTATCAGAGCGGGTTGATTTCGAATAATCATAACGATCTGCAATCATGTCTGGTTACAAGGATGGGAATACTAAGATTCCTATGCTCAAGAGAAACGAATATACTCTATGGGAAGTAAAGATGTTGCATCATCTGGAAGCAACAGATCCTGATTATCTTGAGAGAATCAGAGATGGACCTTTTGTTCCAATAAAGGTCGTTGGACAAGCAACTGTTGATGGTGTGGTTGTTCCAGAACATACAGCAGAGAAGCCTAAATCTGAGTGGTCAGACAAGGACAAGGAGAATGTTCTTAAAGATGCTAAAGTGAGAAACATATTATTCAACAGTCTTGATTCTGTTCTCACTAACTATGTTCTCTCTTGTAAAACTGCTAAGGATATATGGGACAATCTTAAGGTTCACTGTGAAGGAACTAAGCATGTCAGGAAGAATATGAGGACATTACTTATACAACAGTATGAGTACTTTGAATCCAAGTCTGGTGAGTCACTTACTGATACCTTTGATAGGTTTACAAAACTCATAAATGAGATGACCATGCATGGTAAATATTATGACTTGGAGGATATGAATACAAATTTCATGAAAGCTTTGCCTGATTTCTACAATGAGAAGATATCTGCGATTGAGGAAGCTAATGATCTGGATGAGATTTCATTAGAGGTAGTATATGGAAAATTGAGAGCTTATGAACTTGACAAGCAGCAGAAGAAGAGCAGGAGTGAAGGAAAGATGAAGACTATTGCACTTACTGCTCAATCTGAGGTAAAGAAGCTTCCTGAAGAACAGCATGAAGAGATTGCTGTAAAGAATTCAAGGAAGAAGAAAAGCAAAGAAAGTTCTGAGTCAGAGACTACTGATATGGACTCTGACAACAATGATTGTGAATCTGAGATGCAGGAACTCTTTGCTATGTTTGCTAAAGCCTTCAAGAAAGGGAGATTCAACAGGAGAAGATTTAGCAAAGGACCTTTTCAAAAGAAGGAGGATAAGAAGAGTGACAAAGGCAAAGGTACAATTGTCAAGCTTGATAAGGCCAAGATCAAGTGCTTTAACTGCAGCGAGCTTGGACACTTTGCTAGTGAGTGTAAGAAGCCTAGGAATTCAGGAAAGGGTAATGCACTTATGGTCACACAGAAGGATTGGGCTGATTCCAGTTATTCTGAAGATGAATTGGATTATGACAACATTGCATTGATGGCAAATGGTTCAGACAAACCTGGATCTCCAAAGAAAACTTCTCCATCCTCTGTTAAGGTATCACTTCACTCTCTTGATTCATTTGATAGCTTAAATTCTGATGAAATTAGAACTATCCATGCTGAGTTTAAGAATCTTATGACTAATTTTAGAATTCTTACTTGTGAAAAAGATGAACTTAAGGTTAAGAATGATAAATTAGTTGATAGAAATAATTTTCTTGAATCTGAGTTAATTCAAATGGAAGAATACAAGTTAAGTTCTGATAAAGCTAAGCATGATTATAGTGTTATTCTTGAGGCTTATGACTATGTCAGAAAAGAACTAGAGGAAGAGAGAGATGTGATTAAGACCATTAACAATTCCAGTAAAAAGACTATAGAAATCTTTGAAAGTGGAATTCGTGGTAAGGTTAATGGTTTAGGTTTTGATAAGGCTAGACAAGAAGAAAAAGTAGCTATTGTCAATGATGATAGTAAAGTAGAAGCTAGCACATCTAAATCTGAAGGTAAGAAAATTGTTTCTGAACCTAATCATGTTAAATTTGTTGATTCAAAAGGTACCCCTGTTGTACACAAAAGGATTAACAATAGTAATTCAGATGAGAAAGTGTTAGAGAAACCTAAGAATGTAAACATAGGGTTTCTGTCTAAGTCTCAGTTGAAACAGAGATTAGATGGTCTTTCAGAGTCTAGCAAGATCAAAAGAAATAGGAATGGAAAAGAAAGTATTAACAAAGAGAATAATTACAAGAATGTACCTGATGCACCTAGGAAAAAATGCT
Organism: Kitagawia praeruptora; assembly: GCA_037693485.1. NCBI lineage: Eukaryota > Viridiplantae > Streptophyta > Magnoliopsida > Apiales > Apiaceae > Kitagawia > Kitagawia praeruptora. The sequence goes on along the minus strand of CM075347.1, from coordinate 90,900,228 downwards.
ATAAGTGTGGAAATCATAATCATTTGGCCCTAGACTGCAATCAAAAACCTTCTTGGAAAACTGAGTCCAGATTCCCCAAGACTCAGAAAATTCAATACCAACCACAAAAAGCTTGTTATCATTGTGGTAGTTTACTTCATTCCATTTACATGTGTGGAGAATATCATGAACTGTATTATGACTATTATTCCTTGAAATCTGAAACTCCTAGTCACAAACAGTTTGTGAAATTAGAGTCTAAAGTTGACTCTACAACAGGTAAAGTAAAGACAAAATTCTCAAAGCCTGTTGTTTCTAAATCTAGTAAGAAAGGATCCAATCAAAGTTGGGTCCTAAAAAATTCTAACTAGTTACTTTTTGTTTGCAGGGCACAGGAAAGAAGCATTTAATTATCTTGGACAGTGGATGCTCTGCACATATGACTGGAAAGAAGTCCCTGCTTACAAAGTTTGAGAGGAAAGCTGGCCCAGTAATATCTTTTGGAGATGGCAACAAAGGAGAAACTCTGGGATATGGCTCAATTGTTTTGGGGAATGTCATCATAGAAAATGTAGCACTAGTTGAAGGCTTGAAACATACTCTTTTAAGCATAAGTCAACTGGGTGATAAAGGTTACAAATCAATCTTTGACAAAGAAGGATGCAAAATCTTGAATATGCAGAATGGAGACATTGTTCTAACTGGTCAAAGACATGGTAACATATATGAAGCCAGCTTAAGTGATACATCAAAAGGAATTGTTAGATGTCTCTACAGCAAAGCAACAAGTGATGAAAGTTGGAATTGGCACAAGAAGCTCTCACATCTTAATTTCAAGAAGCTTAATCAACTTGTTAAGCACAATTTGGTGAGAGGACTACCTCAGGCAAATTATGTGCAAGATGGACTTTGTGATGCATGTCAGCTTGGAAAGCAAAGAAGAACCACTTTCAAGAGCAAGGCTGAAAATTCGATTACTGAACCATTTCACATGCTACATCTTGATTTGTTTGGTCCAGTAACATTATGTCTATCAGCAAGAAAAGATATGCTCTAGTGATAGTGGATGATTTCACAAGGTTTACATGGGTGTTCTTTCTACACAAGAAGGATGAAGCTCCTCAGCAAATCATTGAACTTGTAAAGAATATTCAGAATAACTCTGAGTACAAAGTTAAAGTACTTAGAAGTGACAATGGTACAGAATTCAAGAATTCTACAATGGAGGGGTTTTGTGCAGACAAAGGAATTACTCAACGGTTTTCTGCACCTGGTACACCTCAACAAAATGGTGTAGTGGAAAGAAAGAACAGGACTCTCATAGAGGCAGCAAGAACCATGCTTGCAGATGTAAAACTTCCAACCTACTTTTGGGCAGAAGCTATTAACACTGCATGTTTCACTCAAAACTGTACCTTGGTAAATAGTCATGGAAAAACTCCCTATGAGATGATCAAAGGAAAGAAACCAAGTGTGAAATACTTTCACATCTTTGGATGCAAATGCTATGTCCTAAAAGTTCATCCAGAACAACTTGGAAAATTTGAAGCCAAATCGGATGAAGCAATTTTTCTAGGATATTCAGCATCTAAGGCCTTCAAAGTTTATAATCTCAGAACTCACATTGTCATGGAATCAATTCATGTTGCATTTGATGATAAGAAATTTGGAATTTTGCAAACTGATGAAAGCCATGACAAATTGGAATTTGAAAATCTGAAGAATTCTGAGATACTCTCCAGTGATGATGAAGGTTCTCCAGAAGGAATTTCTATTGCTTCTCAAAGGAATGCTACTATTGAGGGGGAGCAAATAAATCAAAGAGAACACAGTGATCATCAGGAGCAGACTAGCTATTCAGAGTCTACTCCATCAGGAATTGACGTTTTAGAGTCTACTCCATCAGGAACTGATCTTTCAGAGTCTACTGAGGAAAGATCAGTAACTAGCAGCAATATGGAATCTACAGATTTTATTGATCAAAGGAGAGTTTTTGAAGGTAGAGAGAATTCTTCTACAAGAGATACCACTAATTTAGGGGGAGAGACTAGCAGAGTTAATCTACCACCTGTTAGAAAATGGACAAAGGATCATACTGAAGATTTGATAATTGGTGATCCAAATAGTGGTGTTCGAACTAGAAGATCAATTCAAAATGAATGCTTGTATAGTTGCTTTCTCTCAAAGAATGAACCTAAGAAGGTTGAAGAAGCCTTACAGGATCCTGATTGGGTAATTGCAATGCAGGAGGAGTTAAATGATTTTGAGAGAAACAAAGTCTGGAAACTGGTACCAAGACCTAAAGATAGATCTATTGTTGGTGCAAGATGGGTTTTCAGAAACAAGCTAGATGAATCTGGTATGATTGTAAGAAACAAAGCTAGACTGGTGGCCAAGGGTTATTCTCAGGAAGAAGGCATTGATTATGATGAGACCTTTGCACCTGTAGCAAGATTGGAAGCAATCAGAATGTTTCTTGCATTTGCAGCTCATTCAAAATTCAAGGTATACCAGATGGATGTAAAGAGTGCTTTTCTAAATGGCAAACTTGATGAGGAAGTGTATGTGGAACAGCCACCTGGATTTGTTGATCCAAAGTTTCCAAATCATGTCTACAAACTTGACAAGGCACTCTGTGGACTAAAGCAGGCACCAAGAGCATGGTATGAGACTTTGTCTAAATTTCTTCTTGAAAATGGCTTCACAAGAGGTACAATTGACAAAACTCTATTCTTTAGAAAGATAAAAGGTGAATTGCTTTTAGTTCAAGTTTATGTTGATGATATTATTTTTGGTTCTACTAATGAAAAGTTGTGTGCTAAGTTTAGCAAGCTTATGCAGTCTAAGTATCATATGAGCATGATGGGTGAATTAAATTATTTCTTAGGCTTGCAGGTCAAACAGACTGAGATTGGTATTTTCATTAATCAGTCAAAGTATATCAAAGATCTTTTAAGAAGGTTTGACTTTCAAGACTGTGCAGTTGCAAAAACACCCATGGCAACAGCCACTAAACTAGACTCTGATCCTAAGGGGAAGAGTGTGGATAATACTAGTTATAGAGGCATGATAGGCTCATTGTTATATCTAACTGCAAATAGGCCAGATATAATGTTTTCAACCTGTTTATGTGCTAGATTCCAAAGTGATCCTAAGGAATCTCATTTAATTGCTGTGAAGAGAATTTTTAGATATCTCAAAGGAACTCCAAATCTTGGTCTGTGGTACCCTAGAGAATCTGATTTCTTTCTAATTGGCTATTCAGACTCTGATTATGCAGGGTGTAAAATAGACAGGAAAAGCACTACAGGTACATGTCAATTTTTGAGAAACAGATTGATTTCTTGGGCAAGCAAGAAGCAACAATCTGTCTCAACCTCAACTGCAGAAGCTGAGTACATAGCAACAGGCAGTTGTTGTGCACAGCTCCTTTGGATAAGAAATCAGTTGATGGATTATGGTATGACACTTAGTAATATTCCTATGTTTTGTGATAATACTAGTGCTATTAAAATTGCAGAAAATCCAGTTCAACATTCAAGGACTAAGCACATTGATGTCAGGTATCATTTTATTAGAGAACATATTGAGAATGGTACTGTGGAACTTCATTTTGTTCCTACTGACAAACAGCTTGCAGATATTCTAACTAAACCACTTGATGAGACTACATTTAGTAGATTAGTAAGTGAGTTAGGAATGTTAAATTTTTAGATCTTTAACATCTGCAATAGTAGCAAGGTATGTTGTTTTTAGCTTATAGACTTGATATTCTTGTCAGGATCTATATTTGATTGTTAAATGCTTTAGCTATAACACTTTGCCTTGATAAATTTCAGTATGATAGACTTGTTAATAATCATCAGGATTAGATTTGTTATCAGGATGCTGACGTCATCAGTTTTGTGTCAGTATCAGGATTATGAAAATTGTTTCAAATCCTGACGTTTACTTTGTGTAGTAATCTAATTCTGTGATGTGTTAAGTCTATGCCAGCAAGTTTTAATATTTGCATACTGATAATTTATACATGATTCAATAATCAAAAGACAAGTAGATAATAAGAAATTGTATTTTCATTAATTGAAAGCTTTACATATATGGAAATGAAATACAACATCTTTTTGTCTAATTTCAACTGATAATTCTATACTTGTCTATTGATATGAATTCTGAGGTACAGGACAAGGAGCATCTCAAGAAATCCATCAGGGGATTGAATAGCCTCGTCTATTCTTGGATTCCTTGTCTGGGCGATTTGAATGAGAGCAGCTAACTTAAATGTATAGCATCCCCATCAAGATCAACCTCAGACTCTCGGCCAAATTCTTCATCCTCAAGTTTTGAGGAGGTTAGGGGAAGATTGTATCCAACAGATGGATGTTCTAGGAGAAACCTCTGGATATTATCGGAAATCAATCCATCCATGATTATTTCGATGAGAAGAGTCGTCTTTTCAAAGAGATGATCAAGAACAGGATGTTCATCGACTGTGAAAAATCTAAAGAATGTGTTTGAATGGAATTTTGGTTTGAGAAGCATTGTTGAGAAGAAAGAAATTGAAAGGTTTATGGAGAAAAGGCATAAGGCGTCTGTTTCTTTTAAAGAAAGACGTGAGAAGATGAACAGTCACTTGGAAGTTTTAATGAAGTCAGATGCTAATTATTGCATAAAAGAAAAATGCCACGTGGAAACTCCATATTAAGTCTCTGAAATCAGGATGATATTGATCAGGATTTCAAGTGTGACCATCAGGATTTGAAAATTATATTTTTAAATCACATTGTATTTTGTGATTATTTTGATGAGAGGTCAACAGGAAAAGGAAGCTGATCAGTTTTGATTATTTATACCCTGATTTATTTCATGAAAATCAATTTTGGATTTTATTTTCCAAAAATCGTGGGTAACCGCACTTTTCAGGGACTGACACCTGTCAACTTACGTGTCAACGTGGGATAGTGGTCTGAAAGATTTGTGAAATATATTTGTTTTGAAACTCTAATCGTGTAATTGCTTTCTCTAATTTTACATTCTCTAAAGCAATAAACACTCTTGAGTTTTCAAAATCACTAATCCATTTCAAGAATTTTTCAAGTTCTTTTCAGATCAAAAATGGCAGCTAAGAGAAGATTACCTAAATCAGTAGCCTTCAAGTTTGGTGACTTTGATTTTATGACGAACAATCATGTAGCAGCTATCACCAACAAGGAAGGAGTGTTATCTGATTTTCATCCAATCATGGACTTTCTGGCGTATGGACCATTAAGTTATGCATTGACAGCATCTCCACAAATTAATCAAGCAGCTGTCACACAAGCTTGGGAGAATGCTGAGGTAATTGATTCTACTCAGAGTCAATCAGGTAAGATTGTTCTACATTTAGGACAAGACTCATTTGATATTACTGAATCAGTTGTTAATTCAGTACTTCACTTACCTGTTAGTTTGATTTATGAGAATGTACCATCTGATGATAATGTGAGAACTATGTTGTCTGAATTAGGTTATAGTGGACCTCTAGACAACATGAGCCAGTTGAATAGGTCTTTTCTTAGAAAGGAATGGTCTTTCTTCTTTGATCAAATTGCTAAATGTTTTACTGGTAAATGTAGTTCTTTTCAGCAAATTACTTCTGTTACATCACATATTGCTTATAGTTTGCTTTATGACAGAGTAATTAACATTGGTCACATTATCTAAAGTCAGATGAGTATTAAACTTGGGTTAAGAGATCAAAACAGGAAAATGGTTTATTATCATAGATTTATGCAAATGTTTATTAACCATTTTATTCCTGATGTTGAAGCTAGATTTGGTAGGGAACATTGTGTTTCTTCTTATGAACAGCAAAAGAGAATTTTCTCTGACATTATAAAGAAGGACAATGAAAAGAATCTAGATGAAATACCTGCAATTCATTATCCACATCATTTTCAGGTAATTCTTAAAACTCATCTTCCTACTTTCTACAATTCTTCTTTCTTTTGTGGTGAAATGGCTCAGGAATCTCATTTGGAGGAGAACCCACCTGTGTCTACCCAAGTAGCCCAAAACATTATAGTCTCTGAAACAATTCAAGAACCAAATTTTGATCCACAGCCTATTGTTTCAAAGAAACCAACCTTTGGTGTTTCTCAAAAGACATCAGTTGTAAGGAAGAGAAGATTTGTTGTGTCAAGTAGTAGTAATTCTAGTGAAGATGATGATGATTTAACTCTTGCTGAGAGAGCAGAATTGAAGGCTACAATTCAACTTTCTCTGTTAGCACAAAGAGATGAAAAACCTAGCCACAGCCAGGCTGCAGTCTCCCAAAAGGCTGTAGTTCTTAAAAAGGGAAAACAGTTACTGGATACTGTCTCTCAAAAGACTGTGTCTATTGAACAAAGATCTCATCCCAAGATCACTTCTGTGTCTACACCTCTTGAGTCTTCTCAGGATAAATCTTTTGCTCACTATACCAGGAGAACAAGGAGAAAGATTCAATTGTCACCTACACACACAGAGTCTAGTCCAACTAATATCATGTAGGTCTCTACAAATGAAGCTACAATCAAGTCAGCAAATGACCATAGAGATCTGGATATTGATTCTTCATGGGAAACTACATTATCATACAGACTGGCTATGGGACTAATTTCTCTCAAAGTGAAGTTGTCAAGGCCTGTTCTAGATTTTTTGGTTGAAAGAGTACCAAAACTTTTATTTCCAGAAGAATATGGACTTCTACATCAAAGACTTGACTTAATGAAGATGTATTTCTATGTATCTGTCAGAAGACAATTAGTCAAGAAATTTGGACTCTCGAAGCATGTTGCACTTCAATCACTTCATGCATATTTATTTGACAAAGATGTCATTATTGAAGATGCCTCAGCTCAAGGTGAACAACAGGAGGAAGTAGATAGAGGAATGCAGTCAACAGAAGATACTATTGCACCAGTGGTGAATAGTAGGAAAGATCAGATCACAGTCACTGCAACACAAGAACCATCTAGTCAGAGGTTGGATGACTCAGGAGCTGTGATAGCTGATGTTGAAAGGTCTTCTGTGATGACTGAAATTGCAAGTGAGAAACCCTATGATATGGGAGGAATAACTTTGACTGGTTTTCTTGAAGATCAAACAAACATTGTTCATTCAGAGTCTATCCACCTTGAGGGTGAGTCTCATCAAACAACACTTAAAGACGGTGATGTACTAACTATGGTGTCTAATGAAGTATTACTGAAGACATCAGAGTCTAGTAAAGAACCTGAAAGTGGGATACTGGAGCCTGTAGTCTCTGGAAAGAAAGTAGATGATAGTATGGGTTCAGAGACTATAGCAGCTCACTCCTTGGAGAAAACCTCAAGCCCCTTGCCATATGAGGAACCCTCTCTCCATGTGAGTTCAGGTATAAAAACTCCTTCTAAACTCTATTTTTCTGTAGGTCATGAGAGCACTTATCCAAATTTTAGTGATACACTTGAAAAGATGGACTTAGATCCACAAACTGAGAGGCTGGCTCCTGACCAGGCAAAAGGTGAGGTAGAAAGAGTGTTGACTTTAGTAAGTCAAAGTGAGAATGAGGGTATGGATGATCAACTCCATAGTGAGGGAGAGAAAATTAGGAAACCTTCATCATTTGATTTCTGGGATCAGGTTTTTCCTGAATCTTGGTCTGAAAATTTGGGTATGGATGCTGGTACTTATTCATTCATTAAACTGTATCAGAAGAATGACCTAGCACATCACAATGCAAAGCCAGAAGTTAAAGCTCAGAAGCAAAAGGAGAGGCTTGCAGGAATCATTAACAGAAGAGGTGCCAGGATAAAGCAATCTCTTGATACATATGTACCAGATGAAGTTCCTAATGATCCTAGTGTTCCTTTGTATGTACTTCCAATATCAGCTAGAATTGAGACATCTACAGTCTCTGATCACTCTAAGGAGGAGTCAGGATTTGAAGATGTTAGTACACAGAATACTGGTGAAGGAGATGATGATCATGTTTCAGCTCCAGATCAGAAAGATGAAGATGTTGATACTTCTAATCAGGTTTTATTACTTGAATATCATACAACACAAGCAACTTCTTCTACAAGACTTGAAGATACAGTTCTTTCTGATTCTGATTCTGAAGATACTAAAAGCACTTCCAACATTGAAGTTCATTCTGATGTTTTGAAAGATATTCAAAATTCTCAAATTGCTATGCAAACAAGACTTCAATCACTTGAAGATAACCAAGTCACAATTATGGAAAATCAAGCAGTTCTGATGAATATCATTTGTTCTGTTTCTGAATCTCTTGGAATAAATGTTGATGATGTCAAAAAGGGGGAGATAAAGACAATTCAAAGACAACAACAACAACACCAGACTGGGGGAGATAAAGAGCAGACAAAGGGAAGTAAAAAGAAGAACTAGGAGTGACAGTGGTGAATCTCAGCTAGGAAGTAGTAAAGGAAGAGCAGCATTAATAGTTAAAATTCTTTTTTCTAAGTACTAGATAAACGTCTACATCTGGGAAGGAGGTACTTAACTTCATAATTCTACATTCATAAATTCTACTCTGGTTGTATCGTTATATGTTTTGACATCCACAACTTAGATTTATGCTTCAGATTTTAAAGCATAAATAGGGGGAGATTGTTAGGAATAATTCATAAGTTGTGATGTTAAGAATAGAATTTACACATTATACTTCTTGTAATCCTGATCTTATAAAGGATTTAGCACTATATATAGGATTTATGTGTAAGACAGTTATCTGTACAGTTTAGTCAGGAATGAACAGTGTATCGGAGACTACATGTCAGGAACAAAGAGCAAATCCTGATGACGGTCTAATACTGATGATGATCAGATACTGATGCAAGATGAAATCCTGATATCAGTCGTGTTACTGATGATGTCATTATGGATGCTACAGAAACTGGCAAGTGCTATAAAAGAGGATCTTTGTTTGAGGAACAAGCAAGAAGATATTATGAAGGAAAGAGTTTTCTATTGATGGAAACTATCAACTAGAAGGCAGAACATTGTCATGTATAGATTATATCCTTCTGTTATTAGTTGATAGGTAGCATTATAAATACTCTCTCTATATCATTGTAAAAAGAGTCGAACAAGTGTGTTGTGAGTTCGTGTGCGTAGCTCTGTATAAGGTTTGTATTCGAGAGTTCGAAACAAACAGAGAGAGAGATTTGTATTGTCAGCAGCTGCTAAAGGTATTGTACACCTTTGGCAGAGTTTGTATTTGATCTTATTAATACAAACAGAGTTTGATTCATTCGTTTATTCTTGTTCATATAATCAAGTAAAAATCAGACACGATTATATAACTTGTATTCAACCCCCCCTTCTACAAGTTATTCGAGTTAACACTTAACTTGAAATGACTAGCCAGTGGTGAGCTAACCACTTTAGCTTTGTCCATTCTAAATTTTTGAAGAAGTTTCTCAATGTATTTTTCTTGTGAAAGAAATAGCTTCTTTGAATCTTTATCTCTAGTAATTCGAATGCCAAGAATTTGCTTTGCTGGCCCTAAATCTTTCATTGCAAAAGATTTACTTAACTGTTTCTTCAAGGAATCGATTCGTGAAGTATTCTTTCCAACAATAAGCATATCATCCACATAAAGTAAGAGAACAATAAAATCACCATCTGCAAATTTCTTCACAAATACACAATTATCAGAAGATGTCTTTTTGTAGCCCTGCTCCCTCATAACTAACATGAACTTCTTGTACCACTGTCTCGGAGCTTGCTTTAAACCATATAGACTCTTCTTCAATCTCCACACATAATCTTCTTTTCCTTCAACCACAAAACCTTCAGGTTGTTTCATAAAAATCTCTTCTTCCAAGTCACCGTGTAAAAATGCTATTTTTACATCCATTTGCTCAACTTCCAAGTCTAGGCTAGCTGCAAGGCCTAGAACTACACGAATAGAAGACATTTTCACAACTGGGGAAAATATTTCATCAAAATCAATCCCCTTTTTCTGACCAAATCCTTTAACCACTAGTCTTTCTTTGTACCGAGGTTGCAACGAGTTGTCATCTTGCTTCAACTTATACACCCACTTATTTCTCAAAGCTTTTCTTCCTTTAGGTAGCTTAACCAACTCAAATGTGTGATTTTCACGAAGTGATTGTATCTCATCATTCATTGCATCAATCCATGAAATTTACTAATCATAACACTCAGGTTCGCCTGCATCAGTCAACAAAATATACTAATCAGGAGAATATCTAGTAGAGGGTTGTCTATCTCTAGTAGATCTCCGAACTGGAACTTCAGGCGGTATTTCTGGTTGTTCTTCAGGTTGTTCATCATCTTCTTCACCCTCTTGTTCTCCCATAAAATCATGATCATGATCACCATTATCATGAATATGTGACCCTCTTGAAGAGGATGTGTCTCCCTTTGCATTTTCTTCAACTTCTATAGGAACATGTGCAAGAGGAATATGGTTCAAATCTACCAAGTCACTAACAGACGTAGGCTCTGAGTTCTGAATCTTTTCAATATCATGAACTGTTTGATTCTCCATAAACACAGCATCTCTGCTCCTAATAAGCTTCTATCAATTGGATCATGAAATCTGTAACCGAACTCATCAAGGCCATAACAAATGAATACACACTCTCTTGTCTTCGGATCAAGTTTGGACCTTTCGTCTTTAGGAATGTGCACATAAGCTTTGCACCCAAAGACACGCAAATGATCATAAGAAACCTCTTTACCCGTCCAAACTCTATCAGGGATATCTCCATCCAGAGGTGCAGAAGGACTAAGATTCAAGACATGTACCACTAATTTAAAGCTTCACCCCAAAAATATTTAGGGAGTTGTGATTGAGAAAGCAAGCATCTCATCCTTTCCACTAATGTTCGGTTAAGTCTCTCAGCTAAACCGTTCAACTGAGGGGTCTTGGGAGGTGTCTTTTGATGTCGAATACCCTGCTGCCTGCAGTATTCATCAAACGGACCAATGTATTCTCCCCCATTATCACTTCTAATACACTTTAATTTTTTCCAAGTTTGTCTTTCAACTGAAGCTTGAAACTGCTTGAAGACATCTAATACTTGATCTTTTGTTTTCAAGGTGTAAACCCAAACTTTCCTGGAATGATCATCAACAAAAGTAACAAAGTACAAACAACCACCAAGTGTTTTGGTCTTGAAAGGACCACAAACATCAGAATGCACCAAGTCAAGTGCGCTTGGTTTTCTTGAAGGAGCGGAGCTTTTGAAAGACACTCTATTCTGTTTTCCAGCCAAACAATGTACACACTTCATCAAATGAGTTTTCTGTATTCCCTGAATGTACTCCTTCTTCCTCAGTATAGCTAGCCCCTTTTCACTAATGTGACTTAGTCTTTTATGCCACAAATTAACCATTTCTTCATCATTGACAACATTTATTTTCTCAACAGGAACTCTTGCAGACATGAAGTAGAGAGAAGAGTATTTCTTACCTCTTGCCACAACCAGTGAGCCCTTAGTAAGCTTCCATAGCCCATTCACAAACGTACTGCAATAGCCTTCATCATCTAACTTCCCTGTAGAGATCAAATTTAATCGAAGATCAGGTATATGTTTAACACCCTTTAAAATTAATCTCGCACCCATGCTTGTTTCTAGACAAACATCACCAATGCCAATCACTTTAGATATTTCATTGTTTCCCATCTTTGCAGAAAAAGTCACCAGGGGTGTAAGATAAGAAAAGTTCTCTACGAGAAGTAGCATGAATTGTAGCACCACTGTCAACTACCCAATCAGTATCATCAGTCACAAATTTCACAGCATCATCACCAAGAACAATGAAGTAGCTCTCTGAAACTGCAGCAATTTGTTTCTCATCACCACTGTCATCACTTTTCTTCTCCTTGTTCTTTTCGTCCTTACCCTTGTTATTGTTCCCAGAATTATTCTTCTTTCTCAACTTAGGACAGAATTTCTTATTGTGTCCAAACTCATGACAATAGTAGCACTCACATGCAATCTGCAAATTTATTAGACTTGCCCTGACTCTTGCTTCTGCTTTTACTTCGAGTTTTTCCACCTCGATTTTCACTTCTACCATGTTTCTCAACGAGAAGAGTTTCTGAATTTGAAGAAAAGCCAACCGTTTTTCTTCTCATATCTTCATTCAATGTACTACTTTTAGCCAATGCCATTGTAATCTTACCTTCAGGAGCTGAATTTGAGAGAGACATTCTGAAAGTATCCCACGAATCTGGCAACGAACTAAGCAACCATAATGCCAAAACCTCATCCTCAAACTTGATACCCATAGCAGCCAACTGATGAATCATGCCCTGAAAATTATTCAGGTGATCCGTTAGAGGTGATCCATCTTGATACCTCAAATGCATCAACTGCTTGAACAAAAATAACTTGTTGTTTCCTGTCTTTCTAGCATATAACTCTTCAAGTTTGCTCCACAAAGTTCTTGCATGTGTTTCCTCTATAACATGATTCAACACATTATCATCAACCCATTGCCGAATGAAACCACAAACTTGTAGATGAGTAATTCTCCACTCTGCTTCAGACTTATCATCAGGTCTTTCCTCACCAAACACTGGTACGTGGAAACCTTTAACATAAAGAAGATCTCTCATCTTTGCTTTCCATATGTGATAGTTCAAACCATTTAACATCACCATCCTGCTTGTATTCACATCCATATTTGACACAAGACAGATACACAATCTCTTAAGCTCTGATACCACTTTGATGGGAAACGAGTTCACCAAACAGAGAACTAAGCTTATAGTTAACTTGATCTCAACCTTCTCTCTTGTATCAACTCTAATAACAAATAATCAAGCAAGACAATATATGAAATCTAACAAAAGATATCAACACAAATAACACGAAACATTATACGTGGAAACCTTCCCGGTGTAGGAAGTAAAACCACGGGACCGATTTCGGAGTCCACCCCAAATCTTCACTATCAACAAACAAGGATTACAAGAGTGATTCTCTAGCTAAAACTAGAGCATACATCACCAGACTTCTCACAAAATATGATAGTCTCATACAACACTAATACCTCTGATGTTGAGTGAACACACCAAAATTCCCTAACTTGAAGTCACGGGAAAAACTAACTCAAAAATAAAATCCCATAACTTGAAGTTACTGGAACACATATAAAAACCCCTAACTTCAAGTTAATGGATTGTAAACAAAATTCACAATGATTAGCCATAGACCCCAGTTTTTGCTTTCGGCTATATTGTCTCAAAACAGAACCCCATGCTGATTATTCTTATACCAGAATCCTATGTTTAATTCACCTATTGGGCTTGCCCCATATGAACATTGGGCTCCCACATAGGAAGGACCCAACATTTCTATAACACTCTCGGGTCTCCATTATTTTGTAACTTTTTTCTGCCAGATTTAGAGCGCATGGATATTGGCACTGGCGGAGAGGTTTACCTCCTGGGGGCACCGTACAAATATCCGGTAATAGTTTCAATTTTTTTTAAAATACTACACCATATTTTTTAATAATTAACATCTATTTAGTTTAAGAAGGTGTGGTTTTCTTTACACCGTACAAGCAAAAGAGCCCGCTACACAAGCAAAAGAGCCTGCAAGGTACTGCTAAGATGGGTCCCAACGTGCCTCCGCCACCATAATGCATTGGATGGGGCCCAGTGTCCAGCACCCCAAGGTACTCCGGCTTTCAGCCTCAGGCACAGCAGTGGCCGTTCCATAGGCTTTGAGGTGGAAGAACATGTATGGAGTGAAAGTACTAGAACAAAGTTTGATTCAGACCAAAATCAGTTTGGTACTCATAGTTTGCATAATTGCAGTTTGCATCCCTAAGAATGTTTGGACGCTGCAAATTGCACCCCTTTCGCGTTTTTTTACCAATTTACCCCTGATAATTTGGTAAATTCAGAATATTTAATTACATTTTGATCCCTAAAGTATGAAATGTTGCATACATGAACCCTTGAACAAAAACTTTCGAAATTTCATAATTTTTTTCGAATTTTTCCTAAATTTTTTCGAATTTTTCATAAATTTTTTTGAATTTTTCTGTGAATCGTTTGGAAAAATTCGAATTAAATTAAGAAAAAATCGAAAAAAATTAGGAAAAAATCGAAAAAGTTTATGAAAATTCGAAACATTTTGTTCAAGGGTTCATGTATGCAACATTTCATATTTTATGGATCAAAATATAATTAAGTATTCTGAATTTACCAAATTATCCCTGGGTTTTTGGTAAAAATACACGAAAGGGTGCAATTTGCAGCGCCCAAACATTCTTAGGGATGCAAATTGTAATTATGCAAACTATGAGTACCAAACTGGTCTGAACCAAAGGGTTGCAAATTGCAATTTAGTCTAGAACAAAATATAACATTTTTTATTTAATTTACTTATGTTTCCTCCGCATACTAAACTCGGGACATACACTTAAAAGCAGGCATAACATGACCTGACCTAAAATTATTTGTACAAACTGCCGTTAGCCCTCTTTACTGAAATGTCGTATGTGCATATAAACTTTATGAAAGAATGACATAAATACCCCATTTTTTAATAAAATTGACGAAAATAACACAAATCACGGATGATGGCCATAAATACCCCTCTATTACGCATTTGGGATAGGGATAATAAATTTTATACATATTACTCATTTGGAAAAGGGGTAATAGAGCTGCCAGTGTCAGGGGAGCCTATTACGCATTTGAAAAATGGGTAACCCCTATTACCCATTCTCAAATGCGTAATAGAAGAAAAATCTATACTAATTACCCCAATATCAAATGCGTAACCTTATTACTCTCATATGAAATGCGTAATAACAGGATATTTATGGCCATCATCGGTGCTTTTGGGTATTCTTGTTATGTGATATAGGTTTTTGGGATATTCTTGGCCAAAACCCAAACTTTATTCATCTGTTATTATCAAGTAAAACTATACTAAAGAAACCAAAATTATATCCTATTTATATCCTATATATAATAAGCATATGGTGGATATTTGATTGTCAAATTTTAATTAACGACCTAGATTATATCCTATTTATTTTAATATTTAAATACTAATATAGTATTATTCTAAACAGATTCTGCCACATCCGCGCAGAGGTCTATTCTAATTAATATAGAAGAGAAAAATTATGTCTATCTAGGGTGAAATATAGTTCCACATATATCAACAATCTAAATTTTGTAAAATAGTTTATATACTTGAACTAATTGAAATATAAATTTATTCGCAAATTTTATAAATATTAAAGACATATTCTACAAATAAAATAATTTTCAAAAATCTTGATACTCAAATGAGAGGAATAGTTTTTAAATAATATAATTTTCATAAATCTTAATATTTATGTGATTAATGATTCTCAAATAATCTAAATTGGATTCTTATTAATATCATATAAAAAAATAAATTTAATAAATATTAGATGAAAATAGTTCAAATATATAAGTTGGTCAACATATATTAAATCAACATATATATAATTTAATATTTATTTTTTATTTTTTGGTGAGTGATGATTTAATATTTTGTGTTTTGTTGTGTTAAGAAAATACAAAATTAATCAATATAATATTTAAATAAAATAAAATTTTATTAAAAAACAATAAATATAAAATATTAAATATTAAAAATAACCGTGCATAGCACGAATCATATATAACACGGGTCATATCTATACTATTATATTAAAGCCGAAACATTGAAAATTTTGGTTTTCTCCTAAGTTTTGGTTTTCACTCTAATTATTTAATTTTAAATTATTTATAATATAAAACAAATCAAATGAATTCCGTTACGTTAAACCAATACAGAGTAGTATTTTATATTTACACCATTACTACTTAAAACCTTCGTTGCCTTACAGAACTCTATTCTTTTAAACCTCATCTGCGCAATCTTCATCAATTCAATACACAATCTTCTTCGGCTTTTCTCTTCTTTTTCAACACCATATATCAAACATAAATACTTTTCACATAGCTGTTAGATCTAATAATAAGGAATATTCTTTATTTAAATCCCTCTTCCAAAGATCAAGGTTCAAATCCCATCAACAACAAATTTACATTAAGATTTTATATTATTAATTCTAATCAATACATATCATTTATCAAACTATTATTATTACTAATAAATTCGTAATAAATTATTCTCTGTTTTATTTAATTATATAATTTTAAAAGTAACTCGTGCTTCGCACGGGCTATAAACATTGAAAGTTTTGGTTTTCTCCTAAGTTTTGGTTTTCACTCTAATTATTTAATTTTAAATTATTTATAATATAAAACAAATCAAATGAATTCCGTTAAACCAATACAGAGTAGTATTTTATATTTACACCATTACTAATACAGCTAAACTTAAAACCTCCGTTGCCTTACAGAACTCTAATCTTTTAAACCTCATCTGCGCAATCTTCATCAATTCAATACACAATCTTCTTCGGCTTTTCTCTTCTTTTTCAACACCATATATCAAACATAAATACTTTTCACATAGCCGTTAGATCTAATAATAAGGAATATCCTTTATTTAAATCCATCATCCAAAGATCAAGGTTCAAATCCCATCAACAACAAATTTACATTAAGATTTTATATTATTAATTCTAATCAATACATATCATTTATTAAACTATTATTATTACTAATAAATTCGTAATAAATTATTCTCTATTTTATTTAATTATATAATTTTAAAAGTATTTAAAAGTAACCCATGCTTCGCACGGGCTATAAGCTAGTACTAGTATGTATAATTGGTGTAAGGGAATTTTCATGGTACCGTAATTTTAAGCTACACTGGCCGCTAGAAATAAATGTGTTCTCTGCATATGCATACATGACAGTAGTATTATGGAAAACAAATGTGTTATATACATATGAATATATGATAACAGTTACTATTTTATAATATTTATAGTTCTATTTTTTTTATAAAAAAAAAAAAGAATTGTAGATTAAAATAATTTTACAAGAAATGTCAAAAAAAATTCTAAATAATAAATATAATTTCTTGGATAATTAATTTTACAAGTACTTCAATTATTTAATTGTTGTCGAGAGCCATTTTAATAATGCCAGAAATTTTTTTTTGACTCACTAAAATATTTGATTGATTAAAAAATTTATTAAAATCACTATACTTCCTTCCTGGATTTCAATGTTTTAATATTAATAAAATCTTCTTGTTTGTCAAAAAAAAAAAAGAATAAAAAACAAATAGTAATAACGATTAATAAAGATAAGTTAAAAATTACATTCTATAATATATAAAACAAACTAATTAAACAAAGCATACCATAAGATTTATAACAGAAAATGATTCTTTTGAAAAAATTAAACATTTATTTACAAACCAAGCAAAAAAAAGTTAAAAACAATATATGGCAAATCAATATATTGGAAGTGAAAAAAAACATATGATGCTTAGAAATGATACCAAATATCAACAAATATAATTTACAAAACAAACAATAAAATAGTTTTTTAAAGCAAACAAATTTTATATTTTATTTCCGTGAAAGTCAAACCAACTCATAAACTTTATGGGACGAAGGTAGTGTATTATACTCCCTCTGTCTCAAAATACTTTTCTCGTTTACTTTTGACACGTTTGCCAATGCACACTTTAATCGTTTATATCTTTCATTTTATATTATTATTTATTATAAAAATTTCATTTTATTAAAGTACTAATAAATACGAATTCAACAAGATCATGACTATATTTGGTCATATAGATTAGGTGTAAATTAGTAATCAACCGCTTAGAATAAACAGTATTCAAAATCAAAAATAAGAAAAGTAAATTGATACAGAGGGAGCAGGATCTTTAGCCTTCAAGTGATTCTTCTTCCCGTACCGTACAAAGGAAATGGAAATCGAAACCAATACCAAATTACCAATGTATAATATATTTATATAAAATATATAGTATATGTAAAGAATATGGAAAGAGATAAATAATAGATAGAAGGGAGATTATCATTTTTATTTCTATATTAAATTCACACAGTATAAATTACAAAGGTTTATATAATATTATGATCTTATAAATTAAAGGCCAAAGATTGGGGATGTTGACTCAATCTATCACAATTTTAAATTAAATGATCTCAAATATCACAATTTGAAAGAATGATCCCAAATATAACTCTAAAACATAATTTCGTGTACTGTTTTGCAATTTATTATTATTATTATTATTATTATTATTATTATTATTATTTAATATAAGATTATGTAGCGTTTTTTGAGGAGGGAGGGGAGGACGCCACTTGAAGTGGTGTTTGGGGGAGGATGTTTTACTTTTTCTTTTCTTTTTGCTAAATATGTATTTGCAATTTTTTTCTAATATTTATTTGTAATTAATATTAAAAAATTTATAACCAAATGTTCAATTCAAATTATGTTTTTTTACTGAGTTCGTCGGTCTGATTTTTAAAAAATGGGGGCCAATTCCCGGATTTTTAAAAATCAGGATAATTTAGGGTCTAGGGTTTAGGCTCTAAACCCTAAGTTTGTATACGGTTTATTCGTCGTTCTGAATATTTCTAAACCCAAAATGGAACTGTTGAATCCCAAAGTTTAATTGTTAAAATCCCAAGAGAATACACATAAAATTTGAAAATTTTAATTAAAAAAGTGAATTCGGCGTCCTGATTTTTAAAATATCGGGGGCCAACCCTAGTTTTTTAAAAATCATGATAAGTTAGGGTTTAGGGTCTAGGATTTAGGTTGTAAACTAAATTTATATATGGTTTATTTGTCGTTCTTAATATTTCTAAAACATAAAATGGAAATGTTAAATCCCGGAAATTAACTGTTCAACCCCTAAGACAATACAAATAAAATTTAAAACTTTTAATTAAAAAATTGGAAATTTTAAATCACAAATGGAACCAGTTAAACCCCTATACCATTCCGTATAAAAAAAAATAAGGAATTTTAAAATGCTACTACATGATACAATGGGTTGTGTGTTAGACTGTTAGGGGTCATTTGTTTTCTTCTTAACCCCTCTTAACCCTTCTTAATGGGCCTTTCTTAACGCTTAAGATTGTTTGGGCTTATGTTTTTTAATTAATGATTAAAAATCTTCTTAATCGTTAATAAAAAAACTAGTCGCTGAAGTGCTAAGATACGTGACACCTAGGGTTTTATATAGCCCTCTTCTCTACAGGTTACACACATACACCTTGACACTTGACAGACGTGACAAAAAACTGCACAGGTACAATTCTTCATATCTCGTACAATCTATCAACATTATTTATGATACTTTATAATGTAACGATGCATGCATTCTTGATCTGCAAGTTTAAGTATAATGGATGTATGGTCGTTAATGCAGTTACCCCTATTTTGTTGCATCAATATTATACTTTGTTCACTCTAGTTTATTAACTATTCTAACGTACAGGTTATTTGTTTTTACATATAATTTGCATATGTTAGAAACAAAGATTGATATGTATATATATATATATATATATATATATATATATATTTGTTCATGTGTATAAACATTTTTTTGGCCCTGTAATTGTTGCTAACTGTTGCTTGTAATATCCAAAGGTAAGGTTTCTCACTTTCTCTGTTTCTGGAAGAAGGTGATGCAGATAGATACTATACGTAGCAAACAAGCTGTGTAAACTTGTAGCATACTAGAAATCGTTAGTAAAGAATAAGAATATCACCATAAATACTATTATAGTGTTGTGATAAGCAAGCACTGGTGTAGAAAGAATTATGTCCGAGTTATACTATTATCAAATTAACTATATGAGAAATCAGGGAGCATGCACTGGTGTAAAAACTGACCGACTTCGCATACTTCTGCCATATCATAGACAAGAATTATTACTAGTATCATCTGCTCCACACTTATTACTCTTTCCAAGTCATGCTCCACACTAATAGGCCATATAGTCATATCATAGACAAGATGCTAAGAACAAACATTTACCACCTGCCGTAAAATGTTTTCTTCTTTTTTCATATTAATTTTTTCAGGTTCTTAACTTTAGAATGGAATGGATAGAGGAGTAAAATTACAGTGTTTGTGTGTCTTCTAGAAGTCAGATAATTCTAGATAGTAAGTAGAAGCTTGCTCCATGCTTGTATGTGCTGATACCGTTTTGCTTGGTATAATAAAGCAGAACCTTTTTAAATTTCACTATATACAATTTAAGCTATTTGCTTGATCAGGTTAGTTGTATAATGCAGATGGAATCTGTTTATTCCATGTATACTCTTATGGTATATCCTATTTTTATTTAGGCAGTTGATCTTGAAACTCAAACTGATGAAACTCAAACTCAATCCGCTGAAACTCAAACTCAAAAAAAAAATAGAACATCTTGGAAAGATGAAGCTTTAAACTAAACTTTTCTTGAAGCCTGTATTCATGAAGTTGCAGTCAATGGTAGACAAGGTACTAGCCTGCAGCCACAATCATGGATCAAAGTGGGAGAAATTCTTAAAAGCAAACATAAATTTGAAGTTACTGCTAGGCAAATGAGAAATCGATATGATTACATGAAATTCAGATATGGTGCCTGGTGTCTACTCAAATCAAAAACAGGAAATCATTATGATCCCACAACTAACACATTCAAGTTTAGTGATGCGGAATGGACACAACATTCTCAGGTTAACTCGATATTCCAAATCAACTACAAATTTTAGGTTAATATAATAGTACTTAATATGGTATTTAATATCATGTGCAGGCTAATTCATATGTGAGCACTTTAAAGAATGCACCATTGTTATACCCAGACCTGTGTAAAAATCTTTATGATGGAGCTACTTGCTACGGGTGTTAGTGGATGGGGACCAAGCTCTAAGAAGAGCAGAACTATTGATTTATCTGATGATCTAGAGACTCTTGAGGCTGAGGATATTCCTAATCAATCTCACAATAATTCACCTCCAACTGAAATTTTAGGCTCACACTCTACTGCTTCAAACATGTTAGTCACAGAGTCATGCCTGTTTACATCTAATAACAAGCCTAATTGTTTGTAATGCTTTGCATTACTTACATGAACTCTTAACTGAGGGAACCTCTAGTTGTAGAGTTTCTACTTGTCTTGTACTTGTAATAGGCACCAAATCCTAGTTGTGTAACTGTACTTATATAGTCAAGAATAATGCTTGAAAGAAGTTCCAAGGTTCATGGCTCAAGCAAGAAGATAAATACTGTCAAATAATCACAGTTGGGATTTGAAGAAATGAAGAATTTGCCTAAGTACCAATTCGAGAAGTACATTTGTCTATTCGAGAAGTCTAGCATTCGAGAAGTCAGAGATTCGATATTTGAGAAGACACTGTTCGATATCTCTAAATGAACTGTTCGATATCTCATTCGATATCTCAGAGATTCGACATGTCTAAATGCTCTATTCGAGAACTCAAGAAGTCAACAAGTCAAAGTGGTATTCGAGTTCACAAAGAGTCAACAAGTCAAAGTTCCATTCGATATCTCAAGGACTCTGAATGAACTATTCGATATCTCAGGGATTCGACAAGTCAAGTGTTCTATTTGACAACTCAAGGAACCCTGGAGAAAAGTACTATTCGAAAAGTGATTCGATATGTAAATCATACAGTATTCGAGAACTCAGAGTTATCTAATCCTAGTTCTCAAATCAATCACTTAGCCACTTCTCGAATACATTCTTGGAGACAAAATACTGAAAAAATTGTACAAATCTGAAACCTGCAACAAGCCAATGCACTTTATGGACCACAATCTGTAACGTGCTCTGGAAAGCCTACAAGAAAGCTTGGAGAGATATAGAAGAGACAAAGAGCTAAAGAAGTGGATCTGAACAGAACTTTGCAAAGTCAAATCTGTAGCCGTTTGAACACTTACTCAAAAAGGATAGACAGACCAGAAAGTAATTTGTTTTAGCTACCTTATTTGTAGTAAGTAGGTTGTATTCATGTTCTACAGTAAAACCTCTATAAATTAATACTCGATAAATTAATAATCTCTATAAAATTAATAATTTGTCCCGTCCCAACTTGGGACCAGTACAAAATTGGACCCCAATCGATAAAATAATAAGATAATAACTTTTTTGAAATCCCAGTGTATATATATTAGTCCCAACGAAACTATAAATTAATAATTACTAAAAGATTCCAAATTCTAAGATTGTCTAGTAAAAAATGAAACTATAATCACTTATTTTTTGTTGAACTTCAAATATTCTCATTGCACTTAAGAGTTTAGGCATTGTCTTCTCGTATTTCAACAAAAAGTTGTGAAGAGTTGTTTCCACTTGCAATGCTTCTTTCCGAGTGACCGATTCCAAAACTAGTGAATCAAACTCGAATTCAATTAATTTGTGAATGTACATTAATAGAATATTCCTTGGAACTTGTTTTTGTAATTTATTTTTCATTTTTAACTAATATGCATTATAAATAGTACATTGGACTTGGAAATTTAAATATCAAACGTAAAACCTCTTTAAATTAATAAATTATTAATTTATCGATATAATAATATCTCGCTAAATTAATAAAATATCCTGGTCCCAACATTATTAATTTATAGAGGTTTTACTGTATAAGGATACAGCCTCACTTCTTTAGTAGTTATCTTTGAGATGAGAAGTTGAAAGGCATATGATGTAGCCTATTTGTATTTCGAGGATACAACTCAACTTAAACAAGATTGTAATAGTGAATAGTATATAGACTGTCACAAGGAATCTCAGATTGTATTATCTGTCAGAAGAAAAAGATCAAGGTCAATCTACAGACTTGAGGAATTACTACATTGAAAGAAGCTCAGTCATCTGATCAAGCCTCAGTAGAGTATTCATTAAGAAGTGGATTCATTTAAAGTGACAGAGATTTCAACAGTGACAGAGACAGTACAGAAGAATTGAAGAGAGATGAGAAAAGAAAAGGAACCAGATTTTAAAGTCAATATATGAAGAACAGACATTGCGGTTAGTCACTCATGAACCAGACAGTACACGAGTGTCAACATTAAACAGTGGTTGTTCGTCATTAACTTCAGTGGTTCAAGCTATCAAGATTGGTATAAGGGAAAATCATTGTGCAAGCAACAGAAGTGCTAAATTAATTAATCACAAGGATTTTATTATCAAGTGGAATGGCTACGAGGAAAAAGAATTATCATAAAGAAATTCTAAATGATATATTCTTAATGCTGAAACTCCGGTTAGAATTGTTGTATTTTTTGCTAAGCAAAAGGAGTCCGGTTTCACATCCTCAAGAGACCGCAGCTTACACCTGGACGGGTTATGAGAAAATAGAATTATCACAAAGAAATGCAAAATGATATATTCTTAAAGCTGGAACCCCGGTTGGAATTGATATATTTTTTGTTAAGCAAAAGGAGTCCAGTTCCAGACGTTCAGGTAACCGCAGCTTACAGTTTAAGGATTTATTTATATTAATAAATATTTTATTTATTTTGAAAATTATATTTATAAATATCTAATAATATTAGATATTTATTTTTATAATTTCTGGATTAAAATAATTATTTATTAATTAAAGATTATAAGCTGTGCGGGTTAAAAAGCATTTCAGCGGAGCCTCTAATTAATTAACAGGTGACCACACGAATTGATTTTGAAAAAGGAGTGAAAATTGGATTAGTATGTTCACGTGATGCTGTCGACAGAATTGAGTGCAAAACAAAGAAATGAAGAAAGTGGCCAGGTTTCTTATTCTTAATTTGATAGTCTAGTCAATAGTCTAAATTAAGAAGATAGTCTAAAGGCCAAGAAAAAGAATTATATTAATTCTATATTAATTAATTTAAAGTATTTAGTTAACTTAATTAACAAATTAATTCTTCAAGAATTAATTTATTTATTAAGTTGATTATTGAAATTAATTAATTTAGAATTAATATAAATTGCTAAAGACTATCAGAAATGTTTTTAGACTATGGTTTTATTGTTAAAAGTCTATCTCTGATAGTCTGTGAGATAGTCTGCAAAGCATAGTCTGCACAGGTTGATAGTCTGCTAAGGAAATAGTCTACCAGAAAGTCTGCATGATAGTCTGCCAGAAAAATCATGTATTAAAGACTATCAGGATAGTCATTCTGATAGTCTGGAGAAAGAGTTGGGTAGTCTGCCAAGCCAGATAGTCACACCGGTAGTCTACAAGAGAGCTGATAGTCACACCGGTAGTCTGCAGAGAGCTGATAGTCATACCGGTAGTCTGTGGATAGTCTGCAAGTCATTTGATAGTCTCTGGATAGTCTAAACAAGTGTAAAACAAAGACAGAAGCTTTGTTTTGTTGATATAACCAGGAGCATCATAGACACAACATACACGGACAAGAAAAAACAAACCCAGCAGCCTTCTTCTCTCTCAAAAAAAGCTCAAGAACACCACAAGAACAAATTAATTTCTGTAAAATCAAGTTCATCTCCTTTGTAATATTTTATCCGGTGGAACTTGATTATTTGTGATTCTTGTACTACTAGCGAATTAAGTTTCCTAGTTCTTATCTTGATTTTTATTAACTAAATTAGAAAAGTTCATGTCGAATTTTCTAATTAGTTTTTATCATCTTGATAATTAATCTGTACTGAAATTGTAACACCCATCAAGTTAATATATTGTTATATTCAACTTGAAAATTTGTTTCAATTAATTCCGCACAAATTTGTCTAAACTAAATTTTATTTAACGGACAAATTTCGAGAAATTGATATAGATTGTATTCAACCCCCCCTTCTACAATCTTATCGGACCTAACAATTGGCATCAGAGCCTATTGATTGATACACAAATCAAGATCCTATTTTTATTCAATCAAAAATTTATCTCGGATTTTTAACTCACTTAAAAATTCATCATGTCTTCAAAAGCCATTGTTAAGATTCCCATATTTAATAAGGATAATTATGATATGTGGAAAAATAAAATGGAGTTGTTTCTTGATGTTACAAATCCAAAATATTTGTGGGTTTTGAAAAATGGACCAAAAATTCCTATGGTTCATGAAGAACAAGTTGTTACTGATGGAGCTGTTACAACACCTGCTAGAACCTATGAAAAGGATCCTAAGCTATTTTCTGATGATGAAAAGGAGGATGCTGGATTGGACAAAAATCTGAGACTCATTCTAATAGATTCCCTAGATGCTGTAATGTATAGTCATGTAATGAATTGTAAAACTGCTAAGCACATCTGGGAAACTATTGAGACTATTAATGAAGGGACTGATGAAGTCAAGGAAAATAGACTTCAAATTTTGACCTCTGAATATGAACACTTTAGAGCTGGCCCTAACGAAGGCATTCAGGAAGTGTTCGAAAGGTATAACAAAATAATCAACAATTTGCAAGTTCATGGCAAGCAATATACCCAAAAGGAGATCAACATGAAGTTTTTACTGACTATGCCTACTCACCTAGAGCATAGAATTACTGCCATCAGAGAATCTAGAGATTTAAATAAGATCGCTCTTGAAAGGCTGTTTGGTGTTCTGAAGACCTATGAGTTGGAACAAGAACAGCAGAAGGAGTTCTCTGGCAAAGGGAGAATGGCAAGTTCTTCTACAGCTCTGGTAGTTGAGGTTCCTAAGGAAGTGGAAGATAAAATTGTTCAACCTAAAAGCTTCAACAAGGAACAAACTGAAGTGGAACATGGACAGACACCAGCCACTCAGGATGGTGGAGAATTCTATTCACTGGAAGAGCTAGATCAATTGGAAGATGAATCCATGGCGATGATGGTGAGACAATTCAGTAACTTCAGATTCAGAAGAAATCCCAAGTTCAGGTTTAAGTCTAATAGCAGATTTCAGAGAGGAGGTTCTTCATCCTCTAGTAACAAGGGAGGATACAAAACTGGAACTGTTGACAGAAGCAAGATTCGTTGCTTTAATTGTAATGAGTTGGGACACTTTGCTACTGAGTGTCAAAAACCCAAACAAGCACAGAAAAGAGACTATGCTTCTGAAAAGAAGAAAACTGGAAGAGCTTATGTAGCTTCCGGTAAAAGCTGGGATGACACAGATAGCGAAGACGAAGAATATGGAAATTTTGCGCTGGTGGCAAATGCTGAAACATCAACTCGTTATACTACACCGGTAATTCTTACTGACGCTGAGTTGATTGATAGCTTATATAATTCCATGGGTAATGCAAAGAAACAAATTGAAAGAATAACCCTGTTGAACACTAATCTTGAAAATGAAGTGTTAGAGTTAAAAAAGGTGCCTGATAATCAAGATCAGCAAATAAAAGAAATAGCTCGACTTAACTACAGAGAAAAGTCGATATCAGAATACATGCATAAACAAATTGCTAAAGTTGCTGAACTTGAAACTAAGATAAAGGAACAGAATGTCAAATTATCTGCTTGTTTTAATTCTGTGAAAATTTCTAAAGAGTTATTCAATAAACAAGCTGTAGAACAAACCGTAGGAATAGGGTTTGGCTACAACGAAGCTGTTGGAATGTTAGGCATAAATTCCCCTAATCCTGTGAGTGCTAAAGAAAGGGGAATACCACATGTGCTTAAGAATGTTGAAGATCCACTCTTTAAGAAGTCTGTTGCAGAGCCTCTAGATATGACTTCTCTTGTTATTCAAGAGGAGATGCGTACTGAGGACATTGCTAGTGGTAGTTTCCAACTTAATGAAAAATCTGTTAAGGCACCTACAACCAAAAATGTTAAATCTAATAAGGTTGTTTCTATGAAACCAGTGAAGTTTGTTCCCAGTTCATCTAAAATTGAGTTAGGTGATAACAAGTTGGAGCAGAATGATAACATGTCTAACATGAATACCATGCCTGTTATCGATACTTCTCATAAAGCATGTGGTGTTGTCAATTGTATGTCTTGTGCTTTTAATGTTATGTCTATTTACTTTAATGGTAATCATGCATGTGATAATAAGACTACTCCTCGACAACATATGAACAGGAATAATAATGTTAGATCAAAGACTGCTAGTCCTCCTCATGTTAGGAGAGAGACATTTGTACCTAAGCCTAAACAAAGTTTTACTAAGGCTGTTTACAAGGTCAAATGTCCAGTCAATGAAACAAGTGTTATTGCTGGTAAACAAACATGGATACCCAAAATGAAACAAAAGATTGTAAAATCTGTTTATAGGGTAAAATGCTTGTTGACTAATGGTAAAATTGGTGTTAAGGTGAAAAATGTTGTTTTGCCTGACAAAGGCCAATTCTTTAAGTATTCTGGACCCAATCAAATTTGGGTTCCGAATAAGGTTTAATCCGTTTGTCATTGCAGGGTGTTGAACAGGTTGAACGAGTGACCTGGATCTTGGATAGTGGATGTTCAAGGCATATGACTGGTGATAGAACCCTGCTGACAAATGTGGTGGAGAAGGCCGGCCCAGTAGTTACCTTTGGAGATAACAGCAAAGGTAGAACTGATGGATATGGCAGACTTGAAGCTGGAAATGTTATCATTGATGAAGTCTCTTTTGTGAAAGGACTTGAGCACAATTTGCTCAGTGTTAGTCAATTCTGTGACAAAGGATATGAAGTTTATTTCAACAAGAAGAATTGTCTAATTTCACACAAGAGACATGAAAAGCCACAACTGACAGGAGTTAGAAAAGGCAATCTGTACGTAGCCAATATGAACTCAGGAAGCACTGCAGAAATTACTTGCTTTTACACTAAAGCATCTAATGACGAGAGTTGGCTATGGCACAAGAAACTTTCTCATCTTAATTTCAAAACAATGAATTCTCTAGTTAAAAGAGAATTGGTGAGAGGTTTGCCTTCAATGGAATTCACTCAAGAAGGACTTTGTGATGCATGTCAAAAAGGCAAGCTAAAAAGGGCAAGTCACAGGAGCACTGACACATCTTCAATAACTGAACCATTACAATTACTTCATATGGATTTGTTTGGTCCAGTTAATGTGATGTCCATGTCAAGGAAGAGATATGCTCTAGTGATCGTTGATGATTTTTCAAAATACACATGGGTCATATTTTTGAATTCTAAAGATGAGACTCCACAACTGGTGATTGATCACATCAAATTAATTGAGCGAGATTCTACATATCCAGTGAGAGCTATAAGATCAGACAATGGAACTGAATTCAAGAATGCAGTTCTAAATGACTTCTGCACTGAGAAGGGTATAACCAGACAATATTCAGCTCCAAGAACTCCTCAGCAAAATGGGGTAGTGGAAAGAAAGAATAGAACCTTGATTGAAGCTGCACGTACTATGCTAAGTGAATCAAGGCTTCCATTGTACTTTTGGGCTGAAGCTGTCAACACTGCGTGCTATACCCAGAATCGAACTCTAATCAATAAAGACCATATGAAGACACCCTATGAAATTATGGCTGATAAGAAACCATCACTCAAATACTTTCATGTATTTGGGGCAAAATGCTTTGTGCTTAAAGAAGGTGATGATCAAGGTGGTAAATTCGATACCAAAGCATTTGAAGCAATTTTTATTGGTTATTCAATGAGGGCATACAGTGTGTATGTGATTGATGAACAGAAGATGATGGAAAGTGTCAATGTAACATTTGATGACACTAAACTCCCTAGTATCCAAACTGAGGATCCATCTGAAAAGCTATCTTTCGATGACATGACAGATACAGATTCAGATGATGACAATTCACCTGAGATTTTTGCTGATGCTAATGACAACGATGATGATCAGAGTAATGGTGGTGAAAACAATGAGAATAATGAAGATACACCTGACACTCCTGAACAATCATCTAGTCAACCTGGCAACAACTCAGGGGGAGATAATGAAGGATCAACTAGTCATACACAACATCAAAATGAAGAACAAGGCGAATCATCAAGATCTAATCTTCCCAGACAGACTGTTTGGAATAGAGCTCATCCTTTTGAGCTGATTATTGGTGATCCAGATGTTGGTGTTAAAACTAGAAGTGCTACTCAAAATCAATGTAACTATTCAGGGTTTCTATCTGAAATGGAACCTAAGAAAATTGAGGAAGCTCTTTCTGATCCTGATTGGGTGATTGCTATGCAAGATGAACTCAATCAATTCAAACAACAAGAAGTATGGAAGCTGGTACCCAGACCCAAAGACAGGAAAGTGGTTGACACAAGGTGGGTATTCAGAAACAAGCTAGATGAAGATGGTACAGTGACGAGAAATAAAGCAAGACTGGTAGCAAAGGGTTATTCACAAGCTGAAGGAATAGATTATGATGAAACCTATGCTCCAGTGGCAAGACTTGAGGCTATCAGAATATTCTTGGCATTCGCAGCATTCTCAAACTTTAAGGTTTATCAAATGGATGTCAAGAGTGCCTTTCTGAATGGTAAGCTAGATGAAGAGGTATATGTAGAACAGCCCCCTGGCTTTGAAGATCCAAAATTCTTGGACTATGTCTACTTTCTCTTCAAGGCTATCTATGGTCTTAAGCAAGCGCCAAGAAAATGGTATGACACTCTCTCTGAATTTTTACTTGAAAATGGTTTTGTTAGAGGTGTCATAGACAAAACTCTCTTCACAAAGAAACATAAAAATGATACAATATTAGTTCAAATCTATGTGGATGATATAATATTCGGGTCTACTAATGATCTTCTTTGCAAGAAATTTGCTAAGTTAATGCAGGGTAAGTTTGAAATGAGCATGATGGGTGAGCTGAAGTTCTTTCTTGGATTGCAAGTAAGTCAAAGGACAGATGGAATATTTATCTGTCAATCCAAGTATGTCAGAGAGCTCCTCAAGAAATATCAAATGGAGGACTCATCTTCAACAAGAACACCATCATCTACAGCTGTCAAATTTGGAGCATGTGAAAATTCTGCTAAGGTAGATATCACAAGCTACAGAGGTATGATAGGCTCATTACTTTATCTTACTGCAAGTAGACCAGATATTATGTATGCTACGTGCTTGTGTGCAAGGTTCCAATCGGATCCTAGAGATGTTCATCTCATTGCTGTAAAACGAATCTTGAGATATCTTAAGGGTACGCCTAACTTAGGCATCTGGTACCCTAAAGATTCTGGTTTTAATCTTATTGGATATACAGATTCAGATTATGCAGGAAGTGTTGTAGACAGAAAAAGCACATCTGGGAGTTGTCAATTCCTAGGTGGCAGATTGGTTTCCTGGTACAGCAAGAAACAGCAAACAGTTTCCAACTCAACAGCTGAAGCTGAATATATAGCTGCTGGAAGCTGTTGTGCACAGATCTTGTGGATTAGGAATCAGCTGAGGGACTATGGCTTTGTACTTGACAAAATTCCTATCTTGTGTGACAATACAAGTGCCATAGCAATCTCCAACAATCCTGTGCAGCATACGAGGACCAAGCACATTGACATCAGGTATCATTTTATTCGAGAGCATGTCATGAATGGTACTGTGGAGTTACATTTTGTACCCACGGAAGAACAAACAGCAGATATTTTTACTAAGTCTCTTGACGAATCCACATTCACCAGAATTGTTGGTGAATTGGGTATGTTAAATAGTCCTAGTAATTAAACTAGTTAATATCTGAGGTTTGCTCTTTAATAATTTATAAGTGATTACTTTGTTAATATTTGTTATTAAAATCACTTGTATAATTATTTTATCAACTTATCTTCTTGCTTGTTAATTCTCAAATCATTGTCATTATCTTCTTAATATATTCCTACTTACTTCTTTTAATTTTAGAATATTTTAATTTTCTCTAAAAATATTTTTCTCAAATTTTACAAGTTGAAATTAGTGAGAAATCTATTTTTATTGAAAATTACTTTTGAATATTTGTGTTGATTTAATAAGTCATATTTTCTCTTTAAATGATTTTCTATAAGAAAATTACTTTATTAAGAAAATATATAGATTTATTAATTTACTACAAATATTTATGTAAATAGTTAATAGTTTATTAATTGGTTTGTAGTGTTTGTCCTTTTGTTATTATTGTTTGATTTCGTAAAAAGGATAACCTATGGTGTTTTTAGCTTTTTCTATTTTCTATTTAGCTATTGTTAAGTAGTTATATTGTTGTAAATATTTTCGTAAATTATTTTCTTTTATTTCTAATATTCTGTAAATATTATTAATACAGTTATTTTTTTTATAGTAATAATAAAAATAATAATAATAATAATAAAAAATAATAAAAATAATAATAAAAAAAATTAAAAAAAATCGTATTTTTCTTTTCTTTTTAGTTTTTATTTTATTTAATTTTTATGTATATTATTTCTTATTTTTGTATATTATTTTTCATGTGTATATAAATAGTTTGTATAGTTTTTCAGTTTAGTCACTATACTTGCAAAACTTACAAACAGGTCACTGTATTTGGTTCTTTTGTTGTTCTTCTGTTTGACACACACACAACCTGCAATTTTAATTCTAATTCTTTGTTGTGTTGTTGTTGTTGACAGATTTTATTATATAAGACCATTGTTGGTATCAAAATGGTATATGTCAATTCAATTGTTTAGGAACTAACGTTTGATTTTCAG
This sequence comes from Kitagawia praeruptora, assembly GCA_037693485.1. Classification (NCBI taxonomy): domain Eukaryota; kingdom Viridiplantae; phylum Streptophyta; class Magnoliopsida; order Apiales; family Apiaceae; genus Kitagawia; species Kitagawia praeruptora. Next base: position 90,868,731 of record CM075347.1, on the reverse strand, counting down.
GTTCTAACAATTGGAAGACAAGACCTAACAAGTGTTAACAAGTGGTAACAGTTGGTATCTAACATACAGGATCTAAAACATGATAAAATAGTTTTGTTTGTATTGGTTTAAACATTAACATTCATTAATTTGATTAATATTTATTATTAATTGGATTTTTGTTTTTGTTTTTGTTTAGTAAAACCAGCTCAAGATCTATATCTTTCCAGACTCAAAATTTCTTTCTACAGATGTGATTGCTTACATTGTAAATCTTTTGAAATCACAACTGTATATCATTCCATCTCTATTGCTCATATTCTGTGATGCAGATTCATCTACATGGAATTTTGTTTTCTCACATGATTAGTCATAAGGTTGTAAACCCAACAACTTTTATCCCAGACTACAGTCAAACTCAAACACATTCTATCTTACACCCTAAAAGGAAGTAACCTATCAGACTAGAGGTCACCAGGGAGTAACTGCACATGATGCAGCAAATAAGGATGTGTGGGATATTCAGTTGGACAGTCATTATCTTATACACTATCCAAAATATTTCATATGCACAAAGTGAGAATGCACACACTAAGGATGAATTGACGGAAACCTGTAATCCAACCATTTTACGGTTAGGATTATAAGTTAAAAGTTCTTTAATAAACCAAGTGTCTTCACGGACATTAGAAGGAAATCTTGATCTCAATGCTAAATTTATAGATCATTGTTTACCTTCCCAGAATTCAAATCCGGAACCTTTAAAAGGGAAATTAGCAACTTGTAGATTATGACTCAGATTCGTCTGACGAGTCTAACGAGGATTTGGGATTTGCGAACTCCCATTGCACCACCACTGACCTCTCTTGAAGGGGCTAGGGTGATTTTTCCTTGCAGGTACACTAAAGGATGTTGGAGCTATGAGTGATATGAGTGATACACTAGTGAGCAAGAGTGTAAACACAGAGAGAAGTGAGACACTCAACACAAATGAGTGGAGAGAAGAGTGAAACACTTGTGAGGTACACTAAACACTATCACACACTCACAGTAAGGAAGAAAATGAAACTTCCTTTCTAACAAAGAACTCTATAATTGGTACAACTACTTTGTCAACTAGTTGATTGGAGGATTCCTCAACTAAGGGGGAGAAGTAAAGGGGGTACAAGAAAAAGGAGAGTAGGTTAGAAAGGGGGAGCATTTACAGACTGTGCTTAGGAGGAGAAGCGAGTCAAGTTACTAAGGGGGAGATTTAGATGGAAAAGTAAGGGGACTTTCAGTTGAGATGAAAGTGGAGATATAAGGAGAAGTTACATCACAATACTATTCTATTAGTCTTTCAATGTACTATGTATAAAGGCTAAGTGAAGGAGTAGTAGATTTCCTAGAAGTTATAGAAATGGTAGTGATTCACCATTGTCTATATATTAGGAGCAGTTGTTTTTCTTAAGTGAGAAAAGCTGTGTCAGAGAAGGGAAGTGATTGTAAATCAAGAACTGCTGATAATCACCAACGTAAGATATGAAGGATTATCAGGCAGAGATAAGAAGAATCAGAATTGAATATGAGTTATCTATTGAAGATCAGTTCAGTGCTAGAGGAACAATCATCTATCATTTCATAAACTGAGGATTCTGGAATTGTTAAATTCAAACCAGAGAAATTTTTTTAATGTACTATTTACTAAGCTCCTAAATGCTTAATCTTTTTCTTGTTTAATTGAGTTAGTTGAGTTATCCTCTAGGTATTTGCTTGTTATTGTCTAACAAACAAATAGGGGGAGATTGAAAGGCATATGATGTAGCCTATTTGTATTTCGAGGATACAACTCAACTTAAACAAGATTGTAATAGTGAATAGTATATAGACTGTCACAAGGAATCTCAGATTGTATTATCTGTCAGAAGAAAAAGATCAAGGTCAATCTACAGACTTGAGGAATTACTACATTGAAAGAAGCTCAGTCATCTGATCAAGCCTCAGTAGAGTATTCATTAAGAAGTGGATTCATTTAAAGTGACAGAGATTTCAACAGTGACAGAGACAGTACAGAAGAATTGAAGAGAGATGAGAAAAGAAAAGGAACCAGATTTTAAAGTCAATATATGAAGAACAGACATTGCGGTTAGTCACTCATGAACCAGACAGTACATCGAGTGTCAACATTAAACAGTGGTTGTTCGTCATTAACTTCAGTGGTTCAAGCTATCAAGATTGGTATAAGGGAAAATCATTGTGCAAGCAACAGAAGTGCTAAATTAATTAATCACAAGGATTTTATTATCAAGTGGAATGGCTACGAGGAAAAAGAATTATCATAAAGAAATTCTAAATGATATATTCTTAATGCTGAAACTCCGGTTAGAATTGTTGTATTTTTTGCTAAGCAAAAGGAGTCCGGTTTCACATCCTCAAGAGACCGCAGCTTACACCTGGACGGGTTATGAGAAAATAGAATTATCACAAAGAAATGCAAAGTGATATATTCTTAAAGCTGGAACCCCGGTTGGAATTGATATATTTTTTGTTAAGCAAAAGGAGTCCAGTTCCAAACGCTCAGGTAACCGCAGCTTACAGTTTAAGGATTTATTTATATTAATAAATATTTTATTTATTTTGAAAATTATATTTATAAATATCTAATAATATTAGATATTTATTTTTATAATTTCTGGATTAAAATAATTATTTATTAATTAAAGATTATAAGCTGTGCGGGTTAAAAAGCATTTCAGCGGAGCCTCTAATTAATTAACAGGTGACCACACGAATTGATTTTGAAAAAGGAGTGAAAATTGGATTAGTATGTTCACGTGATGCTGTCGACAGAATTGAGTGCAAAACAAAGAAATGAAGAAAGTGGCCAGGTTTCTTATTCTTAATTTGATAGTCTAGTCAATAGTCTGAATTAAGAAGATAGTCTAAAGGCCAAGAAAAAGAATTATATTAATTCTATATTAATTAATTTAAAGTATTTAGTTAACTTAATTAACAAATTAATTCTTCAAGAATTAATTTATTTATTAAGTTGATTATTGAAATTAATTAATTTAGAATTAATATAAATTGCTAAAGACTATCAGAAATGTTTTTAAACTATGGTTTTATTGTTAAAAGTCTATCTCTGATAGTCTGTGAGATAGTCTGCAAAGCATAGTCTGCACAGGTTGATAGTCTGCTAAGGAAATAGTCTACCAGAAAGTCTGCATGATAGTCTGCCAGAAAAATCATGTATTAAAGACTATCAGGATAGTCATTCTGATAGTCTGGAGAAAGAGTTGGGTAGTCTGCCAAGCCAGATAGTCACACCGGTAGTCTACAAGAGAGCTGATAGTCACACCGGTAGTCTGCAGAGAGCTGATAGTCATACCGGTAGTCTGTGGATAGTCTGCAAGTCATTTGATAGTCTCTGGATAGTCTAAACAAGTGTAAAACAAAGACAGAAGCTTTGTTTTGTTGATATAACCAGGAGCATCATAGACACAACATACACGGACAAGAAAAAACAAACCCAGCAGCCTTCTTCTCTCTCAAAAAAAGCTCAAGAACACCACAAGAACAAATTAATTTCTGTAAAATCAAGTTCATCTCCTTTGTAATATTTTATCCGGTGGAACTTGATTATTTGTGATTCTTGTACTACTAGCGAATTAAGTTTCCTAGTTCTTATCTTGATTTTTATTAACTAAATTAGAAAAGTTCATGTCGAATTTTCTAATTAGTTTTTATCATCTTGATAATTAATCTGTACTGAAATTGTAACACCCATCAAGTTAATATATTGTTATATTCAACTTGAAAATTTGTTTCAATTAATTCCGCACAAATTTGTCTAAACTAAATTTTATTTAACGGACAAATTTCGAGAAATTGATATAGATTGTATTCAACCCCCCCTTCTACAATCTTATCGGACCTAACAGAAGTTTTTCATACACACTTAAGTTATATCTCTCTGAGAAAAACGAAGCTGAGAATACTATCATTTGTATTCACAGATTGTAGCAACCTTTATCTAATAATATATTAGATTAAAGTGATATTGTGTCTTGTGTTATCTTTTATCCGCACCTAAACTTTGCACACACAAACACCTATCTGCTACACAGATTCAAGAACGAAGAAAAGTTCAATAATCCATTCACCCCCCTCTGTATTCTTTTACTGTATTCAATACTCAACAAAACACATCTGATAATGGAGAAAGGCAAATGAAAAAAATTAAAACTTCATCCAAAACTGCTAAAAATTCTCAACTTGAAGATAAGATGATGAGTGCACTAGATCTTATGGTTCTAAGTAATAGCGGTCCGTCACTTCAAGAGTGCAAAGAGAAGTTGAACAAACTTGGTTGGGGACCAACAAATTCTTTGCACCATATGACTTTGGGAATATTTCGTGAAAGTGCAACTTATAGGAGATAATGGATGCTTCTTGACGAAAATGAGAATGAAACTTGGGTTAAAATGGTTTCAAAAAAATTAGGATTTAACGTTTAGCATATCTTCTTTTGTGGGTCAAACATCTACTATTATTATTTGCTTTGTGGGTTGCGTATTTTAAATTGGATTATTTGGTTTGATTTGACAATTTATTGTATTGCATTGCTTCTATTTCATTATTGGATTCTTGAATTATTAATTTGATTAAATTCCTTTTTATTATATCTGATTATGTAATCTATTAATCATGAAGTCTTTCATATGTTTAGTCCATTTATGGAGATCCAGGATCAACTCTTCTGCCTCGTGATTATATATTGTTATTTAAAAAAAAATATCATGCAAGAAATATACCAAGAATAAGAGATAACAATTCAGCTTTGGGTGGACATGCTTACACACAAGAGTTGTTGAATGGTTCGAATACACAGTGTCAAGATATGATGCGTCATTCCCGTATTGCATATATACAACTATGCAACCATTTTAAGCAACAACGGTGGGTTAGAGATAGTCGACATGCAACAGTGGAAGAAAAGATTGCTATATTTTTGCATGTTATAAGTCATAATGATCGATTTATAAAGGTAAAAAATAGATTTCAACATTCTACAGACACATTACATAGGTATTTTCATGAGGTGTTGAATGGAATGATGGAGTTTGCCAAAGAGGTCATTAGACCTGCAACAGTTGATCAAACCACTAATGTTTCAAGAAGACAAAAAGAGTTGCTGAAAATATTTCCAGTTAGTGATTATTTTATTTATTCAGTAACAGTAAACTAATAGAAGGTAATGTTCATAAGTTAATAACACACGCACGTACACAAACTCATACTCCCTCTGTCCCCCTTGTTCTTTACCTTGGGGGACGTAATTTTGGCACGGATTTTAAGGTGCAATTTGCGGATAGTTTCATAACTTATTTTTTAAATTTTCTTTTTTTGTATAAAAATAGAATTGTTCTATTTTTATACAAAAAAAGAAAATTTAAAAAATAAATTATGGAAATATACTTTTTAGGAGCCTTAAAATGCGTGTCGAGCAGTGAAAAAGAAATGTAAAGAAATGGGAGGGACAGAGGGAGTATATATTACAGGGGGCAATAGGCGCACTGGATGGCACACTTATCCATGCAATTGTTCTAGCTAGTCAGCAAGCTCGTTATAGAGGAAGTGGAAGAGGAGAATGTTATCAAAACGTTTTAGGAATTTGTGATTTTAATATGATATTCACATTTGTTTGGGCTGGATGGGAAAGGGTAGCACACGATTCCAGAATATTAACAGAAGTTGTAGCTGATGCTGATTCTGGGTTTCCGGTTCCACCTCCAAGTATGTATTCAAACAAAGCTAGCATTATAGTCTTCTTTTAATAATGTTGCAAATAAATTAATGATATAATAATGTATTTATATTTTTTGCAGATAAATATTATCTATGTGATGCTGCATATGCAAACAGCCGTGGCTTTTTAACTCCATTCCGTAACACTAGATATTGGTTAGCCGATTTTCGCAGACGACGTGCTTTAAGTAAGGAGGAAAAATTTAATCATGCACATGCTCAGTTGAGAAATGTTATAGAACGTGCATATGGAGTATTGAAAGCAAGATTTCCTATATTGAAACAGATGGCTCCCTACACATTCTCCACTCAAAGAGATATTGTTATTGCATGTTTTGTTGTGCAAAACTTTATAAGACTGAAGAAATTGGAAGATGAACTATTTGATCAGTGTGACGACTCTACTGATAGTGATGAAGATGAAAATGAAGAACAGTTCGATGAACAAGAAAATGAAGCACATTCGGGTTTACAAGGAACACAATTTATGAATAATTTGCGTGAGCAAATTGCTTTGAAGATTCAGTAAATTGTTATTATGCAGTCATTTTTGCATTACTTTAGAATGAACTGGTTTGTTCAAATAAAATGCATTAGTTTAAATTCATGGCATTCAGATATTTCAATATTTTATTTACCAAACAGTATTATTCATTCAGAATTCAAATTCTTAATTGTTCAGAATTTTAATCATTAAAAAATCTATCATTTAGATTTGCCAAATGACCCCTTAGTGTGATATAAGTTAAAAAAGATTCAATAGTACATAATAATTAGCTCATTTTAACTTCTTGAATTTATATTTGAATCGATCACATTGAATATATTAAGGGAAATGTTATTTCCAAAACTCTTTTTTATTTCCAAAGCTATTTGTAGCATATTGTATCATAATATACAACACTTTGTGAATGCAGGGAGAAAATGCTACAAATACAGTTCTGAAAATAAAAAAAGAACTCTGGAAATAACATTTTCCGATATTAATGATACTAACAAACAATTAAGGTAAGGTAATCAATGTCTAAGAAATAATTTTCAACGTACGTCAACATATGAAAGAAAAGCTTATATATAGCAAATTAAAAACTAATTTCATGAAAAAAAAAATCTAATTTGGATATCTATCACACATTTTTCTAGAGCACTCATACTCCTTTAATTAAAAAAGAAGCATCATAGTATATGCCTTTCAATTTTCTTTTTAATAATAATATAAAAATAAGGTATTATTCGTTACTGAGAACGAATCTAAGATAAGAATAATATATATTAGAATTGCCAACTTTTAATATATATTTGGTTGTAAATTTGCATGTTGTATTTCTTTTTCTTTTTTAAGGGAATATTTGCATGTTATAAATAATATTAGATCTTTTTTTTTCTCCGATGGAAAGTAAGGGGTCTGGATCCTCTGTCCCCTTACTCTGTGTCTCCTCCGTGTCCCCTTGTTTTTTTAATAAAAAATGAGTGCCCCTGCGGGGCCCATTTTAAATAAAAGGATCCCATCTAATTTGATATCCCGTAAATTGCTAATTTGATGCATTTGATGGCAGACACTAAATTGCTAATTTGATGCATTTGATATCAGACACTTACAGGTTGTCAAAAAAATTTGAAAAATTCAATATTTATTTAAAATATTTGTATTCGTATACGAAATAAATTGAATATTATCCGTATTCGAAATAAATCGAATATTATCAATATTCGAATCCGACAATTTCGGATACAAATATGGATATAGGCACATCTATATCCGATAATATCCGAATCCGAAATTATACATATATATTATAAATTTTATATTTATATTATATTCATATAATTTAATTATTATGTTTTTTATTCATCAAATAATGAGTTTATATGAGATAAATATATCTGTAAACATAATATAGGTATAAATTTATATAAATATCATATAAATTCAATATTTTAAGAATAACAAAAATATACAAAAGTAGTTATATTGAAATTATTATTTTTAAATAAAAGAATAAAATATTTCCAAGTAAATTTAATTTTTATTTAGTTTTAGACAAGTTAAAAATGGAGTATATTTTTAGTTTATTTTTTATTTTGTTAATTAAAAATTGAATTTAAAAATGAAAAAATCTGATTGAAAAATGGATTCGGATATTATCTGGATCCGGATACTATTCATTGAATTCGAATTATGTTATTTTTATAAAAATACTAGTTTAATGCCCGTGCTTCGCACACGGGAGTTCATATTTTAAATAAAATTTACTTTAAATTTTAATAAATTATATGTAGGTTTAAACTATATTTGTATTCTGAGTTTAATGTCCGTGCTATACACACGATAATTCATACTCAAAGTAAAAATATTGTTTAAATTTTAATAAAATTACAAAATATTATAATTTAGAAATCTTTAATAGTAATAGTTAAGAAATATCACCTTATATGGTAACAAAATTTATCTTTAAATGCAGTTTTTTTTTTTAAAATGAAAATGAGTTTGTGTTGGATATTAAAAATTACAATAAATATCAAAGATTATTAAAAAAAATAATATCTCTAAAAATATCAAAAATATTTAACATAATAGCATCATTTGGATAGATTTAACTATATTAAATTGTATAATGTTAAGAAAAAAAAAATTAAGACGACAAAATCATAAATAACTAAAGAACAAATTACAACTCATAAACGACTGCTCTCTGTTTTAGTGAACACGTTTCATTTGAATTTCTGACTTAATTTTACTGTTCTTCTTTCTGATCTATTGAGTTAGACTCTTGAACTCCTTTTTCAATAATTTTTAAAACTGTACACAAAGGAAACTCCATAGATAAATCATTTCGTTATCAATATTTCTTTAAATATATTAAATACAATGTTTTTTTTAGTGAAAATTTGATTTAAAAAATCACTTGTCAAGGTTTAAGTTGTTTGACACGATATAATAATTCAAGTGATAAGTTGTTTGATACGATATGATAATTCATGTTTGATACGATATAATAAATCAAGTGAGAAGATATTTATTGTACCAATTATGGTAAGTATCGAAAATTTTATCACTATATTCATAAAATTTATATAAATTTGAGGGAGAGAAATCAAAATATTGTAATATTTTAAAATTAAAAATATGATTTTCTTAATTTTTTTCATAAATTTTAGTATTAATTCCATGATTATACGGAATTTTTTTGGTAGTTGTTATTATTAATGCCAAATAATTGGTTATAATTATAATGGGCCCGCCAGGGCCATCCAATTAAAACAATCTTGCCAAAAAAAATTTCCTTGACAAAAATAATCTTGCCAAAAAAAATTTCCTTGACAAAACACGAATTATTTTGTTTCCAAAAATTATTTCCTTTCTAAATCGAAAATTAAGTAACTAATCCACTTACTTATCTAGTTCGTGCAATGCACACGAATATTTCAAAAAAATAATTCAATAAAAATTTAAAAATTATCTTTACAAAATTAAAAATTGTATTTTTTTTATTATAATTGTGAAAGAAATAATGTCAATGAAATAAAGATTATCTTTTTATTATTATAATAAATAAATTTAAAAATTATTTTAATTAAAATATTTTATTGCATATATTGTGTGATAATATGCATTGAAGAACTTACTTGTATTAAAAGAGTAATTCAAATTTTTGTAATGACCTTACCATAAATATTATAATTGACATTAATGATATTTCAATGCAAATTTTCCATAATTTACAATATGCATTAATGATAGTTTATTATTTTTGTTTAAGACGACAAAATCATAAACTTTATATTATTGAGATGGTGATAGTAATATGAGAAATATGGAATAGAATAATTAGTGTATAATTAATCCCCCAATCCTTGCCTCAACTATATTGACGATGGAATAGAATAATTAACGTGCTCGATCCTTATCCTTACCTTAAGGGTTCGTTTGGATAAGGGGTTGAGGAGGGTCAGGTTGGGTCGGGTTCAAATTTAAAAATCTGTTTTTGAGAAAATTTTAAAAGTAAAGTGTTAAGTTTTGGTAGTTTATGAAAGAATTAAAATAGTATTACATATTAAATTCAAAATCCAATACTTTACTTTTAAAATTTTCACAAAAATGATTTTTTAAATTTGAACCCGACCCAACCCAACCCTTCTCAACCTCCCATCCAAACATTTTTGGATTCGGATACGAATTTGAATACGAATTCAGATTTTCGAATTTGGATTCGAAAACAAGCCGTCCGAAACATCCAAAAATATTAAAATTGAATCTTTTTATTTTCCGGCTGGAGCGGGTTGAGATTGTACCCGTTTCTTCTGCTTTTCCCAAATCGTTTTCTTCACCCCCCCACATCAACAATCACCAAATTAGGGTTCAATTTAACACCTTTAAATCAAAGGTATCCTTTTGCTTCTTGTTTTTATTTATGTTTAAATATATGTTTATATTTGTATGTAATCTTGGTTTGTTTACTTTCTTACACTTGCATTAACCTCATTTCAGCTCACATCAAGCATACACTAATGTTATTATCAACTCACATTTATCTGAACTGAAGCATTGAGTTAAATTCATTAGAATTACACTTGGGAATTGAAAAAAGTTTCGATTTTGATTGAAAAATGTTGGGGAATAGTTTGGTGCATGCTTCATCAGCATGCCCTGCTGTCATTTCTTCGAATTTGCTTTCGCGAAATGGGGTTGTCAGTTTATTGCCTAATTTGAATTTGAAACCCCGGAAAAGATTGCCGAGTATAAGAGCTGTATCTGATAATGCTGATAATACCCAACAGCCAATTTCTAGTCCTGAGCACAAAAGTGCACTTTCTGTTGTTCTTGATATTCCGAAGACTATTTGGCGACAGACTTTGCGGCCTTTGAGTGATTTTGGATTTGGAAGGAGGAGCATTTGGGAAGGTGGGGTTGGGTTGTTTCTAGTGTCTTGTATGGTTCTTTTTGTGCTTTGTTTGGCATGGTTGAGAGGGTTTCAGTTAAGATCGAAGTTTAGGAAGTATTTGGCTGTTTTTGAGTTTTCTCAGGCTTGTGGTATTAGTAATGGTACGCCTGTTAGAATCAGAGGGGTTACCGTTGGTAATGTGATTCAGGTTAATCCGTCACTGAAAAGCATTGAAGCGGTTGTGGAGGTCAGTTAAATGTGTATTCCTTTATACGAAAAGTTTTCTTAGTTTGCACGTTATGCCTTATTTTGCATTCCGTGTTTGTTTTGTAGGTTGAAGATGAGAAGGTAATAATACCTCGTAATTCACTCATTGAAGTGAATCAGTCTGGTCTTCTCATGGAAACAATGATTGATATAACACCTCGCAATCCGATCCCGACTCCTGCAGTAGGTCCCCTTCATGCTGAATGTGGGAATGAAGGCTTAATTGTATGTGACAGGCAAAAGATAAAAGGAATTCAAGGGGTAAGTTTGGATGCTTTAGTCGGAATATTTACCCGTCTTGGACGTGATGTGGAGGAAATTGGTGTTGCCAATACCTATGCATTGGCTGTAAAAGTTGCAGCTGTTGTTGAAGAAGCAAAACCACTCCTTACACAGGTGGTCTATACGCATCTTAAGTTTTCGTTAGTTCATACAATTCAAATTATAGCTAGTGATGTGCTTGTGTGTCAAGTTAGTGGTGGCAATTGGTTTGATTATTATATATTTATATTGCTGCGTTGTGCCAGTATGTTTACATGGTAAACTAGGAAAATGTGCAATTCAAAGATAAAACCGTGTAAGTAATAATAAAAATATCTTTTTGGAAAACACGTGTGATTTGGTGTGTCACTAAACATGTGTGTTTTGTCGGTTTGTTAAAACAATACTCTTTTAGTTAGTACCTTGAGAAAAAGAAGATTGAAAAAATTGTACTTTTCCCTAACAAGAGTTTTGTCCTGAGACCTATCAGGTTTCTGTAGTTTCCAGCTTATGTCTATCCTCTCTAATAAATCTAGTAAATACTATTTATGAAGCATATCTTTATGACGCACACCGTGTTTAACTGGTGCCTGTTCATGATTAAAGCGCTAAATTTATATTTTTACCGTGCATAGTTAATGAATTATGGAATTCTTTCAAAAAGGTCATATAATTCGTATCAAGAATGAAATTCCAGTAGATCCTTTGTTTAGATCTAAATACTCTACTAATATTAGATTCAGATTTACAAAAGCAATTCAGAGAAGTATTTTTGTTAGTGTATTGGACGAGTACATATCTTTATGGATGTACTTTTATCCTTTTCGACATATATATATTATCAATATTTTTTTCATAGTTATTAACTCGTCATATCGCTCCATTTCGGTTGTGGACCGAAATATAGATATTTCGTCGATATATCGACGAGATATCGATATTTCGGCCGATATTTCGGGATATTTCGTCCACATGCCAGAGCGAGATGACGATATATCGATATCTCGACGATTTAATAACTATGATTTTTTTACTACGTTGTTCATAAACATAAACAGTAAAATCACTGCCAAGTCCCTTGTGAGTCTTTAAAGCCTCACCCTATTTGAAAGCGGGAGAGCGGTAAATGTTGCAGCTAAGTGGGACAAATTTAATTACCTTGCAAGTGCACAATTTTATTTGGCAAGTTTGTTGCAGCAACTAAATGAGTTGCCAAGTATACTTCTCTTTTCAAAGCCTGCCACTGTCACGGATTGATTGCAGTGCTTGCTTGAGACTTGTTGAAGATTCATATGTAATTAGGCCTTTGGTTGTGCTTGTTATATTCAGTTTTATGATTTTTCTTCTAGGTGCTTTTTATATGTGCTCATGCATAGTATTTCTCTTTTGATGTAGTGATGTCTCAGATTAAAGCCATGGCTGAAGATGTTCAACCTTTGCTGTCTGAGATCCGAGAAAGTGGTTTGCTAACAGAAGTTGAGAGTTTAACTAAAAGCCTGACACAAGCAACCGAGGACTTGAGGTACATTGTCTAGCTGCTGTACTTCGCATTTGTTTTTTTTAGTTTATGTTCTAGAATCTAGAAGGCCGAAGCCAATTAATAGAGCTATTCAAGTCCTGTTGTGTCAAAGCATTTCGAAATAAATATTTTTTGAACTTTCAATCCAGCCCAGTAACCAAGGAATGTCGGGTCAATTTTAAAAATCTTTATATGCCAGGGCCTGTAATAGCAGTGTCACAGCATCATTGCTGTAGTTTTGACCTTCCATGTTAGTTTTCTACATGTATTACTCAAACACTGTTATGTTATAAAATTATTAGTATCTTACTTGCCCCATTGCTGAGCCAGTGACTACCTAACTGAAGAGTTTCTAATATGTATGTACGCAGGTCTTAAATTTGTCATTTCAATTTTTAGTAACGTGCTACAGTGTCTGAGAACAGAAAGCAAAGTAGCTTGGTATAGATTCTTCAGTGTTATCCAAATAATCTTATGTTAGGGCCTTTAGGCTGCTCTGTAATTTTCCCCTTGCCGAGGAAAAGGCAAATAACGGAAAAACATAATGACATTGAGCTAGCAATGCCTTAACTACCCATAATTATTGATGCAGGACAGTCCGTTAAGAAGCCCAAAGAAACTATTTGGGAACAATATTTTAGGCTTTGGAAGCCCATTAGTTAGAGTATTCTAGAATTGCTTAATTATAATAATTATTACCTTATTTAAATTAGGAAATATTGTTTAAGATTCTTATAAATATTAGATTGATTATTGTAAGCAAATCAGATTATTATTATTGATATTGGATATTAGTTGTGTTATCTGTTCTCTGTGTGAGAATTGTCTCCCCCAAACCCTAATCCAGCCCCATCCCCCATCAATTATTAACCTATTTTTCTATCTCCCATTTATGTCAACAGCAGTGTTGCACGGTTCACGGGTCGTTCAGGTACGTGGTACGGGACCGGGTACGTGGAACGTTAGTCTTTATGAATCGGGTACGATGACCCGTGAATCGAAAACGTGGGTCGATATGAGGATCCCTTTTATAGCTATTTTTTTAGAAAACATTATGCAGATTTGTTATTTTATCTATGGTTTAGTTATTGTTTTATAACTAAAATATTAAGTTTACCCTAAAATATATAAGTAAATTAATCAAGAAATGTAAAATTTTAAAGTTACTAGTGAAGTGGTGGAGTTAAAAGGGGGATCGCTGGAGTTGGCGAACTGGAACGTGAACCCTAGCGATCCGGGTCGAAAAGGAATCGTGTTCCGGAACGAGGGAACTGGATCGCGGTTCCATAGGCTGACCCACGAACCATGCAACACTGGTCAACAGTACCCAATTGCTTATTTTAGTTGGAGGCAGTTTCTGTGTTTATCATGAACAATACTTGCTATTTTAGATTAGTGGCTGGTTTACCTTTTGAATGTTGAACGGGAACTTGTAATACTTGTATTATTATATAGGGGTGAGTTCTAGTAAAAACTTTTTTAAAATACAAACTTACAAATTTTTTATGTTCAATACATGTATAAATCTCGCGTTCAACATCATTTATTAAATAATATTTAAAATTTTGTTGATGCAGATAATTTGTAACGCTGAAAAAAAAAATTATAACAAGTGTTCAACAAATAATTAACTTGAGTTCAACATCATCTGTTGAACAATAGTTATACTTGTGTTGAATCCAAATATATAAAGTAATTTTACATTGGTGTGATTATAAAATTATATTAAATTAATATAATGAAGTGCAACTGTTAAAATTTCCAGACTTGTATTCCACACCTGCTCCCTCAGTTCCTCTGTAATCTATATTGTAGCTCCATTTCGTAGCTCGGGCCTCAAAAAACTCCACCCACTTGCCACACAGTGAGGATGTTGTTATGAATTAGCTTAGTAGTAGTCTATAGTAGTATTGGGTGTCGGAAATAGTAAGAGTGCATGTGTGTCATTTACTGAGTTTGTTAGTCTGGTAGCCTCTCTCTATATATAGCAAGACTAGTTTGTATTTTTAGTTTATGATTGGAATGTAAGAAACTGGGACTTAGTTCCACCAAACTCGCTCTACCATTTCTCTCTTTAAAACTCTGCCTTTCGTTGCAAGTTTCTAACTGAAACTCTGTATCTCTCTACCTTTCTGATCTATTCTTCTTTGTTTCTGCATCTAAATACCTGAATCTATCTCCAGATTCACTGTTTCTTCCCCGACTCTTACTCAAACTTGTAGAAAAACACAAAAACATTCAAAACCAAGAAAACTAAAAAGGTCACTTCCTGATAGATGTCGACTGTTTTCATATGAACTTAATGAGCGCCTTTTTGATGTGTCTTTTCCATGTCTTCACCTGTTTCTGTGAAGAGTGTGCCGGTGTGTGTGGCCGCACATGCTGTTGGTCTGATAGTGTATATGCTGTTATATGTATGTATCGAATTATATACGTTTGTTGTATACATTTACATGGAGTCTATTCCTTGTATTGCAGAAGTGTGCATTCATCCATTATGACCCCAGAGACCGCTGAGCTGATCCAGAAATCTATATACACTCTTATTTTCACTCTGAAAAATATTGAGGTTCGGAGCTAATTACAAAAGTACTTTCGTTATGAAATTATAAGTTTTTTCCTATATTTGCTTACTGCAAACTATTATGCCAACATTGTAGAGTATAAGCTCAGATATTGTGGGATTTACTGGTGATGAAGCTACAAGACGGAATTTGAAGTTGCTTATTAAGTCTCTCAGCAGGCTATTGTGATGGCATAATTGGTTTGATGGTATTCCTACAATGTACTGGCTGATAGAAGATGGTAGATTGTCAGTAGGTACTTTATGTTTGTGTGGTGAGTCTTGTGTCATGAGTCATGAATCATGAGTGGATAGCATGATGCAGGATTCTGATATCAAAGCTTTGTGTTGATGGGGGGAGAGGACAGAGCTAAGTTTGTTTCTTTTGTTAGATGTATATTTTGATACAAGAGCCCGGACTGAAGTTCTAACAACTTCAAGTCTACCTCTTTGTTTTTCTAATCAGAAGGGTATACAACTTACAGATTATTCTCAAGGTTTTACCAAAAAACAAAACCATCCTTAAGCTCTTGCTTAAAGAGAGCAGTAAATTGAAAGGCAAATCATCTTTTATTGGGCAATTTTATATTGTTCCAGCCGCATTTACATTGTGCCACCAATTCTATAAAAAGCTTTCGAAACCCAACAGTTCCAATCATCCATACTTTGCAAGAACAATTTCTTATTTTTTTTTTTGAAAAAGCAAATAAGTTGATTGTGTTCTGTTTCATACAGTTACAGGACCTTGTTCTGTAAAATAAATAGTATGGTCAACAAATGTCAAGCCATGAAGTGATTGTTATGCACCGAACTCATTCCACTATTGGTCCATCCATTAGGTGACAATGAATAATTGGTGTTGTACCCCTTAATTATAGAATGATACTCAGGATGGGAATCAAGAGCTTGTAGTATCATCATTGTAGCTCTATTGTACCCGAAGAAGAGAGGTCGTTTGAGAATACTTGTCACTATCTTATGTATGCTTAGATTGTAATGCTTTAAACCCCATCAAATCTCATGCCTTTCCTATGAACTCCACATCAAACAGAAGAACTGCATCTGGAGGAATGATGCAGGAACCTACATCCCATGGTTATGGCCGTTAGAAATATAACAGAAATCATTCACAAGAAACGCTGACCGTAAAAATTTGAACTTCAGACTTGCAATCACCATTGTTAAAAGATTTCACATAAATCGTTCATTTGCTCAGATTGACCCTAATGACGAAGAATTTCTTACCTCCTTTACAGCCGGCTCCCCTCATTCCATATCCAAGCTGCGGTGGAAGTTTTAATGTACGTTTTCCTCCTAGAATATCATCAAACACATATTTCATAAATCTTCTTACATTGTTATAAGATGATATCTGTATCAACAAATTCTTTGTACCTGCGAGCATCGGTGGAACTCCATCTCCTCCTAGAATTCCTTGATCCCATCCTTTAATAACCTGCAAGAACACTCCCAAAGTTCCAACAAGAATCCAATTACTAGACTTGTGTTTGTGTTTTTAGGCAAGTAAACGTATGTTGTTGATTAGTAACTTGTTTTTTGATATGATCCAGAAATATTAACTAGTTGTGGTGCTACTAAATACTCTTATTATCAGAGAACTGGAAACGCTAAATAGTTATGAATAATATACTAAATGGAAAAACTGTGTACCTCGCCAACACCAATCCGAAATGTAAGAGGCTTTCCACGGTTATAGCTGCTGTCAAACACCTTCCCATTCTCCAGTTTTCCTGTATAATGTGCCTGTCACAAACATAAAAATGAGTACCGTTTCTATTTTTGATAAGCGAATGCATACCATCTTTGTCAAAGCCAATTTAGAAAAAGAAAACATAATTTGATAAGAGAATATGAAGTTACCTTAATCAGTTGACCTTTGGAAGCTTCAGGGCCAAATCCAACAACTTTATCGCAAAAGGCAAGGCCTGAAGGTGTTGTAGTAAATTCACATGATGCTGTTGCTTCTGCCGCGATCGCTACGTTTTGGCCTAGAAAATCAAGAAGAGTAGTGAAAGACAAGCCAAGGCCAATGGCCTCTCTTCTTCTGAGTAAACTGTTTGTTGTAATTCCTACATTTACTTCCAGCTGCTGACTAGTAGACTTCTTGTTAAATTTCTGCTCATGGTTGGCATAAATTTTAAAGGCCGGTGCTGCAGCTTGTGCTGTGAGGGATGATGTTCTTATTTGTTTTGTGTGTGTTGGAGATGCCAGGGAAAATGGCAATGTGCTCATCTCTCTAAACTGAAGTGTTTGTCAGAGCAAGATTATCTTGAGGGGATAAGAAAGAGTGTGGGATTATATATCTGGTTAATATAAAACCAGCACACTAGGGCTGGGATGAAATGAAAACCAACCTTTTTTGTTATGACAAAGAAAAACTTTGATCAAGAACCCACATTATATTTGGCCCAACCCACCTAGAAATTCTTAAACAAATCTGTCAACAAATTTGGCCGTTTTGGTAGTTGCATGAATCCAATGGATCACCCTTCTGGGCTCTGGCTTACATACATGCATATGTAAATTGTATTGAATCTGAGACAAACATTTAAGTTTAGGATTATGCTGGATCTCAAATCATATGTAAATCAAATTAACCACGGGTTTTGAAAATGTAAACTAATACTCCCTCTGTCTCTAAATGATATTCTCGTTTAGAATGTCGGTCCTGTTCATAACAAGAGACAAATTACTAATTTACGTCTAATCTATAAATCCAAATATAGTCATGAGTGATTTTGTTGGATTCGTATTTATGAGTATTTTAATACAATGAAGTTTTTATATTTAATACTAATACGAAACTGAAAATATTAACGATAAAAAGTGTACATTGGCAAACGTGTCCAACTCAAATGGGAAAAGTATTTAGAGACCGGAGGGAGTACGAATTTATAGTAAAATTAAACTAAACGTTGTTGATTTTACCTTTATGAAGTCAAGATCATTATTAATATCATTAACAAACTAGAGAAAAGTTCTATAAAGATTACTACTTCAACAAATCTTGTAGATCATATACGTCATGATTCAAAAAATTGTAAAATTTATGAAGATTAACTATGAAACATATCCATTATTTGTATTAAACATGATAAGCAAACATGAATAATAAATTTATATTAATATATACAAAATTATAATAATAAACATGTGTGTATATAAACATAAATATTTATTTTAAACATAATAAATTTATACTATATACATACATGGAATATTGTATTAAATCTGTACTAAACTATAGTAAAAAAACATGAATATAATTTGATTACACATGGTTCAACATAATAAGAATAAGATAGTTAGATTTTTGGTAAATAGAGACGAATATTTTATATCTAAAGTAGTGTAGGTTGAGGTTCGAATCCTATCGATTGAAATTGAGATTTTGTACTTTTAGTTTAAAACAATTATATTATTATCACTAAAATATTATAATCTCACAAATATATAATTTAATCAGTATTAATTACTCATACCAATTTTATTACGAAAGCTAATTAATATGATTAAATTTATTGATTTATAGTTAATATAATTATTAGGAAATTAAAATAATTATATAAAAAATAATTATAATCTATTATAAAAACTTGTAAATCGCACAAACCATGATTTATTTATTTATAAATACTAGAAATAGAAAAAGAAAGAAAAGTTCACAATGCAATGGTAAATGAATTGGATTATAAAGTAACAAAAAAGTTTAAACCATTTACGAATTAATGGTGAAACGTAAAAGGAAAGTGGGAGCGCTTTGAAATAGTACGTAGCTTTAAGCTTTAAAGTGAAGCATAAAGACGATTTACAGTTGATTTGTTTCAAAACGGAAGACATTAACTACAAAAAAAAGTGACAGGGACCCCGATTAGAATTTCAGGACAAAAGAACTTGACAAGTGGATGAGACAAAATTAAATCAGGATTGTTTGCTTTCTTTGAGCATCAAATCAAAGATTGTTTTAATCATCACAGATAATTATTTGTTCAAAACAAACAAAAACAGATAATTATGATATTGTCGGCAGCATTGGTATCTAACATTATGCATTGAAATTTAATTGCTAATTTAAATTTGCTATTTTAAACAAACATAACTCACTATATCTTTCCTAAAATAAAAAGATTACAATGTCGGTAGTGTCAATTTTAATATATTCTCTCTTTGTTTTGATATAACAATGCAGAACTAATTAGGTATATTATATTAACTTTAATGTTTCTAATATATCTTGTTTGATATATGTTTGATATATGTTTTTGGTGTTCATCTTATATAATTATCGGAGATTATGAGGTTTGCATAAAAAAAATATATACTTTTGTGATAATAGAGTTTATGAGATTATTTCATTATTACATTTCTTGTTACATCAATAATATAATAGTACACAAATGAACTACTTATATTTAATTTATCATTCTCATCTAGGGGTGAGCAGAATCGAACAGGAACCGAAGAACCGAATCGAACCACACAATTTCGGTTCGGTTCGGTCCAATTTTTTTTCTTTTTCGGTCGGTTCGGTTCTTTTGATTAGAACCGAAATAAATTTTGGTTCGATTCGGTTCTTTCATAAGTAATTTCGGTTAAAATCGAAACACCCGAATTATATATATATATATATATATATATATATTTATATTAATAATAATATATACAATAAATAGTTAATACTTTATAATAAAATATTTTTAATAATATTATTATATTTATATTAATAATAATATTATTATATTTATATTAATAATAATATATACAATAATAATTCAAAATTCAAAAAATTCGGTTCTTATGGATTAGAACGAACCGACCAAATTATTTCAGTTCGGGTCTGGTTCGGTCCAGAATTTTATTCGGTCCGGTTCGGTTCTAAAATAATTGAAAATCCGGTTCTTTCGGTTCGGTACGGTTTTGGACCGAACCAACCGAATGCTCACCCCTATTCTCATCTCTATTATTGATTTAAAATAAATAAAATCATGCTTATATTATTATTACATTTATTGTTAAATTGATAGAAGTATTTACCATTCTCATCTCTATTAAATATTTATAGTAAATAAATTACAAGATAAAATTATTTAAGTATTTGTAATATGAGCAAATGGAAGCTCAAATCAAATATATTATATTAATTTAATTCTTTTTAGAAATAAATTAAAGCACATTATATATCTAGTCAATTGGTTGTATTGAGCTTTATCATGGCTACCAACACTTCTGTCGTTATGGGTGATCGATAACTAAAATATTATAACACTTCAAGAAAAAAAGCCTAGTGTCGACTGTCTGCGTCTCTGCGAGTTATTCCCTCCCACTTTTAATGTAGGATACTAAGGTTTGCAAACGGGTGTTCACGTATGGGTGTGGTTCAGATTCTTGGATGCTAATTAAGATCAAACCAGATCAGAGCGCAAAAAAAAAAACGAATTGCTTCAGTTTTATATGCTAAGACCAAACCACCAAATCAGACCATAAAAAAAAGAGTAAACTTCAAACTGGTGGCCAGATTTTACACTCATTTTCAAAAAAGTGCCCAGACTTTCAATTTTGCAAAATGGTGGTCAGATTTGCCTTTTTCCTTTCAAAAAGGTGGCTGCAGGCGATTTTCAGCTTTTTGGCAGGGGTAAAATGGGAAAAAAATGCTAGAGATCCGAAAATTGTCCACAAAAATTCCCAAATTAATATGTGTCAACATATGAGTGGTTATATTCGTAATAATAATAATGCCCCCCATGTATGCACATCAATTCACCAAAAAAATCCATAAATATGAGTTGTCAAGATTTAATTAGTCAATTTATGTGTATGCATGGGGTTACATTATTATTATTATTACGAATATAACCAATCATATGGTGATACATATTAATTTGGGGATTTTTTGGTTAATTTTTGGGGTTTTTAGCATTTTTTTTAGTAAAATAACATATTTTCCCATTTTACCCCTGCCAAATAAGCTGAAAATCATCTCCAGCCACTTTTTTGAAAGGAAAAAGGCAAGTCTGGCCACCATTTTGCAAAATTGAAAGTCTGGCCACTTTTTTGAAAATGAGTGTAAAATCTGGCCACTTTTTTGCAATTAACTCCAAAAAAAAATGGATTAGTTCTTTTGAACTACTATTTGAATTTTATAACATATTACTTATTTAATTTTTGTTAAACTTAAAATGAAATTATGATTTAACTAATATAAAGTAAAATTTAATACATATTAATATTATATATTACATATATGTAATATTATACATATTTATTATTGTTTAGTCTACGTATTACGTTCATGTAATTTAATTAAATTTATATAAATAATAAACAAATTAATTTAGTGTAGAACTATAATATAATGACAATTAATTCAATATTATATTTATAAAGTAATTTAATCTTTTATTATATTTTAACTTATAACCCGTGTAGTGCATGGATTCTATATAAATATTCACAATTATATTATATCACAAATTTCATTTACAATTTTTTCAATTTAATCACTCATGATGCTACGTTGGGTAAGCAGTACCAAAATGAGTATTTTGGTTTGTATTTTTAAAAATTGATTTTCTTGGACAAATAAATATAAAAAATGAGGTATTTTGGTCATTTTCTCGTCTAACAATTATAATTCATTTGAAACTTCTGAAACTGAAGTGGAAAGAAAATTACGAATTTTAAATCGAGAATCCTATTCAACTTAGAAAACCTATTCATATGTGGTTTATATTATTAAAATACACTTTTTAGTATTTAAAAATAATTCTAATAACAATCAAATACACTTTTTAGTATTAGATCTAACGGTTCTCATGAAAATTTTTGTGCACATAAACACAATGAAAAAACCCATAAAACTAATCAAAATCGAAACATTTCGCAGGATCCATGCGAAAATAAAAGATTTAATCCGGAGTTTAAGAATAAATACCTTAAGAAGTTTTAACAATTCATTAATGAAGATCCAAAACTTGTTCGGTCACCACGTATCCCGCTCTCGCGATCTACGTTATACGGTATCCACACGAACGCTTGTTTCGAAGGATTGATGTGTACTAGAACACGAAAACTACTTCTCTCTCCATCTTCCTCTTTCTCTCAAAACGGCTAGGATTTTGTAAAAGTTGAATTACTCAATAAAATCAGCCATATATATATAAAGAGAAGAAAATTACTTTTCTAATTATAATCCAATTACAATTAATTCTAATTTGAAATTCCAATTTATTATTTAATTAAGTCGCACTTAATTAATTAATAACTAATTTTAGAATTAGTTTAAGTAATTTCATTTTTCTATTTATTTAATTAATTAAGTCATACTTAATTAATATTATAAATAAAATAAATTACTTAATTAATTTAAATTCATAATTTAAATTATTTCTCCTTCAAGCATTCTTTTTGTGTGACCTTGTAGGTTATTATTACGTTGACAACAATTTTAATATCTAATTAAAATTGTAAACAATGAGCGGAATATAGTAATACATCATTGTTACCCAAGTAATAACAATTAAATCGGTGATTCGATTAAAACTTTCGTGAATAATGTTCCATGTATTATAATCCCTTTAACCATGATATTATAGATTAAACTCGAGGCATGTAATATGTCATCCTCTTCATAATTTAATCTTAATATTCTTGATCGATGAGTAGATTATTAAATTAAATCAACATTTGAGCACGACCGTGCATTTCGAAGTTTCATTCAAACAAGAGGCCAATAATATCACTCATATAACTAGGAGGGTTAAATCCAATCTAGATTATTCATATTTCTTATACGATTCATAATATATTCAATCTCCACTTTTATCATTACCCGATCAAAGGTAACTTTTAGTGTAATCAAAGCATATATTAATTCTCGTATAAAAATATAATGATTTCAGGTCTATGGATCATTACACCACTATCACTGTGAGAATTACTTATGACACTAGTAACATGTAAAATCTCACGGCGGGTCAATCCAGTTAGGGGTGTAAATGAGTCAAACTGTTTGTGAGGTACTCGAGCTCGGCTCGTAAAATATTCAAATTCGGTTCGATAATAATCGAGCCGAGCTCGAGCTCGAGCTATTCGAATAGTTGACCGAGCCGAGCTCGAGCTTCATATTACTCGATTCGTATGGCTCGCGAGCCTAATCGAGCTTATATATATATTATTATTTATATATTTTTTTATTATTTATATATTATTTTTATGTTATTTATATATTATTATGTAAATATTTAATATTTTTATATATTAATCGAGTCGAGCTCGAGCCGAACTTAAGGTATTCGAGCTTTTTTTGATAATTAGTGAAATTGATTCGAGCTTTTGTTGATAATTAGTGAAATTGATTCGAGCTTTCGAGCCGAGCTCGAACATATCACATATGTGTCGAGCCGAGCTTCGAGCTTGAAATTTATGGCTTGGTCGAGCTCGAGCCCGAGCTCGAGCCCGGACTATTTCATCGAGCTCGAGCCGAGCCTGGTCAGTATTCGGCTCGGCTCGGCTCGTTTACAGCCCTAAATCCAGTGCCATGTACTCGTACATGCATAAATGTTTTGACTTTAGTATCACCATACCTATGTTCAATGAGATGTGGTCACTAGTCAACAAGCATACTAGTCTCAATCAATGTTGTAAAATCGCTAGGCGGGTCTAGGCGGTGAGCCTACCTTCTAGCGATTAATCGGCTAGGCGGCGATTAATCGGAATGATTAATCGCAACATTAATAGGATGTATTAAAATATTATTTTTTATATAATTTAATTTTAATATTTAAAAATATATTTTAAACCGCCTAATCCCGCCTAGGCGCCGCCTAGGACCGCCTAATCAAAAAACGCCTAATGATCGATTTTTACAGATTTTAGGCGTTTAATGGCCGCCTAGCGCCTAGGCGCCGATTAATCGGCCGCCTAGGCCGATTTTTAGAACACTGGTCTCAATGCATTATTGTTGTCATTTTCAAGTCACATACTTAAAGATATATAATGTGTATCATAATTCCAAAGACATTTATTATGCTAAAATTTATGACGCAGTAAATAAAGACATAATAAATTAATTAATGCTCCCTCCGTCCCATAAAACTTTTCTCACTTTCTTTTTCGGGACATTCAAAGTACTTTTCCCCTTTCTATTTTAGGCCATTAAATAACTATATTCAATACCCACAACTCCACCCACTACTCCTTAAAATAATATTAGGTACCCACTATTCCACCCACTAACCCTTAAAAACAATATTCAATACCAACTATTTCACCCACTACTCTTTAAAAACCCTTATTTCTTAAAATCCGTGTCTTTCCCCAAATGAGCAAAGTTTTTAGGCACGGAGGGAGTAATAATTAACAAAACAAAATTCCTAATAATAAAATGTTTTTCCTAAAACATAAAAACATTGTGTTATTCCCAGATTACACACTTGTATAATTGTAGAAGGGGGGGTTGAATACAATTCTTGATATTTATAAATTTCTGATAAAAACCACAGAAATCTATAAGGAGATAATTGCTGAATGAGAAATGATTCACAAACACATAAAAAATCAGGTGGTTAAATGTACCACCTGAGACTTTTATTCGAAGAAAACTCTGTGATACAAATGTACACAGCTTCTGTTTTTACAACTCTTTGCTTCTAAGGATATTCAAGAAACCCCTAAGCAAATATGTCTGTTTTCTTGATCTCTAAAGAGTTGCTACACTTGGTTATATATCCCAAGTTTACAAGTACTACAGGAATAAGATAATATTAATCTAATTCAAGTTGACTTGCTACTCCACTCCAAATCCACATGTAGCCGAAAGGTTGTCCTTGTGAACAGATATGTCCCCTGCACCTTTCTTGTATGTACTGTGTAAATGGAATGCTTCTTTCTTCTGTGTTTCCAAAGTATGGCTGCCATACTGCTTTTTATACCTACTATCAACCCATGTGATCTGTCAGTCAAACATGTCATTATCAACTGCTAATCCTCAGCTAGCATAGGATAAAGTGTTAATGATTATCCGTTGATGTTGTGCACAGTTATCCGTTGATGGTAGTTTGAGCTGTATCCGTTGATAGAGTAGATTTGAGTTGTATCCGTTGATAGAGTCATGTTCTCATCCATTGATACACTTTCACTCAGATAGAATTACATAGCATAGCTTATTTACAATTGGCTACCCTATTCTGCCTATCCATTGATGGTCAACATGACTGTGAATAAAAACACTATCAACTGATAAATAGAGATATTGCAGTATGCTACAAAAACTCATCCGTTGATGAGCTACCTGTCAACGAATAGAGTTATAATGTCTAATCCGTTGACAGTTACAAAACTTGACTTATACAATTTTGCTTGAATGTTAAGTTATCATCAACTACAACATATTCCTAACACATTGTCTCTAGGGCACAAATACTAACATCTCATTCATCTATTTTAACATCAACGATCATGATTGATTTGACTTTGAGAAACTCTCCCTGAGTTTGTTGTCCTTGCGGAATTATGAAGTTGACTGTCAACAGATGCATCATTTTGTCTATCAACGGATGCTCCATTTTGCCTGTCGACGGATGCATGAGAATGCCTGTCAACGGATGCATCTGATGCTCCAGTATGATTGTCAACGGATGCTTCATTTCCAGTGCTAGCATCACTTCTAGTTGGGCCAACAACTCTAGGTGAATTTCCATAGCCATGATCTTGATTTTCCTCATCATCATCAATGTACATTCTACCTTCTACCTCATTCTCAAATCTCAATTCTTCATGGAAGCCTTCATCATTTAGACCTAGAATCTTTTGATCATCAAACACAACATGTACAGATTCCATAACAATGTTGATTCTTAGATTGTAAACTCTATAGGCTTTCCCTGCTGCATATCCAACAAAGATAGCTTCATCTGCCTTTGCTTCAAATTTGCCCAAGTTATCTCCATGATTTCTTAGCACAAAACACTTACATCCAAAGACATGAAGAAAAGCTAATGTTGGTTTCTTTTTGGTGAATAACTGATAAGGAGTCATTCCTCTAGCTTGATTGACCAAGGAAATATTCTGAGTGAAACAGGCAGTGTTGACAGCTTCAGCCCAGAAATATGTTGGCAATCTTGATTCACTTAGCATTGTTCTAGCTGCTTCAATGAGAGTTCTGTTTTTCCTTTCAACAACCCCATTTTATTGAGGTGTTCTAGCAGCAGAAAACTCATGGACAATTCCATTCTCTTCACAGAAAATCTTCATTGTGGAATTTTTGAATTCAGTGCCATTGTCACTCCTGATTCTTTGCACTTTTACTTCAGAACCATTGTTTACTAGTCTGAGATGATTGATGATGATTTCACTTGCATAATCTTTGGAGTGCAGAAAGAAAGTCCATGAAAACTTAGAAAAATCATCTACAATCACCAGACAGTATTTCTTCTTTGAAATGGACATGACATTTACTGGACCAAATAAGTCCATATGCAGCAATTGAAGGGGCTTAACAATGGATGACTCTGTCTTGCTCTTGAAGGATGATTTCTTTTGTTTCCCTAATTGGCAGGCATCACACAATCCATCCTTGATGAACTCCAATTGAGGGATTCCTCTAGCAAGATCCTTTCTTACCAAATCATTCATAACTTTAAAATTCAAATGTGACAGCTTTTTATGCCATAGCCAACTCTCATCCTTGCTTGCTTTGCTGAAGAGACAAGTAATGGATTCTGAGCATACTGAGTTGAAGTTAGCTATGTAAACATTTCCTTTTCTAAAGCCTGTCAATACCACATTGTTGTTTTCCTTGGCAGAAACAACACAGGCTTCTTTAGTGAACTTTACTTCATAGTCTTTGTCACAAATCTGACTGACACTCAGCAGATTGTGCTTCAAACCTTCAACAAAAGCCACTTCTTCAATGATGACATTGTCCTTTGAAATCAAGCCATATCCCTTAGTATATCCTTTGTTGTCATCTCCAAAGGTAATTCTAGGGCAGCTGCCTCCTTGAACTCTATGAGCAGGGTTGAATCTCCTGTCATATGCCTAGAACATCCACTATCTAGGTACCATAGATTCCTCTTATTTCCCTGCACACATTCCAAAATACAAATCAAGTTGATTTTGGTACCCAAGTTTCCTTGGGTCCTTTCTTGTTAGCCTTTGGTTTTGCATTCTTAGCAAACTTCACTTTAGGTGTAGATGCTAGAGTGATAGGTTTTGACAGATGCTCATTTGCATAAATATTTGATGCATGCATTTGTGGAAAATTGGCATACATATTATCCATGCTAGGAATGCTCCATGACATTTGTGGCATATTCACAGATTGAAAATAAGGATTAGACACATATGGCATGTTCACATATAGATTTGAAAAACTAGCATTCTGATACAAACCAGGCATTGCAGGCATACTTGGCATAGATTGAGGTACATGAACAGGAGTCCTTTTAACAGACTTGCAATTAGAAGATAGGTGATTGACACTATTGCAATTACCACAAGTTTTCCTAGGAGCAAACTTGTCAAGAGAATAATTGTTTTTCCTGTTAATGCCTATCTTACCATTTCTGTTCTTTTTCTTTTTACCCTCAGTCTCTACCTTTTCATTAACTGATTTACCAACAGCCTTTTTGTTAAGTAAATCACCTATCTTAGCCTTCTCACTTGATTTGGCTTGGCTACTTTCACCGAAAACAAAGTTCTTGGCTACTGGACCATATTGATTATTCAGTTTCTTGAGTTCCTTCTTACTAACAGACTTTTTGCTAGTCGACGGATACCTCTCATCCGTTGATGGTTCATCTGTCAACGGATGATCACTATCCGTTGATTCACAAATAGTCTCTAGATCCTCAAGGCAAGGTTCTAGCTCCTTTTTCTTTTGAGTCCAGGTATCCCTCACAAATGATTCTATTCCCTGGACTTCTATTATGTTTTGAGAAATATTCCTACAGCTTTGAAATTTAGCAATTATCCTTTATTCTTTTTCAAGATGGTTTCTTAAAATCAGTTCTCTTTTTAACACAGCTTCAAGTTCACTTTTAGCATCATTGCAATCAACTATCATTTTCTCAAATTCTAGAAATTGAGTTTCTAGAGCAACATTTCTATCACTTAGAAACAAATTAGTCTCCTTAATCCTATTGTTCTCTTTAGTAAGTGATTTAAGAGTAACTCTCAAGTGATATAGTTCAGTAGACATATCATCTATAACACTATTGCATTCCTCTTTGGTGAGCTCAGAGAGATTAATAGAAAATACCTGATTGCTAGCTGAACTTGCTTCCTGCTCAGAATCATCCATCAATGCAAGGTTGACAAACTCAGCATCATCATCAGAATGATTTCCATCAGCAGCCCAGTCATACTCTTGGGTCATGAATGCCTTTCCTTTCTGTCTAAGAAGATCAAAATATTTCTTCTTGTAGTCAATAGTTTCAGTTGGCTTTCCCTTGTTCTCAGATCTAGGATTCCTGCATTCACTTATCATATGACCAGCAATTCCACAATTGTAGCATTTAATTTTGGATTTATCCACATAGTTGCTTGTGGAAAAATCCTTGTTAAATGGCTTAGCCACCCCAGAGTTTCTTCTGAATTTTAGCTTAGAGAATCTCCTAGATAGAAAGGCTAAATGATCATCTATCTCATCCAATTCATCCTGCTGAAGGACACTCATTTCTTCAGACACCTTTTCCTTTCTTTTGCTTGATTCTGCTCTACCTTCACAAACCTCCCTGTTTGGTGTAGATTTAGCAGCTTCAAACCTCTTCTCCTCCTTCTGCTCTAAGTTGGCAACAAGTGCAACTGACCCACTTTTCTTTTGGGCCTTCTCAATTTCTTCATCATGCTTCATTTCTAGTTCATATGTCTTTAAAGTTCCATAGAGCCTTTCAAGAGTAAATGACTTGTACTCTTGAGTGTTTCTTAGAGAAACAGTCATTGGCTTCCACTCTTTGGGCAGTGATCTCAGAAATTTGAGATTAGAATCTTTCACTTGGTAAATTCTTCCATACAGTTTTAAACCATTCAGTAGCTTTTGAAATCTACTAAATGTGTCATTCAATGTCCATTCTTGAAATGAAAGTGCTCATACTGTTGGATCAGTAGTTGCATCTTGTATTCCCTTACCTGTTCTGTTCCTTCACAAAGGGTTTGAACAATGTCCCATACTTCCTTGGAGGTAGTACAGTTGATAACATTGTCAACCATGTCTGTTTCTAAGCCATCAAACAGAATATTCATGGTCTTTTTATCTTTGTGGACTTCTGCAACATCCTCAGTACTCCACTCAGAAACAGGTTTGGGAATGTAAGTGTCTGGTGCATCTGCAACAAGACCAACTCTTGAACATCCTTCATTGGAACATGAGGACCCTTCTCAATGCAATCTACAAAACCTTCATCAATAGACATGAGATGTAGACGCATTTTTACTTTCCAGTGAAAGTAATTTTCTCTATCAAGAACCAGTATCTTCACTCCATAATCCTTCTTAGACATGTTGGAAGTGTGTTGATCTTTAAACTTCAAATATATTAGAAGCTCGCTCTGATACCAATTGTTATTCCCAGATTACACACTTGTATAATTGTAGAAGGGGGGGCGGGTTGAATACAATTCTTGATATTTATAAATTTCTGATAAAAACCACAGAAATCTATAAGGAGATAATTGCTGAATGAGAAATGATTCACAAACACATAAAAAATCAGGTGGTTAAATGTACCACCTGAGACTTTTATTCGAAGAAAACTCTGTGATACAAATGTACACAGCTTCTATTTTTACAACTCTTTTCTTCTAAGGATATTCAAGAAACCCATAAGCAAATATGTCTGTTTTCTTGATCTCTAAAGAGTTGCTACACTTGGTTATATATCCCAAGTTTACAAGTACTACAGGAATAAGATAATATTAATCTAATTCAAGTTGACTTGCTACTCCACTCCAAATCCACATGTAGCCGAAAGGTTGTCCTTGTGAACAGATATGTCCCCTGCACCTTTCTTGTATGTACTGTGTAAATGGAATGCTTCTTTCTTCTGTGTTTCCAAAGTATGGCTGCCATACTGCTTTTTATACCTACTATCAACCCATGTGATCTGTCAGTCAAACCTGTCCTTATCAACTGCTAATCCTCAGCTAGCATAGGATAAAGTGTTAATGATTATCCGTTGATGTTGTGCACAGTTATCCGTTGATGGTAGTTTGAGCTGTATCCATTGATAGAGTAGATTTGAGTTGTATCCGTTGATAGAGTCCTGTTCTCATCCGTTGATACACTTTCACTTAGACAGAATTACATAGCATAGCTTATTTACAATTGGCTACCCTATTCTACCTATCCATTGATGGTCAACATGACTCTGAATAAAAACACTATCAACTGATAAATAGAGATATTGCAGTATGCTACAAAACCTCATCCATTGATGAGCTACCTGTCAACGAATAGAGTTATAATGTCTTATCCGTTGATAGTTACAAAACTTGACTTATACAATTTTGCTTGAATGTTAAGTTATCATCAACTACAACATATTCCTAACACATTGTCTCTTGGGCACAAATACTAACATCTCATTCATCTATTTTAACATCAACGATCATGATTGATTTGGCGGTACATGGATTATAATTTTGGATAAGATCCCTTTTATGCATATTATATATAAAGATATAATATGTATATACATTAAAGGAATTGGTTCCTAAAGTTAACTTTAGGAGTCCTAAAATTAACTTTAGGCTCCCATCACCCTATACATTACTCCCTCCGTCCCGCTGGATTCTTTACATGGGGGCTGGGCACGGAGACCAAGGATAGTGGGTGTAGTATTGTTAAAATAAATGAAGTAGTGGGTGTAATAGTGATTTTATTGTTAAAATAAATGAAGTAGTGAGTGTAATAGTGTAAAGTGTTGAAAAAGTGCAGTGAAGTAGTGGATGTAATAATGTATTTTATTGTTGAAAGTTACTATTTTGGGTAATGTAAAGAATCCAGTGGGACGTCCCAAATTAGTAACTGTAAAGAATCCATTGGGACGGAGGGAGTATATGCTATACATTATTATTAAGATGAATCATTACAAAGCTGGCACAAGAAGTGTGACATAAGCATTGTGACTATAGTATGATAGAAGTTACTATAGAATACTTAGCCTCCAAATTTTATGCTCTATATAAGAGCTTATGCTCTCCTGTAATAATCAACAAGTCAATACATCACTTTTCTACTATTAAGATAGCAGTTCATATATCTCCTCTGCTACTTCTTCCTTCCTATCTATCTTCATACTTATATTTACAGGGTTAACTGGCAGTTGGGTCACTAAACTGACTGAAAACTTTTAGTTGGGTCATCCAACTCAAAAGGTTTTCAATCATGTCACATAACTGATAAAAACTTTCAATCAGGTCATTGGGGTTTACGGGCATTAAAAAAGAGACGGAAAGATGATTCAGCATGAATTAGGTCCGTAAAATCCCAGTGACCTGATTGAAAGTTTTTCTCAGTTATGTGACCTGGTTGAAAGCTTTTATCAGTTATGTGACCTGATTAAAAGCTTTTATCAGTTAGGTGATCTGATTAAAAGCTAGCCAATCGGATAAAACTAGCCATGTCAGCAAGCTGAGTCATCTTTCCATCTCTTTTTAACGTTCGTAAACCCGAGTGACCTGATTGAAAGTTTTTAATAGTTATGTGACTTGATTGATTGTTTTTTGAGTTGGATGACCCAACTGAAAATTTTAAGTCAGTTGAGTGACCTAACTACCATTTAACCCTATATTTACATACCTTATCCATCTAGAAATAAAAGAAGTTCTACTCTTTTTTCTACTCTTCATATTGATGTTTGCGATCCATTTAAACATCCTACACATGATGGATATAGGTGATTTGTTGTCTTTGTTGATTGTCATTCCCGACTTACTTGGTTATATCTTCTTAAAAACAAAATTGAAGTATTTGAGTGCTTTAAATCTTTCTACCATATGATACGACCAAGTTTAGTACCTCCGTTAAAATTTTTCGGAGCGATAATTGTGCCGAGTATAGTGGGCCATTTACATCTTATTTGGACAAATGTGGTATTATTCATCAACCTACATGTGTTAAACCCTCTCAACAAATTGGAATTGTCGAAAGGAAAAATGATCATTTACAACAGGTAGCACGGTCTAATGTTAACAATGCATGTCCCCAAATATCTTTGGGGCGGGGAAGTTATGATTGCTGCATATCTCATCAACCGTCTTTCTCTAAGTGTTCTACATTTTAGAACACCATTGTCTATTGTTCATGCACCTTCTTCTCATCCATTGCCTCTTTGGTTATTTGGAGCGTATGTTTTGTTCATAATCATTCTCTCTCACGATACAAACTTTATTCTTGTTTTCTCCGCTATGTTTTCATTGATTATTCACTAACTCAAAAGGGATACAAGTGTTATCATCCTCCATCACGTCGAATATTTGTTAGTCATGATGTTACCTTTTGGGAGTCTATTTCTTATTTCTCTTCTGGCACCTCATCTTTGCTTTTGGGGGAGATTAATTCACACACTCTTGATGGTGAAACAATATAGGAGTCACTCTCATTCATTAATATGCCTAATCCACACACTAGACCAAACTAGTCCAAATATATCATCTACCCCTCCACGAATGAGTAGTGAGTCAGATGATGTAAATAGGTTTAACATGCCGAATTTGATCACTTATTCCAAATGAAGATCCTACAACTTCTACTATTGAGCCATATAATGGTAACACTCTTGATCCCACTTTGAACCTTCCGATTGCAGTTAGAAAGGGTGTACGCTCTTATACTAAACACCTTATCTCAAACTTTGTTTCTTATAATGCATTATCTCCGTCTTCACTTGCTTTTATGTCGTCCTTGTCTAGTGTTTCTATTCCACATACGTGGCATGATGCTTCATATATCTTAAATGGTAAGATGCCATGATATAGGAGATAAATGTATTGAAATCTAATGATACTTGGGAAGTAACTCCTCTTCTAGCAGGAAGGAAGGTCGTAGGATGTAGATGGGTGCTCATTGTGAAACAAAAATGTAATGGGTTGGTTGTGAGGTATAAAGCACGACTTGTGGAAAAAGGGTATACTCAAACTAATGGATTTGATTATCAAGAAACTTTTGCTCCGGTATCAAAAATGGCTACTATTCGAGTCTTGATATCATGTACAACAAATCTTGGATGGGAACTTCAACAGTTGGATGCAAATAACGCATTCTTGCATAGAGACTTGAGAGAAGAAGTCTATATGGACATCCCATGTGGCTTTTTTACAGTTGCAACCATTAAGAAAATATGTAAGTTAAGGAAGACTATTTATGGGTTGAAACAGTTTCCAAGGGTTTGGTTTGGCAAATTTCAAAGGGAAATGATTAAATTTGGCTATAAACAGGGCAATTTGGATTACACATTGTTTATGAAAAAAAGAGAGGTGAAAAGATCACAGTGTTGATTATTTATGTCAATGATATTGTCATCACTGCAATGACACATGTGAAGTTGCAGATGTTGAAAAGAGACTTGCCTCAGAATTCGAGGTGAAGGACTTGGAAAACTAAGGTATTTCCTTGGCATTGAAGTCTCTAGAAGTCCGGGTGGTAACTTTCTCTCACAAAGAAAGTATGCACTTGACCTTTTAAAAGAAACGGGTATGTTGGGATATCGACCTGCAGATTATCCTATAGAAGTGAATCATAAGCTTTTCGAAGATGCATGTGACATTGTCGATAGAACTTGATATGGGCTAAAAATAAGCCATAAAGACACAATTAATATTGCATTAATTATACCTAGTTTGGTCCAAATACGAAGCCCAATAATGAGGCCCAAAACCCTAATTCAATATTAAATTTGTAATTAATATTGAGGGTGATTACCAGCTCAGCAGTAAGAGTCAAATAAGGATATTACTCCTACTTGATGTAGCCTCCAAGGCACCTAATTCAACATGGAAATAGACTCCTCCAAGGTAGGAGTCAAGAACCTTCTTCAAGGAGGCGACTTGTCCATCAAGTCCCCTAACTCTACTCTAAATCTAAGGCTCCCAACGCCTATAAAAGGGGCTGACCCCTCATTCTCAGAATGACGTTTTTGGCTTGATTCTCAACAACGAGATACATAGGCATTCTGTGAGGATCGATCAGTCTCAAAACACGGAAAAAGCCATTAAAGCTCGAAGCTCTCTAACCATTGTATTTAATACATACGAACTCTAGCCGCAAATTCAATAACCTAGTTTTTATTCCACAACATTTGGCGCCATCTATGGGAGGATAACATCAACCATGGTTCAAACACGAAGGACACTAGTCACAACCGAGGCGACCACCGTCACCTTTGCTCTGCCCGTCATTACTGAACACGGGTATGTACCCCCATCAACGGGGACAACTACTCAACCTCAAGTTCCTCAACCTATAGGGATGACTCCCTATGCTGAGAGAACTTTGCCCGTGGTTGTCCATACAAACTAGGAAACCAACCTCTTCAGATGGTGGTCTCTCCTCTTGTTAATCGTTCACTACTTTTGGGTGGACAAAAATCTCCACCACAGATCTCCCCAAAAGCACGAATCTGGCATATGGCTTGCCTAACTACCCCCCGAGTACTCGAGGTGTTGGGCCAAGTGGCCATGCCCTGCAGATACATGAGCCGTATCATCCTCCTTACATTAGAGGCTTGGGCCCTGATCAAGAATATTATGACTACTCTGGTCCTTATACTGATGATTCTTCATCTGAGGATGTCGATCATGATCAAGCCCCAAGGAGGTGACATCCAAGCAAGGAGCCTATAGGGCGTACTTGACGAATCCATGATGGAGCTCCTATGACAACCGCTGAGAGAATCAAGGCTTATAAAGCCGAGATCGAAAGCTGAAGGACGATATAGAAAGGGAGCAGCAAAGGCAGAACCAAGACCGACCCCCCCCCAAGGTCAAGAGGAGAGATTCCCTTTGTTGATTTGGAGAGGCCTTCGAGGAGGCAGAGAAGGACCGAGGTCCCAAGAGGTGGAACTACAAGGGTAGATATCCCCAAGGCTGATCCCAAAGACTTGATGCAACTTGGAGATCCGGATGATCCTGCACCACCATTCATCAAGGAGGTGATAAATGCTCAAATCTCCAAGAAGTTTAAGATGCCTACTATTAATGTTTATGATGGAACGGGTGATCCCGCAAATCACGTTAGTACGTTCTTAAACGCACTGCTGTTGCAGCCGGCTAGTGACGCTCTCAAGTGTAGAGATCCCCAAGGCTGATCCCAAAGACTTGATGTAACTTGAAGATCCGGATGATCCTGCACCACCATTCACCAAGGAGGTGATAAATGATCACATCTCCAAGAAGTTTAAGATGCCTACCATTAAGGCTTATGATGGAACAGGTGATCCCGCAAATCACGTTAGTACATTCTTAAACGCACTGCTGTTGCGGCCTGCTAGTGACGCTCTCAAGTGTAGAGATCCCCAAGGCTGATCCCAAAGACTTGATGTAACCTGGAGATTCAGATGATCCTGCACCACCATTCACCAAGGAGGTGATAAATGATCACATCTCCAAGAAGTTTAAGATGCCTACCATTAAGGCTTATGATGGAACGGGTGATCCCGCAAATCACGTGAGGACGTTCTCAAATGCACTGCTGTTGCAACCTGCTAGTGACGCTCTCAAGTGTAGGGAGTTCCCTCAAACCCTGGCGGGCATGGCTTAAAGATGGTATAGTCGTCTGCCTGCTAACTCGATTGGCTCTTTCAAGGAATTGAGCATGGTCTTTATCAACCAGTTTGTTAGTGGGAGAGTCCACGAGAAGAGTTCTGCATCCCTCATGAAGGTGATACAAGGAAAGAATGAGAACCTAAGGGACTACCTCAAGCGCTTCACAAAGGAGACATTGAATATCCCCGACCTGGAAAACAATGTAGCTATGATAACCTTGAAGAATGGGACATCGAATATTTTCTTTTAGATGTCGTTAGCTAAGCATCCCCCTAAAAGCATGATTGAGCTCCAAAAAAGGGCGAGCAAATACATAAAGGCTGAGAAAAGCCTGAGGAAAACAGAGGTCTCTACCCTAAGTGGTGAAGATGGGAACTCTAAGAAGCGATAGACAAAACAGGAGTATGATGCTAGGGACAAATATCCTCGAACTAGCAAGGACTCCGACTCCGTTCTAGGACCAAGGTTTGTTGAGTATGCAAGGTTGAACACTCCTAGGAGTCAAATCTTGTTAGATATTGAGAAAAATAAGGATTTTCGATGGCCGAAGCCACTAAGGGGTGATCCCTCAAAGAGAAACAAGAATCAGTATTGCAGATTCCACAAGGATGTGGGGCATGGCCCTGATGATTGCAAGCAACTCAAAGATAAGATCGAGTTCTTGATCCGTAGATGGAAGCTGAGCCACTTCACTAAGGGTGAAGATCGTGGTAATCAGAGAAGAGAGTATGATAGGAGCGACGATGATCGAGATCGCAACCCACAGCCCCGAGGGCCAGTAATCAAAATGATCTTAGGAGGTCCAACCATGCCCGGGACAATAAAGAATTCCCGAAAGGATTATGCCGGAGAAGTAATACACATTGCTGAAGCCTCAAAACATGCAAAACTGAGGTAACAATCGGTTTTGAGGATTCGAACTTGGAAGGGGTGAAGTTCCCCTATGACGACCCGCTGGTCATAACTCCTGTGATTGGAAACTCAGAGGTGAAGCGAGTCTTGATAGACAATGGAGCTTCCATCGACATTTTGTTTCATGATCCGTTTGTGAAGATGGGGTACAATGATTCTCAGTTGACCCCCAATAACATGCTCATATATGGATTTAATGGAGTAGAATCCAAAGTTGAAGGGACTATTCAGTTACCTGTAACTGTTGGATAGGAGCCCAAGGAGGCCACTCAGATGTTGAACTTCCTAGTAATCAAGGTGGCTTCAACATACAACCCTATCCTCGGAAGGACTGAACTTCATACATTCAAGGTTGTTGTCTCAACTAATCATATGAAGATCAAGTTCCCAATCAGTAATGGTGTTGGAGAACATCAAGGTGATCAGAAGATGGCATGAAGCTATTATGTAGCCTCGTTAAGGCCTGATGGAGTCGGGGGACAGGTCCTCCCGATTGAAGACATGAAGGTCTGTGGTGACGAAGACATGAATGCCCCAAAGTTTATTATGTTTTAAACTATCCTAGTAGGACATAACTTCATATTTATTAGGAGAAGTAGAAATAAGATTCGATTAAACCATTCCAGGGCTTATTGCCCCGAGTAGAACAATAGTACTCTATGTAAGGGTTGAAACCATTTCAGACTATTAATGCCAGTTTGTCTTTCATGCATTGATTATGTGATTTTATGTGCGAAGCACCTGATGTGTGTAAGTCAAATGACCAAGTACTAAAAATCTATGAATGAAAACAAGCACATGCATAGAGAAAGATCCCGAAGGATCAACAAATAGGTTACAATACAACCAAATAAGTGCTGAAAATCCTTAAAGGACCTGGGGATAAAAGACAAGTTAATAAACCACATATGGCAATCAAAGCCATGCAAGGCTGTGGAGGCTAAGGACTAGCCACTCTTCAAAATTTTTAAAGAAAAAAGAGACTCGGATGGAAAGTCTAAGGTAGAAGACCAACAGAGAACCTTGAATTTTAGTCCTAAGATCAAGGGATATAAAAATATTCTTAAACGAGGATCAAGAAGTTCAAGCAAGCTCTCGTCTAAGAAGTTTAAAAGGCAAGATGCCAACACGATTGTATTTCTTGAAATCTAAATCGAGGAATCAACCTTGAATCCGTTACCTAGAATCAAGAAAAACAAGAAACAAAGATGGAACCAAGACAAATGTTGAAGTTTTGATGGACCACCCATTGAAAGAAACATATCGCATAACCCGAAAGCCAATTGAATGTTAATCAAGTGGGCAATTGAGTTAGGAGATTTTAACATCACATATAAACGTCGGACGACCATCAAGGCTCAGGCGTTGACTGACTTCGTGGTTGAATGTACCAATAACAACTAACAACAATCAAGAAGTCGAGAGGCAAGAGGTATTAACCCAAGAGGGTAAAGAACTAGAAAACAAGAATGAAGTTGAAAACATGACCCTGAAAGAATAGTGGGTGCTCTATTTTGACGGAGCGTCAAAAAAAAATCAAGAAGATTAGCTAGAAGAAGCCTTGAACTTCAAATCTCAACACAAAATTTAAGCCTTGATAACCAACAAGGCTGTCTACCTCCAATCGAGCATGTCGTTTGAATTCAAGAGGCGTTAGTCAAATTAAAACCTAAGCAAGGTTCTATGAGCATAAGAAGACGGTTGGAAACCTAGAATCAAGATAAAGGATTGAAAACCAACCAAGGCACACCAGGCCTGAGGTCAAGCGCTAAGGAGCAAGTGGACTTTCTGGACGATCAACCGAGAAGTAAGACCTCCTCCATGTGAAATGAGGGGGAGGCAAGAACTAAAGAACTTCATCACAAGTTCTACATCTTAGAATGAGAGTCAAGGGTTGATGATAACCTTAAAACCAAGGATTTAGCAAACATGTTAAGGTCCGGAAGGTCACGAGAACTAAGGAACAAGTCATTTGAATTCAAGGTTCACGAAACCATTCAAGGCATAGCAAACACCAACGTTGAACATGTGAACATCAACCACGAATCCTAGGATGAGAAACACGAGATTTTGGCCATGAAGGCCAAGATTAGCTATGGAGGCCAAACTTGAGAGGATCATGAACATCCAAACAATATCCAAATGCTGAAACTTCAAGTCAAAACTTGAAAACCAATCTGAAATTTTGGATCCTCGATCTAGAATGCCAACATTGAACATCTAACACCAGCGTTGAACCCTTGAACATCAACCCTGAAATGAAGATTGGAAACCTCCTAGGGATGGTTCAAGACCTCACGGGCCGACCAGAAGCCAAGAAGGCCACAACCAACTAGCTGTCATCCGACTAGGTGCCCGGGGAAGCCTTTGGCCGACAAGGCGCCAGCTGATTAGGCGCCCGGAGGAGCCTCGACCGACTAGCTGCCAGCCGACCAGGCACTCGGAGAGCTCCCAACTGACCAGGTGCTTGGAGAGCCCCCAGTCGACCAGCCGCTAGCCAACCAGCCGACCAGCTGCCTGGGGAGTTTCTAGCTGAGCAGTTGCCTTTCAGATGATCCCAACATCTCTGACAACCTTCGAACATCACTCCTGATGTTCGAAACATGACTGACTAGCCGCCGTTTCAGAAAAACGTTAGCCGGTCGCCGTTTTAGCATCATTCAACGCCGTTTTGTGCCGTTTTGCACCATTTAAGGCACGACCAACCTCTCGCCAAACAACCTAACGCCCGGGAGAGGCTCCGACCAACCTCTCACCAGGCAACGTCTCGCTAGGCAAACTCATGCCCGGGAGAGGCTCCGTCCAACCTCTCTCCACGTAACCTCACGCCCGGGAGAGGCTCCGACCAACCTCTCGCCAAGCAACCTCTTGCCCGGCGAAACTTCATGCCCTTGCCGGAACATTGAAACATGGTCAGGAAAATTGAAACATGTCAGTGATGTTTCAAACATGACCTGATGGTTCAATGTTGACATTTTCGGGTCAAAAAAAGAAAGGTTTTTGAGTAGTATGCTCAGTCTCGATTAAGACCAATTAGCGTAATTAGTGCTATTTAGTGTTGTTTTAGCGCCGTTTAGTGTTGTTTAGCACTGTTTAGTGTTGTTTAGTGTCGTTCAACGTCGTTTAAGGCTGTTTAGCACCGTTTAGTGTCGTCTAGCACCATTTAGTGTCATTTAATGCTGTTCAACGTCGTTTAACATCATTTAAACGTCATTTAAGGCTATTTAGCACCATTTAGTGTCGTCTAACGCCGGCTAAAGCCGTCCAACGTCGTTTAACACCTTTAAAAGTCGTTTAAGGCTGATTAGTGTCGTTCAGCATCGTTTGAACATCGTCGTAAATGCGTCGGTCGCTCAACGCTTTACGTCAAAATGATATTCGTGAAACACTACTGTACCAAGATAAACCCCGAGTCTCGAAAAAGGCAATTATAACTTCGACGAAAATCTGATCAGTTTTCCTAGAAGTTGGGGGCAAATGATGTGGGCTGAAAATAAGCCCTAAAGACACAATTAATGTTATATTAATTAGACCTAGATTGATCCAAATATGAAGCCCGTTAATGAGGCCCAAAACCCTAATTCAATATTAATTTCGTAATTATTATTAAGGATGATTGACAGCTCAGCAATAAGAGCGAAATAAGGATATTATCTTTACAAGGAGTGACCTGCAAGGCACTCAATTCAACACTGAAACAGACTCCTACAAGGAAGGAGTACATGGAAGGAGTCTAGAACCTTCCTCAAGCAGTTGACTTGTCCATCAAGTCTCCTAACCCTACTCTAAATCTTAGGCTCCGATGCCTGTATAAGGGCTTGATTCCTCATTTTCAGAACGACGTTTTTTGGCAGAACTCAATACGTCATCCATGATGTTTTAGACTTTATCCTCGAATATGGACATACAAACTCCTACGTCCTTGGCATGCCCCTGCCGCCATAGCCCCGAGAAGTTTGTTCAATCTTCCTCTAGAACCCCAAATCATTTTTCTGTTTTCATATTTTTATAGATTTAAATACATAAATACATCAAACCACTCAATTACAAACTTCACACCTCCCAATTAAGAACCACATATCTTGACTACTATCACACCGTCTATGCAATTTAAGTGAACAATTTTGATACAAAACTTTAAAGATCTCTGTTGTATTCACACGAGAGTCTCCTATATCGTACCCTCACAAATTGTTTACCGCCAAAATCCTACTCGGAATCATTGACTTTAATATATTACATGATGGACCGTAAAAGTATCTCTTAAGAACGTAGCACTACTAGAAATATGTTAATAAACATCGGTTTCTGGTCGTTCTTAAAAAAAAAACTGACCGATGTCTATGCATGTGTAGAGAAAGGTAAAAAGCTTTAGACATCGGTTTTTAGCCGTTGTCTATTATCGACTTAGACATTGGTTTCTTAAATATTTCTGATGTCTAAGATACATAATGTTTAGCCGTTTAGTAATATGATATCTTTTCTTTCTAAGCCAATCTGATTTATTTTCGAGGACATCTCAAAAAAATCTCCTACTAATAAGATTTTTTTAGCTAAATATTTTGTATACAAGTGATTACATGATCTTCCTTTGCAGAGTTAGCACATTCAGTACATCATATGATCATGAAGCCTAGAAATGAATGTTATTAGTCACACTCGTTAGGAAGTGAATTACATAATAAACTAGTTAATCATCCTCTAGATATTTATGTTCCTCTGAAAGTTCCCTAAAAGATTCTACCTGCTAGAAGTGTAATGATGGAAAAAGATAATTTTACTAGAAAAAAGTTTAGACCAATTTCAAAAGACACTAGTTTTTGGACCAAATTTATGCCCCAAGTTTGAAACTTCGCTTTATCACGTGATTTCCTCTTAATAAACAATCGAAAAGTTGAAAACGATCAAAATGGAAAGATCTTATAAAATTTAAAGTTAATCTCTCTCTTGTCTGCACACATAAATTAATATAAATTTAGTACTAGGGGAAAAGATATGAAAGAAAAATGGGTAATGTGAAAGTGAAAATCAATTCACAAGTTCATGGGAGCCGACACCTTCTACAATCATCAAAATTATCGTTTTCACTAAGCAACTGAGTGTCCCAATTAAAACGTTGCTAAGCTAGCAACGCTTGAGTGAAGGAAGCACATGTCGCCATCCCAAAACTCTATATACATTTCGTGTTTATTTAGCATGTTTATATTTCCATACGTGTGTAACAAGTATGTGCCTATTTGAAGTTATGTGCATTTGATTAATTTCCATGGTAAATAAATTTTCTACTTTTTTATTCATGTAAAATGTTTAAATTTTTAATAAATAATAATTGTGCAATGTAATAATTTGTGTCTAGACCTTACAATTACTTAATTCTATAATATTTATTTATTTTAATTTACTTAGTTTCATCTCTAGTACATCAATTTCCTATAACGACGTAATTATATAATGTTTATTTATAAAATACTTTTATCATTCAATTCACATATTTAAATGATATTTATTAATTTTATTTAATTTCAATAATTTGTTAATAATAATATTTTATCTCAAAATCTATATCTGTACTTCACACGAATTATCAACTAATTATTACTAGGTTATTGATCCTTAATTAATTACATACCAAAACAAGTTAGCACTTTTCTTAAATCTGATAATTATTACACAACTATCGCTTTCCAAATAAAGCTAGCTAATATATTCAATTTCCCCAAATGGAATTTGATTAATTAATGAGTTTTAACATATATAATTTAGTATAAACAACTTTAATTATGAGTAGCCCACTACTGAAACAAAAGCAAATTAGTAATCTAGTCGTGGCTGACACAGTATCATATAATATAGGAATATTCACTCACATATTTCAAACTTTGCTTTACGTAAAAAATACAGTCAACTTTATGCATTATTATATGCGTAGGTGTTTTCGTTCTACTATATATTTTTTCTTTGTTTTGCTAAATTTCGTTTTACAATTTTGGTTTGTAAATGCATCTGTACGTATAATCACATATTTGAAGTGTAAAGTTCACTAGTTTGAAATGGTCATGGTCGGATATTTGAGTAAAGCTAGAGTGTGGAAGATGTGGGGATTTATGATTAATATGAATTGGTATTAGTTTTTTTACTCTTCCCACGCAGTTGGTTAATGATGTATTCTTGTTCAATGGTAAGACATGTATTCTTGATACTTGACAGATTTGTCATTAACTAAGCAAAACTTGAAAATATTAGCTTCACAAATATGAGTAGAGTATTAGTTAAGGTAAATTGTAGTCTAGGGTAACGTTTTTCTGTTACATGCACAAATATTATATTGTAGCTTCAATTTCATGATATGATTGATCATTCAGATATGCATATGATTAAAATAGAGTGAGCATTAAGCTAACAACATGGTTCAAAAGCTGTCATGTATATCTGGTCCTCGCTAGCTCTTAAGAATTGAAGAGTATTGCCTACGTTATTATAAAAATTTGCAGGTGATTTCTTTGGCTCTTTCATATTATATGTATATAATACACCGTGACCTACACTTTACCCGAAATACAACACTCATAAGTAATGTTAATAATTGGAGAAAACTTACTTAACCTCTTTATCTAGAAAAGACACAGATTAACGGAGAACATTAATTATTGATATTCTATGTAGAAAGGACTATTGAGAAGAGAGAAACTATGTATAAATATATAATGAGACAACAACAGCTAGCTAGGTTGAATGTTATTTGAAGAAGGGTATAGGGTACTAGAGGGATAGAGATGGGTCATCACTGCTGCAGCAAACAGAAAGTTAAGAGAGGTCTCTGGTCCCCTGAAGAAGATGAGAAACTCATGAGACACATCACTTGTCATGGTCATGGCTGCTGGAGTGCTGTTCCGAAACTAGCAGGCATGTATTCTCTTCTGTAAGCGTCGATTTGTTCATGTTTTTCACTTTTCCGATAACTGATGATTTAACTTATATGTTTAAATAATTTCAGGATTGCAAAGGTGTGGGAAGAGTTGTAGACTGAGGTGGATCAATTACTTGAGGCCTGATCTGAAAAGA
The DNA here is from genome assembly GCA_037693485.1 of Kitagawia praeruptora. Lineage (NCBI taxonomy): Eukaryota > Viridiplantae > Streptophyta > Magnoliopsida > Apiales > Apiaceae > Kitagawia > Kitagawia praeruptora. The sequence goes on along the minus strand of CM075347.1, from coordinate 90,824,715 downwards.
GGCTCATTTACGGAACAAGAGGAGAGAACGATAATTGATGTACATAGAATTTTAGGCAACAGATGGGCTCAAATTGCTAAACATTTGCCTGGTAGAACAGATAATGAAGTGAAGAACTTTTGGAATTCATGCATCAAAAAGAAGCTTATTGCTCAAGGTTTAGATCCCAACACTCACAATCTTCTCTCTCTCCATCAAAACCATAATAACGGGAATAATGCATGTAATGTTAAGCAGGCAGCCTCAGTTTTCTCTCTTATAAGTACTACTAGTAGTACTATCACTTCACACACCAAATTAGACTCTTTTAAGCCTTCTTCTCTGGCATTGCCGCTAGAAAATAAAACCAAGATGAATGGATTTGAATACAAAAACCCTAAATTGGTTTGGAATACAACTCAAAGTTCGGAGTCCTTGATTGGATTTGCCAACGATTTTACCCCGATTCCATCTTCTTCGTCGATGAATCAATCCAATTTCGGTGTACTAAATCAAGAAAACTGTATGTGGGGTACTAGTGCTAGTATTGATCACAACGTTGGAACAATTATTACAAGACAAGAAATGGAGCTTGAAGAGGAAGCACAAGAAAAGAAGCGTTTCGGAGGGGAGTTAATAATCAATGATGGTAATGAGTTGACACATATTAACAGTACAGGTACCATAATTGAGGGGATGGATCATTCTTTTGATGCTGACTCTAACTTTGATTTTGATTTTATGGAAGCTGCACTTGTGCCTTGTGGAATGTATACTAGTGGAAATATCATGGATCATCTTGCATGGGATTGTTAATTAATTAGTCAGGGTTCTCAATTAGAGTTACAATTAATTCCCTTTTCTTTTCAAAGGTTTGTTCAGTTACATAATGTGATAAGATGTACCAAAGTTAATTAATTGTTTGGTGTTAGTTTAGTTCAAATATTCTAGCTCATTCATGTTTATTGACATAATGGTACGAAAACACACACACCTCTCTCAGTCGGGCTATACACGTATACAGACACATTGAAATGCATAATTACTTGATTCGTCTTTTTGGTGCTCAAATTGCAAGGTGATTACCACACTTCCACACATAATCATTTTAATATTTTGAAAGCCTTCCACACCTTTAAATTAGCAAAAAAGAGACACAAAAAAAGGCCTTCCACACCTTTATCGATCTTTTTAGTAATTTGAAAGATTGTATTATATAGAGCCTGATATATTTCGAAACTCAGTATTTGGATAATAAACCCAACAGCAATTGAGTGCTTGCGCCTACTACGGGCTGGACGGCCTTGGAAATGTATGAAATTGAGTCCTATGCTATTTGAAAATAATTAACATTGTAAACTATTTCTGGTTCTGATCCCCTGTTAAATTTAAAGAGCAACTGTACAAGGAAGGTAGAGGTCAAAAATGTCAGAAACTAGAAAGTTTTGAATTTTGGATTATAATTTTCTTTTCTTTTTTTTTCTTTTGCTAAGTATTTGGATTATAATTTTCGATGATTTCAATATACAAGTCTTTCTTCCATAAAACCATCCATAAAATTAGATACTTCTAACTTTTGAATTGCACTTCTCAACGAAGTGTGCATAGCTTATATACGCCTTAGTCCTTACATAAGTTTTTTTTGTTTGTTTATTTTTATTCGGGTTCTAAAAATCATAATTCGAATTGACTCGGTGAACCTACTGATTCACGAATAGAGATGGCAAAAAAACCCGACCCGATGGATACCCGACCCGATCCGATCCGTTTGGGTCTACCCGAACCCGATTTTTTGGATATGGATCTGGATCTTATTTTTGGACCCGAAAGAGTTTGGATCTGGATTTGGATCTTAGGTGTCCCGATCCGATACCCGACCCGAAACCCGAAACCCGATCCAAACCCGAAACCCGATAAAAACTCGATATATATATGTAATATTATATATATATATATATTATATGTATATATATATATAATGAATTATTAAATATATTAATATCTTACTTAATTTTATAACTATGATACATAATTATTGTAGCATTTCATTATTAATATTTACATGCACTTAATGGTAATTATTATTTATTATATCATTTTAATATTAATATTTACAATTAATAGTCAAATAATCAATTTCTCTTTTAATTATAATTTTATTAGTAATTCCGGTTCGGGTCTCGGGTCTCGGATCTCGGGTAAAATCCAAACATTCGGGTTTCGGGTAAAATCCGATCCGATCCGAAATCCGTTGGATCCGGGTCCGGGTCTTAATTTTCGGGTATTTTTCGGGTCCGGGTCGGGTCCGGGTCCTGTCAAAAAAATCGGGTCTGGATCTGGATATTGAAAAACCCGACCCGATCCGACCCGTTGCCATCCCGATTCACGAATACTCGGATGAATCGGGGAGCACTCGAGATAAATACGTGGATCAAAAATCAGATGTATTAAAAAATTAATTTTATAAATTAAAATTATTAATATAAATATATATCATAGAATAAATCACATATTATAGCATAACTGAAATTAACTCGGACAATGCATATTACTCCTATTCTTGTCAATATATATTTTTATAAATAAAAAAATATGTAATAAATTCCAATTCATACTCGATGATTTAAATGTTGGGCTTAAACCCAATATGGTAGTATGAGTCTCGGTGATACAAGTCATATATTGATAAGATAATAATTGTATGGAAAGATCATTATTATAGATGGTATGTCTTGTTCACAAAGTTAGGTAATTAGGTATCAAGAATGGCAAGTCTTGGTGGCTAAGTTTTGGGTGGCTATATAAACATAGTCATATCATGTTTTATGTATGCTTGAGTATTGTTTTGGCTTAAGTATCGTGTGAGTGATACACCGAGTGATTGATGTATTATTGATATTATTAAGATTAATAATACGAGTTTGGGACGTGGGTTTTCCGCGTCAAATATATTTGTGTGTTTGTTTTGCTTTACTTGTTTGAATCTCGTAATTGTATAGCCCCTAACCTAACAAGTGGTATCAGAGCCGAGGTTCGTGATGGAAAAGGTCGGGGGATTCGAGATTGAATTGTTTAATGGAAGAAACAATTTTACTTTGTGGCAGAGCACGGTGAAAGATCTGTTGATTCAACGAGGGTTGTATGCAACTCTTGAAGACAAGAAGCCTGCTGATGTGGAAGATCCAAAGTGGGCAGATATGAAGTTACGTGCAGCATCGACAATCCGGTTGGCCCTTGCACCGAAAAATTGTGGGAGAAGTTGACGAAGACGTATCACTCAAAGTCATTGGCAAATAAGTTGTTCCTCAAGAAAGATTTGTTCGGGCTCAAGATGGAAGAAGATGGAGATTTGAGAGATCATCTGAATCGTTTTAATGGCCTGATCAACCAACTGAATAATTTGGATGAAAAATTGAAGGATGAGGACAAAGCTGTTCTTTTACTTGTGTCTCTACCAATGAAGTATAGTACTGTGATTACTTCGTTATTAGTTGGGAATACGGAGTTAGCTTTGGATGAGACTATTGTTGTTCTTCTGGAGTCCGAAAGATTGATGAACCAAGGATCGAGTGACGCATCTGATGGAAGTGCACTCGTGGTGGATGCACGTGACAAGAAAAAGAAGTCTGGTAAGAAACATAACCCTAATATCAAGTGCTTTTATTGTGATGAATTGGGTCATGTAAAATCCTGGTGTCCAAAGGCAAGAGAAAACTTGAATGAGTTGAAGAAAACTCGAGGAGGGGCTAGTGTTTCGCTTGTGGAAGGTGATGCTCTTTTAGTACAAGAAGATAAGGGATCGAAAAAAGAATGGGTGCTTGACTCGGGATGTTCTCATCACATATGTGCTAGGAGGGAGTGGTTCTCGTCCTACAAGAAGTGTTATGGAAAGATGGTAGCTTTACCAAACGGTAAGAGGGTAAGGGTTGCTGGCATTGGTGAGGTAATAATGAAACTTCACAATGATCGTGTTCGAAAGTTAACTCAAGTGAGGTACGTACCGGAGTTAAATCGAAATCTAATTTCATTGGGTAAATTAGTTGATTTGGGATATACTGTTATGATGAAGAACGGTATTTTGGAGGTCACTAAAAGGGATTTAGAGATACTCAAAGGATGGAAGGACAAAATAAATCTTTTTGTGCTAGAAGGAGAGGTTATTGTTCGAGGGGAGGCATTGACTGATGGACGTCGATGTCTTGATGGTGACCGTTAAATCGGTTGTGCATTGAACCGTATTGGGTTGAAGGGGAGGATTGTTGGGCTTAAACCCAATACGGTAGTATGGGTCTCGGTGATACAAGTCATATATTGATAAGATAATAATTGTATGGAAATACAATTATTATAGATGGTATGTCTTGTTCACAAAGTTAGGTAATTAGGTATCAAGAATGGCAAGTCTTGGTGGCTAAGTTTTGGGTGGCTATATGAACATAGTCATATTATGTTTTATGTATGTTTGAGTACTGTTTTGGCTTGAGTATCGTGTGAGTGATACACCGAGTGATTGATGTATTATTGATATTGTTAAGATTAATAATACGAGTTTGGGACGTGGGTTTTCCGCGTCAAATATATTTGTGTGTTTGTTTTGTTTTGCTTTACTTGTTTGAATCTCGTAATTGTGTAGCCCCTAACCTAACATTAAACTTGAAAATAAAATGAGTTTCGGACTTAGAGAGATAAAAATCATCAATTATGTACATAAATTGGTTATAAATATATTATATAATGAGATGAATGAGGGAATTTTGGAAGATTTTTGATTAAATAATTAGGTTATTATGTTGATTTAGTACTTTTACATTTTTATAAATCTTTTAATGTTCAATCCGAGTTGGACCGAGTTTAATCCGAGTTGGACCGAATTTGATCCGAGTTATGCCGAGTTAACCCGAGATATGCTTAAAATCGAGTTATCATCCGAGTAATGCAAAATCAGCTTGGAAATGAGTCCGAGTCCGAATACTCGGCCGAGTTGACCAACTTTTAGAACACTGATTTTTATGTTATATATGCATAATGGGAATATATGTTACGAAAGTACATGCAAGTTTGAAATGTGTATAGGTTTATGCAAGATGATATTGATTTATGCACGGTAAATTGCATTATATCTATTTTACAAACAGTGTTGTAAGAGCATTTCTAACGGAGTTGACTAAAATTATTAGCTAAAATGTTATAAAATAACGATTATGTAAAATTTGCCGAATTTGTAAGGTGTCGTACTCCTCGACTATAATGATTGGATATATTTCAAAAATAATATATTATTATTTCAAGTTATTAAAAATAGAATATTTGTTTCAACATGAAAATAGATGACGTGTCTTTTCACTACAAGTCAAGATAGGGAAGCCCATTTTTGGATCGAAGAGTGGATCACAGACACTCATCTTTGGAGCATAGCTTGCCTTTGTGTCCATATTAAATTTTGAGAATATTGGGGATCGCAGAGAGTCGAACCCGGGACCTTTGCGTGCCTGAACTCTGATACCATGTTAAGTAACCAACTTATCTAAAATCTTAAGGTGTTAGAGGGAGTTCTTATATAGATCTTATATTATGTTCTAATAGTATTGGTGCTACTAGGATACCACATTTTGCATCGATCTTCATAACCAACCTTCAGAAGTGAGCACCTTTTGTAAAAATTAATTATTTCATTTTCATTTTATCACGAATGGGTATATTTTATAGCATTTGAGAATCCAAATATGAAATGTGGAAAGATAAATCAGATAAATGTTAATTGAACACACTGATTTCTTAAAAACAAATTGATTTGGAAAATATTTCAAACACTCACCCTCAAGCTGGTGCATAGATGTCTATCATTTCCAGCTTGTTCACAAATTTTGAAAAAATGCGAATTAAAACTGTTTTAGTAAGAATATCCGTCAACTGATCTTCTGATATGATTTTTGGCAACTCCAAATTTTTCTTCTCCAATTTTATTTGATAAAAAATGATTTATTTCAACACGTTTTGTTCCATCAAGATTAATTGGATTATGCGACATGTCACGAGCATATGTGTTATCACAAGAATGTAATCTTCTTAATTTTTTATATATTCTAAACAATTTTGTATATGGTGAGAGGTACATATATTAGTATGCAGTAAGTCTTTTGATTGTCTGAAAGTGACTATATATGATATTAAAGTGTATACTTTCATACTAAATCTTATGTAATCTTATACATGTTCTTGCCTCCATCTTGCCACGTGTTGTATTAGCCTTAACTTATTGCTTCCTAATTATTTGCATCTGCATCTCTCGACCTTGCGTTCTCAAATAGACCTCCTGATACAAAAGTAATTTTTTGTCCATGTAAAAATTGTTCAAACCATTACCATCGAGATCGAGCAACTGTTAAAGAGCATTGTATTATTGTGAGTTTCGTAAGTGGTACAAAAAATGGACTTTTCATGGAGAAGAATATGTCAATTTACGGGGTACTCCAAATTAGAATACAAATAATGATTATGTAGGCAATGTGAATATGCAATATAACATGAGGAAACTAGTGGAAGAAAATTTAGAAATTCATGAAGGATCACATGGGATTGGTGAAGTGGTACAATCTGTACAAGGCTACTGTTAGTTTTCTTAAAAGTCTTAAAGATGCCGAAAGTGAGTTGTTGGAAAGGGTGTAAGGAATTTAGCAGGCTATCTTTTGTTGTAGAACTGCTGCACCTAAAGGCTATTTCAAGATGGTCTAATAAGTGTTTCTCAAAAATATTAAAGATTTTAAAGCATGCATTGCCAAATTTTGTAAAATTACCATATTCTTGTAGTGATTCCTATAAGATGACAAATGACTTTGGATTCGGTTATAAGACTTAGGATGCCAGTGTTAATCATTGCATGCTGTTTAGAAATGAAATTGAGAAGCTTGATAAGTGCAAGATTTGTGGTGCTTCGAGATATATAAATAGGTCGATGCTGACAAAAGTAACACTTCTAGTAAGGTTAATAAAGTAGCTGTTAAAAAGATGTGGTATTTTCCTTTGAATCCAAGACTACAGAAGTTGTATTGGTCATCTAAAATGTCATCACTCATGACCTGGTACTCGCAAAAATAAATCGATGATGGTGTTTAAGACATTTAGCTGATTCTCAGGCTTGGAAACATTTCAGCAATACATTTCCTAATTTTGAAATGGAAGATCGCAATATAAGGCTTGGGTTGGCATTTAACGGATTTAACCCATTCAGAAACATGTCAAGTTTGCATAGTAAATGGCCGGTTGTACTTATTCCATATAACTTGCCTCCATGGTTGTGCATGAAATAAACAAATTTTATCTTATCTGTGCTCACACAAGGTCCTAAAGAGCCGGGTATGAAAATTGATATTTATCTCTAGTCTTTAATTGAAGAGTTGAAAGAATTGTGGGAAGTTGGTATTCGTACTTATGATGCTTCCAGGAATGAGATGTTCACATACGCGCATCTTTGATGTGAACTATAAATGACTTTCTATGTTATGCAGATTTGTCAGGATGGAATACGAAAGGTGAGTTTCCATGTCCAACATGTAATAAGAGACCACAAGCTCAATGATTAAAGAATAGTCGAAAATGGAGTTATATTGGATATCGACGATTGTTAAAGAAGAATCATCCCTTTCGAAAAGACAAGATTTCTTTTGATGGCAGTTGGGAAGTGCGAATAAAACCCAAAACATTGTCAGGGCGTGAAATTCTAAAACAAGTGGAAGATATTGAAATTATGTACAAAATAGAAGATGTCCTCGAGAAGAGAAAAAGAGAACAATAGGAGAAGCAACAAACAAAATTAGAGAAAAGGAAGGTCTCTAAGACGCCCCACAATTGGAAAAAAAAGAAGCATATTCTTCGAATTACCTTATTGGAAACATAATCTTGTTCGTCATGTTCTCGATGTTATGCACATAGAAAAAAATGTGTATGATAATCTGCTGGGTACTTTATTGAACACTCAAAAGTCAAAAGACAATTTGAGTTCTAGGCTTGACCTTCGAGAAATGAATATTCGGAAGCCTATGCATCCTCAACCATCACGTTCTAAAAAAAATATCTTACATGCTACTCAATTTACAATGGATAAGAAGCAGAAAGAGACCTTTTTAAAGATGTTGAAACAAGTCAAAGTACCCGATGAATATTCATCAAACATTTAACGATGTGTGCACATAAGTGAGAGGACTATTTGGAGGTTAAAGAGTCATGACAGTCATGTTCTATTACAACAGCTACTTCCAATAGCAGCTCGAAAGACATTGCCAGATAATGTTGTGAAAGCTATTATTAAGTTGGCTAATTTCTTTAGACTATCGTGCTAAAAAACAGATGCATTGGAAGAATTAAAAGAAATTGAGGATCCTTTTTTTTAGGTTATGGAGCAATTACCAATGCATTTAGCAGAAGAGGCAATTCTTCTTGTTATAGTAATTTTCCAATGGATGTACCCTATAAAAAGATATCTTTTGTCTTTAAATCAATATGTCTGGAATCGTACTTATCCAGAAGCATCAATTGCTAATGCTTATACTGCTGAAGAACACGACATTTTGTACACGGTATCTAGAACATGTAAAAATGAAGAATAATAGTCCAAGACGTAATGATGATGTTGATAGTGGTATTGGTCGTTGTTTGGGAAATGCGACATATATTACTCTACATTATGTTACAAGAACACAAGCTCAGAGATACGTCATATTCAATACTGAGGTAGTTGAGATGTACTTGAAGTAAGTGAAATTATCTTATATATTTATACGTTTTGGTATTATATATACACATATATTACTTACCACTAACTATGTACACTCTTTTATCAATTTCAACAGAATACATCTTAGTTATCTAAAAAGAACAATGTCCGAAAATCAAGCACACCGAATTTAAATTATGCATAATGAGAAATTTGATAGCTGGTTCATATTCTATGGAAGTACAGTATACAAATTGTAGGTTGCTTATTTCTAATATAAGTTTCTGCTGATCTTTACTAAGATGTATAATGTTTTGTTCTGTTATTTCAAGGTGTGAAAGTATGAGATGATATAAAGTTATTGGCACTTGGACCTCATATGGATGCCAAGAGGTACAAAGGATACATTATAAACGGCTTTCGTTTTAGAATCAAAGATGTTGACTTGAGGAGAAAAAGCCAAAATAGTGGAGTTATGTTGAATGCGAGCATTCCCTATTTTGCTAGTCGGAAGGATAATAATCCAGTGATTGGAGATGTTGATTTTTATGGGGAATTGACTGATATTATTGAGAATGTTTGTGTTGTTTAGATGCAATTGGATAGACAACCACATGGGATTGGTCAAAGATAAATTCAAGTTTGTAGCCTTTGTTAATCTTCCAAACATGGATTTGAGTTCTCCTAAAATTTTATGATATTAAAAGTTGGGTTTACTAGGATCATATTATATCTTAAGATTCCCCTTACCCGAAAATCCGTTTATTCGGGTTTGAAGAGTGTGAATCACTAGATGGTTCGTCCCTTTCTGGACCTAGCGTTTGGTCCGATTTTTAATTATTTGGTGGGGATCTCATCCTATTTTGGATCGATCACAATATACATTTTTCAATAACCCGATGGGGATCTTGTTCTATTTTTTGGGGCCCAACAAAGTATAATATCAATATTTTTAACAGTGGTGTTGTTTGGCAAAACTTAAAATAAGTTCTTATGAAGTTATGGGTATATTTAATATATGTTTGAGATTCCATAAGTTGCAAAAAAAGTGATTTTTTAAAAAAACTAGGAATTTTAGCTTTTTTCTCATGAAATAAGTCATTTTTTTCTGGAAAATAAGTTTTCCCAAACACTCCCAGTAATTGGGAAAATTGGAAGAGAAGGGGGGGATAGTAGGGACTCGAAGGACTTCCCAAATTGGAAGAAAAGGGGGAATAGTAGGAACTCGAAATTGAGACTTCCCACCCACAATTAGAGATCCAGTATCATGTAAAAACTATGATTTCATTTTTATTCTGTCAAGACTAGGTACAATTTATAATAATTTAGAATCCCAATACGGAAAGAAAAAACAGGTCAATGCTAATGGATCACAACTGATTCCTTAAAAATAAAAAGATTTAGGAACAATTCAACACCTTTTTCTATCACATTCTCCTCTTCACCAAGAACTGGGGAAGAGTCTGAGCAATTTTCCAGTCCATCATAGGAGACAAGGCGGCAAAGATTTAAAAAGCATATATATGTGTTTGCTTCTTGGGACACTTGACCGTCTTCATTCTCAACTTGCAAGGTTGCTCATGATAGGACATGAGTTGGCACATGGGAAACAAACCTATTATCATCATTCAAGATTTGGACTCAATTTCGACTTGACCTAGCAATTTTGTCCTTGAGATGAATTAGCTTCCTCTCACTCCCCTGTTTCTCAAGCTTGAACTTTGGTTGCTCAAAAGAGATTATATCTCCAACAACACTAGAAAGATAAGTCAACCAATTTGATACCTAAAAGAGGAGGATATGAGACAAAGTAACCCAAGCCTAGTACGAGATTCAGTCATTATAAGAAAAATTCTCACCGTCCTGCCATGGTTCGAGGATAACTGGATAAAGATACTATATCTAAGGATCATTATTTCTAAATTAAGGGCATCCGTGTTTCCAAATACAAAACTAAAATATCCATTTTCATTGAAACCAACATAGGGTTTAAATGGCAGTTAGGTCACTCAACTGACTGCAAACTTTCAGTTGGGTCATCCAACTCAAAAAACTTTCAATCAGGTCACTTAACAAATAAAAACTTTCAATCAGGTCATTAAACACGTTAAAAACTTTCAGTCAGGTCATTAAACACATTAAAATCAGGTTATTGAACACATTAAAATCAGGTCATTTAACGTGTTTTTATTTGTTAAGTGACCGGATTGAAGTTTTTATTTGTTAAGTGACCTGATTGAAAGTTTTTTGAGTTGGATGACCCAACTGAAAGTTTCCAGTCAATTGAATGACCTAACTGCCATTTAACCCAACCAACATATATCTACCAACTTAGTCCAGTTAACAAATGCACATGTTCTTAACAAATTGATGAAGAAGAGCACCACCCTTAATCCATGTAGAAAATAAAACGCATATAAGACACCTATGTCTATATGTGTATGTACATGTGTAGAAAAAAAGAAGAAAAGATTACATTGTATTCTCTTCTTCACTTTTATTACTGCAAACACCTCACAATATATAGTGCAATACAAGGAAACTGCAAGGTAGAAAACAAAACACGACACACACTACTTTCCTAAACAAACTCTAACAACCCATGACTTATTCCACGATCCTAAAATCAAGGAAACAGACATACAACCAAATCAAATCAAATACTACAAATCATAATCAAATCAAACGTTAACTTATTTAAAATATTGTTTGAGATTATCTCTAACAATCTCCCCCATAATCTCAAACACCGCAGCACTCTCTCTGTCGTTCAAATGTAGAGTCGAGTTCATTTTTGCCCATATGGCAACTTCAACTTCTTTATCAGCCCGTATGGCTTTTAAACTGAGCCCGTATGGCTGATTCGACTGAGCCCGTATGGCTAATCCGACTGAGCCCGTATGGCTATTACACTGAGCCCGTATGGCTATTATATGCCCGTCTGGCACTTCAACTCATTTTTCATCTTTCAATGTCACGTCTCCTTGCGCTCCACGAACGACGGTAACGTCATCATCTCCTAAACTGACTCCAGCAAAAGAAAACATCACCAACTACACAAAAGAAACCACAAAGGGACACAATGGCCACCCCAGGAAACTCATTGCACTTCTCCAAACGAAAACATGGCAACAACAAATCTCAAACGTGGGCAGTGCAAGAGAACACCATATGCATCCCATACTGCACATGATGATCTCTCCCACTATTCAAATACACCCGACACTAACACCTTCATTTGCACAGCCATACACTCATACATCGTCAAAAACCCAAACAAGGAGCCATCCGCATTAACAGGCTCCTCCGAAGATAAAATCTCCGGGACTCCAGGTAAACACGGCAGCGCCCCAGAACATCGTCACCACGCCTCCACCAGCAGTGGCTTCACCACCGTCAGCGGCTTCACCACCGCCGGTGGCGGAACAACAAAACCTCGCTCTAATACCAAATGTAGAAAATAAAACGCATATAAGACACCTATATCTATATGTGTATGTACATGTGTAGAAAAAAAAATTAAAAGATTACATTGTATTCTCTTCTTCACTTTTATTACTGCAAACACCTCACAATATATAGTGCAATACAAGGAAACTGCAAGCTTGAAAACAAAACACGACACACACTACTTTCCTAAACAAACTCTAACAACCCATGACTTATTCCACGATCCTAAAATCAAGGAAACAGACATACAACCAAATCAAATCAAATACTACAAATCATAATCAAATCAAACGTTAACTTATTTAAAATATTGTTTGAGATTATCTCTAACAATCCAATCATAAACACACCACTTAAATTTTAATGCACGGTAATACCATTGTTTATAGCCGAATTGATAGAAGCATAATTAAGACTATCCATATGCAAAATTTTAAACATAGTTAAGAGCATGTTAGCAATTACGAAACTAATTCAATTGTTTACCTCATAGTTAAAGTAAAGAAAAATCCATTATGATCCACTAGCCTTTGTAAGTGATGATGTTTCATCGTCCAAATAACTGAAATATTAGCAACGGGTGAAGCACGAGAATACCCACGAAAGGGGGGCTGTCCGCCCGAAATACCCATACGCGCTACACTCCGCCCTTTTTGCCCTCTGACTACGCATGTGGTTCATGCGTACACTGACCACGCATGATACACATGCGTAGTCTTTGTAATTTGAATGCCCAGGTTTTACTGCGTATCCGGGTTACGCATTTGTAAAATGCGCATATCGTAATACGCATCTCCAAGATGCGTATTCATCACTGTTCACCGTCTCCCACAGAGGCGACGAGGAAGACGATTTTCGGGGAGATTTTCGAGCTTTTTCCGTCCAAGATCCGTTCAGGACCATACCATAACTTTCCAGACAAATTAATTATACAATTCGATTCGCCTTATCACCCTCTACAACTACATACGATTAGTTTTTCGTTTTTATTCCCCGATTATATACCGGATTATATATCAATTTTCATCTCCGATCCATTTTTTCGATCGATTTTACACGCCCCTGCGAGGCCAGATCGATACAAAGAGGTTAGGGGAAATGGAGAGGAGGATGTGGCGATCGTTTTGATGTACTCAGTGAGGGTGTTCAATGAGAAACGAGTGAGAGAGATGAAAGAGAGACGAGAGAGATAAATCGCCGGCGGCTGAGGAACGAGGGGATGATGAACAGTGTAGGGATATGCATTCTCCTAATGCGTATCACCTATACGCAGTGCCAGAATGCGCATTCCGTGGGTAGAAAGGGCGGAAGGTTCCGCCCGTAGGCATTTCGGGCACTTGGTTCTGAAATATAGGTATTTTGGGCATTCTTTCAACAAAGCTCCGAAATGGTTAAAATTGCACTTTCTTGTTGTTTTGAGCAGATGAGCAGCAGAGCTCCCTACGTTTGTATTGATTGGCAAATTAAGAGAGGTTAACAGTACCCAGTACAAAGTAATCTGTTACGGAAAATCCTTCGAAAAAACATCTCTAAATATTCCATGTTGGACATTAAGTATGATTAAAGAATGTGAGCATATCCATGAAGATGGAGCATCACAGTAAAGTCTGAAGAATTGGGAGATGGAAATATGCAATAGAACTTCTGTTAATTATTCTCCAAGCCCATAAAATATTTTACATGTGATAAAACTTTTGTTTATTTTCCAAGCCCACGATACGTATTACACCAAGTATACATACAAACAAGAGAAAAATATTATCTCAATTCCAAAAAGCAGGAGTTACTTTTTATTGCACACATTTCAAAAGAGGTAGTTGTAAATAATATTTTTCTGATTTTATTATTTTGTATAAAAATATAAATCATCTACTATAAAACAAAGAAATTAGAAAAATATTATTTACAGATACCATTTTTGATCGTATTGAAATGCTTAAAAATGTTGAAAGATCATTATTTTTGAAACAAAGGTAGTATTTCCACAATATAAGGCATTTACGCATTCATAGATCTTAAATAAAAAGAATTTTGCTTAATACTTTTTAATGATTCTTTTCTTGAATAAAAGTATTTAAAAATATTTTTATTTAAAAAAAGAATCGTAAAAAATGTTAAGTTGATTTTTTTTTTTAGGACATAGGAGTGCCTAGGAGCAATTCTAAGAGACTACTTATTCATGCTCCTAACTTGAATATTAAGGAATGAGTGTAAAAATAGAATGTCCTAGTGATTCCTTAAACACTCCTCTCATACCTTAAAAATAAGGATTCTCTCTCCTATTTTAAAGTTTTCCTAACTTATATTTTATTATAAAAAATTGCAAACACTCTCTATCTCTCTATATTGTTATCTCTCTTTATTGTATGTTGTACTTTTAATGATAAAAAGTATTTTTAATAATAAAATATCAAATAAGGAATGAGTATAGGGAACATTGTTGAAGAAGAAACTATTTATTTACGTCCTAAGTTACTAGGAAATAATTTTTTATAGTATAGATTTAAGGAATGAACTAGGATAGTGTTGGAAAGGTTATAAGTACCTATATTATGGACCGGAAGGAGTAATATATATTGACAACACAAATTTATCTTTTACCACGACACTGATTTTCATGCAACCAAATACTTGCTGCATTACAGCTCTACACAGACTGTCACCTTTTTCTTTCTCCCACAAGAAAAATCATTCAAGGCCTTAGCAAATAGCAAGTCTGCAAAAGATAGCGACACGTCTGACCTACTTATGAGTTGCTTTCCCTTGCCTTGGATACTTCATACAAGTTTTACAATTGCTCAGCGTTGGCACAGCAAGAAAGTAACGAGCTAATGTATATTATAACACTTATTAGTATTACATAAATTGATGTGGTACATTAACGTCCTTGAAATTTCACGCAAAACTATGCTTGATTTTGGTCCGAAATTACTTTCACTTTCATGATTACCTGCGGTCCAGTCTGAAATCTTCACTGCAACATAAAAGCTTCTAAATACAAACAATCATTAGGTTTCTCACCTTTTGTTTCTATCTGCAGCGAGGAAGCAAGAGACCTTTGCCGGTACTGACTTTGGATCTCGGCCCTGCTTATAAATTATTATGACCTCGCTAATATCTGGTCTCTAAAACAAATTATTTAAATAATTAGACACACGAGTAAGTAAACCAACTGAATGGACTTATAAATTACTATGAACTTACTAATATATGGTCTCAGAAATAAATTATTTAAATAACAAGACACACGAGTAAGTAAACTAATTAAATGAACAAACTTACATAAATCTTACAAACGTATATAACAATTAGGATGTTAGTAATGGATTGTGCAGTTCAAACCTTTTTATTGTGAAATAAATTCGAGTTGTAGCTTTTGAGGTAATCAGACAGTGAATCAAGTTTTGGATGCTTTAAACTTGGTCCATACCTTACAACAATACTCAAAATATAATAATTGTAAAGTTTTGAATGTTTTAAGTTTTGAGCTTAAAACAATCTTTGCAATTATTATATTTTGATTGATAATATTTTATATAAAAATATATAAGAATTAAGACATTCAAGTAAAATAATTGTTTTTATATAAAATGTATACGTACATTGAGGTAAAATTAAGTTAAAATTCATAATTTAAAGTTTAAAACTATTTATAGAAAACTATATCATAGAAAACATGTTTACATGTGAAAATTGTTGGTCCTTGCTCCGCTAGAAATTTATCAAATTTCACTTTATTTTTTCATGTAGTGTTTTAGATATATACTAGCATACGCACCGAAGGTACAATTGTAAAAAATATTAAATAATTACCAACGATATATATAAGTATCAAAAAATAAATGATTAAATTTAATAATTTAGATTGTAATACTGATCTCTACTATTTAATCAATTTATTATCTACTAATGTAGTTTGTTAAATTATAATGTATTTAAATATTTAATATCTATATTATATAATTTAAAAAATAAAGTAATATAAAATAATTACATACACACCTCGATCCGATCCGGATTTTTTCTCGGTTTGGACTGGACATGAAGGAAAATTAGATTTTTTTAATTTAGAGGCCCGAAAACCAGATCGCCGCTTATATACAATCTGGTCCGGGTCTTGGGCTGATGGATCGGGTCTAGTCTTATTTACCTGTTTAGATCGAAATATTGTGTAGCACTAACTGCACTACACATAAATTACTTTTAGTAATTTGGTTTCTTTTTTAGTTTTTACTTAGTTAATTTCATAAGTATTGGAATTCAAAAAAAGTCTCATAACCTCAAAAGCTTGTTTATAATTTTTTTCCCCGCACAATGGATAAATTATATTAAGGATAATAAAAAAAAATAAGAAACATTGAGTGAGTGATATAATAAATCTTATGCCATAAGTTTAGAAGCATTTAAACCCATTACAAATGAATATTTACATATCGTATTGAAGTAGCTCGTTGTGAGTGACCTTAACACACTATTAACCGAGCAATGTTGTTATATATAGATGTAACTTCCTGATTTAATGTATCTGTAAAACTGCAAGATCTTATTAAGACATACATATGGTTAGTTAATTTTCTATCATGATATGTCAGATATCAATGTGTTTGTTATGTCACTAATAGAGATTAAAATAATAAATTTTAATTAAAACAAAAAGTTATATATATTATTCAGTAATTTTCAAATTATTCCTAAGAAAAAATTGCGATTGACCATAAAGGTTAGAAAAATGTTACAAATACTGTTAACGACACAGGTCAAACGATCCTGCTTATCATATATTTTTTTACTTTTTTGAACGCGAATGCGACAACAAAAGTTTGTAGCCATACACCATAAGTACTTTATAGAAAGTACATATCCCATTAATAACATATCGTTGTTTGCCTTGTTTGCGTATGTTCTGGTGGCCTGCCAATAAAGTAAAGTGAAAAATTTATTTTCCAAAAAATTAAAAAAAATTCATCTTATATTCTCGAATACGCAGTAACAATCATTAACTATGGCATGAAATTAATTCATATTTAGGATCCACCAACAATTATGTAAATGCATAAAATATAAGAAAAGAATAAAATTAAACATCTTTTGAGGGAGTAAGCAGTGGTAAAGTTTATTCTTTATATAATTTCGTGACTTGAGCTTATAAAGTACCTATGTTAAGGTTAAATACCAATGTACAGAAATGATTTTGGAGAATATAGATGGATGGTTTTTATAACTACTCTGACAACAAAAAAATTGTGGCATAATATGTATTCGACACGCGATCAAATATATTAATATAAGTATTATTAAGTTGAGAAAAGTTATATGATTTAATTTGGAACATGCATGTGTGTGTGAATAAGTGTGTAGCTATTTTTGTTAGTATGAAAACCAAAAGTAGATACATTAAGTAATCAACTCTTAAAAAAAAACAGCATCATTTATAAACATTAACTTTTCTCAATCTAAGAATTTAAATTGTCAAATACAAACACTTCGTAGATATACAACTACCGCTAGTCATACTTAGTTTGAGGAAGGAATAAAAATGCTCGTCGGGGTGTGATATAATCTCAAAAAAGTTGTTTTGCAGATAACAGACCATAAACAAAATTTACAATGATATAGTTTCAACTTATTTTAATTTGTCAAGTTAATGCAAATATTTCATATACATCAATTTGATTAGCTTGTAAAAGATTGAAGTTAAAATGGTTAGAACCGGAGAAAAACATGAGACATAAAACATATAAAATTTATAAATTTTGAAAGAATAAATTAATTACATATATCTTTGAAATTAACATTTTCTTTACACATGTATCACATCAAATTACATTAAATTAAATTCTATTTTAAAATTAAATTCTATTTTATTTTAATTAAATTTAAATAATAATTCTATTTTTTAGTTAGTAAGAATTTTATATTTGAGGTATATATATTTTACGTAAATTGATTATTAGTTAATCGTTAAAATAAAAATGAGTAGTTATTATGTTTAGTTTTTTTATATAAACAATTAATATGTTTAGTTAATTGATATAAAAAAAATAAAAATATGTTGTTAATGAGTTTAACTTGAGTTGAGTTTAATTTTGGCTCAAACGTAGAATCGAGATTCAATAGAGAAACATGTTACATTAAATTTAATTGATCTAGACTCTGATTGATACTAAAATAATTCATAACGATTGATACTAAAATAATTCATAATCTTATAATTGGTTAGCTAATACGTGGTTAGCTAATACGTGGTAGATTTGGGTATTATAATAATACGTGGTAGATTTGGGTATTATAATAAAGGAGGTTCAAAAACAATTCATAACTAATAGATATATAAACATATGTAATTTACTGCTACGTGAATTTATAGAAAATATTAGTTACGGTCAATAGTAATTTTTTAAAATTAAAAACCATGTGATTTACGAATTTATTAAATTAAGATATTATTATATTTAAATTTAAGTTAATCGCGCTTAGTAAATTAGAATAAGCATGGTAAATAATAAAAATTTAGTATGTGATTGATTGATTATAAATTTAGAAGTCAATTCTGATTGTATTTTTCATTTCAACCAATGCACCAAAAATGTATTTTTCACACAAATTAATTATTCATTGCAAAAACTATTACACAAACTAATCTATTACTCAATTAGGATTTTTACTGCTGAACTAAGATAACTTTAGAAGTGGAGTTTAGCTATTTAATTTTTCCAGATCTCAGTTACATTGTGATAACATAAATTCATTGAAGATAAGTTAAATAGAAATGCTTCAAAATCTTACCCTCTGTCACCTTTTTGACTTTTAATGGTCAATTTGATTAAATATTTGACTAAATATTAGAAATTATTTAATTATTATTTTTAAAAACGAAAGTTACGTTTTAAAATAGATTATGAGTACTTTTTAATGAATAATTTTTTTATTTTTTTCAATTATAAAATACATATAAATTTTGGTCAATTTTATGGGTCAAAAATCAAAATTTATAGTTAAAGTTACAATTTGCAAGCTAGTTGTTTTTATCCAAATAATTAACTCTTATTGAAAGAGAAGATTAAGGTATGAAGCTGAATAAAAAAATGAAAAAAAAACTTAAAAAAACAATGGAGAAAAAAAATAAAAGCCCAAAAACATTATGAGAGTGTAAACTTTCTAGCTATCATGAGATTTGTGTATAAATATTTATTATGTATACTAATGAGTATTTCTGCTTAATTGGTTGGGTTTAAGCTTTAATTTAGTTTAATCAATTTGGAGTTGAATGAAGATCAAGTGATAATCAGATCTTTTCATGTAACACTACTTTGGCAAAGCAAGATTAAGGTGTGCCAATGCATGATACAAAATTAATGTTCTCAATCAGCCAATTAGCCAACAAACTAACAAAACTGTAAAAACAAAACAAGAAGAAAAGAAATAATTAGCAAAAAAAGAAAAAGGACAAGAAAAAGGATACTGAAACTGTATTATATAGAAGCACGTACAACCGAAATCATGCATCTACATTATATATATAGGTGCATGAATCTAACTTGGTCATACCCTAGTTTTCTTATGTTTCCATTTACCTATTTGAAATAGGATTTGGACCGCTAGGAACTTCATGAGCACTTGCATTGACACTTCTCTCTCGCCAGCTCACGGATCTATAAGGACCTCCTCGCCTTCCCATCAAAACAGTTTGTTTAGCATTGCCTTCTTGTTTAAGGCTTTGTGTTGGTGAATTTGCCGCAGAAGACTTCATAGTTTTGTCTGCAATGCTTGAAGTACTAGCAAGAGGTGGTAAGTTGTCTTCTGTGGAGGATACTATTGTTAGCATGAAAAACAAGAGGGTTGTGGAGACCAAAATGTAAAAAGAAATGAAGGAATAGTTGGTCATTATATTATTAAGGGTAAGGGCACTCTCCTTGGCCATACCATTCGGATTGCAAATCTCATCAAAAACTTGGTCAACATGTGAGTTTATATATGTGTATTTTATGAACGAACAAAAATTTGCAAGTATCTAGCACTAGCTTGGCGCTAGGATATGGTTGATATGGTAATTGTCTGTATTGAATGTGGTCTGGTGGGTGAGAGCGGATAAAAGCATAAAAACAGCTTCTGATGTTGGAAAGAAATAAATTAATTGTACCGTGTGGGTCCCCAACCAGATGCATGGATCACAAAATGTTAGTAAAAGTAAAGAAATGGTTGTATTTGCAGTACTGGTATTGATTTTCCTTTTACTTTGTTCCTCTAAAGAATATAAATTCGGCATATCGACTCTTTGCCGATTGATGACTTACTTTTCCTTGTAGTTGCTGCTCACTATGCTCAGCCAACATGTGTTAAATACTTTTACCATTTTCAGTCCACTTCAGCTCTAGTAAAAGTTATTTATTAATTTCTTTTGAATTATATATGGATGAGTGAAAAACGGAAAATTTTGAAATTGACAAACGATTGACCAAATCGATATATTCCATATGATAGCAATTTTAGATATGAGAGTTTTCTCACATTATTTGTGAGATAGGTAGATCGGTAATTAAAAAGCAATCAATTAATTTTATTAATATTTTTGGATTATTCCTAAAGCCTCATACTAGCAATATGTCCCTTCCATAAATGTTGTGGAACAATTCCTAATACTCCCTCTGTCTCATCCATTTGTTTACACTTTCCTTTTTGGGATGTCCCATCCAATTCTTTACATTTCTAAACTTTCCTAAAATAGTGAAGTTTTATAATATAAAAACCAACTACATTCACTAATTTTCTCCACTAACTCATTTTATAGATTATATAGTGATGAGTCCCACCACTTTACTCATTTTTCCTACTTCTCTCCTCCTTCTTTATATTTTTCCTTGGTCTCCGTGCCCAAACCAAATGTAAACATTTGGTTGGGACGGAGGGAGTAATCTTTACCCTCCAGATGAATTAAGAAAGAGGTAGGTGGGCTATCCGAGATAGATGGGATTTCAGAACGGACTTAAGGCGAGCTAGATAGCTAGAAAATAATTTCCATTTAAGTTAAGAGAGACCCAAATCAATGAGGCGGATTCGATAGGTGTCGAGCCCGATATATATATGAAGGGGGAGATTGTTGGGAGTTGTCCACATCGTTTGTGCAAGGGTAGACTGTTAGTTAATAAGCAGCCAATTAACTACATTAGTACGAGGCCTTCTAGGATATGGTCAAGAATAAATCCGTGCCAGCTCGAAATCCTAAGACTTGAGTGTTTAGATAAAAGAAAAAAATGAACACTAATCCGGGTGTAGACAATTGACAACAGAATTATCGTTGAAATTTTGTAGCTAAAAACATTGAAGTGAAAGTGTCTCAGATGATCGGACAGTAGCGCTTAAGGCTTGCTGCCTTGAGTTCATGAGTTCGATTCCTGAGGCGTGCGTTTCGGGATTAAGTGGACTATCATGCTCGGGGTATAAGTGTGCTAGTATGCCCTCTAGATTAGTCGAGGTGCGCGCAAGCTGACCCGAACATCGGATTATCAAAAAAAAAAAAAAAGAGTGTTGCCGCTGAATTTGTGATATAGTTAGTTCTAAATTTGGCTACATATGAAGTGAGTTTCATGTTAAATACTTTGAAATTCCAAACGACATAGTGTATGTTTGGGGTATCTTAAAATAAGTAGTTTATGACTTATAAGCACTTATGTCTTATAAGTGATAAGTGGAGTAGTCAGTAGAGTGTTTGGTAAATCAAAACTTATAATCAGTAGACTGTTTGGGTAAATCTGAACTTATAAGTTAACTTTTTTTTATAATTTTTAAAATATTTTTTTTATATATAACAATGGATATCAATGGATAGATCTCGATGAATAGGGAAATTTGATATATACATATCAATTTTCTAATGAGTGGATCGAGAGATATATGATTTTGAAGATTTGAAGGATATTATATATTACGTATATCGAGAATAAGTTATAAGTTATAAGTTGAAAGTTAAGGATTCTTAACATTCAACTTATGAGTTTATAAGTTATAAGTTGAGCTAAAACTTATTTTGGCAAACACCCCCCATAAGTGTTTATGGCCATATAAGCCATAAGTCAGTGGTAAAATGAAAGCCCAAACAGGCTCATAGTTGAGTACTTGAGTTGGTATTTCAAGCATATATGTTACGTTTGAACCAAATAAATTCTAATTTTCACACATGCTACTTACTAGTAAACAGTTTCAAAGAAAAATTGAAACAGGATCAAATTGAAGCTCAACAAGCTCGAAACTTTTGTATAAGAGTTTAACTTGATTGTTAAATAAGAGTGAATCTCCGGCCGTTATCCTCAGTAGAGGTGGTCCGCCGTGCGTGCCGTGCCGGGCTGGCCACGTGCCGTGCTGAATGAAACGGGGCACGGGCATGCACGCGCGGTTTGGACGTGCCGTGCCGTGCCGGTTCGTCGAAGGTATAGCCCGTGAACGCCACGCGAGCTAGGCGGGCTTGGCGTGCTATTTTTCTTTTTTAGAAAAATTCGAATTTTTTAATGTGCTTTTTGGCGTGCCGTGCGTGCTTTTGGCGTTCTGAACGGGTTTTGTTTTTCAGTTTCGAAGGTTACTGAAAAATTGTACAAAAAATTTGAATTTTTTTTTGTTAATTTAATATTTACTTTTAATATTCTCAAAATATTACGTTTCGAATTAAAATGTTTCGAATTTGTAACTTTTTTCATCTAATTTTATTTCATATTAAAATCTTTCGAATTTTTAAGAAAATACGAATCATACAATTATATTGAAATAAAAAGCGGGAAAGAGGACGGTACCTCTATTAAATTTTATTAATTAAAAAATATTTTATGGTGTGAGATGACTCCTCTCTAAAAAAACGGAACAAACCGCATTTAACATGTTTACAAAATTACAAAAAGCTTTAATATCTAGAAAAGATTAAAGGTAGACCTGGCAATTTGGTACACGACACGTGAACACGACACGAAACGACACGAAAAAATACGGATATGGGTTTGATTTTTAGTACACGAAACACGAAAGTACACGAACACGAAATTACACGATAGATTTAGTGTCGGATATGGGTTTTCATTTTGGGTACACGAAAGTACACGAAAGTACACGAGATAAAGATGTTAATAATTTACTACTTATAGATTTTATGTATATATTAATATTTTTTTATAAGGATATATATTTTATACAAAAGTATACATATTTACAAGTTTTTATAGAGTTGTATTTATATTTATATATGGAAATGTAAAATATTTAATGTATATTTCATATGAATATAATATTTACTAATAAATTTTAACTAAATTTTATTTTTATATAATATATACACGAAACACGACACGAAAGTACACGAATTCATTTCGGGTGGATACGGGTTTCATATTCAAGTACACGAATCCTGTTTCGGGTGGATACGGGTTTCACCTTCAAGTACACGAAACACGAAAGTACACGACACGAAAGTAGACGACACGATCCGATTGTCCGCTCTAATTAAAGGATACATCTCCGATACTTTACTTTGTGTCCCCACGCAAATAAAATTAAAGACAGAAATAAGACTACATTGATCCACCGAAATGAACTTTATATTTAGAGTAGGATGAATCGGCTATATATAGATGCACTATTTTAAAACAAAAGCTAAACTAAGCAAATGATTACATACACTAACGTGCCGTGCCGTGCCGAACGTGCCGTGCCTTTTATTTATAAACGGTCTCCCACGTGCCGTGCCGAACGTGCCACGGTTCACAGAAAATGGATTCCTGCACGGTACGTCTGCTGGAACGGGCTGTACTGGTTTTTTACTGTAGACGGGCTGAACGTGCTTTTCTACGAATAATTCACGTGCGTGCCGAGCCTAACCGCCCGTTTGGCCGGCTCTAATCCTCAGAGCATGGTGGAAACCTCACATTCTAAATCCGGAAATTCCTTTGAGAGATAGATCCATGCACCCTCCACTTACATTCAACTCTACTTTGTAAATCCATTCCAAATCTATTTCCAAGATTTTCATTTTGCCATCCGTTGACTGTGTGCACGTAATTGTTTGGTTTGGTATTAGCTAAAGTAAGATCAAGTGTTGATGTTTTGTTTGCTTAACGTATTTCTGTTTTACAATTTTTTTTTGGAAAAAAAATGATCATCTTAAAGAACTTAATTTAACATTGAGCTACAAAATTTTATAAAAAAATCATAATTATGAGAAAATTTTATTTGAAATTATACACAGTGAAAGTCTTAAACTTGCATATTAAAATTCAAAAAACACTAGTTATCAGTCATCAAATTTGATTTCACAACATGATAAAATAGTTTCCCATTAAGTTATTCATTTAAAAATTAAAAGTTATGTTAATTCTACAAATCTTTAGACAAAGCATACCAGAATTTTAGCATCATACCAAATCCTGAACAAAGACATGGACGTTACGTTTATTTATTACCCCAATGCTGAAAAACAGATGGTTCCAGTGATGCCAATCTAAAAAGAGAACTGCAGAGTTTAAAGAAACATTGTGCCTGTTTGGCTGAAGGGGTAAAAAGCCCGTTTTCAACTTATTTGGACAAAACAGCCGTATTCGGTTTTCATGGACTGTTTGGCAAAATTGCTGAACCGACCTATTCTACTCCCTTCGTCCTGACGATTTATTTACATTGCCTTTTTGTACGGAGACCAAGAAATATTGTTAAGATAAATGAAGTAGTGGGTGTAATAGTGATTTTATTGTTAAAATAAGTGAAGTAGTGGGTGTAATAGTGATTTTATTGTTAAAATAAGTGAGATAGTGGGTGTAATAGTGTAAAGTGTTGAAAAAGCGGGGTGAAATAGTGGATGTAATAATGTAGTTTATTGTTAAAAGTTATTATTTTTAGTAATGTAAAGAATTGGTGGGACGTCCCAAAAAGGAAATTGTAAAGAAATGGATGAGACAGGGGAATATATAAATAAGTTGATAAATTGGAAGTTAGAAACTTTCAACTTTCAACATATTCTTATTTCTCGATATACGTAATATATAAAATTTTTCAAATTTTCAAAATCATATATCTTTTGATCCGTTCATTAGAAAATTGATATGTATGTATCAAATTTCTCTACTCATCGAGATCTATCCATTGAGATCCATTGATATATATTAAAAAACAAATATTTTGAAAATAATAAAAAAAGTTAACTTATAAGTTCTGATTTACCAAACACTCTACTGATTTATAAGTTAAACACCCAAACACGAAAATATAAGTTATAAGTTACTGTGCCCGTTTGGCAAAACTTTTTTTAAGGGCTTATGGACTTATTTTCGGGTAAAAATTTTATATTTTGATAATTTTTTTTAATACAAGTATTTAGTGTATATTTGAGATTCAATAAGTTGCAAAAATAAGTTGAAAAATAAGTTGGAATGTTAGGAATCTCTAACTTTGTCTTAAAATAAGTTGACTTATTCTGGAAAAAAGTTCCTCCAAACACCCCTTAATTCATATAAGTTACTTATTACCATTTAAGTGGTAAGTAGCTTATTTTAAGATATCCCAAACGACATTTTGAACTTATATCCATACCTAGCTCAACAAAATTTTCTTTCTCGATAGAGAAATGAATTTTTTTGTCACTGAACTATTAACCTTTTTAGAAATCTACCACTCAACTATGAATTTTTTTTTTAGTCACTAAACTTAGGTTCGATTTTGTTTTACTCACTAAACTTAGGTTCAGATTTATGCTAATAATTAATGTAATGCTAATTATGTTATCTGTACCACAAGTCCCTTCACAATTAACAATTTGTTATCTGTAAGTTGATTTAACGCCATCTTTATCTTTGGAACACACTTTGTTGATTCCTAATCTCTCTAACAATTTGTTATCTGTACCACAAGTCACTTCAAAATTAAAATGTTTAGTATTAATATATCCCAATTTTTGTCTTCTCCAGGATATCAGCAGCGGGGAGATAATTGGACATGGTACTAAGAGAGAGGGTTTATACTACGTTGATAATGTTTGTGCAAGTCTTGCCATGTCTGCAAAAGGTTCCGCTTCCTCTAATAAAAAATATCAAATTTGGTTGTGGCATCGACATTTGGGTCATGTGTCTTTTGGCTATCTAGCGTATTTGGTTCCTGCGTTACTTTCTGAATGTAAACCTTCAGATTTTCATTATCAGAAATGTATTTTGGCAAAAAGTCATCGTGTTTCGTATCCACCTAGTCCTGATAAAAGGAGTACACCTTTTTCATTGGTGCATTCAGATGTTTGGGGGCCATCTCCCACTACAACTACTTCAGGATTTCGTTCGTTTGTTATATTTATTGACGATTGTACTCGCATGACTTGTCTCTATTTAATGAAACAGAAAAGTGAAGTAGCTAAACTTTTTCAGAATTTTCATAAAATGATCAAAACCCAATTTTCTGGAAATTTACAAGTTCTCCGTTCTGATAATGGTGGAGAATTCATAAACAAATTTTTGAAAGGATATTTTAAGGAACATGGAATTCTTCATGAGACTACTTGTGTTGATACCCCACAGCAGAACGGTGTGGCTGAAAGGAAAAATAGACAATTACTTGAAATTACACGTGCAAGTTTAATTGGTGCAAATATGAAACCACAGTGGTTGGAAGAAGCCATTACTACTGTTATTCATCTTCTCAATCGTGTTCCAACAAGTGTTCTGCAATTTCAAACACCATTGGATAAACTTGCTTCCTTCGTAGATATTCCATCTTGTCTTACTATCCCTTCACGTGTTTTTGGGTGTGTTGTATTTGTAAATTCACAGGAACATCTACGTAGCAAGCTTGACCCGTGTGCTTTGAAATGTGTTTTTGTGGGTTATCATCCGTTTCAAAAGGGATATCGTTGTTACCATCCTCCTACCCGTAAATTTTATGTTTTCGTGGATGTGACTTTTTCTGAACATGTCGTGCTCACGGTAAACGCTGGGTAGCCAAGTGCAGAGCAGATAACTGCTGAAAGCATCTAAGTAGTAAGCCCACCCCAAGATGAGTGCTCTCCTATTCCGACTTCCCCGAAGCCTCCGGTAGCACAGCCAAGACAGTGACGGGTTCTCTGCCCCTGCGGGGATGGAGCGACAGAAGTTTTGAGAATTCAAGAGAAGGTCACGGCGAGACGAGCCGTTTATCATTACGATAGGTGTCAAGTGGAAGTGCAGTGATGTATGTAGCTGAGGCATCCTAACAGACCGGTAGACTTGAACCTTGTTCCTACATGACCCGATCAATTCGGGTCAGGCACTAGCCATATATTTTCATTGTTCAACTCTTTGACAACACGAAAAAACCATTGTTCAACTCTTTGACAACATGAAGGGCTTGACATGCCGCGAATCCTCTTGAAAGAGAGGGGTGCCTTCGGGAACGCGAACAAAGGTGGTGCATGGCTGTCGTCAGGTCATGCCGTAAGGTGTTGGGTTAAGTCCCGCAACGAGCGCAACCCTCATGTTTAGTTGCCATCATTTAGTTTGGAACCCTGAACAGACTGCCGGTGATAAGCCGGAGGAAGGTGAGGATGACGTCAAGTCATCATGCCCCTTATGCCCTAGGCGACACACGTGCTACAATGGCCGGGACAAAGGGTCGTGATCCCGCGAGGGTAAGCTAACTCCAAAAACCCGTCCTCAATTCGGATTGCAGGCTGCAACTCGCCTGCATGAAGCCGGAATCGCTAGTAATCTCCGGTCAGCCATACGGTGGTGAATTCGTTCCCGGGCCTTGTACACACCGCCCGTCACACTATGGGAGCTGGCCATGCCTGAAGTCGTTACCTTAACCTCAAGGAGGGGGATGCCGAAGGCAGGGCTAGTGACTGGAGTGAAGTTGTAACAAGGTAGCCGTACTGGAAGGTGCAGCTGGATCACCTCCTTTTCAGGGAGAGCTAATGTTTGTTGGGTATTTTGGTTTGACACTGCTTCACACCCAAAAACAAAAAGAAGGGAGGTCTTAATCTTTTGTTCCAGTTGTCCAGTAAAGTGATGCAATAAAAAGAAAAAAAACATTCCCTTTTTGGGTCTTTGCAAAAAGAAAGGAAGTTTATGAAGGGAAATCCGTTGAACAATTTCAATATTCCTCCCCAATGAACGTACCTGAACCTAAAGCACGACAAATTTACTTTGATAAGCGCACTAGCTGACTACGAGATCAGTCTCACCTCGAGATGTTTTACGACTCGTCAATACTTGATTCACATCTTCCAGGCGGGAGTAATAATGTTGAAGAGGTGAATTGGATGGAGTTATTTCCAGATAATTTTGTTCTAGAAGAAAGTATTCCAGGAAGTGTTCCAGAAAGTCTTCTAGGACAAGTTACAGACACAGACACTGTACTTGACTCCATACTTATTTCATACAGTGTTCTAGTAGAACATGGACAGAATACTACTAGTGTTGATGAACTCTCTCTCATCTATAGTACCCACACCTAACTCTCCTCAAGTTGATTATTCGGAGGTAAGTAAAAATTTAGAAATTAATACTAATAATATTTTTGAGCATGCTAATTTTGACAGATATCATTTACCACCAAGAAGTAACCGTGGGGTATCGGTAGAGAGATTTTCACCGGAACTAGTTAAAAGAGCCAAATATCCGATTGCTCACTATGTATCTACCCACAGGCTAGTAGAATCATCTAAAACTTTTGCTAATAATATTTCTGGTATACATGTTCCGAGTAAAGTCAGTGAAGCATTGTCGGATATGAAATGGGCAGAAGCTATGAAAGAAGAAATGACAGCATTACAGGAGAACAAGACATGGGAATTAGTTCCGTTACCGGAAGGAAAGAAAATTGTTAGCTGTAGGTCGGTGTTCACCATTAAACAGAATCCAGATGGCTCGATCAATAGAAGGAAGGCAAGACTTGTTGCTCAGGGATTTACCCAGACCTATGGGGTTGATTATGAGGAGACCTTCGCTCCTGTTGCATAAATCAATACCATACGAGTTTTGTTATCTCTGGCTGCGAATCTTGATTGGCATATACAACAATTTGATGTAAAAAAATGCTTTTCTTCACGGAGATTTGAAGGAGGAAGTGTACATGTCAATGCCACCAGGATATTGCGTTCCTAACAGTTTTGTTCAGTTGGTTTGTAGGCTGAAGAAGACTATATATGGCTTACGGCAATCTCCAAGAGAATGGTTTGGTAAATTTTGTTTTGTTATGAGGAAATATGGATATAAACATAGTAATGCTAATCATACTCAGTTCTTAAAGAAAGTAGGTGATAAAATTACATCACATATGTATATGTGGACGATATAATAGTGACAGGGAATGGTTTAGCAGAGATGGAAAAATTGAAGTGTTATCTCTCCCAGGAGTTCAACATGAAGGATTTGGGGAACCTAAAATATTTTTTAGGAATTGAAGTTAATCGTTCCAATCAAGGTATATTTCCGTCACAATGTAAGTATGTGCTGGACTTATTAAAAGATACAGGTATGCTTAATTGTGAGCCAATTAAGTCTCCAATGGAACAAAACCATGGTCTTGAAGAATGTTCAGACCAAATTCCAGCAGATAAAGGGAGGTATCAAAGGTTAGTGGGTCGACTAATATATTTGTCACATACTAGACCTACATACTAGACCTGATATTGCATATGTTGTAAGTGTGGTGAGTAGGTTCATGCCTAATTCGGGTAAGCAACATATGGATGCAATTGTGAGAATTCTGCGATATTTAAAGTCAGCACCAGGGAAGGGTCTGTTGTTCTCAAAACATGGTCATACAAGTATTCTAGGGTACTCAGATGCTTCGTGGGCTGATAAAGGAGATAGAAAGTCAACTTCTGGTTATCTTACGTTTGTTGGGGGGAACCTTGTGACTTGGAAAAGTAAGAAACAGAAGGTGGTTTCATTATCGAGTGCAGAGGCAGAGTATCGAGCAATGGTAAAAGGTATATGTGAATTGCTATGGTTGAAAGGTCTTATGGAGGAGCTAGATTACTCTTCACAAAGTCCTATGAGATTGTTTTGCGATAATCAGTCGGCAATTAAAATTGCTGAAAATCATGTCCAACATGATCGAACAAAGCATGTGGAACTTGATAGGAACTTCATATATGAGAAGCTAGAAAACAAGGAAATTGAAGTACAATATGTTAGTACAAAAGGACAGGTTGCAGACATGTTAACCAAAGCCTTGTTGAACTCAAATTTTGCGGATTATCTTGTGAAGCTGGGCATATATGATATCTACGCTCCACCTTTGAGGAAGGGTGTTAGAAAACAGAATCCCTGAATATACTCTAGAATATATTGTACAGCTAGAATATCTTTTTGATTGTAATAATACCATATATATCTTAGGGTTGTATAGGATGTCGGTGTAACATATTCTATATATACATAGTAATGAACACAGAATAATATATGAGAATTATTCTACTTCTCAATAAACGATTCAATCCATCGTCCTTAAAATTCTAGTCATTCCCCATTTCCCCTGTCTTTCTGTGCCAATAGGCTAGTAGAAAGTGATTAAGATCAAGTTTTGAACTGCAGAAGTTTGGAGCTTTTAGTTATTTCCATCTCTCACATAATGATTCCACAGTAAGAATCTCGCAGTCTATTAGTCATCAAAGGGACAGGACTACAGGTTATATCCGGCCGCTGAAGTGCAATTAGTTCCACATCAAGTAACAATTCAATCTCGAATCTACCTTTGTTAGAAGAGAAACTACTATGTACATCACACCGCGTGTGGCAAAGTATATTCCTCTGATTCTTTTATTTTCACACAATAAATTTTTAAAATTAATACCCTAGATCCTGCTTTTGTTGCGGTGAGACTTTATATAAGCTGATGAATGATCAATCAAATGTTCTTTAAGCATTTATGCTATAATTTCCGGATATAGAGTGTATGCAAAGTTCCAAGCCAAAAATTTCTGGAAATAATATTCAAATATGTTAAATTATAAGCAAAGGAACAAACATGATTACCAAATCCATCTCTACATAGAGTATAAAAACAAAAAGGCAAACAGTTACAGATATGAAATAATCTGATTCAAAATTTCATGGAGAAAAAAGCCAAAAACAAACTCCTTGATTAAGATTGCTGTTCTTGTTCTTAGATCACATTAAACTGACTTGATGTCAAAAATTACACTAAGCATTGACGTAATTGCAATTGAGACGAACTTCTCCGTTACCTTCTGAAGAAGGATCTTGAATCTTTCCAAGCTTAACCATAGAAGCAGCAAACTGCGAATAAAAAACTTGAGGCTGAGAAGCTAAGGCACTGACCAAAACTGAAGTTCTTGAATCTTTGTTGAGCATTTGGTCAGTTGATAAAAGACCCATGTTTCTCTGAAGGTTTTTGTAGTATTCATTATTGAAATTCTTGGGCGTAACGCCATCAAAATCCACAAACTCTGAAGCCCATCTGCATTTTCTTTTCAAGAAGTTTAAGTATTTTGGATCGATGGATGGATCGGATCGTCCAACTGTTCCATTATAATTGTACAACCTTTCTTGCACTGAGCCACATGTAGTCCTTCCAATAGTGTGCGCTCCTAAATGTCAAATTCAAACAGAAGTCAGTCATTTAGGGACTGATATTTTAGAGGTAAATGATATTGGCAAAAGTAATTCACCTGAGAGGACAACCATATCGAGTATATTCAGTCCCATGGACTGAAAAAACTCAACGAGATCAGTAATTTTTTCGCGACCGGTGGGGATAGATTCAGTATCTTTGGCATTAGAAATTCGTCCATCTTTTCTGCCATAAGGGACCATGTAGAAAGGACCTCCAACTACTCTAATAGCATCTCTAACTGCACCAATTAAAATATCTGAACATGACACTGTCTTTGGGCACTTCTTCTCTAATTCTGCTTTTATGTCATCAATAACTTCGAATCCTCTCAATGATTTGCTCTGATTCGCATTCCTTTCACTTCCATCGTAGTCCAAAAGTATAGAGGCGTCACATCCCTACATATGCACATAAATCTTTCAGTATACAGTATGATAACTTTTCTGGTTTATAGTCTATGCTGCTTGGAAATTGCTGCATGCATTTTATTACTAACAAAATGTGCAAATAAACAAACCGCTGATTCTGAATCGCTGCATGCAACTTACCTCGATTGTTTACTAATGGTAAGTGGTTTTGATAATTGCCAGCCATTTTGGTAATTATCAAGTGCAGAAATTTTAATATTGGCGCACTTACGCCATATAGGCTCGAAATGATCACACCAAAATGATATGTGCAATTTGCAAAAAGGGTGTTACTAACAAAATGAGTTACATAAACAACTCTGCTTATCTAGTTTCTTACCCGAACAACGCAATCGTGGTACTGTAACCTTATAAGACTAGGAGCAAGAGTGTCATCTTTCTTAATCCATTCATCAACTTTCCTTTGAATAATAGCTTCAGCGTCGGGACAGCTAGTGTGGTAGTATGAAAAGGTAAGATCATCCTCGAAATCCGAGTAATCGGGTATATCTTTAAAGGTGGCTATTGAATTTCCAGGGAAGCTGCTCTGCTGATCATCATCATCAACTCCATCATAATCATTGGCTGAAACGACAACCAAGAACAATATCAAGAAAATGCTAATGCAAGTCTTCATTTTCCTTTAAATGTGGTTCCTCGAGAATTTCTTATGATCAAAATAACACAAGATCTTCTTTTTGGTTGTCATGGATGGTAACTGATATGGTGTATATATAGAGCTGACTATTGTGTGAATGTGCATGCATATAGTATGAGGTTGGTAAAGATATTACATATGTGAGATGCACTCCTTTTTTGATATTCATAACGTGACAACACGTTCTATGTGTAGGCTAACTTTTGGTATAAATCTAGTGATGCGAATTCTTGATTACAGTATTCAACTTAAACGATAGCAAGTCTTCTAATCTAATATATAAATCTGGACGTGCGAAGACATTGGTATAGAATTTTAATTCAAGCAACTAAACGAGATATGTTAGAAGTTGTACCACGTTTTTGGAAGGACAGATACCTAGTTTATAAACAAGTCCAATAAGATTAAGGTTAATTAGACCATCTCCAAAAATCTCTTAAATCACTCTTAAATATATTATAAAATAATAGCTCTTAGTGATTTAATGTGGATTCATCTACAACAATGCTTCTTATATTCCCTCCTCATTTCATTTTATATTATTAAATCCATAAAAGTATAAAAGCAAGTGGATAGAAAGAGATTGTTGTCTTAGAAATTTATAATATAATATTAGTTAAGAGCATCTCCAAGAGACTCTTTATAGTGGCTCTTAACTTGAAATATAAAGAGGCAAGTCACTTTTTTTGCTCCAAGAGACTCTTAGTGGCTCCTAAATTCACTCTTAACTTATATTATATAATAAATTTGTATAAAAGCATTCTCTCTCTACCCACTTTCTTTTGTATTTTTATGGATGCAACTTACTTTTATTAATAAAAAATAAAATAAGGAGTGAATATAAGAATCATTGTTGGAGATGAATGCATCTTAAATCACTAAGAGGCAATATCTTATATTATATTTAAGAGTGACTTAAGAGACTCTTGGAGATGCTCAGTAACTCTTAAAATTGAGGAGAGGAAGACAATTTTAGTGAATTTAAGAGTCACTAGGAGTCTCTTGGAATGAAGAGAGAGAAGACAATTTTAGTGAATTTAAGAGTCACTAGGAGTCTCTTGGAGTGAAAAAAATTATCTCTCTCCTCAATTCTCAAGTTAAGAGTCATTTTAAGATTCTATTGGAAATGCTCTTAGTAGCTATTTCTTGTTGGATGAATGTAGAGCATATCCTTCAAATTTTTGTTTTACCTCTTAGCTTAAATTTGAGCAAGGACATGAAAATTGTTTACCGTGTATTCTGCAATTACTAAGGCTATGTTCACTTGGATTGAATGGAATGAGTGGAGAATGGAATGAAATTTATACTATTATTTGGGGGAGATTGGAGAAAGTGTTTATAAATTTCATTCCTTGCTTCATTCCTCTCCAAATAATTTGAACTAGAATTCTAACCCACACGTTTTGGAAGAAATGCTCCATTCCCAATCTTCATCATTTTCCTTGCAATCTTCATCATAAAAAACTTCTTCTCCCTCATATTTGTTCATCATTCCCCCCAACATCCCCCTTTCTTCATAAATTTTGTTTACAATTTCATTCCATTCCTACCCCATTCCATTCTTTTCAAGTGAACACACCCTAAGAATCTACACTCTCTCTTGTAAGTTATAATAATAATATTTAATTATAGATTAATAAAACACTCTTTTTCTACTATTTTTTAATTCAATATATTTATAGTAAAATGAAATTAATAATATGAAAGGAAAAATTAAATAAAAAGTTAACAACTTGATATGATTAAAAAAATTATACAACTCAAATTTTCATATTACTAGCTTATAGTCCGTACAATATACAGGTTATTTATATTTTTCTTACTAATAATCGGAAGATATGTAGTTGTTATTTTTGGATATATTTATAATTTAATGTATTTAAGTAAAAAATAATGTATTTTAATGTATGATCTGTTTTTATTAATGATTTAAATATATATGATTTTTTTTAAAAATTAAGCTTATATGTCTCACATATGATTTAAATACATACAATTTTTTTTAAAAAATAATTAGACTTATAGAGTATACGTTCCAACAAATCTGGTGGGATGGGGTGAGCGAGAATCGTACCAAGATTTTGGACGATTAGAAATAAGTCATTTACCACTTGAAAGTAATGTGTTTTAATTAAAAGGTGATGTATTTTAAATAAAAAAGAGCAATTAATTAGGTACCACTGATTATATTTTTTTTTATTTAATAAAATGACCGAAAACCAAATAAAAACAAAAAATTTCAATATTTCTACATCTATACTATATTATTATAAGCAAAATAGAGATCTTTTGTAGTTTGGTTAGCCAAGCTATTCATAACCGTTAGATCTTCAACTCAAATAGATCATGACCGTTAGATATAACAATATTAAAAGTTTTTATATTAAGAAGTCTAAGATTCGATTTCATTTTAGTGTAAAATATTACCCTTTATAAACAACTAAAAACATAAATCATACCATATCTTTAGATCATTAATATTTCTATCTAATTAAAACATGTTACCTTCTATTTAATTAAACCACGTTATCTTTTATTTTAAAACTAATACTGCAATCATTAATACGTATATCCAAAAATATTGCACCATATCTTTCAACCATTAATAAACACCTAAAAATATGAATCATACCATATCTTTCAATCATTAATATTTCTTTTCTAATTAAAATACGTTACTTTTTAATTTAAAAATTAATCTTGCAATCATTAATATATATCCAAAAATATCACACCATATCTTTCAATTTCTAATAAAAGATATTAAATATCAATGTACATTGTTTATAATAAAAAACATAAGTATAATCATTAAACATGAATATATCAAATTATATTAAATTAAAAATATCAAATCATACCATATCTTTCAATCAATAAAAACACCTAATTATATTAAATTATATTAAATTAAAATAATGATTATATAAAAACAGAATTGTAATATTAAATAAATCTATTATAACATAATAAAAGAAACCAGGGCATGGCATTGAAAGTTTGTCGGTTCAGTTTTCAGTACGGTTATCCTAATTATTAAAATAAATAATAAAATAATGTAATTAATGATAATTAGCAGATTTTCTTTTTAATTAAACGATGTTTACTTTTAATTGATGATATTATCTTTTATAAACTCCTAAAATATAGATCTAATGGTTAAAAATTTTATATGATTAAATTACTTTACTAAAAAATCAAGGTTCGAATTCCGACAATGATATATTTAATTCAAAATCTATTATATCTATTATAGCTGAACATGGCTTTTGAACCTATTTAGTAATTTACATTTATACCCTTATACTTATATTAATGTTTTAAAAAATTGTTTTTAATGGGAATTGAACCCAAGACTTCCTTGTGTAGAAAATTTTATAATCATGTCTATAACCATTGAACCAACACAACTCTTCATACATTAATCTTCAAATCATTCACCACATGCATAAATAGCCTCCTTATTATATCTACTTTAACTTTTATTTCGGATAAATTATAGGAACATTCTTTCTTTTAATAATTAAAAATGTATATCATATAAATGATCAGAATACATAATGATAATGATTTATGTATACGAAGAAAATAGATAAAGTGAATAGATTTAGTTAATATTTATATAACGTTTTATATTTGATTTATAGATTTAGTTAGAATTTGAAATAATTAGATAAAATATATAATTGAAAGAAAATCAGAAATATTTCAAATTTAAGATTTCAAATCTACATCATTATCGAATTAATTTATTAAATAAAAATAAATAACTGAATTATATTACAATATTAAAAAGATGATTGTAAAGACTATAAAAAATTTATAGGGACTTTATTTAACAAATAAGATACTAGCTTTTACATAATTACAAAAGTTATAATATTCAATTAATCAAATCTTGAGACTATTAAAATAATTATATTTACAAAAAAAATATCATTCTTACAAAAGTGCCTTTTAGTGTATGTAGAAATTAATTCAAATTGCAATCCAAATCACAATAATTTAAATATTCATGCAAACATATATTCCTTTTATAAAAGTGTAATATCAAATTATCAATACCACCACTATCATGAATCACAAAAATTATACCATAATCAGTAAAAATTAAGATGTTGCCATCATCATAGTATAGCTAACCACTGATTTACCGAAGTTCATCTATAATATCCAAATTTTTAATGCAAATTACGAATATTTTTACACAAATACCAATTTTTCTGAACCCAAAATTCAAAGAAATAATCAAATCTGAATAGGTTGTGTTGTCATAAATTTGAGTGTCGACAGTCTCATAAATCGCTAATGTATAAAATTATTATCACACCCTTCCATCTATATTGTCTCGTATTCACCATTATTGTCATAATCACAACTCTACAAAAGCAATCAAATCTAAGAAATTTTGGAAATGTAAGTCGAATAGAGGTTACATCAAATATGAATAATAGATGATCGGAGGAAGGAATGATAAGCAAATTTAAATTCATCAAAGATGAAACAGAGGTGGTCAGGAAGAAGATGAATGCACATATATGATGTGGTCGGAGGGAAGAGAATGAAGTAAAGATGGGGGCAAATTTAAGATCGTCGAAGATGAAAAAGAGGTGGTTAGGGGAAAGATGAATGCACATATATCATGTCGTCGGAGGGATAGGCAGATCTGAAAGGTAGTCAGATGGCCAGAGAGTGGTCAAAAAGAGCTCGAAGTGATGAGGTCAGAGACCGATAATTAGTTGGAATAAATATGAGCATATAAGGTGGTAAGATTAGTAAAAATGGTAATAGATCTATTAAAAATGTTATGCCTAAGATTCAAAATAGGTAAAAATGTGGGGCTAAGATGTAAAAAAGTTTAAGTTCATTGTACTGATTAACGGTTTATCTTAAATTCATCTTTAACATAATAGTATAGATAATATAGATATATGATATTGTGTTCGAATATAAATTTCTTAAATGACAAACTCTATAAGTTTAATATAATGCAAAGGGAAAATTAATTCCTTAGTCCCTAAACTTTGGGCCGTTTTTTGTCTAGGTACCTAAACTAAAAAAGTCAATCTTTCGATCCCTTAACTTTCAATTTTTCTGATTAAGGTCCCTCCGTCCAAATAAGGCTAACGCCGTTAGTGGATAAAATTCGAAAAAAAAAATTAAATATTCAGAAATATTTAATAAAATTCGAAAAAATTCGAAAAAAAAATTAAATTTCAGAAATATTTCATAAAATTTCAGAAAAATTATATGAATTAAAGTAAAGAATTCTGAAAAATTATAAAATTAAAATTATATGAAATTTTCAGAAAAATTTTGTAAAAAAAAATGAGTATTTTCGAATGATTAACACCTAATTAAATTTAAAAATGAACATACCCATTCAATTTATATGCGTATAAATCGATACATGCGAACAAATATGTTAAGATATCACATTTTTACTTAACATATTTGTAAAAATTCACTTTTGAAAAATTTAAAAATTCACTTTAAATTTATATGCGAACAAAAAGTGAATTCAGAAAAATTTCAGAATTTAAGTAAAAATTCGAAAAAAATTTAAAAATTCACTTTTGATTCAAAAAATGTGATATCTTAACATATTTGTTCGCATGTATCGATTTATACGCATATAAATTGAATGGGTATGTTCATTTTTAAATTTAATTAAATTTTAATCATTCGAAAATATTCATTTTTTTTACAAAATTTTTCTGAAAATTTCATATAATTTTAATTTTATAATTTTTGAAAATTCTTTACTTTAATTCATATAATTTTTCTGAAATTTTATGAAATATTTCTGAATTTTTAAAAAAAAAATCGAATTTTTCTGAATTTTATGAAATATTTCTGATTTTTTAATTTTTTTTCGAATTTTATCCACTAACGGCGTTAGCCTTATTTGGACGGAGGGACCTTAATCAGAAAAATTGAAAGTTAAGGGATCGAAAGATTGACTTTTTTAGTTTAGGGACCTAGATCAAAAACGGCCCAAAGTTTAGGGACGAAAGAATTAATTTTCCCTAATGCAAACTATCTTAGTATAATTTATAAATTAGAGGATAATTAATTTCTAAAGCAACGTCAATTACAAAGAAAGCACCTATTTAGTTATATATTTTTAAAATGAGTTAATTATTCAATAATTTTAAAATCGTTCTTGTACTTATATAATCGAATTACACTTAGTCTCTATTTTTGCCTTCAAGTAGGCACAAAAGAAAATTGTTACATTTCAAATCATACTTATAAGTGAAAATTAAGA
This sequence comes from Kitagawia praeruptora, assembly GCA_037693485.1. Classification (NCBI taxonomy): domain Eukaryota; kingdom Viridiplantae; phylum Streptophyta; class Magnoliopsida; order Apiales; family Apiaceae; genus Kitagawia; species Kitagawia praeruptora. The sequence goes on along the minus strand of CM075347.1, from coordinate 90,785,671 downwards.
CTAAATTAATATGTAACATCACAGTCCCATATCGAGGAGAGTGGAGACTTTGATTCAGTATATAAGGTAAAATACTACAACCAATTGAACCAATAAATCATGTTCTTTTGGGGGTCTGTCATGGACTTGAACACTACTCAAATTTTTGCATTTGGGATAGAGTATTTTGACTTATTTCGGAATCGAAACCGGGAGTTGATTCGTGTAGATCGTAATATTGCAATGAGAAACAAACTATATGACATACTATTATCGTGGTAGTTTTTTTTTTGGATACATGTTGAAAATAAACTATGCACACACTATTCTTATGGTAATACATGAAATCTAACGATTAACTCTTATCTACCATTTTTATCTGTCATCATTCACACATTGAACAAGCATCGCTATAAATATGCTTCTTAGAATTTAGAGCATGCCAATATTTTAAAATTAAAACACGACCAACCGCTGATCTTAGATAGACCGAGACACGTGAAGCTGACATGAAATGACGGATTCTATCGCAATGATTTGAAAAAAAAATTATGAATTAACATGTGGCCCGTGCATTGCACGGGCTATCATGCTAGTTTCATAATATAAGGTTTAAACCATGCATATCATTAATTAAATTTATATAAAATAAATAATTAATGAAATAATACATTGAAAGGTTGAAGGTTCAATTTCCGCCAACAACATATCACTTTAAATTTATTATTAAAAGTTGTTATATACAAAAGTGAAATATTTATAATATTATGTAACAATATTGTAAGTAAATTAAAAAAAGTTAAAAGTAACCCGTGCTTTACACGGGTTATAAGCTAGTTAATATAATAATATAGATATACACGAACAATTTAATAGTCTCAAGATGCTCTTAAAGTGTAAAAATAAGGGCTCTAAAAAGCTACAAACACTACGCCATATATGATTTTACACAACATTTTTGCATGGTGTTGTCCTTACCTATTACAACACCAATTATTTGTGTTAGCTTAGACATGAAAAGTGTTGACGTAGTTTTATAATGAATTATACTATTATGTATTTACTTTTCTTTTTTATTTTATAGTATAATGTTGACTGGGCAATGCTGACTGTGCGCACTACTGACTGGACTTTGTTGACGTGGCATGCTGAAGTGGCAGTGGGCCCCACCAAGCTATCATGGCATGCCGACGCGGCATGTGGGCCCCACCCCGCTGACGTGGCAGGTGGGACCCACCCATGTTAACGTGGCATGCTGACGTGGCAAGTGGGACCCACCCCTGCTGACGTGGCAAGTGGGACCCACCCCTGCTGACGTGGCATGCTTACAGGGCATGTGCGACCCACCTTGCTGATGCAGCATGCTGACGTGGCAGCTGATGTGGCAGTGGGTCCCACCCCTTGCTGACGTGGCAGTTGACTGCTGACGTGGTAGTGGTGCCCGCATGGCTAATTTTTATTTTTTTAAGTTAAAAATAATTCACACAATAAATAACACTTTACATAAAACGTAGTGAAAGTGTTACTCATTACGCGTAGTAAATGTTTTTAATTTTATAAGAAAATTGTTATATTTACTTTTTTTATCCCTAAAATATGATAAAAAGATAATAAAAAATTAGAATATTTATATATTTATATATATATATATAAATATTTAATATATTTATTTATTCAATAATTTTAAGTTAATAAATTATAATTATAATAATTGAAAACTTTGAATAAAAAATTAAATCAAAAACTGAAAAATTGAAAGCCGCGATTTTTATTTTCAGTGAAAAAATTCCCCCCTAAATGAAAACTTAGACTAAACTTTCCCCCAATCAAAAATTTGTGGACTTAAACTTTCCCCCTCAATCACTCACCCCCCTCAATCACTCACCTACTCTCCTGACCTAAAGTTTCTCTCTACCGCACTCAAAACTTTCGCCGTCTCTCTGAGCTAAACGAATTGAAGAACAAAATGAAGGGTGCACTACAAGATTTTTTTTATTCATACAAAGGTTTTACACCGTCGTCTGAAGCCCTGATTTTCCGTGGTCTATTGGAATGCCGTCTGTTATGCGTATCAGACAACTGCAGCTTAACCGTTGTCTGTGTTGCAGACAGATAACAGAAGTGGTTTCAAAACTGTTGTATTAAAGCTGGTATAGACAATAGTTTCACAAGAAACCAATGTCTAATTTCATGTCACTCAAGTGTTTCTGAGAGTCGAACTGTTGTGTAATTTCACCAAAGTCCATGGTTTATAAAATATAATCTATTGTTTCTTTATAGTATAGACATTGGTTTTTTTGCATAGAAGTGTTGTGCGAAATGTAGTTAGATAGCAGTTTAGTTTGATTAGTATGTTGTATGTGTTACAAGTACACCACACTTTCTTTGTTTACTACATGTTGTCTGAATGTATAAAACACTACGTTTTATTTTTACTAAAGCATTGTGAAATATAGTTGTCTGATGATATTTTCCACAAGCGTTTCTAAAAAATGATAACACTGACTAATGATAAATGAAACAACACATTTATTTACAACAAAAAATAGAGTTTATACAATACTAGCAACTAACCAATATTCATAACAAAAACTACCAATCAATATTCGTCGCTACAAAGCTACTACATGTACCAATCAATATTTACTTCTACATGTTCAAATTTTGAACCCAAATTTTGTTGCTGATGCTGTGGTGTTAGGAAAACCTTATATTTCTGAATTGTCTCTGTAATTGTTGCGTCCACTTTGGCCTTTCCATGATTTTGCCTCATCAAATGGGAGGGGACATGCAGCTTGTAACTTGGGGTTGTGAAGTAGCCCTTTTACCAAGGATTATGATTTCAGGTCCTCCGCAGAGATACCAGTGTCATACTCAGCATCCTCCATGTAATCTGAAGCCTAAAAGGCACCCAGATGCAAAATATATTAAGGTGCTGCCGTGTAGGAAAGTCCATAACAAACCTTAAAAACTGAAATCACATGGTAGTAACTTACCTTTCTCACAGCTCAAAGAACAAAGAGAAAGGTGAAGTACAAATTTTCAACATGATCTGGGTGCCTTAAGACTCGATCATACATCAATGTCAGATTTTGACCCCACTTGAAGAAAAAAAGAAAGCATAACAGAATATTATTATTAGATTAAAATCTGAGAAAATTCATCTTAGATTTCACACAGAATTGCAGATATGCCCCATCCAACTCTAACCATTTTTAACAAGATGCAACCATCAGCATTCATGAAATATAAACTAATAGGAGAGTAACTCACATTTGGGGCAGTTCTCTGTGTATATTGCATCCCATATTCTTCGAGAAATTGGACCAGTATAGCCAGTATAACATTCAGTATTCAGTTGTAAGTTCACAAAAGTCATATCAGCTACAAGAAAAACCCCCAGTAAAGGTGTCACAAGAGCTATCAACTTTTAAATTCATTACAGTGTTATGATCCAGAAAAAGATACTACAATCCTCCAGAAAATAGACCTAACATGTTATGATCCACAATAAACAAACTTGACCAGCTTATAGTTTAACAATGTCATGGTTTTTTAGGGAAGGCAGCAAAGTGACTAGAATAGCTTTAAACTAGGAAATGATGCTGAGAGGGGGAGATGCATTCTTCACTGCAGGAAAGACAAAAAGAAGTGCAACAAAAATTAGAGAAACATCATTACCTGTCTCATCATCATTTGTCCAAGGACTGTCTATTACTATCCAGCCTTTAAAAGCTTTAGCATCTATTGTTTGGTCTAAAATAGCCTCTGGTCCTCTAGTTTTCCTTCTTGATAGACATGATTATCGAGTGAAAGGCCATGATTCAAAGGTTTCTTGAATGTTTCGGGGAATTCATTTTCTGCGCACTCACACACGCTGCAATCTCACAAACGGCACATACCGTCTTCAGGCCAGAAAGGGCAATCACACCTTAGCTTAACATTTTCATTAAAAATAATATATATGAGTACACAGTATACCTCAGTGGCCTATTTTATGAAAGCACTAAATGACAATATTAAGCATAGAAGAATACAAATATCAAATATACATGATAAAAGAAACATACCGTCTTCAGTGTTCATGTTGAGATTCATCAACTGAACTTAAAATAGTCTTTAGCAATCAATGACTGAATATAAAATTTATTTTCAACTCAAACTTACAACTTTAGAAATTACGCTACAAAGAGCCAACATTTCCTCTTACCCATTGAATGAAAGGTTTCAACATCTGTATATAGCTCAATCTGCAACCAGAAGCATTTTCATTAATCAGAAAAGAATTAGCAGATACACCATATAGTCATACACATTTTTTTTCAAGTTAACAATATGCACTTTCTTTGCAATGTGATATCTTCATAAGAAAGTGACAGCAAAATGGCCACACAGTCAAGAAGAAAATTGAATGGGAATTTTTTTAATTTTTAATTTTTAATATACAAGCTTGATTTCACCTAAAGAAACATGGTTAATTTCCTGGAAATTTCACCTAAAGAACAAAAGATGCACACAAACATGTTTAATTTCCTCAGCAAACAACTCAATCCAACCCCAAAAGCCCAATAATAATTAAGATTACAATCTGACAAAAACATTTTTGATACACATACTCAATTTTGCCATTGTAACTTCAGTACATAAAAACCACATTTGATAAACATACAACACTTACTTTGACATCTCGGTGGATATGGCCATGATGATGAATATACTCTAGGGCTTTAAGTACCTCACACATTATTGTAGCAATAACAACCTCCTCCTAGAAGCCCTCAGGATATGCAGCCTCCAATATGTGAACAAAAAATCAATAAATTAAACATACAAATCAAAGAAGCAGTTGCATAACGACAATCATCGTAGTTTTTATAAAATGTTTATTGTAACAATACCTCACTTTTACTAATTTCTACCACAACATGTCAATTAGAAGAAGCATACAAATCGAAGAAGCATACAAATTACAAATCGAAGTGAGAGAATATAACCTGAAATCAAAACTCAGATTCAAGAAAATCCAAGAAGCCCTAATTTGAACCCAAATCCAAGAAGCCCCAACTTAAATCAAACCACCAATCGAACCCTACTAAATCAAGTGAATGAGAGAAAAGCTTTGACGCACACAATATATAGAGTGAGACAAAGCGATTATTGCTTTTGTGGGAGAGATAAAAGTTCTGTGTGTATTCTACAAGTGAATTAAGTTGTGGGTTTGTGAGCGGCTACTGAAATATAAGGGGAAGAGGGAAATGAAATTTTCCATCAAGGCGGCTACTGAAATATAAGGGGAAGAGGGAAATGAAAATTTTCATTAAGGGGGGAAATGAATTATTGGTCGAGGGGGAAATAAGAGCATATGAAGTAAATTTTGGTTTGATTAATAATTTGGGACGGAATAAAATTATTTAAAATATACTTAATATTTTTAAAAATTTAATTATTTGTTAATTTGGTAGATTCAAAATTTTAATAAAAATTTTGGGTTCCTCAAAAGTCAAACCAAGTTTTGTTAATATTAATTAGTTCTAAAAGCAAATAATTATTCAATTTTGAAGATTTATATTATAAGAAAATCAAACCAAGTGAGAGAATATTATATTTTTTTGAATGATTTTTTCGATGATGGAACCGTACGGATGTTAATAAACTCTCATTTTAGTGTTTGGAAAAAATAATCAAAAAATAAAAAAGGTCGGGTTGTACGAGATTTAACAAAAATGTAGTAAAAGTGTTGCTTCCTTTAACGAGGCACGATCCAGATTCACTGAATATTTTTTTTGAATGATCTATTCGACGATCGAACCGTACGAAAGTTAATAAACTCTAATTTTAGTGTTTGGAAAAAATAATCAAAAAATAAAAAGGTCATGTTGTACGAGATTTTAACAAAAACGTTGTATAAGTGTTACTTCCTATAACGAGGCACTATCCAGATTCACTGAATAATTTTTTTGAATGATTTCTTCGACGATCGAACCATACGAAAGTTAATAAACACTTATTTTAGTGTTGGGAAAAAATAATCGAAAAATAAAAAGGTCGGATTGTACGAGATTTTAACAAAAATGTAGTTAAAGTGCTACTTCCTATAACGGGGCAAGATTCACTGAATAATTTTTTTGAATGATTTCTTTGATGATCGAACCATAAGGATGTTAATAAGCACTCATTTTAGTGTAGGAAAAAATTAATCGAAAAAGAAAAAGGTCGGGTTGTACGAGATTTTAACAAAAATGTAGTAAAAGCTAGTGTTGCTTCCTATAACGGGGCACGATCCAGATTCACTGAATAATTTTTTTGAATGATTTATTCGACAATCGAACCGTAAAGATGTTAATAAGCACTCATTTTAGTGTTGGGAAAAAATAATTGAAAAATTAAAAGGTCGTGTTGCACGAGATTTTAACAAAAATGTAGTAAAAAATAATCACGTGCTGTCACATCAGACAACAGTTTATTTGTAAAACGCTTGTATGAATAAGGTTATGACAACATTTTAAATTTAAAAATGCTTGTCTGAAAGTGCTGAAGACAACGGTTTAATATAAAAAACCCGTTGTGTGAACATATATATATATATATTCTTAATCTAACGGCTAATATCTAATCTCATTTCAATCAAGGGCTATTATTTCGACACCTCAGCAATCCAGGTGAAAGATTTTCCACCAATCACGTGCTGTTACATCAGACAACGGTTTATTTGTAAAACGCTTGTATAAATAAGGTTACGACAACACTTTAAATTTTTAAAAGCTTGTTTGAAAGTGTTGAAGACAACGATTTAATGTACAAAACCATTGTGTGTTGCATGCAATTCAGACAACAGTATTCAAAACCATTTTCTGATTAGATTTCATACAACGTCTTCTCAAAACACTTGTCTGATTTTAACAACGTTTTTTAAAAGCATTGTCTGAAGTTTCTTCAGACAATGCTTTCAAAAAACGTTGTTAAAATCAGACAATAGTATTTAGTCACCATTGTGTGACTACTTATGAAGCAATATCTGATTAAAACACTTGTCTAAGTTTTACAACTCTTTTTCGGACCATTGTAAGATAACCTGTTAGACAACACTACTTTCCAAAACTGTTGTAAAACTGTTGTCAATTTTGATCTTTCAGACAACACTTTTGAAAAATGTCGTTAAGTTCACTATCAGACAATAGACTAGAAAAGCTTGAATAAAAAACCGTTGTGTGAAAATTTCGGCCAACGCTTTTTCGTCGAAGTGTTGTCTGAGGAGTGTCGTCTTAAGGCAAAATTCTTGTAGTGGTGATTAGGCTTCACAATTGGGGTTACGATTAGGAAAGTCATTCTCTCTCTCTCACTCTCTCTTTTTCTCTCTCTCTCACACACACACACACACACACTGTTGACCATCTCTCCGTGTCTCTATTCGATAGGGGGTTCTTTTTTAAAGATTTGATTAAGGTAAAATTGGAACTTTTTTGTTTGGGTTTTCATTTGGATGCATATATGTAAATTGGGGCTATTCTGTTTGTGTCGAAAGGTTGTCCTTGTGAACAGATATGTCCCCTGCACCTTTCTTGTATGTACTGTGTAAATGGAGTGCTTCTTTCTTCTGTGTTTCCAAAGTATGGCTGCCATACTGCTTTTTATACCTACTATCAACCCATGTGATCTGTCAGTCAAACCTGTCCTTATCAACTGCTAATTCCCAGCTAGCATAGGATAAAGTGACAATGATTATCCGTTGATGTTGTGCACAGTTATCCGTTGATGGTAGTTTGAGCTGTATCCGTTGATAGAGTGGATTTGAGTTGTATCCGTTGATAGAGACCTGTTCTCATCCGTTGATACACTTTCACTTAGACAGAATTACATAGCATAGCTTATTTATAATTGGCTACCCTATTCTGCCTATCCATTGATGGTCAACATGACTCTGAATAAAAACACTATCATCTGATAAATAGAGATATTGTAGTATGCTACAAAACCTCATCCGTTGATGAGCTACCTGTCAACGAATAGAGTTATAAGGTCTTATCCGTTGACAGTTACAAAACTTGACTTATACAATTTTGCTTGAATGTTAAGTTATCATCAACTACAACATATTCCTAACAATCTCCCCCAATTTATACTTGATGACAATAAAGCATAAATTCATAACCTTGATGATAACAAAACATTCCTAAAGATATATACACACTACAATATGCAAACATTGTATTAAGCTACAAAAATTAAAAACAGAAATCTTTAAGAAACTTATCAGAGATGTGCTCCTTTAGATTGAGCAGATTAATGATGTTTCCTCTCTCTGGTTGGCTGCACCCTTGACTTTCCTTCCTTGGCAGAGTTGGACTCAATTTGCACTTGAAGTTGCCTATAGAAGGTATCTTCTTCAACAACTTTTGGATTTAGCTTTAGTTGTAACCATCTTAGGTAATCAGAACTAGCCTTTGACAGTTGGTCTTCTAACCTGAAGAATCTCCTAGTGCCCTCTTCATCCCTAAACTCCATCATCCAAAAGGGTTGAATGTGGATTTTCTGTCCATTATATGGGATCTTCATTTTCTTTGGTAGACTTGAGGGTGAGTTCCATTCTCTCCTTATTTCTTCTATTCTGCTAATTATCTCCCTTCTTGCTGTCTCAGAGAACCCTGTGTGTCTCTTGAATGCTGAGAACACTTTGGTCAATGTATGATAATTCTCTCCAAGAACCTTCTGTAATGGCCATGTCCTCTGACTTCCTCCCTTGTAGACAAACACTAACCTCTCAGGCTGATTCTTGTACTTGTCAATTCCTCTTACTTCTGACAATTCATCCAAATATAGATTCATGCCAGAGTATTCTTCAATTTCTGCCTGATAGATAAAGTCTTCTTTGTTTTCCAAGATTGGCTGTTTGACAATAGCAGGTACCCTAGCAACTTGAACTGGTCCCTTTGAGAGTTGCTTCTTTGGAGCCCTTTTCTTCTGTTTTGGATTCAGCAAGAATGAAGGAACTTCAATTGAATCAAAATTCATTGGTTCTTCTTTAGGCATTATGGGGTCACCATGAAAGTTTATAGTTGGGTTGATTACTGTTGCAGATATAGATTCTGATGAGCCAATAGTTTCTTTTTCTGGAAAGGGTTCTGGAGAAAGAACCCTTTTGGTTTTAGCTTTCCTTCTTTTAGGTTTGATTTTGGGAACTTCCTCAGGTTCCTTCATTTCAACCTCTACATCATCCATTAACTCTTGAGCTAGCCTGGCTTGCTTCTCATCTGAGTTTTCATGTTGATTTTCTGTACTTGGATGAGCTTCCCTTTGGATTCTAGAGACTTCTTCTCTTTTAGCTTCCACAAATCTAGGATGGCTGTTGGATATATTTAATACTTTTCCATTCCTTATGATTACATCCATCCAATCTCTTACACTCTTATTTGTCTGTACTTTGAACTCCATGATTGTCTTTCCCATTAGCTTTTCTTCATCATCCTTGGGAAATGGGTAGTCTAACTGAAGCTTGTTCTTCCCATTTTCCTTTGGAGGTGAGTAGGCTCTGGTATTGATGGTTGGTTCAAACTCTTTGATATATGATGGCTCAGCATCATAGAATGTAGGAGCCACAATCTTTGGAGTGAGCACCTTCATGATTGTGGTTGATATTGTTGGAGCAGAAGATTGAGCATTAAGAAACAGAGATGATGCAATTGATTCATTGATCATCCTCTCTGTCCTTAGAATTCTTTCACTAGTCTCCTTGTTGATCTTTTCCAAAGCTTCTATTCTGGCTTGCCTTTCACCATCTGAGATTTCTTCTAAACTTTGAATCTCAGGCAAAGCCACTTGTTTCTTCACAGGGGAAGCCTTTATTTCAAACTCTGTTGGATTGACCACTACAATTGGCTGTTGCTCCCCCTCAATCTGTGCTATCTTACTACTGGTAGCTTGAATTTGACCAGATGATGTTGCAGCCTCTTCTTTACTTGTTCCCATTTTCTCCCCCTTTTTGTTAGCATCAAGGGTTGGGGTTGAAGCTGCAAGTAGCATTTCCATTAGTTGAGTCTGTTTTGATTGATTGGCAATGATAGTTTGCATTTGAGATTCCATACTATCCACTCTGGAGGAAAGAAGCTGAACAGACTTAGCCAGACTATCTTCTTTGAGAAGTTTGCTAGAAAGCACCTTCTGAGTGGTAGTAGGAGCTAGTGCCTCAATCCTGGCATCTAGTGCTATCTTCATATCTCTAATTGCAGACTTGACCTCCTCTTGTTGTGTTCTTTGAATAACATATTGCATCTTATGTAATTTCAATGAGGCCATAACCTGCTCAAGAACAGTCTTTCTCTATGGTTCTGCAGTTTGGTGCTCAGCCTTAGCAGATTGATATTGCTTCATGATTTCCACATTGAGATCCCCAAGTTCAGTGGCATTGGAAAACATCCATCCTGGAGTCTCCTCCTCATTGATTTCTTCACCATCTGAACTTTGACTGTCATCACTGCCAAAATCTTCACTTCCAGCACTTGGAGACAGGGTTTGAAAAGCTTCTTTTGCTCTTTGAAGAGATTCTGAGGTGTGCACTAGGTGCATTGCCTCCTCTGCCTCCACATTGCCCTGTTGTGCCATGACTTGATAGGCAGGGACAAGATGAGTAAAGGTTTCAGGATCCAAAGAGATGGAGTCAATAATTGACTGATATTCTTGTCGAAATTCCCTCTCTTTGGAAGCTTCATTAACCTCCATTAACTCACTTGCAATGGCTGAATCTTCCTGCCTTATTTCTCCTGTAGTCCCTTCTCTCCTCTCATCTCTCTTTTCTTGCATCAGGGACTCCCCCTGGCTCACACCTCTCACACCCTCACCTTCACCTTCTAAGGTGGAACTCTCTTGCTCTCCTTTTGCCTGACCGGAAGAAATGGTCAGCCCCTCATTATTTTTCTCTCCTTTTTCCTGCTCACAAGGCAGCCTCTCACTCCCTTCCCTCATTCCTAAAAGTGTTTCAACTACTACAAACTCCTCCACAGTTGACATGGGAATGTCACATTTTGCAGTGGTAGAGAGAGTTGTCAACGGATAAAGTGTATTCGTTGATGTAGTAGTTATTGCTGTCAACGGATAATGAGTTGTAGACACATCCGTTGATGGAGAAACACCTGTCAACGGATGAAGGATATCCGTTGATGAAGGAAAAAGAGTATTCGTTGAAGTGAAAACCAACACTGAATCTGTGGTGATTGATTTTAAGGAAGAGGCCACAGATAGTGTTGTGAATTCAGGAATGGAAGATTGATAGCCCAACAAATCATCTAAAAGATGATGACCACCAATTGTTGAGTGAGGCTTCTCCAAGAATTTTAAAGATGGATAATCAGGAATTGATGTAGATATCATATCTACATCCAGAGATGGAGTTGGTAATGGTGGATTAAAATGTGTATCGATTTGAAGGTTAAGATCAAGGGGCTGTGACTCCACATTTATTGAAGTCACATCAAACTGAATTTGAGAAGGTACAGTTTGCTGTACTGTGTGTGCACCCTGTGATTCCCCAATGGTTTTGGACTTTACTCTTCTACCATAGGTTTTTGAGTGAGAGTTGTCTGTGTCTCTTGCCCTTTTGTGCAGTGTTCCTGGAATGGAACTTAAATTAGTAGTCACACCCTGTTGAGAGGATGTAACTAGAATTTTGCTTGATGGTTCATTAAAAGTCTTTTGAGAGACTAAAATGTTGGTTGCACCTGCCTCACCTTCCTTATCCTTAGGGCTTCTCTGATGTTCACCCTGTCCCTCACCACTCACTACCACCTTCACACTCCCCTCAAGAGTTTTGGTAGTTTTTGCAACAGGTGCCTTTTGAGAGACACCTGAGATTTGTCTTTTAGATTGTGGTTTGGAGATTTTGGATCTAGTCACTTGGGTAGGAGCCTGTTTGGTCACAACTACAGACTCCATTGTGACAGTGGAAGGCAAAGAAATTTGAGTAGAGATAGGAGTAATAAGATTAGAAGCTACCTGAACAATTGGTGGATAAACCAATTGCACTCCTGCATTCAGATTCATTCGAATCAAGTCACTGAGGACTCTCTTCTCCTGTACAAAACAACTGAACTTGTTATCCGGGTTAGAGAGGGATAGCTCATTCTCTGACATATGCAGGCCTAAGAGCATCAAAAATCTAGCAAAGTAGATTTTTTTGCCCCTAGTTTCTTTGTTACCTAATTTAGCTGCTATTTCATACATTACTAGTGTGCCAAAGTTGAAGTATTTATCAGTTAAAAGCATACAGAGCATCACTAGCATGGTTTTAGTAACAGCATCAAAATTACTAATTTTACCAGAAAAAGTTTTAATGAAAGCATCACACAGATAACTCCATTCTTTAACCATACCCTTCCTAACAATTTTGCCTAAATTGTCAGTACTAAATGCATATCCACTTGAGTTTAGCATGGTAACTATTTCAGCATCGGTTGGAAATGATGTACAATTATTTTCAGGTAATTTTAAACATGCAGTAAAGACATCAGAATTAGCCACATAATTTTTACCCTTAAGAGAAAAAGAGATAGTTTCATCATTACCATTAAATTCAGCCGATGTCCACATTTCCTCAATTACTTCATGAATGAGGGGTGTGGTGGTAGTCATAGCATATGACAGTTTGCATCTCTTCACGAAATTCATCATGATGTGATATACTTCTGGGGCGTTCGCTGTGTCAACAAAGGCTGCGAAATTGTTCTTCTCATAGGTAAACCCAGTGGAAGACATCATCTTGACAATAGGCGCCATTGAAGTGTTTGAACTTTTGTTGCAGAGGGAGTTTTAGTAAAGAAGATGCAGTTAACTTATGAGATTCTTGAAAATGAATAAAGGTGAGATGTGAGAGCACAAGACGGCCTTTTATATTTTCCAAGAATTAAAAATGAAATAATTAAAAGTAATTACCCCATTGGACAAAAGTAACTGTCAGATAATAAATGAAAAGAAAAGAAGTACAGCCGTGACTAATTATACACGTTTACCAACGGCTATAAAAAGAAATATGTATATCAACGGATGAAGATTGGATGGTTGAGAAAACAGTTTATCCATCAATGACGTGGACAACCTGTTATCCGTTGACATACGAAAATCTAGTAATGTGTTTATACTACCAACGGATAAAAGAATATCCGTTGATAAGCAAATTTTGCCTTAAACAAAATTTCTGCTAAGAGTTTTTCTGAGAGTTTTTAATTCTCAAATAAATCAAAACACATTTCTAGCTGCAATACAGTATGATTAGATATCACTAGGAATTATGAAAAATTAAGCATACCTAGTTCACCTACCAACCTTGTGAATGAGGATTCATCAAGAGGCTTGGTGAAGATATCTGCAAGCTGCATTTCACTTGGCACAAAGTGCATTTCTACTGTACCATTCATCACATGCTCTCTAATGAAGTGGTATTTGATGTCAATATGCTTGGTTATCGAATGTTGCACTGGATTCTCTGTGATGGCAATAGCACTAGTGTTGTCACAGAAAATTGGAATCTTCTCAATTTTTAGACCATAGTCAATAAGTTGATTTTTCATCCAAAGAATCTGTGCACAACAACTTCCAGCAGCAATGTACTCAGCTTCAACTGTAGAAGTGGAGACTGAGTTCTGTTTCTTACTGAACCATGATACAAGCATGTTCCCTAGAAATTGACAGGAGCCTGTAGTACTTTTCCTATCAATTCTGCAACCTGCATAGTCTACATCTGAATAGCCAATTAGATCAAAACCAGAATCTCTTGGGTACCAAATGCCAAGGTTTGGTGTTCCCTTGAGATACCTGAAAATTCTCTTAATAGCAATTAAGTGAGACTCTCTAGGGTCAGCTTGAAATCTAGCACACAGACAAGTGGAAAACATTATATCAGGTCTACTAGCTGTTAGATATAGAAGTGAGCCTACCATACCTCTATAGCTTGAGATGTCCACAGATTTTTCCTTAGTATTCAACTCAAGTTTAGTTGCAGTGGCCATAGGTGTTTTTGCAGAGGCACAATCCATTAAGTCAAATTTCTTTAAAAGATCATAAATATATTTTGTTTGACTTATGAAAATTCCCTCATTAACTTGCTTTACTTGTAAACCAAGAAAGTAAGTTAATTCACCCATCATGCTCATTTCATACCTACTTTGCATAAGTTTGGCAAACCTTTTGCAAAGCTTCTCATCTGTAGACCCAAAAATAATATCATCTACATAGATTTGAACAAGTATTGAAGATCCATTGACATTTCTATGGAATAAGGTTTTATCTACTGTACCTCTAGTGAAGTGATTCTCCAAAAGAAATTGAGATAAAGTGTCATACCAGGCTCTTGGTGTTTGCTTCAAACCATAAAGTGCTTTCAAGAGAAGATAAACATATTCTGGAAATTCTGGATCTTCAAAGCCAGGAGGTTGATGGACATATACCTCTTCTTCCAGTTCCCCATTTAGAAAGGCACTTTTGACATCCATCTGATAGACTTTGAAATTGGCATGTGCTGCATAGGCTAGGAAAATTCTAATTGCCACAAGTCTTGCCACTGGAGCAAAAGTTTCATCAAAATCTATTCCTTCTTCTTGAGAATAGCCCTTTGCCACTAATCTAGCTTTATTCCTCACAATTATGCCATTTTCATCAGTCTTATTCTTGAGAACCCATTTGGTACCTATGATACCTCTATCATTAGGTTTGGGCACAAGCTTCCATACTTTATTTCTCTCAAATTGGTTTAGCTCTTCTTGCATTGCTAAGACCCAATCTGGATCTAGAAGGGCATCTTCCACTTTCTTAGGTTCCTCTTGAGACAGGAAACTACTTTATAGGCATTCTTCTTGTGTGGCCCTCCTAGTTTGGACTCTTGAGTTTGAGTCACCAATGATTAATTCAAAAGGATGATCTCTGGTCCATTTTCTTGAAGGTGGAAGGTTTGATCTAGACGAGGTTGCTTCATCTAAGTGAGCATGATCTTGTTGATTGATCACTGAGTTTTGACTTTGAGAAACTTCCCCCGAGTTTATTGTCCTTGAGGAGTTATGAAGTTGACTGTCAACAGATGCATCATTTTGACTATCACCGGATGCTCCATTTTGCCTGTCGACGGATACATGAGAATGCCTGTCAACGGATGCATCTGATACTCTAGTATGACTGTCAACGGATGCTTCATTTCCAGTGTTAGCATCACTTCTAGTTGGACCAACAACTCTAGGTGAATTTCCAAGGTCATGATCTTCATTTTCCTCATCATCATCAATGTACATTCTTCCTTCTACCTCATTTTCAAATCTCAACTTTTCATGGAAGCCTTCATCATTTAGACCTAGAATCTTTTGATCATCAAACACAACATGTACAGATTCCATAACAATGTTGGTTCTTAGATTGTAGACTCTATAGGCTTTCCCTGTTGCATATCAAACAAAGATAGCTTCATCTGCCTTTGCTTCAAATTTGCCCAAGTTATCTCCATGATTTCTTAGCACAAAACACTTACAACCAAAGACATGAAGAAAAGCTAACGTTGGTTTCTTGTTGGTAAATAACTGATAAGGAGTCATTCCTCTAGCTTGATTGATCAAGGAAATATTCTGAGTGAAGCAGGCAGTGCTGACAGCTTCAGCCCAGAAATATGTTGGCAATCTTGATTCACTTAACATTGTTCTAGCTGCTTCAATGAGAGTTCTGTTTTTCCTTTCAACAACCCCATTTTGTTGAGGTGTTCTAGCAGCAGAAAACTCATGGACAATTCCATTCTCTTCACAGAAAATCTTCATTGTGGAATTTTTGAATTCAGTGCCATTGTCACTCCTGATTCTTTGTACTTTTACTTCAGAACCATTGTTTACTAGTCTGAGATGATTGATGATGATTTCACTTGCACAATCTTTGGAGTGCAGAAAGAAGGTCCATGTAAACTTAGAAAAATCATCCACAATCACCAGGCAGTATTTCTTCTTTGAAATGGACATGACATTTACTGGACCAAATAAGTCCATATGCAGCAATTGAAGGGGCTTAACAATGGATGACTCTATCTTGCTCTTGAAGGATTATTTCTTTTGCTTCCCTAATTAGCAGGCATCACACAATCCATCCTTGATGAACTCCAATTTAGGGATTCCTCTAGCAAGATCCTTTCTTACCAAATCATTCATAACTTTAAAATTCAAATGAGACAGCTTTTTATGCCATAGCCAACTCTCATCCTTGCTTGCTTTGCTGAAGAGACAAGTAATGGATTCTGAGCATACTGAGTTAAAATCAGCTATGTAAACATTTCCTTTTCTAAAGCCTGTCAGAACCACATTGTTGTTTTCCTTGGTAGAAACAACACAGGCTTCTTTAGTGAACTTTACTTCATAGTCTTTATCACAAATCTGACTGACACTCAGCAAATTGTGCTTCAAACCTTCAACTAAATCCACTTCTTCAATGATGACATTGTCCTTTGTAATCAAGCCATATCCCTTAGTATATCCCTTGCTGTCATCTCCAAAGGTAATTCTAGGGCCAGCTTCCTCCTTGAACTCTGTGAGCAGGGTTGA
This sequence comes from Kitagawia praeruptora, assembly GCA_037693485.1. Taxonomy (NCBI): domain Eukaryota; kingdom Viridiplantae; phylum Streptophyta; class Magnoliopsida; order Apiales; family Apiaceae; genus Kitagawia; species Kitagawia praeruptora. The sequence goes on along the minus strand of CM075347.1, from coordinate 90,769,145 downwards.
ATCTCCTGTCATATGCCTAGAACATCCACTGTCTAGGTACCATAGATTCCTCTTATTTCCCTGCACACATTCCAAAATACAAATCAAGTTGATTTTGGTACCCAAGTTTCCTTGGGTCCTTTCTTGTTAGCCTTTGGTTTTACACTCTTAGCAATCTTCACTTTGGGTGTAGATGCTTGAGTGATAGGTTTTGACAGATGCTCATTTGCATAAATATTTGATGCATGCATTTATGGAAGATTGGCATACATATTATCCATGCTAGGAATGCTCCATGACATTTGTGGCATATTCACAGATTGAAAATAAGGATTAGGCACATATGGCATGTTCACATATGGATTTGAAAAACTAGCATTCTGATATAAACCAGGCATAGCAGACATACTTGGCATAGATTGAGGTACATGTACAGGAGTCCTTTTAACAGACTTGCAGTTAGAAGATAGATGATTGACACTATTGCAATTACCACAAGTTTTCCTAGGAGCAAACTTGTCAGGAGAATAATTGTTTTTCTTGTTAATGCCTATCTTACCATTTCTGTTCTTTTTCTTTTTACCCTCAGTCTCTACCTTTTCATTAACTGATTTACCAACAGCCTTTTTGTTAAGTAAATCACCTGCCTTAGCCTTCTCACTTGATTTGGCTTGGCTACTTTCACCAGAAACAAAGTTCTTGGCTACTGGACCATACTGATTATTCAGTTTCTTGAGTTCCTTCTTACTAACAGACTTTTTGTTAGTCGACGGATACCTCTCATCCGTTGGTGGTTCATCTGTCAACGGATGATCACTATCCGTTGATTCACAAATAGTCTCTAGATCCTCAAGGCAAGGTTCTAGCTCCTTTTTTTTTTAGTCCAGGTATCCCTCACAAATGATTCTATTCCCTGGACTTCTATTATGTTTTGAGAAATATTCCTACAACTTTGAAATTTAGCAATTATCCCTTGTTCTTTTTCAAGCTGGTCTCTTAAAATCAGTTCTCTTTTTAACACAGCTTCAAGTTCACTTTTGGCATTATTGCAATCAACTCTCATTTTCTCAAATTCTAGAAATTGAATTTCTAGGACTGCATTTCTATCACTTAAGAACTGATTAGTTTCTTTAATCCTATTGTTCTCTTTAGTAAGTGATTTAAGAGTGACACTCAAGTGATATAGTTCAGTAGACATTTCATCTATAACACTATTGCATTCCTCTTTGGTGAGCTCAGAGAGATTAGTAGAAAATACCTGATTGCTAGCTGAACTTGCTTCCTGCTCAGAATCAGCCATTAATGCAAGGTTGACAAACTCAGCATCATCATCAGAATGATTTCCATCAGCAGCCCAGTCATACTCTTGGGTCATGAATGCCTTTCCTTTCTGTCTGAGAAGATCGAAATATTTCTTCTTGTAGTCAACAGTTTCAGTTGGCTTTCCCTTGTTCTCTGACCAAGGCTTCCTACATTCACTTATCATGTGACCAGCAATTCCACAATTGTAGCATTTAATTTTGGATTTATCCACATAGTTGCTTGTGGAAAAATCCTTGTTAAATGGCTTGGCCACCCCAGAGTTTCTTCTGAATTTTAGCTTAGAGAATCTCCTAGATAGAAAGGCTAAATGCTCATCTATCTCATCCAATTCATCCTGCTAAAGGACACTCATTTCTTTAGACACCTTTTCCTTGCTTTTGCTTGATTCTGCTCTACCTTCACAAACCTCCCTGTTTGGTGTAGATTTAGCAGCTTCAGTCCTCTTCTCCTCTTTCTGCTCCAAGTTGGCAACAAGTGCAACTGACCCACTTTTCTTTTGGGCCTTCTCAATTTCTTCATCCTGCTCCATTTCTAGTTCATATGTCTTTAAAGTTCCATAGAGCCTTTCAAGAGTAAATGATTTGTACTCTTGAGTGTTTCTTAGAGAAACAGTCATAGGCTTCCACTCTTTGGGCAGTGATATCAGAAATTTAAGATTAGAATCTTTCACTTGGTAGATTCTTCCATACAGTTTCAAGCCATTCAGTAGCTTTTGAAATCTACTGAATGTGTCATTTAATGTCTCTCCATTCTTGAAATGGAAGTGCTCATACTGTTGGATCAGTAGCTGCATCTTGTTTTCCCTTACCTGTTCTGTACCTTCACAAAGAGTTTGAACAATGTCCCATACTTCCTTGGCGGTAGTACAGTTGATAACTTCTGCAACATCCTCAGTACTCCACTCAGAGACAGGTTTTTGAATGTAAGTGTCTGGTGCATCTGCAGCAAGACCAACTCTTGAAGCAGCCTTCATTGGAACATGAGGACCCTTCTCAATGCAATCTACAAAACCTTCATCAATAGACATGAGATGTAGACGCATTTTTACTTTCCAGTGAAAGTAATTTTCTCTATCAAGAACCGGTATCTTCACTCCATAATCCTTCTTAGACATGTTGGAAGTGTGTTGATCTTTAAACTTCAAATATATTAGAAGCTTGCTCTGATACCAATTGGTATTCCCAGATTACACACTTGTATAATTGTAGAAGGGGGGGTTGAATACAATTCTTGATAACTATAAACTTCTGATAAAAACCACAGAAATCTATAAGGAAATAATTGCTGAATAAGAAATGGTTCACAAACACATAAAAAATCAGGTGGTTAAATGTACCACCTGAGACTTTTATTTGAAGAAAACTTCGTGATACAAATGTACACAGCTTCTGTTTTTACAACTCTTTGCTTCTCAGAATATTCAAGAAACCCTAAGCAAAATGGTCTGTTTTCTTAATCTCTAAAGAGTTGCTACACTTGGTTATATATCCCAAGTTTACAAGTACTACAAGAATAAGATAATATTAATCTAATTCAAGTTGACTTGCTACTCCACTCCAAGTCCACATGTAGCCGAAAGGTTGTCCTTGTGAACAGATATGTCCCCTGCACCTTTCTTGTATGTACTGTGTAAATGGAGTGCTTCTTTCTTCTGTGTTTCCAAAGTATGGCTGCCATACTGCTTTTTATACCTACTATCAACCCATGTGATCTATCAGTCAAACCTGTCCTTATCAACTGCTAATTCCCAGCTAGCATAGGATAAAGTGACAATGATTATCCGTTGATGTTGTGCACAGTTATCCGTTGATGGTAGTTTGAGCTGTATCCGTTGATAGAGTGGATTTGAGTTGTATCCGTTGATAGAGCCCTGTTCTCATCCGTTGATACACTTTCACTTAGACAGAATTACATAGCATAGCTTATTTACAATTGGCTACCCTATTCTGCCTATCCATTGATGGTCAACATGACTCTGAATAAAAACACTATCAATTGATAAATAGAGATATTGCAGTATGCTACAAAACCTCATCCGTTGATGAGCTACCTGTCAACGAATAGAGTTATAAGGTCTTATCCGTTGACAGTTACAAAACTTGACTTATACAATTTTGCTTGAATGTTAAGTTATCATCAACTACAACATATTCCTAACAACTATTATATAGGACAATAATAATACATAAATAGACTAGTATGTTGTTTGACAGATAACCACATCTCATTGGTTATAAGTATGGAGATACTAAAGTCAATACATAGGTACATGTAGGAGTACATGGTACTGGACAGACCCACAGTGAGATTCTTCATGTTTAATAAAGTCATAAGAATAACTCACAGTGGTAATGGTGTAATGATCCTTTGACTTGAGATCATTATATTTCTATACGAGGATTAATATACTTTGACAACATTAAAAGTTACCTTTGACCGGGTGATGATAAAAGTGGACATCGGGTATATCATGAGTCGTATGAGAAATATGAATGATAGATAAAGGATTTAACCCTCCTGTAATTAGGAGAGATATTATTGGCATCTTGATTGAGTGAGACTATAAAATGCATGGCCGTGCTCAAATAATGATTTGTTTTAATAGTCTACTAATTGATCAAGTAAATCCGGATTAAATGTTGAAGAGGATGACTAAAGGCATGCCTCGAGTTTAATCTATAATATTTGGTTAAAGGGATTATATTACACGGAAACATTAATCACGAAAGGTTTTATCGAATCACGATCTAATTATTGTTTAATTGGGTAGCAATGATGTATTACTAGATACCACTCATTGTTTATAATTTTATTGGAGAATAAAATTATTGCCAATTAAATAATAGCCTATAGGGTCGCACATATTGAGCAATTAAAGGAATAATTAATTTAAATTATGGATTTAAATTAATTGATGATTATTTGAATTTTATTATATTAATTAAGTGAGACTTAATTAATTGAAATAATATAAATTCGAATTAGATGAGTATTTCTGCACATAATAATTAAGTGTGACTTAGTTATTAATTAAATGATAGAATTTCATTTTATTATTTAATCCTAAACCTAATCAGGTTGGGCTTTTGCTGTTAGGGCCTTTTTAACCAGTCATTATAAATAGATAATGATAGGTTAAGAGGATTTAGGTTTTTTGTGAAAAACCCTAGAGAGAGGCAGCAAGAAAAGGCAGAAAAACGAATCATCAAGAGGGAGGCTAGTATGTCCGTTCTGAAGTCAAGTTCGTAAGTCGTTCTTGAAGGTGCTCGTGTGGATACCATAGAGGTGTTTTCCGAGAGGTAGACACAAGTCGTGAAAGCTAGGATCTCCGTTGAGTTCGTGAAAGTAATTTTATTGAAAGGTACGATTCGTTATCTCCATAATCTGTCCATAATTATACATGGATCCTGCGTTTGGGTTTTGAAATTTTTGTTATATTTACGTTATTCCGCTGCGTTTTATGCCTCGGAACCCAACAATGGCATCAGAGCTACGTGTATAAGGGACTGATTTGGTTACGTGTTTACTGTATTCGATGCATGTATGCATGTTATATGAATCTGCCATGATACAGTAATGAGATATGTCGATTATAATATGTTATGTCGTCCATATATGATTCTGTTATGTTGTATATTATGATATAATGATACAAGCATGTTTATAATCTGCCATGAATGATTAGTATGCGATTTTGTATGTTATGCATGTTGTACTCCCTCTGTCCATTCCTTTTCTTATCATTTCAAAATAGGGTGTGAGGCACTCATTTTAAGGTGGATTTTAAGGATAGTTTCATAAGTCATTTTTGAAATTTTCTTTTTTTGTATAAAAATAGAACAATCCTATTTTTATACAAAAAAAGAAAATTTTAAATATAAGTTATAGAACTATACTTAAAATTCACTTTAAAATGCGTGCCAGAAAGTGACAAAAAAAGTGTAAAGAAATGGATAGGACGGAGGGAGTATGTTTTATATAGTGATATAAACTATTAGACAGATTGTGTATGGACACGATCTGTAAACTGGGATACGATTTGAATGTATATGATACATGCTTCCAGAACTGTATTTGATGCAGTGGCGGCAGAGGTTAAAAGATATGATCTTTTGTTAAGAAATTGATGTTTTTTAAGAGGACGAGCCTTCTGGAATAAAAAAAAAATCCCGAATTCGAGCACCGCTAGGGGCTGCCACCCCCGGCCTAGCGGCCGCCCCCGGACCCCGCCCGGGGGATGCCGCCCCCAGACCCCCGCAATGTTTGTTTATTTATTCTTAATTGTTTATTTGAGCATGGTGCTGGTTATGGCCTTAAGACCTTTAGTTTAATGGTTTATGGTTTTATAAATACGACTTGCATGTCGTTTTCTTCATTCTTGTAATTGTTTAACCTCGAATGTAACTCGAGTTTTATTATGTGAGTACATTAGTATAGGTTGTATTCAATTATTCAATGTAATGTACTTCAAGATTGAAGGACGATCAATGAGGAGAAGTAACCAAGAAGAAAAGAGAAGAATGAAGACTTGTAAATTGTATTTATATTTATCCACCATAGATTGACCTTGATCTTTTCATTAGCTTGAAAAGATCACATAGGATTGGGCCATAACCATTGCACGTTTACTTTATTCACTTTACATATGATGTATGGAATGTATGTGTAGAGTAGAAGATGCATGCTTTAATTAGATTAATGTTGTATGCATGTATTAAATACGTCACCCATGCCATGCTTGCCATGCTAAACAAGATAAAATCTGTAACGATTCAAGATTTTAAAATGAACAAACGATCATGAAATTCTTGTGTTTATGAAATATGGATTTTTAAAACACGGAATTAAATATGGATTTTTGATATCGAAAATTGGGATTTTCTGACAAATACGGATATGCGTATTCGTAAGGTTAATGGGTATTAAGTGTGACCACTAGGATCCTCCATCTACCTGGGAAATGAACAGTTTAAGATGTCAATTTGAAATATTTGATTCAAGGAAAAATTGAGGATCTCTTTATGATGTGATCATGATCGTTATAATTTAATTCTAAAACCATTAACAAAATATTAAGTTTTAATCGGATGCTTTCCAATGAATGAACACTCATTGAATCCTAGATCGATAAGGGGAATGACTGCCAGTGGCAGGGGACTCCTGTCTATTGTTTGCACTAAATCACGCAAGCGTACGTGGTCACAAGTAATACAGATAGAAGTCAAGTTCGTTCCCACAGAGATCTGGTTATGGTTTTAATTCAGTAGATGCACCTATGCAACAATGTATGATTATTATTCACTGCTAAGACAATTAAAAAAATTGGGGTTTGAATAACTAAAATTAACTAAGAAATTAAATTAACAAACTAAGAATTAACTAACTAACAATAATTTAAATCAAATTACTTCTGCAAGAGAAAACATGGGATCCTAACTTCATTAAATACTTTGCTTAGATCTGACACCTTTAATCACTATATGCAATGGTTATGATATCTGATCGAATAACACGAAACCAGCACACGCTACCTGTCAGCATACGTATACCAAACTAAACATACATCCACAAAAGAGATAGAAGATGAATAGACACCAATTATGCTTAGACCCTATATGTCTATAGAATTTGAAAACATAACGGTTGAAGAACAAGTTATCCATAATGATCACATAGGGCAATATAAGTATTCTCATCTCATACTACGAATCATGTTGATAAACAATCATGAACCTATGCTAGCATGGCAAGTTCTAAATCTCAAGATCCACTTTCACTTCACAAGAGATTAACAGATTAGATGTTAGCTACGCATCTAACAATTAAGCATAACCATACGAGGATATCACATATACATCACACACAGATCTTTAAAGCAATCAAGATACTAAAGCTCCATAAATAAATCTGTTAGAATCCCATGACAACGATTAGTTCATAATCGAACCTCTCGTCATCATGGGATCTGATGAAACCATGATAAAAACAAAGTATGAAAAAATACAAATAAACCTAAGTAATTGATATGTAATGGTTTTCTCCTCCTAATGATGATGATCTAATTTTACAAGGGTTGGATGTGTTTATATAGGCTCTAGACATCTTGCCCAACAAGAAAATACCAAATCAGAATTATAATAGAAGTACGTTTCCTAAACTGATTATGATTTAAAGGGAAATTCGCAGCTGTCTTTCCTTCATTAATTCTGGAACGTTCCAGCTGCAATTGGGCCTCTGGACCACTTTAGAATGATAGAAAATCTCGTTATCTTCACGTGGACAGTAAGATCGCCCAAAACTGACTTCTAGAACTCAAGATATGGCCCAAACAGTGAATCTCATGCGTGCAGTCCAATAAATCCGAATTTTAATAAATTAAATCTCCAAAAACGACAAAAACATCCACCATAATCAACATCCTTGTAAATCTGCACAACTAAACAAAACACATCAAAACTACAAGAAACTTGAGTCCAAGACAATCAATTTAAGCCGATTTAGAATGCTCCAAGTGGATATAAAATCCACTTATCACACCCCCAAACTTAAACCGATGCTTGTCCTCAAGCATTAACAATTACATCTAACTAACTAACTAGTACCACTTCCGTAGGTGATCACGGTTGCATTTGGCATATGCAACAAGCCCTTTAAACCCCTAGGCAACCCTAGTGGACGAGTAAGGTCTCGTGAGGGTCTATAGCGAATGTACCCACAAAATCCATGTAACCTAATGCAATGCAATGCATGAATGCAACTAAATGAAAATGCAATTAATCTAGTACTAATATCCTACCATACCTTCAAATCCTCTCATGCCATATCAACTTAAGAATCAAAGTAAATACGCAATGTCTTGGTGTCGAAAGTGCAAGTATTCACATAGTCTACTCAATGAGCATGCATAAGTTCTCACAAGCCCATGTCAGGTGTAAGAATAAGTTAGTAAACATGCTAGGCCTACAAGAGTACATCTTTAAGACAACACTTGGGATCTCATATGCAAGAACAAGCAAACACTCACAATCCACTCACAAAGAATATTCACTCAAGAACCAGGGTAAGTGTATCACTCAACTCCAACAAAAATCATAAGCATGCTTGACATTTGGTATCAATCTAACTCTTAACACAACATACATTAATGACGATAATCAAAAGGTCTTTAATTGGGTTGTAACGGGGCTAGGGACAAGGTATGTCAAATAAGCCAAAACAGGTGAAGTGTCAAAAGCTAGTAAGTACCATAATAAATCATACACAACACCCTATTTTCCCCCCACATAATTTTTACTCAAAACAAACACTCAACTAGTCGACTGAAATAGGATCATAACAAACACAAACATGCTCTCATAATATATATATATATATTTTTCTCTTTTTTTTTCTCTTTTTTCTCTTTTTTTTTCTTTTCTCTTTTTTTTTTCGAGAGCTAAATATAACAATAATACAAACAATAACAATAATCCAATGAATTTATTACACATGCCGACTATCAAGTAAACAAACCCAATTTTCAATATTTCCCCCAAAAGTAAGACCAACAATAAACCCCTCCTTACACACCTTATTACTCCCTTAAGCACTCTACTAGCCTTTGACAATGTGGGTTCAAATTAATGAAGGCTAATACAAGAAAAGGTCTAGGCAAGTAATGTGGTATGTCACCGAAAAAATAGGATTAAGCTCAACGGGTTAACTAATTTGTTAGGTCCGGAATAACGTAGAAGGGGGGTTGAATACGTTATTTAAAAATATTTCAATTTTTGATGTGGATATGAAATCAAAAATACTAAATCGAAATAACACAACTGTGTGGGAAATATCTTCTAATAGATAAAACCCGGAGGTTTGTTACACAATCTAATCCTATGGATCAGCTACAAAATCAAACACTCCTAAGGATAGTTTAGGCACGAGGACCTTCTACCCGACACTTCCTGAAAGCGGGCTAAGCCGGCTTTCCTACTAGATGGACTGTCTAGCAGCTTACACAGAGATGATATAAGAGAGAGAATAGAAAGTTGTGTGTTGAGGTGTGTTTTGAAATGAAAATATAACATGCCTATTTATAGATTTTGGAAAGTCACTATGCTGTACTATTCCAACAACCCCCGTGGGCCCCTCCAGCCACTTTTTGAATAGTAGTCGTCATATGAATAGTAGTCGTCATATGAATAGTAGCCGCCATATGAATAGTAGCCGTCATATGAATAGTAGCCGTGAATAGTAACCGTGAATAGTAACCGTGAATAGTATTACTATTTTTGGCTGCTTCTTTTGGGCTTCTCTCTTTTGTTTCAAATATTCTGCTGAATTAATTCTTCTCGGAAAATAGTTCAAGTACCAGATTAATTTAATTATTTATTATAAATAATTAATTAATCTGTTACTTAGTTAATTTTCAGAGTAAATTAATTTTTGACAATACCTTGAGATATTATGTTTGTCCTTGATCGTCAATAGGTTTTGGCAATTCTTTCTATGAATTAATGTGTTGATCCTTCTCGTATGTGCTTACACTTAGTGCACTGGTCTGGTTCACAAGTGACTAGCACTGATCTTGATCTTCACACCTTCGCTATATTCCAATTGATTAGCCTGCAGCAGTATCTTCAATAAATACATGGAATCTTTTGGTCCTTCAACTGAATCATCTATACATCTTATTATGTCACTGAGGCTTGATCATGTTAATGAACTTCTTTCAGCGACTTGATCCTTGTTGGTGCCTGTTCTTCAAATTTCACGTTCCCTGTATAGAGTTAATATTATTTATCTTTTATCCTAGTTGAGTTATATATGTCCTCTATTACATATTACATTACATTATGCTTTACAATCTCCCCCTATTTGATTGTTAGGGTTTGACAAGCAAATACCTAGAGGATAACTCAACTGATACAAGAAAAAATGAAATACAAAGATAAATAATATTAAAGTACATTCTGGATCATATATACATTTTCCAGATTTCCAAGTGCAAGACAATTGTTCCTCTAGACTGAACATATCTTCAAGTTTGCCTTTGCTTTCTTTCCACATAGCACTAATACTCCCATTAGCTTTTCCTTTCCCAAAATAAAGTTAATTCCGTGTCAACAACCTTTTCCTTGCCCTTACGCCTAGTAGCTTCTTGATCATCCACCTTCTCCCCCTCAGTTGGGTTATCCTCCAGAGTAGTAGGATGTGGAGTTCGTAAATTAGACGAAGTTGTCTTCCCCAAGGAATGAATTGCATGACTAAACTGGGATGCCATGGAACTTAATTGAACCTGGAATGCATCATGTTGAATAAGTTGCAAATTTTTGATTTCTGCAATGGATTTACAGATATTTTGCAACTCTTTCTCCATTGTTTGGACCCGTGTAAGGAGTCTGCTATATTCCTTTCTGGTTACAGGTGCATGTGGTTGAGTAGGTTGCTCACTCGTATGTTCTGCAGGTGTTTCACTCAACACTCTATATTCACTCGGTTTAGTGGTTTGGGTTACACTTACATGTTCTGTTGGTGTTTCCCTCAACTTTCCTCTAGAGCTTCCACCGATATGTGTACCTGCAAATGAAATCATCCTAGCCCCTTTTTCAGAGGTCACGGATGGTGCAATGAAAGTTCGTGAGCTTTCGTCCTCGCGTGAAGCGAGTTGCTGACCACTGGTAAAAAGTGGTAAATCTCGAAAGAGATCCAGAGATTTTCCCTCTGGGAGGTTAAACTTGAATCGATTAAATGGCACAAAACCCAAGTTTCCCTCGTACGTCTGTGAAGACACTTGGTTCATGAAAGAACCACCCACCGATGGATCTTTCCGTAAAATGGAAGATTCACCAGCAGTTATTGAGGTAGGTAATTCCACCTCGGATGCCTGTGAAGGCATTTGATCTTTAAAAAGATCATCAACCACTCTTATGTTCCGTGAAATGGAACTCAAGATAGTTGCTCCCGTCAATTCAATCTCATTTACATTTGCACTCATTGGATAAGAAAGAATTGTTTCACTAACAGTTGCAGTTACCTCAGGTTCATTTGGTTTACTTCTTTTAGAATGAGGTAGAGCTGCTGATGTAACGAACTCCTTATGTGGTGCTGCTGAGGCACTATCTCCCTCAATAATGTGAATAACTGGTCGTTTAAGTGACAATTGAGGTGTAGGAGTTTGTTGTGTTTGTGTTTGCATTTGTAGAATGGGCTCTTCGACCTGTGTTAGAGTCGGTGGGATTTCCTGCTCTTGGTCGGGTAAGATGGCCAATGGGGCTGTAGAAACTGTATTTCCTGTGACACAATAGGGAATACAGAGGTTGGAATAGCAAGGATTGAAATATTACCTTGTCGTATACCTGCTCTCACTGGTCGTGGTAACAACGGAAGTGGGACAGTCTTTAGATATTCAGTTAGGACTGTAGGCACATCCGTATATTTCTTTTTGCTTATGTAATTAATTACATTCGTCTTCATGGAAGAACATTCCACCTTTTGACCATTTTCCAAGCGTACCCTGTCTTCATCATTCAATATTAACTGTAGAAACCTTGGATATAGACATTTTACATTTTGAGTCCGAACATCTCTTGTTCCCAAGCGTTTCATTTTTAAAATGATTTGACCAAGCACTATTTTTCCAAAATTAATCCTCAAATTATTGGCGACCGCATACCCTATTATTTGAATAAATTCAGGTATTCGATCTTGATTTGTTCTATCTGAGGAAAAAACATGGTTAAGAGTGTGAAAGAAGAAATTCCAGTACTGGGTTAGAAACGTTCTAGAAAGATTACCAGTATTGAAATTGCCATCTTGGTACCTTATAAACCGAAAGAACATTTCAATCTATTCGGGTGTAGGATCAGAAACGAGATTTTCCATAGGAAAATGAAGAATTCGATTAACATCTCGTTCAGTGACCCTAATCGACCTACCAAATAGTCGATATGTGAATGCACACCCGTCCTGTCCAGAAGTGTTAACCGCACTGCAATATAGTTCACACAATGCATCATGGTTAAGATGCACCTGTGTAACTAAAGCATAGCGGATTAATGAATGTTCATTCAGAAATTGTGTCCAAGCCCGAAATTGCTCATCCTGAATGGTTTCGATTTGCTGAATGGAAACAGGATTAACTTTAGCAATTAAAAAGCTTCCTTGCAATGCCATTTTCAAAAACTTTGAGGAAATTCAAAAACAAGGGTTAGTGCGTAAAACAAGAATATGAAATCCGCTCTAAAAACCACCAACTAGATTGTGAGATCTTTCCGATCAAAGCTTGAAATATTCAGTAATTGTGTGTATATGCTCTGTATATCTGAAAATTGATGATGTTAAACACAAACAAAAACTCATCATTTATAAGGTTTCAAGTATTAGTGGGTTAGGTGTAATAGTGACAGGTTATGTTTGAAAAATAACACCGCTCAATAATTTCTCACCTAACTACCTAATTAGCCGAAAAAACATCTTATCACCGAAACCTGTCGGCCGAAAAAACATCTTATCGCCGAAACCTATCAGTCTATACACATACACATATTTAATACTTCTAATTATTATGGATTTAAAAATAATCACACAGTAAATCAAGAATTAATCCACAATAATCAGATAAACTCACAATTAAATAGACATAAAATTAACAAAATATCATTAATTGATATATGTCAATAGGATATTTATTTAATTATGCTACAATTAACTCAATTATTTACTAACTAATTACCAAAAAATATAGCATTTATATGCGTGGTAATTAATATAGAGATAACTATAATATGTGGACTGGATGCAAATAAATTCACAAGTTCTAAACATATGGACATTTAAAATACATGTGAACTTATAACAAATTGCAGTTATTGATTATCCAAAATTAATTAGACAGATTTAACATCCCAAGTTCACCAACTAACCTGGAGAAAGTGGATTCATCCAGTGGTTTAGTAAAGATGTCTGCAATTTGTTCATCTGTGGGAACAAAATATAATACCACAGTTCCATTCATGACATGCTCTCGTAAGAAATGATACCTGATATCAATGTGCTTAGTCCTGGTGTGTTGAACTGGATTGTTGGCAATGGCAATGGCACTCGTGTTGTCACATAGAATTGGAATTTTGTCCAACATGAGTCCATAGTCCTGAAGTTGATTCCTCATCCACAAGATCTGAGCACAACAACTACCTGCCGCAATGTATTCTGCTTCGGCTGTCGAGGTAGATACTGAGTGTTGCTTCTTGCTGTACCAAGATACCAACCTTCTTCCTAGAAACTGACAGCTTCCAGAAGTACTTTTCCGATCAATCTTACAACCTGCGAAGTCAGAATCTGTATAGCCAATTAGGTCAAAACCTGTTCCTTTAGGGTACCAAATCCCAAGATTGGGGGTTCCCTTGAGGTATCTGAAAATACGTTTAACAGCTATAAGATGTGACTCTTTAGGGTTAGCCTGAAATCTAGCACATAGACAAGTTACGAACATAATATCTGGTCTACTAGCAGTTAAGTACAAGAGAGAGCCGATCATACCTCGATACTTCGTGATGTCAACTAACTTACCAGATTTATCTTCATCAAGCTTGACTGCAGTTGGCATCGGGGTCTTGGCAGTAGCTGCTTCTTCCATCCCATACTTCTTCAGAAGATCCTTTATGTATTTTGATTGGCAGATGAAAATACCATCAGGCTTCTGAACAACTTGAAGTCCAAGGAAGAAGGACAACTCACCCATCATGCTCATCTCGTACCTACTCTGCATTAGCTTAGCAAATCTCTTGCATAGCAAATCATTAGTAGAACCAAATATTATATCATCCACATATACTTGCACCAGAATTATATCATTTTTATGCTTTTTATGAAAGAGAGTTTTGTCGATGATACCTCTTGTAAAACCATTTTCAAGTAAGAACTTGGAGAGAGTATCATACCATGTTCGAGGGGCTTGCTTGAGACCATAGAGAGCTTTAAAGAGAAAGTACACAAAACCTTCAAATTCCTTGTCTTCGAACCCAGGGGGTTGTTCAACATAGACTTCTTCCTCTAGATCTCCGTTAAAAAATGCACTCTTCACATCCATCTGAAAAACCTTAAAGTTGGAGTGTGCAGCAAATGCTAAGAACATCCTGATTGCTTCAAGCCTTGCAACTGGAGCATAGGTTTCATCATAATCAATTCCCTCTTCTTGAGAGTAACCCTTTGCTACCAATCGAGCCTTGTTCCTCGTAACAATACCATTTTCATCCAGTTTATTTCTAAACACCCATCTAGTGCCAATTACAGATTTACCTTTTGGTCTTGGCACCAGCTTCCATACTTTCTGCCTTTCGAACTGATTGAGTTCTTCCTGCATTGCAGTTACCCAATCTGGATCATCAAGAGCTTCATCAACCTTTTTAGGTTCAATTTGAGATAAAAATCCTGCGAAATTGCATTCATTCTGTGTTGCTCTTCTAGTCTGTACACCCGTGTCCGGTTCACCAATGATCTGTTCAAAGGGATGCGCTCTACTCCATACCCTTTGTCTCGGCAGATTTGATCTTGATGATTCCCCAAGTTCATAATTGTGTTGAGAGTGATGACTAGTAGATCCAAAATCTTGTTTGCTCCCCCTGAGGTGTTGCTTTCAAAGTTTGATGAATCAGAGTTTAATGAATCAGCAGATGCATTCTTTGATGTTTCTTCACTTGATTGGGGTTCATTTTCATCGTTCACTTGCTCCCCCTCAACATGTTCTACAGTCTGATCTACTTGTATAGATTGAACAATATTGTCTGAAAGAGTATCAGAATCTTGTAGATCAATATTTATTTCTTCATTCTCAAATCTCAGCTGGTCATGTTCATCAAAATCTTCAACACCTGTTATCTTCTTATCATCAAAAGACACATGGATAGATTCCATGACCACTTTTGTTCTCAGATTATAGACTCTGAATGCTTTTGTCGATAGTGGGTATCCAACAAAGATTCCTTCATCAACTTTTAAATCAAATTTGGAAAGCTGTTCAGGATGAGCCTTAAGAACAAAACATTTACATCCAAACACATGAAAGTACTTCAGGTTCGGCTTCTTATTTTTCACCATCTCATATGGTGTTTTACCATGCTTGTTTATGAGTGTAGCATTCTGTGTGAAACAAGCAGCTTGCACAGCTTCAGCCCAGAAGTAAGTTGGCAGCTTTGCTTCATCAAGCATGGTCCTTGCAGCTTCTATGAGAGTCCTGTTCTTTCTCTCTACTACTCCATTTTGTTATGGAGTTCCAGGTGCAGAGAATTCTTGCTTTATTCCATTTTCTTTACAAAACTCTTCCATGGCTACATTCTTGAACTCAGTGCCATTATCACTCCTTATGATTTTCACTGTATGCTTAGATCCTTTGTCTAGTTGTCTGACATGCTCTGTTAAGATTGATGCAGTTTCTTCTTTCTTGTGCATGAAATACACCCATGTATATCTGGTGTATTCATCAACAATAACCAAAGCATATCTTTTCTTTCCAATAGATATTATATTTACTGGACCAAATAAATCAACATGCAATAAGTGATATGGCTCAAGACTTGAGGATTCAGTCTTACTTTTGAATGAAGTTTTCCTTTGTTTTGCCTTTTGACATGAGTCACATAGGCCATCTGGAGTAAAAACTGATTTGGGCAATCCTCTCACAAGATCTTTCTTCACTAGCTCATTAATGCTGTTGAAATTCAGATGAGAAAGTCTCTTGTGCCAATCCCAGCTTTTTTCAATTGATGCTCTACTCATTAGACAGATTGCAGAGCCATCAGAGTTTGTTGAAAGCTTGGCTTCATAAATGTTACCATGCCTGTATCCCTTCAGAACAACTTTTCCTGTAGATTTGCTTACAACTTCACCGTGTTCTTCAAAGAAACCCACATGATAACCTCTGTCACAGATTTAACTCACACTTAGCAGATTATGTTTGAGTCCTGAGACTAGAGCTACAGATTCAATGATGACATTCCCAAGTTTGATATTGCCATATCCCAGAGTCCTTCCTATGTTGCCATCTCCATAAGAAACACTTGGGCCAGCTTTCTCCACAAATTTTGATAGCAGGGCTTTATTTCCAGTCATGTGTCCTGAGCATCCACTGTCCAGAACAAGGATATTTTTCCTGTTACCCTGCAATCACAAAAACCACTAATGATTAGTTTTAAGGACCCAGACTTGCTTGGATCCTTTGGCCTTATTAAGTTTGTTAGCTTTTGCAGCAGAAGTCTTATCAGAGTTTGTGCTAACATTCTTTTTATCAGAATTTATATATGTAGAATCAATCTTGAATTTATTCAAAGAGGGTTTAAGTTCATAATAATCATAATACAACTTATGATACTCTTTGCATGTATAAATAGAATGCCAAATACTGCCACAGTGAAAACAAGGATTTTGTGGCTTAAACCTAACTGAACCACTCTTAACTCCTGACTTAGAAGGTATAGAGTTTATATTTTTATTCTTCCTGCAAAAAGTAGCAAGATGGTTAGGATTTCCACAGTTGTAACATTTCTTCCTAGGAGCATTGGGAATGGACATATAGTTGTTGCTTTTATTGATGCCTACCTTTCCATTTCTGTTTTTCCTAGGTTCTTTTACCTTGTTCACTCTTTTTAACTCCTTCAGCTTGTGTGTAAGCTGTTTCTGAGACATTAAACTAATATTTACTGATTTGACTTCATCCTGTTTTGGTTTGTCAGATTTTGGTACAAACCTCATATGATTAAGTTTGGGTTTTGCAGCCTTTTCAGTAAATACAGGTTTGGAGGTCTCAGCTTCTAGGTTGGCAGTTTTCTTTTTATCAGTGTAACCTAGGCCTTCTTTCCAACAATCATTCTCTATGATAATCTGAGTATTTTTACCAGAGTTAGTCCAAGTTTTAATAATGTTTCTTTCTTTAGCAAGTTCAGATTCAAGATAAGCATGCCTTTTCAATAATTCAGTTTTAACAAAAATAGCATCATCTCTCTCTTTCTGAATGTTTAACATTTGGACTAATTCTAATTCTAGATAGTCATTTCTCTTTCTCAGGTCTAGACTTTCAGATTTTATTCTTTCATTTTCTAAAGTCTGATCTCTGTAGCTAACATGCAAGTTTTTAAGAAAGATTCTTAACTCAGATATATCAGTAGTATCAAAAGCTAGAGTAGAGTGAGGTACCTTGGTCTCAGTAGCTTCAGAGATACTATCAGCATTTGCCATCAAGGCATAGTTCACCTCATCTTCAGAGTCTGAAGTGTCAGCCCAGTCCTTCTTCTTTGTGATGTAAGCTTGACCTTTATTAGCTTTGGGTTTCTTGCATTTAGGTGCTAAATGTCCTTTCTCACCAAAATTATAGCATTTTATTTTGGACTTGTCCACTTTCCCAGACCTGCCTTCCTCTCCCTCAGCTTTTCTGAAATTCTTCTTTTCGAAATTTGAATCTCTTCGTGTGAACTTATTTCTTTTCCCGAAGTTCTTGTAAGCCATCTTCTTGAAGCTTCTTACCATCAGGGCTGCAAGTTGTTTCATCTCAGCATCACTGCCATCATCATCATAGTCTGTGAGATTGTCAGAGTTTGAGTCATCATCAGAGTTTGATGACTCAGTATCAGACTTTATAATAAGAACCTTTCTGTTGGATTGACTCTTTTTCACAGCAACTTCTTTAGAAGTTTTCTCCTCAGCTTTAAGAGCAATTGACTTAGACTTCCCTCCATGCCTCTTGCTTCTTTGTTCCATCTCAAGCTCATGAGTTTTGAGCATTCCATAGATTTCATCAAGAGACATGTCTTGCAGATCATGATTGTCTCTGATGGTAGTGGCCTTTAAATCCCACTTCTCAGGAAGAGCCAACAAGAATTTCATATTGGAGTCTTCAAGATCATACTCTTTATCTACCAGTGACAGATCATTCAGCAATTTCAGGAATCTATCATATATATCTGTTAATGACTCATCAGTATTTGAGTCAAAGTGCTCGTACTTCTGTGTGAGTATTGTTCTCCTGTTCTTTTTGATGGCTTTGGTTCCTTGACATCTGACTTCTAAAGCATCCAAAATCTCCTTAGCAGTTTTGCATCCAATGACCCTGTTAGACATAACATTTTCAAGGGCGTTATGTAATAAATGCCTTACCTTGGCATCTTTGCTAATAGAGGAGGTATCTTCAGGGGTGTAGTCTTTCTTCTCCTTTGGAATCGTTTTTTTGTTCCTCTCCAGCAACAGCAACAGACAATTTGGTAGGCTTATGTGGACCATCATGGATTCTGTCTAAGTACTCAGGATCTGTAGCCTCCAGAAACATTTCCATCTTCACCTTCCATATGGGATATTCTGATGCCCTGAGTATTGGAACTCTAATTGATTCATATCTGCTTGTTGTTGGAGTTTGTGTTTTCTCTGTCATGATTGTATAGCTTTTTGGATCTTAACTGTTGTATAATAACAGAGTGGCTCTGATGCCAATTGTTAGGTCCGGAATAACGTAGAAGGGGGGTTGAATACGTTATTTAAAAATATTTCGATTTTTGATGTGGATATGAAATCAAAAATACTAAATCGAAATAACACAACTGTGTGGGAAATATCTTCTAATAGATAAAACCCGGAGGTTTGTTACACAATCTAATCCTATGGATCAGCTACAAAATCAAACACTCCTAAGGATAGTTTAGGCACGAGGACCTTCTACCCGACACTTCCTGAAAGCGGGCTAAGCCGGCTTTCCTACTAGATGGACTGTCTAGCAGCTTACACAGAGATGATATAAGAGAGAGAATAGAAAGTTGTGTGTTGAGGTGTGTTTTGAAATGAAAATACAGCATGCCTATTTATAGATTTTAGAAAGTCACTATGCTGTACTATTCCAACAACCCCCGTGGGCCCCTCCAGCCACTTTTTGAATAGTAGCCGCCATATGAATAGTAGCCGTCATATGAATAGTAGCCGCCATATGAATAGTAGCCGTCATATGAATAGTAGCCGTCATATGAATAGTAGCCGTGAATAGTAACCGTGAATAGTAACCGTGAATAGTATTACTATTTTTGGCTGCTTCTTTTGGGCTTCTCTCTTTTGTTTCAAATATTCTGCTGAATTAATTCTTCTCGGAAAATAGTTCAAGTACCAGATTAATTTAATTATTTATTATAAATAATTAATTAATCTGTTACTTAGTTAATTTTTAGAGTAAATTAATTTTTGACAATACCTTGAGATATTATGTTTGTCCTTGATCGTCAATAGGCTTTGGCAATTCTTTCTATGAATTAATGTGTTGATCCTTCTCGTATGTGCTGACACTTAGTGCACTGGTCTGGTTCACAAGTGACTAGCACTGATCTTGATCTTCACACCTTCGCTATATTCCAATTGATTAGCCTGCAGCAGTATCTTCAATAAATACATGGAATCTTTTGGCCCTTCAACTGAATCATCTATACATCTTATTCTGTCACTGAGGCTTGATCATGTTAATGAACTTCTTTCAGCGACTTGATCCTTGTTGGTGCCTGTTCTTCAAATTTCACGTTCCCTGTATAGAGTTAATATTATTTATCTTTTATCCTAGTTGAGTTATATATGTCCTTTATTACATATTACATTACATTATGCTTTACATAATTGATCATGTAAACATGGTATGGTAATATGGGAAAATATGCGGTTATTCCTAAATGCCTTTATCATTTTAATCGTCAAATAATGTCATGCATTTCAAGAAAGACCTCAAACAACTGCTAGCAATGCAAACAATCCGTGGACACTCAAGCAAACGAATAAATTGCAAATATGCAATAAGGCTCAAAACTCACTTGGTGGAAAAACATACTCAATCCCAAGCAAAAATCTCTCTAATGCACCAACTTGTATTCAAAGCATGCAAACTAAATCATCTTGCACATATTCATGTCCTTCTAATCACTTACAACATTCAATAAGTCTACTAGCTTCAACTTACTAGTGTATGTGTGTTCACAAGAACAAAGCATATCACTTCTCAAACAAAAGCGTCAACAACACAAAATTCCTATCAAGCGTGGGTGCAAATGCAACTATTATGAACTCTCATGACATACGAACATAAAAACAGAATGTCCTATATGAAACAAACGTAAATAACACGAACATAAATGCATAATTTACTACTACTAATATGCAAAGCATGAAATCCTACATGAACACATAACACAACAACAACTACTAATCCCTCAAACCACCCCCAAACTTAAAATATTCAATGTCCTCATTGAATGGAAGTAAATACAAGGGATAACAGAAACATACCTACTCGTCCTCCTCCTCGGATGAATCTGGTGGAGGATACTGCGTACGAGCTCCATAGACTGGCCACCTTGCCTGAATACTACAAAACCCACAATTGACAAGAACACAAATTCGTAATAAAAATAAGATTAGAGAAAAAGATTTACCCAATACGAATCAAAGAGGTGAACTTGCAATTAATTCCTCTTTAGAATTGAATTTTTAGAGATTTAAATATAAAGAATAGGAATTGGATTTGTATGTATAGGTGGGTATATAAATAATAATAATAATAATAATAATAACAATAAATAATAATAATAATAATACTAATAATAAATAATAATAATAATAATAATAATAATAATAAATAAAAAATTAATAATAATAATAATAATAATAATAATAATAATAATAATAATAGTAATAATAATAATAATAATAATTAGAATAGAAATAGGTTTAGAATTTTGAAGAAAAGATGAGAAGTTTTGGAATTGAAATAGGAAAAGAATTAGGTGTAAAGTGGAGAATATAAATAGAATGGGGTTGAAAGCTTTTTTTTTTTAGTATATATGTACACGGCAAACAGCGCACAATACTGACCAACACACGCTGAAAAAAAAAAATTCCTCTGGAGCACGCGCAACTAGCGCGCGTGAAAAGCAAACTGCGCTGATATCAGTTGCGCTAGCGCAACTTGCGCAACCGAGGCGCAATTTGCCTTTAGCTCAGTAACGCATGCGCAAGTTGCGCGACAAGGGCGCAATTTGCCCTGAAACGCAGGCTCCTCCTGCGTGACACACCAAAAATCCGATTTTTTTTTTCCACAACACTACTACTCTTTTTTTTTAATACTAATGCATGGGTTGCCTCCCACGAAGCGCTTCTTTAACGTCAATAGCTTGACGTTACTTCCAAGCCTCCATTAAGGATGATAATATTTAGCCTGGTCCTCTCTTCGCGAAACTTCATCATCATCTCGGCGGCACACTTTCTGCTCCTTCTCCTCGCTTGGCCTATTCATGTAGCAACTATATCCTATTCCAATGCCTTCATCTATTGACCAAAAATCTGTCAATTTGTAGAACAACACACACTCGCGAGCTTCGCTTGAATATAATGGAGGAGGGTAAATGTAAGTTTCTGAAGCCTTTGGTTCCTCAAAGAGAACTTCCTCCATTGGCTCTAATGCGCTACCTCCATCTTTAAATTCTGAGACAAGTAGAAGACCTGCATCGTTCCCATGTTCTACAGCCTCTTGGTTCGCACATACCAATTCTTGAAATTTGCGTAGCTCATCATTGTCCTCTTAGTACGCACATAAAAATTCTTGAAATTTGTGCAGCTCATCAATGTCTATCTCAAATTGTGCCCTATCCAAATCATCCACCTCAGTAGCTTGATCAAATTCCTCACATGGCTTGTGAACACTCACATCCTCTTGGAATTTGTCTTCTTCAATTATGCATGCAGTACCCTGCTCCAAGTCATCATTATTTCCTGGAATTGCCTCTAATATGCATTGTTGTTTCTCTTGTTCCAAGGCTCTCACAGCTTGAGCAACTAGAATCTCCAAAGATTTGAGAGACTCCTCATTACTCTTCACAAGCATCCTAATCTCCTCCCTAGTAGGAACCTCATCTGACTGATAAGTAGGAATCGGTTGCTGATGTTGAAACTCTTCACTTCCATAGAAATATGACATATCCGGAACATCTTGCTGGTACTGTTGAGGATGGTATGGAAAATATGGTTGTTCCTCATAACTGACATATGGATCAACTCCTTCGTAGTAACAATATTGTGATGGATCATGAACGCCCAAACACCGCTCACATTGATAAGGCATGGATGTACTCGAATATGCCCACCATGGAAACTCCTCGCATGCCATCTTCAAATACACAAGTACCTGAAACACACCGAACTAAACAAGATAGTCAAGAAAAAATCTGAGTCAGTGAACTCTAACGACCACTATTGACAAGCACATAAACCAAAAATAAAACACCGAAGATCCCCGGCAGCGGCGCCAAAAACTTGTTTGCACTAAATCACGCAAGCGTACGTGGTCACAAGTAATACAGATAGAAGTCAAGTTCGTTCCCACAGAGATCTGGTTATGGTTTTAATTCAGTAGATGCACCTATGCAACAATGTATGATTATTATTCACTGCTAAGACAATTAACAAATTGGGGTTTGAATAACTAAAATTAACTAAGGAATTAAATTAACAAACTAAGAATTAACTAACTAACAATAATTTAAATCAAATTACTTCTGCAAGAGAAAACATGGGATCCTAACTTCATTAAATACTTTGCTTAGATCTGACACCTTTAATCACTATATGCAATGGTTATGATATCTGATCGAATAACACGAAACCAGCACACGCTACCTGTCAGCATACGTATACCAAACTAAACATACATCCACAAAAGAGATAGAAGATGAATAGACACCAATTATGCTTAGATCCTATATGTCTATAGAATTTGAAAACATAACGGTTGAAGAACAAGTTATCCATAATGATCACATAGGGCAATATAAGTATTCTCATCTCATACTACGAATCACGTTGATAAACAATCATGAACCTATGCTAGCATGGCAAGTTCTAAATCTCAAGATCCACTTTCACTTTACAAGAGATTAACATATTAGATGTTAGCTACGCATCTAACAATTAAGCATAACCATACGAGGATATCACATATACATCACACACAGATCTTTAAAGCAATCAAGATACTAAAGCTCCATAAATAAATCCGTTAGAATCCCATGACAACGATTAGTTCATAATCTAACCTCTCGTCATCATGGGATCTGATGAAACCATGATAAAAACAAAGTATGAAAAAATACAAATAAACCTAAGTAATTGATATGTAATGGTTTTCTCCTCCTAATGATGATGATCTAATTTTACAAGGGTTGGATGTGTTTATATAGGCTCTAGACATCTTGCCCAACAAGAAAATACCAAATCAGAATTATAATAGAAGTACGTTTCCTAAACTGATTATGATTTAAAGGGAAATTCGCAGCTGTCTTTCCTTCATTAATTCTGGAACGTTCCAGCTGCAATTGGGCCTCTGGACCACTTTAGAATGATAGAAAATCTCGTTATCTTCGCGTGGACAGTAAGATCGCCCAAAACTGACTTCTAGAACTCAAGATATGGCCCAAACAGTGAATCTCACGCGTGCAGCCCAATAAATCCGAATTTTAATAAATTAAATCTCCAAAAACGACAAAAACATCCACCATAATCAACATCCTTGTAAATCTGCACAACTAAACAAAACACATCAAAACTACAAGAAACTTGAGTCCAAGACAATCAATTTAAGGCGATTTAGATTGCTCCAAGTGGATATAAAATCCACTTATCCTCTATCATGGTGAGATGCGACGAATATAAGCGGTTATATTCGACCGTTGTATCATTGGGTCTAACTTAAATGAGTCATCATAATAAGGTGAAAATAAACGGTTATATTCAACTATTATGAACTTAGAAGCATAGAGTTTGGTTCAAAATCTATTAGATAGATAAGATCAAATGTTGTTCACCAAACTATCCAAGAATTATATATGATATAATTGACAACTGTTGTCTACCTAAATAATCATGTTTTAAGGACTACCAGTGGTTGACTTAGGATATGACTAAATATGGATCTTGGCTCACTAGAAAGATTTATGGGATATTCTTTCCGATTTAATAGTAAGGGCTATTAATTTGATAAAAATAGTGGGAGATATATTATGAATATGTCATAATCACTTGAACATAATTATTGTAACAATCTAACTTATCTTATGCATTTTATCATTGTAGAAAACAAATGGCACAAAACACAAACAACACTTTCTCTGTGCGATCAGTCCTTGAGAAGGACAAGCTGACAAGATCAAACTTCCTAGACTGGTATAGGAATTTGAGAATTGTTCTCATGCAGGAAAAGAAATCTTATGTGATTGATATTCCTCCACCGGCAGCCCCTGCTGCCAATGCCACTCTTGCTCAACAAAATGCTTATCAGAAGCATTTTGATGATGCGACTGATGTGGCTTATCTTATGCTTGCCACTATGGATGCTGAGCTTCAGAAGCAGCATTTTGATATGAATGCTTATACTATGTTTGAACATCTTTCAACGATGTTTCAATCATAGGCTCGTGTGGAAAAGTTCAACACGAGCAAAGCACTCTTCTCGTGCAAGCAGGGCAACGGACCAGTCCGACCACATGTTCTAAAGATGATTGGGTATTGTGATTACCTTGCTCGTTTGGGTTTCCCGCTTCAGCGAGAGGCTCAAGTCGATATAATCTTGCAATCTTTGAACAGCGACTATACTCAGTTCATTATGACTTTTAATATGACTGAGCAAGAAAAGACTCCTATAGAATTGTTGGCCATGCTGAGGACCACTGAAGCAAATATGGTCAAGGCACCTGAGAAAGCTCCCATAATGATGGTGGGCAAGAAAGGTGCTAAGGGAAAGGGGAAATGGAAGGGCAAGAAAAAGGTTGCATCAAAAGATCTTGGTCCTTCTAAGCCCTCTTTCAAAAAGGCTAAAAAGCCGAAGGGAGATGTCGCAAAGGCTGACAAAGGTGATTGTCACTATTGCCACAAGCCTGGTCACTAGAAGAGAAACTGTCCAGCTTATTTGGAGGATCTGAAGAAAATGAAGGGTGTTCAGATTTCCGGATCAGGTATTTATGTTATAGAAGTCAATCTGTCTATTTCTACATCTTGGGTATTGGATACTGGATGTGCTTCTCACATTTGTATAAATGTGCAGGAACTGCAGAGAAGTAGGACTTTGGCTAAGGGAGAAGTGGACCTACGAGTAGGCAATGGAGCAAGAGTTGCTGCTTTAGCTGTAGGGACTTATTATTTATCTTTGCCCTCTGGGCATGTTTTAAAACTTGAAGACTGTTTTTACGTGCCTACGATTCGCAGAAACATTATTTCTGTTTCTTGTTTGGACAAGAAAGGTTTTTCGTTTACATTAAAGAACAATAGTTGCTCTTTTGCTTTGAATGATTTAACCTATGGTGTTGCGCGTTTATTTAATGGTTTATATGTTCTTGATTTAGATAATCCTGTCTGTAACACAGAAAACAAACGACTTAAAATTAATGACTCAAATCAAACATACCTCTGGCATTGTCGTCTAGGCCATATAAATGAGAAACGCATATCCAAATTACATAACGATGGATACTTGGATAAGTTTGATTTTAAATCATACGATGAATGCGAATCTTGTTTGCTTGGTAAGATGATTAAAGCCCCTTTCATTGGTAAGGGTCAAAGGGCTACTGAACGTCTGGAGCTAATACATAGTGATGTATGTGGTCCAATGCGTGTGATGGCTAGAGGAGGCTACTACTACTTCATAACATTTACTGATGATTTCAGTAGATATGGATATGTATATCTTATGAAGAATAAATCCGATTCCTTTGAAAAGTTCAAAGAATACAAGGCTGAAGTAGAGAAGCAAATAGGTGGAGGTGCAAGTATTAAGATCTTACGATTCGATCGTGGGGGTGAATACCTAAGCACCGAATTTAAAGAGTATTTAAAAGAGTGTGGTATTGTATCACAACTCACTCCGCCAGGCACACCTCAATGGAATGGAGTTTCAGAGAGGAGAAATCGCACCCTGTTGGACATGGTATGATCGATGATGAGTCATGCAGATCTTCCAATTAGTTTCTGGGGTTACGCTATAGAAACAGCGGCTTTCACACTTAACCATGTTCCCACTTAGAAGGTTCAAAAGACTCCATACGAGATATGGATGGAGAAACGGTCATGCTTGAGCTTTATGAAAGTTTGGGGATGCAAGGAGTTTGTGAAACATCAAGTATCTGACAAGCTTGGACCTAAATCCGAAGAATGCAATTTTGTGGGATACCCTAGTGAAACAAAGGCGTATTATTTTTATAGTCCTTCTGAGCAAAAAGTGTTTATTGCTCGAGATGCTGTCTTCATGGAAAGATATTTTGTTTCCAAAAGAAATAGTGGGAGAACTATAGATCTCGATGAAGATCGAGAACCACAAAATACCATTGAACCTGAAGTGGAACAAGAGCAGGATAATGATAATGCTCAAGAAACACAGGTTGTTCGTAGATCTGGTAGAATTCGCCATGAGCCAGAGAGATATGGATTTCTCTTGACTCAATGTGGTGATTTGATGCTCATAGATGAAGATGAGCCTCTCACATATCAAGATGCTATGAACAGTCCAGACTCTAAGAGATGGCTTGAAGCCATGAAATCCGAGATGGATTCCATGTACGAAAACCAAGTATGGAATTTGGTTGATCCACCTGAAGGGGTAAAACCCGTAAGGTGCAAATGGGTTTTCAAGAAGAAAACTGACATGGATGGAAATGTTCAGACCTATAAAGCGAGGCTGGTTGCAAAAGGTTTCAAACAAATTCATGGTATTGACTATGATGAAACTTTCTCACCAGTGGCTATGATCAAATCCATAAGGATTTTGCTTGCCATTGCAGCATTCCATGATTATGAAATCTGGCAAATGGATGTCAAAATATCCTTCCTTAATGGAAGCCTTGAAGAGGATGTGTACATGACACAACCTGAAGGTTTTGTCGATCCAAGGAATGTTGGCAAGGTATGTAAATTACGTCGATCCATTTATGGATTGAAGCAAGCCTCTAGGAGATGGAATATCCGTTTTGATGAAACAGTCAAGGAGTATGGCTTTATTCAAAACGAGGATGAACCTTGTGTTTACAAGAAGGTTAGTGGGAGCCATGTGGCATTCATAGTACTATATGTTGATGATATACTACTAATGGGGAATGACATACCTTCTCTAAAGGCTGTTAAGACTTGGTTAGGGAGCAATTTCTCTATGAAAGACTTAGGAGAGGCAACCTACATTCTAGGAATGAGGATCTATAGAGATAGATCTAAAAGGATGATCGGTCTAAGTCAGGGTACATACATTGATAAGGTTTTGCATCGTTTTGGTATGCAAAATGCAAAAAGGGGTTATGTCCCCGTGTCTCAAGGGATAACGATCTCTAAAGACCAGTGTCCGAAATCATTGGATGAGAAGGACCACATGAGTAAGGTTCCATATGCATCAGCAATTGGATCTATCATGTATGCAATGGTATGTACTCGCCTAGATGTTTCGTATGCTTTGAGCATGACGAGCAGATACCAGTCTAATCCAGGTGAAGGTCACTGGACGACAGTCAAGAATATTCTAAAGTACCTGAAAAGGACTAAAGATTCATTCTTGGTGTATGGAGGAGAGGAGAAACTGGTTGTAAAAGGTTACAACGATGCAAGTTTCCAAATAGACAGGGATGATACAATATCACAGTCTGGTTTTGTGTTTTGTCTAAACGGAGGTGCTGTAAGCTGGAAGAGTTCAAAGCAAGAAATAGTAGCTGATTCTACAATGGAGGCTGAGTACATTGCAGCTTGTGAAGCGACTAAGGAGGCTGTTTGGATTCGAAAATTCATTACTGATTTGGAAGTGGTTCCATCGATTGCAGATCCCATTTATCTATACTGCGATAATAATGGGGCCATTGCACAGGCTAAAGAGCCTAGATCGCACTCCCGATCCAAACATATACTCAGGAGATATCACCTCATTCGAGAGATTAATGAAAGGGGTGACATACACATATGTAAAGTGCACACAAATGATAACATTGCAGATCCACTGACCAAAGGCTTGTCGCAGCAAAAGCACGATGGTCACACTAGTTCCATGGGTATTAGATACATGGGTGATTGGCTCTAGTGCAAGTGAGAGATTGTTAGTGTAGGTGCCCTAGAGGCAATACATTGTTTCTTGAACAAACCTTTATGTCATTTGATTATTAAATAAACGTATTTATTATGACTTTAATTACTGCGATATATTTGTTAGCATAATAAGTGTCCTTAGAATCATGATACACATTGTATAGTTTAAGTACATGACTTGAACTTGAGATTATATAATATATCATATTCTTAAATGTCCCTAGTCAAAGTATTATTATATAGGACAATGATAATATACAGATAGACTAGTATGTTGTTTGACAGATAACCACATCTCATTGGTTATAAGTATGGAGATACTAAAGTCAATACATAGGTACATGTAGGAGTACATGGTACTGGACAGACCCACAAGTGAGATTCTTTATGTTTAATAAAGTCATAAGAATGACTCACAGTGGTAATGGTGTAATGATCATTTGACTTGAGATCATTATATTTCTATACGAGGATTAATATACTTTGACAACATTAAAAGTTACCTTTGACCGGGTGATGATAAAAGTGGACATCGGGTATATCATGAGTCGTATGAGAAATATGAATGATAGATAAAGGATTTAACCCTCCTATAATTAGGAGAGATATTATTGGCCTCTTGATTGAGTGAGACTATAAAATGCATGGCCGTGCTCAAATAATGATTTGTTTTTAATAGACTACTCATTGATCAAGTAAATCCGGATTAAATATTGAAGAGGATGACTAAAGACATGCCTCGAGTTTAATCTATAATATTTAGTTAAAGGGATTATATTACACGGAAACATTAGTCACGAAAGGTTTAAATTGGATCACCAATTATTATTATTACTTGGGCAGCAATGATGTATTACTAGATACCGCTCATTGTTTATAATTTTATTGGAGAATAAAATTATTGTCAATTAAATAATAGCCTATAGGGTCGCACATATTGAGCACTTAAAGGAATAATTAATTTAAATTATGGATTTAAATTAATTGATGATTATTTGAATTTTATTATATTAATTAAGTGAGACTTAATTAATTGAAATAATATAAATTCGAATTAGAGAAGTATTTTTGCACATAATAATTAAGTGTGACTTAGTTATTAATTAAATGATAGAATTTCGTTTTATTATTTAATCCTAAACCTAATCAGGTTGGGCTTTTGCTATTAGGGCCTTTTTAACCAGTCATTATAAATAGATAATGACAGGTTAAGAGGATTTAGGTTTTTTGTGAAAAACCCTAGAGAGAGGCAGCAAGATAAGGCAGAAAAACGAATCATCAAGAGGGAGGCTAGTATGTCCGTTCCGAAGTCAAGTTCGTAAGTCATTCTTGAAGGTGCTCGTGTGGATACCATAGAGATGTTTTCCGAGAGGTAGACACAAGTCGTGAAAGCTAGGTTCTCCGTTGAGTTCGTGAAAGTAATTTTATTGAAAGGTACGATTCGTTATCTCCATAATCTGTCCATAATTATACATGGATCCTGCGTTTGGGTTTTGAAATTTTTGTTATATTTACGTTATTCCGCTGCGTTTTATGTCTCGGAACCCAACATAAGTTATAAGTAAAACCTATTTTTTTCTGTTTCTTTTTTGGTATGTTTAAGGAAGATTATTCGATTTTAGGGGATTTAATATTGGTGCTTTTTCGATTTTTCAGGGCCCAGATGTTCATCTATTGGAGCTGAAGTTGTACCTTGAGTCACCTACAGGAGTTGGCTTCTCTTTTTCGACAAACAAATCCTTTTATGACTATGTTAATGATGAAATGACAGGTTTAGCTTCTATACTCATTTACATTACTTTGGTTTCAGTCTTAAATATGTACTTTTCCTAGTAAAAGAGAAAAGAAAGTTGATTAAGGTTCCTTACTTTAGTTTTTCTTTCTGTTTTAGATTAAGTACTTTCATTTCATTATGCAGAAAAGTTAAATTTTATCTAGTCCATAACTTTAAGATAATTCCAGCTTTTATTTAGGAATGAATCTTACCTGTAATTTCACTATTCTTGTTCACGTTTTGTCAGCGCTTTTTGTCAATGCAAGACAACCTTGTTTTTCTTCAGCATTGGTTTGATCTCAAATATTAAGCCTGCATTATACTTATATAAAAGGGTCGCATGAATTCAGAACAAATTTTTAATAAATTATCTAATGGATATGAATAATTTGAGCCTCAAAATTTTACAATTGTGCTAATAAGCTTATGGTCTTTTCTTTAGCAAGCTGAAACTGTTGACATAGAGACTTGCGAACAGATTACCAAAGCCTATCCTACTACAGGTAAATGATTTGAGGGTTTAATTTAGATGTACTCTTTCAGTATGGATGATGCATAGTAACTGTTACGTTTACATTACTTTTTAGGAATTTGAATTAACAAGCTGTTATCTTGTTGGAAGTGTGGTTTTTTTAAAAATTTATATTCCAGAGAGGATTCCGATTAGTCGGACCCACCATTGTACACTCCTTTTATGGGTAAATAGCGGAGACACGGATGCTGTAGTGCCAGTGACACCATGGTGCCCCTGGTACACTCAAGCCGAGGTACATTTTATTATTTAATTTTAACTTAGCCACTAAAACACTATTAATTCTTTTGTAATCTGGTATTTTCATGCATGTATGCTTGTTTATTGTACCGCCAGTATACTTTTTTACTTATACTCTTCTTTATTGAACTCCAGGGCTCTTCATGGCAACAATGTGTTATCTTCAATTCTTCCCACCACCATATCACACTGATCGTACGGGACACTGATGGTAGGCCCATATCACAGTGATCTTGCGGAGCTTTGTGGCACCATCTGTTATTTTAATTCTAGGATATCTTTTGTTTAGACCATCTCCTTTTGTTGTTAGTATATGTAATTTCTAGGATATCTTTACGCCAACATGTTTTATTTTGGAGTTGAAGATTGTGAAATGGAAAATATTATCAGAAGTGTTTTAACAGAAGTGTGTTAGCTTGTACTGGAAATTGTATTTATCAGAAATGTATTCTTAATTTTTCATTACAAAGGTGTTGCAATAGCTATAACAAAGTGTTGACATATGCTATAACATTTATCAAAAAATGTTGTAATAGTTTAATTTGGTGTTGCCATATGCTCCAACAAAGTGGTGCTAAAGATAGGTTCTCATAAACAAAGTGGGCCCCACTTGTGGGTTCCAAAAAAGTGGGTCCCACTTATGGGTCCTGCCACGTGTCAGTGGGTCCTGCCACGTGTCAATGGGGTCCTACCACGTGTCAGTGGGATCTAGCCACGTGTTAGTGGGTCCTGTCATGTGTCAGTGGCCATTTACACCAAATGTGTATCCTACGGCAACACATTTTATCATGTTGCTGTAAGTGTAAAAGTGTTGCTATTGACCCTACGCCAATATCGAAAAAACTAACACCCGAAAAGTGTTGTCGTAGATATTGTTTAGGCTACGCTAACAATTTTTTGGCCTTCGGTAATAGTTTTAAAGTGTTGTCGAAGGCCATCTATGGCGTAGTGAAATCTCAAAAAAAATCTCCAAACTTTTTTCAAATATGGCACATTTTTATTTTTGTCGATTAAAGAGAATAAATGAAAACATTTTTATTTTTGTGATAAATAATATTTTAAATTTCATCCAATTATTAGCACTCTTTTTCAATTATTAAAATTTTTCAAATAATATATTTTTCACTAATTACAATACGTCACATCAACTTACCCGTTACTTCTTTATTGACATGGTAAGAGCACCTTCAATGGTGTTAGCTAAAAATGATTGGCTAAATTATATAAAATATTGATTATGTAAAATTTGTCGAACCTGTAAGGCATTGTGTTCCGAGGGTATTGACTATAATGATTGACTATATTTTAAAAATGGTATGTTATTAATATTTCAAGTTGTTATTAATGGAATATATAATTTTAATATAGAAATAAGTGATGTGGCAATTCACTACAGGTCTTGATGAAATTCCTAGCTTTGTGAGGTTCGACAAATATAGCCAACATCAAGAGATTATCTATAATTATAGATAAGGGTTTTGTCCCGTTGGAGTGCAAAATATTTTGCACATTCTTTATAATTTTTATTTATAGTAATTATTTTCAAATTTTACCTAAGAGGTTTCTGCATTGGAGATGCTCTAACAAACTTTTTTAATTTATAGAATTATCATCCTTCTCAAATTTTGAATTTAGATTCCCCCGGAATTTCAATAACTTTGATGGAATTTCGATAACTTTGATGGACTATACGAATTTTTGATCAGTTAATTTTAATTTAATCGATTAAAATTAATTTTTATAAAAATAATTTTTAATCCAATTTTTACATAATTGAATGATTAATTAGCTATTAATGAGCCGATTTTTATGTAAAACTGCACTAGCAGTCTTGGTCTAACGATCCAGTACCTTTTGCCAAGGCCCAACATAACGCACTGTCCCCCAGCAGCGGCGCAACAAGTTTAAAACATTTCCTTCAAGATTCCTTAAACCACATCGCAGGTAATTTAAAACATTTCCTTCAAGATTCCTTAATCCACATCGCAGGTAATTTAAAATGTCAATTGTCTACTTTTATACTCCCTCCGTCCCACTTATTTTATCCTCATTTGACTTTCTTGGCCAAGTTGATAAAACTTTGACCTTAAATAATAATTTAATTATTTATGCTTTCATAAATTTAAAAGTTGGATATTGTAATATGATAAGTGTATTTTGTGATAACAATTTTTTTAAAAAATATAATTGTCATATAATATAAGTAATTCTCATTACAAAATTGGTCAAATTGACCAAAATTTGGTCAAAGTGACAAAATTAGTGGGACGGAGGGAGTATTCATTTTCTGTAGATTTATATTTTTAAATAACAAATCAATGTATATAATAGTGTCTGTTGAGTTTTTGCTACAGTTTAACTTCAAAAACTGAAAATGCCCTGAAAGTTGTTGTTAATTACAAGCTTGCCTGACAGCCTTTACCTTATCAATTACTACAAATTCAAACGATTTGTTGCTGTTGCTGCCGCCACGCACGTGTGCTGCTAATAAAAAAGCTTTATAATATTACGTAAAAAGCTTCTCCCGGAAGCTGCTTTTCTTAACCATACCCTCTTTACTTCATTGCTTTACATTCAAATTTCAAATAAAAAATATCTACTTCCTTCTAATCTTAAACAACACAGTTCAAAGTTAATCTAAATCTAATTCTCATCTCCGTTAACCAGACTTCATAAACTACGATGAAGGAGGTTGTTCTTTTTTTAGTATGATCTCTATTAATCAGATTTCTTTTCTTCTCTCTCATATTTATATTCCGTTATTTTTATATCAATGTATATAATAGTGTCTGTTGAGTTTTTGCTACAGTTTAACTTCAAAAACTGAAAATGCCCTGAAAGTTGTTGTTAATTACAAGCTTGCCTGACAGCCTTTACCTTATCAATTACTACAAATTCAAACGATTTGTTGCTGTTGCTGCCGCCACGCACGTGTGCTGCTAATAAAAAAGCTTTATAATATTACGTAAAAAGCTTCTCCCGGAAGCTGCTTTTCTTAACCATACCCTCTTTACTTCATTGCTTTACATTCAAATTTCAAATAAAAAATATCTACTTCCTTCTAATCTTAAACAACACAGTTCAAAGTTAATCTAAATCTAATTCTCATCTCCGTTAACCAGACTTCATAAACTACGATGAAGGAGGTTGTTCTTTTTTTAGTATGATCTCTATTAATCAGATTTCTTTTCTTCTCTCTCATATTTATATTCCGTTATTTTTATATTATGCAATGTTTCTCATATCTTTCTTCTCCTCTATTTCACATTCAGATTTGCACGCGATTTAGACAATACGATGTGTAAGTGTTTCAAACTCTGTAATATGTTGCTTTTGTTTTGATTGGGTATATTTCTTATGTTTTGAGAATTTTTTTTGCAGACTTAACTTTGGATGAAGTGTTTGATGAGTTGTCCCACAGATGTAAGTTTCCTTTTAAGATTGTGATTTGTGAGCCATATAATGGTCTAAAGTTTGCTGAGACGGTGTTCGATAATTTGCCCCAGAGAAATTTTTTATAAATTTGTAAATTTGTAGGTTTTTTGTTTGTAATTTTGTTTCTTTTAAGACTGTGAGCAATATAAGTGTTTGATGTGTTTGTAGATCTTCTTAATTACTTTTGTATGCTCAATTTGCAGGTGATTAATTGAATCTTGGTTTATATGTACACAATACACCTTTTTTGTTAAAGCAAAGCATTGTATTTTTATGTACCTCACACCACAGTAGCCTTCATAGGAAAGATTGGATTATAAGTTTTTTTATTGTTTTTTTGTTAAATTACTTAGCTTTTCTTTGGTCAGTTTATATGCAGTTCTGGAGGGATGGAAATTATTCATCCTGCAGACTTTTTGAAAGATTTTCACATACCTGATTACATACGTATTCCTCGCACGAAGGGTGATTATCTTCGTCATGTACCTGCATGCCCTGTAGTGGTATTCATCAACTCTAAAAGTGGTGGTCACTTGGGTAGGGATCATCTGATCACTTATCGTTCTGTCCTGAATCCAAAGCAGGTCTCTTTGTCATATTATGAATGTGGTTACATGAAGAAACTCCTGATAATGTGTTATGGACACTTTTTCTGAATCTGGAAAAACTCAAGGCTAATTAAGATGAACTGGTAGAGATGAGAGTAATTGTAAGTTGGGCTAAATTAATTTCTTAGCATGAATATCTAATTTATTACACATATTCTTCATGATAATTTTTGACCTGAAGTATGTCATCAGGTTGCAGGCGGGAACGGCACAGCTGGTTGGCTACTCGGGGTTGTTTGTGATCTACAAGTGAACAAGTACAAGTCTAGCTACTAATTCAATGTAGAGTAAACCATTTTAACCCCACAACTGACCACTATAACAAGTGTCAAAAATTTCAGGTTGTTTGATTTAGGTGAAGTCGAAATCTGCATCCTAAACATGAGCTCTAATAACATGTTTGATTAAATTTCTGCTCTTGAAGTGTTTGATTAAAGATCTAAGTGAGTTTTTGGTTGAATAAATTTACTAATGCATTTTTATCTTTTTCCATTTCTTAACAGTTGCTGCTTTGACTGTTAAGATATGCACTTTTATCTTTTTGGTTTTCAATTTCTTTTTGGTTCTGTGTTATTTGGCCTTTAAAAACAATAAATATGCGCTATGCGGCCTTTATTTTGAGGCCCATCTTTCTGATTTTGGTACTGTGATATCCATCCCAACTGCTAAGACTCATGCATCAACTTATGTTTTAGGCACTATCGGTTACATAGACCCTGAGTATGCCCGGACATCTCCTTTCTATTAACTTATGCTGCTGCTTGCAAATGCTTTAATTCGTTAACTAAAACTAGCTGGTACACCAGATTAAATTTTCATTCTTTTAAAATCTGTTTCATGTTTTAGATATTATCCAAGGTAGATACTGATACAACAATGGATGTTGTGGATCCTGAAGTTATGCTTACAGGCATCGATATTTCTCATGTTAGAAATAAGTTTCCAACTTGCCGATTTTACATAACCATCCGTTACATTCTACATAGCGGCCAATTTTACATGGCATATCGGGAGATAACTACTCCCAAGTCCCTCCATGTGCTGTGCTGTTTTGATTAGGCATACATGGGAGGAGATAAAAATTATTTGTTTATTCGAGTAGAATGTAATTTCCGCAATTGTCACACTAATATGTACGGAGTATGTAGTTTCTGCTCTATTATATGTTGCTGCATAAAACATCTCTTAAATATCATGTGTGTTGATTTTGGATTATGTTATAATTCTTAGGTACTTCATAGAGATGTGTTGATACTGAACTGAACATGCTTGGACTTGCGAAAAGAGTTGGTGCACGGTTCTTGCTAACTAGCACCCGTGAGTGTATAGTGATGATCCCCTTCAACATCCCCAGGTTGAAACTTACTGGGCCAATGTCAACCTCATTGGTAATTGAACTTACTCCTTTTCCTTATTATTTATCCAGTTCAGCTTTTTGAAGTATTCTTACTATCTTCACTTGAATTATCGTAATTTGTATCTCAAGCCTTTGTTACTAAAGTGAATAATGAAAGAAGCTCAAGTAATTTTAAACACGTAGTAATCTACGCAGCTGAATTCCTTTAATAAGATTCCTGGTTTGGAATTGCTACAGGTGTTCGGAGCTGTTGTGATGAAGGAAAGCGTGTGGCTGAGACATTAACCATGGACTACCACAGGGGACTTAATGTTGAGTTTTTTTTACTGCAATATGTATTGTCTGTGATAAGATCACATTTAGCAAGAATATGTGATCACACTTTGCTATTATATGTATTTTAAAATTATCCGTTGTGTGGTAATGTTGATGTTTAGGCATTGTTCTACAATTGTATAAGATGTAGGGCATTTTGGTGGAATTATACACCAAGAAATGTTGATTCTTTGTCCAAAGATTGTGTTATTGATATGTATTCCCTGCAGCCCCACAAAACACCAGTACCCGGTACTATGTCATTTTCTCGAAAACCTGAACTTGAATGATTAAATGAAAATTTTGGATGTTGAGAAATCACAATATTGATTCCTAGAACTGAAAATTAATGTGGAGAGTGGTAGCACATCTATAGCTTGGTTCCTTAGAATTTCTATGCTACTGAAGATTGAATGTGCGCGGTTCATGAATTGAACATCAATTTACCGGTAAAGATATCATCGTAAAGCCTCTTTGTACCTCTCTTATAGTTCTGCAAATTTCTTTTTTATTTTGTAGATATTGGAGGGTCTTCTCAAGCTGCCAGAAAATAAGGAGTGTGTAGATTGTCGTACCAAGTACGATATTTTGTACTGATAAACTTGATGGCGTAGAATGTATAACAGTATAGATTTCATTAAAATTTATGAGATCAAAACGAAATATCATGAATGCACCTTAAATTGTATTATTTAATTATTGACTATTATATTATTTGTTACGTTCGAATTATTCTCCTGATGTATAAATACTATTAATTTATTGGATTCTTGAATTAAAAGAATTTATGTTTGATTTCAAAATAAAAATTAAAAAATTGTCTCCTCTAATGTTTTGAATTCAAAATTTTTGAATGAGGTCTCTTAAATACTAAAATTATTTATAAATAATTTAACATTAGATTATTTTTGAGAATGTAATTTTGTTAAGATCAGACTAATTAGTGTTAAGATTTAAAATGAATTAACTCAAAAATATAAAAGTTTAGAATTAAATTAGTTGTTAACAATTTTGAAATTGATTTGAAATTAAATTAAATACCAAATATAATATTCTATTTTTTTTTTTGAAAATATATAATATTCTATTTGATCTCTCTCATTCTTATATTAAAACTTTAACATGTCAAGCACAAGTCACAAGTATAAGAAATTTCATCATAGACAAATGATTTTGTTAATAATATTTGTTTTTTTACGGAGAACCCTTGACGGGGTTTGGTGCGAAAATAGTGGTATATAAATATTATTATGGTGATTTTTGTCAATTTTTTTTTATCATTGTTATTATTATATTTGCTTATAAGTGTGTTATATGATTTTTTTTTAATATTTTTATAATTTCTTTATTCTATTAAAATTTATAAATTAAAACGAACATGTTTTTTTTGTTGGCAAATGATTTAACTTAAAAATATGTGGCGTTATGTTATTTTTATTATGTTTGTTTATTATTTATGAATATAAAAATTATGCGGCAATGATAATCATGTATATGTTAAATATTACATTTCAAGTATAAATTATTCGATAAATATGTTGTGTGTATCAATATATTTTTAAGATCTATGATATATCTATTTTTATTTTTATATTTATCATTTTTTTATGATTCAAGAGACTCCTTATTAAATATTAAAAGTTTAATTATAAGGAAAACGTTATTTTATCAAAATTTAGTTATCAATATTTTTTTAGATTTATAATTTTTCTAAACTCAATTTTATTTCATCATATACAGGATTCGAGGCGCCGTCGGAGACGGGACCGAGGAGTATCCTTATTAAATATTAAAATTTTTAATTATAATATAAAAATATATTAAATCGGGTTATGTTATATAGAAATTATTGATAAAATAATTTTTTATTTTTATTTAATATATAGAGTTCGAAATTTCACAAAAAATGAAATCGATTAAATTTTTATGAATTAGCAAATTTTATAAATAAATTTCTTTTTTAATTTATGAATATACAAGTATAGCTCACATTACTTATTAAATATTGAATATTAAATGCGTAAATTACTTTTTTAATATATATTTAGTTATCAATTTTTTTTTAAGATTTATCATTTTTCTAAATTTAAAATAAATTTATTGTATATAGGATTCGAGGCGCCGTCGGAGACGGGGCCGAGGAGGATACTTATTAAATATTTTAAATTTCAATTATAAAAATAGATTTCTATTAAATTAATATCAACATAAATATTGTTAAATTATTTAATTACAATTATCGTGATGATATGTTATAGTCTTTAAGAAGCAGTTATGTTATGAAGAAATATAAATTTTGATTTTGGTGTATATGAAATTTGACATTAACAAAGAAAATAAGGTAACCATTCGTGTTACATAAACAATTCGTAAATTTGAATTTTTGTTAAAAGATTTCAAAATTCATCTTAATAACAAAAATCATGTTAATATATAATTTATTTAATTTAAAATTAAAGGCCATACTACGGTAGGCGTAATTTATTATATTATATTAACTCTTTAGTGCACTAAAGACAACTTCATGAATATAAACGAAACCAAACCAAACATAACAATGTCATATTTAAATTTCAAATCAAATTAGAAGAAGGATACATGTAAAAGGAAGAGAACAATTGAAGACCAAAGTTTATATTATGTAGTGTTAGCAATTAAGGAATTGTACTATTTAATATCTGGCCTCATGTTCCAGTCAACTCAAACATAGAAGGAGTAAGCAGACACACTTTCAATCATGAACTACTGCCTCCGGATGTAAGACGTTTGACTTTTTTGCACGTATGACTACATAGCTAAAATTATTATTTTTTAAAATTTCTTTTTCTAAATAAAAATTTTAATATTATATTTTTATTTAGAAAAAGATATTTTAAAAAATAATAATTTTAGCTATGTAGTCAAAACACCTAAAGTTACGTGCAGAAAAGTCAAATGCCTTACATAATGACCGGAGGGAATAATGTTTAAGAAAACTCTATGTAATGTCAACTTTCTTTTTAAGCATTTTTTTTTTCAAAACATCAACACCCTGCAACGCGGGCTTATCTACTAGTTCATATTTGAATTGTACTCCCTCAGTCCCACCATTTCTTTACATGACAGCGACGGGGGCTCGGCACGCATTTTAACGCTCCTAAAACGTATAGTTTCATAATTTATTTTTGAAATTTTCTTTTTTCGTATAAAAATAGAACAATCCTATTTTTATACAAAAAAAGAAAAATTTAAAAATAAGTTATGGAACTATACTTTATAGATGCCTTAAAATGCGTGCCAAACAAAATGGAAAACATGTAAAGAAATGGGTGGGACGGAGGGAGTAGAAGCTTAAGAATTCATGATTAGTTGTTTATGACTTTATGTGATTAGCACTTTGCATTAATAATTTTTCTGTTTTCCGGCCGAGTAATAAGAATTTGTACTTAAATTATTAACAATCTATGGGTTATAAGTAATAACAAAAAAAATATTCAAGGAAAGGCAAATAGAAATACCAAGACATTTAGGCCTTCTTTCTCATGTTATTATAATCATGGGGATGGGGTTTCATATTTCAACTTTTATCGAACATGAACACAAATTAAAACAGAAAAATTCTGTAGACACATTTGCATATTAACTTGTAACACTTTAGTTGGTATAGAGATGGAATGATTCTGCGCTTTAAAATGTGGCCATTCATAGAACTGTTAGTACAAGTAGTATAATCGGACAAGATTATCCTATGGTAGTACAATCATTGTGTCATTTTTTAGAAACAGCTACACGCATCTTATCATGACTTCAAGTTGTGTTTACAATCCTGTGTTGCTCCTTCATCTCTCAACTTTGTGTTGTTTAAGAATCACAGTCCATAAAAGAAAAGATACAATTCACTAGCAATTCCAGTTATATGCTAACAAAGTATGAATGTTGAGATCATAAAGGGAATGGTAAAACAGAGCAAACAGAAGCTGAATCTAGTCCGCTAGAGACCAAGGAATCAGGAATCATCTGCCTTGAATCGCACGACGAAGTTACAGATAACGTCACCAACATTAAAATTTTCCCCATCTCTCACTACACCATAAATGGGCTATCGTTACATTTTTTTCATGGATGTTGCTAGAATATGTTACCTTAGCATGTTACTTTGAACCTAATATAACATTTTGCTTTTTATGTTACCTTAGCCACAAATGTGATGTTACTTTAGCTTTAAAGTGTTGGATGTTAGCAACATACATGATATGTTACCTTAGATCATTAACAAACTCAATTTTTAATTTTTTTAACCAAAAAATTGTTTAATTATTTAAAAATCACATTTACCTTTAAAATATTTTATTTTTATAAAAGTAAGAGTTTACCAATCGAATGATTTTTATTTTTAAATATCAAGATATTTAATTATTATTATTTTTTAGTTCTATTTACTTATTAAATGTATAATGGATATTTTAAAGTTAAAATAAAAAATACAAAAACATAAATGTAATAATATTGAATGGCACGATTACCAGTGAAATTTTATAGCGGCCAAAAAACCGCGTCTTTCTGAAATTTTAAGCTTAAACAAAATTATTACTCCCAGAAGGCCAGAACTATCATCTTCTACTCTCCCGCTCTCTCTTTCTCTGTGGCTCTCTCCCGTACGTAACTCTATCTCGCTCTCATTCTTCTTTAATTTTCTTCAAATAAGTACGTTATTTGGTTCAAATTAGGGTTGCTCAATTCAATATGACTTGGTTTGTGGCTTTGATTTCTTCAATTTGGGGCTTCTTCTAATTAGGACTTTTTCAAATTAAGGGTTCTTTGTTTTGAGTTCAATTGATTCAATTTTTTTACTTAAACTTCAACTAATTAGGGTTTATTTTCGATTTCAGGGCTTCTCTAGTTTGGGCTTTAGATTTTGGGATTCTTAAGTGGATTTGGGGCTTCGATTCAGTGGATTGTGGCTTCTTCAGTGGATTTGGGACTTCGATTCGTAGTTATTACCCCCTTTCTATGTGAATGTGTACTATTATATTATGTCGATGTGGATGCATAGTGTTCTAGTTTTGTATTGATTTGCCATGTATTTTTTTCCACAATTTTTCATAGTGTTCTAGTTTTTTTGTCGAGATTATATGCATTTGGCATTCTTTTAGATGTGATATTGGATAGAAACTTCAATCTCATAGATATAACTTGTTTTGTTCTCCTTCATGTTCTCTTCCAAGCCCGGCTCTGAACCAGGGAAAACATGACAGGGCAAAAGTTTATCAAGGATAGCTATTTTGGTACATATGTAGACCAACCAATAGAACTGTAGCTTCAGTGATATTGGATAATTCTTGGGACAATAATTATTTGTTTAATTATTAGCCGCTCCTTTGTTATACAGTTGCTTTAAATAATTGAAATGACTCTAGTAATGTTATTTTCTTGTACACCATACAAATTATTCCTAAAGAATAATTAATCTTTATCTAATCTTAGACTTCCTTCAAGAGATGTGGAATCATAAGGAATTATTTCAAGAAGAATGCAGTGCAAATGGTGAAGTTCTATCAATAGTATGCTTCACAGATATAATCTTTTCTGGTCATTTAGACAGGACAATCAAGGTAATAGGCAGCATATGTTGATATTATGCTACTGATTTAGTGCTGCAACATGTGTAAATTCTATTTTAAACCTCAACTAAATTACTTCTTTACATGTCTAGTATGGATAATTTGATCCCTGCCAGTTTCCGCCTGTTATCTTATATCCTTAGCCTGATAGAATGTATCTTGCATCATTTTCTATTTTTAAGTCTGATAGAATTTATTTTTTCTGTTTGCTAAAGGCGTGGACTGGTGAAGGAAGCATTCTGCATTTAATTCAAGAAACTCGGGAACATACCAAGGCAGTTACTAGTTTGACAGTTTCAAAATAGGGGGATAAACTTTGCAGCGGTTCTTTTGATAAGACCGTGAGGGTAGGCTATATTCTTACTTAGGATCTATAGTCTTACTTATTTCATTGCTTGACCTTGACTATTGTAGTGAATAATTAGAGAACAAGTAAGGTTTAACAGTCAAGCATGTTAATTTAGAGATTCAAAATTATATCTGTATTAAACAACAGATATAGCTAAAAAGAAATCTATCTATGTTCTTTGCTCGACTATGTATATTCAGATATTTCACTACATTGGGAAAACTAATTTCTTCTATGATTGCATTATTATAGATGTGATATCCATCCATCATTAATTTTAGTTGTTTGTGCTTCTATTATACCCTTTCCGGATCACAACCAGGTAATCTTCTAACTTTTACTACTGATGTATAATGAACTTATGTAATTTGACATGACTAT
Source organism: Kitagawia praeruptora (assembly GCA_037693485.1). NCBI lineage: Eukaryota > Viridiplantae > Streptophyta > Magnoliopsida > Apiales > Apiaceae > Kitagawia > Kitagawia praeruptora. The sequence continues at coordinate 90,726,162 of CM075347.1, read as the reverse complement.
TTGAGTTGCTGATAAGTAAAAGATCTATCTGAGTTATAGTGTCTGTCGTCAGACTGTGTACTTTAAAGAGTTCGATTACAGTAAAACTTAATTTTTTCAGGTTAATACACTATAATGAAGCTTCCAACTCTGATTCCTATGTACAAAGTGTAGATTGTGATTGCCAAAGAAAAGATAAAGTAATTCAACATAGAGTGAAAAATCCAGGTATCATAGTGCGAACACATCTATAAAATAAATATTAGTCAATAGGTAGAAGGAAATACTCAGGTCATGGTTTGGTTTCCCAGAGCATGGTCAAACTGTCAATGGAAGTCTTACCAATATGACACTCTACAGCACTCCTTCTCCAGTGACTGCAAAGGTTTCTGTAACTAATTATTCATTTTCCTATCGATGTTTGCTTGTTGTTTAATGTCCCCGGTAGAGTTGTAAGATGTGCAGAATCTGAGCCTTTGGGAATCCACTAAATAGGTATCTCTGTATTCAGTTTTGTCACTGCTTTAGTACTTAGTAGAATAGTATTGTATGTGCTCTACTTGCCACAAAAAAAGTTTAAATTTTTTAATTAATGTTAATATTAAATTCCTGATAATTGTTATTGTGATTTACTTCAGGGATCTACGAGATATGCTAGTTATCCTTGCTGGAATGGTTGCCACATACGTTAATGTTTTGGTACGTCTTCACTATATGTCTATATCTCTGTTTTAAATTGTACTATATTTGCACTCCATTTTAACAGGAAGGTTGCGATGTTGTTTTGAATACCAGAAGCTATTTTAGTGCCACATATTCTTGTTTTATGTTGTTAATTTTCATGGACTGGTTGGCTTCATTTCTAAACGTGTGTCAATTGCAGCTTTTAGGACTTCTGTTTTTGCTCTTCTTAAGTTGGTTAGCATATGTCATGTTTGAGGATACAGAACAAGGAACAACCGTATTTACCTTATACGGTGCAACAACATATCATATGTTTGTCTTATTTACCACTTCGAACAATCTTGATGTCTGGATTCCTATATACAAACCATCATGTTGGTATTCCTTATTTTTCATCCTTTTCCCATAGCTATTTGTGAGTGGTCTGAAGTATATGAGCTTTGAAAGCAGAGTATGCTATTTAATATTATATGGGTAAAGATAATAGTTGAATCGACTTTGTGGCACAGGTTGCAATTTGTTTTGGTATATATGCTAGTTGAGAGTTTCTAGATAAGCCAAAGGTTGAAGGATATCAATAAATCCATCGTAATATGGCATTAACTTTCATTCTTCACTGTCATAACTTGTAAAGCTGGAGAAATCCCCTTGACTGTAAATTCATTTGATGCAGATTCGAGCATAATTGGCTGCTTGTGGTGCACAATTTTATTTGCATTTCATGAGGAAAATGTGGCTAGTGTGAAGTTGATGCAGCAGATTGTCATACACTTTTTCTTTCAGAGTATGTAATTTGTTCCTTTCAAATTTGATTGCTTTTTATAAGATTTGATTGCTTTTTCATACCTGGTGTTTTGGTTTTGATGGCTTATGCATTTTGTAAACGGGTATTTGATCCGACAACAAAAGATGTTATGTGTACTGGACATAAGAGTGTCATCAGAGAAGGACACAAAAGCTTCCCTAGAGGACATACTTCTTGTAAGTTAGGCAACAATTTTCCAGTGTCTGTCTTATTTTGTACACTACACGATTTTAGTAACATAGCTATGTTACGAGTCATCAGTAAAACATTTTTAAACTAACCCCCCCCCCCAATGCACAAAAAGAAGTTGCAGGAAAAATGCCAGATTGTGCCTCAAGTTCATCGACTGTAAGTCGTATCTGTGAACTACATGTAGTTATAGCAGAGTTAGAATGAATTTATCAATAGAGCAGGAATTTTTGGCCAAAAACGCTTTAGTGTAAAAATTAATCTTCTACACTTACTATCACATTATTTGCTCTGTGTACCAAATGAGTTGTTTCTACTTGACTTCAATTTAAAATTAGCCTTTGCTAGCACTAGAATTTTATTAGCATTTGGATCTTGATATTATTCGTGTGTTAGACTCCATATCAGAATAGCAGTTTATATATGGAAATAGCATTCGACAGTACAAGTGAGACATGTAGTCCAGTTGGTAAAGATTGATGTGGAAAATTTAATTTAAATATTATTGTTGCACTAACTATGGTTGTTATGAGTATACTATGGAGTCCATGCTTGTATATCTTCATGATTTCTTTAAATACTTATAATTTAAGTTTCTGGTAAATCCCAGCTTTCTGAGATATGTACTCCTATTGTGTAGGGTCATTTGCTGGCCTTGGTTTTTTGGCCTGGTACTTACCAGGGAAGGTCAGAGTATTCGACCGTAGAGGCCATGTTGCAAAGCTCTGCATAGTCTTCCTTCCCTTGCTTGTTTCAGCTTTAGTTGGAGTTTCTCGAATTGATGACTACCGGCACCATTGTTATCAAAAGGATCATCTCAGAGACAAGCACAATGTAAGACTTGATCAGGATCTTTCAAGTTAGAATCACAATTCTTTTTTTTTTGGGTACTTATAAGACTATCCATAGTCTTTTGTAATCACTTTTACTTTTGGATTATGAATTATGTAATGTATTGGATTTGGAATTACCTCTGGATTATAAATTATGTAATGTGTTAGGTTTGGAATGAATAACACGTTTAATTTGGGATGCATAATATTTGTGAGCAGTTTTGTTCAATTTTTTATGGAAAAGATGTTACATTAGCTGTAGGAAATGTTGCTATATAAAAGCTAAGGTAACAAAAAAAAATGTTGCATTAGGTCAAACAATGTTGCCAACAAAAGTGGGGCCATTGTGGGACCCACAATGGTCCCCACTGTTTTAAAAAAAAATCTAGGCCTCTAAGGTAACATATATATTAAGTTGTCATAGCCCTCACTTTTGTTGCTATAGCAAGCTATGGTAACATAAAATTGCATGTTACCTTAGGGATCAAAAATGTTACCTTAGACACCTAAGGCAACATGCTGAGAGTATATGTACCTACTGTAACATTTTTTTGGTGTTACCATAGGCTGTTTATGGTGTAGTGTCTAATCAACAAACAGGAAATTGCTCTATTCGGAGTCCTCGCTGTAATGTGGGTTTCTAACATTCAAGAAGTTAAACCTTGTTTGATATCTCGGATTGTCAAAAATAGATATCAGTATATATGCATTAAAACACTTGCCAGCTACTGTGATCTGATAGAGTAGCTCATCCAGGTTTAAATGAACATTGAAGAGAACAAGAGCTGCAATATAAAACCTTACGATTCACAAAATCTTGATGGCAAGGCATAACGAAATAAGATATACTACTATATGTGGTTGATAATAAGATATACGACTATTATGTGGTTGATAATATTATGATATTATCGTAGTTTAACTGATAAGTCTAGTTCATTTCTGTCTCTCGAAGAATCTACTTTAGGCTAAAGGGATAATAAGCTATGACAATTCGTTCTTCAGTGTTTCTTTTGATCTTATTTTACCTTCACTTGCGAGTGTTTATTGAAAAAGTTCAAAAAAAATAAAATCTAATCACAAACATTAGCCATATGGGATATAATTTTTCTTCTCTCTTTTCATTTCTAAACTTTTTGGGCGTAGGGTAGGGTATAGGGTTATGCTATTTCTGTCCATAACTTGAAACGTCTGGTGGTGGGCTACGCATATCTAAGAATCAGCCCGAATTCCCGAAATCAAGGACAACTGCAGCATGATATCTTTTCCGAACAATTATGCACTATTAGCCTATTACTTGTACTTCAATTTCTCTCAATAGGCCGAGATAATGACAAAATGGAGATATAAGTCGTGCGGCCGTAGATAGAAAATGAGATAAATGACTGTATGAGGTTGCTAATATATATCATCATAGGTTGCTAGCTAATAATAAGCTACCACTCATTTGTGAGTGTTTACTTTGATCTTATTTTACATTTGTACTTGAAACTTTAGATGTGGCCATTTGTACTGCACTTGTTTCAAGAGCTGCAATGCATGAGGTGGTAGAAAATGTCTGTTGGAGGAAAATTTCCGAAAGCTCATAATTTTTTCTGTGTGATCTTATCACTTCTTCTAAAATTTAAAGATTTCATTATTATTTTGGTTTCCTTTATTGGAGTATTATTATATGTTGGCTATAAAAATAATTGTTATCTTATTACGGAGTATAGTAAAATCAAGACTTGTGCTTTCAAGATGAATAAAAAGAGAATTTGAGATCATTTTATCATCGCAATAGCACAGTTTTTATTTAGGTTCTCTTTAGGAAATTTAAATCATTAAAGAGGATAGACCTACATTTTGATGATATAATCAAAACTGATAATGAGTTAATTTTAAGTTCGGATGTGTTCTTGATCCAAGTTTCAATACTTTCTATACATATGTAAGTATTGCAGACAAGATTGTAAAAATCGGTAACTCGGTCGAGTATTCGGGGCCGAGTACTCGTTTTAAACCCCTAAATCGATCCGAGTAGTGACTAATTAGACCAAAAACCGGTGTTTGTTATAACTCGGTCAAGACTCGAGTTGACTCCGAGTAATCGGGGTCAAACTCGGGTTTGACTAATTTTTTTTTTTTTTTTTTGCTAAGTACTAAAATATAATTTTTATTGCTCAACTTATAGACTATAGTTATAATCTAGATTCGGCACAATTAAAAGTCCTTTCTCTCAAATATTCTATACATACACTTATATCACGTTTTAATATTATTAGTAATATTAATATTATTACTTGGACACATGTACACTAAAATTAGAATAAATATTATTAGTAATATTGATATTATTACTTGTTAGCAGGGTTGTAATAATATTATTAGTAATATTAATATTATTGTTAACTTTTAAGTTTAACACATGTTCACTAAAATTAGAATTTAATATATAAATTATGAGAAAAAAAAAAGTTAAAAAATAATATCCGATTAATAACCCGAGTACTCATTCCGAGTACTCGCCGAGTTTTCGATTACTCATTTTTCTGGACCGAAACCGAATTGGTCCGATTTTCGATTTTTACAACCTTGTTGCAGATAACAATGATATTCTCAACATGAAAAAGAGTTTTCATGCTGAAATTGACACTTTACAGTATAAAAATATGCAAAATTTTCAAACGTAATTACATAGGCATATTCTACCTAGCTATTAGAATTGAATGGCCATATCAAGTGGAAAATATATCAAGACCACCTAATGTTTTAGCAGTGGAAGCAAGATACAAATCCAACTCTTTGAGCACCAGGCTTTTACTTTTGTAGTAGCCAGCAGGGTCGGACGCAGGTTGTCCGGGTCAAAAAATTTGGAGGGCCAAATCTTAAAAAAAATAAAATTACATGGTGAATTTTCTTTTGTTTTTTTAAAAATAATTACAAGGTGAATTTTGGCAATTTTTCAAAATGGGGGGCCAAGACCACCCTTGGCCTTACCTTCGGTCCGCCCCTGGTAGCCAGAAACCAAAAACATATTTATAGGCTTTCGGTATTTATTTATTTTAGAAAGTTTATGTTTTTATTTTTGAAAAACAGGAATCATATATTAAAAACCATACGACATCGAAATTAAATAAACACTTAAAAATATCGTTATTGAATTCTTGCTTAAAATCTATTCACAAACATCTAGCTGTATCGGACATATTTGTTTCTCCTCTATTTAAACTTTGATTGGGCTAGGCTAGAGTATAGGTTTGCACAACTTCTGTCCTTAACTTAAAACCTATGGTGGTGGGCTCAGCATATCCAAAGAAATTAGCCCCAAATCATGGACAAATCACAAATGCAGCAAAAAATCTTATACAATCAATTTATTCACTATTAGCACAGCACCGTATAGTTTTCCGCTCCGTTTCTTTTAGTAACAAGAGGTCGAGATTTTAAATCATCAAACGCCTACAAGTTCCATTCATGAGTATTTCTTTGCAAGTATTTTTGTTTACTTGGTCACATAATATATTTTACATTATACTCCAAGAACCCGTTCTCCTGATAAATTTTTAGCTTCTAGTTTGGTTTTGGTTTTGATCGGAGCAAAAGTCTATTTACATCGTCCAGAATTTCGAAAGAAACAAACTACAGGGGCCGATTGGCAGTTCCCATGGAGACCACAATGGCACCCATGTCTTCTTGCAAAGTCGTAAAGCCCTCTACTGTCCCTCTCTCTCTCTCTCTCCATTAAATTCAAGACTTGTCTATTAATGAAAACGATGACTCTATATGACTATTCAATCCGCAATTTCTTCATTTCCTGTGGATAAGGGGGAAAATACTTTTTCTAAATTGATTTTTTAAATGGCCCTCTTCAAATATTGTTAGGGAATTTGTTTAACTACCATGAGAACACGTGCCTGCACGGGACATGCTCTAGTATAGATTTTATAGTTCTTAGTCGTGGAATTGTGAGTTGTTGCGGTGTTTGTGATATGGCAAATCTATATTCTTTATTAATATGAAAAATCATGTTTTAATGGTAGACAATAATACCAAAATATCAAATTTGGTTATAATTAAATTCGGGGTCCGATTCCTTACAACTACATAATTATACAACATTTATTTATTTTAATTTGAGTTATTTGCAATTTGCACCCCCAAACTATTGTTCAAAATCAATTATGTACCAGGATTTTGAGATAAACAATCTGCACCCCTTAACTTTCAATCTAGATTGCAATGTGCATCCCTTGACCATTTTCTTTGATTTTATGAAGGGTAAAATAAATATTTTAGTATAAAATTTAAGTAATATAAATTTCAAATTTTCAAAATTATTTTTAAAATCAAAATATTTTTTTAAAATTATAAAATAATAATTTTTAATATCCAAATCATACTAATAATTAGAATTACATTTCTTATGACAAAATATTAATTCCAAAATTTATGTTTTACTAATATCAAATTTTAAATAAATTTAACATTAACTTGAATTATACATTAAATTTAAATACAAAATTTGCTTTACAAATTTTTATTTGAAGTTGTTATCAATGTAGCAGGAAAATTATAATTTAATACAAATATTTATTATAAAAAAATTTATTAGTATAACTTTTTAAACTTATTTGAAATTCTAAATATAAATGTCACTGAAAGTTGATACGAAAGTTCCGATTTTATCCCTCATTAATTTAACAATAAAGGTTAATAATAAAAAAAAAATTATTAAAGGGGTGCACATTGCAATCAAGATTGAAAGTTAAGGGGTGCAGATTGTTTATCTCAAAATCCTAGTATAGAATTGATTTTGAACAATAGTTTGAGGGTGCAAATTGCAAATAACTCTTTTAATTTTTTTAACTTTCACCTCGGGTTCAATTACTTACAATTACATAATTATAAATATTTATTTTTTTTAATTCTTTTAGTCATATCTTGGATCCGATTCTCTATAACTACGACGTAATTAAAAAAATGTTTATTATTCTATTAATATTAATATTTTAATCCTGGCTTGTATGATGTAAATTGTAAAAGGTATCGAAGATTATAAGTTTTTAATTTTATTGCGGATCATTAAATAGAATTTGAGTGTTCAATAGGTGATGTCTATGATATATAAGTTCCGCAAACTATGTACTATACATGATCCTGTATAAATATTTTTTTGAACTACCTTTATAAATAATACACTATATATTATATATGAACCTTTTTTTTCTTCAAATGTCATATGTTAAATCGAACATTAGTCAATTTGTATGTAAAATGTAATGTGTTATTTTTAGGATTCGTCTTTTCAAGCCAAATATTTTTACAACTTGTAGAGTTTGACTGATAAATTATTGCATCTTGTGTAGTAATATACAATTTTCATATTACGTGAACAAATCAATATTTTCACTCCAATATATTGTTGGATAGTATTCATAATATTAATTATAATATCATTTTATAACCCAATTATATTTTATGTGGTTATTTAATCAATAAATGAAAATTAATAAAAAGTCCAAATCTTATTTAAAATCCAATAATATTTAACCAATATTATTTCATATATCATACACATACATATTGTGTTATGATCTAAAACATATGTAAAAGTGTGGCCTAATGATATGTAGATGCACAAGTTAACTTGATGGTCCAAGTTTGATTTTCACTAAAAATGAATTTTTTATATATAAACAACAATATAACAATATAGAGGTAAATTAGTAATTTTAAATTATGAATAAAGTATCTCATGAATTTTAAGTCTTGTTCATGTATTATATAAAAAAAAATAGATTTTAGATATTAGTTTTACAATCAATTAATCTTATTTTGTATGTTGTTCTAACGAAGAAGTTATGCATTTTTTCGTTTTAAAAAAAATACATATGTCCCAACTATTTCTCATTCAAGTCGCACACAGGCATTTACATATTATGTGTATGATTTATGACACAAATGAATGGCTAGCCTAGTAGTATGATTAGGTCCAAATTTGTTGTATGACACAATTTCAATTCCCACCAACCAAAAAATTCAATTCAAATTTAAAAAATCGTATTACAAACTTTCGTGAATCGCACAGATTTTAAGCTAATTTAAATAATTCAGGAATATGTATAAGTAGACTACATACTATATATTATTAATTTTTATATAAGTGTGCAAATAAAATCGTGACTAACATATTGTTAATAAGTCTCAATTATCAAAATACTAAATATTTAATATTCACACAACACATACATATGTACAATTGATTACACGTGTCTATTGTGCTCAAAAGTTACGAACATGTAAAATTTAAAGATATAATTAACCTAAGTTTAATATACCTCCATAGTTATTTATATGTTTTGAAGTTAAACAAATGCATTACTGTTAAATGACGTTGACATATTACGTGTATGATGTGAAAACACATGTGATAATATGGTGTAGTGGTAAGAGAATGCGCAAGTTACTTGATAGACTCAAGTTTGATTCCCACAAAAAACTTTTTTTATTACATTAAACATGGGGATAAATTAGTCATTTCAAATACATTAAAAAGTCTCACAATTTTATCTTGTGTTCGTGTATTATATATATAATAGATATGTCCCAAATTAATGAGGCAGTTTATAAATATGTCCCAACATGTTAAAATTTTAATTCTATGTTCCATTATCGGTTTTTAAGTTAAATAGAGATAAATATACCCTTGTTATATTAATTAAATACTATTATAAATACACTACAATTTTTTAATTTTAATCACTAAAAAGTTTTTTTATTCATAGAACAGGCCGGGGTAATTTTTTAATTTTGCCCCCTAAAAAATATTTTTTTTACTTTGCTTAGAACAGGCCCCCAAGGACACTCTTACGGAAATAAATACTAAAATTTATAATTTAAATTTTAGGGCTTGATGCTCATGAGGGTGTTCTCAAATTAAATATTATAATTTAAACTGTAGGGCTTGATGCCACTGCGAGGCCACATGTTTTATAGCGTTAATTTGTTTTAAGCTCAAGGTTCTATGATTTCTATACGAGGTCACACACCTTTTTTTAAAAAAATTAATCAAATTATGTGTTTATCTATATCTTAAAATAATTTTGATTAAAAAAGGTATATTGATCTTTTTATGTTAAAATTTGAATGAAAATTTGATTTTAGGATATATTTGAAATATCAAATAAATATAAGACATATTTAAAAACGATGTTTCAAATTGGGACATATTATAAAAAAAAAACCCTTCTTGTTATTTTGTAACATCCTCACTTGTATCATACAGTATGTTTTTTCTTCTTCTGTATTTCCCTTGCGAAAATATATTTGCATTATTGCATTTTTCAAATTATTGCTTAATAAAATCCACTCAAAAAAAAATCGAAATAAAGGGCATATAGCAATTGAAGACATGCACAAATAAATTGCATGTGCCTTTTAGGTCCACTCGTGGCTTTGATAGCTGATCTTCATAGGTATACAATTATACATGCACAAATATGTAACGAATTAGTTGTAGAGAAAATAGAGTATTTGGATTTTGTACGAACAAATAATGCAATTTGGCCGCGTTCGATAGTAGAATGTAACCATCATCCTGCAAGGAATTCAAGCAAAGGAACATGCATGCATGAGATATATCAGCATCATCGCTCGTTTATCCCTCTTCACAAATAGAAACTGACAGAAAGGTTTTCAATCTCTTCCTATTATTTAGAAGGCTAATAAATTTTGGACAATAACAAAACAATTCTCTTCGTTTTTTACTAGTAACATGTAAGTGTCACCATGTACTATTACAATAGTCTTTTTATATATTACGGATCCGATGACTAAAATATAAAATCTTTGTTGTATTGTTTCATTTCGAATCATCACATTATTAGAAAAGATAAAATTAATTTCTTTTATGTGGTTCTAAAAATGTTTAGATCTCATGTGTCATGTGCTTATACCTTTATACTCCCTCTGTTTTTTTGAGTTCTTTATATTTGCTTTTTGCACGGAAACCAAGATAGTGGTTGTAATATTGTTAAAATAAATGAAGGAGTGGATGTAATAATAATTTTATTGTTAAAATAAGTGAAGTAGTGGGTGTAATAGTGTAAACGGTTGAAAAGGTGGAGTGAAGTAGTGGATGTAATAATGTATTTTGTTGTTAAAAGTTATTATTTTTAGTAATGTAGGAAATGGAATGGACAGCTCAAAATAGAAAGTGTAAAGAAATGAAAAAGACGGAGGGAGTAGTAGATAAATGAAAATTTAAGAATGATTGTTGTCTTAAGTGCGGATAAGGTACATTCGAAAAAATAATTGTTAATTCTATGTGTTATAAACAAAACAACACGGATAAATGGAGAGAACAATCGCATGTTGGAAATAATTAGGACCCATCTTTATGATCGTTGTTATTTGGACTCGATTGGAAATAATTCAACATATATATTCTAGTAATGTAATAAACAATATTTCAAAAAATTTACATTTTTTGACTTATAAAGGACGTATTCATGTTCGAAACGAATATTTAAGATAAAATGTAAAATCCCAGTAACACAATTCATGATCTTATATCTTTCCTAATTAAGAAAATCAAGAATCAGAATAATAGGGCGTATTAGGTCCAACTGATAAGATATACACAAGATAAAACACGACATGTTAATTGTGAAGAAGCTATGTAGCATAGGAAATGACACTAATTATTCCAATCATGTGTTTTGCATTAGATATGTCTACAAAATGCTTAAAATTATTGATGCAGAGGTTAGGAATCAACACATGGGGTGTTTAGTTTTGTGGCAAAGTATTGTTTAATTTGATTGATTAGAGAAAATTAGCATACTTCTAACGCTTAATACAAATTAGGTTGAAATACTTTTTAAGACTTTTAGCCACTTCGGCCAACCCTTTATTAGACATTAATGCAAATTTTCTGTGATTACTACTGTCAACTTTTTAGACAAGTTGAAATCCAAATATTTGTAGGCAGTTTGCCTGCCTTGTTTATTTGTTATTCGCTTGTGTGTGATATTATTGTGAAATTGGGTTTATATCCTGTAATGAACTTTATTCTGTAATTACAGGGGTCGGAATTAGGCATGATAATTTCGTTTCATGTATTTTCGTGTCGTATATTTTAATATTTTCATATATTTATAGTTAAAATCGAAATTATTTTAAAATCATTTCGTTTACTCATACTTAAAATCGAACTCGGAACATTTTATTTTGTGTGGTACATGAAATTTTTTGTGTATTTTTTGTTTATACAAAAAAAGATAATTATATCCGAATATATGAAATATACACGAAATACTACTGAATATGTAAAATAAATGATTAAAAATACACAAAATACAAATGAATACATAAAATGAAATACGTATATAATATTTTTTATGATATATAAAAAATAAAAAATATATATTAATATATGTGTACTTTCGTGTATCCAAAATGAAAATTCATATTTGACACTAAATATTTGGTGTAACTTCGTGTTCTTGTACATTCGTGTTTCGTGTACAAAAATCAAAACTAAAAACTATATTTTTCATGTCATTTAGTGTCGTCACACGTGTCAAATTAATAGACCTAATAGGAACATATCTAGATATTTTTTTAATACAATGTTAATAAAAAAAACAGGAAACAACTAATTATTATTTTAATATTAAATTAACGTATTATTCACTAATCCAAATCACTACTGACCATAGTTTTATATTATAATAAATATTATATTCACTAATTATGCACATAGACATATGACCATAGTTTTATATTCTTAGAGCATCTCCAACCTATGTACCTGTTAGCAAAAAAAATGAGCTGTCATATGAAAATAGCTAACAGTCCCGGTTTCTGCTCCTCCAACGGATAAGACCTGTTAGCAAAATTATACAAAATCACTTTATGGGTCACTATATATAGAAAATGGCTAAAAGACCTGTAAGAATAAAATATTGAAATAATATTGTTGGAGTCTTGATTTTTTAGTGTAAATAGTAAAAGTGTTTTGAAAATAATAATAAAATACAATATAGCTAACCATTCTAGCTAATACCATGGGAACACAATCTCTTACGGGGTTCAGCAAATTTTACATAACCATTATTTTATATTATTTTAACTAACCATTTTAGCTAACCCCTTTGAAGATGCTCTTAGACCATATGACTATACTATCTATACTATTATATAATAACTGAAATATTAAAAGTTTTGTTGGTCGGTATGTATACTATACTATTATATAATAACTGAAATATTAAAAGTTTGGTTGGTCGGTACGATAACTGTTGATTTTACTTATTCACCCTTATTTAATTACAAATAAAATCCATTATACCACTAATCAATTTCCATTTTCAGATTAAAGATATTATCTATTCTATTTTTCAATGTCTAAATAATTTCCTTTTTCATGTAAAATACAATATCTTTTATATTTTATGTAATTAATATTTCTCTTTTACTAATCAATTTTCTTTTTCAAGTTAAACATATTATCTTTTCTATTTTTCAATAATTAAATAATTTCATTTTTTAGGTAAAATACAATATTTTTATATTCTATCTAACTAAAATTTCTTTTTTTTTCCAAAAACATTACAAGCAAATTTTATTTAATAAAATAACATAATTATACTATAACTAGTATTAACTAATCAATAACCTTTTTAAGCCAACACACGTTACCTTTTCTCTTTTATCTAACTAAAATCTCTTTTTTCCAATTATATTATGGACGATTCTATTTAATAATAATAAAATAATATTATAATACTAATAATTAATCGATTACCTTTTAAGCTAAAATGTATCATTTTTTTTCTAATTAAATTTCCTTTTTTTCTAGAATTATCATGTACAACATTAATGTTGTGGAATAAAAACTAGGTTTAAATTATTACGGCTAGGGTTTGTGTATTTAATGCTAGGGTTCGTGAGCTTCGTGCTTTAATGGCTGCTTCTGCGTTCGAGACTTAAACGGTCCTCACAGAATGCCTACGTATCTCTGTAATTAGAGAATCAAGCCAATAAAACGTAGTTCTAGGTGATGGTGCCTGACCCTTTATATAGGCTAAGAAGCCTCAGAATTAGGGTAGGGTTAGGAGACTTGGTGGGCAAGTCAGCTTTGAGGAAGGTTCTAGACTCCTTCCTTGTAGGAGTCTGTTTCCTTGTATGATTGTGTGGCTTGGAGGCTACTTTTCGTAAGGATAACGTCCTTATCTGACTTGTATCTCCCAGCTGTTAATTACCTCTAAATATTAATTACGAAATTAATATTATAATTGGAGTTTGGGCCCACCTGGTGGGCTCCACGTTTGGACCATTCTAGGTCTAATTAATGCCACATTAAATGTGTCCTTAGGGCTTACTTTTAGCCCATATCATTTGCCCCCCAACTTCTAGGAAAACTGATCAGGTTTTCCTTTGAAGTTATAAAGGTTTATGTACACTAGTGTTTCACGTGTATCGTCTTGAATGTAAAGTGTGGAGCGACCTACACATTTACGATGATTTGCCTTATTCGAGGTTTAAGCAAAATTTTTTTTTGAATAACTTTTGTTATTGAAATTTGCCCATTTACTTTAAGGAATATAATTCCTCATATTTTTTCATATTTCTCCTAAATTTTTAGGATTTTTCTGGTACCCACGGGTATTTTCCTTTATTTTTGACATATCAATCAAAAATATTAAATTGTGCTTCATGCATAAAAAATTATTTTTTCTACTTTTCTGGAATTTTTGGAAATTAATTCTGTCTTTTTTCAGCTCATTTTCGAGCTCAGAATTCGAGCTCAAAGTGTTCCAGGTCGTGGGCTTCGAGCTCGTTTTTCAGTTGAGTTTCGACCAGGAGCCTACGACCTCAACACAATGTAGTTTCGACCTCGAATAAGTCCCAGGTCGAGAGGACTTCCCATGCTTCTTAGTTCATTTTCGACCTCGAATTAACGATCTCAATAAGAGAGAAAACGACCTCAAAAGGGGTTCCAGGTCGTGTGGTATTTCTTGAATTCCCAGTATAAATTCGACCTCAAACCTACGACTTCAACCCATGTTATAACGACCTCATATTTATGAGCTCGAATGACGTTTTAAACGATCTCAAACTTAGTCCTAGATCGTTAGGATTTTCCAAATTTTCAAGTTTATTTTCGAGCTCAGAATTTTGATCTTAATTCCAGAGAATTTCGACCTCAAAATGGGTTTCAAGTCGTATAGATTTTTGGTGACTTTCTATTCTTTTTCGACCTCAAACTTACGAGCTAGTACCAGTTTATTTTCGACCTTGAATTAGGTTTCTTCTTGACTTTCCAGGTCGTTTGATCGAGCTCGGAATAGTATTGTCAAATGAGGTCGTTGGTCACGACCTCAGACAATTTTTGTTTGGGACGCTAGTTTTGCTTTTGGGCCTTAATTCTGGGCCTCTCCTCGTGGGCTCTTTATGGACTTTGACTTGGGTTTCAATTTTTTGGTCAATATGACCTTAAGTTAAAACCTTAGTTAGGTTTATTAATATGGGTTGGGCCATGACAGGCCTTTAATTGTTTTTACTAAATTTGGGCCTGAACAAGCCTAGTGTTGTTGGGCCTTTTAAAGTCCGCTTTGTGTTGACAGCCCATAAGAGTTTCCAATAGGCTATAGCCGGTTGATATTCTCCCTAACCGGTTGAAATGCCCTATTTCTGCCTTTATAAAGGCCAAGACTTTCATTTCCATTTCATCACAAAAGTTTCTAAAAATTTTCTCCTCTAAAAGTTCTCTCTAGAGCCTCAAAAGTTCTTTAAGAAATTTCCTTTGAAGAATCTGAGTTTGATCCTCATTCGTTCAAGTTTTCTGGTGATTTCTCTTAAAATCTTTGAAGATTTGAAGATTGATCAAGGATTTCTGGAATTTTTCCATAAACTTTCCAGTTGCTGTTGAAGATTTGAAGAACACTCGAGGTATTTTCCAGAATTTCTAGTTTTTTAGCTTGAAGATTGCCTTTTTTCTGGGTTTTCCCTTCAATTCCTTTGAAGATTTGAAGATTGTTCTAACAACTTCTTCGTTTCTTGCAGATTTTCGTTGGTCATCATAATTTTTCTTTGAAGATTTGAAGAAATGGCCGAAGATCGTGCTTCTCAACGTTTCCAGAAACTGCAAGTGGCCTCAAAAAGAGGTATCACCATTCGTTCTTCCTCCATGAGTTTACAGGATATGATTTTAAATCGTAAAGAAGATTTTCCATCCCTGTCACACCTTGATTCCTATAATCATAGCAACATTTTCCATGACATAGAAAAAATCACTGACTATAATAGAATGTATAAAATAGAATATCCCTATAGGCTTATCCCAGCTGAACCTGGGGATCGATCTTGCCATTGGCGCCCCAATGCACTCTGTATTTATAGGGGTGCCATTGTTGCAGGGGTTCGATTCCCTTTTCATGAGTTTATCCCTAGGCTTTTAGCAGATGTAGGAGTTAACCCTTGTCAACTTCCTCCCAATTCTTGGAGGGTGATCAACTGTTTTCTGGTCCTTTGCCTTAAAAACAAATTCCCTCTTTCTGTAGCTCTTTTTAGAAAAATATTTCAATTTAAAAATTCTGCTGAATCTACCCCGGGTTGGGTTTACATTAGTCACCGTTCTTCTACTCCTCCAATCTTTCACCCCCAATCTATTCCTGACTCCAACCCAAAGTGGAAGAAGGAGTTTATGTACTTGATATGGGATGGTGGAGATTGGGGCAATGTTTTTCGTAGTACCTTTGGTAAGGTAGTAGATGGAAGTGCCAATGACATTGAGCTGAATGAGGAAGAGACCCTTGCCTACCAGGAGCTCATCAAGGATAATTATTCTACTATGGCTTGGGATCTCCTGAATGAGTTCCAACTTAAAACTTTGGGACTTTCCCGAGTGGGCAATAAGGGTAATTTCCTTTCCTTTTACATTCCTTTATTTGAATATGATTATCTCATACCCATTATTTGTTTTTTTTTGTTTTGTGATTGCAGCTGCAGCCTTTATCAACAAAACCAACGAGCCAGAGGATGGGGACACTGCTAGGCTAAAAAGGGCTCGTTCAGGGAAAGATCCTCGAGCCCCAACAGCCTCAGATGCCTACTTGAGGCCCCATGTGGCTGATGTTGAGGAGGTAGATGGCTCCTCCAGGAGTGCTTGGCGCCCCAACTGGGGTATCAGGAAGAAGGACTCCATTGTTGGAGACTGTAAGCATGCTATGGATTGGTCCTATCACTCCATCACCCCTGGTGACTTCAAGGACTATGTGTCTGGCTCCACTCTTGAAGGAGCTGAGAGTGCTGGAGCTCAGGCCTTTGCAGCTGTAAGCTCCTTATTATCCATTCTTTTATGTATTTGTTTCGTCACCTAAATCGTGGTTTTAACTTTGTCTTTTGCAGGCTAATGCCAACTTCCAGGGGGTTGTCTTCCAAGCTAAGACTTGGCGTTCCAACTACGAGACTTACAAGGCCAAGTTTGATGACTCCCAGGATGAACTGGGCTCTGTCAAGGCCACCTTAGCGAGGAGGGAGAAAGAGCTTTTAGAGTCTCAGGCTGAAAATGTCTCTCTCAGGAAGGACAAGGATGACCTGATTGACGAATACCTTGCCTCCCAGGAGTATGTGGGCTTCATGGAGAAGCATGATGACTCTCTATTCCCTTATCAGTTTACTCAGGGATGGAACGAGGCACTTGCTGAGGTTACTAGCAGATTTCCTGGCACCCTTAGTGTCTCAGACTTCCCTAGCCCTCATGCTCCTATGGCCTTGGCAGTGCAGGACACACGGGAGGAGGACCCAGAGGATGATGAGAGGATTCTAGAGCCAGATTCCTCTGCTCACCCTGGTGCAGCCGGAGAGGATGAGCATACTGGAGATGCTTAGTAGCTGGCATATTTATCTTTATATTTATGCACTTTGCCTTCGGGCATGACTTTGTATGTTTGTTAACTTATCTTGAACTAGTTGATTATGTACTCTGCTTTCGGGCATAACTTTTAAGTTCGTAATTCCTTGTCCTTAATGCTTTTCAACTTATCTATATTCGTATGTGTAGTCTGGTATTTTGTGCATATATATCAATGAGTCGGGTTCATATCTTATGCGAAAATGTAGGATAGTCTTATTAATATGAAGAAACGGGCACAGCCCTTACATAGATACTCTACTTCCAATATCACAAGTTTGAAAAACTTGGAATGGTTTCATCAACCTTATTTCTACTTCTATTACATAGGCAAAAAGCTAGGTCCTTTTCAGGAGAGCTTAAACATAATAAACCTTGAGGTTCAATGCATGCCAAGTCCGGGGCACCTCAACCCCGTCCAAGGTTTCCAATTTGTAAGATCCTCGTCCTAGTGTCTTCTTGACTCGATACGGCCCTTCCCAGTTTGGGGCTAACTTTCCTTTCTGACCAACTCCAGAAGCCTCGATCTTCCTAAGAACCAAGTCACCTTGCTGAAAGAACCTCTCCTTAACCCTGTGGTTGTAGTAGAAAGATGCTTTCTTTTGATGCTCCGCATTTCTGGCATTTGCCTCATCCCTGACTTCATCAATCAAATCTAAGGCGAGCCTCATGCCTTCTTCATTAGCCTCTGGCTCGAATGCTTCAATTCTAGGTGATGCATGCATGATTTCTAGTGGTACGACTGCCTCGGCTCCATAAGCTAGTAGGAAAGGGGTTTCCCCAGTTGTTACTTTGCAAGTAGTACGATATGCCCAAAGTATAGGCAGTAATTCATCCACCCAAGTATTTCTCGATCGTTCGACCCTCTTCTTAAGTCCATCAAGAATAATCCGATTGGCTACCTCAGCCTGTCCATTAGCTTGCGGATGAGCTACCGAAGTAAAACGAAGCTCGATAGCATTTTCCTCACAGTACTTTCTGAACTCTTCATTGTTGAATTGTGTCCCATTATCTGTCACAAGAATTCGGGGAATTCCATACCTGCAGATTATGTTCTCCCAAAAGAACTGGGAAACTTGTTTGGTGGTTATCTTGGCTAAAGGCTTAGCCTCAATCCACTTAGTGAAATAATCAATGGCGACAATCAGAAACTTCCTTTGTGCTGAAGCTATGGGGAAAGGACCAAGAATGTCCATCCCCCACATTGCAAACGGAATGGGAGAGCTGATTGAGGTTAACCTTTCAGGCGGCTGCCTTACAACAGGGGCATGTTTCTGACATCTATCACACTTCTTGACATAATCCTGGGCATCTGCTAGCATCTCCGGCCAATAGAATCCCAGGCGGGTAATCTTGTGAGCTAAGGCTCTGCCCCCCAAGTGCTGCCCACAGATCCCTTCATGAACTTCTTCCAGTGCTTCTCTTGCCTCTTGGGGCCTTAGGCACTTCAAATACGGGATGACAAACGATCTCTTGTATAAGATGCCTTCAATCAAGGCATATCTCAATGCTCTCACTGACAATTTTCGTGCCTCCAAGGCATCATTAGGGAGCCATCCGGTTTCTAGATGAGCCTTAATAGGATCCATCCAACAGCCTCCAACATCGATAGGTGCTACCAACTTAGAATTGATGGTCGGGGCCTTCAAGACCTGGAAGTAAACACTACCTGCATAATTCTCTATTTCAGAAGAAGCGAACTTAGAGAGGGCATCGGCCTTAACGTTCTCTTCCCTAGGAATGTGCTCCAGGTAGCACTCCTCAAACTGAGTCATAACAGCTTTCACGACTCTGAGGTATTTTGCCATAGTTTCATCCTTGGCCTCAAACTCACCATTCACTTGCGAGACTACCAGTCTTGAATCTCCACACACCTTGAGGTTCTTGACCCTCATGACTCTGGCCAATCCCAATCCAGCTATTAATGCTTCATATTCAGCTTCATTGTTGGTTGTAGGAAAGTCCAACTTCAAAGCGTACTCAACCGTGAACCCATCGGGGCTTTGCAAAACCAAACCTGCACCACTAGATTTTGTTTTTGATGCTCCATCAAAATAGAGCACCCAATACTCTTTCTGATCAGGTACAAGTTCTTCATCCTTACTCTCAACTCCAGGGGTGGTTACCATCTCCTGCCCCCCGACTTCTTGATTGCCAATGGTACATTCAACCAAGAAGTCAGCTAATGCCTGAGCCTTGATGGCTGTCCGAGGCTTATATGCAATGTCAAATTCTCCGAGTTCGATTGCCCACTTAATTAACCTTCCACTGACCTTAGGGCTGTGCAAGATACTTCTCAACTGCTGGTCCGTCAGGACTTCAATCTTGTGTGACTGAAAATAAGGTCGTAGTTTCCTTGAAGCCGTCACCAATGCTAAAGCAAACTTCTCAATGGTGGAATAGTTCAACTCAGCTCCATGTAACACTTTACTCACATAGTATATAGGTTTTTGAACCTTGTTCTCTTCCCTTATGAGGACGGCACTCAATGCTTGCTCAGATACCGCCAGGTATAGATAAAGAGTCTCTCCGATGCTAGGCTTGGCCAACAACGGGGCTTCAGCCATGTACTTCTTCAATTGCTCAAAGGCCTCTTGGCTTTCAGGGGTCCATTCAAAATTCTTTACCTTCTTTAATGTTTGAAAGAAAGGTAAACACTTATCACCAGATTTAGAGATGAACCTCCCTAAGGCTGCTACTCGGCCTGTCAACTTCTGCACATCTCTTATCGAACGTGGTGGTTCCATGTCTAAAATCGCCTTGATCTTGTCAGGATTGGCCTCAATGCCTCTCTTTGAAACCATCAGTCCTAAAAACTTTCCAGATCCAACGCCAAAGGCACACTTAGCGGGATTCAACATCATCTTATGGTGCCTCAGCACTTCAAATGCCTCTTCGAGGTGCTTAATATGATCAGCTTTGAGTAGGCTCTTGACTAACATGTCGTCAACATACACCTCCATGGTTTTTCCAATCAGATGGGCAAATATCTTATTCACCAAGCGTTGGTAAGTAGCTCCTGCATTCTTTAGACCAAATGCCATAACAAGATAACAGAAGACACCAAAGTCAGTTATGAAAGATACCTTAGGGATGTCATCTTTGTGCATTTTAATCTGATTATAGCCGCTGAATCCATCCATAAAGCTTAACATCTCATGTCCAGCTGTGGCATCTATCAGCATGTCAATCCTTGGCAGGGGGAAACAATCTTTTGGGCATGCATCATTCAGGTCGGTGAAGTCTATACACATTCTCCACTTCCCATTCGCTTTTTTGACCATCACAGGGTTTGCTAACCATTCGGGAAACTGAATTTCTTCAATGAAACCAGCTTCCAAGAGCTTATCCACTTCTTGCTTAATGGCCTCTTGCCTCTCCGGAGCAAAGTTTCTCTTCTTCTGCTTTATTGTCTTCCTCTTGGGATCAACATTCAACTTATGGGTTATAAGCTGGGGGTCAATCCCTGGCATATCAGCTGCTGTCCAAGCGAACACGTCGCTATTCTTTTGTAAGAATTCTATCAACTTGCCCTTCAAGGGTTCTTCCAGAGATGCTCCAATATAAGTAACTTTTCCAGGATCGTTCGGCTCTAGAGGTATGGGAATCAGATCCTCTGCTGGCTTTCCTCTATGCTCTTCATCATCGCGGACATCCATGTCTTCAATTGGAAGGACCTGCCCCCCAACTCCATCGGCCCTCAATGCGGCCACATAGCAACTTCTTGCCATCTTCTGATCACCCTTCTGTTCTCCAACACCATTCCGTGTCGGAAACTTAATCTTCATATGATATGAAGAAGCCACAGCTTTGAATGCATGTAGTCCGGTCCTTCCAAGGATTGCATTGTAAGTTGAGGCTGCCTTAATCACCAAGAAATTCAGCATCTGAGTTGCCTCCTTAGGCTCCTGCCCAATAGTCATGGGCAACTGAATAGTCCCTTCAACGTTGGACTCTACTCCATTAAATCCGTATATAGGCATGTTTGCAGGGGTCAATTGAGAGTCGTTGTATCCCATCTTTACAAACGCATCATGAAACAAAATATCCACAGAAGCTCCATTGTCTATCAAGACTCGTTTTACTTCTGAATTTCCAATCACAGGAGTTATGACCAGCGGGTCATCATGGGGGAACTTCACCCCTTCCAAGTCCGAATCATCGAACCCAATTACCATCTCAGTTTTAGCACGCTTCGGGGCCTCTCCCACGATGTGCATTACCTCCCTTGCGTATGCCTTTCGAGAGTTCCGAGTTGTACCGGCCGCTGTTGGGCCTCCCCAGATCATGTTGATAACCGGCCCTCGGGGCTGCGTGCTACGGTCACGATCATTATCCCTTCTGTCATTGTTTCTCCTGTTGTAATCCCCTCTTTGGGTTCCTTGATCTCCACCCTTTGTGAAATTGTTCAGCTTTCCTTTAGGGATCAAGAATTCAATCTCGTCCTTCAACTGTCGGCAATCATCCGTGTCATGTCCTACATCTCGGTGGAACCTACAGTACTGATCCTTATTCCTCTTTGCGGGGTCTCCCCTGAGTGGCTTCGGCCATCGGAAGTCTTTATCCTTTTCAATTTCCAACAAGATTTGACTTCTAGGGGCATTCAACCTTGCATAGTCAGAGAACCTTGGTCCCAAGTTCTTTTTTGGTGGCGAATCAGAGTCTTTGCTAGTTCGGGGATACTTGTCCTTAGCATCGTACTCCTGCCCTTGCTTACGCTTTTTTGTATCATTGTTCCCCTGGCCATTGCCTAACGTGACTTCCTTCTTCGTGCTATCCTCGGCCTTGATGTATTTAGAAGCCCTTCGTTGGAGATCAGCCATATTCTCCGGGGGATGCTTTGCCAATGATCTCTTAAAGTACAGGTCGGTGGTACCATGCTCCAAGGCTACCATTGCAACTTTATTGTCCAGATCAGTGATGTTCAGAGTTTCCTTGGTGAACCTCTTGAGATAGTCTCTCAGACTTTCGTTCTTCCCTTGTACTATATACATAAGAGATGCAGAGCTTTTCTCATGCGTTCTTCCGCTGATAAACTGACTAATGAAGGCAGCACTCAATTCCTTAAAGGAACCAATCGAGTTTGCAGGAAGCCGACTATACCATCTTTGAGCCATGCCCGACAAAGTTTGAGGGAAAGCCCTACACTTCAAAGCGTCGCTTGCAGGCTGCAACAGCAGTGCGTTTGAGAACGTTCTAACGTGGTTGGCAGGATCACCCATTCCATCATAGGCTTTGATTGTTGGCATCTTAAACTTCTTTGAGATACGAGCATTCATCACGTCCTCAGTAAACGGAGGTGTGGGATCATCAGGGTCCCCAAGCGGCAGCAGATCCCTGGGGTTGCTTTTAGGGGTTTCCACCCTTGTAGTTCTTTCAGGTGGGACGGTAGTCCTTCTTTGCCTCCTTGGAGGCCTCTCCAGATCTATGAAGGGAATCGGTCCTGACGTGGGAGGTGGCAAAGTCTGTTTTGATCTGGCTTGCTCCCTGGCCATATCTTCCTTTAACTTTAGGATCTCGGCTTCATAAGCCTTAATCCTTTCAGCAGCTGTTGAAGGGAGTCCATCATGGATAGTTCGAGTTCTTCCCATAGGCTCTTTACTTGCACGTCGCCTCCTCGGGGCTTCATCACGCTCGTAATCATCGCCAGAAGATGATTCATCTGAATAAGGACCAGAAAAATCGCGATAATCTCGATCTCTAATATACAGGGCATGGCCACTCGGTCCAGCTCCGTAATTGGTCATCCCATACATTGAATTGGTGCTTATGGGGAGATCCGTAGTGTGGATCTGAACCCCTCGTGTAAGGTTGTTGGGATCTACAATCAGAGAAGAAATCCCCGTCTGAGGGGGGTTAGTCCCTGGAACTGTGTGGATGATTGGAGGTAGCGTACTCTCAACATGGGTAGTCGTCCCTAGGGGTTGAGAAACTTGGTACGAAACGATAGTTCCGGATGCCGGAGGTACTTGCTCAGATGTCGGAAGTACTTGTTCAGTAAGGGGCGGAGCAGAGCTAAGAGGTAGAGCCTCGGTAGCGATTGGCTCCGTAGTGCTTGGTGGAGTTCTTCGTGTTTGAACCATGGTTGATGTCTTTTTCCCACAGACGGCGCCAAATGTTGTGGAATAAAAACTAGGTTTAAATTATTACGGCTAGGGTTTGTGTATTTAATGCTAGGGTTCCACTACGCCATAAATGCTCATATGCAACGCTTTTAGAAAGTGTTTCAGTGAAAGTGTTTTGTTAGGTATGAAATTTTGGGTCTAACGAAACAGAACTTGAACTGGTGTTGCATTACATATAATTTAGTGTTGCATTTGATCCACGGTGTTTCACATAATGCAACACTAGCAGCAGGCGTTGCATTAGATATTTTTAATTTTAAAAAATGCTGATGTGGCAGCAGTGGGGTCCACACGTGCTGACGTGGCATTTGATGACGTGGCAAGTGTGGGGCCCACATTTGCTGACGTGGCAAATGTGGGACCCACATTTGCTGACGTGTCATTGGCTGACGTGGCAGAAGCGTTGCATTAGGTGAAAGAGGTGTTGCATTTGCTGTTTAAAAGCGTTGCATTAGGTATTTTTAATTTTTTAATAATTGTTGATGTGGCAGTTGTGGGACCCACCAGGGTGACGTGGCAGTGTGGGGTCCACCAGGGTGACGTGGCAGAGGCCCACAGATGCTGACGTGGCAAGGGTAGGGCCCACAATTGCTGACGTGGCATATGTGGGGCCCACATTTGCTGACGTGTCATTGGATGACGTGGCAAAAGCGTTGCATTAGGTGAAATAGGTGTTGCATTTGCTGTTTAAAAGCGTTGCATTAGGCATTTTTGAATTTTTAATAAATGCTGACGTGGACGTTGTGGGACCCACCAGGGTGACGTGGCAGTGTGGGGTCCACCAGGGTGACGTGGCAGAGGCCCACAAGTGCTGACGTGGCAAATGTGGGGCCCACATTTGCTGACGTGGCAAATGCGGGACCCTCATTTGCTGATGTGTCATTGGCTGACGTGTCAGAAGCGTTGCATTAGGTGAAAGAGGTGTTGCATTTGCTGTTTAAAAGCGTTGCATTAGGTATTTTTGAATTTTTAATGAATGCTGACGTGGCATTTGTGGGACCCACCTGGGTGACGTGTCAATTTTCATTTTCTAAAATTTTGGGAATATCAATACATTAGATATATATTGACATCTGTACGGTTAGATCGTTCAAAAATATTTTTAAAAAAATAGAAACAATAATCCGTAACAAAGCACTAGTTACGAGTCATATTGAAAATAGTAGTGATCTACTAAGATCTCCAATCAAATTAATTTTTGTATTGAAAATTAATAATATATCTTAATTATTGAAATTTTTTGTATTTTACAATAAAAAAATGCAATAAAAATACGGCAAAGTGACAGTGACACAGACAAGCAATACAGAATGAAAATTTGGGCGGAAACTATGTAAAAATTTGGCCGCCTTCAATTTTGCCTAAAAAATTCTAACTTCCCCCCAAACAAATCCCCAAAACACTGCTCCCAGCCTCCTCTACTCATTCTCTCTCTCAAATCTCGACAATTACCCCTCTCTCAATCTCGCTCTCTATCTCTCTCGACAATCACTCTACTCGATTTACAAAATCTATTTACCAACTCTACACTCTTGATTACAAACTCGATATACAGACACACAAAAACACACATCACTCTCCTCCTTATCGGCAAACCCTAATTTGACCCCCAAATCATCCCCAAACAATGGCGTCCAATTACGAATTCGAAGACACTCAACAGCTCGATTCAGCCGGTTACGACCCGAATTTCGTACCCAACTCGGTCAAATCATTCGTGGTTCATCTCTACAGACACATTCGCGAGAAGAATGTGTACGAGATTCATCAGATGTACGAAACCTCGTTTCAAACCCTAAGTGAACGCTTGTTCAAAGACACTCCTTGGCCTTCTGTGGATGCTGTGGCTCAGTACGTTGATAATGATCATGTCTTCTGTTTGTTGTATCGTGAGATGTGGTTTCAACATCTTTACGCTAGGTTATCGCCTACTTTGAAGCAGAGGATTGACTCTTGGGACAATTATTGTAGCCTCTTTCAGGTATATTTTCGTCTGTTTAGTTTTGTTATTTCGGTGTGATTAGTTTTGTTGTCGATAATGTGTGGATTTTATGATGTGAAGATTGAATCTTTATGTGATTTTGTTTTGCTATTGTTGTTTTGTTTAGAACTGTGGGTTTATTTATTTCTGTGAATTTATATGTGTTATTACTAGGTAATGAATGTGGTTTTGATAATTTATAGAATTTTGTATATATTGCATTTTCTTCCCCTGTATCTTTTCTCTAATGGACCAAATATGTGTACCTGTAGTACAAGTTGAAGTTCTTTAATCTCAAGGGTGTAAGTACGCTCTCTGCTGTATAACCTTTTGTATGCTCATGTCTAGAAAAGAGTTCCTTGCCAAGAGAGAGCTCATGTCGTGATGCAGATCTACTGTGTTTTTTTGTCTCAATACTTTTTTTTTCTTTTCGGCAGCTTTTGGGACTAGATATCTGTGCAGAGACTGTGGTTGGAACGAAATGATAAGGGGTATTTCTGGAGGACAGAAGAAGCGTGTTACTACAGGTACAGAAAACATCTACAGTTAGCCGTTGCATTGTTTGTTTGGTCATTATTGCATATTTGCATCTGGATACTTGATCACTATAAGCACATCATTTCAGGTGAAATGTTGGTTGGACCATCAAACACACTATTTATGGATGAGATATCTACTGGTTTGGACAGTTCAACAACATATCAGATTGTAAATTCACGTACTGCATCATGCTGTCCACATTCTTCAAGGAACTGCTCTCATTTCCCTATTGCAGCCAGCCCCCGAAACTTATGATTTATTTGATGATATCATCCTCCTATCTGATGGCCTTATAGTTTACCAAGGTCCTCGAGAATATGTGCTTGAGTTTTTTGAATCAATGGGTTTCAAGTGTCCAGAGAGGAAAGGAGTTGCAGACTTCTTGCAAGAAGTAAGTGTACCTTATATCCATATCATTCAGCTACTTGACATAAATTTTACAGACATGTGAAAATGAGCCTAATAGATCAGGATCCAATATGTTGTGTAGGTAACATCGAAACAAGATCAAAAGCAAAAGTCACCCAGCTGCTTTGACAACCAATAAGTATGGTGTAGGAAAAATGGAGCTCTTAAAAGCATGTACCTCAAGAGAAATTTTGCTTATGAAACGAAATGCATTCGTTTACATCTTCAAATCGGCCCAAGTAAGCATTGTTAGATACTTGGATCCTGTGCCAAATGTTGACTTATTTTACTTGACAATAACAAATTCATTTGTTCTACTAGCTTTTCATAATGGCGTTGATTACAATGACACTATTCCTGAGAACTGAGATGCACAGAGAATCAGTAAATGATGGAAGCATATACATGGGTGCTTTGTTTTTCACCGTAAGTACAATCATGTTTAACGGAATGGCGGAGATGTCTATGACCATTGCAAAGCTTCCAGTCTTTTATAAGCAAAGGGACCTTCTGTTTTTTCCCCCATGGTCATATGCGCTACCTTCATGGATTATCAAAATTCCTATTTCCTTTATTGAAGCTTTCATCTGGGTTCTTTTTACTTATTATGTTATTGGATTTGATCCAAATGTTGGAAGGTAATGAATATTAATTCTCTTTCTTTAAGCGACTCATGCATGTTTCCATGCCCTATAATGATAAATTATCCTACTACAGATTGTTCAAACAGTACTTGCTTTTAGTACTCATCAACCAGATGGCTTCTGCATTGTTTCGGGGTATTGCAGCAGTGTCTAGGAGTTTGATTGTTGCAAGCACATTTGGTTCATTTGCACTGCTTATACTATTTGCACTTGGGGGATTCGTCCTATCACGAGGTTAGGGCTGAAATTCCTAATTTTGAAAGTGTCGTACTTTAAGTTGGACTAACCTTAATGTTATTCTTCTATTTTGTTTTGTTTTTTTGGGGGTGGGGGCTTAATGCGCATTAGTTAATGTAGAGCAGTGGTGGATTTGGGGTTACTGGATATCGCCAATGATGTATGGGATGAATGCAGTTGCAGTGAATGAATTTCTCGGGCACCAGTGGAATCATGTAAGCATTAAGTAGTTAAGATTTAAGCATGTGCTTGTGTTCCTGTTTGTGTCTTCATCAATCGAGCTAATAAGTTATGTATGGAATATTTTCGTCGAAGGTTCTTCCTAACACAACAGAGCCACTAGGAGTCATGATCTTGAAATCACGAGGGTTCTTCCCACATGCATATTGGTACTGGATAGGAGTTGGGGCATTTCTTGCTTTTGTAATGTTTTTCAATTTCTGCTTCACACTGGCTCTCAGTTTTCTTAAGCGTGAGTATTTTGTACTTAATAAAATCATGTCTGCAAACATTGAGAGGTTGTGTAGTGAAATTTAATTTTTTTTGCAGCAATCGGAAAGCCTCAAGCTGTTATACCTGCAGAAGATAGCAAAGACAGTACTAAAGAAGGCACAGATCAGCAGTCATTTAAAGGTTATACCAACACTTTTTGTTTTTTCCTTCTATTGTTTGCAAAAGATTATCATCCTCTGTTTCCTAATATATATAGCATTTGTAGCATGTGCACTTTTTATTTGATGTAAATATATATACTTTTAAGAAGCAACTAAACACCAGTTATGTTGTAAAGAGATTTTGGGAAGTAACGTAACTTTGACATTCTGATATATATATCCTACTTCATGGTTGGTCATCACTCTGTGCAGCGCGTCTTAATCTTGTAAACTCCACTAATAAGAACTTGTTTGCATTTTAATACAGGTGCAGGATAATCGGAGCACACTGCTGTAATTTGTAATCAGCGCGTCTTTACCAGTCCAATTTTCATTGTAACCTGTTGTGGATTTTGGGACAGGATGGGACAGGTACGCGGTACATATAATTTGTTAGCACTTACATCATGTCAAATGTATGTTTATACAAAGTTCTGATGCTATTTTATTGCCACTGGATAGATTGCCACTGGTAATTTGCTTCTTTTAATTTCTGACAGTCTCTATATCTGTGGAATTCTCTTAAAGAAATAAACAACAATTAATTAGATGGTCTGTGTTTAGTTTATATCATCATGTTTGACCTAAAACTGTACATAATCAGTACTTTTCCATTGTTAATAAAATATGTTTTTACATATACATTTTGCATTGTTTAACAGTTATTTATGAATTGCTACCAGGATTTGTCAATTCCTAGTACATCGACCTCCATCAGATTCTGAATATACACCATTAAACGGGCTCGATCCAACTACACATGCTGGAGTATGTAATTACTTTTGTTGCTAGCGGCAATTATCTCCTGTTACTTGCAGTTTTCTAATTTTGGAATTTCCTTTATCTAATTATTATGTTTATGCTTCATATATTCTTAGGAGCAGGTGTTTAGCTGTAGATTTCTATTTTGGCTAATAGTAAAAATTTTAATAGTTCAAAAATTAAAAATCTTACTTAAAAGTTAATCTAGAGCTTAGAATTACTTGAATTGTTTTGAAATTAATTAAGTAGGCTTGAACTTTTATAATCTATATATTAAGTTGGGTCAATTTATTTATTTCATTTTCAGATATATCTTTTAATGACATATTTAAAGTAATGAATGCAAGTTAGTTTGGGTTAAAGACAAAGTTTCATTTTCCTGGAATCATATTGAAAAAGTAGGTGCTAGTATTACTAAATGAATTTAACATCCCTCTCCTGTCTATTTTTTGACATGCAGAACTTTCTTGTAGACATAAAAGGACATGCATTGGCATTTCTACCTGTTCTTGCATTTGAGGGAGGAACTAGAAGAAATATTCCCAAGTTTAAGGTGCAATCCTTGCACATGATTTGATTTTTATGCAATATATTTCCTAGATAATTACATCTAATGTTGCTGTTTACCTTCAAAGTCTAGTAATGTGGAATTGAGATACATCTCAATAATGACTTCGGTGGCAATGATACGATATTCCAGCTTGACTTTCTTGGTAAAGATTGTATTAGATACCAGAATGAGGTAGAGGTTGAAATTCCCTTGTTTAAGGTGATCCAACAGTTTAGAAGTGGTCAGTGCACTGCATTTTTCTTTGGTGAAAAATCTTAATATTTCTTGTTCATGGTTGCTGATTATCTCATAATATTGTACCAGGGAAAGAAGATAGTGATAATCTTTTCGACAAGCTCCACACGACTAAGTTAAATGCCCATATGAAGGAATTGATGCCCATCTGAAGATAGTGCACTGCATTATGTAACTGTTTTTAATATCTAAATTTGGTCATTTTGTACTTTTAAATTATAGACTTGATTGTATGTGCTTGGTATTAGCACTTTGATACATTTTAATTAGAAGTAGGATGATTGAATGTATGTTGAATGTTTTGATTGGTTTCTTTATATATGAAATTATATATTGTAGAAATTTTAATTAAAGCGTTGCATTTGATCTTTCCAGTGTTGCATTAGATATTTTAGTGTTGCATTTGGTAAATATAGTGTTGCCTTTGATCAGATACTAGTGTTTTAAAAGGAAAAAAAGCGTTGCATTACATAGCTTTGAGTCCCAGTGCTGACGTGGCACATAGGACCCATTGCTGACGTGGAATGTGGGACCCACTGCTGACGTGGCATGGCAGGCCCCACAGCTGACATGGCGTGTCAGGCCCCACATGCTGACGTGGCAAGTGGGCCCCACATGCTGACGTGGCAAGTGGGCCCCACATGCTGACGTGGCAAGTGGGCCCCTACTTGCTGACGTGGCATGCCAGCTGGACTGTTGCTGACGTGGCATGCCAGCTGGACCCATTGATGACGTGGCAAGCTAGTGGGACCCACTTAGTGACGTGGAATTGTAATTTTAGCTAATGTCAAATGCAACGCCCTTTTGGTGTTGCATTTGAATGCTCTGGTGTTGCATTATATAGCAGATGCAACGCTTTTTGATGTTGCTTTAGATGCCATAAAGCGTTGCCTTAGGGGGTCTAACAGCACGGTGGCGGATGCAACGCCCCCTGGTGTTGCATTTGGTCTAACGCAACGCTTTTTTGGCCTAAAGCAACAGTAAACATGGCGTTGCATTTGAGCATTTTTGGTGTAGTGTTCGTGAGCTTCGTGCTTTAATGGCTGCTTCTGCGTTCGAGACTTAAACGGTCCTCACAGAATGCCTACGTATCTCTGTAATTAGAGAATCAAGCCAATAAAACGTAGTTCTAGGTGATGGTGCCTGACCCTTTATATAGGCTAAGAAGCCTCAGAATTAGGGTAGGGTTAGGAGACTTGGTGGGCAAGTCAGCTTTGAGGAAGGTTCTAGACTCCTTCCTTGTAGGAGTCTGTTTCCTTGTATGATTGTGTGGCTTGGAGGCTACTTTTCGTAAGGATAACGTCCTTATCTGACTTGTATCTCCCAGCTGTTAATTACCTCTAAATATTAATTACGAAATTAATATTATAATTGGAGTTTGGGCCCACCTGGTGGGCTCCACGTTTGGACCATTCTAGGTCTAATTAATGCCACATTAAATGTGTCCTTAGGGCTTACTTTTAGCCCATATCAATTAATTTCTAATTTTATTAAAACACTACGATCAATTTTATTTAGTAAAATAAAATAATTAAATTGTAATTACTATAAACTAATCAATTACTTTTTTCACCTAAAACATGTCATCTTTTTAATTTTCACGTTACCTTTTTATTTTCTTTAACTAAAATCTTTTTTTTTTCCAAATATATGGACTGTTTTATTTAATAAAATAAATATTAATATTATAATATTAATAATTAATCGATTACTTTTTTTAGCTAAACAAATAATTTTTTAATTTTTTCTAGCTAAAATCCCTCTTTTCAAAAAATATCACAAGCAACAGTAATTTTTCCTTTTCCAAAAGCATTACGAGCAATTTTATTTAGTAAAATAACATAATTAAATTATAATTACTATAAACTAATCAATTACCTTTTTCAACTAAAACATGTAATCTTTTTAATTTTCTCTAACTAAGACCTCTCTTTTGCCAATTACATCACGGACATTCTATTTAATAAAATAAAATAAAATAATATTTTATAATTACTAATAATTAATCGATTACCTTTTCCAGCTAAAACCTATCATTTTTTCGATATTTTTTAACTAAAATCCTCCTTTTTTAGAAATATCACGTATCACATTCATATCTCATTTAAAAAATTAAGTCTCCAAAATTTATATTTTAAAAAATTATTCTAAATTAATGAAAAAAATTTATATAATATTAAAAAAAAATTAACACGAATTTTAATTTTAAGCTAGTAATCAATAAGATCACAGAATGCAGTTTCTCTAAACAGAAGTAGCTGGGAGGTGCTCGAAAACGATAGAGAATAGTACCATATCTTTAAGCAATTCTTACACTCTCTCTTTGTTTTTGTTGCGCTCTCTCTCTCTCTCTTTATTTGTTTTAACAGATGATGGAATTAGTTTTTTGGATGATAAAATATTGGCATATAATACCTAGCTAAGTCTGGTTAATTAATGTTGTGGTAGCTGAGTTAATTAGCTACTTGTGAAAGAGTAGTGCGTACAGAAAATATATATAGAAAAATTTATATAATTAGTTGAATTTCATTAATTGATATTTTTATTCGTTGATATTAATGTGAATACACGGATCCATTGAATTATAACCAATTACATTGACACGTCTACCATTTTATGAAAGTTTTTGTAAAACTTTATGTAACTCTAGCATTTTTCTTTGCAAAAAAGAAAAAGAATTGGCCGGATTCCAAGGAAACTGAGAAACTTCAAATATACATGTTCTGTCATTTACATCTACAATAGTTTAGTTTTCAACTGAGTTACCAAACATAACCAGTATATCCCGCACAGGGCAGGATTTGGGGAGGGTGAGATGTACGCAGACCATGTCCCTACCTTTTACAGTAGAGACACTGTTTCCGTGAAGACCCTCAGCTTAGTGCGTAAAAAAAATGTGTGATATTTAAAGTGCTCCTAGGGTCCGGAAAAGGATCACAACCATACCTGGGCCCATGGATTTAAATGTTGGTTTTTAATCAAAAGCGTGCTTGATTATTTGTTTCCTGTTTTGTTTTATTTATTTCCTGAAATAGATTATGACTTGGTCATACTTTTCAGTTGAGAGTCTAGGAGTTTGTTTGAATAGATTTAGGAGGTAGTTGAATAAAAGATAGCATGTTGTTATCTCGTAGGAAGTTTGATCCTTGTTTTTAGCTAACCACCTGTATGCAGGTGTATTTATCCTTGTACTTTCATTTTAATCAAGCAGCACGTTCAGTAGTATTCTCTTGTTTCTCTAGTTTTCATATAAACACTTTGAACACAGGTCAGGGGTACATTCTATATCCTATAATCTCGTATCAGAGCTTGGTGACATAGGTGTATGCCAAAGTTTATGCCAAAGAGGGCCACGATGGAAACTGGTAAAGCAAAAGATGGAACGATCGGGCTGACTTATCCTATGCTGAACAGGGGAAACTATACAGCATGGTCGATTAAGATGAGGGTGTATATGCAGGCACAGGGAGTGTGGTCTGCTGTGGAGAACACAGATCCAAAGGCAGTGGTCGAGGAAAAGACAGATAAAGTAGCGTTGGCTGCGATTTATCAAGGTATTCCGGAGGACATTCTCTTATCTGTGGCAGAGAAGAAGACGGCAAAAGAGGCATGGGAAGCTGTTAAAACTATGTGCTTGGGTGCTGAAAAAGTGAAAAAGGCGAGGGTACAAACTCTTAGATCTGAGTTTGAATCACTGAGTATGAAGGAGACAGAGGCACTTGATGATTTTTGCATGAAGCTTAATGGTTTGGTGACGACCATTAGAGCTCTAGGGGAAGAGGTCCAGGAGGCTTATGTAGTAAAGAAATTGCTGCGAGCAGTACCTAGCAAATTTCTTCAGATTGCTTCGACTATTGAGCAATTCGGAAATTTGGAGACCATGACTGTAGAGGAGACAGTAGGATCGCTCAAGGCACATGAGGAGAGACTCAGAGGAAGTCAAAGTGATGCTGGAAGCGGACAGTTGTTATTAACAGCTGAAGAATGGACGAAAAAAGAAAAGGACGAGACAAAATTATTGCTTACCAGAGAAGAATGGCTGAAACGGAGTGGAAAGAGTGGAGCAGAAGGCTCTGGCAGTTCAAGGGGTCGAAACAATAAAGAGTTTGTGCGTGGAACTCGTGACAAGAGTAAGGTCCGTTGTTTCAACTGTCTTGGCTATGGTCATTATGCTGCGGAATGTAAGAAAGGAAAGGGCCAACGAGAGCAAAAGGAGGAGGCAAACCTAGCACAAATGCAAGATGATGAGCCTGCATTATTGGTAACGGAGAAGGTATTGCTGGTGGATGAAAGAAACGTGACACCAAAACTGCATCAAGTCAACCAAGAGAAGGGAAGTGAGTCTAACTTGTGGTACCTTGACAATGGTGCCAGCAACCATATGTCAGGGCAACTGTCAAAGTTCAGAGAATTGGATGAAAGCATCAAGGGACAGGTCAGGTTTGGTGACGGGTCTGTAGTACATATCGAGGGGAGAGGAAGTATACTGTTAAAGTGCAAAAATGGAGAAGATAGAATCCTGGGAAAGGTATATTATATTCCCTCGTTATGCAGCAACATTATCTCTCTTGGGCAGCTAGCAGAAGAAGGCAACAAAGTCGTGTTGAATGGAGAGTATCTCTGGATTTATGGAAAAGGAGGGAGGCTGATTATGAAGGTAAAACGCTCACAAAATCGACTCTATAAAATTCTCATTAATAGTGAAAATGCAGGGTGTTTGTTGTCAAAAACCAGTGAAAATTCTTGGTTATGGCATGCCCGACTTGGGCACGTGAACTTTAAGGCCATGAGTTTAATGACAACTGGAAAGATGGTTCTCGGGATGCCAGAAATAAAACCTCAGAGTGAAGTATGCAAAGGATGCCTTATGTCAAAACAGACACGGAACTCTTTTCCAGCCCAGGCTACATACAATGCCAAGGAAGCTTTGGAGATTGTCCATGGAGACTTATGTGGGCCTATATCTCCCCCAACGACGGCTGGGAACAAATATTTTCTATTGCTGGTGGATGACTATACACGAGTAATGTGGGTTTATTTCTTGAAAAGCAAAGATGGAGCTTTTGAGGCATTCAAAAATTTCAGGGCAAAGGTCGAGAGAGGAACAGAAAGGAAAATTAAAACTCTCCGGACAGATAGAGGAGGTGAGTTCACTTCAAAATTATTTGATGCTTATTGTGATGAAGCAGGGATATATAGACAACTCACGGCCCCGTACTCACCACAGCAGAATGGCGTGGTTGAGAGGAGAAATCGAACGGTAGTGGAGATGGCACGGAGTTTCTTAAAAGATAAAAGTATGCCATCAGTGTTCTGGGCGGAAGCAGTTAGACATTCAGTCTACTTACTGAATCGACTACCTACAAGAGCTCTATCTGGTGTGACACCTTATGAGGCGTGGTCAGAGAGAAAGCCTAATATAGCACATGTTCGAGTGTTTGGGTGCAAGGCACATATGAAGTTGCCAGGAAACCAGCTGACTAAGCTAAGTGACCGCAGCAAAATGGTTATTAATCTTGGAAAAGAACCTGCAACTAAGGCGTACAGGGTATATGATCCTGAAAACGGAAGTGTTCATGTGAGTCGCGATGTAATATTTGAAGAAGATAAAGAATGGAACTGGGAGCAAGCAGAGAAAAGTGATGGATGTCAACAAAGTACATTCACTGTGTACAACATGTACAGTGGAGCTGACAGAAATGAAATTGAGGGTGCAGGTTCTCAAAGCCCACTATCTGGACAGTCGATGGATAGCGAGGAGAGTGCAGAGACGAGCTCAGTATCGCAGACGGGTTCTGCGTCACAGAGTGTAACAAACACTCCAGTGTCCGTTCGTTCACAGAGTGTAACAAATACTCCTGTGACTGTTCATAGTCCTACTGTGAGTTCAAGTGCAGAAACAAGCAGTGAGCCACCCAAGAAATACAGGGCATTGACAGAGATCTATGATGTTACTGAAGAGATTGAGTTGGACGAAGATGAGCTAATGTTAACAGAAAAGATTGAACCTACTACTTACAGTAAAGCTGCAAGTGAGCATTGTTGGCAGCAAGCAATGAGAAATGAAATAGAGGCAGTGGAGAAGAACAACACTTGGAAGCTAACAGAACTCCCAGCTGGGAAAAAGGCCATCGGTCTGAAGTGGGTTTTCAAGGTCAAAAAGGATGCTAACGGAGAAGTAGTGAAACACAAAGCTCGCATAGTAGCAAAAGGATATGTTCAGCAGCAAGGAAGAGACTTTGATGAAATATTCGCGCCTGTGACACGCTTGGAAACTGTTAGGTTATTGCTTGCTCTTGCTGCGAAAAATTTGTGGGAGGTGCATCACTTGGATGTTAAATCTGCGTTCTTGAACGGAGAAATTCAGGAAGAAGTCTTTGTTACTCAGCCTGAGGGTTTTGTGAAAGAGGGAAAGGAACACCTTGTTTATAGGTTGGTGAAGGCATTGTATGGGTTGCGTCAAGCCCCTCGTGCTTGGTACGCGAAGCTGAGTAAATGCCTAGAGGAACTGGGTTTCACAAGATGTCCATATGAACATGCTGTCTACACGAAAAGGTTTGGGAAAGAATTACTGATAATCGGGGTCTATGTTGATGATTTATTGGTGACTGGTACAAAAGTGTCGCTCATTCAACAGTTTAAAGATCAAATGAGTGCTCGTTTTGAGATGAGTGATCTAGGAAAATTATCATACTACTTGGGGCTAGAAGTGAAGCAAGGGGGAGACTACATTCAGTTAAGGCAGACGGCATATGCAAAGAAGGTCCTTGAAAAGGCCGGAATGATGGACTGCAACCCCACCAAATACCCCATGGATCCGAAAGAAAACATAATGAAAGATGAAGGTGGAAAGTTAGTGAATGCAACTGAATTCAAGAGCATTGTGGGGGGACTGCGTTACTTAGTCCATACGAGACCGGATATTGCTTATTCAGTGGGAATAATTAGCAGATACATGGAGACACCAACTGTGCTGCATCTTCAAGCTGCAAAACGAATACTCAGATATATAAGGGGAACTCTGGAGTACGGTTTAGTTTACACAAAGAACAGCAACAACAATATGCTAAGTGGTTATTCAGACAGCGACCTTGCAGGGCATGTGGATGATCGAAGAAGTACTGGAGGTATGGTTTTTTATTTAAACGACAGTCTTGT
Source organism: Kitagawia praeruptora (assembly GCA_037693485.1). NCBI lineage: Eukaryota > Viridiplantae > Streptophyta > Magnoliopsida > Apiales > Apiaceae > Kitagawia > Kitagawia praeruptora. The sequence goes on along the minus strand of CM075347.1, from coordinate 90,689,457 downwards.
TACGTGGGTTTCTCAGAAGCAGCGGTGCGTGGCACTTTCCTCTTGTGAAGCAGAGTTTATGGCAGCAACGGCGGCTGCCTGCCAAGCTATTTGGTTGAGAAATCTGTTAAGTCAAGTGACTGGTAGCCACATTGGTCCTGTTGTGCTCTATATTTACAACAAATCAGCTATCGATTTGGCGAAAAACCCTGTTTTCCATGGGCGTAGTAAACACATAGACATTCGTTATCACTTCATACGCGAATGCATTGAACGAGGGGAAATCATTGTTGAGCATATAAGCACAGATATTCAGAAGGCTGATATTTTAACTAAGGCATTGGCGACGGTGAAATTTGAAAGGATGAGAGCTCTGTTGGGTGTCAAAGATTTGAACAAGCTCGCTTAAGATTAAGGGGAGAATGTTGGTTTTTAATCAAAAGCGTGCTTGATTATTTGTTTCCTGTTTTGTTTTATTTATTTCCTGAAATAGATTATGACTTGGTCATACTTTTCAGTTGAGAGTCTAGGAGTTTGTTTGAATAGATTTAGGAGGTAGTTGAATAAAAGATAGCATGTTGTTATCTCGTAGGAAGTTTGATCCTTGTTTTTAGCTAACCACCTGTATGCAGGTGTATTTATCCTTGTACTTTCATTTTAATCAAGCAGCACGTTCAGTAGTATTCTCTTGTTTCTCTAGTTTTCATATAAACACTTTGAACACAGGTCAGGGGTACATTCTATATCCTATATTAAACACATAGGACTTACCTACGGGAAGATTGACCATTCCATTCTGGCGATACTCTGATCCATGATGCCTCCAAGCCAGCCTCCCTGCCAATATAAACCAATAACACAGTACGATATAAAAAGTAAAAAGAACACAAAGGCTCATCGACATACCTGAGCCCATGACACCTGGCCAAGCTCCCTGAAATTGCAAAACCAGAAAATAGAAGACACTAAAAAATGACAAATGAGAACGTAAAAGCCGAACTTCTAGGATAAAGCTAACCGAGACAACCCAACTCTGAGGCTCTCAACAACAGAATCTCTCCCTAAAAGAAAATCCAACACTCTGATCTAGCGCCTCCAAGAACACCTATCAGCGATCATGTTCTCATTTAGGTTTAAGGTCTTCAAATCCAGCCTAAGCTGCTCTTCCCAGGACCTCTTCGGTCGGCCTCTCCTCCTCACCCCAACAACCGAAAGACTTTCGACCCTCCTCACTGGGGCTTCGGCCAACCTCCTACGAACATGTCCGAACCATCTCAACCTCCCTTCCCTTCCCTAATTACTGCAGCTGTTATAACTTCATGTTTTGAAGTTTGCAACTTGCAAGCACTATATATATTACTGCTTAACCGGTTGCTTGTTAACGGGATCTTGTTTCACTCTTGTGGATTCGGATCGAGAAGATATCTTTCATGGATTTGGACTTCACTTAGGAGTGTAACAAAACAGTAACCCATTAGGCATTAACAAATTAATGTTCATTGATACTGTAATTTTTATCAGTTCTAATAAAATTCACCCACCTTACCCATATATTCATTTTTCATTTTTTTGTATTTGCAAAAAGAAAAAACACAATTATTACGGAATTTCAGCAAATCTCATAATTCAATGCTCCGCCTCCCATGCTACATATATGTTATTTAAAACTAGATGATCTCGAAAATTTATGTTAAATAATTATTAATTTTATTTAGTTAAATATTTATAAAATTATATTACAAAAATTATAAAAATAACTATGTATTTGCTTAAAAAATTATGCGATTAACAAACTATAACCTTAGATTGTTTAATAGAAGTGCATGGAAACACGTTTCGGTTGTTTTCATTGAAAAATATTTAGAATAATTGATCAAAATCTTTTTTTATTATAAGTTATAATAAAATAAATTGATAATACAATGTAAGAATTATAATAATAATAAGATTTCAATTTTATTATATTTTTTTTAAAAAAATAATATATAATCGCAAGGAAGAATGTTATGGAGTACTGTATAGAAACATGTTCTAGTTGTTCTCCTTGAAAAATCTTTTAGAGAATTGGTCGTATTAGAGTAGTTTATTATTTTACATAGAATTATAGTTAAAATAGAATTATAAGGGTGAAACCAAAATATGGTGCGAACCAATACCGTTAAAGGGGTGTTCCTTGAAAAACATTTTGGAGAATTGATCGTATTATTTTTTGATTCTAAATTATGATAAAAAAATTGATTATAATAGGATTTCAATTTTATTATTTTTTTAAAAAAATAACATAGGATTATAAGAGAATATGATTATAGGGATGAAACAATTTTTTTATTTAAAGTGGTAATAGAAGAATTATAATTATACTATAATTTCTATTTTATTAAAAAACATCATAAAATTATAGTAGAAATATGATTATATGGGTGAAACCAAAATAAGGGTGAAACCAAAATAGGAGTGAAACCAAAAGTGGTACCGTTAAAAGGGTGTGGGATGAAACTATTTTTTTTATTTAAAGTTGTAATAAAAGAATTATAATTATAATAGAATTTCTATTTTATTAAAAAAACATCATAAAATTATAGTAGAAATAAGATTATAGGGGTGAAACCAAAATAGAAGTGAAACCAAAAATGGTACCGTTAAATGGATGTTTCGCTTATTAATAAAGATTATAGATTTGTTGCACATAAACACTCTACTCATGATACAATCAACAATTGAACAAAATGAAAAAAATTATACCGGTCTTGGACGGTGGTACATTGCAACACTACGCCATAAACGCACAAATGCAACGCCATGTTTACTGTTGCTTTAGGCCAAAAAAACATTGCGTTAGACCAAATGCAACACCAGGGGGCGTTGCATCCGCCACCGTCCTATTAGACCCCTAAGGCAACGCTTTTTGGCAACTAAGGCAACATCAATAAGCGTTGCATCTGACATATAATGCAACACCAGAGCATTCAAATGCAACACCAAAAGGGCGTTGCATTTGACATTAGATAAAATTACAATTCCACGTCACTTAGTGGGTCCCACTAGCTTGCCACGTCATCAATGGGGCCAGCTGGCATGCCACGTCAACAAATCCAGTTGGCATGCCACATCAGCAACAGTCCAGCTGGCATGCCACGTCAGCATGTGGGGGCCCACTTGCCACGTCAGTATGTGGGCCCACTTGCCATGTCAGAAGTGGGGCCTGACATGCCACATCAGTAGTGGGTCCCACTTGCCACGTCAGCACTAGGTCCAATGTGCCACGTCAGCACTGGGTCCAATGTGCCACGTCAGCACTGGGTCCCACAGCCATGTAATGCAACACTTTTTTTGCTTTTTAAAACACTAGAATATTATCAAATGCAACACTATATCTACCAAATGTAACACTAAAATATCTAATACAACACTGAAAATATCAAATGCAACGCTTTAATTAAAATTTCTGCAATATTCTGTTTTGTACATTGAAGAATCCCATCAAAATACATTCAAAGGCATTCAAAGCCATCCAAAACATTCAACAAGCCACCAAAATAGTTACAATCATCCACACCAATATCATACTAATACCTAATACAACCATTACTAATATATTCAAAAGGAATCCAACATAATTCTAAACCAACAAGCACATACGATTAAGTCTATATTTTACGAACATTGATGCCGCCTTGAGGAGTCCCATTGTCATCATAATCACTTCATGTCAACACACATTCTGACATGTAGCATCAGGCTTACCCAGAGCATTAGATGTCAACTGAAATATATAATGTAACTGGTTACGGAATTTAGAAATATTAAAGCAGCTATAATACTAAAATTACCAGAACAATAATCTGCTAAAAATATAGTGTAGGTCTATCATCATAACAGATGCAAGGAACTAGAACAAAGAAGTGGATAAGTTAAAATGGCTTTATACCATTAGGCACCTCCATTTTGAACCAGGCCATCTCAAGGGATCAACGTCACTGATGCCAACTATTAGTCCAGTGCACCTGTAAAAGAAAATTCTGCAGGCAGCAGTTTGTAATCATAGCAACATTTTACATGTAAAGATATATTTGGTAGTATTGCAGAAGGGGGGTTGAATGCAATACTAATAAATTTCAAAAACTATTTCAACAACTTAAATAGAGTTTGTAATTTACTAGTAGAAGAAATGCAATCACAAGTAATATTTAACAAGATGTTTCACAAAATAATTGTTTTATTTATTTTGCAAAGTTTTGCTACAACCTTGAGAACAAAATAATTCTCAAGCTTCAAAATACTCAAGAGATTACAGTTGTAGAGTTATTTTGTTGTATAAATAGAGTGCTCTATTTATAGTGTGATAGTCTACTGTACTACCACTATCAGCATGGGTTGTTGAGTTGCTGTTATATTCCTTTTGCAGCTCATTCCATGATTTATTCCCATGTGATCATCACAAAGTAACTTTAAGATACTTTCCACATTTAAGCCACCCAGATCTAGCCGTATTCAATTTTATCTGCTCTAGACTTTACAGGTTGCTCCATGTGATTTCTCAAGCTTCAGTTATAGACTTTCCAAGCTTGCTGTAAAGGTTGAATATTACAACACGCCTGCTTCTTTTGAGCATGTACTCTGTCGCTTAATTTGACTTAGAAAATTCCTAAATCAAGTTGATTCTATATGACAGTGTGTTTGCCACAAAGTTTGCTGTCAATGGATTATACTTTGGTTGACAGTATGAATTTCCCGCAGATATTACTGTCAAGGATTGTGCTTTGATTGACAGCATGTATTTCCCGTAGAGATTGCTGTCAAGAATTGTGCTTTGATTGACAGCATGTATTTCCCGCAGAGATTGCTGTCAAGAATTCCAAACTTACTGTCGCAAACTATATATTAAAGTTGCTGTCATCAGAATCTCAGCCAATGTTGCTGTCAAGTCGAAACTTGCTGTCGACTCCATGAAACTTGCTGTCGACCTAGGCAACATGTTGTTTCCTTGTAACCTTACTGTCAGGGCTTGATAGTAACTTTTATTCCTTCTGTCGAACTTATGTATTTCTTGAGGCTTGAACATAATCGAACTTCTTCCAAGAATTACACTTATTACATGACAGTATTTATTTTAAATTACAAGAATACATTTCAGACTGTGACAGTATGTTCTACTTAGTAAAACTAAGTATACCAATAAAACTAGTTAAGTTGTCTATTCCATCACCCATAAATCCCAACAATCTCCCCCAATTTGTTTTTATGGACAATAAGGACAAATTTACAAATATCATGCTGACAACTTAACTAACATAGATCAGAAAGAATAAACTCTTCATTTCTGAACAATGATTAAACTGGATTGTTTAAAAAAAATGTATCATAAAAGTTCATAATTAAAAATCAAGAAAAAATCTTTACTTAGCTGGATTTGAACTTTCGCCTTGCTCCTTTTCCCTCAGAGCTCTTCTGAGATTTTCAATTAACTCCTTTTCTTCAGGGGACTGTGCATCATCTTCATTTTCCACGATGTACTTTTTGATCATTGATGAAGTAGTGTTTAATACATCTCTGAGTTCCATCCAATAAACATTTTGCTTTACGATTGATCTGAATTTCAACACATCTCCCTCCATCTTGAATCTTCTGCCAGGAAGCTGATTTAAAGTTACCCTTCTTTGTCTGTCCAAACTAGGATTCTCTCCTTTCCTTTGATCAAAAATCATATCTAGCTCCCAAGAACATAGTGCTTCAAGTTTGTTAGATGATCCTATCACTTGCCAGTACAGTTCTTTTAGTACACTGGTCTTCAACTTAGAAAAGCTGTCTATGTAGACTTCTTCTTTGCCATATTTGATTCTCAAAGGATTGTCCAGTACAATTGGCTGATAGTTTAATTCACTGCTGTTGACCTTGTTGAGTTTACTCTAACTTTCCTTCATTTGAGCTTCAATCTCTTCTTCTATCTGTTGACGAGATTTTTGTCTTGAAGCTAATTCTTCTCTGAATTTCTGCTCTGCCTCATACCTATCCATCTCTTGCTTTGAATAAGGTTTTTGCATTTCATTCCAGTTATACTCAGGGATAGGGTTGTCTTCTTCATTTTCCAGACCTAGAGCTTCAAAAACATCTTCATCATTTTGAAGTGTCCAGTCACCATGCTTTTCAGTGAATTCAACATTTCTGATTGCAAAGTACTTTCGAACAGGATCCATGATCTTTTCAGAGATATCACCATAGCTTTCCAGGAGTTCAACCATTCTTTCCAAATTGAAATAATCAATTCTTCTTCTTACATGTGTTTGGGTTTGAACTAGACTGTTGGATATTACTTTTGATTTTGATATCTGAGTGAAATCAGGTTCTACCATAATCAATCTTTCTTTGTTCTCCCATAGAATGTATCTTGTGACTTTTTTGTTTGACTCATCAAATTCTATGGATACAGAAGTGATTGATTCTTTGGCTTTCTCTTGAAGTTGTTCCAGGCTGTTCATTCTTCTGCTCAGGATTGGTTTCTTAAGCCCTAGACCTGTAGCTTTTCTTTGACCAGAATAGACAGTCTTTCCCCTTTTTGGCCTGTTTGACTTTCTTTTGATTCTTACTGTCTTGGATGATTTGACAGTAGAATCATTGACAGCATCTTTGATAGGGCTTCTGATTATGTCTTCTTTGACAGCATCTTTCATGACAGTATCTTCATCTTCCCTGTTAGCATCTTTGACAGCAACTTCATTTTCCTTGACAGCATCTTTGTTGACAGTATCTTTTTCAGAATACATACTGTCAATTTCCATTTCTGCTTGATTAATTTCTGATGCTTCAAGTATCTCCTCTTCTTTCCCCTTTTCTTCATTTTTCTTGCTTGTTCCAGGAGATTCTGAAGTTTCATTTGGCTCAGCTTCTTTAGCTTGGGATTGCTCTTTTGAAGAGTTTCTCTTTTCTGATTCTTTAGCTCTTCCAGCTTTACCTCCATCTTCATTATCATCACCATCTTTATCCAAGGTGCCATCAAAGGAGCATTTTCCACCTTGAGCATTTCTACTTTCGTTTGCTTTGGCAATGAGCTTCTTAATTTTGACACTGTATTCCATATCTCTCTTTGCCATTATCTTGTGGATATCTTTAACTGCCTGAATCCTTTCCTTGGTGATGGGTGCTTTCAGCAACAACTTAAGTACATCCATGATGACTTTACTTTGTAGAGATGTTTTGCCTTCAAGAGTTAAGAACCCAAGTCCTTTAGTTCCTTTGGCTGTTGTCTGTTTAAAGCTTACACCATATGGCTGAAGACAAACTTCTGGAAGTTTGCTGTTAACCATTGTGCTCAGTTGCATATAGAGACTTTCATCAAAGATGGTAGAGTTTTTCTTAACAAGAATCCCAAGAATGTATTGCACTCTTGCAGAGAAAGTTTCTAGCAGTTGAGTTGTTATGAATATTGAATGTCCATTTTTCAGGTACACTTCAACTGCCCACCTCTTCTCTGAGCTAATCTTCACAGAAAGATTTACAATCTTTTCTTTCAAAGCTTCTGCCAATTTAGCAGGTTTTCCTTTAGATTCTGTGATTGCTCCATTCACCAGATTGTTGAATTCCTCATCCTTATTGTTCAAGGTGCTCTCCATATGACTTACTGCTATAGAATCAGCTTCATCTTGAGAATATGTGCTTCCATCAGTCCAGGTAACCAACTTTGAAGAAGAGATATATTCAGGCAGCTTGCCCTTGCCTTTACCCATCCTGTTAGACTCCTCATTTTCTCTCCAAAGCCTCTCCAAAGTTGATTCTTTCTTTTCAGGAACTGGTTCACTAATTTTGATGGAAGATGCTTTATTTCTTTGTATCATTTTCAATACTTCCTCAGATACTAGCATTTTCTCCCCATCTACTTCAGTTTCAAACAGTTGTTCACCAGTTCCAGTTCCAGAGGCTATGACAGTATCTTTTTGCTTCCCCTTACTCCTTTGCTCCCCCTGACTTTCAGCTTCCCCTTGTAACCCCATTTTCCTTTCTGGTTGCTCAGCCTTTTTCTGATCTATTACTTTCTCCCCCTTAGTTAAGTTGTCATCTTGAATGAAGGAAGAAAGTGACAACAAGGTGGCTTGAATTTCAGCAAAACCAGTCTTTACAGAAGATGACAGAGTGTCCAGCTTGCTCTCCATTTTAGCACATCTATCTTCAATAGCTTGGAGTTTGTCATTTGTGGATGCAGAAGGACCACTAGACCTAAGCCTCTTTGGAGGTTGAGGATAAGTCTGGGGCATGGAAGTTGTTGGGGTTCTCACACTCTCATTGTTTTTATAGATGATCTCATCATCTCTCACAGAAATTCCCTCAAGGCCTAATGCCTTTTGTTTACTGGCTCCCTCAAGATCACTCTGGACATGCTCAAGTCCCTCTCCTTTTGCCAGCACATTTGGCTGCCTCTCATTTTTATCCTCACTTCTCTGTTCTTTTATCTCTCTTTTATTTTTCACTCCCTCACTCATCCTAGATGCATTAGTATGAGCAGTACTAACATGCAAAAGAGTAGATTTTACCTTGAAGGCCTTGGAAAGAGGCAAGTCATCATCAGAGATATCTTCAACTAATCCTTCTTGTAGTTGTGGTTGAACAGTGATGACAGCATCTTTAGAAAGACCTTTGACAGTATCTTTTGTCAGAATGGTACTGTCACTTGATTGATTGACAGCACCTTCTGATTTGTCATTGATAGCATCTTTGGCTGTGACAGTAACTTCCCTAGGGTAAGATGCTTTGAGGGAATCGATCAAGATGCTGGCTATTTCAATTTCTGGCAAATTTGCATCTTGATCTAATCCAGTGTTTGATGGAGTGGTATCCATTTCACTTTGAGAAATGGGTTCTTGTGGACCACTAGATGGGGGCTCATCCAAGATTTGAGATGGATGATCAAAACCTGAGGGGTTGGTACTGTCCCCCTCTCTAGGTTGTTTAGAAGAAACAACAGATGTAGGAATGAAAGAAGAAGATTGAATTTTAGATTGATTAATTGGCTGTTCCACAGAAGAAGATTGTGGAACATCAACAGTATGAATGAATTCCTCACTGTGCTCTATCTCTATGTGTGTATCTTCAAATACAGGTTCCTCAAGAGTGAGTTCTTGAGTTTGTGCAGACTCTTTACAAGGTGCCTTGAGAGACAGGCCAATTTCAATAGATGCCTCTTGTTGAGAAGAAGCACCTAGAGATGAGTTAATTTCTCTATCATCCTCTACAGTCTTTTGGGAAACTGTAGAGTGGCTGACAGTAACCTTGGCTCTTCTAGCTCTCTTCCTCTTAGGCTCAGAGGGGGCTACTGTGGGTTCTATTCCACTACCATCCTTATTTGCTGCACTAGGTGCAGAAACTCCCTTTTGACTCACCACATTGTCACCAGTTTCACTCTCTAGGGATCTTTTCTTGGATTCCTGTTTGGCAATTTTAAGGGCTTTTGGTAGTCTAGAGTCCCTAGGTGGAATGTATGGTGTAGAATGTGGGTTAACTGAATTTGGGTCTAATTCAGCTTCATTCTCAATTGTGAAAACAGTGTAATCTGTTGGAAATGGAAAACCAAGGTTGGGCACTTGATTAACCATGTGTTGTGTGAAACATAGTGGAATATGTGCATTCAAATTTTGTGTGTTAAGAGATGTGTGTGTGTTTTTCTTTAAAACAGGACATTCTTCAAAATTAGAAGTATCTACCACATTTCCACAAATATTATTAATACACATAGTTAAAAAGCGAGGATATATGGATACCTTTTTGCCTATGGCGCTTTTCAACTGTGCCATAATCAGCTTTCCAACGTTCACCTTGTATCCATGGACTACAGAATGAGTGAGTTTCTTGATGTATGATGGTATTCCATTCCAGCCTGTAGACTTGGTAGAGAACACCTTCACCATAACATCAAAGATCATGCTCCACTCTTTTCTTAGATATTTTCTGTCCATTTCTCCCATTTGATACCATTTATCAGAAGTTTCGTCAATTTTAGAGCCTGAATATCCAATCTTCAGAAAGAACTTCTTCAGAGTATCATCAGTTGCTAGTTCCTTAAAGCTTTCTTCACTGGCCAACACAATACCCAAAGCCTCATTGATATTCTTTACTGAAAGAGAATGACTTGCATCATCTATATTGAACTTAATTGTTTCATTCTCTCCAGTTCCTTGAGCACTTGCAGATTTCCAGAATTTTTCAATTCTAACAACATCAATTTTGGGGGAAGAGGTTATTGCATGACCTAGGTAGGATTTATTTAAGAAGGAAATAAGTCCTTTGAAGTTTTCACCAGCATCACTAGGAGAGTAGATACCAGCAAAATTGGTTTGAGCAACACTTTGTTTAGGTGCCATTGTTGAATGCTTTGAAAAATGAGAGAGAAAATGCGGTTTTTGGATGCAGAAGGTTGAAAGGTTTTTGCAAATAAAAGTGATAGTAGATTAAACGGTAGATTCAGTTTATAAGATGAATCGATTTAACCTGTCTTAATTGAACGTGTGATAATGATTTTACCCATTAACTTCACTTGCTATATTACGTGGCAGTTGCTATTAGATCGTGGATTGGTGGATTAAAAATAGATAGATATATATATATATATATATATATATATATATATATATATATATATATATACATTAATGTATATATATATCTCTCCACTATCTTTGACAGCAACTTCCCGTGACAGCAACTTTCATTGACAGTAACCTGTGCGCTTTTCTTTCTTTCTTCTATTTTTGACAGCAATTTCTCGTGACAGCAACTTTCATTGACAGTAACCTGTGCGCTAACAACATTTCTGTCAATCAATTTAATGAGTGACAGTAAGTTTATCTGACAGTAAACTAAGCTAAAATCATGCTGTCACTGTTCACACATAACTTAAGTTAAGAACACTTGATTTCTTAAAACCGTATTAAGATAGACATGTAAAACTATTTTAGCATAGTCATAGCAAGCATGATATCTAAAAATCATTTTTAGCATAGTCATAGCAAACATGATATCTAAAAATCCTTTTAGCATAGTCATAGCAAACATGATATCTAAAAATCCTTTTAGCATAGTCATAGCAAACATGCTGTCTGAATAAGTAGTACATAGTACCTTAACTTCTCATGACAGTACCTTCTAGTGACAATACTTTTTATTACAGTACCTTGAAAGTTTCTGTCATGAGCTGCGTTTTCTGAGAATTGATAAACCAGTTAGATTATCATACCTGATTTAGCATTCCTAATTCACTCACCAACCTGGTAAATGTTGCTTCATCCAGTGGCTTGGTGAATATATCTGCAAGTTGCTTATCTGTTGGAACATAAACCAATTTTACATCTCCCTTTTCAACATGCTCCCTGATGAAATGATGCCTTATATCAATGTGCTTTGTTCTGGAGTGTTGAACTGGATTGTCTGATATGGCTATGGCACTAGTGTTGTCACAGTAGATAGGAATATTTGACAACTCTAGTCCATAATCCATTAATTGATTCTTCATCCAAAGTATTTGTGCACAGCAACTTCCAGCTGCAATATATTCAGCTTCTGTAGTTGATGTAGAAACTGAGTGTTGCTTCTTACTGAACCATGACACCAATCTCCCCCCAAGAAATTGACAACTTCCTGTAGTACTTTTTCTATCAATCTTGCAGCCAGCATAGTCTGAATCAGAATATCCAATTAGATCAAATCCAGTTTCCTTAGGGTACCAAAGACCTAGATTTGGGGTGCCTTTGAGATATCTAAAGATTCTTTTAATTGCAACCAAGTGTGATTCTTTTGGATCAGCCTGAAACCTTGCACAGAGACATGTAGCAAACATTATGTCTGGCCTGCTTGCTGTTAAGTAAAGCAATGATCCAACCATGCCTCTGTAGGTACTGGAATCCACTTTCTTGCCTTTAGAATCTAACTCTAATTTGGTGGCTGTTGAGATAGGTGTCTTGGCAGGTGATGAATCTTCTAAGTTAAACTTCTTGAGAAGTTCTTTGACATACTTAGATTGACAGATGAAGATTCCTTCCTTCTTCTGATAGATTTGAAGACCAAGAAAGAATGCTAATTCTCCCATCATGCTCATTTCATACTTGTTTCTCATTAAAGATGAGAACTTTTCACACAATTTTTCGTTTGTTGAGCCAAAGATTATGTCATCAACATATATTTGCACAAGAATGATGTCTTTGCCATGGTATTTATAGAATAAAGTTTTATCCACCATACCTCTTATAAATTGATTTTCCAGGAGAAAAGTGGATAGTGTGTCATACCAGGCTCTTGGTGCTTGCTTTAAACCATATAGAGCCTTGAACAGCTTGTAGACAAAATTATGCAGTTTGTCATTTTCAAATCCAGGAGGCTGTTCAACATACACTTCTTCTTCTAATTCTCCATTTAGAACGGCACTTTTGACATCCATTTGAAATACTTTGAATTTGCAGTGTGCAGCAAAGGCTAAGAAAATTCTTATGGCTTCAAGTCTGGCAACATGTGCAAATGTTTCATCATAATCTATCCCTTCCTGTTGACAGTAACCTTTGGCCACTAGCCTAGCTTTATTTCTTGTCACATTTCCACTTTCATCTATCTTGTTTCTGAAGACCCATTTTGTCTCAATGATTGATTTTCCTCTTGGCCTTGGAACCAGCTTCCAAACATTGTTCCTTTCAAATTGATTGAGCTCTTCCTGCATGGCCATCACCCAATCAGAATCCAACAATGCTTCTTCAACTATTTTTGGTTCCATTTGAGATAAGAAACATGAAAACAAGCTTTCAGCAGAGATATTCCTCCTTGTCCTTACACCAGTAGTGGGATCTCCAATAATTAGATTACTGGTATGATCTCTATTCCACTTTGTTGATTGAGGCAAGCTACTTGTTTGATAAGATTGTCTTTCATCAATATGAGGATTTGATTCTCCACCATTTTCATTGTTTTGCTCATTTAGCTCAAATTCTCCAGTCTCACAGTCTTGTTGATTGATGCCTGAAATTGTCTGTGATTGGGCTGAGGTTTGATTTAGATTATGAGTATTGACAGATTCTTTCTCATATCCCATTGATTGAGTGAGACTTGGTTCTTCATCAACATATTCTTCTTTTTCCAAGTATCCTTGATTCTCAAATCTGAAGGGTTGCATTTGACCATCCTCATGTAACCCTGGAAACTTGGTTTCATCAAACGTGACATTGACACTTTCTTCAATTGTCTTGTGCTCCATGATATAGACTCTGTAGGCAGTCCTTTCTATCCCATATCCCATGAAGATGCCTTCATATGCTTTAGTGTCAAACTTGCCTTTTCTTTCATGGTTGTCTTTCATCAAAAAGTACTTGTTTCCAAAAATATGAAAGTACTTGACAGTAGGTTTCTTTCCTGTCAAAAGATAGTAAGGAGTATTGCCATGAGCCTTGTTGATTAGTGTCCTGTTCTGTGTGTAACAAGCAGTGTTGATGGCTTCTGCCCAGAAATATGTTGGTAATTTAGCATTGCTCAACATAGTCCTTGCAGCTTCAATAAGTGTCCTATTTTTCCTTTCTACAACTCCATTTTGCTGTGGAGTTCTTGCAGCAGAGAATTGTTGAACAATCCCTTGATCTTTGCAGAAGTTTCCAAGTGTAGCATTTCTGAATTCAGTTCCATTGTCACTTCTTAGAAATTGAACTTTTGCTTCAGGGGTCCTGTCAAGTACCCTTATGTGATCAATGATTTCTTGAGCAGCTTCATCTTTTGATTCTAAAAATTTCACCCAAGTGTACCTAGAATAGTCATCTATCATGACCAGTGCATATCTTTTTCTGGATAGTGATTGAACATTCACTGGTCCAAAAAGATCCATGTGAATCAACTTGAGTGCTTCAGTGTTGGTGTTGACTTGCTTTGATTTATGCATTGCTTTCCTCAGTTTTCCCATTTGACAATCTTCACACAGTCCTTCTTGACAGAATTCCTGTTGAGGTAGTCCTCTCACCAATTCCTTCTTCATTAGCATGTTCATTGTTTTGAAGTTGAGATGGGAAAGTTTCTTGTGCCAAAGCATGTTATCTCCAACACTTGCTTTGCTGTAGAAGCAAAATATTCTTTCCTCATTTGTTGAGTTTAAGTCTGCAACAAATAGGCTTCCTTTCCTTACTCCTTTCAGAGATAGGCTTCTATCCTTCTTGTGGTGGATTGTGCATTCCATCATGCCAAAGTTAACTTTGAATCCTTTGTCAGTGAATTGACTGACACTGAGCAGATTATGCTTCAAACCTTCCACAAGAGAGATTTCTTCAATGACAACATTTCCAGCTTTTAAACAGCCATATCCCATAGTGTAACCTTTGCTGTTGTCTCCAAAGGTTATTGTTGGGCCAGCCTTCTCAACATATTGTGATAGCAGGGATATATCACCAGTCATGTGTTTGGAACATCCACTGTCGATTATCCACATGACCTGTTTACCTTTCTTTCCCTGCAAGACAGAAAGAGTTTAATTTGCATTTGGTACCCAAGTCTTGTTGGGTCCTGCATACTCAGTATCATCAGAAACCTTATCAATATTTGAAACAATATTATTAGAAGATGGTTCCTTGACTTCTTTTATTACCCACTTAGTTTTTGACTTAGACTTTTTCTTAGTGAGAGCAGACTTCTCACTTTCTTTAGTAGATTCAGAAGTCTTTGCAGTTGCATATAAGAACATAATTCATTAGATGAAATTTGCAAATTAAAACATGTACTCATGGCAGTAATTTTGCATGGCATACAGTCAATGTTATTACAAACTACCAATTCTCTTTGCATAATGGGGGTTCTGTGTAAGTTCCCTTTCAACTCTGTTGCATTAGATATGCTACTAGTTGATTTCTTACAAACATGAGTCAAATGATGTGAGGAGCCACAATTATTGCAAAGTTCCCTGGGTGCCTGCTTAACATACGCATAATTATTCTTTTTATCAATGCCTAGCTTCCCATTTCTGTTTTTGGACTTGGAGACAACTGTCTTGACAATCTGTTCAGAAGATGCTGTCGAGCTATTTTTGACAACATCTTTTGTACTTGCTGTCTTGACAGTAGGTTTGAAAGTTATTGTCTTGGTTGACTTCTTGACAGTATCTTTTGAACACTTGGTTGGGCTGTTTAATACTGTTTCTGTCATAGTCATTTTAACAGAATCTTTTTCTTTCTTAGATACACTGTCAATCCTCTCATCTTCATCACAGAGTTCTTGATTAATAACTAGGGAATTTTCATTAACCTCAAACTCTGTACTTTTGAAGATTGGATTGCTCACATTTTTGAGGATGTGAGGTCTTACAGTTTTGTCATCATCATTGTTCTGTATAACAGCCTCTTTACCAGGTCTCCTACTATAATCATAGCCTATGCCTATCTTCTTACTTTCAGTATGTTTCTCATGATATTCTTGAACTATTTTAGAGGAATTTCTAAATGCCTTTAGCTTAAATTCATTTTCAGAAATTTCTTTTCTTAGATATTCCTCTATCTCTTTAGCACAGATTAAATCATTTTTTAATCTTTCGTTTTCCTGAGCTAAAGAATCAATAGAACTGGTCTTAAGCAACAACACATCATTGTTGGATCTGAGTACTTCATTTTCTTTAGTTAATCTAGCAATTTCTTCATTTGCAGCAGATAAACTAGTATGAATATTAAACATTTCAGTACTCATTTCCTCAATGGTTTGCTTATAGTCATTTAAAGACATATCTAGTAATACTAGAGATGGTACCTGACTTGTCGAGGTTGATGCTTCTTCATCCTCTCTAGCCATCAAGGCTAGATTCACAAATTCCTCTTCTTCTTCATTATCAGATTCATCCCAGCATTTTCCTTCAGCCACATAGGCTTTTCCTTGTCCTTTCTTAAATTGACTTCCAGTTCCTCTCTCCATTCTTTGTATTTGTTTTGGTCTTTTGCATTCAGTAGCAAAGTGACCAAGTTCATTGCAATTGTAGCATCTAAACTTTGACCTATCTACCATTCCTGTTTTGTATCCACCCTTGGTGCCAGTGGCAGGTTTTGATGAGCTTCCTTGGTTATATTTTGGAAATTGACCTTGAGGCTTATATGGCTTGTTCCTCCTGAACCTTATTTTTTTGAATTTTCTTGCCATAAAAGCCATGGTTGGATTATCCATTTTCTCCATTTCTTCTAGAGTGAAGAATTCTTCATCTTCAACATCTTCTAGTTGAAGGACAACCTTATCTTCATCTTCAACCACCTCTTCAATTTTCACAGATGAAAATTGAGGTTGTTGATCATTTTGAATTTGCTCACTTGCTTGAAAATATGATGGTCCTTGAGCAACTAGAGCACCAGCCATGTTTGCCATCAATCCTTTGGATCCACTTTGTATGGCTTTCTTTTGATAATATTCAAGTTCATAAGATTTTAGAACTCCATACAATGTTTCAAGAGAAACAGAGTTTAAATCTCTTCCTTCTCTTATGGCTGTTACTCTATGCTCAAGATGTTCTGGAAGAGTTAGCAGAAACTTGATATTGACTTCCTTCTTTTCATAAAACTTTCCATGAATCTGGAGCTCAGCTATTAGTTTGCTAAATCTTTCAAACATGTGAGTTAACTCTTCTCCATGCTTGCCCATAAACGCTTCATATTGTGACACCAGTATTTGTTTTTTATTTTCTCTGACCTCTTCACTTCCTTCACATAACAGTTCTATCTTTTTCCACATATCCCTGGCAGAGTTGCATGCTATTATATTTCCGCTCATAGCTTTGTCCAGGGTAAGTGCATCTAGTAGAATGAGTTGCAGATGATCATCCAGTGCTACCTTTTCTTTTTCTGAGTCATTATACTCAGAAGGCTTCTTAGCAACCCAATGAGCTGGGATTACTACATCATTAACTGTAGCAGATGGAATTTCCTTTTGAGGAACGAAGGGGCCATTTTCCAGAATACCTAGGAATAATGGATTCTGAGCTTTGATAAATAACATAATTTTCTTTTTCCATATGTTGTAGTTTTCTTTTTCAAAAGCTGGAATCTTGATATTACTTGACCTTCGAATACTTGCCATTTGGATCTCAGATATGTGTATTAATCTGAAAGCTCTGATACCAGTTGTTGGTCCCGGAATGTATTGCAGAAGGGGGGTTGAATGCAATACTAATAAATTTCAAAAACTATTTCAACAACTTAAATAGAGTTTGTAATTTACTAGTAGAAGAAATGCAATCACAAGTAATATTTAACAAGATGTTTCACAAAATAATTGTTTTATTTATTTTGCAAAGTTTTGCCACAACCTTGAGAACAAAATAATTCTCAAGCTTCAAAATACTCAAGAGATTATAGTTGTAGAGTTATTTTGTTGTATAAATAGAGTGCTCTATTTATAGTGTGATAGTCTACTGTACTACCACTATCAGCATGGGTTGTTGAGTTGCTGTTATATTCCTTTTGCAGCTCATTCCATGATTTATTCCCATGTGATCATCACAAAGTAACTTTAAGATACTTTCCACATTTAAGCCACCCAGATCTAGCCGTATTCAATTTTATCTGCTCTAGACTTTACAGGTTGCTCCATGTGATTTCTCAAGCTTCAGTTATAGACTTTCCAAGCTTGCTGTAAAGGTTGAATATTACAACACGCCTGCTTCTTTTGAGCATGTACTCTGTCGCTTAATTTGACTTAGAAAATTCCTAAATCAAGTTGATTCTATATGACAGTGTGTTTGCCACAAAGTTTGTTGTCAATGGATTATACTTTGGTTGACAGTATGAATTTCCCGCAGATATTACTGTCAAGGATTGTGCTTTGATTGACATCATGTATTTCCCGCAGAGATTGCTGTCAAGAATTGTGCTTTGATTGACAGCATGTATTTCCCGCAGAGATTGTTGTCAAGAATTCCAAACTTACTGTCGCAAACTATATATTAAAGTTGCTGTCATCAGAATCTCAGCCAATGTTGTTGTCAAGTCGAAACTTGCTGTCGACTCCATGAAACTTGCTGTCGACCTAGGCAACATGTTGTTTCCTTGTAACCTTACTGTCAGGGCTTGACAGTAACTTTTATTCCTTCTGTCGAACTTATGTATTTCTTGAGGCTTGAACATAATCGAACTTCTTCCAAGAATTACACTTATTACATGACAGTATTTATTTTAAATTACAAGAATACATTTCAGACTGTGACAGTATGTTCTACTTAGTAAAACTAAGTATACCAATAAAACTAGTTAAGTTGTCTATTCCATCACCCATAAATCCCAACAAATACATATGCTTACACATAGGTTAAAACTTGAACATTAAGAATGCAATATAATCCACCATTTACCTGGTAGATGAAGTAAGAGAGCAGTGATAAGGCGTATATTAATGCATGAACCAGATCAAAGAAAGTACCACATTAGTAGTAGCATTGTTTAGATAGAGAAAAGTAAACATTGTATAGATAAAAAAAATTGGATCCAAGTGGTGAAGTAAAATCATCTAGATGTAGATTATTATCTGATTTTTTACAACCTTAAATTCAATCTTTATCAATTTATTGTGCATGGGTTATATTATGTCTTGTTACTGGACTGTTTGTTGTAATTTATTACTGACATCTCAAATCTATTCAGAATGCTCCATGTTATCAAGACTGTCCAGCTGAGCTTGCAGATCATGTATTGAGACCATATCGATGACACCTTTTAGTTCTTCTAATGAGTAATTGTGAGACTAATCAAAACTACTAGCATAACCATTCTTGGTTAAAAATTTAGAAAGCACATGCACAAAATTTGCATCACGCTAGCAGAAACAACATTATGCAAGTGTAACATAAACTAGCCAATCGTGCTGGGGACCTTAATTACATAAACACTACAAACATACCAGTTGCCTGATCAGATTTCGCATTTCCTCTTGGCCTGCTTCTGTTGTCTTCAACCAGTACCACCATTTTGATGGATGCAATAACTGAACACGTTTTACTTGTTAACAGGTGCTAGATACAAAAAACTTGACAATCCACTTCAGCAAGTTTGATCTGTAAATACAAGTTTTGTAGCCTTGCTGCTGTATTACAGAGAAATTATGTCAATTTTTAGAAGTTTATATATGATGGAAATAAGTGTAGACCATCACTCTTATCAAAAAAATTTCCATTGGGAAAATTCTTTCGCGATATCAAAGTTATCTTAAAAAGAAATGATATCAAATTTTCTTTCCTAAGCTCTTCCCCCTATAACGAATGATATAGTTAAAAACATCTTTTGCAATTCGAACCATAAAATTTCAGAGGCAAATTTAAATTAGAAATTAGTTAAAAACAAAAGTATGAATAAATATATAGACAAATACAAATACTTTGAACAACAAACGGGCTAGCTGATTTAAGTAAAATCTAGTTATAATACCTAGCTTTGTTCCCGCAAGAACAATAGGAACATTAAGTGCAAATCGACGGAGCTCTGAGAAAGATATATAAAAGTGAGAACTCACTTATATATCATATCATAAACTAACAAACCTAAGATTATATGACAATATGAATGATTTAATTTAATCAAGTGCAATAGCAAACAAACTGAAATTTATAGGTAAAGACCAATTATGAACCTAAGCAGTACAGTGCAAAGTAAAACTGAAGATAGAAGGCAACAAATGGAGGCAAAGTCATGAGCTCTAATTTGATTACCTTTTTTAGCACATTTTCATAGCTTGCCCTGCTAATTAACGAGAAAGCTAACTCAAATATCAGCGCCTCTATAACTCAAAGGCCTTAACATGCTATAATCTTCCTGACCTATATATTAACACAAGGAAATGAACTAAATTAGTAGACTGAAAGAAAACCTGTGGAACTTAATTCAAATCCAAAAGCCGATGAAACTTGGGAAAAATAATGAAAAAGGCACCTGCAGTATCCTATAGCCCCAAGTTAACAATGTTTCCATCGATAGCCACATTAGCACTAAAATTATCAAAAACTGTTGGAATATAATCCTGCAAGGCTGCAACAAAAAACTCAAGTCTTTAACACTAACTAGTAACAATAATTAATTGAAAGGATTCATTGATGGCCTAGCTCATAACCAGAGGTTAAGGTACGAATCCTCATTCTCCCTTCCCTTGTACAAATACTGAATGTGAAGTAGAATTTGTTCGACACCTGTTCCATGGGTACACTGTTCTAGAGGTACACAGGCACAAAGTCACAGAAATTTTGGCTCTTAGAACTTTATCACATAGTCACAGAAACAGATGAAAAAATAGATTACATGAAATAAAAACATTGATATATCTTGCGAATTTAAGCATGTTATCAGATGTCGGAGTCAAGAAAGAAACTTTAGCCACATCAGCCTCTTCCAGACCAATTACTACACCATTATACTAGAAAGAAGCTCGATTAAATATCAAATGAATGAAATTTGAAAAGAAATTGGAATAGTACTTACTAAATCGAGCAGATTTGAGCTAAATATGGACAGAATCAACCGATTGAAGCTTCCTCTTCGCATAATTAGAGAAAGTCGACCGATTGTTAGGGTTTTTAATTTCAATTTCGCCTAATTAGGGTTCCTGTGACAGTCGGGTTTGATTTAGGGATTTGATTTACAAAAGTTAGGGTTCTAAATTGGTGGTTTGAGAGAGATAAAGTGTGGGAGAGATTTGTGCTAGTGAGAGTTTTGTTGAGAGAGAGTAGAGTGTTTGTTTATCAAGAGATTTTGAGATGGAGACGAGAAAGAGAGTACATGAGTAGAGAATGTGTTATACTCTTGTTGCCCAAAATTTTCATTTAAGAGGGAAATTTTCCGCCCTTTCCTCCCAAAATTTTCACCTCGTACCCTGTGCTTCAAGTGTTTTATTTTTTTATTTTTAGTTCAAAAATTTTAGAAAATCAATCAAAATAAATCGAGAAATTTTAAAAAAAAATACTACATCACTAAATTAGTTAGATATTAACATCCGTATGTTTTGAACGACAGAAAAAATAATTTAAAAATATAGATTTATCATTCTGATTTAAAAATATAGATTTACCACTTCTCTAAAATCGTTATATCTCGATATCCGTACGATTGGAACGTCAAAAAAAAAATAAAAAAATAGTTTCATCATTCCGGACAAGACTAGTTAAAGGGAAAGTCTACTTTGACCGGTTTGACCGTTATAAAACCAATATAAAAATTAAAAAATATTTTAAAAAATATTTTCAATATGACTCGTGACTAGTGCTTTGTTACGTATTATTGTTTCTATTTTTTAAAAAATATTTTTGAACGATCCAACTGTACGGATATCAATATATATCTAATGTAATGATATTCCCAAAGTTTTAGAAAATAAAAAATTAATTTGATTGGAGATCTTAGTAGATCACTACTATTTTCAATATGACTCGTAACTAGTGCTTTGTTACGGATTATTGTTTCTATTTTTAAAAAAATATTTTTGAATGATCCAACCGTACGGATATCAATATATATATAATGTAATGATATTCCCAAAGTTTCAGAAAATAAAAAATTAATTTGATTGGAGATCTTAGTAGATCACTACTATTTTCAATATGACTCGTAACTAGTGCTTTGTTACGGATTATTGTCTCTATTTTTTAAAAAATATTTTTGAACGATCCAACCATATGGATATCAATATATATCTAATGTAATGATATTCCCGAAGTTTCAGAAAATAAAAAATTAATTTGATTGGAGATCTTAGTAGATCACTACTATTTTCAATATGACTCGTAACTAGTGCTTTGTTACGGATTATTGTTTCTATTTTTTAAAAAATATTTTTGAACGATCCAACCGTACGGATATCATTATATATCTAATGTAATGATATTCCCAAAGTTTTAGAAAATAAAAAATTAATTTGATTGGAGATCTTAGAAGATCACTGCTATTTTCAATATTACTCGTAACTAGTGCTTTGTTACGGATTATTCTTTCTATTTTTTAAAAAATATTTTTGAATGATCCAACCATACGGATATAAATATATATCTAATGTAACGATATTCCCAAAGGTTTAGAAAATAAGAAATTAATTTGATTGGAGATCTTAGTAGATCACTACTATTTTCAATATGACTCGTAACTAGTGCTTTGTTACGGATTATTGTTTCTATTTTTTAAAAAATATTTTTGAATGATCCAACCATACTGATATCAATATATATCTAATGTAATGATATTCCCAAAGTTTTAGAAAATAAAAAATTAATTTGATTGGAGATTTTAGTAGATCACTGCTATTTTCAATATGACTCGTAACTAGTACTTTGTTACGGATTATTGTTTCTATTTTTTAAAAACTATTTTTGAACGATCCAACCGTACGGATATCAATATATATCTAATTTAATGATATTCCCAAAGTTTTAGAAAATAAAAAATTAATTTGATTGGATATCTTAGCAGATCACTACTATTTTCAATATGACTCGTAACTAGTGCTTTGTTACGGATTATTGTTTCTATTTTTAAAAAAATATTTTTAAACGATCCAACCGTACGGATATCAATATATATATAATGTAATGATATTCCCAAAGTTTCAGAAAATAAAAAATTAATTTGATTGGAGATCTTAGTAGATCACTACTATTTTCAATATGACTCGTAAGTAGTGCTTTGTTACGGATTATTGTTTCTATTTTTTAAAAACTATTTTTGAACGATCCAACCGTACGGATATCAATATATATCTAATGTAATGATATTCCCAAAGTTTCAGAAAATAAAAAATTAATTTGATTGGAGATCTTAGTAGATCACTACTATTTTCAATATGACTCGTAACTAGTGCTTTGTTACGGATTATTGTTTCTATTTTTTTAAAAATATTTTTGAACGATCCAACCGTACGTATATCAATATATATCTAATGTAATGATATTCCCAAAGTTTCAGAAAATAAAAAATTAATTTGATTGGAGATCTTAGTAGATCACTACTATTTTCAATATGACTCGTAACTAGTGCTTTGTTACGGATTATTGTTTCTATTTTTAAAAAAATATTTTTGAACGATCCAACCATACGGATATCAATATATATCTAATGTAATGATATTCCCAAAGTTTTAGAAAATAAAAAATTAATTTGATTGGAGTTCTTAGTAGATCACTACTATTTTCAATATGACTCGTAACTAGTGCTTTGTTACGGATTATTTTTTCTATTTTTTTTTGCAAAATACAATTTTTTTAAAAAATACCAAGACATATTATTTATCAAATTTTATACTAAAAAAAGATTCTAATGTATTATAATAGTGGGCCCCACATTGACACGTCACCCAGGTGGGTCCCACAACTACCACGTAAGCATTTAAAAAAAATTCAAAAATAGCTAATGCAACGCTTTTAGAGGCAAATGCAACACCGTTTTCACCTAATGCAACGCTACTGCCACGTCAGTGAATGCCCCATCAGCAAATGTGGGCCCCACATGTGCCACGTCAGCAATTGTGGGGCCACACTTGCCACGTCAGCATCTGTGGGCCTCTGCCACGTCACCCTGGTGGACCCCACCCTGCCACGTCACCCTGCAGGTGGGTCCCACAACTGACACGGCAGCATTTATTAAAAATTAAAAAATATCTAATGCAACACTTTTAAACAGCAAATGCAACACCTCTTTCACCTAATGCAACGCTTCTGCCACGTCAACCAATGACACGTCAGCAAATGTGGGTCCCACATTTACCACGTCAGCAATTGTGGGCCCACACTTGCCACATCATCACCTGTGGGCCTCTGCCGCGTCACCCTGGTGGACCCCACACTGCCACGTCACCCTGGTGGGTCCCACAACTGCCACGTCAGCATTTATTAAAAATTCAAAAATATCTAATGCAACGCTTTTAAACAGCAAATGCAACACCTCTTTCACCTAATGCAACGCTTCTACCACGTCAGCCAATGACACGTTAGCAAATGTGGGTCCCACATTTGCCACGTCAGCAAATGTGGGCCCCACACTTGCCACATCAGCACCTGTGGGCCTCTGCCACGTCACCGTGGTGGATCTCACACTACCACGTCACCCAAGTGGGTCCCACAAATGCCACGTTAGCATTTATTAAATATTCAAAAATATCTAATGCAACGATTTTAAACAGCAAATGCAACACCTCTTTCACCTAATGCAACGCTTCTGCCACGTCAACCAATGACATGTCAGCAAATGTGGGTCCCACATTTACCACGTCAGCAATTGTGGGCCCACACTTGCCACATCATCACCTGTGGGCCTCTGCCACGTCACTCTGGTGGACCCCACACTGCCACGTCACCCTGGTGGGTCCCACAACTACCACATCAGCATTTATTAAAAATTCAAAATTATCTAATGCAACGCTTTTAAACAGCAAATGCAACACCTCTTTCACCTAATGCAACGCTTCTGCCACGTCAGCCAATGACACGTTAGCAAATGTGGGACCCACATTTGCCACGTCAGCAAATGTGGGCCTCTGCCACGTCACCCTGGTGGACCCCACACTGCCACGTCACCCTGGTGGGTCCCACAAATACCACGTCAGCATTTATTAATAATTCAAAAATATCTAATGCAACGATTTTAAACAGCAAATGCAACACCTATTTCACCTAATGCAACGCTTCTGCCACGTCAGCCAATGACACGTCAGCAAATGTGGGTCCCACATTTGCCACGTCAGCAAATGTAGGCCCCACACTTGCCACGTCAGCAAATGCCACGTCAACACGTGTGGACCCCACTGCTGCCACATCATCATTTTTTTAAATTAAAAAATATCTAATGCAACGCCTGTTGTTAGTGTTGCATTATGTGAAACACCGTGGATCAAATGCAACACTAAATTATATGTAATGCAACACCAGTTCAAGTTCTGTTTCGTTAGAGCCAAAATTTCATACCTAACGAAACACTTTCACTGAAACACTTTCTAAAAGCGTTGCATATGAGCATTTATGGCGTAGTGCAAATATCATGATCTTTCTCATTTTCTGAATATACATTACGTCATTACTTCATTCTTCATTCCTGTATATGCTTATCGACGATTGAAATAATTTAATAAATTCTTATAAATAATATAATATATGTTAAGAGCATTTCCAATACCATCCCCTATTTTGGATTACTAAAATATAGTAAAATATTGATTCCCTAAAATATAGGTAACCAAAAAGTTGTTTTACTCCAATGGTATTTATTGTGCCCAAAATCTCCATGGGCTAGATTTAGGCCCATTAAGCTATAGAGTTCGATCCATACGAGCCAGAAGATAGATCCAGTACGAGTTGTGAAGGTCAGATAGAAGAAATGACTAAGGAAGTATGAGTATCAGGAGGTTCCCAATGGTCAGGAAGCTGAGCTGAGCACTAGAAGACCAGGTTCCTCCCAGCAGAAGAGTTCGAGTTAGCATAGCAACAGCCATAGAGATGACAAGAGCATGTGAAGAGCTATCCAGTCTAACCAGTTTGTTATTTGTGCAGGTACTAATGCCTAAAGGGAGGTCCCTAAGTGATATGCTCCGAAATAAGAAGGTTCCTGAGAAACAGGCTCCTGAGATATAGGTTCCTGAGCACCAGGTTCCTACGAGTTGCCAACAGAAGGTTCTAGAAGCCATCTAGAACAGATAAACGAATTGGTATCTGAGTATAATTCTAGGGCGCAGATGATCCTAGAATGTCTCTGACCAATGAGAGAATCATAGTAGGGTACGAACTCGAGTTCTACTCTACTTAGCCAACTAGTTCGTGAAAGGCTCTAAAGGAACCTGAGTCCTACACGAACTAGGTAATCGAATACAGCTATTTCCAGCAGAGATAGAGTCACATTAGAACTACGTGAGCTTGATCCCTATATAAACAAGGGTACGTAGGCACCTCGAAGGTAAGACGCATTCAGTTCTCTAATTCTCTCTAAAGGCACTTGAGATTATTGGAGACACCCTCGAGCACAGCTCAACCCCCACAAACACAACCCAAACCTTCCACAGAACAGTTGATCGCTAGCCTATACAACTACCCGTAAACCTCTCAAAAGTTGTTACAAACAAACTCATATTCAGTTGCAAAATGATCGTGTAGAACATTTGTGGGAGATTCATGGTGCAGAGATGGAATAGTTTGATTTGCTAGTTGTTATCATGTACTCAATTATTTATATTATTAGTTTCATTTCTGTTATTGATGTACTCTTTTATATTTTTAGTACTGAAATTTGACATGGAATAAAAAGTTTGAATTACATAAAATAAGCCTAATTCATACATATCCTGAAATCCATACATATCCTGATATTAAAAAATAAGTCTAATTCGTTATATTACAAAATAAAAACTAATTAAACACAATTACATCCTCTTTTTTAAAATGTCATCTTTCATAGAATTGTAATATTGTGCGAGATTTGCCTCCATGGTACTCGTATCAATGCCCAAGATGGACATTTCATACGTCCTTCTCTTTCGTTCCTCTTTTGCTTTCTCTCGTTCCTCCCTTGCTCTCTCTCGATCTTCCACTGCCTTAAACCTTTCTTTCTCAAGCTCAATCAACTGCTGGATTGTTTCATGTCTTGCTTCAGACAGCCTACTTACTGTTTCTTTCACTTCTGTTAAAGCTTTAATGAATCCATCGCCCTTGTCATCAGATTCAGTTCGCTTACGCTTTGCTGCTTTCTTACCCATTGGTCGTTCTATTTTTTCTTCACTTTCTGGTCCAGGAGTGCCAATATATGGACTTTGAGCACTTGTAGAAGATGTTGGGCTATCGAGTGGAGATTTTTTGGATTTTTTCTCCAATGTAGAAGTGAATTTCGGGAAGTTGCGTAACTTTGTCCAGCAATGAATCAGTTGGAAGGCCTTTTTTGTAGGGTAGAATACATTTCCATTGCTTGACGTACCTATCCGTTGGTACATAACAAACAAATTAACAACACACGCAAGCTGCATAATCTGGAGCATTTTTATAATCTGGAGAATTCAGTTTGTATAATCTGGAACATAATGTGGAGATTACTTGTGAAAAAGTTTGACATGCTAATTTGAAAAAATTAAACACAAGCCAGAAGTGAGAGTAATTCAGTTTACTATAGTCTGAGACATATAAAATGTCAACTAATTTAGTTTACTATAGTTGTGCCCACTATTATTTTGTTGGTATAAGACAATTCTGGGTTGTATAAAACCTCATTTTACTTAAAACTATTCTGGCCTGTATGTTTAATTATATATTTACTTAAAATCTGGTCTCAACAGCCAAGGTTAATTACAATATGTTTGGATAATCAGCCATCGTAGTGATCATTCATAAGCTTATTACTTATTCAGTACTAGTGCTCGCTATCTTATTGTTGTAGTACCCAGAAAAGTGAGAGAAACTAATTTAGTGTCTAAGACATATAAGAAGTCTTAAGTACAGGTGTTATTTACATAAAATAACATTCAGAATATTCAGTTGGAGATAGGATAGAGAAGGTATTAACTAGAAAATCGGGAAGCCAATCTAAGTAAGAACAGAACCTGGAAATAATTATAAAGTTGGAGAAATAACAAAAACTCTTATGAGTGCATTAGATCACCAAATTAATTCCTACACACATAACATCGCTGACAGAGATCGTGTTTCACAAGTGGTGCAAACATATCAAGTATATGATTTAAAAGGCATGATTAAACAGTAATCTCAAACCAATAACTTTAAAATTAATATACCTTGTTTTGTTCGGTGACCCCACTTTGGTTTCTTCCCTGAATTTTATTGTAGTACCCGATGAATTTAGACACAGAACTATTAATCACGGACCATCGATGAGACAATGAATTAGCTGTCCGTTCACTTGAAAATGTTTTGTTCTCATTGTAAAATGATGCAATTTTGTCTCAATAAGTTCGATGTGTTTGATTGCTGCCTTGTATTGGATCCATGCTAATATTTTGTTAAGCATAAACGAGTAACATATCCTCCTCTGTAGAAAAATTAGTAGCTCGACCCTTTTTTTGTTGAGTAGACTCTTGTGTACCAAATGGAGGTATTTGGGAGGGGGGGATTAGAGAAGAATCAATATCATCAACTTCGTACACATTCCCATTTAGCAAAGATGTAAAATATGACATAGTTGACCTGCAAGCAAATTAAATAATTTGAATTAATTTCACTGCATAAGTCTCTACCTGGACCAACAACTAGAATTCAACAACACCAAATCGTAATTTAAGTTTGAATTCTAATAATGACTAATTCTCAAGCAAATGTTGTATGTAATCTGCTAATATAAAACTCAAAAAGCACTCTAATTACTAATATATGTTCTTTCTTTTTATTACAACTTAAGCAGGAGACATATGATCAGTTTTTCTTGTATTCTACCATTAAGAGTGTTCCAAGTCCTATTCAATGGGGAACAACATGTTTGCAGTGACAAAGATTGTAGTTTAATCACATGTCTTGATTAAGGTATTCCTATTTTATGTGACCACTGACCACCCATTCTCATGAAACTTACTAATAGCCAAAGTTATATGCCTATATATAAATCTCTTTACTACTAGATTGTTGGCTCCCTCTCTTCCTCTATAAGACCATCTCCAACCCAACATCAAATTTGTACTTTTACACCATTTTGGTGTAAAATTCCTCTCCAACCCAACACTAAAACTTACACCATTTTGGTGTCACACCAAAATTTACACCAAATTTGGTGTTACACCAAATTTTTAGAGTTTTTGTTAATCCCAACTTTGCCCTTGTCCTCTTTCCTTAAAACAAATTTGTTCCATATGTATCCAACCAACTTTATTACTTTTGTACCTTACTTTTGTACTTTAGCAATAAAATAACTTAGATAGTACAAGAATGGTGTAAAATTTAGAGTAAATGGGTTGGAGTTGAATTTGAAAATAGTGTAATTTTTACACCATTTTGGTGCAAAAATCACACCAAAATGGTGTGATGGGTTGGAGATGCTCTAAGATACATCTCTTCCTTAACATTCACATAATGGCACCAAAACATAACATAATTCACTTATCGAAAAATGAATACATGGTACACACAAACATCTAAGCTAATATATTCAAGTAAACAATTAATCAAACAGTTACTCTGCAAGCAGCTATGAGATCCACAAAATTCACAAACAGTTCAAAAATCAAACTTTTTCACTCAATTTCACAGATCATGAATTTTTTTACAAATTAAAAGAGGAAAGAATTAAGTCAGATTATACCTGTGGTCTTGAATTGATGCAGCGAATTGTAGTGAAAAACAAGAACAAGTGTAGAGAGAATAAGCGGGAGAGGAGAAAGTGTAGAGAGAATGAATTAGCGGGAGAGGAGAATAATAGCGGGAGAGGAGAATAATAGGTGGGAGATTGGAGCGGGAGATGATGTGGAAGAAAATAGGGGCGCTAGTTTGCTTACCAAAATATGGGGTTCAGTTTTGTCTCCCCTAAAATTTTTAGGGAAGGGGGAGATGGTTGGAGTGTGTAATTTGACACTAAATCCCTATATCAGTCCACCTGGCAGAGTTTTAGTTAAGGAAACATGAGCGTTGGAGTTGCTCTAAGCTTTTCGTTTTACTAAATTCTTAAGTCGTTAAGAAAATTGGTTTACCAAGATTATATTACAATTTTGATGTCCTTTCATTCGAATGAGGGATTCTCGTTCTTTTTTATCCCACCATAAAATCGATTACAATATTTCAATAAATAAAAATATTAGGAATAGGTAGGAGGGACTGAGTTTTCATACATGATATCATGTTAACATAATTCTCCTAAAATCTCAAATTAATGTAAAGTCGACCTAAGATCATATTATATATTTATTAATATTATCTTATAATCTGTGCAACGCAGGTTCCTTTTATAATATTTATAATTATATAAGTATATCTTAACTTTATATATTATTAATTTACATATCGAATTGTTATTAAAAAATTGATACATATAAGATTTTACACATTCGATTTAATATTTGTATTCTATCTTGAATTCTTAAAATTTTAATTTGACGCTTTTATAGCCCACGTGAAATTAACAAAATAATCTTTAATTTACAGATAGTTTAACAATTATTTTCCAAGTAAACATTCGAAGAAACAAAATAGAGAAGAAATTGATGCTTTTTTAAATTGAAAATTCTATACGATTTATGATTCCTACTTATAATTACTTTTTATTTTTAAAATACCCTTGTTATTATTTGAAGATAGTTCTGCTAACAACCAAATACAATTTTAATAATAAGTGTAGAATATATTTTGTCCAAAACTTCGATAATCGGTAGTCTGGTCCTCCGTACGACAAAATAAATAAGAATCGTTTGATCTTAAAATAAATAGATGAAAACTGTTGGATCTAGCAAAAAAAAACTATTTTATATTTTAATATGTTAAAAACTAAAAAATGTATTTATATTGAAAAACGAAAAGGTGTATGTTAATGATTTAAATCATATAATTAGGTTTTCTACATTGAATAGCATTATCAGTGTAGGTCTTTTTTTAATCCTATTAATGTAGGTCTTCTACAGGATTACTTTAAAAATTCTTAATTATATCTTTTCTTGAGATTATAAGTGTTTCTATTTAAATAATAATTATTAAATCATCACTAAATTAAAGATAATATGAGTTTCACGTGAATTGTAAAATTATCCAAATTTGATTTATAGATCTCAAGATAAAGGCCAAATAGTATATATGAATTTTTTTAATACTAAAAAATTAAAAAAAAATCAATTCTAATACAACCTTTTTTTAATTATATCCTTTTCGGATCATAATTTTCTTTTTAAAATTCAATTCTAATACAACATTTTTTAATTATGTCCTTTTTAGATTATAATTTTTTTTTTAAAATTCACTTCTAACGCAACATTTTCTAGTAATATCCTTTCTAAATTATAATTTTATTTAATATAATATAATCTTTATCATCTATTTTTAAAAATATTAGATTTGACGGTTGAGATTATTTTAGTCGTAACCAAATACTCTTATACTTATTATATATAAGGATATAATATAATTTATGAAAATATTTAAATTACCTTTCTACCTAGAGGATGGGGATCGATCGGAAATCGGCAAAGATTGATTAATACTATAATGTTGTGTTTGGTTGGCATGAATGAAATGAGATGGAATGTAATGAAATTTGAACTATAAAATGGGTGAAAGTTTAAACTTTTCATTCCTTCCTCCATTCCATTCCTAACCACTAACACTAGAGTTCAAACCCACCATTTCGGGAAAGAATGCCCCATTCTCAATCATACTTATTTTATTCTCAAATCTTATCATAAGAAATTTGCACTCACTCATTTTTTTACAAAAACTTCTCTTTTATCTTCATTATTTCTTTGTAATTCACTACAAGAATTTTTGAATCAGACGACACTCATCAGACAACACTTCGACGAAAAAGCGTTGGATGAAATTTTCACACAACGGTTTTTTTTTCAAGCTTTTCGGTGTATTGTCTGATCATGAATTTAACGACAGTTTTAAAAAGTGTCGTCTAAAAGATCAAAATAGAAATCTGTTTTACAACGGTTTTTGAAAGTAGTGTTGTCTAACAGTTTGTCTTACAATGGTCCTCAAAATCGTTGTAAGACTTAGACAACTGTTTTTTCCCGATATTGCTTTAAAAGTAGTCACACAACGGTGACTAAATACTATTGTCTGATTTTAATAACGCTTTTTGAAAGTATTATTGTTTGAAGAAACTTCCGATAATGCTTTCAACAATGCTTTCAAAAAACGTTTTAAAATCAGACAAGTGTTTTGATAGACGTTGTATAAAATGTAATCAGATAATGGTTTCTGAATATTGTTGTATGAATTGCATGCAACACACAATGGTTTTGTACTCTAAGTTCTATAGTTCTCACACAAGCGTTTGGTAGTTAAAAACCGTTGTCTGATTTTACAGTAGGAAAAAAAATTGGAATTTGGCACCCTGCCAAAACATACCAAACATCAAAGGCAATACAATGCCATACCAAACAAACATCAGTCAAGAACTGTTATGTTTAACGTAGCAAACACAGTTATCATATTACGAAGTTTATGTAATTAAAAGTACACAAATTAAAGTACATCAAGAAAGTTGAATTGTTTCATCTACATCTCGCATGTAGCTATGTTCCTCTTCCTCAAGTAAATCAAGTAAAACAGTCATTCTCAAGTTCTACTTCCATGGATCCCTCATTTTCATCATCATTATCTTCATAGTACTTTTTCTCGGGTGGTTTCAATACCACGGACCATAATTTATCAAGAGGATCGGCGATGAAACAAACTTGCTTAACATGTTTTGCTAACACAAATGGATCGTTTGAAAACCCCAACCTATTCAAATTAACCAATATATAACCCAAGTCATCTTCCTTGACCCCTTTGTTTGTATTTATCCACTTGCACCGAAAAATAGGGATCCTAAAGTAGTTATAGTCCAACTCTCATATACTTGTTATAACTCCATAACATGTATGTGATGTGTGCTCAATATTTTGATCCTTATCCTGAATTATCATTGTATCAGCTTCAACGCACAAACCACTACATTAAACTTGATGCGTATCATCACGATCCTTGGTAGCAAAGGTAACTCCGTCAATTTTGTAGCCGCTGAACGTAGGCACAGCCTTGTTAGGCTCATCTGCAATCCATCTTATCTCCTGCGATATCTCTTTTTCATCAACCAAATCTGAAGCAATCTTAAAAAAAAAAATACAAGTTACAAAAAGATTAATATGAGCAGTAGTTTGTAAAACGTGCAGAAAACTATTACTAAACACACATAATACCTTTTCTTTAAACCATTTTAGGAATTTCTCATTTTGTTTGTTCTTCAGCCACATTTCATCATTTTCATGTTCCTGAAATTTGGTCATTAAAAATGCTATGTGTTCACTGCATTTAAGTAAAAGAGACTACATAAATAATGACATAAAATATGGACTGGATTTTTCTAGTTAAAAGAGTGCAGAAAATGGTAAATGTTATGAAAGTAATTTTACTTACTCAAAATATGGCCTAACAACAGTAGTATTTTGTTGAACACATAAATGTGCTACGTGCAAATCAGTGTTGCTCGGGGTTATCTTTTCTTGTGAAACTATTGTCTATACCAGTTTTCATACAATAGTTCTGAAACCAGGAACATACACAACAGTTATGCTAGTGTTGTCTGATATTACATGTTGGTAACAGATGGCATCGAAACAGACAACGGAAAAGCATGGCTTCAGACGACGGATTAAAACTATTGTGTACGTGGTCGATTTTTTCTTGTAGTGATTATCTCCCCAACCAAGCACTCTAGAATTTCTGTCTATGATCTTACTTATATAAAATCAAGAATTGAAATGCAGAACACCAGACATGCTCGTCAAAAGACTTGCTTTTTCATATATGACACTGCAGAAATATATAAACTGTTCTACAAGATAAGACGCTAGAAAATAGGAAACAACTTCTACTCTCCTACGATACTACTGCCACTGCACTCGATCCTAAAACAACTCAACTACTTCTACACTCGATCCTATAAACACTCAACTACACACACGACCAAGTCACACAGGACTAAGTGTTGCAGATAAGCTTTATTAAAACAGAAATAAATAACTACTTTAATAAAAAACAAAATTTCAGATTAAAACAAAACCCAACATTTCCCCCCTTAATCTGAAATCTGCTTGTCCAAATTCTTGACTCCCAAAAGACTTCGCATCCTCTCGAATTTCACAGTCGCTAAGGCCTTTGTCAATATGTCTGCCCGCTGTCCTTCACTGTTAACATGCCTTATAATGATTTCTCCTCGCTCAACACATTGTCTGATGAAATGATAGCGTATATCGATGTGCTTGCTGCGTCCATGAAACACCGGGTTCTTGGCTAAGTCAATAGCCGATTTATTGTCAATGAAAATAGTCACAGGTCCAACATACTCACCTGTCACTTGATTCAGAACATTCCTAAGCCATATTCCTTGACATGCCGTAGCAGTTGCTGCCATAAACTCTGCCTCACACGAGGATAAGGCCACACAACGTTGCTTCTGCGATACCCAAGTTATCATACTTTCATTGAGATAGAACACCATGCCCCCCGTGCTTTTCCTGTCATCTACATGACCTGCCAAATCGCTGTCAGAGTATCCTGTCAACAGATGATTTCCACTCCCCTTTGAATATACCAGCCCATAGTCTGTTGTACCCTTTATGTATCGAAGGATTCGCTTGACAGCATTCAAGTGCATTACAGTAGGTCGTTCCATGTACCTACTCACGATTCCTACGGCATACGATATGTCTGGTCTGGTGTGAACTAGATACCTTAAGCCCCCCACCAAGCTTCTGTAATCAGTAACATTGACAGTCTTGCCTCCCTCATCTTTACTAATCTGCACATTAGGATCCATGGGGTATTTGGAGGGGTTGCAGTTTGCCATTTCTGCCTTTTCAAGAATCTTTTTAGCATATCCAGCTTGCTTCATCTCTATGAACCCAGCACCCTGTTGCACCTCAATTCCCAGGTAATAACTCAGCTCACCCAGGTCGGTCATTTCGAACTTGTTACTCATTTGTTTCTTGAACCTTTCGACTATAGAAGCACTTGAACCCGTAATCAGAAGATCATCCACGTACACCCCAACAATCAAAGCTTCATCTCCTTCCCTCTTCGTGTAAACGGCATGTTCATAGGGGCACCTTATAAAACCAAGACTTTCAAGATGCAAATTCAACTTAGCATACCAAGCACGAGGTGCTTGTCTCAACCCATACAAAGCTTTCGATAGCTTATACACCAGGTGCTCTTTTCCTTTTTTTTCAAAACCTTCCGGCTGACTCACGTACACTTCTTCAGTAATGTCACCATTTAGGAAGGCTGTTTTTACATCAAGATGATGCACTTTCCAACTGTTCTTAGCTGACAGAGCTAGCAAAAGTCGAACTGTTTCGATGCGTGTTACTGGAGCAAATATCTCGTCAAAGTCGACCCCTCTTTCTTGAACATAACCTTTTGCAACAAGTCTCGCCTTGTGTTTTATGACCTTTCCACCAGCATCTTTCTTCAGTTTACTGATCCATTTAGTTCCAATAACTTTGTGCCCCTTTGGAAGCTCTGTCAAATGCCAAGTTTCGTTCTTCTCGATAGATTCCATTTCCTTCTCCATAGCACGTTTCCAATCACTTTCCTGTGCAGCCTGTTTGTAGTTAACTGGCTCATCGACCCCCATAAGCAATAATTCCTCATCTATTTCAATTTGCTCAGTGCTACTGTAAATGTCTGCCAAGGTTCTGATTTTCTTTGGCGGACCACTGTCATCATAATTCTCTCTATCCAGCTCTGTTGTGGAGTGTGTCCGTATTGGTGATGAGTACTGATCAGATGTGTTCTCGTTGTTTTCCTCACCTTCTGAACCATGCTGATCTTCTTCTCTCACTTCTGGTAATTCAGGGACTGTGAACATATTTGGATCAAAGTACTCAATATTCCCCCCTTCTTGAACATTCCACGACCACACTTTTTCTTCTTCAAATACTACATCGCTGCTCACATATACTCGGTTTTTCACAGGATCATAAAGGCGATAAGCCTTGGTACCAGGTTCTTTACCCAAATTTAGCACCCTCACACTTCGATCGTCTAGTTTGCTAATTTGATTACCAGTTGTTTTCATATGAGCAAGACACCCAAAGACACGAACATGTCCAATATCCGGTTTCTTTTCCGACCATGCTTCATACGGGGTTTTCCCAGATAATGCCCTTGTAGGTAACCTGTTGAGTATATACACAGAATGCCGGATTGCTTCACCCCACAGTTTTGAAGGTAATTTCTTTTCTTTTAAACAACTGCGCGCCATTTCGACCACCGTTCTGTTTCGCCTTTCAACGACGCCGTTCTGTTGTGGCGTGTACGGAGCTGTGAAATGTCTTAGTATACCATTTTCTTCACAGTAAGTCTTAAACTTAATTGAACAGAACTCTCCTTCACGATCTGTTCGGAAAACTTTAACTCTCTTTCTTGGCTTGTCTTCGACTAAGGCACAGAAATTTTTGAAAGCATCGAATGCTTCATCTTTATTTTTCAACAGGTATGCCCACATGTACCGGCTGTAGTCATCGACCAACAACAAGAAATATTTATTTCCAGCAGCAGTTTCTGGCGAGATAGGGCCACACAGATCGCCATGAATTAAGCCCAACACTTGCTCAGCTTTGTAGTTGCTTTGTGGGGGAAATTTCTTTCTCGTTTGTTTCGCCATTAGGCATCCATCACAGACATGTTTAGGCTGTTTAATCTTTGGTAACCCCCTTACCATTTGTTCCTTAGACATCAGTTCCATAGCATTATAATTCACATGTCCCAGGCGTAAATGCCAGAGGCGTGCAACATCATCAGATTTTGACAAGAGACAGCTTGAATTAACAGTTTCAATCAACAGTTTATACAGCCTATTAGGTGATCTTTTGACTTTCATAAGCAACCTCTCATGCTTATCGAAAACCCACAAATAATCTCCCTTTAGAACTACTTTATTCCCTTTTTCAGACATTTGCCCCAAGCTAATAATATTGCTACATAGATTAGGAATATAGTATACCTCATGTAAGACACGTTCCTCCCCATTTTTGCACCTGAAGGTTATTGAACCCTTTCCTTCAATTTTTACCGTCGAGCCATCGCCAAATCTCACCGAACCAGTTATCCCTTCATTTAATTCCGTGAACTTAGATTTGTGCCCCGTCATATGATTACTCGCCCCGTTGTCAAGATACCACAGATTTGACTCAACTCGATTCTCCTTGTTGTTAGTGTACATTGTAGGCACCACTTGTCTTTCGTTTAGTAACATCATATTTCCACCTTATTTGTCACACTTTGCAAGCAACAGTGCAGGTTCATCATCCTCCACCTGGGTCATGTTAACTTCTTGTCTTTGCTCCCTACTTTTCTTTGGTTTACGACACTCAGCTGCATAATGTCCTTAAATGTTGCAGTTATAGCATTGAACTCTGCTTTTGTCACGACCTCCTCGCCTTCTCTGATTTGCAGAGGTATCAGTTTCGCCTTTGTTTGAGCGTCTTTGCCACTCTTCCTTCGTGAACAACAGCTTTTTCTCCTCACTTTCTCTTTTGGACCACTCTTCTTCTGTAAGAAGCAATTGTCCACTGTTTGCTTCAATTTTGCCCTCAGTTTTGCCCTTTACTCTCTCTTCGTGTGCCTTAAGAGATCCCACAGCTTCTTCTACCGTCATTTTGTTTAGATCTCCAAACTGCTCCAATGTAGAAGTGATTTAAATAAACTTCGCCAGTACTGCTCGAAGCAACTTTTTCACCACATAGGACTCCGTTACTTCTTCCCCCAGGGCCCGTATATTGGTTACGAGACCATTCATCTTCATACAGAATTCATCTATCTGTTCACTGTCTTTCATACTCAGTGACTCGAACTCAGCCTTCATTGTTTGTACCCTCGCCTCTTTGGCTCGCTCAGCTCCTTGACACATAGTCTTGAGCATATCCCAAGCCTCTTTTGCAGTCTTCTTTGCTGCAAGTGAGAGTAACATCTCCTCCGGTATACCTTGGTAAATCATGGCCAAGGCTATCTTGTCCGTTCTATCTTCAGTCACTGCCTTGGGATCGCTTGGTTCCACAACATCCCACACCCCCTGCGCTTGCAGGAATACTTTCATCTTCATTGCCCAAGCCGTATAGTTTTCTCTTGTCAGCATTGGGTAAGTCAGACCAAAGCCACCTCCAGTCTTTGTCTTGTTCGTCTCTAACGTTGCCATTAGCACGCACTGTCGTTACCAAGCTCTGATACCAATTCTAGAATTTCTGTCTATGATCTTACTTATATAAAATCAAGAATTGAAATGCAGAACACCAGACATGCTCGTCAAAAGACTTGCTTTTTCATATATGACACTGCAGAAATATATAAACTGTTCTACAAGATAAGACGCTAGAAAATAGGAAACAACTTCTACTCTCCTACGATACTACTGTCACTGCACTCGATCCTAAAACAACTCAACTACTTCTACACTCGATCCTATAAACACTCAACTGCACACACGACCAAGTCACACAGGACTAAGTGTTGCAGATAAGCTTTATTAAAACAGAAATAAATAACTACTTTAATAAAAAACAAAATTTCAGATTAAAACAAAACCCAACAAGCACAACATAAGAGCCTAACTAAACAATCTTACTTAATCCTACATTCCTACTCATTTTAACCAGCCTCATTCCAGAGGGTTCCCCTAATCCCGTGCGTGTTTTACAGAATGCCAGAACTGCAACTCCACTTTTTGTTTTTTATTCAAAATTTGTTAATTTTGAGAAAAGACAGAGTTTCAACACGGTTACCACATCTTAATGCTGTTTTTGAGCAAATTAAGGTCTTTTGTATAGAAAATATATTATAATGAACGTCTACAACCTGTTATCCTATGCTAATAATTTTGCAGCGTCAATCACCGTCCACTTAATCAAGGATTATAAGATTCTACAAAATTCTGATTCTCTCACTTTTGTGTATTTTAGCATGTAATATATATATATACTTGTAAAATAAGAATGGAGAACAATATTGTTGATTGCTCAAATGTCAGCTTCTGTAGCTACACCTGCATGTGCATTATACAACTATACGTTCATCTCTTTAGTATGTAAAATGTCAACGAAGCTCAACTAGCTCTTTTTAAATATTAGCTTATAATAACCTGTAATTATACAAATCATATTAATAATTAAAATTTTCTTAATATTTACATTTATTAATACTTATTTATATTACATTTAACATTTATCAGATAAATTGTAATTTTTTATTGAAGAAAATAAATAATTCTTAAATTTGAAACACTTAGAGAAAAAATAACCAAAATTAAGTATAAATAAATAAAAAATATTATTTATTAGAATTCAAACAGTCAATTTGCTTTTTTTGCAGTTTTAGATTTAGACGATTTTACATTATTTTTAATTTAATGACGGTTTAATAAGTATTATTCAACTTATAACGACTCAAAAATTGAAGAGAAAAGAAAATTACAAATTTATAAATTGAGAATTCTATCTAATTTAGAAAATCTTTTTATATTTAATTTAAATTATTAAAATTTATTTTTTCATATTTAAATATAATTCTACAATCAATCAAATAAAGTTATTTTCTAATATTATATCTAAATCTATTTAATTTAAATGACCTATTTATACTTAGTTTAGATTATTAAATTTGTTTTTTGATATGCAAATATAACTCTATTATCAACCAAATAAAATTTTTAATAAAAGATCTAGTACCTCACATCTATCTATTTTAAGATTCTAATCCATACTTTATTGATCGACCTACTACCATATTACAAAACAAAAAAATGAATAAGATCCTTACCCTTATTATATATAGAAACTATCCTTATTTTTTTTTAATATTGTATAATGTTTTATTAATTTGTATTGATAATTTTAAAAACGAATTTTATAGGCTCAAAATTTTTAAATGATACAATTTAATTATAATAATTATATATAAGATGTCAGTAATATTTTCATAAAAATGAGATTTTAATTAGATAATATTAGTAATTACAATATTTTATTAATATAGAATAGGTAAGTTTTATCAAAAAGAAAATTGATTAGCTATTCAAAAAATGTAAAAGGTAACATGCTCTACATAAAAAAAGGAAATTGATTAGTTATTTATAATTACA
Organism: Kitagawia praeruptora; assembly: GCA_037693485.1. Taxonomy (NCBI): domain Eukaryota; kingdom Viridiplantae; phylum Streptophyta; class Magnoliopsida; order Apiales; family Apiaceae; genus Kitagawia; species Kitagawia praeruptora. The sequence goes on along the minus strand of CM075347.1, from coordinate 90,649,741 downwards.
TTTTTTTTCTTCATATTTTTCAATATTTTGGTTATAATACAATAATATAGATAAATATAAATAAGGATATTTAGATAAAAAAACATATTAATATATAAATAATGTTAATTAAATAAAAATATGAATACTAAAAAATTGTACCAAAATTTTTAATATTTCAATTATTATAATATAGTATAGTATAGATAAGGATATAATAAACTTATATGTAATTTAATTTATCCACCCGTGTCAAGAGATAGTTTTGTTTTGATGAATTATGTGCCAAGACAATCAATTATTTATATATTTATATAAGTGTTTTATATCTATCAAAATTATTTATAATTTTTTTAAATAATTAGGTTTATATATTTTATAGAGTACTCGTTTTAGAAATTTTGGAATGGGTGAAAATTGAAATAAAAAGATTTGTAAATAAGAATTTAATGTCTTACAAATTTGTCATGGTTACCGATTTTTTATTATTCTTTTAATTTAGATCCCAAAAATTATTATTTTTCTTAGAAATAACTTATATTTCATGATATGTGTTTTTTGTATTTTCAAAAAATAAAGCTAAAGATCACGTTGGCAAAAGATTGTTTCAACAACTAAACGTTTAACCTTTTTTTTTTTTTTTTGGAATATAGCTTATTATAAGCTAATAACGAGAGAATCAAATCTGTTTCTAAATACCGTATGTTTTCAATTAATCATGAAACCTTGCATTCATATAAATAAATTTTACTAAAATAAAATTTCTCAACTTATCTTGTTATTTGAAAATTTTACTTTTGAATATTTTTGAAATACCTAATATTACTCTATTTATATTATGATATCATTCTTTTGTTTTTCAAATCTAAACGAACTCTCTCATAAGTAAAGATCCTTCCAAGAAAGATAAATTGATGAAAACTATGCATGGGGTGCGATTTTTGGTTAAATGTTCGGTAGAGTTATGACATAACAAAAATCTCGGCACAATTTTTACTCAAACATTTTTAACTCGATTTTGTATATTTCAATATCTTTATAAACATTATATTATCTAGAAAATGAAAATAAAATAATCCAAAAGTTATAAAAAATCGTGTTTTTATGATTTGTATGGAAAACGAAAAGGATGGGAGAGATGAGAGAATGAGAGCCAGCTCAAAAGGTACAAGATAACAGTTCCTTCTTTTTCTGCCCCATAAAAACTCTTCCCCGCTCCAGCTACAGTTGTAGTAAAGGTATGTACCCGGGGGCAGACGGCATAGAGTTGAGCATCAATAGTAGATGCACAAAAAACCCTTCGGGTCGAGTTTTATTTGGACTTTAAAAAGTTTGGACTTTTTAACAACCGGGTTGGGTTGGATTTTTTCAAAAATCGGGTTGGGCTTTCTCTAAAATATGAGGCCCGTTTTAGGCCTTCGGGCTGGGCCGGGCTTTTTTTAAAAAATTTATATATATGAAATTTTTATATTTTTACAAATATTTCTCGACGATCCAACCGTACGGATGTCAAGATATACCTAATTAAATGATATTACCAAATTTTCAAAAAATAAAAAATTAATTTGGTTGGAGATCTTAATAGAACATTACTGTATTGTCTAGTACTCGTAACTAGTGCTTCGTCCCAGACTATTATTTCTATATTTTTAAAAATATTTCTCGACGATCCAACCGTACGGATGTCAAGATATATCTAATTAAATGATATTCCCAAATTTTAAAAAAATAAAAAATTAATTTGGTTGGAGATCTTAATAGAACATTACTATATTGTCTTGTACTCGTAACTAGTGCTTCGTCCCAGACTATTGTTTCTATATTTTTAAAAATATTTCTCGACGATTCAACCGTACGGATGTCAATATATATCTAATTAAATGATATTCCCAAATTTTTAAAAAATAAAAAATTAATTTGGTTGGAGATCTTAATAGAACATTACTATATTGTTTAGTACTCGTAACTAGTGCGTCGTCCCAGACTATTGTTTCTATATTTTTAAAAATATTTCTCGACGATCCAACCGAACGGATGTCAAGATATATCTAATTAAATGATATTCCCAAATTTTAAAAAAATTAATTTGGTTGGAGATCTTAATAGAACATTACTATATTGTCTAGTAACCGTAACTAGTGCTTCGTCCCAGACTATTATTTCTATATTTTTAAAAATATTTCTCAATGATTCAACCGTACGGATGTCAAGATATATCTAATTAAATGATATTCCCAAATTTTCAAAAAATAAAAAATTAATTTGATTGGAGATCTTATTAGAACACTACTATATTGTCTAGTACTCGTAACTAGATCTTATTAAAAGCGTCAATAAAATAAAAAACAAACAAACTAAATGTAGATTATAAGTTACATTAATAAAAAAAAATCATTAAATGTAGATTATAAGTTACATTATTAAAATAAAAAATTTATTAAAATAAAAAATTTTATCCGGGCTTTGGGCTTTATCCGGGCTTTAACCGGGCTTTCAAAAAGTCCGGGCTTTTAAAAGCCCGGACTTTTAACCGGGCTTCGGGCCGGGCCGGGTTTCGTGAAAAATAGGGGGCCCGTTTTAGGCCCCCGGGCCGGGCCGAACCGGGACGGGCTTTTCGAGCTTTTTTTCGGGCCGGATTGGGCCGGGTTTCGGGTTTCAGGCTTTTTGAACATCTCTAATCAATAGGCTGTAATTTATATTTCAATAAATTTTTATCTGAAAATTTGATTTATTTCGTAAAAAAATGTTAAACATTCTCAAAATATTTCTCCAATTTCTCTAAATACTGATATGTAAAAAACTTAGCTTACTCAGTTATAATACCACTCAAAGTGGTGTCTGAGGAGGGTAGCTGTACGCAGACCATGCCCCTATACAATAGGGAGGCTGTTTCCGAAGGACCCCCGGCCAAATACAAATACAAATACAAAGAAAGGAAACTAATACAAACTAAACTCACACACACCCAGGGGTCGAACCCTTGACCTCCTACAAAGGAGACAAGGGTTCAACCTCCTAAAAGATAACTTACATGAAGAAGATTGGATTCCACCTGAATAAATATGCATACAAATGAAAATTTGTCATATATCATATAACATCATTTGTTAAAAAGATTTGGAATTTTTTTTGAGAATATAATGATAAAAATAGTTACTGAAAAGATTTAAAACAGTTCTAAATCATTTGATATGCAAATAATTTCCTATGAAGCTAATGTTAAAAGTGCTGTAGCTGAATTCTTTAAACTAGCTTTGTAGCCCGTGCAAGGCACGGGCATGCTCTAGATTACAAATATTTATGAATTATTTGCAATCACTTAGAATTGATTTGTTGATATCTTCGATTGTTCATATCTTTGTAGCAATTATTCTGAGTAAATAGAATTTATGCAATACCCGATCGTGACATGCAAATTATAATTCTGGTTAAATTAAATCTATTTTATATTTTACGCTATGTTTTGTTTTGTTAAAATAAACTTGAACGATATGTAATAAATTGGTCAATGTTAAGATCAAAACCGTACTTCGAAATATAAATATATAGAGTTAACATGGATGGATACAGAGATACATTCAAGTATTAATTACATAATAATAAATGCATATTAGTTCATATCAGTTATGATTATATATGTAATAAATATGTTAGTGTTGCAATACCTAAATAGCCCGCGGAAATATAACATAGATATAATTAGTAGAGGTAAATATGACTTTTTATATGAATAAATTTGCTCATGGAACCCCCCCCCCCATTTGCTCTATTATATATATATATATATAGGCCTTTGCTCCATACAGAACACTCTTATATAACAAACAATAAAGAACACTATAAAATTATTTATTCCAATAGATCCATTGGCCCCGCCAGGGGCACCCAATACAAAAAGTTCTTATTTTTTTTAGGCTCTATCCATCCAGCAAAAAAAAAAAAAAAAAAAAATTTTGAAAATTTACTGTTCATCGATGACGTCACTGATGACGTCATCATGACGTCATCGATGAACAGTAAATTTCCAAAATTTATTTTTTTTTATTTTTTTTTGCTAGATGGATAGAGCCTAAAAAAATAAGAACTTTTTGTATTGGGTGGCCCCGCCAGGGGCAATGGATCTATTAGATATGAGGTGTTCTTTGTTGTTTGTTATATAAGGTGTTTGCTATGGAGTCCAACCCTATATATATATATATATTTGTTATATTGTTTTATGCGTTTACGTATTAAAGATGTGATTGATGAGTTTTACGATAGTTAATGTTAATACAAGTTTGTATTATACTTATATACGCATGAAAGTTTTTTTTGTATTGGGATATTTTTTGTAATATTTAATTCGTAAATAATTAAAGTAGATCTAAAATGATTAATAAGATATGGTATATGTTAATGAATATTATAGTACATTATAACATATCCACATAAATTTATATATGTATTTATGTTTGTACAAGTTTATGTATGTATAATTATGCAGTAATTAATATATTACAAATAATGAAATATTAATAGATTATACAACATAAATGTATGTATGTATATATGCTATATAGTATGTATGTATATATGTATATAATATTATAGTATATTATTACATATGCACATACATTTATATATACATATATGTATTTATGTTTGTACATGTGTATGTATGTATAAATATGCATATTAATTATACAACAATTAATAGATTACAAATAATGAAATATTAATAGATTATACAACATAAATGTATGTATATATTATATGTATGTATGTATGCATGCATGTATGTATGCATGTACGTATGCATGTATAATTAATAGTTATGTTGTATGTATATATGTATGTATGTATGTATGTATGTATGAATGTATGTATGTATGTACGTACGTATGCATGTATAATTAATAATTATCTACAAATATACATTATAATTAATAATTATATATTATCTGAGTTAAGTCAACTGAGATTTATCTACAAATTAATACATATAAACAAAAATATATAGTATGTGTAATTATATAATATTATGGTACATTGTTATATATCCACAAAAATTTATATATGTATGTATTTATGTTTGTACATGTGTATGTATGTATAAATATGCATATTAATTATAAAACAATTAATTGATTACAAATAATGAAATATTAATAGATTATACAATATAAATGTATGGATGTATGTATGTATGTATGTATGTATGTATGTATGTTATATAGTATGTATGCATGTATGTATGTATATAATATTATAGTATATCATTATATATATATCCACATAAATTTATATATGTATGTATTTATGTTTGTACATGTGTATGTATATATAAATATGCATATTAATTATACAACAATTAATATATTACAAATAATGAAATATTAATAGATTATATAACATAAATGTATGTATGTATGTATGTATGTATGTATGGATGTATGTATGTGTGTATGTACATATGCATGTACAATTATTTATGTTTATGTATGTATAATTAATAATTATGTATGTGGTGTATGTATGTATGTATATATGTATGTATGTATGTATGTGTGTGTGTATGTACGTATACATATATAATTATTTATGTATGTGTAGTATAATTAATAACTAGCTTTATAACCCGTGCGAGGCACGGGCATGTTCTAGATATGCATAGTTTATATGAGCACAACTTAGAACTACATCATTAAAAATGATTAAAATTATAATGACGGGACTCATACATGGTGAAGTTAGTTAGAATCACACTCATGTTCATTCCAGTACATTATTTCTCGGTACATCATGACCAACCTACAATACTAATTCATACCTCTAAAAAAGCTAAGCTACATGAAGTATATATGTGTAAAAAAGAATGCATCATGTTACTAAATGTAACACTAAAAAAGCATTCTTCCATGTAATACCCTCCTCCCCCTCCCGAACACACTGAGGCAGAGTTATGCTAAATAGCATAACCTCATGAAGCACGACAAGAGCTTTATTTCTTTCACTTGACATGTTCACCAAGAGAGATCGAGGTTCCCGCAGAAGAGTGACTGGATAGCCTTTTTCTCCATATGCCATTCAAGCATTCTGCACTCAAAGAAAATAGATAGAACGCTATAAACATAAGTCAAAGCAAACCAATTAAGCATCTAATTAATTTTTCGGCAAAAAATATTAAGCCAATGGTACAGAACCATCTCATTTGTTACCCTTGCACGTTGAAACATCTGTTGTAGTGCTTACACACTGGTAAGCGTACTTAAGTCTCTCACAAGCAGCTTCTTTGTTTGGTATACAATGTTCTGTTTGAGTTCTAATTCTATTTATCAAGCTGAATTGACTCCTTCACGGAGAGAAAAGTTATTTGAGCACAGCGATCATATGCTACTCCACAGATAAGAAACAATCATATGCAAAGTTATGCAATAATAAACTAATTCATAACATTTAGATAAGTAAGCTATTATATAGATAGTAGCTTCTGTCTTTTGACCTGTACTTTTTCAATTAAGTTTGGCGGGCTAGGAAGGGGACACAGCAACTCCAATCCCCACTCCACAAGCAGATTGCTGCTAAATTAAAACCAAAGTACCAGGTTGTAACCTTACTAAATCCTGGAATTAACATTACAAGTGAAAATATTAAACCTGACTTAAATAATAAATTGTATTGACACTGGAAGACCTCACTCACAGTGATATATATCACTCTATCAGTAAACACATCAATTTCATGCACTTTAAACTGTGCAAGCCACGAGTCTTCTCTGAATATATATGTATCAAGATAATCAGATAAGTTCATTATTTTAATTATTTTGGCTATATATGTTTGTTGCGTTGCAAGAGGCGCACAAATTAAGCAGCAATTAGAAAGATGCAAAGTTTAGACCCGTTAAGTAATGTCAGGCTCCCCAATGTGTAAATATATGAATATAAGGGACTAAGAACAATCAAATTTATATAGCAATGTTTTCTCAACTGCAGTTTTCATTCAGTAACGTCAAATGAGCTGCTTAAAGTACAACGACCTTTTTAGATGTTTCCATTTCTCCTTTCATCTATGAAGTTATAAACATATTCAAGTTTTAAACTGTAGAAATGATTGCTTCTAATGCTCATAAAGAAAGAGGAGAGGAAAATATAGTAAAGTGCCGAAGTGAGAGCAGCATGTTTCTAATACTCACCAAAACGGTGCAAGGTTGAGAGAAATGATCTAGGAAAAAGAGAAAATAGGACAACATAGTTAACTACTAAAAAGGAGAGCTACATTACACTTACCGGAACATGGAAAGGTAGAAATGATCCAGATACACCTTGAATTCAAATTTATGCAACCTCATGACTTCCTCTAGCAGAGCTTCCAGACCCACGAGGTAACAATGATCTTTTGAACTTAAATACATGCATGCAACCTCATGGCTTACTCTAGCAGGGATTCCAGTCCTATCAGCCATTAAAAAGCTAACAATCCAACCACCGCAAAACGATCAGATAACTTATAGAAATCATGAATTGAAAATTAAAAACAAACATATATGAGAAAAAAGAATGAGCTTCAAGAAGATGGCCATGGCTTCTTAGAATGTAAGCTCGCAAATAAAATGTTGATTCGGATTTCGACCTGAACAATAAATTAATACACTGAAAATGGTGATTCGCATTGTAAGCCAAGTAATAATAAAGCCCTTCTCCATTTTAACAATTAAGCGAGCTCTCTTCGGAATATTCCTTAACCTTTAAAGCTCCGATGCTGCTTTTTATGTGGAGCATATTATCCATATTACTAATTTGATGCTCAATATCTGCATATTTATAAGTATCTTCTAGGTTTTCAAGAAACAACATGAATTTTCAGTTGTCTAATTCAAATGATTCTCAATTCCCAAGTCATTTTGTAAGGTACTCCTTTTTTTTTAAAGATTATTAGTCCTTGTACCAACCTAATTTTTAATTTGCTCATTTGTGTCCTTGCCTTCTGAATTTCAAAGAAAGTTAAAAGTGAAGGCGAATATTGAGTGTTGCGATAGCGCCCGAGGGTGCTAATAAGATATCAACTTATTGAATTCACCTGATATTCAGCTGTCAAGATATTCTTAACATTCAGATCACTTTAAGAAACTTGCGATATTTCATTGGGAATCTTATATTTCTTATAGTAGTTCCTTATCATCTAAACCTTCTTAATAAATAATTGAGGCCACACATATTTTTCGAGTTTATGCTTCCTATGCCCTGTACTGTTTCCTTCCAAATATCTTCAAGAAGAAGTTGACTGAGATTATAGAACGTTTCTATTCAAAAGACACCGCTATTGAGATAATATTGTCCAAAGTTATTTGTGATTATGTGTACACTCTTTTTTTGCTAAGCGTTTCTTCACACTTTTAATATTGGAAGGCTATCATTATATGTATACATACACACTCTACGTGATCAGCCACGCTCCCAAAATATGTCAACGCAGAAGATTGATCACAAGCCAGGTATTGTTTCTAATAATCTAATGAGATTACAATATGTCAAACACAAACAATAATTATAAAAATCTGTACTTAACTATGCAAAAACTTGGCAATTAACAGGGTTTAAATGTTCACTCAAATCAATAACTAACTTTCTTTATGTAAAAATAAATGAATTCCTTGTAGGGTTTTTAATCAAACATCAAGTAATATTCTGTAAGCATATTTTAAGTGGTAAATGTTATTCCCGTATAATTCGCATTGCAGCGAAGAAAAAAGCTTGATCTATATGCTATAGCTAACCTAAAAGTTTGAAGAGTGATCCTGAACCTATATTGGAGAGTAAAGCGCACGTATTTCTGACATTCGTTCTAGAACTAAATCGTTGAAGTCATTTAAAAGGAAAACTGATATCTTACTCGAAGAGAAGCCTTGATATCCAAGATTCATCTAGAAACGTGTGCATTTGTGTGTGTACAATTATATTTCAGAGAAACACATACATAATAGTTTTATAGTTTAAAAGTAAATAAGTACCACAAGAACAATCCTGGCCCAGAATGATAAGCACTTACCCACAGTTAACTCATAGTATGATTTTTTTAATATTTAATGACATTTTTTTTAGTCAGTTGCAGAAGAATGATATTTGGGGCTAACGATAGGAACATAATTGTACTAATTATTGTTAAATAGAAGCATTTTAGAAGTTCATCTATAGATATGACAGTACCTTTAGGAGAGAGTGGTCATGGGTTGTTGAGTGCGGAATGGAGTTTTTTCCCCATCTCCAATTCTCTGAATATAACTCTCCAAATGTTGCTAAAGGCGCTAAATAAGTATACAATGTCTTCGAAGCACAACCATCCACATCCTCAACATCAACATCTCCTAACATCTAAGCTTCTACACCACACCATACCCAGATAATTAGTTAAAAATGAAGCATATTGCGAAAGATTATGAAATTACTTAAATTCACACAATGCTTGAAACTGATTATATCAATAAAATGGTTCAAACCTCATCAGAATCAGTGTAACCTGACTCACCGTCGGATTCATTGTCATCTGACTCATCGCTTCTGTTAGAGATAAAACAATCACTTTAATTGAAAAAGTCCTAGAATAACTTAAATTTACACTGCTTGGTTTAAATAAAACTTTTCAATCAAACCCCTAGAATTAACCTATTATTATACTGTTATTTAATTTTAAGCAAGCACTCAAAACATAGTGGCAAAACCAAAGCAGTAGGATTGGTATCCTAAATTCCTTTTGATCAATGTATTATAATAAGATGTGAACTGTCAAATAAATTGACTTTCCAAAAAAACTAACATCACTCCGTTCAAATAGCTTCTTATGCAACATGTACAACATTCAGTCTATCAAAATCATTTAACCCCAACAAACATGTATAATAGATGAAAGGAAAAATGATCTAGTAAGTAGCCAAGTAGGTACAAACTGAAGTAATCCTTATATTGTAATAAGTTAATGGGAAGAAAAAGACACACCAGTTGCAGGGATTGTGGCAACACTCTCACCCGGTTTAAAAATTGATTGTCGAGAAGGGGTGTCTTGGTAGGGGAGGCAAATCTCTCAATCGATTGAAAATTGACTACGTTATATGTATATAAAAGATGTAAAGATTCATTCGAACATTACTGAGGGTTACCTCTGCTTGATTGTGGTATAGGCAGGACTTGTTACTCTATTAAGCGAAGGAAATAAATTGTGCTTATCGGCATCTGATTGATGTCTCTTTTGATCTTTTGTTGCAAAGAAGCTTATGTTATTTGTATTTTTTCAGAAACTTCAAATAAAAAACTTATATTATTTAGAATCCTACATAAGTATATAAGAAGAGCATATCAATTATTAATTCATCACAAAAATCAGATTCTAAAATAATCACTTGTTACTGATTTGACATTGGGGACCAAAAAATCATTCCTGACTAAATTTACCATCTATTAGAAGAAATACATGCAGAGGTGGTATGTTGAAGCAGCTGTCCTTAGCTCCACCATTAGAGTAGTTGAGTTTCAGGCCTGTTTACCAGTTAAGAGAATAGTAATCAAGTGAGAATCAGGAGAATATGTTAGGTAGAATGAACATATAAAAATTCCCATCACACTTAATTTTGGAAAAGAAAAAAACCGTTTTAAAGATATCGACATACATATACCAATAAGGAGAATGGCAAAATTGCATAACACATTCTCTATCAACTCTCGAAATCTGCCAGCTTCTTTACATTGCTCATACAAACAATGATGCCTCACTATTAATCTACTTTCAAATTAAAAATAGTTGCCATCTTATCAAACTTTCTTTACACGTCCTCCTCTCTTTTATTTTCTGAAGATATGAATATTTGATTCTTCCGCCTTTCAAAATTTTCATTTCAAAAATTGTATAATCACTTAACTTACAATATTCTTAAAATAATAGCCCTAAAGTGGTACTGAACAATACCGATTTAGTAGAGGTGAATATGAATGTGCAATTAAATAGTGATATACATGAAGGCATGCAATCACATATAAACAAAGATACAAAGAAGTAAATGAAGAGTACAATTGTAAGAAGGTAAAAAACAAACGTTCCCAGTACCCTGCAACCAAATTAAGAGAAGGCAGGCTGCCTTTAGTTGCTGGTTGGGAGCTGGAGAACAATTAGAGTAACAGGAGAAACCTTTGCAACCAGTTTCACTTTTTGCCTAGTTAAGCTTGTATGTGATACAAAAGTTGGAACCCAATTTCTTAAAAATAGAACCTACAACGTAAATGATTATATTTTTGTATATGCACACATATGCAGAGGAAGAGAGCTACAAAAAAAAACATGCATGGGAAAAGCCCAAAGCTGCCAAGATAATATGGTAGAAAATTATCATCACTACTTGTGTAAGTAAGCAAGTGTACTTCAAAGGGGGCAAAGATAAGTGGTTACACAAAGGATTAAGTGTCAATCTACAATTCTCCAATTTTCTATCTTCGGATATAATGTGCATTGTAGATAATTAAGTGTTTACTAATAAAGCTGATAAGTGTTGTATCTAGTAGCTTTGCAAAAACAAGTGAGCGAAACTAATTCACATATCAAGGCATGCATGTAGTTGGAAAGAGATAGGTGCTGATGTATAAAGTAACCAGAAAAAATAGATGGCCAAATATACCTTAAACACCGGCTAAAATCCCTTTTTCCCATGAGAGAATAGAATATGAGAAGCTCATCACAACATCAACAATCATACAAATACACATCAAATGGATAGTAGTTGTCACTAAAACCATTTTGATAATTCAGATTGTAATATTTACAACCCTGCAATGTGTACATGACTAATTATTTTATAGCTTAAACATGAAATGCTCCAGATACTCTCATTTGCAAACATATATGGTTCCTAGAAATCTATAAATCATACCAGATACGAAAGATAAACACTTAAAAATGTTTAGTCAGTAAATCCATCAAAATCTCATCCATTTTCTAATCTTGAGATACATTGGTAGATAAAATATTGCAAGACATGTATCATGTTATTAAGTTCATGTATCATGTTATCAAGTTTAGTTTGGTTTAGTAGTTCGGCTAAATCCTATGTTATCAAGTTTATTATCAATTTCTACATCGAACAAAATGCAAATTAGAATACCTGAGACGAAGAGTACTAGGCCTGATTAACTGGAGGAAGCTTGTAGTCCACCAAAATCGTTGGTATAAGAGCATGATAATAGAGTATATGCATAGAATTTCATGAGAATACAAAGATAAATAATCCAATTTCATTTAAACACATCATCATACAGGTGGTGGCCTCCGTAATCGATGCACCTAATCATCTTTCTACCACCTTTTTATGGAACGGACGTTTGATGAGGCTATCGACTGAGACAGTAGACAGGCCAAAGCAGGAACTGGAAGGGTTCGTACATATAATATATAGGAGCAGACAATAGAGATGGATATACACGGAGTTATAACAGAGCTGACGTGGAATAAAATGATTCACGGAAGGGGTATGTTGCGGTATTATATATAGAATAGATTATGTATGTATGTATGTATGTATATATGTGTTTATATATGTAGATAATGATTTTTAATATAAGTTCAAATGCTTACATAGCTCAATTGGTTATGTTGTTGAATTTAGTATTGTAAGGTCATGGGTTCGAACTCCTTGAATAACAATATTTTTACAAATATTTAGAATTAGGTTTGGAGTGAGGTTCGGAGGGTCCGAGCCTATGAATAAATTTGCTCAGGGAAACCCCCTGTTGGTGTATTAGATATATAATAATAATAATAATAATAATAATAATAATAATAATAATAATAATAATAATAATAATAATAATAATAATAATAGATGTTAAAGTATTTTTTATATGGGTGATGACCCAAAATAATCACCTGGGAAACTGGATGGCCCTTTTTACTGACGGGACACGGTACATCGTGTACCGTGATAGGGGGTGTGTTGCGGAGATGCGTGTTCCGTAACAGGGCATGATACGGAGCTCCGTGTTCCGTAACAGGGCATGATACGGTGGACGATATTCCGTGACAGTGCTGCGCACCCATCTAACACGGTGCACAGTCCACCGTATCATGCTAACACGGAGGACGTAGCTCCGTATCATGCCTAATACGGAGGACGGTGTTCCGCAACACCCTAACACGGAGGACGATTCTCCGTATCCCGTCGGTATTTCGGGCCATTTTTTTCAAAATCAGTATTTTGGGCAAAAACTTGTGAAAAATAGGCATTTTGGTCATTTTCTCTTTTTATATTCACAAATTATAAATTTTAATTTTAATAATAACCAAATATTATTCATTTGAATATAGTTTAGATAGGAATCCAAATTTTAGGGGTAACTAGTCCATAAAGCCGCGCTTCGCGGCGGCGTTACAAAATTTTAAAAAAATTCAATACATTTATGTTATATTGTAATATTAATATTAAATTTTAATAATAAAATAATCTTCTGTAATAAATCGATTTCTTATTAAACATGATTTTTTCGATTGAGCCGCTCTCTCGTTGAAACCAAAATCCCAACTTTAACATATATTATAAAGAATTTATATAATAATTTTTATCCTTAAAATCGAATCGTAAAAATAAAAAAAATTACATCATCAGTATCTCTAATAACTAATATAATCTTTTCTAGTGAGCCGTCATCCCGTTAAATACGTTTCGAGCCGCTCTTATTTGGAATCGAAATTCTAACTTCATTATATAAAAAGAGTAATCCCAAATTTTATATTCTTTAAACTTACAGTTTTCGCATGGGAATGCCTTTCTGTTATGTTACCTTATCAAAAAAAATTAAATACGAAGAATTTTCATTACGAGAATAATATTAAATTTATTGATATATTTTTCTAACTAAGTTGTATAAAAAAATTAAAATAAAGGATTTCTAAGAACAAAAATATATAGTTTTAAAAAATTGTATAAGATGTCTCCACCGTACTCGTATGCTATTTCAAATAAAACATTTTATTATATGTATTCCTTATATATTCAAACATTTTTTTTACAGTCTTCTCTAATGAACCGCTTTCTCGTTAAACACGGTTGTTACTATTCATTCGCTCACTCGTTAAAATCAAAAACCTAAGTTTTACATATATCACTTGTATGATAATGTTTATCCATAAAAATCTAATACTAAAAATAAAATTAAACTTATAACACCAACATAATATTTTAATAACTAATACAATCTTTTATAGTGAGTCGACTTCCCGTTAAACACGTTTTGAGCGCTCTCATTTGGGATCGAAATTCCAACTTCAATACATATTATTGATTATACTTATCTTACATAACAACTTACTTCTTAAAATAAAAACCTAAAAAATAGAGCGAATTCCAATTTATATTTATTCTAGACTTTCTAAAAATTATGGAGTTTTAGAAAATGAAAACACATCTTATTTTCTATTTATATTATAGATACTCCTGTATTTATTTAGGATTCTTACATGACAATGTTCTTTTATTATGTTAATACATCAATTATTTTCTTTTTAAAAAACGATGACTTTTTTATGACAATAGTATTGGATTTATGAATAAATTTTCCTAATAAAAATATAATTAACTTATATAAAAAAGTATAATTTAAGAAGATCATACTTTCAATAAAATATTTAATTATATGTCTGTTCTATTTATTCAAACACCTATTCTACTTCTAATAGAATTTTTATTTATATGTTTTTTCTAATAAATTCGAACTCTTATTCTCTATAAATTCGAACTCCTATTCTACTTCCAACAGAACTTTTAATCATATGCGTTACAAATACTTATTCTACTTCCAATAGAACTTTTAACCATATTTCTTCCCTATAAATTCGAACTATTCTGTATGAATACGAACATCTATTCTACTTCTAATATGTTAAATTAATACATATTCTATTTCTAATATAATTTTTATATATATGTTTTTTCTATAAATTCGAACTCTTATTCTCTATAAATTCAAACTCCTATTCTACTTCCAATAGAACTTTTAATCATATGCGTTATAAATATTTATTCTACTTCCAATAGAACTTCTAATCATATGTCTTCCCTATAAATTCGAACACCTATTCTACTTCTAATAAGTTAAATGATATTTTTCTGCTTCTAATAGAATTTATTTATATATTTTTCTATAAATTTGAACTCTTATTCTCTATAAATTCGAACTCCTATTCTACTTCCAATAGAACTTTTAATCATAAGCAATATAAATACTTATTCTACTTGTAATAGAACTTCAAATCATATGTCTTACTTATAAATTTGAACTCTTCTCCTCTATAAATTCGAACACCTATTCTACCTCTAATATGTTAAATGATATTTTTACATTTATTAGTGTTTGTAATTCTAAAATTCTAGAAAATTAGAAAAATAGATTAATACGATCTTAGAGTGCCACATAAGCTCTCGCGCTTCACGGCGGCATTATAATATTTTTTTTAAATAATTAATATATTTATGTTATATTATAATATTAGTATTAAAATTTAATAATTAAATATCATTTTTTAATGAACCGATTTCTTGTTAAACACTATTCTTTCGATTGGACCGCTCTCTCGTTAAAATCGAAATCTCAACTTTAATATATAGTGCCTGTTTGTTTCATCTTAAAGTTGGTGGCTTATGGCTTATAAGCCCAGAAGAGCTTATGGGGGATGTTTGTCTATTTAAGTTTTAACTCAACTTATAACTTATATGTTGATAAGTTGAATGTTATCTTAAAATAAGTAGCTTATGGCTTATAAGCACTTATGTCATTTAAGTGATAAGTAGAGCAGTCAGTAGAGTGTTTGGTAAATCAGAACTTATAATCAGTAGACTGTTTGTGTAAATCAGAACTTATAAGTTAACTTTTTTTAATAATTTTCAAAATATTGTTGTTTTTATATATAACAATGGATATCAATGGATAGATCTCGATGAATAGGGAAATTTGATATATACATATCAATTTTCTAATGAATGGATCGAGAGATATATGGTTTTGAAGATTTGAAGGATATTATATATTGCATATATCGAGAATAAGTTATAAGTTATAAGTTGAAAGTTAAGGATTCTTAACATTCAATTTATGGATTTATAAGTTGAGCTAAAACTTATTTTGGCAAACACCCCATATAAGTGCTTATGAGCTTATAAGCCATAAGCTCACAGTAATAAGTGGAAACAAACGGGCCCTAAGAAATCCTAACATTCAACTTTCAAATTATTCTTATTTCTCGATGCACGCAATATATAATATCCTTTAAATCTTCAAAATCATATATCTTTTGTTCCGTTTATTAAAAAATTGATGGGCATATATCAAATTTCTCTACACATCGATATCTATACATTGACATCCATTGATATATATTAAAAAACAAATATTTTGAAAATAATAAAAAAAATTAACTTATAAGTTCTGATTTACCAAACAATCTACTGGTTTACTTATAAGTTTTGATTTACCAAACACTCTACTGACTTATAATTTCTGATCTACTTATCACTTATATGATACTTATGCTTATAAGCCGTAAGCTACTCATTTTAAGGTAAGCCAAACGGTTCCATATTATAAAGACTTATATAATATTTTTTATCCATAGAATCGAACAATAAAAATAAAAAAAATATGACATCAATATCAAATTCTAATAGCTAATACAATCTTTTTTAGTGAGCCGTCTTCCCGTTAAATACGTTTCGAGTCGCTCTTATTTGGAACCAAAATTCTAACTAATTATATAAATAAAGTAAATTCCAATTTTTATATCTTTAAACTTTCTAATATTTATAGAGTTTTAAAAATGAAAATACATCTTATATTTTCTGTATATTATAGATATTCATGTACTTATTTACAACTTCCGCATGGGAATGTCTTTCTATTATGTTAACATATAAAAAAAATTAAATTCGAAGACTTTTCGTTACGGAAATGATATTAAATTTATGGAAATATTTTTCTAGTGCAAGTATAATTAACTTGTAAAAAAAAATAAAGGATTTCTAGGAAAAAAGATATATAGTTTTAAAAATCGTGTAAGACGTCTCCACCGTCCTCGTATTCTACTTCTAATAAAACATTTTATTTTATTTATTTCTTATATATTCAAACATCTTTATACGGTCTTCTCTAATGAATCGCTTTCTCGTTAAACACGGTTATTACTATTTATCCGCTCCCTCGTTAAGACCAAAAGCCTAACTTTTACATATATCACTTGTATGATAATGTTTATCCATAAAAATCAAATTCTAAAAATAAAATAAAATTTATAACATCAAAATGATATTTTAATAACTAATACAATCTTTTATAGTGAGCCGTCTTCCCGTTAAACACGTTTCGAGCCGCTCTCGTTTAGGTCGAATTAAATTCCAAATTCATTACATATTATTAATGATACTTATCTTACACGTACAACAACTATTTTCCTTAAAATTAAAACCTAAAAAATAGAGTGAATTCCAATTTATACTTTATCTAGACTTTCTAAAATTTATGGAGTTTTAGAAAATGAAAACATATCTTATTTTTTCTTTATATTATAGATACTCCTATTTTTATTTAGGATTCCTGCATGAGAATATTCTTTTATAATGTTAACACATCAATTCTTTTTTTTTTATATAAATACTATGACTTTTTTTTTATGATAATAGTATTGGATTTATGAATAAATTTTCCTAATAGAAGTACAATTAACTTATATAAAAAATATATAATTTAAGAAGATCGTACTTTCTACAAAACATTTAGTTATATGGATGCTCTATATATTCAAACACCTATTCTACTTCTAATAGAACTTTTATTTATATGTTTTTCTATAAATTCGAACTCTTATTCTCTATAAATTCGAACTCCTATTCTACTTCCAATAGAACTTTTAATCTTATGCTTTATAAATACTTATTCTACTTCCAATAGAAACTTTTATTTGTATGTTTTTCCTATAAACTTGAACTCTTATTCTCTATAAATTCGAACTCCTATTCTACTTTCAATAGAACTTTTAATCATATGCTTTATAAATACTTATTCTACTTCCGATAGAACTTCTAATCATATGTCTTCCTATAAATTCGAACTCTTCTCCTCTATAAATTCGTACACCTATTCAACTTCTAATATGTTAAATGATATTTTTATATTTATAAGTGTTTAAAATTTTAAAATTCTAAAAAATTAAAAAAATAGATTGAGACAATCTTAGAGCGCCACCTAAACTCCCGCGTATCCTATTCTAAAATTCGAACACCTATTCTATTTCTAAAGTATTTTTTTATTAATTATTAACATTTAATATGGTAAAATTCTAAAAAATTAGAAAAAATCTATTGAAACGATATTAAAGCGCCACCTAAACTCCCGCATATCCTCCTTTGTAAATATTGATTGATGATTGATATATTGATATTGATCGATGATTAATAACATATTAATGCCAAAGCTGCATAATCGAATAACATGTGATAGGCATCTGATATCAATCCAAGACTATTTACTCATGAAGCCAGTACTACAATACAGACCCTCTAAAATTAATAACGTTGAGATTAAAGAATATAACACAGATCCTCTAAAATTAATAAGGTTTTTTTATGTAGGGATTTGTTACACTTATGTCTTTTGGTTTATAAATTCTACTTCTAATAGGTTGAAAAAGTTAATTCTATTTCTACTTCTTTATAATTCGGATGTCTTTTTTACTTAACCTCCCGCGTATTCTCCTTTATATATATATATTGATGATTTAAGATCCAAAATAAGGCAAAGGACACAGATATTTTTGTCGAGCCCCAGAAACAATTTTTAAGAAGCGGAAATCTCTTAAATGGACAAAAACTGTACGTTACTCCCTCCGTCTCGTATTATCTTTCCTGATTTGACTTTTTATACTATTTATTATATTAGATGATAGTCCGTGCGAAGCACGGGTCGAAAAAATTTATTAAAATTGATCATTTTTTATTAAATTTTATAGGAAATATTTTACTTATCATTAAAAAATACTATAAAAATGATGAAATTATAAAAGAAAATTACGATATTTATGGAACTCAGTAGTTTATAAAAAAATAATTGTAATTACATCAAAATTCCAATATTTCTAGGAGACACAAATTTAGAAGTAAGTATCATTAAAACGTGATTTCACTTACAAATAAGATATTAGATGATAAGGGCCTGAGAAAATTTAATTAAATTGATCATTTATTTATTATAAAAAATTACGTTATTTACAAAGAATTTGCTTATTAATAAAGGTCATTTCATATATTATTTATTTAAGTTTATTTAAGAAAATCGAGAAAAAAAAACTAAATGATTCCGATATATACGTTAAAATGTACATGATTATGATAAATACGTTATTTGTGAACTAAATAGAGTTATAATAAAAATTATAATTATAATAGTATTAAAAATTGATTATTTTAATAAAAAAATAATATATAATCCTTGGAGAAATAGTAATCTTATGGGTGGAACCAATTTTTGGTACCGAAGTACCGTTAAAAATGTATTTCGTTTGTTATAAATAAGCATGTCACCGTAGATTAACATTTGTATTCGTAGTCTTTTTTTTTATTAAGTTGTAATAAAAAAAATTATAATTGTAATATAATTTATTTATTTATTTTATAAAATAACATATAATTATAGAGAAAATAGGAGTCTTGGGGTGAAACCAAAATATGGTACGAACCAAATTTGGTATAAAATAGTACATTAAAAAGGGTTTTTGTTATTAATACACGTTATAGATATGGATTTATTTATTATTTATTTAAGATTATATTTTAAACAATCAAGAAAACATAACATATATGGTTCTGGTTCTAATATATACGTTATTTGTACAATTCAGTAATATTATAATAAAAGAATTATAATTATAACAAAATTCCAAACAATTGTTTTAGAAAATAATATGAATTTTAGGGGAGTAAGAATCTGTGATAAAATAAGGGTGAAACCAAATTTGTTACGAAAATATCATTAAACAAAAATTTATTAATAAAGGTTATACATTCGTTAGTGTTTTATCAAATGTTATACGATCTGGCTACGTATTCGTTGGTGTTTTACCCTCTATTTGTTGGTGATTTTTGATCGTTGGTTTTTTCAAGTTAAAAAATTATAAACAAAAGAATTATAATCATCATAAGAACTCTATTTTTAACTCTTTTTAAAGGAACATAGTATTCTAGGGGAAATATGATATTTTTTAAAAAAAATTACAAATAAAAGAATTATAATTATAATAAGATAAATTTTACAAAAAGAATTATAATTATAATAGGATTTGTATTTTTATTCTATTTTTTTTTAAAAAAAACAACATAGTATTTTAGGGAAAATAGTATTTTAGGGGTGAAACCAAAATATAGTGCGAACCAAAAACGGGTGAAACCAAAATATAGTGCGAACCAAACTTTAGGTACCTTTAAAAAGGGTTTCGCTTATTAATAAAGGTTATAGAAGCGGTTGACTACTAGTTTACGCATAATTTATAAGACAAAATATAGTCATGAGTGATCTTGTTGGATTCGTATTTATGAGTACTTTAATACAGTGAAGTTTTTATATTTAGTACTAATACGAAATTCAAGATATTAACGATCAAAAGTGTACGTTGGCAAACATGTTTTTAAAAATAGGAAACCTATTATGAGACGAAGGGAGTATTCATTTATTGCCAAACAGTATTCTAATAAAGACCCTAGCCTAAGCTGAGGTTACTGTCATTCTCAAAATCCTAATTCAACTCATGTTTAGCAATAAACAAAAAGATAATCCAATACACAACGACTAAATAATATTTATGATTACATATATGACAGATTCCAACTCTCCCATGTTACAACTTCTACAAATTTGCCCCCACCATCTGTTTTCCTTTCTATATATACCTATTATATTCACTTAACCCTCTCTCAACTTCCACTTCATTAATCTCCTTAGACCCCAAGAAAAACATTACAATCATTTGAACCTTCAAAACAAGCCCTCATTTGTACAATGTGTTCCTCCAAGTCTAAACTTCAACAAACTACCCCTGCCTCTCTTGACATCAATGGTCGTCCTGTCCTTCAACCAAATCAAGTTCCTCTCTTGGAACGTCGAAATTTGCACAAAAAATCGTCAAAAAAATCCGTTACACCACCTAAGGTTCAACCATTACCTACACATAATGTTACTAGCCCAAAACTAAGGCCTTTTGTTACTACTCCGCCTATCTCTCCAAAGCTAAAATCGCCTCGACAGCCTGCGATCAAACGAGGAAACGACCCGAATGGACTTAACTCTAGTGTTGAGAAGCTTGCTTTGACACCAAAAAGCGATCCAAAGGCTCGGATTCCTGTGAAGAAGTCAAAAACAGAGACAGCTTGTGTGGATGCTAGCACATTGAATTATCCTTCTTCTTGTATCATAGAGGCTCCAGGAAGTATTGCAGCAGCTAGGAGGGAGCAAGTTGCTAATATGCAAGTGCAGAGAAAGATGAAGATTGCTCATTATGGAAGGTCCAAGTCTGCAAAATATGACCCATACCTAAACCTCATTGATAATATTGAGCCAACTCTCACTGTCACAGAAGATAAAAGATGCAGTTTCATTACACCTAATTCAGGTATGATTCTTTAATTTATGTAATACAATAAGTCAATTGCATAAACTTGTATATGCTCTCAGTTGTCCTTTCACCGAGACTCGAACTCTCAACCTCTTGTTAGGAGAAAAAAATTTAATTATCAGGGAATCGTACAACGAAATAAATATATTCAATGGGAGTCTCCTATTATTAAAAAAAACTTATTTTTGTTTTCTTTGCAGACCCCATTTATGTTGCTTACCATGATGAAGAATGGGGAGTTCCAACCCATGATGACAGGTAATTTTCTTGTTCCTCTAGCATTAATAATATGTATATATTTGTTTTGTTGACATTGAGATTTGGTGCTCATGAGAATATGAATTTGCTACGCAGGGTGCTGTTTGAATTGTTAGTGCTTACTGGTGCACAAGTTGGATCAGATTGGACTTCAGTCCTAAAGAAAAGGCAGGAATTCAGGTAAGAAATCTTTAGGTTTAAGTAATATTTACAATCACCATGCAAAAATCAAATACTTGGTAACTTATAACTCTCTCCTACTGATTTCATATGCAGGGATGCTTTCTCAGAATTTGATGCAGAAACTGTCTCCAAATATTCAGAAAAGAAAATCACTTCAATCAGTACTGAATATAACATAGAGTTAAGACTAGTCCGAGGAGTTGTCGACAATTCTAACAGAATTCTGCAGGTAACTACTGCAACATTTTATCTTTGTATGTTCCCTCAAGTAGTAATCATTTATCTAAAACTAATTAAGGTCAGCTTAATTGATAAACTATCTACATATACCAGCTTTTTTTAAGCTTCTTTATACCAGCTTTTCTAGTTAATTAGAAATTATAGTTTGATATATTTCACAAATGAGTGTGACAGGGCATGGCTCTGAAATTTGCCACCAAATGAGTAGTACATCTATTTCAATTTACATGAAAAGAAAATGCAAGCAAAATCAAGAATCAACATAATACAATAAAGAAATATTTTAACACAAAATTACATACAATATTTGTGTTTCAGATCAAGAAGGATTTTGGATCATTTGACAAATACCTATGGGGATTTGTCAACAACAATCCCATTGTCACACAATACAAATTATGCAACAAAATGCCTGTTAAAACTTCAAAATCTGAGGCCATTAGCAAAGACATGGTGAAGAGAGGATTCCGATTAGTCGGACCCACCGTTCTACACTCCTTCATGCAGGCAGCTGGACTAACCATCGACCACCTTATCACCTGCCCACGCCACCTTCAATGCACTGCGCTGGCTCAAAAACGCGCCACGGTTGCACCAGCTCTATGAAGCTGTCAAGCACATGGAGAAGAATGATTATTAATTTTAGTAATGAGAAGATTATAACACTAATTGTTGCATAATTATTAGATTATTTTTACAACTAGGGACATTAAGATAATGTTTAGCTTGTGTGAAGGTGTGATGTATTATTATTATTATATGTTGTTGTAAGATATTATACTCAACAGCAGTGATTTTTAGGATGATTTTAAGATAGAAGAGCATGTGCAAGGTGGGCAGGAGAAACTGGGACAGTAGCATGTGTTTGGTGCATATGCCATTCACTTTGCTTTGTGACCACCACCCCACCCCTTCTCCATTATTTGATTGCTTTTTAACAGGTTGTGTGACTAAGAATCAAATGCTAATGGCAATTTGTGATATTCTTCATGCCCATTATATGGATAAGAATGGGTGTCCCGTATTTTTAGAGTGGAGGATTTTGAGTGTTTTCATGTTTTATTTAGGAGTTTGGGCATTGGATTGTATCATTATTGACTATGGGGTGCTTGTAATTTGATTGATGATCAGATGTAAATATACTTTGACAGCAGTTTCTTTGTGAGGCCCAAGTTAAGCATCTTGTGCATGTGATCTTGCTTTCTTTGCAGACTTTTTTCATGTTTCTCAACTTTTAAACAGTTTATGACATTATAGTTACATACATACATATGCAGATTCTGACATGTAAATCATAGCTTTGGTAGCCATTCAATGTCTCATTCATAGGAGAAGAATCTTAGGCTTTTTGGCTAGATACAAGAAAGTACACATTCCTCATTTTCATGCAACCAAGTATACATGAATTATTGTAGTTCCTCACAAACAACAATTCCTGATCTTCTCATTTTTTCCTACCTCTTTTGCCTAGTTTGGTCTGTTTTTCTCTTGCCTCTTGCCCTCAAGAATTGAACATTGTAATTGAAATATTCTTTTGGCTGCTACCTTCAATATAGCATAGGAAAGTTTCAAGAATATCTGCTGCATTATGGAAAAATGACACATATATTTATGTAACAACGCAATTCAGTTTGTACAGTGTTCTGAATGCATAAGAATTAGATCTGTACATATGGAATATGGATTTATACGCAATCGGTTAACTTGACAAACCAAATATAGTGAGTCTCCCATTTGATAACAACTGAACGAATCGGTTTAGATTGTATTAGTTTCCTTTATTTGTATTTGTATTTGTATTTGTATTTGGCCGGGGGTCCTTCGGAAACAGCCTCCCTATTGTATAGGGGCATGGTCTGCCTACATTTACCCTCCTCAGACACCACTTTGAGTGGTATTATAACTGAGTAAGCTAAGTTTTTTTTATGGTTTGTTTGCTTTTCAAAAAGTTCTGGACGAAGCCAGAATCCTCTAGACGAGTCATGGCATAATTTAGCCCAGGTACTAATCTAAACCATGTAACATTTTCAGAAAAGGCCCAACTGGGTACGACTCCTTGAATCTTGATCATCTACATATCATAAAACTCTTCATCTGCTCTCTATGAGGCTTTTTAAAGTGATGTGTATAATAATTGCGTGGTCCGGCCCAATGTGCTTAGCCTTGAAACATGTTGGAACCTTGCAATCGGTATGCAGCAGAATCTCTATAAATGAATACCTTGCACCAAAAATATATATTTATTTAGAGAAATTATTTATTTATCGATTAATTAATATTTTATTTATTTATTGATAAATGAATATTTATTCATTTAGATATTATTTTCAGTTTTTTTATAATTTTTTTGATACATTTATAATGTACCTAAAATTTAAAATGGATTTATAATATTTATGTGATGTTTAACTACATTCATTTTTCTAACATTCTAAATTAGTTTTACATGCATGTACTGTTATTCCCAGATTACACACTTGTATAATTGTAAAAGGGGGGTTGAATACAATTCTTAATATTTATAAATTTCTAATAAGAATCACATAAATCTATAAGAAGATAATTGTTGAATGAGAAATGATTAACAAACATATAAAAAAGGTTAAATGTACCACCTGAGACTTTTATTCGAAGAAAACTCTGTGATACAAATGTACACAGCTTCTGTTTTACAACTCTTTGCTTCTAAGAATATTCAAGAAACCCTAAGCAAATATATATGTTTTCTTAGTTTCTGAAGAGTTGCTACACTTGGTTATATATCCCAAGTTTACAAGTACTATAGGAATAAAATAATATTAATCTAATTCAAGTTATAAAATTTAAACTTATAAATGTTATTAAGAAATTGTAATATGTTATTCGGTTAGAA
The DNA here is from genome assembly GCA_037693485.1 of Kitagawia praeruptora. Lineage (NCBI taxonomy): Eukaryota > Viridiplantae > Streptophyta > Magnoliopsida > Apiales > Apiaceae > Kitagawia > Kitagawia praeruptora. The sequence continues at coordinate 90,624,549 of CM075347.1, read as the reverse complement.
ATATAATGAAATAAAAATATAATTCAAATTCGGGTTTAACCGAAAATAGATCATTAAACATATTCAGGTGGAATCATTTTTATAAGAATAATTTGAAACTTAATCTGAGCGCTTATATGAGTGCTCATTTTAGGGATCATAATTTATCCAAATTCAATTTTTTTGTTATGTTTGAATCATTTATAAAAACGAATCTAAGACATGAATTATATTTTTATATCGAATATAAACTAAAATATCGAATAATTCGGATCAATTTACGACCCTAGTTACAGTTACGAAGGGCCTCATAAATTGTTTATTCCATTTCAAATGCTACTTCTTTCTTTAAGTTTGACGTCTAATTCAGAGTTATTAGTCAAAAAAAGGTAATCAACTTATCAATTTTTTGCAAATAAACTTATGAACTCTTTTTTTTCACATACAACCCCAATAAACTTTATTAAATTATGAAAATTTTAAGTGCACTGCAATAAATATTAACCGTAGTTAGTTGACTTGAAAAAAACATTCCATGTAAGTATGTATAGAATTGTTCCAAACGTAATCATTGATTTGATTAGTACTAAATTATTTAAATAAAAAATACAACTAAGTTACTACTTTTTTATTAACTAAATTATATGTGTATTTTTCACATAAATTATTAGCATTTTTACCACCATTAATTTGATTTTTGAGTGTTCCCGTGCAATTCATATTTGCATATAACGTTGTTGTGGAATAAAAAGTAGGGTGTAATTAATTCGTATATTGATTGCTAGGGATTGAGAGCTTCGAGCTTTAATGGTGGCTGCTCTTGTTGTCGGGGACTAAATCGATCCTAACAAGATGCCTACGTACCTTGATGAATATCAAGAATCAAGCCAAAACGTAGTTCTAGTTATTGCCTACGTGGCTTGATGCGCCCTCGCGGCGTAGTAACGTAGTGGCTTGCATGTCCTTATTCGAGGATTAAGCCTAAAATGTGGTGGATGTGTATGGAGCTGTGTTAAAAAACGTTCCCTTCGATAATGAGGGGTCAGACCCTTTATATAGGCTTGAGAAGCCATAGAGTTAGGGTAGGGTTTGGTAACTTAGTGGGCAAGTTACCCACTTTAGGCCCAATTCTAGATCCTTCCATGAGGGATGTGGATAACTATAGGAGTTGTATGTCTTGGAGGCTACTCCATGGATGATTTGGTTTCCTTTTGGACTCAATAACGGAGTCTTTTATTTGGCTGATTTATTAGCCACGAATTTATTATTTAATTAGGGTTTTGGGCCTCATTAATGGGCTTCGTATCTGGATCAAGTTAGGTCCAATTAATGCAACATTAATTGTGTCTTTAGGGCTTACTTTCACCCCATATCATTTGCCCCCCCAACTTCTAGGAAAACTGATCAGGTTTTCGTAGAAGTTATATTTGCCTTAATCGAGACTTTGGGTCATTTTTATCCCTTACCTGGGACTTCTTAATTTTCCTACCCTTATATGGGGATTTTGGTTTACACTAGTGTTTCACATATATCGCCTTATTGTAAAGTGTGGAGCGACCTACACATTTACGACAATTGGCTGTATTCGAGGCTTTAACTTGTGCTTACTTTTAACAATTTCGGCACTTTCATAGAACTTTTATGTATTATTAGCATAAATTATTGCTCAATTTTGAAGGAAATATTTCTATATTTTTCCTCATATTTTTCGGTACTTTTCCTAATATTTGAGGAATTTCCATGTACCCACAAGTATTTTTCTTAATTATTCCTAATAATTTAGGAATTTTTATGTATCTTCGGATATTTTTCGTAATTATTCCTAATATTTTAGGAATTGTTTTGTACCCACGGGTATTTTTATTAATTATTCCCAATAATTTAGGAATTTTTATGTACCCACGAGTATTTTTCTTAATTATTCCTAATAATTTAGGAATTTTTATGTACCCACAGGTATTTTTCGTAATTATTCCTAATATTTTAGGAATTTTCTTGTACCCACAGGTATTTTTATTAATTATTCCCAATAATTTAGGAATTTTTATGTACCCACGGGTATTTTTCGTAATTATTCCTAATATTTTAGGAATTTTCTTGTACCCACAGGTATTTTTATTAATTATTCCCAATAATTTAGGAATTTTTATGTACCCACGAGTATTTTTCTTAATTATTCCTAATAATTTAGGAATTTTTATGTACCCACGGGTATTTTTCGTAATTATTCCTAATATTTTAGGAATTTTCTTGTACCCACAGGTATTTTTATTAATTATTCCCAATAATTTAGGAATTTTTATGTACCCACGGGTATTTTTCGTAATTATTCCTAATATTTTAGGAATTGTTTTGTACCCACAAGTATTTTTATTAATTATTCCCAATAATTTAGGAATTTTTATGTACCCACGGGTATTTTTCGTAATTATTCCTAATAATTAAGGAATTTTTGTGTACCAACGGGTATTTTTTGGTTTATTCTTGACAATTTAAATGTGTCATTCACGAATTATCTGATCTTTCACGAGACTTAAAATAATTTTTGGGATCTCAATCCTACGAAATTTGTAATTTTTTGGTGTTCTTGGACAATTTCTTGAAAATAATTCGAAAATTTCAATTGAAAATATTCAATTTGTGCACACGTACATTTTGTAGGTACATATTCGCAATTTTGCAAGGATTTTTCTGTCAATTAGAAAAATCCAGGGATAAATCTGTCAATTTTGAAACTAGAAGGATCAAAATGTCGATTTATAAACTTGAGGGATCAATATGTAAATCATGCAAAACTTAGGGTGCTAAACTGCACTTTTCAGTGTGAACTCATTCTTACTTGCATGTCGTGACTTGTACGAGCTCAACTGCGACCTCATATCAGGTCGTGTAAGCTTCCAATTAGGGGCAGGTCGTGAGCCATACGAGGTCAATTTGGAGACCTCATTTGAGGTCGTGAGTTTTTTTTCAAATAATATTATTGAATAATATTATTTATTTTATTCAGCTTTTGAATAACTTTCATACCCAAATCAGGGGTGTCCTATCCGGATAAAATTTCACTTGAATAAAGCTTGATCGGATTTTATTTATTAAATAATAATAATTTTTACAAATTATTATTAAATAATAATTTTTCCTTGTAATTTTGTGTGGGGGTCCTAGCCCTGATAGACCTGAATTGAGGTCTTGAAGTGCTTAGAACTCAGTCCACGACCTGGATTGAGGTCGTGTAAGGCCTTTAATTTAGGCTGGTCGTGAGGCTCACGACCTCAATCCACGACCTGGATCGAGGTCGTGTAAGGCCTTCAATTTAAGCTGGTCGTGAGGCTTACGACCTCAATCTATGACCTGGATCGAGGTCGCCCAAGGGCCAAAACTTGACCTCGTCGTAGGCTCCAAGAGCTCATTCTTCGACCTGGATTGAGGTCGTGTAATGTCTCTTCACTGCCCTGATCGTGAGGTCTATGACCTCAATCCATGACTTGGATTGAGGTCGTGTAGTGTCCTCCAAGGGGCCTCCTCGTGAGGTAAACGATCTCAATTCACGACTTGGATTGAGGTCGTGTAAGGACACAAAATGGGCCTCCTCGTGAGGTAAACGATCTCAATTCACGACCAGGATTGAGGTCGTGTAAGGATACAAAATGGGCCTCCTCGTGAGGTAAACGATCTCAATTCACGACCTGGATTGAGGTCTTTTTAAAGCCTCGTTTGTCCTAGGTCATGGGTCATCACAACCTCACCTTTGAAACCTAGAGGAGATCAATCGTGACTTGAAATTCCAGCCCCTGAAGACATGGATTGAGGTCATATTTTTGTCCTTTAACTCGATTATAAGGCCCGCTTACTCCACGAGTGTTTAAAAATCCACATCTTTTTGCTCGTTGCTCCGATTTGAGCTGACGATATATCAAATCGAAGCTTGTTTCGAGCTCTAACTCCTTGCAATATTTTTTTTAACTTATTTCTGGTATTTTTTGAGCCTTCATTTGCACGGAGTTGGGCATTCGTGAGCCTTCAGTCGGGGGGAACGTGGCCTATTCGAGCCTTTAGTTCCTTACAGCTAGCTTACCTGCCTCCGTGGCATCGTTTGGCAACTAGCCATTCTCAAGGTTTGCTTTTATAGGATCTATCCAACATCCTCCTATCCCGATAGGAGCAATAAGCTTAAAATCAATTGTAGGGGTTCTTTGAACTTGGAAGTACACGCTCCCAGAATGGGTCTCGACCTCTAAAGAAGCATACTGAGATAAGTCATCGACCTTTGTATTCTCCTCCCTTAGGGTATACTCAATGTGGCACTCGTCGAACTGGGCTATCGCAGCTTTCACAATCCTCAAGTATTTGGCCATATTCTTTTCTCTAGCCTCAAACTCTCCATCGACTTGTGAGACTACCAGCTTTAAGTCTCCACAGACTTTCAGGTTCTTCACCCTCAGGGCTCTTGTCAATCCAAGGCCGGCTATCAGAGCTTCATACTCTGCCTCGTTGTAAGTTGTTTGGAAGTCCAACTTCAAGGCATACTCAACTGCAAGCCCATCGGGGATTTGCAGAACTAAACCTGCATCACTGGTTTTTGTTTTGGTTGCCCCATCAAAATAGAGCATCCAATACTCTTTATCCTCTTCCAGGGGCTTCTCACCTTGCTGACCTTCCTGGTCTATTACCTCCTGCCCCCCGACTTCTTGGTTGTCAATGATATATTCAACCACGAAGTCAGCTAGAGCTTGGGCTTTGATGGCCGTCCTAGGCTTGTACTTAACATCAAATTCTCCTAGTTCGATTGCCCACTTGATGAGCCTTCAATTACATTGAACGCGGACTATTCGAGCCTTCAATTGCATGGAACATGGCCTATTCAAACCTTCAATTTCTTAGAGCTAGAAGCTTGTGGTTTCATCGAACCTTATCTCTACTTAGTCTGATCAGGTGGAGTGTCCTAACCAGATGCTCAGATATGATAAACCTTGAGGTTTGGGATGTGCCAAGTCTAGGCACCACATTTCTTTCCAACAATTCCAGCTTGTAAGAGCCTCATTTTTGAATTGTCATCCATTTATGGCTACAAGGATTGGTGGAAGTCCATATCTACGTATAACACTTTCCCACAGGAATTGTATCATTTACTTGGTGGTTATCCAGGCTTGGATTTTGGTCTCAGTCTACTTCATGAAGGTATCAACTATCAGGAATTTCCTCTGGGCATTTGCCATTGGGAATGGTGGAACTGATGGTTTTCAACATTTCAGGGGATTGATCAACAGTTGCGTGTTTTTGGATATCGATCACACAGACTCTCGGCATCAGCCATTATTTCTGACCAATGGTATCCTAGTTAGGCCATCTTAGGGGCAAGGGTCATGCCCCCCGAATGTTGCCTACATATTTTTATATGATCTTCTTTCAAGGTTGAATTCACGTTTTGAGGCTTTAGTGTTCTAACTGATAACTTCCGTGCCTCCAAGGCATTGTCGGGTATCTAACCATTTTCCTGGTGAACCTTTGTAGGATCTATCCAATAGCTTTCCACACCCACAGGTGTTGTTAGTTTTTCAGTCATTGTTTCGGGACTTCAAGACTTGGAAGTGAAAACTTTTATAAAATTCTCCAACTTCGAGGAGGCAAACTTGGGTAGGACATCAGCCTTTACATATTCCTTCCTCTGGATGTACTTCATGTAACACTCAGTAAATTGAGTCAAGCTTCAAGTATTGTCGTGGTTCCAGCCCTTGCCTCAAACTCACCTTTCACTTGCGGTATTATCGATCTTGAGTCTCCACAGACTTTAAGGTTTTGACCTCGGGGTTCTGGCCAAACCAAGTATGGCTATCACGGCTTTGCGTTCAGCCTCATTGTTTGTCGTTGGGGAATCATGAACCCATCGGGGTATGTTCTCACTTAATTTGTTTTTGATTCTCCATCAAAATCGATCCAATACTCATTGAGTACCGCTTCTAGATTCTCCTTCTCTAATCCTTTGCCCTCCTGGGGTACTACCTCATGCCCCCCGACTTCTTGGTTGTCAATGGTGTGTTCAACCATGAAGTCAGTGAGTGCTTTGGGATTTATTGTGGTTACTTTGTCCAATGCAAGACCTTTTTCACATAACAGATGGGTTTCTGAACTTTGTCTTCCCCTTTCACGAGGACGACACTCAAAGCCTTGTCAAATACATCCAAGTATAGATAGAGTAACTTTCCGTAATTTGGTTATGTCAACACGTGGAGGTTTCGTGTCAAGGATTGCTCTACTCTTATCGGGGTTGGCCTCAATTCCATGCTTGGAGACTGTTGATGAGTGGATTTCTTAACAACTTTTGAGAGGTTTATGGTGAGTTGTAAAGGCTAACGATCAACTAATCTATAGAGAATGGAGGTATTTTGTAGGGGTTGAACTGAGCTCGAGAGCGTTTACAAGAATCTCGCGAGTTCCCTTGAGGCTTGTGTCGTGTGTTCTCAAGAATCTCGTAGGTGTATTGCGAGGCTTGTAACCGTGTTAGCAAGAATCTCATAGGTGTCTCGCAAGGCTTGTAACCGTGTTAGCAAGAATCTCATAGGTGTCTCGCAAGGCTTGTAACCTTGTTCTCAAGGTGCCTACGTACCCTAGCTTATATAGGGATCAAGTTCACGTAGTTCTTTTTAGACTAGAAGTCTGGTTAGGCAGCAATATTCTAGGCTCCTAATTCGTGGGGACCTCCTTTTCTCCAGATTTCAGCCACGAATAGGCGACCTAAGTCGAGTAGAACTCAAGTTCTAGCCCGGCTAGGAGTATATTTACTAGTTCGATTCTTATTGGAAGTACTCAAGGATCATATGCGCCCAAGAAATACATTCCAACAAGGAATTGATGTTCACGACTTGCTCCTAAAGAATAGGAGGCTTAATCATACTAGAATTCGGCTGGATTAAATCTGTTCTCGTACAGGAAGCTGTCTCTCAGGAACCTGTCTGCAGGAACCTGTTTCTCGGGAAGCTGTCTGCAGGAAGCTGTCTCTCGGGAAGCTGTCTCTCGGGAAGCTGAACCTGTCCAGATCTATTTCACGTGCTATTTAGCCCCATTTAACTTATGAGACCTCAATCATAACCCATATTAATCATACGGATTGGATCCTTAAGTCCAATGGGCCTAAATCTAGCCCATGGAGATTTTGGGCACAACAAGTACCCTCCGGTTCCTCGAAGTCATAGGATGCGAGAGGAACCTAAATAGCTTGATATTTTAAGGTCCAATCCCTTCAGTGCTCCAATGTTTCTTCTGAGTGAACCATGCGGGTCTTTCTTTTCTTGCTTGAATCGTGACAAGGGCACAAAGTGAATCCAATTAGGCGCTGAGTGAATCCTTTGACAAGGGCACAAAGCGAATCTAATTGGGCACTAAGTGAACCTTAAGAATGTCAATGGAACCAAATGAATCCAAATAAGGGCATAAAGTGAGCCTAATTGGGCGTTATGTGAACCTATGCTGAGGGCACAAAACGAATCCAATAGGGCACTAGATGAATCCTTAAAAGGGACAAGGTGAAACTTTAGGGATGTCGAGGGAACCACGTGAATCCAAATAAGGGCATAAAGTGAACCTAGTTGGGCGTTATGTGAACCTATGCTGAGGGCACAAAACGAATCCAAATAAGGCACTGGATGAATCCTTAAAAGGGCACGAGGTTAACCTTGAAAATTATAACTTCATTGCTCGAGAGGCTGCTTCATCTGATAAGCTTCTTTTTATTTGACCATCTAATGTCTGTCTATCAGAGGTAATCCAGGATCAGCTGCGTCCTAGGAGTACTCTCCAATAATGAGTCGGCATCTATCTGGCTGGCTTCTAGATCTTTCTGCTATCTATGCTCAGGAACCTGGTGCTCAGGGTCCTATGTATCGGAACCTGGTGCTCAGGAACCTCTCTATAGGAAGCTGTACCTATACAAATAACAAATTCGTTAGTCTGAGGAACCTTTCTGTGGTTCTCATGTATCTTGCTGTCCTCATTGGTGCTGCTAGGCTGACTCGGGCTCTTCTGCGGGGAGGAACCTGGTCTATTCGTAATCTGCTCAGCTACTGGTTTATCAAGAACGTCTTGATACTCATAATCTGTTGACTGTCTTCTCAGCTAGTGCTCATTTCTCTGCGTTTCGTCTTCATATATGATACTGGAAACAATCTGTCTCGTGGCTCATACAATACTTGTTGATCGGAACCTATGACTTAATTGGTATAAATCTAGCCCATGGTGATTTTGGGCACAACACTAAGAAAACTAGGAAACATAGATTAGTAATACGAGCTGAAGAGCTCACATATAAGTGATGCATGTATGCAAGTATGAACGATTATCTACATTATATATGTTGCTACCTTCTCAAGTGGCATACCAATTATCTACTTGACTGATTCAACTAAAAAGTTCGAGATCATAAACTAAGCATATATGTTGCGTAAACTGTAAACCTATAGGGCATGACAACATCCTAAGCATAAGTTCACATAAATTTCATTTCTAAAGATCATGGAATATGCGCATTTAGAAGCAATATGTATCTAAGCATGACAGAATATAAGCTCGCATTGACATAAAATATGCATGATAGTTAAGAATATAAAGGCATGAAAGTAGAACTTATCTGTGCTTCATTGTGCCGGTTTGGATTGAGGTTCCGTTGCTGAACCTGGAAGATGGAAGCTCTTCTCTGTGCAAACGTAGGGGAATTGAGCTACCCCCCGAGCCGTCATGATGCGTGAACCTCCTATAGCTTGTTGAAGCGGTTGACTGAAAGCTGCTTGTTTCGGCTGAATATCACTTTGATGAGGGCACAAGGCGAATCCAATTGAGCTCTAGGTGAATCTTGGGAAGGGCACTTAGAGAATTCAATTGGGCGCTAAGTGAATCCTTAGTAGGGCATAAGACGAATCCAGTTGAGCTTTAAGTGAATCCTAAGAAGGGAACTTAAAGAATTCGACTGGGCGTCAAATGAATCCTTTTTTGGCTTTAGGGAGCACGAAGTGAATCCATCCGGGCTCTAGGTGAATCATGGCAAGAGCACGAAGAGAATCCGGTTGGGCACTAAGTGAATTCCTTTGTGGCATCAAGTGAATCCTTATAGGCTCTAAGTGAATCCTGCAGAGGGCACAAAGAGAATCTATAGGGCACATGATGAATCATTTCAAACTCTAGGGGCACCAAGTGAATCCGTATGGGCACAAGGTGAATCCCTTCAAATGCTAGGGGCACCAAGTGAATCCGTATGGGCACAAGGTGAATCCCTTTAAAGGCTTTTCAGGTATAAACAAACTCTAGGTTAGGTTACCCATGATTAGGTTCCCAAAACCGTTAACTAGGTGCCCACATGCTTATGGGACTTTTGAATTGTGCCTACGATTCATAGGGCTTTTCGATGTGAATCTCTCGTGCTTGCAAGTCTTTTCTAGCTATCGAGTGCCTGTAGCTGACAGGGCTTTCAAAGTGAATCTTTCTGGGCTCTATGCAAATCCTTGTAAGGGCATAAGGTGAATCCAACTGGTTGTTTATGTGAACCTCTGCTTAGGACAATAACCGTAACCAATCGGGCACCAAATGAATCCCTAAAAGGGTACAAAGAGAATCCATTAAGATACCAAACAAATGTGCGTGGATGCATGAAGCGCCAAGTGAATCCTTTTGGGCTCTAAGTGAACCTATACGGGCACATAAAGAATCCATAAGGGTACTGGGTGAATATATGAAAATTCTTAGGGAACCTTGGGCTCTAAGTGAATCCTTGAATGGAGCACAAAAAGAATCCAGTAGGGCACTAGATTAATCCTCTAAAGGCATGAAGCTCTTGCTATAAGTACACTTTCTTCTATTCAGGTATCAGCTGGCTGGGAACTTCAAGAAGGAAGCTGCTAATCATAAACTAACAATTGGCTTCTGTCAATGAACCTGGAAGCTATTACATACAAGCTTCAGGTATATATGAATGAACCTGGGAGGTTTTCTACGAATATGTGAGCATAAATGGAGAGGTATCACCTGGATCTTTCTGTAGACTGATCAGATGTGAAGTGGAAGCCTCCGTTAAGATTTGAAAACTCATTGACGTGTTCCTGATGCAAGCATGCTGCTCTTCAAGATGCCAGGCCAAATCAATCAATAAGGTTCTTCAACCAAATCTGAGCTATGAGGTTCCAAAACTGCATCCTAGCCGTGAGGTTCCCAAGCCAAATCGTGAGCTTCCTGGACCTGATGGTGAGGTTCCTGGACCTGAATTCTCTAAGTTTTGAAATTCTCAACTTTCAAAGTACCATGTGCTATAGTAATTGTACTACCCCCCAGTTCTTCAGGGAAGCTTGTCTTTGATGAAGAACTAACTCCAGGAAGCTTCACAATTCTTCGATAATCTCTAATAAGTCACTGAATATTCATCCATGAAATTGAGTACTGTGTGTTTTCTTCAAGATGCTCATATCATATTCTTGTAGATACTCTTCATCAAAATCTTCAACTATGTCGAATTTTCTCTAACGCTCGAATAAATACTATAACCTCTTCACATCATTCTTGCTTGTAGCTTTAGCATGTCTTCTCCTTTCTTCTTTATCTTCTTACGAAACATGCTGAGAATGAACCTCTATACAAATATCCCAATACAGTACCTCTAAGCTTACGCGAGCTAACTCATTGTAAGAAACAAGAGATACTTAAAGAGATTACTTGTGAGGTATTTCTCGCAGGTCACTGAATTGAATGAGGTATGTTCCTTGTTTTACAATCTAAATATAAGCTCATGTATGACGTAATACAAGGAAAAGAACTACTCATAATTTTGTTGAAAACTACTCGAAAGAAATAGGTTTACTTGCTAGGAAGGTATACATGCACTACCCCCCAGTTCTAAGAAGGAAATACATATATAAATAAAGGTCTCTCAACTATACTTTAAGGAAGCTCTCAAACTTTCAACTACTGGTCACCTCGAGCTATCCATTCCGCGAGCTTCCCGGCTTTAATCAATTCCTCAATTTGGTTTTTCAATGCTCTGCATTCGGAAGTATCATGGCAATTATCCTCATGGAAGTCACAATATTTCTTTAGATCTTTCCTTGCTCCTATTGGTAAAGGTGCAGGCTTTACAAATATTCCTTCTTTCCCATAAATCGTGAAGATGTGGTCCACTGGAGCAACCAAAGAGGTGTAACTATCACACTTTGTCTTCAAATTTGCTTTACTTCTTTTGGAGGAAGCTCGATCCCCAATAACATATGCTTGCGGGCTTGGAGACCTCTCTCGCTTGCTTCCTTTATGACTAGCTTCATCTCCAAGATCTTCTGTTTCTCTCAACTTCAACAAGGATTCTTCCACACACTTATATAGTTCAGCTTGTTTGTAGAAATCAACTAGTGTACCAGGTTCACGTACTTGTAACTCCTTCCAGAAGTCTGAACCAGCTCTAACTCCAGCAATCAGGAAGCTCATAATGACCTCGTCAGGAGCTTTCTTAACTCTGGGAACCTCTGCATTAAAACGTTTGAGGTACTCTGTCAAGGTCTCACCTGCTCTCTGCTTGATGTTGGCCAAGGTATTGGTTGGGGGTGCAAAAGTCACGGAAGCTCTAAATTGAGTAACGAAGAGCTTCCCCATATTTTCCCAAGAATCTATAGAATCTGATGGTAACCTCTTAAACCACTGATGAGCTCCACCATGAAAAGTTGCAGCCAATAATCTACACCTTGTTGGCTCCTTAACTTGATAAACTTCCATCTCGATATTGAAACGACCCAGATACTCCACAGGATCCGTAGTGCCATCAAATTTAAACTCGTTTGACATACGATAGGATTTAGGTAACGGGGATTTTCTAACCTTCTTGGTAAATGGAGATGAGGTCATCGCACCTGTTATTGACTGCTTTTCTTCCTTGAGTTTCACTAGAATCTTCTTGATGTCTTCAGCATTCAAATCACCAGCTCCACCGTCCTTTGCTTCCTTATCTTTATCCTCGGCTTCTTGTGAATCTGCTATACACGAATCGTTCGCGATCTCGACTGAACTTGAATCATCTTTAATTATCTCGATGGAAGGTTCCTTAACAGAAGGTTGTTTATCCTTCGGTTCACCATCTTCTTCACCTTCAGTATCTTTCTTTGGGTCTTCGATCTCCTCCTCGGCCTTTTCTTCACGTTCTTCTTCATCAACGTCCAACTGCTTGGGATTAACCTTAGTTTTTTTACCCTTCTTACCTGATGCCAACTTCGACTTCTTCTTCTTTTTCGGTGTTATTTGTTCGAGGGTGGTAAGCCTTTCTTCAATCGACTTTAGATGCTCTAGGACGTCAGCAGTAGTAATCTTCTTCGCTTTCGGGGTTTGATCTTTCTCTACAGATTGTGTTGCTTCGCTATCAGAACTGCCTGCCATCTTTCCACTCTTAAGATGATAACTCTCCCCTCCTTCTAGCGCCAATGTTGATGATTGGATTTCGTAACAACTTTTGAGAGGTTTATGGTGAGTTGTAAAGGCTAACGATCAACTAATCTATAGAGAATGGAGGTATTTTGTAGGGGTTGAACTGAGCTCGAGAGCGTTTACAAGAATCTCGCGAGTTCCCTTGAGGCTTGTGTCGTGTGTTCTCAAGAATCTCGTAGGTGTATTGCGAGGCTTGTAACCGTGTTAGCAAGAATCTCATAGGTGTCTCGCAAGGCTTGTAACCGTGTTAGCAAGAATCTCATAGGTGTCTCGCAAGGCTTGTAACCTTGTTCTCAAGGTGCCTACGTACCCTAGCTTATATAGGGATCAAGTTCACGTAGTTCTTTTTAGACTAGAAGTCTGGTTAGGCAGCAATATTCTAGGCTCCTAATTCGTGGGGACCTCCTTTTCTCCAGATTTCAGCCACGAATAGGCGACCTAAGTCGAGTAGAACTCAAGTTCTAGCCCGGCTAGGAGTATATTTACTAGTTCGATTCTTATTGGAAGTACTCAAGGATCATATGCGCCCAAGAAATACATTCCAACAAGGAGTTGATGTTCACGACTTGCTCCTAAAGAATAGGAGGCTTAATCATACTAGAATTCGGCTGGATTAAATCTGTTCTCGTACAGGAAGCTGTCTCTCAGGAACCTGTTTCTCGGGAAGCTGTCTGCAGGAAGCTGTCTCTCGGGAAGCTGTCTCTCGGGAAGCTGAACCTGTCCAGATCTATTTCACGTGCTATTTAGCCCCATTTAACTTATGAGACCTCAATCATAACCCATATTAATCATACGGATTGGATCCTTAAGTCCAATGGGCCTAAATCTAGCCCATGGAGATTTTGGGCACAACAGAGACCATAAAACCCAAAAAAAAAAAGAATTCCTTATCCTATGCTGAAGGTGGATTAGCCACATTAAATATCATCATGTGGTGCCTTAACACCTCAAACGCCTCATAAGAATGCTCGATGTCATGTGCCTTATCGAGGCTATTGATTAACACATCATTTCCATGGACTTATATAGTCTTCCCACTAAGATGCTCAAAGATCTTATTTTTCAATCTTTAATATGCCGCCTCTTTGGGTCGTCACCTTTGTTGCATTGGTCAATGAATCGTTCCTTGGTAGGGGAAAGTAGTCTCTAAGACATGCATCTTTCATATCAATGAAGTCAATACACATCCTTCATTCTCCATTGGCCTTCCTGCCTCTTGGAGTTAATTTTTTTTTTTTCGTTTCATCGTCTCCCTATTCGGGTGGACGTCTAGTTTACGTAATTAATTGGGGATCGACCCCTTGCATATCAGCTACTCTACAAGCAACTACAACAATGTTCTCTTGTAGGAATGCATCCAATTTTCCCTTCAAGGGCTTATTCATCAATGCCCTATGTGAGTAAATTTTCAGGTTCTTCGGGAACTAGGGGAGTGGGGTCTAAGTCCTAGGTAGGCTTTCCTCTTGTTTTTCATCTTTTCGGACATCCATGTCTTCAATCGGGAAGTCCTGCCCCCCGACTTCATCAGGCCTCAAGGCGGCTGGATATCAATTCTTTGTTATTGTCTGATCTCTCTTTTCTTCATCAACTCCATTCCTTGTAGGATTCTTAATAATCAAGTCTTATCTTGAGGCAACCGCCTTAAGGGTATGCAAGTCTGTCCTTCCAAGGATAACATTGTAAGCGGAAGTTGCTTTAACTACCAAAAGGTTCAACATCTGAGTGGCCTCCCTAGGCTTCCGTCCTGTTATCATGGACAACCGAATAGTTCCTTCAACTCTCGACTCTACTCCGTTGAACCCATAGACGGGCATGTTGGAGGGGGTCAATTGAGAATCGTTGTATCCCATCTTCGAGAATGCGAGATATCCATTAATATTCCATTGTCTCTCGAGACTCCTTTCACTTGCGAGTTGCCTATCACAGGTGTTATGACCAACGGGTCATCATGGAGGCACTTCACCCCTTCCAAGTCAGAATCATCAAAGACAATTATTATTTCGGTATTTGCTCGCTATGGAGCTTCTCCTATGATGTGCATAACTTCTCGAGCACAAGCTTTACAAGAGCTCTATGTATTCCTAACCGCTGTCGGGCCTTCAAAAATCACGTTTATCATCGGCCCCCTGGGGCTATGGATTGGGATCTCGATCAGCATCCTTCCTTCCATAATCTCTTCTTTAGGTTCCCCTGTTGGCCATCCTTGATGAACTTATTCAACTTTTCTCTTTGGATCAGAAACTTGATCTTGTGTTTCAGCTGTCTATAACCGTGAATGTTATTCCCCCATGGCTTATGGAACTGACTATATTGATTCTTGTTTCTCAATGTCCATCAGGACTTGGGTGTTGGGAGTATTCAAACGTGCATAGCTGGTGAACCTCGGTCCTTTGTTTCTCTTCTTCCAGGTAGAGTCAGAGCCTTTACTTATTCGAGGATACCTATCCTTAACATCCCACTCGTGACCACCTTCGCTTCTCGTTATTACCTCCATTGCCTCCAACAGGGGTTGAGGCTTCCCTTACACTTTCCTCTACCTTGATAGCTGCTTTATCATCCAAATTCGGGACCTTCAAGGCTTCCTTGATGATTCGGTCCATGTAAAACGTTTCTCTTGAATTTTTCATCAATAAACGGGGCGAACAATGCCCTTCCTAGTCCTTTAAAGGAGCCGATTGAGTTTGGGGCGACCGACTATACCATCGTTGTGTCATGCCCCCCAAGGTTTTAGAGAACGTCCTATACTTGATTGCGTCAATCACGGGTTAAAATTAGTAATGCATTGGAGTATGTCCTCACATGATTAATGGGATCTCCTGCCCCATCACATGCCTCGATTGTGAGCATCTTGAATTTCCTTGATATATGAGCATTTATTATCTCATTGGTGAAGGACGGGATCGGATCATCATGACCTGATATGGGCATCGAGTCATCGGGATCAGCCCTTTTTGTATCGACCCTTCTCCTCCTAGGGGTATCACTTGAATTAAAAACCTTGGGGATCCTAGCCCTTGGGGGCTGCCTAGCCTATTGTATTTCCAAGTTTTTTTTTAATTTTCAGATATGCGCTTCATGAGCGAGTATCCACCCTCCTAAAGTATTGGGAGCCAATTCTTTGGATCCTTGGGGCTTAGAAAGCCCTAACATTCCTTAGAGCTCCTTGCCTGGTCTTTTCCTATGATATCCCATTGGTTGGAACTTAAGTTCGTCGTGTAATGATGGAGTTGGACATCTATAGTCCCTACGGTGTGTTAGAGTGAAGACACCACTATCCGGAGGGGATTCGTCCCTGGATTTATTAAACCCACAATCGGCTGCTATGGATGAGTAATTTGAGCCCCAAAATCCTTTCATTTATGGCCTAAAGAGCCGTTCCTTGAGTCCCTCAGGGTTTAGAACGTCCTGATCCTATGATGGGCTCCTTGCCTTGACGTCTCTTGCTAGAACGGACATCCTCTTTTTTATCTTATTCAGACGAGAAATCATCTTTGTTGTATGATCCGGATAAACTTTGATTTTCTCTAATAAGGGGACCAAGCCTTCAATATATTGAGGCACATACTTCTCATGAGTAGATCGATGGTTTCATCAGAGGGAATCAATGATTCTTATTCGACTATGACAACCCACAAACAGGGTTTCGATTTGTTGGAATTAACATGATGGTGGTGGCGATCCATGCTTCATGTGCTCCATTAGACAGAGGTAAAACCACCATCTGCAATTGGGAATTCACTCCTTGAGTCATTGGATTTTGGATCACCCCTTGGAGACATGCCTCTGGGGGAGTCGTTCCTTGATTGGTAGTCGAGGGTAGTGGATCATCGTCATTAGTGCACAATTGTGACTTCATTTTCCTGCTATATATGGAGGTCTCAAGCCTTAGATACGTGGCGAATCATCCTCTAATTGGGGCGAAAGCCCATAACTAGGGTTCTGATCTGTTAGTGGTGGAAGCACTATGGCAGAGATTTATAATCATGCTTGTCTATTATGGGCATAGTCATGCCTAGGATTGGGGGATTCGCCCCTTGAGAGTTTAAACACGTTCTTTGGACTCCATCTTCTCGGAGACTCGTTTAAATTCTTGTTCCTAGAAGGTTCAACCCTTGAATGGTGGTACATGTTGACTGCATACCAACAACGATGATCAGAACGTGAATTGAGGCTGGTGGATCATCACATCATCCGTGTATTTTCCTTGGTTGACGTCCTTTTCCCACAGACGGCGCCAAATGTTGTGGAATAAAAAGTAGGGTGTAATTAATTCGTGTATTGATTGCTAGGGATTGAGAGCTTCGAGCTTTAATGGTGGCTGCTCTTATTGTCGGGGACTAAATCGATCCTAACAAGATGCCTACGTACCTTGATGAATATCAAGAATCAAGCCAAAACGTAGTTCTAGTTATTGCCTACGTGGCTTGATGCGCCATCGCGGCGTAGTAACGTAGTGGCTTGCATGTCCTTATTCGAGGATTAAGCCTAAAACGTGGTGGATGTGTATGGAGCTGTGTTCAAAAACGTTCCCTTCGATAATGAGGGGTCAGACCCTTTATATAGGCTTGAGAAGCCATAGAGTTAGGGTAGGGTTTGGTAACTTAGTGGGCAAGTTACCCACTTTAGGCCCAATTCTAGATCCTTCCATGAGGGATGTGGATAACTATAGGAGTTGTATGCCTTGGAGGCTACTCCATGGATGATTTGGTTTCCTTTTGGACTCAATAACGGAGTCTTTTATTTGGCTGATTTATTAGCCACGAATTTATTATTTAATTAGGGTTTTGGGCCTCATTAATGGGCTTCGTATCTGGATCAAGCTAGGTCCAATTAATGCAACATTAATTGTGTCTTTAGGGCTTACTTTCAGCCCATATCAAACGTCGAGAAGGCCACTATATAGCTAATTAGCTACTCGACAATAAACAATTTATGACATTATCACTTCATTACAAAATAAAATAAATAATTTATTAAGTAAATTTGGAAATGAAAAAGATAGATGTATTTTATATTATGTATTAATTATACATTGATGTATAATTTATCAATAATTATAAATATAATAATTTAATATATATTTATTAATTATAGATATTTATAAATAATATTAGGAGACATAAATGTTATAAACATATTTTTTTAATTGAATTTATAACCACACTTTTTTGATATAGCGTCATGTCAATTAACTAGAGTTAGTTATTTATAGATTTTGGTCAAATTTCTCATAGTTTTTCAAAGTTGATTGGGGTTTATCGGGAAAAAAAGAGTTATAGGTTAATTTACAAAAAAATAGTAAGTTGGTTACGAAAACTTTTTCGGCTTATAACTCTCTAATTCACGACTTTAACGCCATCGCATTTGGAGAATATTACCAACATCTCTAGATAAAGTGGTGGGAGTACGAACACCCACTAATCTCCACCTAAGAGCATCTGCAATGCATGCCCAACTCATGCATTGGGGCTTGTGAAAATGGACTTGGCAAAAAAAAAAAACAGGACAGGAGCACTGGAGTTGGTCACAGAAAGTGGTCAGTGCCCAGCTTGGTGGCCAATGGCCGGCACACCTTTTAAGATAAAAAACACCTGCAGTTGCTTTTACATACATGCATGTTAGGCGTTAAAGTATCTAAAAGTAATAATAAAATGAAAAAGTAAATGTTAAAATACAAAAGCAGGGCATTCACCGTTGGAGTTACTTGGCCAATTATCTTTCCTACCTGACTTTTGCTTAGGTGTAAGAGCATCCACAATGCTGCTTGGCCAATTCCCTAATTTTTGACCCCACAGAACTTACACCTAAGCAAAAGTCAGGTAGGAAAGATAATTGGCCAAGTAACTCCAACGGTGAATGCCCTGCTTTTGTATTTTAACATTTACTTTTTCATTTTATTATTACTTTTAGATACTTTAACGCCTAACATGCATGTTTGTAGAGCAATTGCAGGTGTTTTTTATCTTAAAAGGTGTGCCGGCCATTGGCCACCAAGCTGGGCACTGACCACTTTCTGTGACCAACTCCAGTGCTCCTGTCCTGTTTTTTTTTTGGCCAAGTCCATTTTCACAAGCCCCAATACATGAGTTGGGCATGCATTGCAGATGCTCTAAGTTCTGTGGGGTCAAAAGTTAGGGAATTGGCCAAGCAGCATTGTGGATGCTCTAAAAGGCTAACTCTATACAGTAGATTCGTCCCTGCTAACATCAATAGGAACAACTATGAGCTGTTCTATTTTTATTTATTTATTTTGAATCCGATCCTTGATATGCAATTATTGTAACTAGTTAAAAAAAAATTACCAACAAATTTAATATTCAAAATTGATGTAAATATCCGGGACATATTAGTCTCTAACCGTACTTAATTTTGCTTCTTTTTTTTTTTTTTTGAATTTTATATAGCCCTCAAAAATTTTAACGGATAGATGGGGCTGCCATTCCATTTAATTTTTTTATAAATGTCATATACTCGCAATTAAAAAGAAGAAGAAGAAATGAACAGCTATATATAGCATGCATGGTTTGAGCGGTTGATCAGGCAAGCCGCTGTATATATTAATGCATGTCATTTTTCATTTTTGTCTTTCTTGCATTTGTTTTAACACTAGTGAAAAGAGCATGTATGAGTAGTAATGAATATAGCCATACCAGCAGAAAAGAATAGCACAAGTCAATAATAGAGTAAGACACTAGGGAATGGAAGAGGACTGAACACACAAGCCACCGACAAGTAACAATGTACATACCCCTTACTAAACAAGCGACAAACTGCGCCAGCATTGTTCCAGCTTATTAATTGCTTGCAGCTTCTAACAACTGATCTCTTCTTACCCTGTACTAACTAACATTCGTTTTTTGTAAAATCATTGACAGTGCATCATATATGTGACCACAGCTCTGATATCTACAGCTCCATGGCTAGGTTTCCAACTTGAAACACTCATGTCTTGGTCGCTCTTCTCGTGCATTTAATATATAAATGGTTCATGCATGACAATGGAGCATGACACTTTTATACATAACTAAACTCAGTTATTACAAGGTCCCCACTAACTTCTAGTATATTATTAGAAGATTAAACTAAATATATATATATATATATATATATATATATATATATATATATATATATATATATAGGGAGCTGCTCCAATGAGACCCCCTTATAATGAGAATTGAGACCCTAATTAAAGTTTTATTTATTTAATTATTATAAAATTCGAATATACATATACAAAAAACAGTAAATTGCTACACTGCCATCATCACATTTGCACCACTGTTGCTAGTCTGCTACCACCACCGTCACTAGATCGACAACATCATCACCACCATCGTCACATCGGCATCGTCGTCACTAAATCGTCTCCATCACTACTATTTGTAAATCAATATATTTAAAACAATAAACACCAAAATATATCACTACAGCCTCGGTGTACCAAAACCACCAACAGAATCACCAAAAATTTCAAGACAAATCACTAATATTCAATGTAAATCACCAAAATTTTAATACAAATCACTAAAGTTTAGCGCCAATCACCAAACTTATAGAAACAAATTACCAAAACAATTCACTTGTCAACATTCTGAAAAAACACCAATCATCCCAAAAACAAATCACAAATCATCATTCAGTCACGAATTCCGATCACCACACCATTTTCCGATGCCTTCATCTCCAACACTTTCTATATAAATCTATTCGTTTGCACCCATTAATTCGAACTCAAAGATTTTTTGAATCTCTCCAAATCTGACTTAATTGTTGACATTATTTTTTCAACTTAAATCTCGTTGAATGTGATTCCAGTAATAACTAAGTGAAATGAAAGAGAAAAATAATTAGAAAATCTACAATTATATGAGCAAAAGAGAAGTAAAAAGGATCTGAAAGTAAAAGGATGAAGAATGAAATATATGGAAAGAAGAGAGAGAATAGTAGTTGTGGGTGAGAAAAGATCGGAGAAGAGGGAGTAGATGCGTTATCAGGGAAGGAGAAAGAAATAATCTAAACATGTGGTGCAGATTAAAAGTTGTCACAATAATTGAGTGGTTCAGATTCAGTCTCAGTTCTCATTTTAATAGGGGGTCTCATTTGAGCATCTGCCTATATATATATATATATATATATATATATATATATATATATATATATATATATATATATATATATATATATATATATATATAGGGGGCTACACCCTGTTATAATGAGAATTGCACATTAGGTCGCCTAAAAAAGCCCAATAACCAAAAACTGCTTTTACATAGGAATGCACCGTAGTGAGGCTCTGCTGTTACTTACGATTACGATTAAGATTGGAACAAACAATCAACTCACATTGATGATCTTCCTTGGATTAAAGTAAACAAAATTTAGCATAAGTCACACAAGGAGATAAATGAAGAGATGTTACATAAACGAATCTGCATATAGTAGTAGTAACAGAAAATAGTCAAAAAAACCGTCTAATCCATATCCTCACCTACCAAACTTGGTCTTTCAGAGATGCAAACTGAACGTAAATTCAAAGCAAATCATCAAAAAATTACCAAAAAAAAAATCAAATCATAAAAAATCTGAACGTAAATTCAAAGCAAATCACCAAAAAATTCAATACAAATCACCAAAAATTCTTATATAAAACACCAAACAACACCATCATCTCTGCCTCACCAAAACCAAGATCACTGTCACAAATCACGCCACCATCCTAAACTCACCACCATCACAATCACTATCACTAAACCACCCTTATCACCAATCTGCCACCTACAGAAACCTACAGAAATCACCATCAGATTGCTACTATTATCACAACATACAGAATAACCAAAATTCTGTCCAAATTACTAAAATTTCAACCCAAAATCACCAAATTTCGATACAAATCACCAAATTCTTTTAAACAAATCACGTAAAGCACTGCCTTCACCATACCTACCACCACCATCTCCACCATACATAATTCATCTTGCCCATTACAGACGTCACAACCACCATAACCACCACTAGATGAGAGAAATCAGATCTAGATGAAAGAAATCGGATTTGAATGGCAGCAACGTGGAGGGAAATGAAGTGTGATTGTTGGGGTGAAGGAAAGGGGAAGATAGAAATGGAGCAAGTGTGATTGTTGGTGGATGAAGATATGCCCCTACGGGGCCAGAAGTTTGAACGGAAAAGGAGGTGGTGTCGACAGCCGGAGAAGAGGACCAGTGCCGCTGCCGATGGAGGATGGGGGGTCGGGGGTGGGGGAAAAAGAAGTATGGTTGTTGGGGATGAAGGGAAGAGAGATAGAAATGCGAGAGAAGAGAGATGTCAGAGAAAGAAAGGGAATTTAGATCTGTGATTATGTGGTTAGAATTTAATATACGTATAAAAATTATGTGGCTGAGATTCATTCTCAGTTCTCATTTTAAGTGGGGTCTCATTTGAGCACTTGGCTATATATATATATATATATATATATATATATATATATATATATATATATATATATATATGAGTTCTCCTGGCCGTCTCCATTATTTTGGAGGCTCTAGTAAATATTTTAGAATAATTTTTTTGAAGCCCCTAATTTTAAAAATAAAAATTATAAAATATTCGAGCAATATATTGATTTTGAACCATGGTCAAAATATGATAATGATAAACTAAATTAAGAAATTAATTTTTTTTCTCATTTTTGAATGCGCAAAAGTTCTAATAAAAAATAGTATAATCTATATTAATGGATAATTTCTGTTTAAGAAACAATTGACATAGTTCATAAATATGTTTAATCATTTTTTTTTTCTAAATTGCATATACATATTAAGAAAATAGAATTAAAAAGAGATGTTAACTCAAGATTTATGACATATCATATACGAATCTAGTAGAGCCGACAATTTTGTACACGACACGAAAATGACACGAAAATTACGGGTTTGGGTTGACCTTTACGGTACACGACCACGAAAGTACACGAACATAAAATTACACGGATGAATTTAGTATCGGTTTTGGGTTTACCCTTTGGGTACACGACACGAAACGAAAATGCACGAAATAAATAAATATTTAAATAAATATTTTAAATTATATAAATATATATTATAAATAAATATTAGATATTTAACTTTTTACAAAATAAATAGAAAATACACGAAAAGTACACGAAAGAACACGAAAAGGACACAGAAAGTACACGAAAGTACACGTTTTTCGTTTCATTTTCGTGTAAATGGAAATATTTCGTGTACTTTTCGTTTCGTTTCGTGTTTACACGAAATATTTCGTTTCGTGTTCGTTTTAGAATTTGAGTACACAAATTTATTTCGTTTCGTTTTGGTCTCTTGGTACACGAAACACGAAAGTACACGACACGAAACGAATTGCCAACTCTAGAATCTAGGATCATGTTCCTTGGAGAACCATTAAACGGAGAATCCGAGAATTCTAATAAGTTCAATAGTAGAACTTTAGAATTCATGTGTTTGGTTTTAAAATTCAGATGCATAACTTTTAAGTTAAGCAACAGAATGTTTGTTGAAAAAAGTAAGTTCAGTCGTAAAACTTTGTAGAAAAAATAATTTCGATTGTAGAACTTTAAATTTCATTTGCATAACTTTGAAGTTCAACTTTGAATTCAGTAACAGAAAATAATATTTTTAGTACGAAACAAAATATATTTTACAGTAGAACTCAATGGTAAGTAAGTTCAGATGTAGAATTTTGTAGAAGAAGCAAGTTCATTTGTAGAAATTTTAATTTTATGTGCATAACTTTAAATTCATACTTTTAAGTTCAACAGCAAAATGTTTGTTAAAAAGGTAAGTTCATTTGCAGAATTTTGTAGGAAAAACAAATTCAGTTGTAGAACTTCTAATTTCACTTGCATAATTTTGAAATTCAGTAGCAGGACACTATATTTTTAGTACAAAATAAAATAGATGTGCAGTAGAACACAATGGTAAGTAAGTTCGGTTGTAGAATTTTGTAGAGAAAAGCAAGTTTAGTTGTAGAAATTTTTATTTCATGTACATAACTTTGAATTCAGTAGCAGAAAACTATATTTTTATTACGGAACAAAATAGGTTTTGCAGAAGAATTCAATGATTGTTCAGTTCTATTTTAGGTAGTGATTCTCATTTGAATCAAACCCTATGAATCTATGCATGAACTACGTGTAACAAATAGATTGCAAATAAAAAAAGAAAAATTCATTAAGAGATCACATATAATTATTTACCAGAAGTTATGTACTACCTGAAATTTAAGATTAAAAAAATAAAAAATATATATATTAAATATACAATATTTGAAAATTGAAAAACGAGATCTTTTATAAGATATTTGAAAATTGAAAAACGAGGTCTTTTATAAGTTGGAGGCCCTGGGCGGGTACCTATGCCGGATGCCGGATGCCCCTAGAGCCGGCTCTCCCCGGCGCCTTCAGCATATTTGAAGATGTTTAATCAAAGTTTTGCAGAAACTTAATTTAAGCGTATGCAAGTTTAATTTCTCACGACTGAAGCACAAAATAATTAATGATCTCGCTTAGCGAAAGAATAGTGTCAAAAATTATTGAGACATGCCTATGACATATATATGGCTACCGACACAAGAAAGTCAAGTCGAAATGTGAAAGACCGACGATAGGTGAAAATGAAATACAGTGAGGCCATATTTTTCCACCACATATATAGGAATCAAAATAATTTGTTGAAATGCTTATTAAGTGAACACTTTCCCTTTATTGCGTCAACTACCACATGCATCAACGTAAATTATCTTTAACATTTTTTCTCACACACAATTCGCACAATTAAAAAGATTAAATCTATTCGTTGCATTCTCTCTGGTGGAAAGTAAAATATAAAAAACCAATAGGGCTAAAACATATCAAATCTTTATTATTGGGTGTTTGGGGAAACTTTTTTTCAAAATAAGTCAAACTTATTTTAAATTAAAGTTGGAGATTCATAACTTTTTTTTGAAAAAAAAAATTTAACTTTTTTTTACAATTTATAGAATTTTAAACATACATTAAATAATTGTATAAAAAAATTAAATAATTTATAAAATTTTAAGATAAAATTTTAATTGTATAAAAAAAATTAAATAATTTATAAAATTCTAAGATAAAATTTTAAACATACATTAAATAATTGTATAAAAAAATTATCAAAATATGAAATTTTTACCCGAAAATAAGTCCATAAGGACTTTAAAAAAAATTGAGCCAAACAGGCTCTATATCATACACTATAATAATTTTGTATGCCAACTTTTACAAAAATAAATGAAATTGTGACCACATAATGTAGGGCCGTTTGGAAAATCTTATTGTTTTTCAGAAATAAGTTATTTATTTTGAAAAAAAATTAAGAAATATGTATTATTTAAAAAATAAATAATTTATTTTTACAAGAAAATGAATGTTAAACTTCTACACATATTTGCTACACATGCTCGTAGTCGTAGGTGACACTGTTTTTTGGCCCCACATATTTGGGGTTTGGATCCTCTGTCCCTGCTCTTTTTAATACAAAAAGATTGTTCTTGCGGAATCCATTTTAATAAATAATAAAAATGGGTTTCGCAAGAAAACTCTTTTTATATTTAAAAAAAAAAAGAAAACACGGAGGAAGGGGATAGAGGATCCCAGCTCACATATTTGGTGGACTCAATAATTTGCATAGCATTGATTTCTACCAAAAAGCACATCAAATATTTCTTCTATTCAATCGTTATGTCTTCTTTTGAAGGTTTTTTAGTAGTTTTTACATACATATAAACATGTCTTAGTCGTGATCATGTTATAAAAATCGGTAATCGGTATAAATTGGTTGAGGTACTGATTTAAGATTAATCGGATAATCGGGGATTAATCGGAGTATTAATCGGATATTATAATAATATTTAATATATTAGTCTAATTTACAATTAAATATATCATTTTAAATAAATTCACAGGATTAATCGAATTTCAAAAATCGAATCGGTTGGTTACCTTACAGAGGATTAATCGGGAATTAATCGGTTAAATCGGGGATTTTTAGAAGTTGGGTCGTGATGTATATAATCTTGGACAGTGCATATAAATTCAGCACATGATATATACCTACAACCTAAGCTGTACACTTTTGTTGTTTAGACTGGAAGCGGCTGAAATGAGGATGTTGCGGTGGTCGTGTGGACGCACGATGTTAGATAGAATTCCGAATGGGGTGTTTAGGAGCGAGCTTGAAGTGGCGCCTCTTTCTGCGAAAGTCAGGAAAGGGAGGTTGAGATGGTTCGGCCACGTCCGTAGGAGGTTGGCTGGAGCCCCAGTGAGGAGGGTAGAGAGTCTGTCGGTAGATGGGGTGAGGAGGAGAGGCAGACCGAGGAGGTCGTGGGAAGAACAGCTTAAGTTGGATCTGAAGGCCCTGAACTTGAATGAGACCATGACAGCTGATAGGTGCGCATGGAGGCGGCAGATCAGAGTGGTCGATTCCCTTTTAGGGAGTGGCTCCGTTGTGGAGAGCCTCAGAGTTGGTTTGTCTCGATTAGCTTTAGCTTAGAAGTCCAGCTTTTTAGTTTAGCATTTTTCGTTTATTGTCTTCTGATTGCCTTGGACCGGTATAGTCTTGTTTGACTAGGTTGGTCTGGTCTGCTGTTGTTTGCGTTTGGTGTATTTTACAGGGGACCCGGAGATATTCTCTCAAGTTGAAAAAAAAAAAAAAAAATTGGAGAGCGCCAGGACCTCATTATCAGAGTATCAGAATTCCAAACAGGCGGGTAGGTCTCATGTGGAGAATGCCATGGGCTCAGGTATTGCTTTAAACATTCTCGTACTTTTAAGATTAATGTGTCTTCATCACCCACCGTATCTATCGTGCACATAGCCGGGGGTCTTCACGGAAACAGCCTCCCCGCCTTAAAAAGCGGGGGCATGGCCTGCGTACAACTTACCCTCCCCAGACCCTGCTCTGAGCGGGATATACTGGGTATGTTTGGTTTGGTTTGGTTTGGTTTAGGTGGAACCAGGGAAAATGAAACAACCGGGCTCGAATGAAACAAAAAATCATTAGAATAGAATAGTGACCAATAATTTGTTGCTCGATTATTTGGTAAACAAGATTTTAGCGATAATATTATTCAAAGAAACAATGATTAATGCATGTGCTTATGTTTTGCAAACTAGAGAGATGACTTAATAAATAATTTGTTTAATTTGATTATCTGATAAATTAGATTTTTTAAAAAATAAGTAAGATTATGAGCCTGTTTGGGAACAAGCACTTAAAGCAAAAAGGAGCTTTAAGTTGTTCTGGACCTGTTTGTGTAAATGGCTTAAAGCCCGGCTTTAAGTTAAAAAACTGCTTTAAGTCATAAGTTCCATTTAGGTACTTTTGACTTATGACTTATGACTTATGAAGTTTTTTTTTTTTTTCTTTTTTCACGATTCTTGTAAAGTTCAAATATTATGAATTTTAAATTTTTTTAAGTCAAATTTCATTTTAAGTCAAAATTATTAAATCCTCATTTAACTTTAAGTAAAATTACCCAAACACTTTCATTCAACTTAAAGTAAATAACTTCACTTTCTCCTTTAAGTTAAAAACACCTCCTTTAAGTCAAAAGTAACTTATTTTAAGCAATCCCAAACACCCTCTATATATCTTACGTACATAAATGTCTATTTGATAAATTTGAATACATAATTTTATATATCTTACGTATTTGTTCTCATAAGATGAGCGAGAGAATCGAAACAAAACTACTCTTAGTAATTAAAATTTGATAGAGTATTATTCTATCCATTTTTTTTCGTAATTTTTTTTTTTGGCAACGTTGTTATATTCTAGGATACCTCGCTGAAACAACGTAAGCATTATTTTAGTGTTTCTTAGTTTAATTTTCTTCATCATAATTTCAGAAAAGAAAGAGTATGGAAAAAATCTCAAATGTTTTTTGGGAGAAATAAATCTAACTGTGACACAAATAACTAACATTGTGAAAAATGATTAATTTTCTTTTTTTCTCAAATCTTTATAAAAGTGGGAAGAAGATTTTGGAGACAAATATAAACAGTACTTCTTCCCTAATCTTTAGCTTTCATTTCTCTTCTTTCCAAAAAATTCATTTTGAAACAAAGTGTGGAAATTACTCATTATTTTTCTTTTCTTTCAAAATATTTTTGTCCAGAACAGTGTAAAAGAGGACGATGTAGTGGGTGGCTTATTTTTTATAACTTGATTATTCTTTTTCTTTAAAAATATATGCAATTTTTATAAAGAAAATGGTAAAAACATAGGCATCACATATGAACATCATACGATGATACGATTAAAAATAACGAATGAAAAGTAAAAAAAAAAAAACTGCTTAATGTTTGCTTATGTGTTTGTCTATCAACATATTAGGAAAATAATGTGTATGTTTGGGATATCTTAAAATAAGTAGTTTATGACTTATAAGTAGACCTGTCAAAACAGGTGGGTCGTGTCGTTTCGTGTCGTGTACTTTCGTGTTTCGTGTACCTGAATGCTAAACCCAAACCCACCCGTTTAGGATTCGTGTCATTTCGTGTTCGTGTACTTTCGTGTTCGTGTACGTTTCGTGTCGTGTTTCGTGTTATTTTAATTAATAATAAGAATAAAAAAAATATAAATATATTAAAATATTACAATTTTCGATTATATTTTTACAAATATATATTAAAAATGTATTTTTACATAGTATTTATAAATATTATTATAAATTTATGTATAATCACAAATATAAATGTTAAATGTCTAGTAAAAATATTAAAATATCTAATATCTAATACCAACAAAACAAAACAGTTAATTATTTATTTATATATATTTAATTATTTATTTATTTATTTCGTGTACTTCGTGTCGTGTCGTGTACTTGAAGAGTAAACCCAAACCCGACACTAAATCTCGGTCGTGTACTTTCGTGTTCGTGTACTTTCGTGTCGTGTACTAAAAATGCAAATCCATGACACTAAATTTTCGTGTCGTGTCGAAAATTGCCGGGTCTACTTATAAGCACTTATGTCATATAAGTGATGAGTAGATCAGAGATTAGAGTGTTTGGTAAATCAGAACTTATAATCAGTAGACTGTTTGGGTAAATCAGAATTTATAAGTTAACTTTTTTTTTTATAATTTTCAAAATATTTATTTTTTATATATAACAATGGATATCAATGGATAGATCTCGATGAATAGAAAAATTTGATATATACATATCAATTTTCTAATGAACGGATCGAGAGATATAAGGTTTTGAAAATTTGAAAGATATTATATATTGCGTATATCGAGAATAAGTTATAAGTTATAAATTGAAAGTTAAGAATTCTTAACATTCAACTTATGGGTTTATAAGTTATAAGTTGAGCTAAAACTTATTTTGGCAAACACCCTCCATAAAAACTTATGGTCTTATAAGCCATAAGTCAGGAGCTTTATGAAACCCCAAACGGGGCCAATATAAGTACCGTTTTGCACAATAAATATAAAAGGGTTTGATGTTCTTGAGATTATCTCAGGAAAATTCCCTGAAATAACTAAAATTCTCGATATTAATGCGCGAGAGTACAATTGTAATTTCATGATTTTTTTAGAAAGTTACCAATATTTACAAAAATATCATAGCTATTTACACTATAACCTTAGTTAAGTCTCCTGAAATAACCTCAGAACAGTTTTCTCAATATAAAAACTACATCTGTGTTTAAATGAAAATGTAGATCCGAATTAATTAAATAATTATTCGAAACTTGCATAACTTTTTAGACTTTGGGTTAATGATATTAAAAAAAAAATTGTATTTTTCGGTCCGAGTAATAAGATACTCCCTCTGTCTCATATTACTCTTCTCCTTTCCAATGTCGGTCCTGTTCATAACATGAGATAAATTACTAATTTACGCATAATATATAAGACCAAATATAGTCATGAGTGATCTTGTTGGATTCGTATTTATGAGTACTTTAATACAGTGAAGTTTTTATATTTAAAACTAATACGAAATTGAAGATATTAACGATCAAAAGTGTGCGTTGGCAAACATGTCCGGCCGAAATGGGAAGAGTTTTTTGAGACGGAGGGAGTAGCAAAGAGATACTTAAATAAGAAAATATTTGTATGAAATTATTGTTTTGTCAAAGAAAATAAAGTTGGGATGGCACTGCAATACACGTAGAGAAACACGCGTCACTTAACTATGTCCCATGAAGTAAATACAGAAAGACGTGTATTGCATTTGTTTGAACACGCGTTACCTTCCCCGTAACATTGTGCTGCTATCTTTATTCTTGTTTTTCCCATTTTTCTCTACGTGTTGTGTGCATGTATATAACCTTTTAATAACCACATATTGTCGATAGTGTAGTTTTTCATTATTGGAAACTCTATGTTTATCTATTACTGTAATCTATTACTATATATTATAAGCTGACATAGGGGTAAAAATTTCCAGTTTATTGACAGTGAAAGTATGAATATAACCTTATATGACTCTTAATAACAAAATTGCCCAGCACGCTTTGTTTATACCGCAAATTGTCAGTTTGTCATCGTCAATCTATTATCCAGTTTAATCGCGTCTATCTATTATCCAGTTTAATCGGGAAATTGGTCCGTCCACTCGCCGATCTTATCTTCTACTTCCAATCTCTTCCCTTTCTCCTTCCTCAATTTTGCTTCTTCTTTTTTTCCCAGATTTCAAAGGTATGTTTTGTTTTATTTACATATTTGCTATATAATATCTTTGTTTGTCTACATATGTGTGCTGATAATGATGGGTTAATTTGTTTAATTATGGACAACTTTTGCTTAGGATGTGGTATAAGCATGTATATTGGTTTTATTTGTATATGGGTTGTGTTATTTTGATTGTGGTAAAAGGGGAGAATGATGGGTGTTTGATTATATCAATTGTGATTATATATTTAGCATGTATATGGGTTTTATTTGTATATTGCTCTTCTATTTCTGAGGTTGAAGAGAAGGAGGCTGAGGCTAGGTAAAATAGAACAAGTAGTCAAAGATCGTCCGAGTAACTCATTTTCGGACTAAATTTTTGCACAAAAGAAAATGATGTGTAAACTTTAAGTCTTTAATGATGCAAAGTAGATACCCATTCGCCACCTAAGTTCCTTTGTACTAGATATGAATAAGGTTCGGGGACTCTACTATTCTAACACTCTAATGCCTAAAATACGTTTTTAGACATGAAATGTATAAGAGGCTAAGTTTAGAACATGTTGGTTTGCATTTTGCAATAGAAGAACACTAAGCATAGAAAGTTTCGACACTTAAATGATTGGTTGGAAACTTTTAACCATTCAAAAGGTAATTAGTAATTACACGGGCAACAGAAGTAGAAAACTAGACGCGAGACAAAGAGAATGGTGTATCTGCTTGCCAAATGCTCTACCTTAAATTGTTCATCAACTACAAAATCAGATGCCACCCTGTTAATTGTAATCATCCAGGTGCAGGGAGCAGTTAAGCCCTTGCCTTACATTAAGTTTATGAGAAAACTTCCTTACCCGGTAATTATAGGCCTAAGTTGCACAGACAAACCTACTTCTTTATAACTGAATAACCTTGGAATATGTTAAATTTTGTGTAAGATGAGATTTCCAGAACAATTATGAGTATTTTGCAGGCCTAGACAATGCAATCTGTTTTCACACTGCTAATAATTTTTTCTAGACATTGGATCAGAAAGGAATTCTAACATTAAAATTTAGAAAGACAATGAGATATGCATAGACAACAACTGATTAAACTTTGCAAGTTTTTTGTATATTTGTCGGAATAAGAGGACGTTCAGTGCTTGATTATGATCTAATTTGTGAAGGATACTCTGTGGTTGACTATGCTCTAATTTGTGAAGTGTTCAATTTTATAGGTGTGTTTATGGTTGTACCTTGCACATTTACTATGCTAATATATAAAATACCTAAATTATCCACAAGCATATAATAATAATTCGTAAATATAGGAAGAATAACCCCTAAATTTGTTCAGAATATAAGAAAGAGGATGGTTCTAAAATGAGGAAATAATATTTGTATATGTGTGATTGTACAAGAAAGCCAAAAATAAGGGATATTACAATGGAGTGCATTTTAGAATCTATTTTCTATCAGCTAGTGCTAATTAAAAAACAAGGACTTGATCATCTCAACAAACTGATATGCCCATCTTTCACATACTTTTGAATCCTATAATAGCTTTAATATATTTAGAAAGAAGAGACTATTTTCTTATCGAGGAGGGTACAAATTTAATATTACATCATCCTTCAATTGGGTCGACACGATAGCTAACTGAGCTTTAATATGTTAGAAAGAAGAGAATATTTTCTTATCAAGGAGGGTGCAAATTTAAAATTACATCATCCTTCAATTGGGTTGACACGATAGCTAACTGACTTAAATCCTTTGCAGGCTGGAGGAGACACCATGGAAGAGAGGACGTCCTAAACTATTTCTGACAAAAAGAATGGTGGACATATAGCAGACCACCTCCTTCCCTGTCCATTATCTGGTAAACCTAGCGACGACAAATCAACATCTCCACACACTACGTCTCATCTTGGCCGCTTACTCGATGCTCAGGAATCAGAGGATAAGGTTTCTGTGCTGCAAAGGTAACTTCATTTATTTACTTCTTCTCATCTCATTAATATGCTAATGCTCATGAATGAGTATTATCCATTTTTCATAATAATACTACCTGGTATTTACCACAAGTTACAGGGTACATCCTACAGCTGTTGAACACAGAAAGTCTTTGTGCAATGACTCAACATTTTTTCTCTCCTACTTTTATGTCTGCAGGGTAAAGTTCCGCTGTTGCCCCTTGAAGCTCTTTATCAACTACATATCTTTATCTTCGTCCTGGCCATCGTGCATGGTACATTTTCTGTTCTGACCATTTTATTTGGAGGTGTAAAGGTAGTTCTCACTCGTAAATTTGACTTGCTTTTTGGAGAAATAAACTCTTAATTCTTACGGATTTTTACTTCCTCTGTTTGTATTTTTTTATCATAATAAAGATACGTCAATGGAAGGCGTGGGAGGAATCCATTTCACAAGAGAGTTTTGACATAGAAGAAGGTATAAAAATTGACGCTAATGGTCCTTTTGTCTGATCAAATTTCTACACTAACCTATATCCTAATGAACAATTAATTAACTTGATTGATGCATTCATGTAATACAGTTGTTGGTCTGCAATTAATTAAAATTATGACACATCATTTCATATGACTGCATTTGACTT
The DNA here is from genome assembly GCA_037693485.1 of Kitagawia praeruptora. NCBI lineage: Eukaryota > Viridiplantae > Streptophyta > Magnoliopsida > Apiales > Apiaceae > Kitagawia > Kitagawia praeruptora. The sequence continues at coordinate 90,591,838 of CM075347.1, read as the reverse complement.
CCTATCACACTCAATTGCTAACGAAATATTTAACTTAATAACTTTCCTTCTTTGGTTGCTACATCCAATCGTTCATAATTTTTTCACAGTTCTACGGCCAAAGGTTACTAATGTCCAAGAACACGATTTTATCAGGGGGGACGTTTCTTGGGTTTTGGTAAACGCTCGATCATTAAGGGTTGGCTGGTAAGTATTCTCTTCGTTCAGTGCACATACATCAAATATTATTTTGACAACAGAAAATCGAATTTTCTAACTTAGATTTGCTCTGGCTTTGCAATGCTCGGTTTTTGAGAAATGTGGATGTCTTTTTGTATGCAATATTTCAGGATTGTCAATTTGTGCATTGGGGTTTCTATATAAATGTTTATCAGTAAAATTTCAGGTAATTAGGAAGATCGGTAAATTTCAAGTAATTAGGAAGATGGAGTCCTAATCATTAGTTGTTGACGTTACCATGTCGACAGAGTATAGCATTTGTTAAATTCCCCAAAAAGTTGCATATGCTATTCTTGTGAAAGACATATATACTGGGCAGAGCGTAATAGATATTCATTAATGGCAACTGTTGTTTGTTTTGGTATATTTTGCGTTTGCGAGGCATCTTCAATTCGGAAAGTAAATTGCTTTTTTATATAATGATGCAAAGTTTCACAACTCACAAGCATAGGAGGCTGCATCTAATCAATGATACTTGGAGGATTTCTTTAGTACATTTTAGAAGATTTGGTTTATATGTCAATAAGAAGGTTTTTAAGATTTACTTGATACATTACATAATGGATTTTTCCTTAGATTCAAAGAAAGCCAGTGGGTATTGGAGATAATACTAATATGGGATTCCGGTCGTATTCAGGGCCAATGAAAGAACAATTTGTTACAAGTTAGAAGTTGCGATGTCCTAAACTGAGTGCAAAAGAAGTCGGAATCTGTAGGAAACAAAAGTATGAACAAATAGTTTTAATTTGAGCAGCTAGGCAGACATCTGAACCAAACCTCAGGGATATATTTTCCAAACTCCATAACTAGATGAATTAATTACTACTGATCCCTAAATTGAATTCATTGGTTACTAAGACTGAACTAATACAACCGTGATAATCTTTTAAATGTTTATCCGACTTTGTTGCTTATTGAAAGAATTAAAATCACTTTAAATGTCACTATCAAAATAACAATAACTCTATTCTATTCTATTGAAAATTCTATATTTATATTTACTTATATAAATTTTTTATATTGAAAATTCTATTCTATTTAGGAAATTTACTTATATTTTGTTTTGATTATCAAAATAACCTTCTTATTATTTGAAGATAAATGTACTAACAACCAAATACAGTTTTAATAATAAGTATAGGAGGGATTTTGTCCAAAACTTTAGTAGTTGGTAGTCTGGTCCTCAGTACGATAAAATAAATAAGAACGGTTAGATCTTAAAATTAATTGATAAAAAAAGTTTGATCTAGCATAAAAAATATTTAATATTTTAACATGTAAACTAAAAAGTGTATTTATATTAAAATACGAAACACAAGGGTAAAATATGCCAAGAAATTTCCCGTGAAATTACCCTTTTATCCCTATCTTTTTGAAATTTACAATAATGTCATCTCTACATACCTTATGCAAAAATAGTAGATATTTGTGTATGTATCAAGAATCGAACCATTGGCCTTCTCCTTAATAATTTATGTCTTCCCTTCCACTACTATGTACTACTACTTGATTCTTGAACGATGACATCTAAATATTTATGTGATGAAAAAAAGAGCATTGTGTGTAGTTGTACTGTTTGAGCTAAGCTATTTATTTATTTGTCACTTAATGTAAGATTTTCATAAAGGATTTATTTCTATTTTTTTGGGGTGAGTTATCTTTGGTTTTGAGTGATGGAAGGACAAAAAGGACAAGAGATACAATTTAGCACCCAATGTATCAAACTTAGAACTTACGATTAATTAAGTTTACAAGATAAGAGGAAAATTAAGTTTTCAATATATTTAGATATATATTTATATATTGAAGTTGTAAAAATACATGCATCATTTAATATTTACTTATAATAATACTTCGAAATGAAGCAGGGGAGCTGCCACAGGAGGAGGATGGAGGTGCCACTTTAAATGAAAACGGTGAAAATGGTGCTTCGGATGATAATGAGAATCTTCAAACTTTTGGTGCCATGAGAGCAAATTTCGCTGGTATATACTTTAGTGGGCCCTACTAATTAGATATTCATCGCCCCCCCAGCTTGCGTAAAATTTATGAGTGGACCTACAAACATAATACTTATACCTTGCATGCAAAATTATTTGTAGATATAATTATATTTATCATATAATGGGGTTCACTGGTTTTGATGTAGATTTGCAATCATCATTGTCCACCGCGTCATATAGTTTGTCAAATTAAATGTGTCAACTGTTTCATCAGACTGTGACTTTAGTTGCTTTTATGAACCTATTTATTTGAACAAATATATTATTAATTTTTATGCTTTTCTTGAGTAATATCACCCTTGCTATTTGTGTTATCTGCAACCTTAATGTTCTTTTATCATAATTTGATTACACTCTTGGCTCTACGAGCAGCATGCACATTGTAGATTTATTTCAATTTGATAATGGCTGAATACTTTTAATATTTTGGGTTGAATCAGGAGAGTCTCCTCACGGGGAGGACGGAGCCGCCTCTATGGATAAAAACAGTGGAAGTGGTGCTTTAGATGAGGATCTTGGAAGTTCCGACGGTGGAGGAGCAAATTCTGCAGGTACATGCTTTAATGGTCTGTACTCTGTTACAATTTTGTCAAACTCCCCAACATGCAAAGGGTATTACACTATTACTCTCTAATCTATACTCACTCAGGTATCATGCTAAAAAAACTAATTGATATAAGAAATGAGAGTTAGATAAGGTTTTGCACATTCGTGGAGGAGGTTATACGCTTCATATTTCAGAATAAATTAGCTTTAAAATATAAAGAAATAGAGATTTAAAGGAAAAATAGATAATGGTATAGCTTACTTTATTTACTTTCAGTGATAGGTTATCATGAGGGACGGAGGGAGTAACATCTAATTATTATGCAATATTGAGACAACTTGGTAACGAGCCAAATGGTTCTGCACGAGTGGGCTAAAACAAGAGTAGAATTAAACTTATTGTGAATAAGTATAATTGCTTTACATTATTAATTTTAATAGTAAAACACCAACTATGGCATGGCAGATAGCTTAGCCTCTCGCCCCCACCCCTGTAAGCATTTTTCTGTATCAGTGCTTTGTCCTTATTGACAATTTGATCAAGATATTCATGTGTTGTGGATAATGCATCATACAAGCTGAAAATTCTCATTTGTTTCCTAAAACACAAAACCAACTTGAACTTAAAAAATTCAAACTTCCTTTTATGTATGAAATAATCTACTCTTTTATCCTACTTTAAAGGCCGTAAGGGTTTTGTAGAGTGCAAAGTTGTGCATTGTCTTGCTGATGAGACCTTTTCCCCTGTGCTTTCTCCATCATCATAATTTTAACATTTTACCTTAAACATATGGGTACACTCTTTACAACTTTTATGGCTACAAGAAAAGGCGCATACAATTAGGCATACGTTTAAGGAATTTGTTCAAATTATTAGAGATTGAAAAAGTAGAACATTGAGTTGAATCTAGAAATGCACACACGCATAGTAGTTGATTATATTGGGATATAGAATTACAATTCGACGCCTACCTTAAAGGTAATGGTAATATGATTAACGTGTTGTGGCGTTATATATTGTATACATAAAGATCTTGTCTGTCTTATTTATCTTCTTTTCTCACACGTAAACCACATGTCTTATATTTTCGTATATATATAGGCTCGCGTGTTTAATGTGGCAACATGTAAACAATTGTTCTACGATTTTTATATGTATTGTTTGACAGATCTTTAAATTTGTGGAACACTCATTCCTAATGTGTACCTAATGTGTACTGAGGCCAACTCTGCAACAAGATGTCAAGGCTCTGCAAAGGATTGGGTATGAATTCTAATATATTTATTGACTTTAAGTCTTTAACTTTATTTTTATACAACCCTTTTCTATTAATTCTGATAACTGTTCCTGCTACAGCTGATCTTTACTTTCACTTAAAAAGATACTAATTTCCTTTTACCTACACTTTGCTCTCTCATTGCTTGCAAATCCACAACATCTATGAGAAAATATTTTCTTTTGTTTCCCTGAAAACTATCTAATTAAAAGGATTTATAGCCCCCATGAACTATGAGATTGAAGATTTTATTATGTAACTACCACAAATAAAATTAAAGCACAAAATGTTATGTACATAGCTAATTGGATATATATATATATATATATATATATATATATATATATATATATGCAACATAGTAAGTTGGTGAATTGAGTTATTCATTATTTCTAAAAAGTCTGTGAGCAATGCCAGAAACTATTAAATTTAATCCACGTCCTTGAGCCAGAAATGAAACTAGATAAAAAAGTCTGAAGCCATGTAGGGGTCTTAAAACTTTATCTAACACTAAATTTTTTTTAAAATAATTTTATGCTTTAAAATTTTGAATTGTTTTTTGATGACATAGCAGTTGCACTACAATTGACACTCCAAGTATTGGCAACACCATGCACTTTCCAGGATCCGGGTCATCTAAGTAGGAACACGTGGATTTGATGCTTTCGGTAGGAACTCGATCTTACAAGATTTTCCTCAAGAGCCTCGGAACAAACAGTGTATTTTGTCAAATAGAATGTTATCTTTCACGTTGCAATGTAGTTGATTTGTAATACAAAGTACCTACTTCTTTTAACAGCTCAGTGTAATTATTTTAGTATTTATTTGTCGCAGATTGCCATTTTTAAGTAAAGAATTGTTTTGAAAGTTATGCAACACTTTTCTCTATAGTTTGTGGAATTGGTTACCAAACATCTTTTAACAGGTGACCCTTTACTCGTGATGAAATTAACCATTACTACTGCATAATCGTCACTTTGAGCAAAATACGCAAACTTAGATTATTTCTAACTAGAATATACATAGGCCCGTGCCTTGCACGGGCTGTTACGCTAGTAAATTATAAATGTACAACTTGTTTGCTCCTCATCTGACAGGACTGCATATTTATTAAAATCAGCCAGCCCGGTAAAAATTGCTAGTTCATATTTTGTTTACAACATGTGTGAGAAGTGAGAGAGAGATCGAGAGAGAGTCTGGGAGAGATAATCTGCAAATAAAAGAGAGCAATGCAGTATACGCAAGTGCAATAGAAAAGAGCCAAATAAAGATGACAAATTCCTTCAACGGCTATGTTGTAATGTATCCCTACATACTACGCTTCACATTCACTTTCACATTCACTTCAATCATTATCACTCTAATGGCACTGTACTATGCTCTCCTGCTTCACCGAAAAATCCTACTGTCCTTTCTGTGTAATAAATTTAAGCGAGTCACAAAAAAAAACAGAAACACAACAACAAAATAAGGAAAATGCTAGAGGTACTAAAATGGGGTACCAAAAAATTGTACCCAAATGATATGTTATATTTTAATTGGTTATAGTTGCAATGGGCCCGCCAGTGCCATCCAATAAGAATATTTCAAAATGACAACTAACTAGTGTCATGTCATTTGATACCCAATTTTAGTACCTAATTTGGTACCTGTAGCACTACTCACAAAATAATACGGAGTAGTATTAACGATACATGCGGCAAGCCATCTCATTAATTCCACTCTCTTTAATTCTGAGACTGTGTGTGTAATTTTTCCAAATCTTCTTCGACCCCAATACCACACCTTATAAAATACAATATTTGAAATTGAGGAAAAAACCATTCACAAATTCTTACATTTTCTGAAGTATAATACTTACAATATTTTCCTTTTAAAGAATTCTAACAATAGTATGTGCCTGAGGTTGACCTTAGGTAAAAACCCTGATGTTAAGACAATTCTCATACAAATTGATGGGTATTTATGTAAATTATTGAAGAAAAATAGATAGTTACAAAAATGTCCCTACGGGGTCCCTTATTTTATAGTACAAATCTTTTATAATCTCAGGAGAGATCCCTGAGGACAACCTCAGGCCCATTTTTCTCATAGTATTCGATTACTTCGTTACAAATAAATATGTGAATAATAAACCCATGATGCAATGCCCACACCCCTCAATGATTCTGTCTCCATTCTTCAACCACCTTTGTATAAAATACTAACTCCTAATCCAATTTAAATTTACTTTATGGAAACAATAAACTCAAAGTTAAAAAATTATTCTCTAACCTTATGGAAATTATATAAATTTACAAAGAAAGTGAATCAAACTTCCTTTTTCTTTTCCCCCACCAAGCAATCCAGCTAAAAGTATGGATGAATAAATAAACACGCATAAAAAGCATAAATATAGCACACACATAAAAATATATTCCCATCATAAAAATTACCCCCATTACACACACCATGTATTGTATACCCTCTTGGATTCCATATAAACCTCATTATTGCCCACAAAAAAGCAAAGGGAGAAAATAAAGTTCCCACAAAAGTCCTCCATTCTTTTCCTCCTCAATTCTCCATAACACACATACACACTCTCATTCTCTACTTACAACAAAAAATGGTGGATATAGATATAGATACAAAAAATGAGAGCCCACGAAAAGAGAAAAAAATGTTCATCGGAGTTGTATGGAACTGCGCCGCCGAGCTCAAACTCCTCCTCACAGCTCTCCTTTTCCTCACCTCTCTCCTGACCATCTTTCAGTTCCTCCCTTCTCAACTCTCCTTCTCTTCTTTTTGCATCTCGCCGGAGAAAGTGGGACCCACTAATCCCTTAATTACGACCACTTCACTCGCCGGAATAATTCCGCCGGAAAACGGCAAAAGCGACGGCGACCCACTAAATCTTACCAAAAACCCACTTAATATCACCGACATTCTCACCGACCCATCACCGCCGGATAATCAAGATGAGAAGCTTCCGACCGGCGTAATTAAGCGCCGCTTCAACACGTACGGCGCTGCCGCGTATAATTTTATACTAATGTCAGCATACAGAGGGGGTCTAAACACGTTTGCAATCAATGGGTTGTCATCAAAACCTCTCCATGTCTTCGGAAATCCATCCTACACTTGTGAATGGGTCCCGCATGGGAATTCCGGCGAACCCATCAAAGTTTCCGGCGAAAAATTCTTGCCGGACTGGGGTTACGGCCATGTGTACACAGTTGTCATAATCAACTGCACTTTCCCAACCCCAGTTTATGAAACTGGCGGGAAATTGCTCCTCCATGCCGTTGCCAACGGGGGCGGCGACACGGAGTTGAATGTCACAGACACCTTTGTTGCCTTAACTGAAACCCCTAACTCACTAAACCCTAGAGTTTTCACTGACCCTCCTAAATATGATTATTTCTATTGTGGGTCTTCGTTATATGGTAATTTAAGTCCACAAAGAGTGAGAGAATGGTTAGCTTATCACATAAGAATGTTCGGTGAGAAGTCACATTTTGTTCTACATGATGCTGGTGGGGTCCACCCTGAGGTTATGGAGGTTTTGAAACCTTGGATTGAGAAAGGGTATGTCACATTACAAGATATTAGAGATGAGGAGAGATTTGATGGCTACTATCATAATCAGTTCCTTGTTGTGAATGATTGTTTGCATAGATACAAGTTTATGGCTAAGTGGATGTTTTTCTTTGATGTGGATGAGTTTATTTTCGTGCCTAAGAAGAGTACTTTGAAATCGGTTATGGATTCATTTTCGGAGTTTTCTCAGTTCACGATTGAGCAAATGCCTATGTCGAATAAGTTGTGTCTCACTGAAGATAGAGGCAAGAGTTACAAGTAAGTTCTCGTTTACTCTAGCTTGGTTTGTTTCTTTATCTGATCAATTGTCTCATTGTTTGTTTTTGTGCATAATTGGGTGAATTTAGTTGTAGAATTTGCACTACATTTACTTCAATTTGATTGCATTGACATTTCTACAAGTTATGAATTCGTCTAGGGATGTTAGATGTATATTTTGAAGAATGAATAGGCATAGGTTTAGCTGTTAAAAATTGACTTAAAATTGGTTTAATTACTTGAGAATTTGCATTGTCCTAGATTTTTTTATTTGCATTTGTGACCTAAGGGACTCAATTGTGGACTTTGCATAAAATTGGATGAGGGATGGTATGTTCTAAGGTTAATCAGAAACAGTTGTTGTGCTGAATATTGCTGCCATTTGCTTGAACTACAATTCGGATAGATAAAGCCGAGAGTCCATATCTATAACTAAGAGGTAAGTGGAACTTAGCGGTTTAGTAAACTAAGCTAAGAGCCCATATCTACAGTTCTTCTAATTGGATGCTTTAGCGGACCTTTGAACAATTGTAGCAGTTATCATAATCGAATAGGTAGAGGACCTTCAAGCCCTTAGGCTGGTGATTAGTCTTTTTAACCAGGAATTTTTTGAGCAGAGTGAAACATAAAATTGTGTATTGTATAGTGTCGGTAGAGTTATGGTAACTAGCAAAAGCAGACTCCAAGACGTAATGCATATAATGCAATCACTTGTTGTAGTTATTAACTCTGAATGAAATTTGCGTTTGTGTTGATATCTTAGGTGGCTGTCATTTGTCGTGCGTTTCAAGCTGCCATCTTTACTTAGTATTATGGCGAAATTTGTCTCCTACTACGCAGCATTTAGTTGCACTTATAATGCTGATTTTCATTTCGGACATTTATAATTATGGTATTATATGTTAAAATTATGTGGTATGTGGTGTGTATGTGGTTGTATTTAATTCTATGTTCAATGTTCATGTGGCATTAGTTGATACCAGGTGGGGTGTCTTACAACTGTTCTAAATTGATAGTTCTTCACTTATAGAATTTTTCTAAATACTAAAAAGAAGTTCCTCGATTAAGTGGTCCTACTTAATTTGATTTTAAACTAATTGAACAACAATTGATTCAATCATGGCATAATACTATATGTTGTCGTGACGGTCATGTTTATTTTTGTGAGAATATCAAATTGTTGTTGGGCTCATTCAGGGAAGGCTGTATCTCAAAGAAATATTCAGCATCACCTCTTTGCTACCATCCTAATTTTTTAATGAATATGCATGTATATTTACATTGGTAGTTTGGTACACACATGTAATAGTTTAAGATCTGTTATACCTAACTACCATATCTCTTGTGACTTGCTGTTGAATCTTGTCAGATTTGTTGTCTGATCTTGAATGTTTAGTAGTTGAAATGAGTCAAAATTATTACAAAATGCAACCGCTACAAAATTCGATGCATCTACTAACTCATGCTACGGGAAACCCTGTTTGTGAAATTTCTGCTCGAATGCTTACCTTAAACTATTTAGTTGTATAATAGGTTCCGTGCATTGGAACTCAAGACCGTTGGTTCAAAAGAGATCTAAATCATGTTATATCACCAACTCTGTAGAAAACCTTAAGAAGTTAAGAGTATTTAGTATGTATATCATGTTTACGTGTTATATATTGCTCCAAAGATGTGCTATAATTAATCAACTATTTGATCCTAAAAATGGACTTTACGAAATTTTACCACCTTGGAGAATTTTTGTTACCAACGTTAAGCAGTACAATAATTGACGAAGCTCTGTAATTGCAGGAAATGGGGATTTGAGAAACTAGTATATAAAGATTCAAAGAAAGGAATCAGAAGGGACCGTAAATACGTTGTTCGACCACGAGACGTGTTTGCAACTGGAGTTCACATGTCTCAGAACATGGTGGGCAAGACAACGCATAAAACTGAGGGGAAAATCATGTATTACCATTATCATGGAACCATATCAGAGAGACGGGAGCCGTGTCGACAACTAATCAATGCTACACAAATTAATTTCGAACGCACTCCTTACGTTTTGGACACCACAATGCGAGATGCTGCAGGAGCTGTCAAGAGATTTGAGCTAAAAATGATCGGCTCTACATTACAGAGAACGCGTCAATGACAGCCTCACAAGAATGTACGAGCTGAGCTACCCACTTTTAACTTATCTGTCGGTAGAGTGAATATTACTTGAAACCTTGAATTCTCTATCTTATTCTTTGTACTTGAGTGGTTTTTGCCGTTGAGAAGATATATAGATACAGGTGGTACATAATTGTTTAACGTTTATTGTCCAAATTATTTTAATCTTTGATAATAATAGTAGTAGTACATTCCATTGATGGGTTGAATTTGTCGGTTTATGGTACTAATATGGGAGTATGGGACCACTACTACCCCTTGAGTCTCCAATGACAGAAGAGGGCCGGGGCTCTATGAGTTTGTTGAGTGGAGCTTTTCTTATTATTACACTCATTATTTTTGTTGTTCGGTAGCAGAAATTATTATTATCCTACTTTTTTGTAATCCGATCGCACTACTTACATTTCGGAGAGGCATATCCGGTAGATAGACTAAAACGATGCTAGAAATTGTATTTAGAGTCACTTTCTGATTGTGATTATGTGGTTGTGATGTATTCTTTTGTATATAGTTGGAGAGATTTTTACGATTGTGGTAGAATACTAGAATTGATAATGGGAACCATACTGTGGAGTATTATCTTGGCAATAAAGCGAAGGTGAAAGAAAAAAGTGTTACGTTATATGTTTGGAAAAGAGAAAAGGAAAAAGCAGAAAATATAGAAGGATGATGAGTGATAGATAGCATGTGGACAAAGTAAAAAATGGCATGTGGCTGACAGAGGGCAACTTTTGATTATTGAGCTGTGAACAACCTTGTCTAAAGGGCAATGAAACTGCAAGGAAGCTAAAGGCCAAAAAAAAATAAAAAAATTAGAGCTTCCCATCAATATCAATATCAATATATTCTTAATGATGATCAGTGAAGGACTTAATCAAATTACACTAATTATCCTTTGAAATCAATATTACGCAATCTATTTAATATATTTTAGATAGGTTTTTTCGTCCTTTTACTTTTTAATCGGGTTAATGGATATCCATGGATCAACCCATACAACAAATACACATAACCAATCTCTGTTACTCTCCGCTCTGTTACTCTCCGGTCTCTGTTACTCTAATTTACCGACAAAAAAAATGTCATACATGAATACACACTTTCCTTTTATTCAACAATCATCCTCTAATCTATGCATGATATCTGCATATACAATCAATTATACAGTCAATTACTTCCTTATGAATGTGTGTATATATTCGATGAAACTATCTTTCTCCCCTTCTTCTTTCACAATTCGGCGGTTTCAGCATCTCAGACTCCGACGTAGTGTTATTCGACCGTATCTCTCTCACCCTATCTGGCCCCGCAGGGGCGGTAAGAGCTCTCCAACTACAGCCTACAGGATCTGCCGTGGATAAGTTTCAGCTCCTTCCCGAGTTTCTAAAGGTAAAATTTAAACAATGTTGAGAGATGATGGATTGTGAGGGTAATTGTTATACTCTGATAAGGGTTTTACTAGGTTCTTATGTTTGGTTTGATTTTGTCTCATTTTATTCATCAAGCTGTTTAATCCAAATTTATCACATAGATTAATGTCTCTGAATCTGTAAGATAAATTGTATGCTATTATACCACTGGGATTCTTACTATGTTTGGTTTGATTTTGTCTCATTTTATTTATCAAGTTGTTTAATCCAAATTTATCACATAGATTAATCTGTAAGATAAATTGTATGCTATTATACCACTGGGATTCTTAATGAGAATAATAGAAGGCGGGAGGTTCTTTATTTTATTATAAAAGAAACTTTAAATTCTATGTTTTAGTATTTTGTCTTCTTATAGCATTCTTACATATTAGAAAACTAATTTAGGAGACAGTTTATTACAAATGAATGAAAATAATAGAAGCCTGCAGGTTTTTTATTTTATGATAAAAGAAATAAAAGTTTCTTATAGCGTTAAATCTGTTACAGAGAAAAATAGAATACATTTAATCAATAGAACTATAAAGTGCCCTGTAGCTTAAAGTGTCATGATAATAAGATGTAAAAACCGATACATTGCCCATGAACTCTGGATTTGAGTAGTCATAGTCAGTGTATTAAAATATCAAATTACAAGAGGTAGATAAAATACTGCAGTAATAATGCATAATATAGGCAGTAAATTTCTCACTGTTCTTCAAATAGAGGCTCAGCTTCCTGCCCTCTTTGTTCAGCTTGCAGCAGACATTATACTTTATTTACCATTTTTTTCATTCCAAAAAGTAAAAACTAAATTAAAAACAATAAATGTAGCATTGCCAGATACATTAGAAAGCAGGACTACTATGAGGCGGTCTATTTGAGATGCATCGACACAGGTTCTTAGGATTTGTCAGATTAAAAGTAATGCCTTTTTGTGTAATGGATTTGTGGGTCAGAGGGTATGAGAAGGAGATAGCAGGATTTTAGTACTGAAATATTTATTTATTTCTATCACTTTTGGTTTACGCAAGGTACTTCGAATTACAGCAGATATCGAATTGGTTTTACTCTTAAGTTCAGAGAATTGCACTATTTCTTTCTTATCTTGAAATTGCATTCCAGCTCCAAACATAGCTGTGAGGGACTGATTAGCATTATCTTTTACTTCTCAAAGTTCTTTGTAGTTCGGTCATGTTTATTATGTTTTATTTTGATTAACGCTTATTATCACATGATTTATCACTTCTAAAGTTCTGTTCAGTAAAATTTCAACTGATAAAAAAAATGTAATATCAAATTCCAGATTGCTTCATTTTGGTACACATTGTTTATCAGATATTAAAAAAAAATCTAAAAGCGGGTATCATTTGACAATTTAGACATAATGTTTCTAGACAACTTGATCAAAAAAGAACAAAGAGATGAAGGGTTCACTTCTGGATTGAATGGAAGCAATTCGAGTAAAGCACACTGGGAGCGTTGACCCTTTTCAAGATAACTGGAATGATGACTCGATTATTACATATTGGTTCATAAACTTGACTGAATATATAAAATTACAAATATAGACTGCATTCTTTACTAAACTAAACCAAATATCCATGTTTGACCTGGTCTTTCTTTGATCAAGTAGCTGCAATATATCTATATTAATGCTATGTACATCTTGTGATTAGAATTTGTAAGATAATGTTTTACTATTGTTAAAATGCCTATTAGAATGAATATGTTATTCAATTTATTAACCAATTGGAAAAACTTTGCATATTCTTTTATTTTGCATTTTTCCTTCGTGGTCACTGCTACATGGAATCCAAGTTATTCATGTTGTTTCTTACTGCTTAGGCCAGCTACTTATAAAATTAAAACAATACAAAATAATGTTGTCCGTCTTTACTGGTAATCGATTCAATTCTCTTCATCAGCTTTTGTATGTAGGATCAGAAGACCTCTGTTATTACAAGAAGGGTTAGAAAAGTATGTCAACTCAGTTGTAAAAGCTAAGAATCAATCATACTCTCATGTACTGAATTATTTTGTCGTCCGCATGGCATTAAAGTAAAACAAACTTGCATTTTTCTGCAAATTTCTGCAAATTTCTGCAAGTCTGGACAGCTTGATACCCCTTAACTAATATGGTCATAAGTTTCTGTCGAAAATTCCTTTTCACGAACCGTTTGTTGCATAAAAAACTAGACTTCAAGATCTTTCTATTGGTATATAATTCACTTCCCACAAAATTCTCAATTAAAGCAGTTTATTCTTCAAAGTTAGGCATTTCTGCAAATTTCTGCAAGTCTGCACAGCTTGATACCCCTTTACTAATATGGTCATAAGTTTCTGTCGAAAATTCCTTTTCACGAACCGTTTGTTGCATAAAAAACTAGACTTCAAGATCTTTCTATTGGTATATAATTCACTTTCCAGAAATTTCTCAATCAAAGCAGTTTATTCTTCAAAGTTTGCATTTTTCTGCAAATTTGTGCAAGTCTGGACAGCTTGATACCCCTTTACTAATATGGTCATAAGTTTCTGTGGAAAATTCCTTTTCACGAACCGTTTGTTGCATAAAAACCTAGACTTCAAGATCTTTCTATTGGTATATAATTCACTTCCCACAAATTTCTCAATCAAAGCAGTTTATTCTTCGAAGTTAGGCATTTCTGCAGTCTGGACAGCTTGATACCCCTTTACTAATATGGTCATAAGTTTCTGTTGAAAATTCCTTTTCACGAACCATTTGTTGCATAAAAAACTAGACTTCAAGATCTTTCTATTGGTATATAATTCACTTCCCACAAATTTCTCAATCAAAGCAGTTTATTCTTCGAAGTTAGGCATTTTTGCAAATTTCTGCAGTCTGGACAGCTTGATACCCCTTTACTAATATGGTCATAAGTTTCTGTCGAAAATTCCTTTTCACGAACCGTTTTTTGCATAAAAACCTAGACTTCAAAATCTTTCTATTGGTATATAATTCACTTTCCAGAAATTTCTCAATCAAAGCAGTTTATTCTTCAAAGTTAGGCATCTGCAGCTTCCAGTTTTTTTATGTATGCTATTTTTCAGTTTCTTTTATTCTTTTCTCCGTTTGCTTTCTTCATGCATATGATAAAGAGCAGGTTCCGATGGCTGATTCTGATGGATGGTGTGTAAACTTTGGAAAAAATGGATATATGATCCTCTTTTTTTTTCCTTCTTTTTCATTGTAAAATTACCAGCAACAGATTTCTCTATGGCCAAGGCTTAGTTTCTTTTTCATTGATTGACTTCCGTTGTATGCTTCTGGCTTTACCTTTCCAGATTTTACTGCAGTTGTACTCCCAGAAACCACTTCAAATAGTACCTCTTTAGTTCATATATATTTTTCGGGCCAGCGAGTATTGTAGAAGAAAGTTGCCAAATAACGAAAGATCAGAATTCTGGACAGTTATACCATTGCTCAGTAAACCAGCTCTATGTTACAAGTCCTCCCATTATGAAACTCTATAAAAAAATCTGAATGTAGTAGTAGTGCTTAAAATCATGGAAGATTTATGAAAATATGTTTGTGTATGTTAATATAAAAATGATAAATTAACTCTCTTATTCACAGTATTATTTCTCATATATTATCTTTGTACAGGAAAATTGATATTCTTCATATCATAAATTTATGGATGGGTCGCAGCAACAATATTCTTCTACACCCCTATCAGGTACTAATAAACCTTTTGAAAATTTGCCACCTGATAACAAAACTATGTACTTATGCACTATTACACATATAACCTTTTTATCTTCATCTACAGGTCACAAACGAAATTTACGTAATCAAATCTCTCCGCCTTCATCTGAACCTTGTAATTAAGGAAAAATATAGATGCTGCTCCGTGCTGTGGTTTTTTTAAAATTAAGATTATGATATAATTTTTTTTTCAGTATCGAAAAGACAGACGTGTGATAATGGATGTCCTTCATCTACAAGACCATTGTCTAATTCAGGTTTATTTGTTCAATCCGCTGTTAACGTGAAATATTTCATTTATTCTAAAAGGCCCCGCCAGGGGCACCTAATACGAAAATGTCTTATAATTATATCCTTTATCCATTCATAAAAAGAAAAATACAATATAAATATTTAGTAAATATAAACAAATTGTAAATTTATAAATTAATTTACCTAGGAACCAAAACCTTAACCTTTAAAAAGTGAATAGAGCACAATTAAAAAATAGCATATAAGTATTCAGTAAATATAAACAAATTGTAAATTTATATATTGAGTTACCTAGGAACCAGAACCTTAATCCTTAAAATGTAAATAGAGCACAATAAATAAATAGCATATAGATATTCAGTAAATATAAACAAATTGTAAATTTATAAATTGAGTTACCTAGGAACCAGAACCTTAACCTTTTCAAATGTGAATAGAGCACTTGGCAGCACTACAACCATCAGGATTATGTTTTATTCGACACTCACATACAAAAGAAAAATGTGTCATAATGATATATTCAACATCCCATGATTTTGCAACAATTTAGCATTATTGTTAAAAATTTATTTTGCCATTTTGATTTTATCTCTCTTTGAATCATTTTCATTATTCCAACTATGTTTATTAATCATGTTCATAATTTTGAATTTATATAGGTACAAGTGTGAAAAACGGGTGCACGAACTTCCTTTCACCCTCGCAGCGGAGACTATCAAATGTAGATCTATCAGGTATAGTAATATGGTATTTGTCTTATTCCATATTCTTTCACCAATTTTATCAATGATCAAACAAACACTGGTAACTCATATGCAGGATTAAGCTATGAAAGTCCTGCATCACGGCTTATTAAAAAACCAACCTCAACGACTCTTGCAGCATCACGGCTTATTAAAAAACCTACCTCAATGACTGCTAGTAAAATTCCTTTTCATCTTCCATCGTCAAGACTGCTTGCTAATAAACCTGAGTATACGAATGATATCTGTTGTGACCAAAATCTCGCATGGGTTAGATTTAGGCCCACTAGAGGATTAGGGTCCAGATCCATGAAGAGAATGAGTAATCTGTCAGGTTTCCGGAGGCCTACGGTAGCCCTAGGGGTTACCATGTACACTGCAGCACGGGAACGCATGACTAAGGGTCTCAAGGTATCCCCTTGAGGATAACCTATAACTATTATCAGTCATCCAGTAGAGCTTCCAGAGTAGCTTCCGTGATAGGGGTTACCGGAGGGGGTACCGGAGCCAGGCTACCGGGCGGTACCCCCAGCTTCCGCCGGAAGCCTGATTAGGCTGCCAATACAGATAAGGCACGCCTCCTATTTTTTAGAAACACGTCTATATCATCTAAAAACACTCTCAAACAGATAAACATTCAGTTATTTGAGGATATATGTCATATATACTTGATAAATGATACAAAATCATGATAAATGCTAGAGATAATCATTCTATGTTACCTAAACTGCTTGGTAACCTGATTATACACATCATACTCGATTATTATCAGAAATAACAGTCATTATCCCACTGGAGAGAGGATAACTCATGATAAACAAATGATCATATCATTCAAGAACTACATCGGGGCTTGATCCACAATAAATAGTGGTATGTAGGCAGTTTACGGGATCTTCTTCGACACTTTACACTCCTTGAGTAGCTAGAGCACGTGCACTCTGGTGTGACACAGTCAAATTAGGGTTCTTGGCTGGCCAACATTTGGTCCTTGAGCTCTCATCCCGTAGATTCAGTCCGATCCTTCTGAGGAACCACATCCCGTGTTCTTCGGTAACCCTAGTCGTGAGCCTTCCCGGGCGGCTAGCCATTGATCTTCAACCACGAGCCTTTCTGGGTGGTTGGACGATTCCTTGTTTATTGGCGCTATTCCAGCACGAGGCCTCGTAATCTGTTGTGCTAAAATCCTCCTACAACAATTGGCGCCCGAAGGAGGGGCCTCAAAAATCGTCATTTGGAGGAGATATGGCGAGTGACAATTCTGAAAGTGATAAGACACCGTCTCAGGATGGTAATGGACGAAACAAAGGTGGTGATGATGTTAGTAACAAGGACATCATGGACTATCTGAGACGATGAATGAAAGAGTCAACAACTTGGAAAAGGGTTCCGAGAAAATGAAAAAATGGCAAAGGAAGTGCAAGTCGAAGTCAAAAAAGAAGAATGTGACTCCGACAAGGTTGAATTTCGACTCTGAGGACAATATTAAGGACAACACTGATCATGTCCCATCTGAAGAAGACGCAGAAGAGCCTATGGAAGAAGAATATGAGGGCGATCAATCTGATGTCCCGGAAACCCAGGGTGCCGAAGGTTCACCCACCAGAAGTCTAAGTGTTTTTGATCGAGTTGGCAAAAAACTGACTAAAAAAGACCTTCATCACAAACTGATTCACACAGGAAACAAATATTGGAGGGATGGCAATGGGGGTTCCATAACTCAGGGTTCCCGAGAACGCCGAGAGAGATCCCACACGGTACCCCCAAGAAGCATTTCCAGGAGGTCCAGATCTGATGGCAGAAGGAATTATAGGCAAAGCAGTCACTCTTCTTGGCATAGAAACAGGAGATCCCGCTCTACCGGAGTCTCAACCGGTGGGGGTACCGATCAGGATTCCGGCTCCCATCAAAGTTCAGTCCCTAGAAGAAGCAAGATAGCCAATGTAGATGATGACTCTGAAAGTGATATGCTTTCGGATGGTGAAAATGGACAGTTCAGGATGTCTGACTTGAAAAAGGCCTTGGAAAAGATCAAGGAGGAGAAAAAATTTAAGTCTGGTATCACTGCCGGTTCCCCATTTTCTGTAAAAGTGAAAAAGGCAGCCTTGCCAAGGTTCTTCAAGATGAATACTGACCTGAAATTCAATGGAAACTCAGATCCAGTTGAATACTTGAGCCGTTTTAATACGGAAATGGATGTCTACCAAGTGGAGGACTTAGCAAGGTGTAGGCTACTGGCCTCCACACTGAGTGGGAATGCCCACCAATGGTTCAAAAGGCTAGCTGAAGGGTCTATTAAATCCTGGAGGAAGATGGGAGACCAGTTTATCTCTCAATTCAGGGCTACCGTGGCCTATGCCCCACCGGTGAATACTCTGGCTAATATCAAGCAAGAACCCCATGAAACTTTAAGACAATACTTCAAAAGATTTAATGAGCAAGTGCCAAAAGTGAAGAAGGCCTCTGATGAAACTCTGAAGAATTTCCTGATAGCCGGTGTAAGGCCTGGAACCGAGTTTTGGAAGGAATTGCAAACTGAGGAGCCCGGAACCCTGGCAGAATTCTACCAACAAGCAGAACGCCACAAAGTGATTGAGGAATCCATGGCAAAATTGTCCAAAGATTCCAATTCCCGAGGTTGGAGCAGGAACAAAAGAAATCGTTCTTACAGCCCTAAAAGGGATTCAAACAAGAGGGCTTCCGGGAGTGGTACTGCCGGTTTGGGAGCCCCCCGGTATGATGACAAGACTGCCCCTATTGCTGTTAATGCAACTAAGGATAGAGTTTCTGCCAAGGACAGACTCACTCCAAAGGCAAATTTTCAGAAATACTCAGAGTATACTCCTTTGACTGTCCCAATCAGTCATATTCTCGAAGTGAATGAGAAGAATGGGCTATTCCGGAGGCCCTACCGGGCAGGGCCCCCAGGAGTGAAAGATCAAGGAAAGTACTGTGCATTCCATGAAGTGAATGGACACGAGACTGCTGATTGCAGGCACTTGAAAGATCAAATTGAAGAATTGATTAGAGGTGGATACCTGACTGAATTTGTAGCCCAAGAGGCTAAGAAATATAAAGAAGGTAGAGATAACAAGGACAAGGCTCCTGGAAACCAAGAAAGGACTACCCTAGCTAATAGCATCCATACCATCTTTGGAGGCCCTTATTTGGGGGGTGCCAGTCGGAATGCCAGAGATAGGTATGCCCGGGAAGCCAGGGGCAAACCCCTAACTAATGTGTTCCACCTTGCAGAAAGGCCCCCTAAGCTGTTCAAAGGGGAAACCGCTGATATTTCCTTTACCGAGGAGGATGCCAAGTGGGTTCACCACCCTCATAATGATGCTTTAGTGGTAACCGTGAGTATTGGTGGAATGAATGTGCACAGAGTGCTGGTTGATAATGGAAGCTCAGTAAATATCTTGGCATATACCACATTCCAGAAATTGGGACTTTTGGACAAAGAGTTACTGCCTACCAATAATGAGCTATATGGGTTTACCGATAACCCAGTCCAAATCATGGGCAAGGTCAAATTACCCTTGACATTGGGTGTGGATCCCTGCAAGGCCACCCAAATGGCAGAATTCATGGTGGTAGATGAAGACATTTCCCACAATGCAATTCTCGGTAGACCAATATTGAAAGATATGAGGGTGGTGACCTCAATATACCACTTTTCAATGAAGTTTCCTACACCAAATGGCATTGGGTGTGTGAAAGGATGTCAACATGAGTCAAGGGAATGCTATAACAGAGCTGTGCAGGCTGCCGAGAAGGCAGACAAACCTATTCAAGTTGAAGAAAAGGCTGATGGAGAAGCCTTAATGAGAAGCCATGGGCTTGAGCCACAGAAGTTTGAAAGAGCATCGGGTAATGCCATCATGATAGTGGAATTGCCAGATGAACCTACTGAAGAGGTTCCTATTTTTCGGGGGGTAGTACCACCACAAAGCTTGTTGTTGGAAGCTGCCGAGAAAAATGATGAAATTCATAACATTTCACTGGAAGGCATAGTAAAAAGTGCCTCAGATGATGATCTAGACGAAGCAATGCTAGAGAATGAGAACTAGGGAGCGGAGAGAGGACTCCCGGTTGAGATTGACATTGATCCCAGGATGCCCGGTACCCTGGAAAAGGCAGGGGCTGCCGAGGATACTATCCCCATACTAGTGGATGCTGAAGATCCTAGTAAAATCTTGAAAATCGGGCAACAGCTAGATGAAAATACAAGAGAAAGGTTGACTGCTTTCCTTAAAAGCAACCTTGATGTGTTTGCATGGTGTCATTCTGACATGGTGGGGATTGACCCGAAAGTCATGTGCCACCACTTGAACATCGACCCTGAGAGAAGGGGTATCCGGCAGAAGAGAAGGCCTGTAAGTGGTGAAAGGGCTGTTAGTTACAGAGGCATGCCTGTACACATCTAATAACAAGCCTAATTGTTTGTAATGCTTTGCATTACTTACATGACCTCTTAACTGAGGGAACCTCTAGTTGTAGAGTTTCTGTTTATATTGTACTTGTAGTAGGCATCAAATCCTAGTTGTGTAACTGTACTTATAGAGTCTAGAATAATGCTTGAAAGAAGTTCCAAGGTTCATGCCTCAAGCAAGGAGTTAAAGACTGTCAAATAATCACAGTTGGGATTTGAAGAAATGAAGAATTTGCCTAAGTACCAATTCGAGAAGTATATTTGTCTATTCGAGAAGTCCAGCATTCGAGAAGTCAGGGATTCGATATCTCAAGACACTATTCGATATCTCTGAATACACTGTTCGATATCTCATTCGATATCTCAGAGATTCGATATGTCTACTACTCTATTCGAGAACTCAAGAAGTCAAGAAGTCAAGATGGTATTCGAGTTCTCAAAAGAGTCAACAAGTCAAAGTTTCATTCGATATCTCAAGGACTCAGAAAGCTATTCGATATCTCGAGGATTCGATAAGTCAAATGTTCTATTCGACAACTCAAGGAATCCTGATGAAAAAGAGCTATTCGAGAAGTAATTCGATATGTCAATATAACAGTATTCGATAACTCAGAGTTATCGATCAAGTCAATTCTAGTTCTCGAATCACTTACTTAGTCACTTCTCGAATACATTCTTGGAGACAAAATACTGAAGAAATTGTACAAGTCAGAAACCTGCAACAAGCCAATGCACTTTATGGACCACAATCTGTAACGTGCTCTGGAAAGCCTACAAGGAAGCTTGGAGAGATATAGAAGAGACAAGGAGCTAAAGAAGTGGATCTAAACAGGCTTTGCAAAGTCAAATCTGTAACCGTTTGGACGCTTACTCAAAAAGGATAGACAGACTAGAAAGTAATTTGTTTAGCTACCTTATTTGCAGTAAGTAGGCTGTATCCATGTTCTATAAGGACACAGCCTCACTTCATAACTTAGTAACTTTTTTTGTGAGTCAAGTTTTTCATACACTGTAAGCTATATCTCTCTGAGAAAAACGAAGCTGAGAATACTACCATTTGTATTCACAGATTGTAGCAACCTTTATCTAATAATACATTAGATTAAAGTGATATTGTGTCTTGTGTTGTTTCTTTATCCGCACCTTCACTTCTACACACACAGGCACTTATCTGCTACATAGACTCAATCCAAGAAAAGTTCAAGAATCCATTCACCCCCCCTCTGTATTCTTTTACCGTATTCAATACTCAACAAGTGGTATCAGAGCGGGCTATTTATTCAAAAACAGAAAAACGATCATGAGTTCGAATACACCAAAGACTACAGGAATGGTGAAGGTCCCTAAGTTTGACAAAGAAAACTTCAACCTCTGGAAGATAAAAATGATGTTGTTCATTAAAGCCTCTCATCCCTTGTATCCTGAGATTCTAAAGAATGGTCCTTTTGCCCCACAACAAGAGATACCAGAGAAGACTGTTGGAACCACAACTATCCCAAGATCTTATGAGGCCAAGGATCCATCAAAGTGGACAGAGTCAGAAAAGGAGAAGGTTGCTCTTGACAGCCACCTCATGCTGCTTATCATTGATTCCATGGACATGTCAATGTTTGCAAACATTGCATCATGCACGTCTGCTAAAGAGATGTGGGATCACATTGAGGTGTTGTGTGAAGGGACTGATGAGGTTAAGGAAAACAAGAAACAGATACTGGTCACACAGTATGAAGCTTTCATGGCACAGCCCAAGGAAAGCATCACTGAAATGTTTGAAAGGTTTCACAAGCTAGTTACTGAGTTGCAGATGAATGGCAAGGTTTACAGCACCAAGGAGTTAAATATGAAATTTCTGTTGTCTTCACCAAATCATCTGGAGCAAAGAGTCATTTCTCTAAGGGAGAGAGATTTGAACAAAGTCACCTATGATGTGCTCTATGGAGTCCTAAAGACTCATGAACTTGAGTTGCTTCAGAAAAGGGCTATCCAAGCCAACCAAGGTAGAATGATAAACACATCACGTGCCTTGATTGTCAACAAATCTATTCTGGAACTAGAAGCATCTACAAGCCAGCTAAGGATAGAGGAGGTAGCAGATGATGAAGAAACTGAAGCTGGGGTGAGTGAACCTGTTGAGGAAAAGGATGAAGAAGAAGAAGAGTTTTACACTCTGGAAGAACTTGATGGGATGGAAAATACTTCATATGCTTTCATGGCCAGAAAATTTCCAAACATCAGATTTAAAAGAAATCAACCCTTCAAACCCAAAACTCAAAACCATTCAGCCAACAAGAACAAGGCACCTGTGAAACCAAACAGAAATAAGTTCAAAACCAGTTATGTGGATAGGTCATCTGTAAGGTGCTATAGATGCAATTACCTAGGGCATTTTGCCAGTGAATGCAAGAAGCCTAAAAAGAATGATAGAGATTATCTTGAGCTCGAAGCTAAGTATGAGGCCCTTCTGAAAAAGCAGACACAAGGTAAGGCCTACATAGCTAAAGGGAAGTGTTGGGATGATTCTGAGAGTGATGGAGAGGAACAAGAATTCTGCAATTATGCCTTGATGGCCAACTCCAAGGATGACTCATCTTCATCTGATTCTCAGAACAAGGTTTTATGTGCTAGTCAAGTAGAGAAGGCTCTTAGGGATGAATTAGCTGAAAATGAATTCAAACTGAAAACTTTCAAGAAATCATCTGGTCTAGTGCAATCCTACTGTGAGAAAATTGAAGCTAATCCCAAAGCATCTATTGGACTTGACTATGACTCTCTCAAGCAAAGGAAAGGCTATGCTGTCATTGAAGAGGACACAGCTGTTCATGAGAAAGTGCCTCACATACTGAGAAAAACTGAAAATCCAATTTTTAAGGAATCAATATTTGAAATTGATGAGGATGCCTTACTCATCAAACAAATGTTGAATGATGAGGATGAGGCACAATCTGGTGAACAACAAGCATCCTCTAAGAGTGAGAGTGTCAAGTCAAAGACCAAGAAACCAGTAGTTGATAGGCCAAGACCTAAAAAGTTTGTTAAGTTTGTCTCAGCTGGGATGAGTGAATCAGAAAAGAAAGTGACTAAGAAGAAACAGAACAGAAATGGCAAGTTAGGGATTAACAAGGATAACAACTATGCTTATATGCCTAATGCCCCTAGGAAAACTTGTCAGAACTGCTTCAGTACCAATCATTTAACTCATGCATGCAAGAAACCTGCTGGTAGTGTGCCTAAACCTTTCTATGATTGTTCTGTGTCTCTAAGTCATAGAGATGCACCTTTCTGTGATAAATTTGACTGTATGCCATGCAATATGAATGTTATGACTAGTTGTTTTAATTTAAGAAGGCAATTCATTGATGGTTGTATCAGTCACAATTCTCACACACACTACACAAGGTCAAAGTCTTCAAGTCCTCCTAAAGCTAGGAAGGTACCTCTGTCACCTAAGTCTGAAACCTCAGGTTCTAAGACTTCCAACAGTGACAAGAAGACTAACACTAAGAAAGTTGACAAGCATGTTGTTTATGATAAAACTGTCTCTAAGTCACATGGACCCAAACTTGTTTGGGTACCAAAGGAAAAGTAATACCTTTGTGTTTGCAGGGCAAAGAAAGTGAAAAGAAGGTCATGTGGATTTTGGACAGTGGATGCTCAAATCATATGACTGGTGATATGGCCCTGCTATCACAGTATGAGGAAAAGGCTGGCCCAATGGTTGCTTTTGGAGATGACAGCATGGGTAATACATTGGGATATGGCAAGCTGAAAGTTGGTAATGTCATCATTGAAGATGTAGCACTAGTCAAGGGGCTCAAGCATAATCTGCTAAGTGTTGGTCAGTTTACTGATAGAGGATTCAAAGTGAATTTTGACAAAGATGAATGTTTGATCACCCATAAGAAGACTGGTGATTTTGCTCTATCTGGAGTAAGGAAGGGAAGCCTGTTTGTAGCCAATATGGACTCTGCAAACAAGGACAAAATTTGTTGCTTTTACTCAAAAGCATCAATTGAAGATTGTTGGCTGTGGCACAAGAAACTATCACACCTGAACTTCAAGGCCATTAATTCTCTAGTCAAAAGAGAGTTAGTGAGAGGCATGCCCACACTTGAATTCTGCCAAGAAGGAGTGTGTGAGGCTTGTCAAAAAGGAAAAATGAAAAGATCAAGCCACAAGTCAAAGACAGTGACATCAATAACCAAGCCATTACAACTCATCCATATGGATTTGTTTGGGCCTGTCAACATAATGTCACTTGGAAGAAAGAAGTATGCCCTGGTAATGGTTGATGATTTTTCAAGGTATACATGGGTGGAATTTCTGGCATCAAAAGATGAGGCTCCACAAGTAATTATTGAGCATATAAAGAAAGTTGACAAGGAAGCAAAGGCAAACGATGCAAGTGTAATTGCACTGAGGAGTGACAATGGAACAGAGTTCAGAAATACCACACTTGAAGCATTCTGCAAAGAGAATGGCATTTCTCAGCAATTCTCAGCTCCAAGGACTCCACAACAAAATGGAGTTGTTGAGAGAAAGAATAGAACTCTAATTGAGGCTGCTAGAACAATGTTACTTGATGCAAAAATGCCTACATGTTTTTGGGCTGAGGCTGTGAGTACTGCATGCTACATTCAGAACAGAACCCTCATCAACAAAAACACTGGAAAGACACCTTACAACTTGATGACTGGAAAGAAGCCTACTCTAAAGTATGTTCGTACTTCTGGAAGCAAATGCTTTGTACTAAAGGATAATTCTGAATATGTTGGAAAATTTGATGCAAAAGCATTTGAAGGAATTTTTCTTGGCTATTCTATGGAAAGAATTGCATACAAGGTTTATGTCATCAGTCAAAAGAAAGTTATGGAAAGCACAGATGTAACATTTGATGACAGCAAACTACCTGGACTAGAAGAAGCCAATGATGAAGACAAAGATCCGTTGAGGTTTGATAATCTAGATGATTCTGATGAAGAGATTGAAACTGGAGTTGAAACTCAAGTTCAACAAACTCAAGTGATTAATGATACAAGAGAAGAATTTGTGCCAATCGATAGTGGAGAAACTAGCATCCAAGACACACCTATGAGTACTGGTAACTTCACAGGGGGAGGAAATGAGGATGACCATGATGTGGATGATGAAGCAACATCAAGAATGAGAAGTCAGGCTGAACACTCGAGGAAATGGGATAGATCACACACTGCAGAGCAAATCATTGGAGATCCTAATGCAGGAGTAAGGACTAGGAGAGCAACTCAAAATGAGTGCCTCTATGGATGTTTTCTATCACAAGTTGAGCCTAAGAAACTTGATGATGCACTGTTGGATCCAGATTGGATTATTGCCATGCAAGAGGAGCTGAATCAATTTGAAAGAAACAAAGTATGAGAACTTGTGCCTGCACCAAAGAATAGAACCATTGTTGGAACAAAATGGGTTCTGAAGAATAAGATGGATGAAGATGGTGTAATAATAAGAAACAAAGCAAGGCTGGTTGCAAAAGGATACTCTCAACAGGAAGGCATTGATTATGATGAGACATTTGCCCCTGTTGCTAGATTGGAAGCCATCAGAATATTCTTGGCATTTGCTGCTCATTCAAACTTTAAAGTTTATCAAATGGATGTCAAGAGTGCATTTCTAAATGGAGAGTTGGAAGAAGAGGTTTATGTGCAACAACCACCTGGCTTTGAGGATCCACATTTCCCAGAATTTGTCTACAGATTGCTTAAGGCACTGTATGGACTTAAGCAAGCTCCAAGAGCATGGTATGATACTTTATCACAATTTCTTCTTGAAAATCAATTCACTAAAGGCACATTGGACAAGACACTGTTTTACAAGAAGCATGGTGATGATATTATCCTAGTTCAGATTTATGTGGATGATATCATTTTTGGTTCTACAAATGAGAAGATGTGTGAGAAATTCTCTAAACTCATGCAGAGCAGATATGAGATGAGTATGATGGGAGAGTTGACATTCATTCTAGGGTTGCAAGTCATTCAAAGGAAGGATGGTATCTTTATCAGTCAAACCAAGTACATCAAGGATTTATTGAAGAAGTTTGACTTGGAAGATTGTTCACCTGCCAAGACACCCATGGCCACTGCCACTAAACTGGATGAAGATGCTAAAGGCAAGAAAGTAGATATCTCAGTCTACAGAGGCATGGTTGGTTCTCTACTCTACCTCACTGCAAGTAGGCCAGACATCATGTTTGCTACATGCCTGTGTGCTAGGTTTCAATCAAATCCAAAAGAATCACATTTGGTTGCTATAAAAAGGATCTTTAGATATTTGAAGGGCACTCCAAACTTGGGTCTATGGTATCCTAAGGACACAGGGTTCAATCTGGTTGGTTATTCTGATGCTGATTATGCTGGATGCAGAGTGGATAGGAAAAGCACCTCAGGAAGCTGCCAGTTTCATGGACAAAGGTTAGTTTCTTGGTATAGCAAGAAACAACAATCTGTGTCAACTTCTACAGCTGAGGCTGAATACATAGCTGCTGGAAGTTGCTGTGCTCAAGTGCTTTGGATTAGAAATCAACTTAGAGATTATGGACTTGTGTTGGAAAGAATTCCAATCATGTGTGACAACACAAGTGCAATCTCTATAGTTGCCAATCCTGTCAATCATTCTAGAACAAAGCACATTGACATCAGATATCATTTCATAAGAGAACATGCAACTAATGGAACCATTGAGTTGCATTTTGTCTCTACAGATAAACAACTAGCTGATATATTCACTAAGCCATTAGATGAAGCCACCTTCACAAGGTTGGTAAGTGAGATTGGAATGCTGAATTCTTCAGATTCTGGCTAAGTGAATACAGCATCTAGGTTGTTGCAGCAGTAAACACTTACTTTATCTAAATTCTCAATATTTTTGGAGTAAGTGTTGGCTGAAATATGATTTATAAATATTTCAAATCTGTTGCATATGTTGAAAATCATATTTCTATTAACTTAAAATTTCTATGAAATTTTGATAAAATCACTATTTAATTTGCTAGGACATTCTTCAATGAATATGTCTGGTAAATTTTCAAAAGATAGTGAAAATCAAATTTTTATGAGTGATGGGTATAAGTCGATAAGTCAGACTTCTCGAATGATTCACTATTCGACATCTCTAACAAGTCTCATTAGAGTACTCTTGAGTTCTCGAATAGAGTCCTTCTGAGATATCGAATAGAGGTATTCTTGACTTCTCGAATATAGTAACTGAGTTCTCGAATGACTGAGTTCTCGAATACTATAATTGAGTTCTCGAATCATTTAAAAAGGCTGAATTCTCGCTGAATCTTAACCGATTTTGGACTTTTGTCTAAAAAGTTAATTCACACATAAAAACACATTTTATTTAATTTAGAATTATTTCTAAGTTAGATAACTGCCAGCTGTGAGTAATAATCTGCTTGAGTTATCGATTAAGCCTGTCTTGACTTCTCGAATAGTTGTTTTCTACTTCTCGAATTTCTAACTTGTCGATACAAAACATACTTCTAATCGACAATTCAAGTACTTCATGCTTATACAATTCCACAGCTATTCGATTCATTTCATTCGATTTCTCAAGCATCTACACTCTCTAAACCCCTGGAACCCTAACTACGAAAAGCCAAATTTCTTCTTCAACCTTCAATTTCTTTCCTCTCTTCTATACAAATGGCAACAGTAAAGTTCAACACCAACTTCATCGCTCTCATTAGTGATGTTGAAGCACCCAATGCCAATTTCAAGTGCTTTGTGAAATGGATGGCTGAGTCATACATCAAGGATGCACTCTCTGCCAACCCAACTCTGTATCTAGATATCCTGGAACAGTTTTGGAGTACTGCTATTGTGGAGGTTGTAGCCCTGGAAAACGCCATCACCTCATACATCATCTACTGCAAGATTCAAGATAAGGAAATCACTATCACTCCCACAGACATGAATCAAGCACTGGGCCTACAACACGAGTCATTTGACAGACTGGCCACTAATGCAGAGTTAGAGGAATTCTTTGAATTCATCAACTACTCAGATGGGATCAATCTTGGAAAGCTAAACAGAAAGAATCTGAGAAAGGAGTGGAGCTATGTGTTTGCAACTCTTCTTCAAGTCTTCACTGCCAGGAAATCAAGCTTTGATCAAATCAGTGCACCTGTGCAGCAAATTGGATATGCATTTACCTATGGAAAGAAGATAGATGTTGGCCAAATCATCCTCCAAGAACTATATTGGAGACTTGGTAAGAACACAACCAAGAGAGGTACTGATATTTTCTTCCCTCGCTTTATTCAATCTGTACTAAATTTTAAGAATGCTTCATTGATTGAATTGCCTGGGATTGATAAAAATAAAATAGGCTATCCTAAGTCCATGACCAAACTCATTTTTGGTAATTTGGAGACTAGGAATGATGTGGATGTAAGACTGAACATAACTCCCTATATGGAGAGTTTGTTTAGGACTTATCCCCACAACATGCCAACATTTGATGCAAAATCTAAGTTAGCGCAGCCCAAGCAAGTAGAACAAAATGCTAACCCAGGGCCTGCTAACCAACCCTCTCAACCAAACACTCTACCACATACTGAGCCAACTGCATCATCCTCTCAAAAGGGTGATGTTAGTAAAAAGAAGAGAAAGGAAGTAATTTCTGCACCATTAAATATCTTATCTGAAGCAGCATTAGCTGTTGAATTAGGGCTAGAAAGTGAGGAACCTGAGTCACCCTTACAAAGGCCAAAGAAGAGGAAAACTAAGACCACCTCTTCAGTCACACAAATGGCTAAAGTTGTAAAATCAGGGGCACACAGCTCACTAGGTGTTTCCTCTCAACAGGGTGCACCTATAGAATCAAGCATCCTCCCCAATGCACCTTCTTGTACAGAGTCAGCACATGGGAGTGATAAGGCTGGCACTACACTGAGTGGAGAGCACATCACACTTGAAACTCTCTCTATTTCTCAGGGGGAGTTGCCAAAATCTACTCTTAAACACACTTCTCTTCCAGAAGCTAACACTGAAATTTCTTTGGAACCTGCAATTCAGGCAACTGAGATGCAAGGCATTGATCATCAAGAATTCTTTTCTCTTGATGAGCCAATAATTTCAAGTGACTTAGTGCATGACACTTTGCTCACCACCCAGGACCCACATTTAGATGGTGAGGGAATGCATGCTGGGGCATCACCTGATGACACAATCACAAACACAGAGGTTCCACTAGTTTTTACTAGAGACTCTGTGCCTGTGTCAACTACTGGTGTAACTCATCCCACTTCTGTGGAGACACCGGTAGTAGAGTCAATCCATCCGGTTACAGAAGTTGCATCTGTAACTGAGGAGTCTAGCTTGCCTAGCTCTAGCTCTGACTTCATGTCACAATGGCTGAAGCCTGAGCAACATGACAGTGCTTCAGGATCAGGGTCTGTTCCACAACAATTGACGGTTGAAGCACTTCAAAGCTTAATTGTGGATTAGATTCCTGAGTTCACAAAGATTGCTCAGAACCTTCTCACTGCAGACATGCCTAATCCAGACTATGAGGCCATTCTGTTATGCCATAGGGATGATGTGGAGTTGCAGAAGACAAAGATCATTGATGATGCTGAGAGAGATGGCAACATAGATGCCTGGTTGCAAGGAAAATATGATATTACTCTTGATGAAGCACTTTAGTATCTCAGGGAGGAATACATCACATCACTGGGCTCAAATGCTAAATCCCTGTCTCCTGGTGAAGTGTATGAAGCTGTTAATGATTCCTACAAGGGTTTCCTCAAGGCTGCACACTATCTTGGCAAAGGAGTCAAAACTGAAGTCAACAGGGTGTGTGACAAGACAGCCACTTCAGTAGCAGAAGTAAAGAGGGCCTTTGATGCTAAATTTCCTCAGCTAGACAGTGTGGTCAAAGATCTCAAACACTGCAACACCACCTGCACAAAGATGGACAATGGGCTAGCTCTGCTAAAGGATACTGTCACAGGTCTGGGGCATCAATTTCAAACTCTATCTGATCAGACCACAGATGTCAATGCCATGCTGAGTACCATGTTCAAAAATCTATATGGAGACAGACTGATCACTGAGGTCCCAGTACATGACATGACTAGATTTGAAGTGCAGAGACTCAAAGAACAATCCCTGTCTGGCTTCAAATCTACTGAGTTATTCAGCAAAGTAGATGCACTTGAGAAGGAGGTGGCTACTCTCACTAAGTCCAATGCTCATCTTGCAGACAAGGTTGCACTTCTCAATGACCAGTTGGACACTCAAGCATCCACCACAGCTGATGTCCTTCTGCATCAACAATCCATGTTAGCTGCTATGATGAAGCATATGGGTCTCCCTCTACCTGACGAATCTTCAATCCCAAAGGACATTTCTACAGCCTCTGTGCCTGACAACAAGCCTAAGGGGGAGAAGAAGGCAAGGAACTCAAATACAAAGGGGGAGAAAGGCATAAAAATCAATGAGGGTGGTCAACCAAGAGCTTCAAAATCTCTACCTAATGTGCCAGGCAAAAGAAAGTCCAAAGTGGATGAGCCCCCATCTATCTTGCCAGTTGTCACTCTCCCAACTGTGCACATCACTACTCCTGGAGGACAAAAGCAATCCATAACTACCACAGTGGTTGCAGGGAGTATGCCTTCTGACAAACCTCCAACCTCCATATCTGAGAATGCCAAGCCTGTAGAAGTTAAAGTTGTTACTGAGGCCAAGATACAAGAAGTTGCCAACTCAAATGTGTATCATGATAAAGCCTTCTTGGAGTTTCTGAAAACCACAAGGGAACAGGTTGGTGACACTCAGTTCTATCTGAGGGAGGTGAAGAAGCAGATTGACTACATCACTGTCATCCCCAAGAAAGTCAAAGATCTATGGGTCAAGGAGATAGTGATGATATCCAAATTAAAGATATGGCATCTAACATACAAGACTCTACAAGACCTGAAACACTCAGAGATAGAAGCCATACTTGAGCTCATTGAGAAGAGGAATGAGAACAGCAAGAGTCTGTTTGATGACTTGAGGAATGGCCAATCTTCAAGGCTACCAGAAGTGATCAAGAAGCCATGGACAATCATTTATCAGTCTGGTACCAGAATTGAAGACATCAAGCAATTGGTCATTCCCCATGATCTCACCCCTAAAAATCACAGACTGATCATTGCTATCATTGATCAATTACAGAAGAAGGTAGGAGCCAGAAATGCTGAAGAAATTGAGGCACTGCACATCCTCAGAACTTTTATAGCAACTGGTGAAATTCCAGAGATGGCTCAACCTAGGAGAAATAAGGATGATGATTCTGAAGACAAAGGTGATGGGAGGAGAAGACATCACAGGAGAGATAAGGGTGATGAAAACAAGAAGAAGAAAGGTGACAAGGATAAGAAGAATGATGATGACCAAGGAAGAGTCTCTGAGAGGAAGATTGGAAAACAGCAAGCCTTAGGCATTGCTAGCAGTAACCTCACCACAACACAAGACTCTAAGTCTAGGGTGAATACTGTTAGTGGTGACCTAGCAAAATCTACATCTATGGCTTCTGCAACTGTTTTGCCACCTCAAGAAGAGAAGAAGATTCAAATCAATAAACCATGTGTATGTTTCAGAAAGCAAACTGCTAATGGAATACTACTATGGTCTACCAACAAAGGTCAAAGATTTCTGCCAAGCAACCATGTCAAGAGGATGAAATTTAAACATGTTGCAAGAAAGGTGAAGTTATCCAAATCTAAGACACTGACAATTATCCCAGGATTAAACCTACCACCTCTGGATGAAAGCTATGATGAAGACCAACTGCAGTTTCTATGGGCTCAAAGAATCTATCATGTTGCCATTGTTGATGATTTTCTTGAAGTTAAGTATTCTGATGGAAGACAGAAGAAATTCAGACAAGGAACATGCCAGCACTGGGGCAGGCTGTATGACATAGAAAGGATAATTGCAATGTTGGATTCTGAAGACAGAGTGGAAAGGGTGTGGAAGCTGGAGTTAATTGACTTTGTCAAAATGAAAAGAGATCATCAGGCAGAAATGAGAAAGAACAGTGAAAAGCTTCTAAAGAAAAGGGAGGAGGAGTTTGCTGCAATGGAAGCTAAGGCTGATGAGTTGAGAGCTATGGGTCTGTGCAGAGTCAAGTTTAATCCTTATATCATTGAGTACAAGAAATATGGTAGAAATGTGAAGATTAGAATGGACTACATCAGTTCCTACTCTGAGAAACAGCTAAATTAAATGAAGTGCTCAGGGATTTATCAGGCTCTCCTCTAATTGAAGAACTCACTGCAATGGAAGATATCATTCTTGCCATGGAAGAAATTACAAAGAAGAAAGCCAAAGAAGCTGAAGATAGGATGAAAAATGAGAATCTGCAAGCCAAAGCTCAAGAGATGAATCCAAAAGGATATGGCTAAGCAGTTCCTCATAACTTGTAAGAATTCTTCTATGTAATTCCTTCAATCAAATTCATACCTGTACTTTTAAAAGCTTTATCTTTATGTATGTTAGGCTTGTTATCAGACATGAAATTGTGACTAAGGGTCTCACTCACAATTTGGGGGAGATTGTTAGTTACAGTGGCATGCCTGTACACATCTAATAACAAGCCTAATTGTTTGTAATGCTTTGCATTACTTACATGACCTCTTAACTGAGGGAACCTCTAGTTGTAGAGTTTCTGTTTGTATTGTACTTGTAGTAGGCATCAAATCCTAGTCGTGTAACTGTACTTATAGAGTCTAGAATAATGCTTGAAAGAAGTTCCAAGGTTCATGCCTCAAGCAAGGAGTTAAAGACTGTCAAATAATCACAGTTGGGATTTGAAGAAATGAAGAATTTGCCTAAGTACCAATTCGAGAAGTATATTTGTCTATTCGAGAAGTCCAGCATTCGAGAAGTCAGGGATTCGATATCTCAAGACACTATTCGATATCTCTGAATACACTGTTCGATATCTCAGAGATTCGATATGTCTACTACTCTATTCGAGAACTCAAGAAGTCAACAAGTCAAGATGGTATTCGAGTTCTCAAAAGAGTCAACAAGTCAAAGTTTCATTCGATATCTCAAGGACTCAGAAAGCTATTCGATATCTCGAGGATTCGATAAGTCAAATGTTCTATTCGACAACTCAAGGAATCCTGATGAAAAAGAGCTATTCGAGAAGTAATTCGATATGTCAATATAACAGTATTCGAGAACTCAGAGTTATCGATCAAGTCAATTCTAGTTCTCGAATCACTTACTTAGTCACTTCTTGAATACATTCTTGGAGACAAAATACTGAAGAAATTGTACAAGTCAGAAACCTGCAACAAGCCAATGCACTTTATGGACCACAATCTGTAACGTGCTCTTGAAAGCCTACAAGGAAGCTTGGAGAGATATAGAAGAGACAAGGAGCTAAAGAAGTGGATCTAAACAGGCTTTGCAAAGTCAAATCTGTAACCGTTTGGACGCTTACTCAAAAAGGATAGACAGACTAGAAAGTAATTTGTTTAGCTACCTTATTTGCAGTAAGTAGGCTGTATCCATGTTCTATAAGGACACAGCCTCACTTCATAACTTAGTAACTTTTTTTGTGAGTCAAGTTTTTCATACACTGTAAGCTATATCTCTCTGAGAAAAACGAAGCTGAGAATACTACCATTTGTATTCACAGATTGTAGTAACCTTTATCTAATAATACATTAGATTAAAGTGATATTGTGTCTTGTGTTGTTTCTTTATCCGCACCTTCACTTCTACACACACAGGCACTTATCTGCTACATAGACTCAATCCAAGAAAAGTTCAAGAATCCATTCACCCCCCCTCTGTATTCTTTTACCGTATTCAATACTCAACAAGGGCTACCGCCCTCCAGGAAGAGGTAGACCGGTTATTGAAGGCTGGTTTGATCAAAGAATCCTTCTACCCAACATGGCTAGCAAACCCAGTACTGGTCCGGAAGCCTAATGGGAAATGGAGGACATGTGTTGACTTTACTGATCTAAATAAGGCATGCCCTAAGGATAGCTTCCCGCTACCCAGAATTGATCAATTGGTGGATGCCACGGTAGGCCATGCTTTGCTAAGTTTCATGGATGCCTACTCCGGATATAACCAGATACCGATGTATGAACCGGACCAGGAGCATACCAGCTTCATAACTGATAGGGGACTGTACTGTTATGTGGGGATGTCATTTGGGCTATTGAATGCCAGGGCTACCTATCAGAGGTTGGTAAACATGATGTTTAAAGAACAGATTGGTAAGACTATGGAAGTCTATGTTGACGATATGTTGGTCAAATCAAAGGTGGCAGCCGACCATGTGTTGCACCTATCTGAGATGTTTGATATCCTAAGGAAGTACCGGATGAAGCTGAACCCCCAAAAGTGTGTTTTTGGTGTGGAGTCTGGAAAATTTCTTGGATTCATTGTGAACCACATAGGGATTGAGGCAAACCCTGCCAAAATCAAAGCATGGCTGGAACTGAGGTCCCCAAGGAATGTAAAAGAAGTCCAAGGGCTTACCGGAAGGGTAGCAGCCCTAAATAGATTCGTATCTCGGTCTTCCGACAAATGCAAGGAGTTTTTCAAGGCTATCAAGAAGGGTCAAAACTTTGAATGGACCCAGAATGTGAGGAAGCCTTCAAGAAACTAAAAGAACAGCTGGGAAGCCCACCATTGCTCTCCAAACCCTTGGAAGGTGAGGTACTCATTTTATATTTAGCTGTTTCTGAATACTCTATAAGTGCTGTGTTGATCTGGGAGGAAGAACAAGTACAATACCCGGTATAATATGTGAGCAAAAGGCTGCTGGATGCGGAAACCCGGTATCCCAGCATGGAAAAGCTAGCATATGCTCTAATATTGGCTTCCAGGAAGCTAAGGCCTTACTTTCAGGCCCATAAAATTGAAGTTAGAACATCCTTCCTGCTAAGGCAAGTGATGCACAAGCCGGAAGCCTCCGGTAGAATGATGAAATGGGCTGTCGAGCTAGGACAGTTTGAAATAGATTACAAGCCCCGAACTGCTATTAAAGGCCAAGCACTGGCCGATTTCTTACTGGAGTTTCCTCCTGATTTTGAGGTTACCGGAGAAGATTGTACCCCGGTATCCCCAGTTACCGAAGGGGATGCCGAAAGCCCCCAATTATGGTGGAACCTGTATGTTGATGGAGCAGTAAATAATAATGGGGGAGGTGCAGGAATAGAGTTGGTAAGCCCAGAGGGGCACCGAATTCAGAGTGCCATACACTTTGGCTTCCAGGCTACCAACAATGATGCAGAGTATGAGGCCCTGATTGCTGGCTTGAAACTGGCTCTGGAAATGAAGGTAGAATACCTAAATGTGTTTAGTGACTCTATTCTGATTGTGTGGCAAATTAAAGGAAGCTTCCAGAGTCGAGGCCCCCGCACTGAACTCTACATGAGGTATGCCCAAGAACTTATCAGTAGGTTCAAATTGCTAAATCTAAATCAAATCCCAAGGGTGGAAAATGCCAATGCTGATGCCCTTTCCAAGTTGGGATCCCAAAAAGAAGCTGTCCTGTAAGGGGTGATACCCCTTGAAGTGCAACTCCAACCAAGTATCCATCGAGAGGAGACTATGGAAATAGAATCTTCAATGGAAAGCCAATGGACAACCCCAATACGTGAGTATATCACCAAGGGGACACTTCCGGAAGACAAAGATGAAGCTCGGAAACTCAAATATAAGGCTGCCCGTTATGTGATCTATGATGGCATCCTATACAAGAGGGGTTTTAATCAACCTCTACTTAAGTGCATATCTGGAAATGAATGTGAATACATCCTAAGGTAAATTCATGAAGGCATTTGTGGCAACCACTCGGGGGGTACCTCCCTGGCCCACAAAATTCTCCGACAGGGCTACTACTGGCCTACCATGAAAACTGATGCTTATGACTTTGCTAAAGCTTGTGATCAATGCCAAAGGTTTGCTAACTTCAATAGCAACCAAGCTGTGGAACTAAGACCCATTGGAAGCCCCTGGCCCTTTGCAATATGGGGGATTGACCTGATTGGGGAGCTTCCCAAAGGCAGAGGTGGTGTGAAATATGCCGTAGTAGCCGTTGACTACTTTACCAAATGGGCAGAGGCGGAACCTCTAGCTACCATCACTGCCTGTAAGCTGAAGGAATTTGTGAAGCGAGCCGTTATATGTAGATACGGGGTACCGTACAAGCTGATCTCAGACAATGGCAAGCAATTTGATAGTAGAGAGATGGGAAGTCTATGTGAGGACTTAGAGATAAAGAAAGATTTTTCAGCCGTTTGCCACCCCCAGAGCAATGGGCAGACGGAAGCTGTGAATAAAATCATCATGCACACTCTAAAAGCCAAGTTGGAAGATAAAAAGGGAAACTGGCCAGAGGAGCTTCCAATGGTCTTGTGGTCTTACAACACCACTCCCAGGTCCACAACCGGAGAGTCTCCCTTTGCTCTAACCTATGGCTGTGAAGCTATGGTCCCAGTGAAAGTTGGGACAGGGTCCTACCGGAGGGACAATTTTAATCAAGAATCAAATGAAATAAATCAGAGGCTGGCCCTAGATATGGTAGAGGAAAACCGGGCTACCGCCCAGCTGAAACTTGCGGCTTACCAGCAGAGGACCCACAAATACTACAACAACAAGGTACGCCCTCGACCCCTCAAGGTTGGCGACCTAGTACTGAGGAGAATGATGCCCAATATGCGGGTTCCCGGGCACGGGGCCTTTGGAGCAAATTGGGAAGGGCCTTACAAAATAAAGTCTATCTTTTGGGAAGACACTTACCACCTTGAAGACATGGATGGGAACACTATTCCCCGTGCTTGGAATGCCGAGCATCTAAAAAAGTACTATCAGTAAGACTCTTTTCAGAGCAAACGTAGGCCTCTTTCAGGCTTAGGATGAATAAAGGCAACCTACTAGTTGTGGTTGCGTCATTTCCCTTTCAGTTCTTAGGATTTCATGATTTTCAATAGATGCCGGGGGGTAGTGGATGCACACCCCGTCTGGATGAAATTTGATGTAATCGTACTCTTTGATTTTCAGTAAAAGTAGAAGTTGATTGTTTCCTTTTACATTTATCACTTATAAATATTTTCAGAAAGATATGTAAGACCAACAAGCATAGTTCTACATGGCAGCCAGGCTACCATCCAGAACTAGGGGGGTAGTAGTGGATACACCTCTCAGCTTAACAGGTTGAAATTATTAGAATTTTAAAATTTTCATTACCAGACATGTACAGAACCTTGAGTGGTTCACATGGCTTACTTGGTTACCAGGGCATGTATGGAACCCTGTTCGGCATACATGGTTCCCTTCATTACTTGGGCTGGTGTGGTACCC
Organism: Kitagawia praeruptora; assembly: GCA_037693485.1. Taxonomy (NCBI): domain Eukaryota; kingdom Viridiplantae; phylum Streptophyta; class Magnoliopsida; order Apiales; family Apiaceae; genus Kitagawia; species Kitagawia praeruptora. Next base: position 90,553,861 of record CM075347.1, on the reverse strand, counting down.
TGATTAGCACACTTAGATCCCCTCAACACCAGACATGTACGGAACCTTGAGTGGTTCACATGGCTTACTTGGTTATCAGGGCTTGTATGGAACCCTGTTCGGCATACATGGTTCCCTTCATTATTTGGGCTTGTGTGGTACCCTGTTCGACACACTTGGATCCCTTCATTACAAGACATCTTTGGGGGATTGGCCTACATGGCATCACCACACATGACTTATTAAATGACTGGGGCTCCTAGAACAAAGGTTTCCAGGCTGAGCCTCCGGTACCCAGGCTACCGGATAGGGGCTACCGGCCATGGGGCTCCCGGAGTCAGGTTCCCGCCTTCGGGCTTCCAGATGCTATAGGGATACCGGACGGCACCCTCACACCCACAATGACAACCGAGCAGACAAAGGTACAAGTAGTCTATCAGTTCTGTGGCCACCTATCCGGGTATGTGTTGCCATGTTACTCTTTTACACTTCTACATTGCGATATCATTCTATCGTTCTTATTTTGATTCATGATCTAATATCTATTTAATCAACATATATATGACATATATCCTCTGAGAACTTGTACAAGCTTGTTTTAGGATTAGTCAAGAGAGTCATTTTACCAGATAGAATTCGATGGTGGCGTTTAATTATGCACTATTTTAAGTTATCGTAATACCTTTCTTACTTAGCGTATTGGTACCCTAGAGAATGAGTAAAATGGGGGTTTGATGAGTAAGAATTATTAAGTCCAAGTTGGTTCTCGTTGTATAATCAGAAATGATGCGACAGCTATACCTACTACAGAAAAACCAGATAATAAAACAAACATGCATTGCGTTGACAGAACAAGTTCAAAGATATCGAGGCCTACGACCATAGGACGATTAAAGTTACTAAATTTAAGATTACATCTGTGGAGCATTATAGGAGCCCACCCCCTTGATTAAAACCAAATGTTCATAAACCGGCATAATAAAAAGATCAAGGTGATTGGAAAAAGATGATTTAGGAGGATGAGGGATCTTTAATAGCCTCGGAACTAGGGGAATCTTCAACAGGGTCCACCTTTTTGGTGGAATCACCTGGAGCCACCTCGACCGCCTCTGCGGGAGCATCAACCCTGGTATCCTGAGTATCCTTAGCCATATCTTTCAGAGTATCGGACGGCGTGGGGGGTCACCTTCGCAGCGGAGGGCTGAGACTTGATAGCTTCCGCTTTAAACCTCTCCACCTGCTTCACGGCATCCTCGCCCAGAAGGGTCCAATCCAGGTTCGGCATCACCTTCCAAGTAGATTTCATGTAATCCTGAACCCCCTTAGCAAACCCCAGCTTGTACCTCTCGGGAAGCACCTCTTTTAACTTCTTTACAGAGGCCTGGAGGGTATCCACTTGTAGCTGCAGCTCCGCAACCTCGGTGGCATGGGATGCCACCATCCCCTCTTTATCCTTATCTTGATCGTAAACCAACCTTCCCAGCTTGTTCTTCTCCTTCGTGATAGCTGAAACTTCACCCTTCAACTTCTTGGTAACATCAACCAGTTTTTTCTTTTCTTCTGCTGCGACATCAAGATCAAACTTCATCTGCTTCAATTCTTCCTTCAGTTTCATATCCCCCCGGGTAGCCGCCACCAGCTGGCCACTAATTCGCAATTGGTGGAATAAACTTTCTCCCGAAGAGAACAGCATGGCACGCCCAGCATCCGAGGTCTTGAGCTTGGACCAGCCAGAGATAACCTCTAGAGGTATTTGCCCATCTGTCAGCTTGTGGAATTGCTGAACCTCTTGAGAGATGCCGGCCGGCTGAGGCACTTTGGCTCTTTTAGCAGACCTGGTCTCAGGGGTGGAAGCCAAACTACCGGTAGCCTGTGAGAATCTTCGCTTGTCGGCAGGAGTAGACCCAGTTTTGCCTAAAGAAGGAGCCTTGGCCTGAGAAATAGGGGTGGCATTAATTGGTGGATCAAGTGCCATCAGCTCGTCTTCTGGGAACAGATCCTCGTACTTCTCCGAAGGCTGTACGAAGGACGGAACAGTGCCAGACATACCTGAAATGACAGAATATTCAAAATGTTATAAATAGCAATGTACATGTATAAAGAAAAACATGGATAAAGTGCCTAATTACATGATAAACAGTAATTACTATGCAACTAACATACGCATGGAAGCCCATAAGACTGTGGGTAACAAAGAAAATAAGTAAGGCATAATAGCTACAAAGACACACGAAAATTGCGGATATAGAAAGCAGGAGCCTGGGTTACCAGGGCTAGAGTGGTGGGAAACCCTCTTTTTCTTTCGGCTGGTACCCTGTGCCTCAAGTTCTGTGCCAGACCCTTCCTCAACCTTCACCCCTTGGACCGGGGATGAGGGAGCCATGGGCATTGAGAACCCTAACCTCACCAGGGTATCCGGGGTCAGCAGACTTTCACCATCTCCTAAGTCGGCGGCTAACCTCATAATTTTCCTAGCCCTCTTCTCCTCAATCCCCTCGAGAGAAGTTTGTGTTGGGATCCCTAAATGATATAATAAACAATAAAAAGGAGAAAAGGGTTATATCAAGATTCAACCAGATAAAGGTTACCAGTAATGTACGAGGGTACCGAGTGTTTACCCGGAGTTAGATTCCACTCTTTTCTCACTTCTTCACACTCATAACAATATAAAAACATCTCCAGCCAGTCATACATCCCACGTTTATTTCCCTTAATACATCCCCCTTGCTTGTCATTCCAGGAGGTAAGGTAAAAGATACCTATCTTCCTCCCCACACCATTCAATTGATAAAAATACCCCAGTTCCCGGGCAGTGAGAGGAACGGAAAAAACTTGGTCATAAAGGATGTACATACAGGCTGCCACCCTGAAAGAATTGGGGGTCAGCTGCATAGGTGCAATTTCATAGAAGGCGAGCAACTCAACAAAAAATGGATGCAGGGGAAAAGAGAACCCAAGCTTAAAGAACGAAGCGGATAGGACTGCACTGGGTATAGATTGGTCAGGTTCGAAGTTATCAAACCTGTGGCACCTTTCACCATCACTGGGTATCACCAGGCCACACCCCGGGTTGCACAACTCAAGCAGCCTAGCAAGTCTATCAGTATTCATAGTAGAATCTAAATTTTCACAGGATGGAACGAAGCCTGCAGGGACATGGGGCTTCCGTTCAATCTCCATCACCAATCCCTCATCAAATTTCTCTTCTTCATCCTGTAAGTCTTTGTTATGAAAAAATGGCTGCTCAGCCTCATTCCCGAATCCCCCGTCAAACTTTTCTTCCTCATCCGTGTTTGAACTCAGATAAATCCTATCAATACCCTCATTATTAAAGTTTGACGAACCAGCCTCTAGGGAGGGGTCGAGATACCTACTTATAATCTCAGCCTCAAGTGGATTTATGACTTCAACTCGGGAACGTGTCCGAGAACTAACGAATAGCTTGGATTGCAACAAGGGTTGACGTAAGAGCACATCGTTAAGGTGGGTTGACTCAGAATCTGAGGGCTCACCAGAGACGGGCGACAAGTTTCCCACATGCCGTGATGAGCCTCTCGAGATGGACGAGGTAGACATCTGCAACCACAGGGAGGAAGCAGATTAGAAGGAGGGTTCGTGATTGAATCACTAAAGGTTGGAAAAAGTAAAGATTATCAACAATCGACTCGGTGACACCCATGGTAACCCTTGGGGTGCCAGGCTAAATTAAAAGTAAGTCAGGGCTCGGGGGGGGTAGCTACCGGTCTACTAACCAAATACTATGGTGACAAGGTTATCCAACCAGTACAAAAAGAAAGGTGTTGACTCGAAAGTATTGTTAACATGCCCAAATCGACGAAGTGTATATAATCGGTTGACAAGATAGGCTTAAAACAGCACGATCCGGTGAGGGCAAGTATCAAACATGTTACAAGCATATAAAAGAGTGATCAAAGGGGCAACCGGAGTATGAGTCACCTCAAATTCTTTTTTCACATATGTCGTAAATAGAGATTCATACATGCATTCTATTATTGAGGATAAAGCATATGGATCTAATCTAGATACGATTCAAGAATTAAGAGAAATAGCAAGAATCTGCAATTGGAAGTATTCGATTCAGATAAATAAAAATAAAATGACATACAATGGCTACCGAAGTCATAGATCGGCCGTCATTCAAGAACATGAACAAACGAGAACATACAGAAACAGACATACAAAAGGCACAATCAGATATTTACATGAGATTTCTATGCACGGTGACCGCATTAATTAAAGAAAGTAAGTCATGGAGATTGAATACTTACTTGAGTAAGTTGAGGGGGTGAGTATATGGGCGACTTAGCCTTCGCCGGAGAAGCTTTCGCTGGAAGCCTTAAGAAATCCTTTGCTTACAAGAAAGGAAGTGTTGAGCGAGGATAAGAAAAAAAGTGAAAAGGCTGAGATATTAGATGGTATATAGAGAAGGGGGTCAAAGAGGCGTGTTTGCCTTGGCCAATGAATGTGGCACAGAAAACGAGACGGGGTGGGAAACGTCTTTTACATGGAAAATGGTTTATCTCTTGCAATTATCTCTGTGAAAACGGTAGAATCCTAGCCTGTTTTTCCCTCCTCAATAATTTTTATTTTATTTCTAGAGAATTAAAATTTACTTACCCTCAGATGCGTAAAATACGAGGCTTCCGCTTCTATTCTGATTGGAGCTTCTGTAGCACAATTACGAGAGCTACCAATTATAAACATCAGAATTAGCCCCAACTTCATGATTAAGAGTTTTCAATATTGACATGTGGTGTTGATTTAGCAAGATAGCAAAAAGACGAATTTTCTTAGCAATCGGCACCCCGTGGATAATAAGGTTCCCCTCGCACACAGTGCTTCAGGGAACCGGGGGGTAGTTGTTGTGACCAAAATCTCGCATGGGTTAGATTTAGGCCCACTAGAGGATTAGGGTCCAGATCCATGAAGAGAATGAGTAATCTGTCAGGTTTCCGGAGGCCTACGGTAGCCCTAGGGGTTACCATGTACACTGCAGCACGGGAACGCATGACTAAGGGTCTCAAGGTATCCCCTTGAGGATAACCTATAACTATTATCAGTCATCCAGTAGAGCTTCCAGAGTAGCTTCCGTGATAGGGGTTACCGGAGGGGGTACCGGAGCCAGGCTACCGGGCGGTACCCCCAGCTTCCGCCGGAAGCCTGATTAGGCTGCCAATACAGATAAGGCATGCCTCCTATTTTTAGGAACACGTCTATATCATCTAAAAACACTCTCAAACAGATAAACATTCAGTTATTTGAGGATATATGTCATATATACTTGATAAATGATACAAAATCATGATAAATGCTAGAGATAATCATTCTATGTTACCTAAACTGCTTGGTAACCTGATTATACACATCATACTCGATTATTATCAGAAATAACAGTCATTATCCCACTGGAGAGAGGATAACTCATGATAAACAAACGATCATATCATTCAAGAACTACATCGGGGCTTGATCCACTATAAATAGTGGTATGTAGGCAGTTTACGGGATCTTCTTCGACACTTTACACTCCTTGAGTAGCTAGAGCACGTGCACTCTGGTGTGACACAGTCAAATTAGGGTTCTTGGCTGGCCAACATTTGGTCCTTGAGTTCTCATCCCGTAGATTCAGTCCGATCCTTCTGAGGAACCACATCCCGTGTTCTTCGGTAACCCTAGTCGTGAGCCTTCCCGGGCGGCTAGCCATTGATCTTCAACCACGAGCCTTTCTGGGTGGTTGGACGATTCCTTGTTTATTGGCGCTATTCCAGCACGAGGCCTCATAATCTGTTGTGCTAAAATCCTCCCACAACAATATCAATCCTACACTTCTGGACGCTTACAATCAAGGTACCAATTTTCTAATATTTTTTTATTAATTTTAATATTAACTTTTAAATAGTTACCACATAAGGATGTCACACATTGCTTATTAGAATTTATGTTATTGATTCAGATAGAGGAATAAAAGATATGCGAGCACCTAATTATATTATTAATCGTCGAAATCAATTTGATCATCGCATTACAGAGACACCAGAATCTGCCCAAAAGAATGAAAATAGCCGACGTGTGATTGTGAATATACCAGATATTGATGAACTTGATATACCGCGTCCAGGTTCAATAATATGTTTTGGTGTACATAATTTAAGCATAACATACAGGCAAGGCAATTTCTAATTTTCTGTTTGTGTTTGTGTTCTTTGTAGAATGGTATCCTACATCTGGTATTTTAGGTGAAAAAACTAAGACACATCCATCATCAAGTTCCAAAGGAAAAAATTTAATGAATAATTTCAATGTTGCTGAAAATGATTTAGATGACAAAAATAAAAATTATGATGCTATGGTGTCCGGTAAGGGATTTAAGCACAATGTCTTCTATTACTATGCTCAACTAATGGCCAAACTTTGCATAATTGTCTCTTAATAATATGAATTTTTTTTACCATAGATGTTGATGTAGAGGTTTGGAAGGGATATATGGACCTTGGAAAGCCAACAAAGATTTGCCAAAAGTGTAAGGCACAAATGTGGAATGAAGAACAAAATAATAAATCTTCAAAGAACAGTGTGGCAACATTCTCAATATGCTGCAAAGATGGCCAGGTACAACTTCCTAAAGAGAGGCCACCTCCTCCTTTCTTAGCTTCTCTTCTATCTGGAGGTGAAAAAACCAAACACTATTTGAAGAATATTCAGACATACAATTCACTATTCCAATTTACCTCAATGGAAGGGAAAATTGATAGAAAGTTAAACAATGGTGGAGGCCCATATTGTTTTAAATTAAATGTCAAAATTACCATTTCATTGGTAGCCTCAAACCAAAGGAAGGTGAGACGCCTAAATTTTGCCAGCTCTATATCTATGATACCGAAAATGAAATACAGAATCGGATGAATGCAGTTCCTGGGTCAGATGAACTTGATCCTGAAATTGTAGAGGGGTTGTTAAGGATGTTGGACAATGACAATAAATTGGCAGAAGGCTTTCGAATGGCCCGCGATCGATTTCAAGTGCAAGATCCCGATGAGTTCAGCTTGCTTTTAGTTTCTTCTAAATCAGCATCTGGAAGACCAAATCAGATTGGATCTTCAAATGAGGTTGCAGCGTTAATTGTCGGAGATGATGAGGATGCTGATTCATTTAGGGATATAATAGTGGAAACCAAACAGGGATTTCTTAAAAGGGTTTTTGAGACATTTAAACATTTTATGCAACTACAATATCCCTTGCTCTTTCCCTACGGTAATGATGGTTTTCACGTTGACATTTCTTTGAATTCTAAACCACGCAAAATCGCTACCGAGACATCAAATGATAACTTTCCAGATGAAGCTCGACACAGAACTACAGTGATAATGAGAGAATTCTATGCATACAAGTTGATGATACGTCCTGACGAAGGTACAAAAATTAAAATATTACAACTTAACTCAACATTTCAATTGATTATTCTTGCATGAAAAAAAATATGAGCTACTGATACATTTTGCTTTACATATCTAACTACTGATTAAATTTTAGTTAAAACACAATGTTTATGTTTATTATAAGAGCAATTTAAAAGAGTAAATTAAATTACTCTTTAGTTATATCTCTTGTGTATATACCCATATATCTCTTCCACATGTGCAAATATGTTATGCTTTAATCTTCATATATTTGTACACGGAATTCTAATATTTGAATCCATATTTAGGTATGACTCTACATCTTGGTGGTCGATTATGGCAACAATTTGTTGTCGATGCTTTCGCAACAGTTGACCAATATAGGTTGGACTGGATAAGGACACATCAACATGTCATACGATCTGATTTGTACAAAAATGTCCGAGATTTTATAAGAAAATGTAACACCCCCAGATCCAGGGTCAGGGATCTGGTCGTTACGGTCTCAATATCCAACCACAAAACCAACATAATTTAAATTACAACCTTGTGACCCAAAACAACAACATAAAACACACCCGTTATAGTCCCAGAGATGAAATCAGAGTAACCAATCAATATTATTAATCACAAGTTTGAGTTCTTACAACCCAAAGAATTACAATTGTACAATTACATACTCTTTGCCATCCATTAATAGATACCATAATATAAATACATTTGAGGCTCAATTGCTAACAACTAGCCTACCAGTAGTTGCATCCTCAACAACGGTAGCCAAGACCTTAGCGGTAAACCTCTGATGGTTGACACCTGCTTACGCTGTGTGCGCCTTGCGCGGCCATCTGATCTAGCTGTTGTTGTAATATAAATAAATAAAGCAAGGGTGAGCAATAGCCCACCAAAAATACAATTGAACGACAATAATATATGACAGTTCAAAATATCTTTGAAACCATATGCCATGCATTAACGATGTAGTACCAATATAAGGTATGAGATGAAGTTACAAGGTAACTCAAAAATATATTTGTTTTGAATAAATATCTGCTATGCAAAAGATAAGCAAGATATTCTTAATTATCATAAAAGAGGAACTTGTAGGAAAAATATTGCAATTCCGGTTTCAACACTTTTTCACCTTGCCAACACCAACAGTGTTGCAGAAATTTCTTACTTTTAGAAGATGAACTAATACGGGAGCATTGCCGCGCCAGATGCCCTGACGTTTACGATGATCAGTCGTATGTCATGCATCTCATCAGTCGTTCTCTACATGTAGAAGGTAGCTCCGACGGAATTACTTAACTACCGCCCTCTGGAACTCCTCAGCCAACGGTGGGGCTATTGCTGGACCGGCGCCACTCGGCCACTTACGCGTCTCCTAGTTCGAATATCATCCATGACTCTGAAACGTAAAGTTCGTTCCCCTTTTTCCCCAAGTATAACACTTGTTGATAGGACTCCACAAAGTAGTCGTATCTAATTGGAAAGGAAAATTCACCAATATTTCCCAAGCTGATGCTTGTTAATGGATATAAACTTGTTACATCAATCATACCCCTCGAGCGTTGAGGAGGTAACCAAAAGACTCATATCGATGCTTGAAAGAATCAAGATGTGAGTGACAAGATAGTTTTAGCAAGTATAGGACCGGGCAGTCCAATAAATAACATCTCCAAGTGAGGTCCCCTTATATAATTTTTTGGAAGTTGAGCGAGTATTTAAATCTTCTTATAAGATAGATTTAAACGAAAATAAAGTTTTGGGGACCTCCCCTTGATAAAATAGTCATAAAAGACTTTGAAATATTTTACATAATATCTGAAGGTGAAGGATAACCTTTGAATAATATAAATCATTACAAAAAGAATTCAAAAGAATTTTATTAAATATTCCAAGAATATTTATTAAGTCAATAATAATTACGGAATATTATTAAATCATAATATTTCTCGTAAGTAATCCTCGAATGAATATATAGAATTATTTATTAAATAAATCTCTTCTTAAATGAATATTTAAAATAATATTCATTGAATAAATAAACTTAAATAAATATTTAAAATAATATTTACTGACTAAATCAAACCTTAAATGAATATTTGAAAATAATATTCATTTGACAAATAACGTTCCAAATGAATATCCAAAATAATATTCATTTCACAATTAATATTCCAAATGAATATCCGAATAATGTTCATTTAGTAATCAAAACTTTAAAGAAATATTCAAAACAATATTCCATAAGTAATTAGAACTTCAACTGAATATTTTAAAATAATATTCGTTAAGTAAATAAAACCTTAAACGAATATTCAAATAATATTCATTTAATAAATACTATTCTAAATGAATATCCAATTAATATTCATTTAGTAATCAATACTCTCAAGGAATATTTGAAATAATGTTCCTTAAGTAATTAGAATTTCAAAGAAATATCTTAAAGTAATATTCATTGAATAGATAAAACCTTAAATGAATATTCGAAAGTAATATTCATTTAATAAACAATATTCTAAATGAATCTTGAAATAATATTCATGAAATAATCAAACTCTAAATGAATATTCGAAATAATATTCATTTAATATCTCTCGACTGAGATGATACTCAAATAACATTTCTCGAAAGATTTCCAAGTAAATAATACTTTATGGAAATATAATTAATGTTTAATAATAACATTCCTCAAACGGAATACTAATCTGTCGTTGGAATCCCTCCGGGTTTCCAAGACTACATCTATATCTCAAAATACCGACTCCCGGTCTACATTTAAAGAATGAATATCACATGCCCTTCACTAAGGGTCTTAACCAAAGGTCCGGCTTATACTGATATATCGTATCTAATCTATAAGCCAATATCAATTCAGGGAACAAGTATTGCAATATAACTTGAAAGTAGACATGCATGCTATGGCATATGTATACAACAATCATCATATATATATTATCACAACAACAGTTCCAAGTATTGGAAACTTGCCTGGAAATCGAGTACGAGTAGGGGTAGTAGTAGCGTGTCCCGGGTCAGCCTGATGATCTATAATTAGCCAAGGCATTCGGGATTAATCACTTAACACCTTTCAAAAGGTTACGCATAAACTTTACTTAAATCGAAACACGTTTTCAAGTCGTTTCGTTATACCCCTTTAATTCACTCTTACTATTGCTTTTATTACCCGATACTTGTTCGTTACTAAAGCATGACATTACACTTACATATGGTAAGTATTTAAATCGTATAAGTTTTAAAGTCGAAAGATTAGACCTCGATATTTATCGATCGTTTTCTAAGTGGTTTACCGAAGTTATAACCAAGTATACCTCTTAGGGGTACTTTCGTACTTAACCTAGATTCGAACATTTTTATAAAATCGGAAAACGATCCATTTGACATGCGGTCTTCTCCCACACCTTCCTTTTTATCTCTATTATTTAATTATTAAGATTCGCCACTGATTTCGCAATATTAAAGGGATCCAATTTCGGTTACGAACCTTTGATTACGGTTCCGAACCACTTTTACGAATTTAATCATAACTCCTAAACCGTAAGTCCGTTTCATGCGATCTTTATATCAAAACGAAGCTCATAACATAATATAGCTAATCATGGCAAAAGTCGAAGCTAATCAGTGAGTTATAGCTTCTGCCAAATTCGTGTTCTTAAGGTTAACGAAATTTCGGCATTACGACGGCTATAAATCGAATATATCTAAATTCCAAACCCTCCAATAATCAAGGTATCCATCCCAAACAACATATACATGATATATCACCATGAACTGAGGCCAAGAAATGCCTTTCCGTTCATCTAAACTATTTTTAACATTTATCAAATCTAAATCACAATCATGCTTATAATCATGCTAATATCACATCTTATACTAAAACCCATCAAGAGCATGCAAAATCTCAAGGTAAAGTCTAGGGTTTCAAGTTGCTATACCTTCCTTGGAGTATGATCTAGCCTCACTATGCTTGGTATGATCCTTAGAGGTGCTTAAGCTTGCTAAATCAACCATGAAAAACAAGAAAAAACAAGATTAGTTCATAGAATCACTATTCACCCTCCTCTTGGATGAATTCTTTGAAAATGGAAACAAAGGTGTTTGGCTTTGAAATTTTTAGGAGATCACTTTTATGAATTATGGAACTCACCATAAAAATTACAAGGTCAAGTGATGGTTGGAAGCTTGATTTTTGTTTTGGAATTTAAGGAAGGGCCGAATGGTGTTTAAAGGGGGGGGGGAGAGTATTTGCCTTGGTTGCTCTTTCAATATAGCATAAAGTGAAGAGTTTAAGATAATATCTCATCTTAAGGCTACTTTATTAAAGTAGTGTGGTGTTGGATGAGGATTTACCATGACAAGTGTTGATCATTGGATGGTTAAGGCTTAACCAAGTGGTTTGTTTTCTAAGTACTTAGTTGATCTCTAAGGGTTCTAGTTAGTCTTGTAACTAGAATGGTTACTAGATATTTTCTAGTAGCTTGCTCAAGACTCTTGCTTCCTCTGCTTGTTTCTTTGTCCGTTTATTGCTTAATTCGTTGATCGTTCGAGGGAATAACTCATTCGTTTCTAGTTAGGGTTTTACCGAAAACCTTCTTAATATTTATTATACTATTCCTCATCTTTCTTAATACTTCTCGAATTTAAAATCCTTAAATTCCTTTTATAATTCCTTATGTCTTGCAGTGTCCAGGGAATTCTTGGAGAAAATAAAAGTGCTCTTTTTCTGAATCTGACAGCTTTTACATACACTTATTTTCTTCCGGGATCACTAATACGAACTCAGAAATCCGTTCCGAATACCGGGTATAACATTATTATAATAATATTCCAAATTCCACCAAAATCACTATTCATCACTTATTTTTATTTAATTCCTATAATTAGGAAAATGAACCTGGTTCACCCTCGAGTGTTCCTTAACCTTTTTACGGAACCGCTGGGCTTATAATAGATATTGATTTGGATGACATGAGGGTATCTATTTCTCTCTAGGGAATCTTATCTTAACTTTCTAGGAGATAGATTATTCTAATCTAAGTTATCACCCAATAGCATCCTTCAGGCCATATAACCTGGGAATATATATCCTTTCATTATTCATCCTTTAAAGCCAGTATTACCTTGTAGTTGTAACCACTGTTCACTCTTACATTAATACATAATAAAAGTTTTAATTCTACCCAAAAATCTGGGTTCTTACAGAAAAGGTGATGCAAATCCACAAACTCTTGGCCAAAATGTTATTCTTCCAGCTACTCACACCGAATCCCAAAGATATATGAATCAGTATTTCAAGGATTCATTGGCTATTTGTCATACAATTGGACAACCCTCTTTATTTCTAACAATGACTGCAACACTCAGTGGCCTGAAATTAAACATATGCTTGAATATCTTCCTGGTGTTGATGCCGCTGATGCACCTGACATAATTGCTAGGGTCTTCAAGTTAAAGCTTGATCAGTTACTTGATCTGATCAAGAATAAAAATTATTTTGGGAAATGCATCGGAGGTGAATTTCATGCAATTAGTTTATTATGTATTTTGAATAAAAAATTTAGCAATATTTGTCATATAACATTTTTGTAGATAGTTTATTTACATGTTTTTCTTATTTATATTTCCACAGTTATGCATGTTATTGAATTTCAAAAACGTGGACTTCCTCATGCACACATGTTGATATGGTTGCATCCGCAAAACCGTCCAAAATGTGTTGAGGAAATTGATGAATTGATATCTGCAGAAATTCCAGATGAGCTACTGGATCCAGTTGGTTATCACGTTGTAAAAGATTTTATGATTCACGGACCTTGTGGCAATGACAATACATATTCACCGTGTATGACCAAAGGAAAATGCATTCGTCTGCATTTTCCAAAGAGGTATGAATATGGTAAAGATATAAGTTCCTTATTAATTCTCTTAATCTACCTTCTACAATTTAAGTGGTCCATTATGTATATATTCAGTATGATACATAGCTAACACCAGTCGGAGGTGATTTATAATTGCATTCTATTCTCATCTTTTTGTAAGCAGTCACTTTATAGCTAGATAAACAAAAGTATAAGTTACATTACAAATATAGACAGATTAACATTTGACCTTAGTTTTTAGGGTTTGCTTGTGCAGTATGCTCTGCATATATTTGTTATAGGGCCCTTTTTATCTTCATGCTGAATTACAAGTGGCCAAAATTAAAAATAAGGATCTCTCTATCTACGAAATATAGGGATGGTACGCATCAGTAGCGTAATGCATATACAATGTAGGCATATCCTAACAGTGAAACATGTTTATACATGTGTGAATCACTGTATATTATTAAGCAGAGGGAGAAATGAATAACTGCTAAATCAAAGGATATATATATAGCAAAAGAACTTACATGTTTGGTTGCTCGGTAAATTGGAGGAATCCAAATACTGTTATATATGATAAAATAATTATGTGCATACATATATGTAAATGAACATAAGAATAAATGTAATAACCCGGATTTTTCAAGAAATGAATTTATTATTATTTCAATAGTAATATTGTTTTCCTAAAATGAGGAGGAATTTTTTTTTTATTATTTATTTTATTTAATTATTTAATTATTTTCGGTTAAGTGGAACCGGGACCCTTTTTAAAAATTTTATTGACTGAGTAGATACCTCGAGTCAATAGTTTATTTGTGCAAAGATTTTATTTTGGAGTGTGGAATTATTCAGTAAAGATTTTATTTTAAATTATTGAATAATTTAGAGATTTTAAAATCCTTAGAAAATGTTTATTTTAATTATTTGAGGATTTGTAGAAATTACTTGATTAATATATAAAATCAAGAATTTGAGATTTTGCTAAAACAATAGTGTTTGTAGTATTTTTATAAAGCCCTGTAAATTGTGAATTATGAATCACAATTATTATTTTTATGAATTATTTTTATAAATTATTAATATTTGTAAAATGCATATCAATTTAGAAAATTGAGATTTAATTCCAATTCTTTCTCCAAAAGTCTTTAAAAATATTCTAGTATTTAATTATGCTAGAAATTTTATTTTTACAAATTAGAGTTATTAATGTAAAATATTATTTAAAGTGTGTAGTAATTAAATGTATTACTTTTTGAATAGTGTTGGGCTTGAGCCCATTAGGGTTAAAAACAACACAGCACACCACAAATATACACACAGATACATACATACGGACACGCCGCAAAAAAAAGAGATCGGGGGAGGGGGAAAAGAAATCAGTGAGGGGAGAGAATCAGTCGGGGGAGGGGGAAGAAATTGGGAGAGGTTGAAGAGGGAGAAGAAGCTTGTGTGTGTGTGTGTATCTATACACTCGTGTGTGTATGTGTGAGGACATATGTGAGCAGGAGAGGGTCAAACGGGGGAGGTGGTGTTGGAGTCCGGCGGCGGTTGCAGCGGCCGGTGATGGCGCGCGGCCGGTGGTGGCGGTCGAGCCAGTGGTGGTGTCGCCTGTTGTGTTGTGCAGTGAGGAAGAGAGGCTGTGTGGGTTTGTGTGCGACTCGGACCAAGACGAAAATGGTATAATTTCGTGTTTTAACTCTTTAATTTTCGTATTAAATTAGATGTAACTATATATTGTTTAATTGTGGTAATTTAATTAGTGTAAATTTCGATATAAATTAATGGTTGTAATTTAATTAGTTTTAAATTGTGGTAATTAAATTGGATTAAATTATGAGATTATGGTGGTAATTAAATTAGATTTAATTGCGAGGTCAATTAGGGTGGGTTAATTAGTTTAAATGGAAAGCTTAATGTGGTAATGGGTATAATTATACTAAAATTGTGAGATTATGATTATTGGTTGAATTTCCGATATTTAATTCGGAAGGTATGTTTGTAATTATAATTGTTGAGTTTAATTATGAGTCCGATTAAAGGTTCGGGTTAGTGATTGTTAATTGTTAAATTGCTAATTGTTAATTGTTAGTGAGTAATTATTAATTGTCGGATAATATATTTGGGTTAGTTGTCAAGTAATTGTTAAGTGCTAATTGCTAATTGTTAGTTTCCAAATTGTAATTTTTAAATTGTTAAGTGCTAAGTGCTAAGTGCTAAGTGCTAATTGTTATTGTCATATGAGGTATAGTTATAAGAGTTGGCTTATCGGTAAATGTTTATGTGCTAAATGGTATAAGTCGGGTCGTAGTAATTGTTAGAAGTCATAAGTGCCAACTACGTGGTGTTGGCTTAAATGTGGATAAACTTAGTTTACTTTTCCTTATGTGCTAGTTGCCGCATGTCTGGGCGGGTACTTTTCCTTATGTGCTAGTTGCCGCATGTCTGGGCGGGTACTTTTCCTTATGTGCTAGTTGCCGCATGTCTGGGCGGGTACTTTTCTTATATGTTTACTTTTATGTTGCTGCAAGTTGAGGCAGCTTTTATTTTATCAAAAGCAGGGTTATAAATTGTTTTGTTGGCATGGAGGGGCTGAGCCCATAGTCCGATAAACGAATACTACATGCCGAAATTTTCTAAAAAATCCCCTGCGTTTTAATTTATTTAACTTATTTGATTTCAAGGGTTTAAAGGTATGATTTGGGTGTTAACTATTTATGTGCATATGTGTTAAGTGAATTAATTCGAGGATTATGTGCCAATTCGAGGATTAAATGTGTCTTGAAGATTAAATGGGTATTATGAGTCTTTATCGAGGGCTAAGTATGTTTTGAGGATTATTTGTTAATTAACTTGTGACAAGAGTGTGTCAATAGTATTATGGTCAAAAGTGTTAAGTGGAGTTTTGACTAAGTGTTATAACTGTGTAGTGTTATGATGTGTTAGTACTAGGAAATGTTCACTTTATATTAGGGGACTCTTCCCGTGATGTTTGCTATTACTAAATGTCTTATGTGCATTAAGTGGTATTAGAGTAGTCAACTATAGGGAGGACACCTATAGTTTGACTTTATGATTATTTAGTGATAATCCCGAGTTGTGTCTACTCGATATACGTGGTATGACTGACGCGTACTCGTAACCATTTCAGTACCATTAGGGCGAAATCAAATTGGAGCGACGTGCATCCAAAAAGGAAGATCGAGACGTCAGGTAAGGTCCATGGAATTACTTGGACGAGGTGCGAAGGATTTATTCGCGGTTTCTGCTTTCTGCTAAGGACCAGAGGCAAGTTTATTTACACATACTCTATCGTTCAGAGTATACCTATTTTGAATTATATAAAATGTGCGGGAAAAGGTTTTCAATCCCTAATTGCGAGCTTTTAATCTTGTGCTCCTCCTTCCAAATCATTTTTGACTTTGCTAGTGATATTAAATTATTCTCGTGCAATAATCAAAACCCATGACTTTTAATATTGTCGATGGGCGGTGACATTCTTAGGGTTCTACATCTCGATTTATATGTTGTATATTTATAAACTTTTGTAATGTGGTAGTGGACTATATGTTATGAGGTATATATTTATGTATCGGAATAAGAAAGGCTCCAAGGGTAGAGCGTGTGTTGAGTTATCGAGCTTAGCCCGCGTGTCGGGGCTATTTTGTATTGTATGTTTTCGAAAACCCGGGCAAAGCTTTTAAAAAGAATTTCGCAATAATTAACCTAAAGGCAACATCACCAATAAACCAGTGTTTATTTAATTAATAGATGCTCCTGAAAGCATTTACTAATTAAATAAACCTTATTCGCCTAATTAAATTTATTTAATTAGATGAATATCATTTTCAAAACGCTTTCTTAAAATCACTTTGTCCCGGAGAAATAATAAAACAATTTAATGGAGTGATTCTATCTAGTATATTATTTATCGGAGATATTTTATTTTCAATACGGATTAAAGATATTCCAATGGTTATAAATTGGTTACTTTCAGCTTAAACCAGCTAGATTGATGTCGGTATATGTTACTTGAATGCTTATTAATTATTCCTTATTGACCGAGAGTCGGTAGTAGTTATTTGATAAAGTGGTTAAAGTTTGGAGACTGCTGGACAGATTGTGTCTTGATTTTGATTAGAAACATTCCAAGAGTTGTATTTGGGTGTTTTGAGGTTATTAAATATTCCAGTATTAATAGTAAGTATTATTTGAATATTACTTAATAAATGAATATTAATTTGAGTATTCTTTTAAAAAGGGATTATTGAATATTTATTATTTGTTACGTAGTAGTCAAATAGTTATTAAATACTCTAAGTGTTTTGAAGGTTATAAAACACTATTTAAAGGTTGTCTAAGGACTTTCATAGTTATTTAAAATATTATATTTTGAATCTATTCTGGTAAGCTACTTTTCAAGAACTTATATATATATGGAATTACCCTGTCGTGGTTACAAGCTTTATGCGTACCATTTTCCATGTGTGATCACAAAACCCTGTGTCGAGATTGATATCGGTACAAGTGTATATCTATACTTGAACTCTTTTGAACTCAAAACATTTTCGAAAACCCCCAGTCAGGTTTTACTCTCTTGCTTGTTTTTCAAGAAATTATCGGTCGACTGAAGTCGAACTTCAACTACTCAAGTTTTCTATCAAAATGATTTTGACAAGAAAAGAAAAAGGGGACTCTGGCAGGTGTGGGAATCGTTGACGAACGATTCCCGGGATGTGTAAGCGGCCGTGAGCCAGGCGGTCCATCAATTATTATTCCGGCCCATGTGTTGCCGAAGGATGATTACGGATGTAGTTTTCATCGAGGGTGATTACGGATGTAGTTTTCACTCAGGGATAGTTACGGATGTAGTTTCTATCCTTCTACCGGTAGAGAAGACCCGCGGATTATTGGACTCGGATGTGGCGACTGATCATCGTCAATCCTTGTCAGGTTTTTATGTTTTCATTAAGTCCCATCCTCCACTTTGGAAAAATACTCAAACACTGCTTCTTAGGCCTAAGTGCCAAGTAGCCGATAGTGTTGTTTTCAATTTTGAAAGATGATGAATTCATGCAGTATCTAGAACTGCAGGATTATTCTAACAATAATGGCACGTACTTGTGCACTTTTGCAATTATTCAAAAGATGAAAGTTGGTTCATCGGTTATTGATGTTAAATCCCAAATGTTTTGCTTCAAGAGCTTTGACTCTCTTCCTATCAGTTATTTCTGAGTTTAACTTATCAAGTGGTAACGAACTTATATCCTGTACAGAATCTTGAACTGTAAGGTGTTTTGCTGATAATGATATACTCATGTGTATATATACTTACAAACTTGAGGAGTATTAAAAATGGAACTTTATAATGGTTTGGTTTATGAAGGGTGGTAATAACTATCTTAGCAGCATATTGAACTGCATATTTTGAAAGGCTCCCTAAGAGGTTATCAATACTATGAGTATGGTATGTGGATAAGGCATGAGGATTACTATTGTTGACATAAACTTACTTTATTTATCTGATGTTACTCGAAATGTCATATATCCCCTACTGAGGTTTCATTGTTGTAAATATTTCGAAATTGATATTAAGTATCGTTATGTTTCAAAAACTCCATGTGTATATTGATATATATTGTTGTGCTCTATTAATACTTGCTGGGCAATTCTTTCGCTCATACTTGCTTGTTTTAAATATTAACCTTTCAGAGGAAGGTAGATGATTGAGGCTTATCTGCATGGCTCAGAAGAAGCAGGCAGTACGCCCTTATGAAGATGATATGATCCAGAACATAGATAGCTGGAATAAGTTATATGTAAGTACATTGATGTGTAATATATATTACTTTGTACTGAGTAGTACTAGTTGCTGGTGTACTTCCCAACGAAGCTATACTAGTAGTATAAGATTTTTAAGACATAATGCGATGTAATAGAATGGATGTAATAAAGATGTAAAGATTCTAGTTCTTGTTTCTAGCCCTATGACCTAAAAGATGCTTGGTGGTTGGGGTCGCAGAGTTATATTTCAGTTTTAATGGTTACAGATGGTTTAATGTTGTTAAACAGGTAATTTGATGTTAAGGATTTCTGCGTGACGACCAAATCCCTGACCCCGGATTTGGGGCGTTACAGAAATGGTATCAGAGCTTAGGTTATAGTAAACTAGAAACGAGAGTGAGTAGGAGTGGGTATAGTTATGTGAGAACGTCAGAACTCACGTAGAGTTCATGTTGGACTATTGGATATAGTACCAATGATTAAGATAAGATTTTGAGGAATAAGTGGAGATAGACGTCACTTCTTGTGGTGATGAACGTCTGCTAAAGAACCCTTAGAGACAAGTGTTGGTTGGCAGGGGCATAGAGCGCCCGAGGCCTAAATTTAAGATGATTTTAGGGATTCATGGATGAAGTTATGTATTCCCCGAATGATAGGAAATTTCAATATGATGATGAAGGATGGAAAGCTGGCATCCAGTATTATGACAATGATGAGTTGAGATAGCATCCGTACTGTTAAAATTCCGAAAGGGAAGCAAAACAAGATCCCTATGAAAGATTATCAGTCGAAGTTGCGGGTATTTAAAACCTTCTCGAGCTTAATAGAGTTTGAGGTAATATTATGAATAGATTGATGGACAGGCACCGATCGTTTCGATTGATTATAGAAGTAAAATGGTGAAGATGAGGTTGGTCAATAAAGATGAAAAATGCTTTAAGAATCAAGACGGACTGAGAAAGTCTGAGAAAGACTAGTACGAAGGTTGTTATGCCAAAAAGGGATAAGCTTAAGTTGCACACGGAATTGTCATGAGGACAGGAACATGTGGTATAAATACGGTTATAATGGTGACTGGATCTAAGTATGTATTTCCAGCAATGTTCCGGACTATCGCCCATTCGACACGTGGAATTCGTCGTTGCTAGGGGCGACACCGGTATCGAAGTCTTCTCAAAGAATAGAACGCTTGCGTGAGATGCTTGCGCCGAGTCGAATAGAACTCCTTAATATCGTAAAATGCCGATGGTTGAATCTCTAGCGACTATTACGAGTCGACGATGACGTCGGTTATCGAGCACCTTAGGGTGTGCGTGGAAAAGAAGAGCGCTACAATCGAACAATTATTCGTCAGAGGAGCCGACATGAAAGGCATCCATGGAGACCTTGGCATTACCCTCCTCAATTATGAATCATTTTGATTGCTTCCCCAGTCTGAATTATTTGATATCTCCCCATTCGCAACTTATGTTTATTACCTCCCCAATCGACGAATTATTTGACACATCCCCGTGCATAAATTATTTTAATTACCTCCCCGATATATGAATTATTTGACATCTCCCCATGTGTAAATTGTTTTGATTACCTCCCTAATCCATTATCTATCCTGACATCTCTCCAAGAGAGAATTTTGATAAAGAATATACTCCCTCTTCGAAGTTGTTCTTCAATACTCGTGTTAAACCATATTTAATTTCGATCGTGCCAGAAGCTGTCATTATTCCTGCCTTCAGATTTCTGAAGCCCTATCGAATGATGTTATTTCAAACTTCCACTTTCCTTCAATAATGGATGATTCTATGGTGATATAGCACCACTTGCTTATTGAATACCAGTATCTTTCTGGTTATCCTTTTCTTTGGAAATCACACCTTTGGAATCCGTTCAATTCAACTCCAAGGTGTCCTTTGAGAATTATTTGTCGAAAGACGATAATTATTATCTTCACTTCGAATTGCTTTCATACTTCTCAGCTTCCACTGAGACGAACAACCCTATACTTATAGGGGACACAAGGGCTATCTGTCTGTGTGATAGAAGTCTGACGGGACGCCGTCACTTGTGAGTTGTGAAATACAAGAAGGCTAACTACCTTTAGTAATGTCTTAACTGAGACACGCAACGTGAGTTCTTATGATCATATTGATCTCTCGGTAAATTCCCTTATCTCAAATAAGGTTGACTTTAATACTCATAACCTTATGATCATCAGTTTGTAACAATTGCCTTGATATGACAGCTGTCTTTTCAAAGGTCCCTGATTCTTACTACCTCTAATAAATTTCAAGGGGATGCCAACCAGGTCGGCCAAGTCATAATTTGCTGATCAAAACTAGATTCGCAACGGAATCGCCGAGAGCAGGAGCGAATTCCAACACGAATAGAATATCAGTGAGGTATAGCTAGAATTGGTTCGTTCTCTCTCTCAAGAATGTTATGTGAATAGAATCAGTGAACTCTCTCTCAAGGATAGTATGATAATGGAAAGTTGGTCGAGATATATGTATGAAAGGGATAATGTGGTAAGACTCCAATGATAATTGTGTCAGGTAGAGAATCGAGGTTTGAATTGAGATATTGGAGAAGTTGTTTACGAAGAGACACTATCTCCTGTTTTGCAGAATAAGTGTTGATGATAAAAGAGTTAAGGAATCCCAGTAACGGCCTTAGCTGATTCCGTGGACGGAATCCTTTTAAGGAGGGTAGACTGTAATAACCCGGATTTTTCAAGAAATGAATTTATTATTATTTCAATAGTAATATTGTTTTCCTAAAATGAGGAGGAATTTTTTTTTTATTATTTATTTTATTTAATTATTTAATTATTTTCGGTTAAGTGGAACCGGGACCCTTTTTAAAAATTTTATTGACTGAGTAGATACCTCGAGTCAATAGTTTATTTGTGCAAAGATTTTATTTTGGAGTGTGGAATTATTCAGTAAAGATTTTATTTTAAATTATTGAATAATTTAGAGATTTTAAAATCCTTAGAAAATGTTTATTTTAATTATTTGAGGATTTGTAGAAATTACTTGATTAATATATAAAATCAAGAATTTGAGATTTTGCTAAAACAATAGTGTTTGTAGTATTTTTATAAAGCCCTGTAAATTGTGAATTATGAATCACAATTATTATTTTTATGAATTATTTTTATAAATTATTAATATTTGTAAAATGCATATCAATTTAGAAAATTGAGATTTAATTCCAATTCTTTCTCCAAAAGTCTTTAAAAATATTCTAGTATTTAATTATGCTAGAAATTTTATTTTTACAAATTAGAGTTATTAATGTAAAATATTATTTAAAGTGTGTAGTAATTAAATGTATTACTTTTTGAATAGTGTTGGGCTTGAGCCCATTAGGGTTAAAAACAACACAGCACACCACAAATATACACACAGATACATACATACGGACACGCCGCAAAAAAAAGAGATCGGGGGAGGGGGAAAAGAAATCAGTGAGGGGAGAGAATCAGTCGGGGGAGGGGGAAGAAATTGGGAGAGGTTGAAGAGGGAGAAGAAGCTTGTGTGTGTGTGTGTATCTATACACTCGTGTGTGTATGTGTGAGGACATATGTGAGCAGGAGAGGGTCAAACGGGGGAGGTGGTGTTGGAGTCCGGCGGCGGTTGCAGCGGCCGGTGATGGCGCGCGGCCGGTGGTGGCGGTCGAGCCAGTGGTGGTGTCGCCTGTTGTGTTGTGCAGTGAGGAAGAGAGGCTGTGTGGGTTTGTGTGCGACTCGGACCAAGACGAAAATGGTATAATTTCGTGTTTTAACTCTTTAATTTTCGTATTAAATTAGATGTAACTATATATTGTTTAATTGTGGTAATTTAATTAGTGTAAATTTCGATATAAATTAATGGTTGTAATTTAATTAGTTTTAAATTGTGGTAATTAAATTGGATTAAATTATGAGATTATGGTGGTAATTAAATTAGATTTAATTGCGAGGTCAATTAGGGTGGGTTAATTAGTTTAAATGGAAAGCTTAATGTGGTAATGGGTATAATTATACTAAAATTGTGAGATTATGATTATTGGTTGAATTTCCGATATTTAATTCGGAAGGTATGTTTGTAATTATAATTGTTGAGTTTAATTATGAGTCCGATTAAAGGTTCGGGTTAGTGATTGTTAATTGTTAAATTGCTAATTGTTAATTGTTAGTGAGTAATTATTAATTGTCGGATAATATATTTGGGTTAGTTGTCAAGTAATTGTTAAGTGCTAATTGCTAATTGTTAGTTTCCAAATTGTAATTTTTAAATTGTTAAGTGCTAAGTGCTAAGTGCTAAGTGCTAATTGTTATTGTCATATGAGGTATAGTTATAAGAGTTGGCTTATCGGTAAATGTTTATGTGCTAAATGGTATAAGTCGGGTCGTAGTAATTGTTAGAAGTCATAAGTGCCAACTACGTGGTGTTGGCTTAAATGTGGATAAACTTAGTTTACTTTTCCTTATGTGCTAGTTGCCGCATGTCTGGGCGGGTACTTTTCCTTATGTGCTAGTTGCCGCATGTCTGGGCGGGTACTTTTCCTTATGTGCTAGTTGCCGCATGTCTGGGCGGGTACTTTTCTTATATGTTTACTTTTATGTTGCTGCAAGTTGAGGCAGCTTTTATTTTATCAAAAGCAGGGTTATAAATTGTTTTGTTGGCATGGAGGGGCTGAGCCCATAGTCCGATAAACGAATACTACATGCCGAAATTTTCTAAAAAATCCCCTGCGTTTTAATTTATTTAACTTATTTGATTTCAAGGGTTTAAAGGTATGATTTGGGTGTTAACTGTTTATGTGCATATGTGTTAAGTGAATTAATTCGAGGATTATGTGCCAATTCGAGGATTAAATGTGTCTTGAAGATTAAATGGGTATTATGAGTCTTTATCGAGGGCTAAGTATGTTTTGAGGATTATTTGTTAATTAACTTGTGACAAGAGTGTGTCAATAGTATTATGGTCAAAAGTGTTGTGGAGTTTTGACTAAGTGTTATAACTGTGTAGTGTTATGATGTGTTAGTACTAGGAAATGTTCACTTTATATTAGGGGACTCTTCCCGTGATGTTTGCTATTACTAAATGTCTTATGTGCATTAAGTGGTATTAGAGTAGTCAACTATAGGGAGGACACCTATAGTTTGACTTTATGATTATTTAGTGATAATCCCGAGTTGTGTCTACTCGATATACGTGGTATGACTGACGCGTACTCGTAACCATTTCAGTACCATTAGGGCGAAATCAAATTGGAGCGACGTGCATCCAAAAAGGAAGATCGAGACGTCAGGTAAGGTCCATGGAATTACTTGGACGAGGTGCGAAGGATTTATTCGCGGTTTCTGCTTTCTGCTAAGGACCAGAGGCAAGTTTATTTACACATACTCTATCGTTCAGAGTATACCTATTTTGAATTATATAAAATGTGCGGGAAAAGGTTTTCAATCCCTAATTGCGAGCTTTTAATCTTGTGCTCCTCCTTCCAAATCATTTTTGACTTTGCTAGTGATATTAAATTATTCTCGTGCAATAATCAAAACCCATGACTTTTAATATTGTCGATGGGCGGTGACATTCTTAGGGTTCTACATCTCGATTTATATGTTGTATATTTATAAACTTTTGTAATGTGGTAGTGGACTATATGTTATGAGGTATATATTTATGTATCGGAATAAGAAAGGCTCCAAGGGTAGAGCGTGTGTTGAGTTATCGAGCTTAGCCCGCGTGTCGGGGCTATTTTGTATTGTATGTTTTCGAAAACCCGGGCAAAGCTTTTAAAAAGAATTTCGCAATAATTAACCTAAAGGCAACATCACCAATAAACCAGTGTTTATTTAATTAATAGATGCTCCTGAAAGCATTTACTAATTAAATAAACCTTATTCGCCTAATTAAATTTATTTAATTAGATGAATATCATTTTCAAAACGCTTTCTTAAAATCACTTTGTCCCGGAGAAATAATAAAACAATTTAATGGAGTGATTCTATCTAGTATATTATTTATCGGAGATATTTTATTTTCAATACGGATTAAAGATATTCCAATGGTTATAAATTGGTTACTTTCAGCTTAAACCAGCTAGATTGATGTCGGTATATGTTACTTGAATGCTTATTAATTATTCCTTATTGACCGAGAGTCGGTAGTAGTTATTTGATAAAGTGGTTAAAGTTTGGAGACTGCTGGACAGATTGTGTCTTGATTTTGATTAGAAACATTCCAAGAGTTGTATTTGGGTGTTTTGAGGTTATTAAATATTCCAGTATTAATAGTAAGTATTATTTGAATATTACTTAATAAATGAATATTAATTTGAGTATTCTTTTAAAAAGGGATTATTGAATATTTATTATTTGTTACGTAGTAGTCAAATAGTTATTAAATACTCTAAGTGTTTTGAAGGTTATAAAACACTATTTAAAGGTTGTCTAAGGACTTTCATAGTTATTTAAAATATTATATTTTGAATCTATTCTGGTAAGCTACTTTTCAAGAACTTATATATATATGGAATTACCCTGTCGTGGTTACAAGCTTTATGCGTACCATTTTCCATGTGTGATCACAAAACCCTGTGTCGAGATTGATATCGGTACAAGTGTATATCTATACTTGAACTCTTTTGAACTCAAAACATTTTCGAAAACCCCCAGTCAGGTTTTACTCTCTTGCTTGTTTTTCAAGAAATTATCG
The DNA here is from genome assembly GCA_037693485.1 of Kitagawia praeruptora. Classification (NCBI taxonomy): domain Eukaryota; kingdom Viridiplantae; phylum Streptophyta; class Magnoliopsida; order Apiales; family Apiaceae; genus Kitagawia; species Kitagawia praeruptora. Next base: position 90,528,082 of record CM075347.1, on the reverse strand, counting down.
GTCGACTGAAGTCGAACTTCAACTACTCAAGTTTTCTATCAAAATGATTTTGACAAGAAAAGAAAAAGGGGACTCTGGCAGGTGTGGGAATCGTTGACGAACGATTCCCGGGATGTGTAAGCGGCCGTGAGCCAGGCGGTCCATCAATTATTATTCCGGCCCATGTGTTGCCGAAGGATGATTACGGATGTAGTTTTCATCGAGGGTGATTACGGATGTAGTTTTCACTCAGGGATAGTTACGGATGTAGTTTCTATCCTTCTACCGGTAGAGAAGACCCGCGGATTATTGGACTCGGATGTGGCGACTGATCATCGTCAATCCTTGTCAGGTTTTTATGTTTTCATTAAGTCCCATCCTCCACTTTGGAAAAATACTCAAACACTGCTTCTTAGGCCTAAGTGCCAAGTAGCCGATAGTGTTGTTTTCAATTTTGAAAGATGATGAATTCATGCAGTATCTAGAACTGCAGGATTATTCTAACAATAATGGCACGTACTTGTGCACTTTTGCAATTATTCAAAAGATGAAAGTTGGTTCATCGGTTATTGATGTTAAATCCCAAATGTTTTGCTTCAAGAGCTTTGACTCTCTTCCTATCAGTTATTTCTGAGTTTAACTTATCAAGTGGTAACGAACTTATATCCTGTACAGAATCTTGAACTGTAAGGTGTTTTGCTGATAATGATATACTCATGTGTATATATACTTACAAACTTGAGGAGTATTAAAAATGGAACTTTATAATGGTTTGGTTTATGAAGGGTGGTAATAACTATCTTAGCAGCATATTGAACTGCATATTTTGAAAGGCTCCCTAAGAGGTTATCAATACTATGAGTATGGTATGTGGATAAGGCATGAGGATTACTATTGTTGACATAAACTTACTTTATTTATCTGATGTTACTCGAAATGTCATATATCCCCTACTGAGGTTTCATTGTTGTAAATATTTCGAAATTGATATTAAGTATCGTTATGTTTCAAAAACTCCATGTGTATATTGATATATATTGTTGTGCTCTATTAATACTTGCTGGGCAATTCTTTCGCTCATACTTGCTTGTTTTAAATATTAACCTTTCAGAGGAAGGTAGATGATTGAGGCTTATCTGCATGGCTCAGAAGAAGCAGGCAGTACGCCCTTATGAAGATGATATGATCCAGAACATAGATAGCTGGAATAAGTTATATGTAAGTACATTGATGTGTAATATATATTACTTTGTACTGAGTAGTACTAGTTGCTGGTGTACTTCCCAACGAAGCTATACTAGTAGTATAAGATTTTTAAGACATAGTGCGATGTAATAGAATGGATGTAATAAAGATGTAAAGATTCTAGTTCTTGTTTCTAGCCCTATGACCTAAAAGATGCTTGGTGGTTGGGGTCGTAGAGTTATATTTCAGTTTTAATGGTTACAGATGGTTTAATGTTGTTAAACAGGTAATTTGATGTTAAGGATTTCTGCGTGACGACCAAATCCCTGACCCCGGATTTGGGGCGTTACAGAAATGGTATCAGAGCTTAGGTTATAGTAAACTAGAAACGAGAGTGAGTAGGAGTGGGTATAGTTATGTGAGAACGTCAGAACTCACGTAGAGTTCATGTTGGACTATTGGATATAGTACCAATGATTAAGATAAGATTTTGAGGAATAAGTGGAGATAGACGTCACTTCTTGTGGTGATGAACGTCTGCTAAAGAACCCTTAGAGACAAGTGTTGGTTGGCAGGGGCATAGAGCGCCCGAGGCCTAAATTTAAGATGATTTTAGGGATTCATGGATGAAGTTATGTATTCCCCGAATGATAGGAAATTTCAATATGATGATGAAGGATGGAAAGCTGGCATCCAGTATTATGACAATGATGAGTTGAGATAGCATCCGTACTGTTAAAATTCCGAAAGGGAAGCAAAACAAGATCCCTATGAAAGATTATCAGTCGAAGTTGCGGGTATTTAAAACCTTCTCGAGCTTAATAGAGTTTGAGGTAATATTATGAATAGATTGATGGACAGGCACCGATCGTTTCGATTGATTATAGAAGTAAAATGGTGAAGATGAGGTTGGTCAATAAAGATGAAAAATGCTTTAAGAATCAAGACGGACTGAGAAAGTCTGAGAAAGACTAGTACGAAGGTTGTTATGCCAAAAAGGGATAAGCTTAAGTTGCACACGGAATTGTCATGAGGACAGGAACATGTGGTATAAATACGGTTATAATGGTGACTGGATCTAAGTATGTATTTCCAGCAATGTTCCGGACTATCGCCCATTCGACACGTGGAATTCGTCGTTGCTAGGGGCGACACCGGTATCGAAGTCTTCTCAAAGAATAGAACGCTTGCGTGAGATGCTTGCGCCGAGTCGAATAGAACTCCTTAATATCGTAAAATGCCGATGGTTGAATCTCTAGCGACTATTACGAGTCGACGATGATGTCGGTTATCGAGCACCTTAGGGTGTGCGTGGAAAAGAAGAGCGCTACAATCGAACAATTATTCGTCAGAGGAGCCGACATGAAAGGCATCCGTGGAGACCTTGGCATTACCCTCCTCAATTATGAATCATTTTGATTGCTTCCCCAGTCTGAATTATTTGATATCTCCCCATTCGCAACTTATGTTTATTACCTCCCCAATCGACGAATTATTTGACACATCCCCGTGCATAAATTATTTTAATTACCTCCCCGATATATGAATTATTTGACATCTCCCCATGTGTAAATTGTTTTGATTACCTCCCTAATCCATTATCTATCCTGACATCTCTCCAAGAGAGAATTTTGATAAAGAATATACTCCCTCTTCGAAGTTGTTCTTCAATACTCGTGTTAAACCATATTTAATTTCGATCGTGCCAGAAGCTGTCATTATTCCTGCCTTCAGATTTCTGAAGCCCTATCGAATGATGTTATTTCAAACTTCCACTTTCCTTCAATAATGGATGATTCTATGGTGATATAGCACCACTTGCTTATTGAATACCAGTATCTTTCTGGTTATCCTTTTCTTTGGAAATCACACCTTTGGAATCCGTTCAATTCAACTCCAAGGTGTCCTTTGAGAATTATTTGTCGAAAGACGATAATTATTATCTTCACTTCGAATTGCTTTCATACTTCTCAGCTTCCACTGAGACGAACAACCCTATACTTATAGGGGACACAAGGGCTATCTGTCTGTGTGATAGAAGTCTGACGGGACGCCGTCACTTGTGAGTTGTGAAATACAAGAAGGCTAACTACCTTTAGTAATGTCTTAACTGAGACACGCAACGTGAGTTCTTATGATCATATTGATCTCTCGGTAAATTCCCTTATCTCAAATAAGGTTGACTTTAATACTCATAACCTTATGATCATCAGTTTGTAACAATTGCCTTGATATGACAGCTGTCTTTTCAAAGGTCCCTGATTCTTACTACCTCTAATAAATTTCAAGGGGATGCCAACCAGGTCGGCCAAGTCATAATTTGCTGATCAAAACTAGATTCGCAACGGAATCGCCGAGAGCAGGAGCGAATTCCAACACGAATAGAATATCAGTGAGGTATAGCTAGAATTGGTTCGTTCTCTCTCTCAAGAATGTTATGTGAATAGAATCAGTGAACTCTCTCTCAAGGATAGTATGATAATGGAAAGTTGGTCGAGATATATGTATGAAAGGGATAATGTGGTAAGACTCCAATGATAATTGTGTCAGGTAGAGAATCGAGGTTTGAATTGAGATATTGGAGAAGTTGTTTACGAAGAGACACTATCTCCTGTTTTGCAGAATAAGTGTTGATGATAAAAGAGTTAAGGAATCCCAGTAACGGCCTTAGCTGATTCCGTGGACGGAATCCTTTTAAGGAGGGTAGACTGTAATAACCCGGATTTTTCAAGAAATGAATTTATTATTATTTCAATAGTAATATTGTTTTCCTAAAATGAGGAGGAATTTTTTTTTTATTATTTATTTTATTTAATTATTTAATTATTTTCGGTTAAGTGGAACCGGGACCCTTTTTAAAAATTTTATTGACTGAGTAGATACCTCGAGTCAATAGTTTATTTGTGCAAAGATTTTATTTTGGAGTGTGGAATTATTCAGTAAAGATTTTATTTTAAATTATTGAATAATTTAGAGATTTTAAAATCCTTAGAAAATGTTTATTTTAATTATTTGAGGATTTGTAGAAATTACTTGATTAATATATAAAATCAAGAATTTGAGATTTTGCTAAAACAAAAGTGTTTGTAGTATTTTTATAAAGCCCTGTAAATTGTGAATTATGAATCACAATTATTATTTTTATGAATTATTTTTATAAATTATTAATATTTGTAAAATGCATATCAATTTAGAAAATTGAGATTTAATTCCAATTCTTTCTCCAAAAGTCTTTAAAAATATTCTAGTATTTAATTATGCTAGAAATTTTATTTTTACAAATTAGAGTTATTAATGTAAAATATTATTTAAAGTGTGTAGTAATTAAATGTATTACTTTTTGAATAGTGTTGGGCTTGAGCCCATTAGGGTTAAAAACAACACAGCACACCACAAATATACACACAGATACATACATACGGACACGCCGCAAAAAAAAGAGATCGGGGGAGGGGGAAAAGAATCAGTGAGGGGAGAGAATCAGTCGGGGGAGGGGGAAGAAATTGGGAGAGGTTGAAGAGGGAGAAGAAGCTTGTGTGTGTGTGTATCTATACACTCGTGTGTGTATGTGTGAGGACATATGTGAGCAGGAGAGGGTCAAACGGGGGAGGTGGTGTTGGAGTCCGGCGGCGGTTGCAGCGGCCGGTGATGGCGCGCGGCCGGTGGTGGCGGTCGAGCCAGTGGTGGTGTCGCCTGTTGTGTTGTGCAGTGAGGAAGAGAGGCTGTGTGGGTTTGTGTGCGACTCGGACCAAGACGAAAATGGTATAATTTCGTGTTTTAACTCTTTAATTTTCGTATTAAATTAGATGTAACTATATATTGTTTAATTGTGGTAATTTAATTAGTGTAAATTTCGATATAAATTAATGGTTGTAATTTAATTAGTTTTAAATTGTGGTAATTAAATTGGATTAAATTATGAGATTATGGTGGTAATTAAATTAGATTTAATTGCGAGGTCAATTAGGGTGGGTTAATTAGTTTAAATGGAAAGCTTAATGTGGTAATGGGTATAATTATACTAAAATTGTGAGATTATGATTATTGGTTGAATTTCCGATATTTAATTCGGAAGGTATGTTTGTAATTATAATTGTTGAGTTTAATTATGAGTCCGATTAAAGGTTCGGGTTAGTGATTGTTAATTGTTAAATTGCTAATTGTTAATTGTTAGTGAGTAATTATTAATTGTCGGATAATATATTTGGGTTAGTTGTCAAGTAATTGTTAAGTGCTAATTGCTAATTGTTAGTTTCCAAATTGTAATTTTTAAATTGTTAAGTGCTAAGTGCTAAGTGCTAAGTGCTAATTGTTATTGTCATATGAGGTATAGTTATAAGAGTTGGCTTATCGGTAAATGTTTATGTGCTAAATGGTATAAGTCGGGTCGTAGTAATTGTTAGAAGTCATAAGTGCCAACTACGTGGTGTTGGCTTAAATGTGGATAAACTTAGTTTAGTTTTCCTTATGTGCTAGTTGCCGCATGTCTGGGCGGGTACTTTTCCTTATGTGCTAGTTGCCGCATGTCTGGGCGGGTACTTTTCCTTATGTGCTAGTTGCCGCATGTCTGGGCGGGTACTTTTCTTATATGTTTACTTTTATGTTGCTGCAAGTTGAGGCAGCTTTTATTTTATCAAAAGCAGGGTTATAAATTGTTTTGTTGGCATGGAGGGGCTGAGCCCATAGTCCGATAAACGAATACTACATGCCGAAATTTTCTAAAAAATCCCCTGCGTTTTAATTTATTTAACTTATTTGATTTCAAGGGTTTAAAGGTATGATTTGGGTGTTAACTGTTTATGTGCATATGTGTTAAGTGAATTAATTCGAGGATTATGTGCCAATTCGAGGATTAAATGTGTCTTGAAGATTAAATGGGTATTATGAGTCTTTATCGAGGGCTAAGTATGTTTTGAGGATTATTTGTTAATTAACTTGTGACAAGAGTGTGTCAATAGTATTATGGTCAAAAGTGTTAAGTGGAGTTTTGACTAAGTGTTATAACTGTGTAGTGTTATGATGTGTTAGTACTAGGAAATGTTCACTTTATATTAGGGGACTCTTCCCGTGATGTTTGCTATTACTAAATGTCTTATGTGCATTAAGTGGTATTAGAGTAGTCAACTATAGGGAGGACACCTATAGTTTGACTTTATGATTATTTAGTGATAATCCCGAGTTGTGTCTACTCGATATACGTGGTATGACTGACGCGTACTCGTAACCATTTCAGTACCATTAGGGCGAAATCAAATTGGAGCGACGTGCATCCAAAAAGGAAGATCGAGACGTCAGGTAAGGTCCATGGAATTACTTGGACGAGGTGCGAAGGATTTATTCGCGGTTTCTGCTTTCTGCTAAGGACCAGAGGCAAGTTTATTTACACATACTCTATCGTTCAGAGTATACCTATTTTGAATTATATAAAATGTGCGGGAAAAGGTTTTCAATCCCTAATTGCGAGCTTTTAATCTTGTGCTCCTCCTTCCAAATCATTTTTGACTTTGCTAGTGATATTAAATTATTCTCGTGCAATAATCAAAACCCATGACTTTTAATATTGTCGATGGGCGGTGACATTCTTAGGGTTCTACATCTCGATTTATATGTTGTATATTTATAAACTTTTGTAATGTGGTAGTGGACTATATGTTATGAGGTATATATTTATGTATCGGAATAAGAAAGGCTCCAAGGGTAGAGCGTGTGTTGAGTTATCGAGCTTAGCCCGCGTGTCGGGGCTATTTTGTATTGTATGTTTTCGAAAACCCGGGCAAAGCTTTTAAAAAGAATTTCGCAATAATTAACCTAAAGGCAACATCACCAATAAACCAGTGTTTATTTAATTAATAGATGCTCCTGAAAGCATTTACTAATTAAATAAACCTTATTCGCCTAATTAAATTTATTTAATTAGATGAATATCATTTTCAAAACGCTTTCTTAAAATCACTTTGTCCCGGAGAAATAATAAAACAATTTAATGGAGTGATTCTATCTAGTATATTATTTATCGGAGATATTTTATTTTCAATACGGATTAAAGATATTCCAATGGTTATAAATTGGTTACTTTCAGCTTAAACCAGCTAGATTGATGTCGGTATATGTTACTTGAATGCTTATTAATTATTCCTTATTGACCGAGAGTCGGTAGTAGTTATTTGATAAAGTGGCTAAAGTTTGGAGATTGCTGGACAGATTGTGTCTTGATTTTGATTAGAAACATTCCAAGAGTTGTATTTGGGTGTTTTGAGGTTATTAAATATTCCAGTATTAATAGTAAGTATTATTTGAATATTACTTAATAAATGAATATTAATTTGAGTATTCTTTTAAAAAGGGATTATTGAATATTTATTATTTGTTACGTAGTAGTCAAATGTTATTAAATACTCTAAGTGTTTTGAAGGTTATAAAACACTATTTAAAGGTTGTCTAAGGACTTTCATAGTTATTTAAAATATTATATTTTGAATCTATTCTGGTAAGCTACTTTTCAAGAACTTATATATATATGGAATTACCCTGTCGTGGTTACAAGCTTTATGCGTACCATTTTCCATGTGTGATCACAAAACCCTGTGTCGAGATTGATATCGGTACAAGTGTATATCTATACTTGAACTCTTTTGAACTCAAAACATTTTCGAAAACCCCCAGTCAGGTTTTACTCTCTTGCTTGTTTTTCAAGAAATTATCGGTCGACTGAAGTCGAACTTCAACTACTCAAGTTTTCTATCAAAATGATTTTGACAAGAAAAGAAAAAGGGGACTCTGGCAGGTGTGGGAATCGTTGACGAACGATTCCCGGGATGTGTAAGCGGCCGTGAGCCAGGCGGTCCATCAATTATTATTCCGGCCCATGTGTTGCCGAAGGATGATTACGGATGTAGTTTTCATCGAGGGTGATTACGGATGTAGTTTTCACTCAGGGATAGTTACGGATGTAGTTTCTATCCTTCTACCGGTAGAGAAGACCCGCGGATTATTGGACTCGGATGTGGCGACTGATCATCGTCAATCCTTGTCAGGTTTTTATGTTTTCATTAAGTCCCATCCTCCACTTTGGAAAAATACTCAAACACTGCTTCTTAGGCCTAAGTGCCAAGTAGCCGATAGTGTTGTTTTCAATTTTGAAAGATGATGAATTCATGCAGTATCTAGAACTGCAGGATTATTCTAACAATAATGGCACGTACTTGTGCACTTTTGCAATTATTCAAAAGATGAAAGTTGGTTCATCGGTTATTGATGTTAAATCCCAAATGTTTTGCTTCAAGAGCTTTGACTCTCTTCCTATCAGTTATTTCTGAGTTTAACTTATCAAGTGGTAACGAACTTATATCCTGTACAGAATCTTGAACTGTAAGGTGTTTTGCTGATAATGATATACTCATGTGTATATATACTTACAAACTTGAGGAGTATTAAAAATGGAACTTTATAATGGTTTGGTTTATGAAGGGTGGTAATAACTATCTTAGCAGCATATTGAACTGCATATTTTGAAAGGCTCCCTAAGAGGTTATCAATACTATGAGTATGGTATGTGGATAAGGCATGAGGATTACTATTGTTGACATAAACTTACTTTATTTATCTGATGTTACTCGAAATGTCATATATCCCCTACTGAGGTTTCATTGTTGTAAATATTTCGAAATTGATATTAAGTATCGTTATGTTTCAAAAACTCCATGTGTATATTGATATATATTGTTGTGCTCTATTAATACTTGCTGGGCAATTCTTTCGCTCATACTTGCTTGTTTTAAATATTAACCTTTCAGAGGAAGGTAGATGATTGAGGCTTATCTGCATGGCTCAGAAGAAGCAGGCAGTACGCCCTTATGAAGATGATATGATCCAGAACATAGATAGCTGGAATAAGTTATATGTAAGTACATTGATGTGTAATATATATTACTTTGTACTGAGTAGTACTAGTTGCTGGTGTACTTCCCAACGAAGCTATACTAGTAGTATAAGATTTTTAAGACATAGTGCGATGTAATAGAATGGATGTAATAAAGATGTAAAGATTCTAGTTCTTGTTTCTAGCCCTATGACCTAAAAGATGCTTGGTGGTTGGGGTCGCAGAGTTATATTTCAGTTTTAATGGTTACAGATGGTTTAATGTTGTTAAACAGGTAATTTGATGTTAAGGATTTCTGCGTGACGACCAAATCCCTGACCCCGGATTTGGGGCGTTACAATAAAGGAATGTGTTTTAATTTGGAATTGAAGAAGAAAGATCTAAGTAAGGTGATAAAAATGTCCAAAAATATGCAAACATGATTATAGAAATAGCCAGAGTTATAATTAATTCTCTTAATCTACCTCTACAATTTAAGTGTTCCATTATGTATATATAATAAATAATAAATGATATAAAATGATTTTTTGCATTATTCTTTGGCAGGTTTAATGCACATACCTTCTTTGATGACTGTGGTTTTCCAGTCTATCGCAGACGTCGAATAAATGCTACTGTGAAGAAGAAAGGAGTTCTTTTAGATAACCAATATGTTGTTCCCTACAACAGGGAATTATTAGTGCGCTTTCATTGCCATATTAATCTCGAAGTGTGTAATAGTTCTCGATCACTAAAATATCTTTTCAAATATTACTTGAAATGCCATGACACCGCTACAATGATACTACGAATAACAAAGCAAAAGAAAGTGGAAGCACCTCGGGAAACACTGAAAAAAAGACTGATGAAATTCAAAATTATCTCGACGGTCGGTATGTTTGTGCTGTTGAGGCTGCATGGAGACTTTTTTGATTTAACATACATTACCGATGTCCTTCAATTGAGCGATTACCTGTACATTTAGAAGGTGAGAAAAATGTGTCATTCAAGAAGACTGACAATATGGTAGACGTGGCTGAAAAAGCGTCTGCGAAACATAGTAAACTTGAAGGATGGTTTGAGGCAAATAAATCAATGCCAGAAGCCAGACAGTACACATACTCTGAATTTCCTCAATTTTTCACATGGAAAGCCGATGCAGGTAAGTGGAAAATGAGAGAAAGAGGCACTGTCTTTGGGAGAGTTGTTGATGTTCATGCTTCCGCTGGTGAAACATTCTTCCTACGCATGTTGTTAATGCAACAAAAAGGAGCAACATCTTACAAAGATCTGCGTACTGTCAATGGTACTGTTTTTACTACTTTCAAAGAAGCATGTTCAACCCTTGGTCTTCTCAAAGATGACAACCAATGGCATGTAGCTATGTTAGAAAATGCTATCTTCTCAATGCCACGTCAACTCAGGGAATTGTTTGTGCATATTTTAAGTAACAATCAAGTTGCTGATCCCTTGACACTTTGGAACCGACATTGGGTATCCATGTCAAAAGACGTTCTGCTCTCCCACCACCGGCTCACCAACAATGAAAATCTTCAACTAAGTGAAGATGAGATCATGAACATTACCTTGGCAGGTAATATTTTAAATTTTATTCTATTAGTAGATATGTGATTCCAATTTTTCCTTACTTTTAAACCACATATATCGAGTAGACCAACATTCAAGTTACCTACTAAATAAATAAGAAGGTTATAACAAATCATATTTATACCTATTGTTAGTTATAGTATATTTTAATATAGTATACAACACACTTGATAGTCGTACAAAGATAATTTAGTTATATAGATTGCCTTCTTTATATGTTCAATTTCAGCAAGTAAACTACCAAGTTCCCTTTATATGTGTATATTATTATAGATAAATGAACAAGTGGTTTAAATTTAGGTAGTCATGCATCTTCAACCTATAGGGATAACACAAATAGTGTCTGCATAATCAGGAAATAGTAGAAGTTGTAGTAACAAAGATATACAAAAGTATCAAAAGTTTACCTTAAATCCCATGGCACCAATAAAGGGACATCTAACCAAAGATCCGGAATGAATAGCATTAATATTAGATTCTCGAGCATCAGATAAGATTGAAATTTTTTTTAAAAAAAAACATTAACACAAGAAAATTTGGACTATAGAAGATTTAGATTCTCTACTTTCTAAAGCCAATCCTGTAATATTTGCATCTTAAACCTGTAGGGACAACATAAACAGTGCCTGCATAATCAAGAAATAATATAGTTGTACTAATAAAGATATACAAAAGTATCAGAAGTTTACCTTAAATTGCGAGGCATCAATAAAGGGACATCTGAACTATCAATTTTGTTAAATTTATCATTTACATCATAAACATATCTAAGTGGAGATGTCAGCATCAATCCATGATTCATTCTAGAGCAATAACCCTCTAAGAGAATTTTTAGAATATTTAGAAATTGTTAGAATAGTTGCATTATTCTTATTAATAATCATTGAGATGTGAATCCATTTGACAATTGATTATAACTACTTATTACATATGAATTTCAGAAATTGAAAAACTCTTCAACGAAGTTGGAAAGAGTTTGAAAGATTATGCCAACATGCCTTATCCGGAGGAAAACTATATTAAAGATTATGAAAATCGGCTCTTAGTTGAAGAACTTGGGTATGATAGGACTGAGATGAGAATTCAGTTTGAGAATCTGCACAAAAATCTTAATCGAGAGCAGTTACAAGTCTACAATTCCATCATTGAAAGTATTGAAAAAAAAGGGTAGAGTCTTCTTTGTTTATGGTAGTGGAGGCTGTGGCAAAACATTTCTATGGAATACACTTTACTGTAGTTTGCGGAGCAAATGTCAGATTGTTCTACCAGTAGCAACTTCCGGAATTGCAGCGACTTTGTTGGCAGGTGGTAGGACTGCTCATTCCAGATTCCATATCCCTCTAAAGTTAGACCAACATTCTATTGCGTGTATTAAGCATGGAACCGACATTGCGGATTTAATCAAACAAACCAAACTAATCATATGAGACGAGGCTCCCATACAACATCGACACCCATTTGAAAGTGTTGATCGTTCTTTGCGAGATATTATGTCTTCGGTGGATGCTGCGAGAGCTGGACTTCCTTTTGGTGGAATAACGATTGTCTTCGGTGGTGACTTTAGACAGATATTACCAGTTATACCTAAAGGTTCTCGAGCACAAATTGTAAATGCATCCTTGAATCATTCAAGGTTATGGAATCATTGTCATGTTTTCTTATTACAGCAGAATATGCGGCTGACAAAAGGAAAATCAAGAGAAGAAAATAACCAAATAGCTGATTTTAGCCAATGGGTACTAGATCTCGGAAATGGAAAGGTTCCAAATGTTCATCCACATGATATAGTCAGTGATCCAGAAGTGGTCATTCCGGATAAATACTTATCAAACAACTTATCATATGTGATTTGTGAGAGCGTATTCAAACAACTTATCATAACTGCGATTCTATACTACCCAAATCAATGAAACGACATAAAAAAATTCTGTAGATCTAAGATCTCGGATGCTAAATTGAAGGAACATACTCTCAAAAGAGAAAGAACAAAACCAAATATATGGATAGACAAAATCCACTAACGGGATATTAGACTCTCAATAAATAGATATATTTATTGAAAAAAAAAGTAAAATCAAGGAAAAAAACGGGAGTTATCATTCACAAGGAGAAAATACAAAATCCAATAAATCAGTAGATAAAACAAAGTTAAATCAAGGAAAATAATAAAAATGGGCTTATCATCAACCAAAACGTAGATATAAATCCCTAAACTTAGTTTAGTATTTTTAGAATAGGAGGAGAGAGAGAGAGAGAGAGAGAGAAACAGCTATAGCTGTCGTTTAAAAATCAATATTATTGATAACTAGATAGGTCGATACATACAAAATTATATATTGTTTATAATAAAAGGTGCCCATTTTAATTTTATATTCTTGAATTCAAGTACAGTAATAGTATTCAATTCTCGTATCCTAATTTAAGAGTAGACATATAATATGCTTAGAAAACTTGGACAGAGAGTAACATTACATGTAATTGTCATATTTTTTCTTTTCACATATTATTTTCGTTTCGTGTACAAAAAAAATTGCGTAGTTTAGTAGTATTTTGTGTTCGAATGTTGGTACACAAAATAATTTCATGTCATTTTCATGCAAGATCCCAAAGACACATGGCATGAATGTACACAGCACAAACGATTTTCCAGATTTACGAAAATGCTTTCTTTTAATATATGTCAGAAAATATATTCACTGTTAAATGAAAATGAATTTCATGTTTTTAATCCGATAATTAAATTACAAGGACACCTATATAATAATGTGATTACATGTTTATATATTACACATTTGATTTTAGTTTCATGTACAGTTTTCTATTTTAACATGTTAGTCAAATAGGAAAAAAGATAAGTGATACTCATTTTCAAATGTATTATTTCACACATTTTGGATGACAACGGGTTGGGTTTGATCCGAATTTTGTAAAAAAAAGTTTTTAGTTAGTGAAAATAGAAAAGGTAACGTGAAAATTAAAAAGGTAACATGTTTTAGGTGAAAAGGTAATTGATTAGTTTATAGTAATTATAATTTAATTATCTTATTTTACTAAATAAAAGTTGTCCTAGTGTTTTTATAAAATGAGAAATTAATGTTGTCCATGATATTTCTAGAAAAAAAAGAATTTAATTAGAAAAAATAGAAAATATGATACGTTTTAGTTGAAAAGGTAATAGGTTAATTATCAATATTATAATGTTATCATTTTATTTTTACTAAATAGAACCACCTGTGATATAATTGAAAAAAGAGAAATTGTAGTTAGAGAAAAGAGAAAAGGGGAAACGTGTTATCACCATTGATATAATTCGAAGAAAAGAGATTTTAGTTAGAGAAAAGAGAAAAGGTAAATTGTTTTGGTTGAAAAAGTTAATTGATCAGTTAATAGTACTTTTTATATAATTACGTTATTTAATTAAACAAAATTGCTCGTATTGTTTTTTAAAAAGGAGAAAACCAAAAGAAATTGTACTTTACTTGAAAAAGAAAATTATTTAGTTATTGAAAAATAGAAAAGGTAATATGTTTAACCTGAAAAAGGAAACTGATTAGTAAAGGAGACATTTCAGTTAGATAAAATATAAAAGATATTGTTTTTTTCCTGAAAAAAGAAATTATTTAGTTATTAAAAAATAGAGAAATTTTAGTTAGATAAAATATAAAAGATATTATATTTTACCTGAAAAAAAAATTATTTAGTTATTGAAAAATAGAATAGATAATATGTTTAACCTGAAAAAAAGAAATTGATTAGTTAGTATGATGAATTTTATTTGTAATTTAATAAGGGTAAATTAGTAAAATCAACAGGTACCGTACCGACTGACCAAACTTTTAATGTTTCGTTTTTTATATAATAGTATAAATAGATTTTAAGATCTAACGGTTTTTCTTTATTTGATCGTAATTTTAACATTTATAAATTTGTAAATATTTAATAAAATTTAATAGGTTAAAGGGAGAAAAAAGAAAAGAATTTTAAGAGATGGGCTTTTGATATACTCCAGTAGGCAGTACGTGAAGAGGGGCCGTATATATGAGTATATGACAGTTCTGTTTGTTTTTCACAAATAACCGCTGCTGATGCACGTTTGGAATAAATAAATGGGCCATGTTACAGATGCACAAAAAACCCGAGTCCGAAAATCTGGCCCGATTCGACACGACAAAATTTGGTCAAAGCCTGACCCGGTCAAAGCTCGGCCTGGTCAAGCCCGACCCGAGGACCTTAAACGGTCCCTATATTTTTGGACAAAGCCCGGCTCGGTTCGGTCCGGCAAAAGCCCGGTCTTAGCCCGGTCTTTTAAAAAACCCGATCTTCGGTCTGGCCCGAATAAAAATCCGATTCGGCCCGAAAATGCCCGGGTAAAATTCGATTATTCTAGTATACTTATATAAATCTATCTATTCCATTATATTAAAGCCGAAATATTAAAAGTTTGGTTCAACGGTACCTATTGAATTTACCTAATTACCCTTACTCAATTACAGATCTATTAAATAATCAATTTCCTTTTTCAGGTTATGCATATTATCTTTTCTATTTTCAAAAACTAAATAATTTCCTTTTCCAAGTAAAATACAATATCTTTTATATTTTATCTAACTTTTTTTTGAAAAGCCGAAAAATATATTAGATACTGGCAAAGCCAGGGCCAACTGATACAGTAGTGATACATCATTCAGGATATGGTCTAAAAGGACCATAATAAAGGATAAAATGAAACTACTAAAACAAGCCAATAATTTCTAGGACACCTAGCTGACCATAAGTTTATAAGAGCTGGACACCTTCACCTGAGCCCATGATTCCTTGGAAGGTTCAAACTTGGAATGGCCCTCTGGACGTTTTCCGAATTGTCTCAGCACCATCCTTTGATCAATTTTTTTCTCAGCAGACCTTTCTTTGCTAGCTCATCTGCACCTAAGTTGGAATCCCTGTCAACTTTCTTGAAAAAGAAATTCCTTCTTTTGAATGCATTTACAGAAGCATAATCCGTGGTTGGAAAATCCAAAATTAAATCTGCTTTGATTTTCATTATGAGATTGACCACCTCCTCACTATCCACATGAATCATACATGCTGCATCCTTCCATTTACTACTTATGATCGACTCTAGTAAGAAGGTAACCGCGCTAAGCTCAGCATGAAAAGCACTTGATCCCTTAGAAGGTCCAGAAAATATGAAAATTAAGCTTTCGTCCTTTGCTTTCAAGAAACCTCCTATGCCTGTTTTGACATCGCCATTTTCATAAACCTTAAAAGACCCATCTGTGTATCCCCGCAACTCAACGTTATAATCAAAGCTGTGTATTTTTTGTGGTACTTTGCTATTTAATATAGCTCCCACCGGATTGGCACTCCATAGAGTTATGAACTGCTCATGGAGAAAGTTGTTTACTGAGCACCATTTCCATGATCTAAGCTTGACCATGTGAAATATATCTCCCACACTATAGTCCTTTTGCTCGAATATCAACAAATTTCTGCACAGCCATATTGTCCACAAAGTTGATGCTATAACAATCCCCCAACACATTTTAATTTGATGAGGATTAATCAGGTTTAACCATGACCATATGTTGAGCGAAGATTGGAGATTAAATTCCCTTGAAAGCCCCCACCAATCAAACACTTTTCTCCAAACGTTTGTTATGTGTTGACATAGCCAGAACAAGTGTTCCTGATTTTCATCAACTGATTTGCATTTCGGACATAAGGTGTCTAGAATTAAGTTCCCCATTCTATGAGCTAGAAGTACTTTGGTTGGAAGCACTTTATGCTCAAGCTTCCACATAAACAGTTGGACCTTTGGAAGAATTTTGAGGTGCCAGATGATGTTCCAGTTACCTCTCAAGTTTACTAAGTCTTTGCCTAGGAACAATCTGCCATCAACCGAAGTGTATCCCTTTCCCGCACAAATCCAAATTAATATGTCTGAGCCCTGGTGAAGAAAGACCTCATCAATTATGTCGTTTAATCTGACTGCTTCTTCCAGCTCCCAAGCTCGAAGCTCTCTTGACCATAAGTCAGTTAACTCAGTATCTGGGTTGTTCCATAAGGAACAGAATTCCTTGATTGTTCTGTTATGAAGTTTTGACAGCCTATATAACCTATTAAAAGTTATGCTAAGACTTTCATTACCTCTCCAGAAGTCTTCCCAGAAGAGAATCTTATTACCGTCTTTTACATGCCACCTGAACTTATCTATACCGAGGTATGACTTGAAACCATCTTCACCATTTGCTTTAACTATTCCTGCCATTACTTCCGATACCCGCTTGCTACTCAATTCATTACCTAGGTCCTTGCCATGCTGACAATGATACTTTGCTTTGACAACCCTGTTCCACATTGAGGTTCTATCGTACATCCACTTGTACCACCATTTGGCCAACATCGAATTGTTTTTATCTCTAAGAGTTGAAAGGCCTAAACCACCTTGTTTTTTAGGCAATAACACTGTATCCCACTTTAGAAGATGAATTTTTTTCGTACTAATGCCTTGACCTCTATATTCCCCCCATAGGAAATTCCTCCTAATAGCTTCTAAATTGTTGCATACACCTTTGGGGATAGCAAACGTATTGAACCAATAAACAGGCAAGCTATCTAAAGTAGCTTTGAGTAGTACTAGTCTGCCGGACATGTTTAAGCTCTCACATTTCCACCCAGCTAGTTTGTCCTCAAATTTTCTTACTAACGGGTCCCAAAAGATTTTCTTTTTTGGAGACAATCCTATAGAGACACCCAAGAAATTCATAGGCCAGGAGCCTATTGAACAATTCAAAATTCTCGCCCCCTGTGGCAGGAGTTCACATCCTTTACCCACCGAATATAAGCTACTTTTAGAAAAATTGATCTTTAGTCCAGTAAGAAGGTGAAAGCACATCAAGATATTTTTAATCGCTCTTATTGACTCCATGTTATCTTCAATGAAGATAATAGTGTCGTCTGCGAATTGCAGGTGCGTTAATGGCTTTAGAGAGCTATCCATCTGAATTCCTTTGAACAATCCCAGTTGAACACTTTTTCGATCATCTTGCTTAGAATTTCCACCACGAGATTAAAGAGCAACGGTGAGAGAGGATCCCCCTGCCTTAAACCTCTCTTTGGAGCAAATTCTCTTGTTGGCGAACCATTGACCAACACCGATATTCTTGCTTCTTTTATGAAATTATCTATCCAGTGTTTCCACTTCGGACCAAAACCCATTTTATCCAACAAATCAATTAGTAGTTTCCAATCCACCGTGTCGAATGCTTTTTCAAAGTCGATTTTCAATATTAATCCAGAAGCACTGCCTTGCTTTAGGCTATGACATACTTCATTTACAAGAAGTATACTCTCACTTGCTTGTCTCCCTTTGAGAAAACCAAACTGATTTTCAGATACCAAGCTTGTAATCACTAGATTCAGCCTATCTGCAAGTACTTTTGTGAACAGTTTTGCCGTTGAATTAATGAGGCTGATTGGCCTAAAATCTGTCACTAGCTTGGGCTGATGTACTTTCGGGACTAGTGCTATAAATGAGGAGTTTAAGCCTAAAGGTAATTTACCATGCTCTGAGTAGTTCTTCCAGCATTCCATAATTTTATGCTTTAGCATATCCCAAAAGGTCTTCAAGCAACCAACATTTAGACCGTCAGGTCCCGGTGCTTTTTCAGGAGAAAGACCTTTAAGAGCTAGTTCCATTTCTTCTACAGTAATATCTCTATCCAGCCACTCTGCTTCATGATGTGACAGTTTATTGACGTACAGAGACCCGAGTTGAATTCTGACTACGGGTTCTTTCATGCTGAAAACAGTAGTAAAGTGATTGAGGAACACATTTTTCAGTTGCAATGGTGAGGTTAACCATGTATCATTCCAAAAAATCTTTCTAATCACGTTTCTACATCTTCTCTTTTGGATAGCTTGGTGATAAAATCTGGTATTTTTGTCTCCCTTGAGCTGCCACGTTAATCGGGATTTCTGTTTTAACATTGACACTTTTTGCTCATACAATTCATCCAACTCATTTCGAAGCTCCATTATACGCACCTCCTGCCCTGAAACATTTTCCAAGTCAGAGATTAGACTTTCTACTTCTCTGATTTTCACATAAATATTGTTCTTTGGATCCTTTGACCACTCCTTGATTTTAAATTTGATCTTTCTTATCAGGACTTGGACATCGACATTTTCACCCTTCAGTTCTATCTCTATTAGCACTTTTAAAGAGTGCAAAAGAGTTTCATCTTTCAGCCAACTATTAAATATTTTGAAAGGCACAGGACCCCAGTTTTCCGTTTTTTGCCTTAGACACAATGCTTTATGGTCCGATCGTCTCTTGTCGAGAGCTACTAGTGACCAGTTACCCAAAGCCCACCACGAATAGCTCAGGAGAGATCTATCCAGCTTGCTTTTTTTGCCTGCTGGTCCATACCAAGTGAAGCTTGAATTTGTGATGGTGAGATCCATCAAATTAATGTTGTCGATGAACTGGTTAAAGAACTGCATATCCATTCTTCTATAGTCACAGTTTTCCCTTTCTGAGTCATCCCTTATGCAATTAAAGTCTCCAATAAAGCATACAAGCTCATTACTTAATGTCAGTGCCATTTGTTCAAGCTGTTCCCACAATAATCTTTTCTGATGCAGATGTTGAGGACTGTATATATTAAACACATGAAATAACACACCATCAGTCAAGCTCCTCATTTCACACCCTAACCAATTCTCTGATTTTTGCACCCTAATCAATTTATACATAGTTGAATTCCATGAGCATAGGAACCCTCCTGACATGCCTCTTGCTTTGACCTCAACCCATTCATTATCATAATGATTCCATAGAGAACTAATTGCATCATTGCTCCAAGCACCGCATTTGGTTTCTTGAAGACACACAAAATTTATATCATTTCTTTGCATAACTTCTTTGATCATTTTTCTGGACAAACTATTGCAAGCACCCCTAACATTCCAAGACAATAAAGAAATACTCTTCATGATGAAAACCGTTGCTAAGTACTATTTTACGATCAGAGCTTTCCAGGATTAAGCTTTATCCTCCCTCAAACTCTTAGCAAGAGCCTTCACACCTTCTTTTTTACCTCCTGGTATTTCCAATCCCAAATTAATCGCTGTTTCTAGTATGTTAACAGCTTCCAAGTTACACCTTTCATCCTGGTTTGAACCTCCATCCTCTCCCAAAAGATTATTCAATTGAACTCCCACCCTGTACTTTGTTTTATAGTTCCTCTTTCCCTTAGAGACCATGTTCCTTCTTGCCAACTTAAAGTCGAACGGATTGATCAATTTTCTCTGCTTTTTCTTCGGTCTCCCTCTACGTGCTCCCATATTCATGCTTTTCAAGTTTTTACATATTGTACTTTGCGTGCTACCTCTTTCCAAAGCTGCTTCACTCATTAGCTCACAACGTTCTACTTCAGATTCTTCACCAGCTAAAGAGGAAACTGAACTGTCGGAGTTTGCATCTCTAAAACCCCTAGAGACTTTGTGACACAGATCTCCATTTAAAAATTCTGAAAATTCTTCACCTACGGGGGGGTTATTAATCGAGGCTGATTCCTGAACAACCGTTTCATTTGAGTCGTTGGTAACACCTTTTACCACCTTTTCTGAGTCCTGCTCGATGGTTTTGTCAGCTCTAGAGTTTTGTCCCATCTCATCACTACGAGTCTCCCCAAAGCTAGAAGTCGAGCTGCCAACTACACCTTTTTCTTTTAAGTTCTCTACATTCTTCACCGTGGCCTCCTTATCCTTTAATTTGGAGTTTGCTTGATCCTCTTTTGAGCAATTCACTGAGACCTCCTCGTCTCTAACCTTAGCCTCTTCAGGATTCGGTATGTCACTTACCTGATTCTCTTCGACATTTGGTATATCCCTTACCAGGACTTGCTCATTAATGCCCACTTCTTGAAATATAATTTCGAATGTCTTTCCTTTGACTAGGACATTCAGATTGTCTTGAATTTGCTGGGGCTGCTTCGTAACTAAAGAAATTACTGGATTAAAAATAGCCATTGATTTCTCATCCTGATATGTCCAAGACACCCATTCACCCAACTGTTTTGTAAAAGCTTTTAGATTGCTCTCTGTCCACGCATGAACCGGAAGTCCTCTGCATTCTACTTGTGCAACTCTCGAAATAACAAAATCATTCGGTGAAAAGCTTCTAACCATACTGAATAGTTTGCTTAGTGATTTTAGAGTTCTCTTTTCCTCTTCCAGCCATTGCTCGTTATCCTCTTTGTTCAAGTAAAACATAAAGTCATTTGTTTTTAGAGCCCTGACATCACTTACTCCATTTCCCCCCAATTCTGCCAACAAGACCTTTGTGTCATATTTTTGTTTAGTGATGACAACAACACTGTTACTCATTGCTTCTTCTATATCAGCATCCACTTCAGCTTCTATGTACTCAAACATTTTTTTCCCAAAAGGCTCTCTGTGTTTGGAAGTAGTACCTGTATTTGTGTCTTCATGCCTCATAGGGATCTTTGTGCCTACATCTCTTTTTGAATTAATAGACATGTGCAGGATACGCCCAAGGCCCTTGTATTGCTTAAGATTGGAAATGATCTTCCCAGCCTCAAGTTCTGATGAGGTTTTGACAAACCCGATTCTATTATTTCTTTTATCTCTTTTTCTTGGCAATACAATATCATTTATTTGTCCTCCCAACTTAAAGAACTCCCAGATATCGCTAGCAGACGCTTCACTCGGGATCTTAGAAACAAAAATTGTACATTCAGATTTGGTTGGACGTACCTTGGAGCTCCTTTTATGCGTAACAACTTTCCATTCTGGCTCCTTAGCTTTCTCATTTAGCACTTGGGCATATGTTTTTCCCACCTCAACTACGCTTGGTATCTTATCTCTATTTGGTAGACCTCTAGATTCCCTTTCCACCTCCCGCATTCGAAGACTTCTCCAATGAATTTGGTTTAGTGCTTCTGTGATTGCCGTTTGGTCGCCTCCTAGCATCCTTTCAAAGATCTCTTTGTCCACTAAAGCTTTATTTGAGGAGATGAATCCCCTCAAAATTTCTTCTCCTTTCTTTTCCTTGATGCAGTTGCTGCCTGGATCTCTATTATCATTGACTTGACTACTGATTCCCCCAATTTGAGATTGAGTTTGAGTTCCTCTGTATTCGTGCCCCTTCCGGCTAAAATTTCTCATCTAACTAAAATTTCTCATTTATTAATCAATTTCTTTTTTAAGTTTAAACATATAACCTTTTCCATTTTTCAATAACTAAATAATTTTCTTTTTCATTTAAAATAAAATATCTTTTACATTTTATCTAACTAAAATTTCTCCTTTTTAAAACACTACGAGAAATTTTGTTTAAAAAAAATAACTTAATTATATATAATCGCTATTAACTAATCAATTACCTTTTTTCAGTCAAAACACGTTACCTTTTCTATTTTTTTAAACTAAAATCTCTCTTTTTCCAATTATATTAAGGATGGTTACCTTTTTCAGCAAAACACATTACCTTTTTTCTTTCTTCATACTAAAACCTCCATTTTTTTTTATATTACAGGCGTTTCTATTTAATAAAAATAATAATATTATAATACTAATAATTAACCAATTACCATTTCAACTAAAAAATAACATAATTATATATAATTATTATTAACTAATCAATTACCTTTTTCAATCAAAACACGTTACCTTTTCTCTTTTCTCTAACTAAAATCTCTCTTTTTCTAATTATGTCATGGACGGTTACATTTTTCCAGCAAAACGCGTTACCTTTTTTTTTTCTTCTTACTAAAACCTCCATTTTTCTAATTATATTACAGGCGTTTCTATTTAATATAAATAAAATAATAATATTATAATACTAATAATTAATCGATTACCTTTTCAGCTAAAATATATCACCTTTTCTATTTTTTCTAATTACATTCCTTTTTTTTTCTAGAAATATAACGGGTAGCGTTAATTTCTCATTTTCTAAAAACTATGAACAATTTTATTTTGTAAAATAACATAATTAAATTATAATTACTATAAACTAATCAATTACTTTTTCCACATAAGTCATGCACGTTACCTTTCTATTTTCTCTAACTAATTTTTTTGTAATTATATCACCGACGGTTCTATTTAATAAAATAAAATTATAATATTTTTAATTAACCGATTACCTTTTTCAGCTAAAACATATCATCTTTTCTATATTTTCTAACTAAAATCGACAATATTATTTTCTCATTTTCTAAAAACATTATGAGCAATGGTATTTAGTAAAATAACGTAATTCAATTATAATTACTATGAACCAATCAATTACCTTTTTCACCTAGAACATATAATCTTTTTAATGTTCACTAACTAAATTCACTATTTTTCTAATCATACCACGAACATTCTATTTAATATAATGAAGTAATAATTTTATAATTACTAATAATTAATTGATTATTCTTTTTAACTAAAACCTATCATTTTTTCTATATTTTCTAACTAAATCCCTCCTTTTCTAGAAATATCACGAATAACATTAATATAATTGTTATCAAATCATCTCATATAAAAAAGTAAGCCTCCAAAATTCATGTTTTAAAAAAATTAATTTTAATTAATGAAATTTTTTATATAATATAAAAAAAAATCCGTTCATCGCACGGGTTTTAGGCTAGTACTATTATATAAAAGCCGAAACATTAAAAGTTTGGTTCAACGGTACCTATTGAATTTACCTAATTACCCTTACTCAATTACAGATCTACTAATTAATCAATTTTCTTTTTCAGGTTACACATATTATTTTTTCAATTTTCAAGAACTAAATAATTTCATCTTTTATATTTTATCTAACTAAAATTTCTCATTTATTAATCAATTTCCCTTTTCAGTTTAAACATATAACCTTTTCTATTTTTCAATAACTAAATAATTTCCTTTTACATTTTAAAATATAAAATCTTTTATATTTTATCTAACTAAAACACTACGAGCAATTTTGTTTAATAAAAAAACATAATTATATATAATTACTATTAACTAATCAATTACCTTTTTCAGTCAAAACACATTACCTTTTCTCTTTTCTCTAACTCCAATCTCTCTTTTTCCAATTATATCATGGACGGTTACCTTTTTCAGCAAAACACGTTACCTTTTTTCTTTCTTCTTACTAAAACCTCCATTTTTCTAATTATATTACAGGCGTTTCTATTCAATAAAAAAAATAATGTTATAATACTAATAATTAACCAATTACCTTTTCAACTAAAAATAACATAATTATATGTAATTATTATTAACTAATCAATTACCTTTTTCAGTCAAAACACGTTACCTTTTCTGTTTTCTCTAACTAAAATCTCTTTTTTTTCCAATTATATCATGGACAGTTACCTTTTTTCAACAAAACACGTTACTTACTAAAACCTCCATTTTTCTTATTATATTACATGCGTTTTTATTTAATACAAATAAAATAATAATATTATAATAGTAATAATTAACCGATTACCTTTTCAGCTAAAATATATCATCTTTTCTATTTTTTATAATTACATTCCCTTTTTTTTCTAGAAATGTAACGGGTAGCGTTAATTTCTCATTTTCTAAAAACTATGAACAATTTTATTTCGTAAAATAACATAATTAAATTATAATTTTTATAAACTAATCAATTACTTTTTTCACATAAATCTTGCACGTTACTTTCCTATTTTCTCTAATTGAAATCTCTTTTTTTTTTTTCAATTATATCACGGACGGTTATATTTAATAAAATAAACTAATAATATTATAATCTAAACTATTATAATCTATACTATTATATAAAAACTGAAATAGTAAAAGTTTTGGTACCTAATTTTTGGTACCAGCTTTTTGGTACTTCGTAAATTTACTTATTTATCCTTCATTATAATGAAAAATAAATACACCTAAAATAAATAATAACATAATATAATTATTGGTAATTAATCGATTGCCATTTTCATATTTACTTTTAATTGAGCATATTACCTTTTATAAACACCTTAAAATATATATTCACCATAATTTTCAAGAAAAATATAACACCTAAATTAAATAATAACATAATATAATTAATGGTAATTAGCTGATTAACATGATAAAATTAATGGTAATTAGTCGATTACCGTTTTCACATTAACATAATAAAATTAGTCAATTGTCTTTTTCACATTTACTTTTAGTCGAAGATATTACTTTTTATAAATACCTAAAAACATCAATCAATCATTAATATTTCATTTCGAATTAAAACACATTACCATTTTAATTTAAAACAAATCTTATAATCATTATTATATACCCGAAAATATAAAACCATAATTTTCAAGAAAAGTATAACACCTAAAATAAATAATAACATAATATAATTAATGATAATTAGTCGATTGTACCATTTTAATTTAAAACAAATCTTATAATCTTTATTATATACCCGAAAAAATCAAACCATAATTTTCAAGAAAAGTATAACACCTAAAATAAATAATAACAATATATAATTAATGGTAATTAGTTGATTGTCTTTTTCACATTAACATAATAAAATTAAAGGTAATTAGTCGATTGCTTTTTTCACATTTAATTTTAGTTGAAGATATTATCTTTTATAAATAACTTACCTTTTTTCGAATTAAAACATGTACCCTTATAATTTAAAACAAATATTATAATCATTAATATATACCGAAAAATATATCATAATTTTCAAGAAAAATATAGCCCGCAAATATCGCACCATATTTTTCAATTATTAATAAAATACACTAAAAATCATATACGTTGTTTATAAAAAGGAAACATTAGTATAATCTGTAAACATGAGTATATTAAATTATATCAAATTAAAAAATTATTAAAAATAATGATTATATAAAAATATAATTTTTATATTAAATACAATTTATAACATATTACAAGAAACCAGTGCATTGCACGGGTTATAAGTTAATTATAATATTGAAGTTGAAACATTGAAAATTTTATCGGCTTGGTTTAGGTACAGTTATCTTAATTAATAAATAAAAAATAATACAATTAATGTTAAGCAGCCTATTGCCTTTTTTAATTAAAATACGTATTTATACTACTATATTAAAGTCGAAAGATTGAAAGTTTGTATATTTGGTTATCCAAATTATTAAAATAAATAGTAAAATCATATAATTAATGGTAATTAACCAACTGCCCTTTTCACATATACTTTTAGTTGAAAATATTACCTTTCATAAACACCTAAAAACATTTCATATTTTTCGATCATTAATATTTCATTTCGATTTAAAACACGTTACCTTTTTAATTTAGAACAAATCTTACAATCATTAATATATACCCAAAAATATCACACCATAATTTTCAAAAAAAATGTAGCACCTAAAATAAATAATAACATAATATAATTATGGGATATTCTCTTTGGTACCCTCATACAATTGGCTTTTGCCAATGGTACCATTACATTATTGACTTCTACCCATGGTACTCTTATACCTTTGGCTTTTCCATGAAATGCCACTCCATCAACCAAAATGTTAGTATCTGAAATTCTCAATGGTACCCTTGTCAGTTGAATAATGAAGGGTACCAATGGGAAAAGGGTACCATTGGCAAAAGTCAAAAGTACAAGGGTGTCATTGAGAATTTCCCTATAATTATTGATAATTAGTCGATTGCCTTTTTCACATTTACTTTTAGTTGAAGATATTAAATTTTATAAACTTCTAAGAAGATCAATTGTATCATATAATTCAATCATGAATATTTCCTTTCTAATTAAAACACGTTACCTTTTTAATTTACAACAAATCTTACAATATATGCCCAAAAATATTACACCATATTTTTCAATTATTAATAAAATATATTAATAATCGTATACGTTGTTTATAATGAGGAAACAATAATATAATCTGTAAACATGAATACATTAAATTATATTAAATTAAAATTAAAAAAATTATTACAATTAGTGATTATATAAAAACATAATTATAATATTAAATAAAATTTATAACATAATATAAGAAACCCGTGCATTGCACGGGTTATAAGCTAGTATTTATGTATTTACACTTCCTACAAATATAAAAATAATTTAAGTACATATATATTTACATATTCATTATTAATAATAAGATTATTTATATGCATATATTACGATACATGAACGAAAACAAGTTAAGTACACGTGTAATCAATTAATATATCATCAAATCAAAAAGTAAATCGATAAATGTAACATTTGTATCGGCAATATAGATTGTTTAACACATGTCTGTCATTATTACATAAAGACATTCACAAGCTGGCCCAAACACCGGATTATCAAAAAAAAAATAATATTCTTATATAACATAAAATCTCAATCCGGTTTGATCCCGGAAAAAGCCCGATCTAGCCCGCCCCGCTTCAGGCCCGGAAAAAAGCCCACCGCGGTCCGCTTCGAGGGCCTAAATGGGATCACATTTTTCACAGAAGCCCGGCCCGATCAAAGTCAAAGCCCGGGCCGGGCTTTGACCAAAAAGCCTGGGCTTTTCAAAGCCCAGCCCGATGGGCCTTTTGTGCATCTCTAGCCATGACCCATATTACAGTTTGTAAGAGCATCCCCAAGAGACTACTACATTCACTCTTAAAAATAATATAAATAAATGGTTCTTAGCAAGTTATTACATTGGTTTATGTGTCAAACTCCAACAATTCTGTTGAGTAATGAATATGGTAAAAGAATATAGAGGGGGGGGTGAATGGATTCTTGAACTTTTCTTTGGCTCGAGTCTATGTAGCAGATAAGTGTTTGTGTGTGCGAAGGTGTAGGTGCGGATAAAGAACAACACAAGACACAATATCACTTTAATCTAATGTATTATTAGATAGAGGTTGCTATAATCTGTGAATACAAATGATAGTATTCTCAGCTTCGTTTTTCTCAGAGAGATATAGCTTACAGTGTTTGAGAAAACTTGACTCTCCAAAAGTTAAAGTTCGTGTCTCACTGAACTAAGGAAGTGAGGTTGTATCCTTATAGAACATGGATACAACCTACTTACTACAAATAAGGTAGCTAAACAAATTACTTTCTAGTCTGTCTATCCTTTTTGAGTAAGAGTCCAAACGATTACAGATTTGACTTTGCAAAGCCTGTTCAGATCCACTTCTTTAGCCCTTTGTCTTTTCTATATCTCTCCAAGCTTCTTTGTAGGCTTTCCAGAGCACGTTACAGATTGTGGTCCATAAAGTGCATTGGCTTGTTGCAGGATTCTGACTTGTACAATTTCACCAGTATTTTGTCTCCAAGAATGTGTTCGAGAAGTGACCAAGTAAGTGATTCGAGAACTAGAATTGACTTGATCGATAACTCTGAGTTCTCGAATACTGTTATATTGATATATCGAACCACTTCTCGAATAGCTCTTTTCCATCAGGATTCCTTGAGTTGTCGAATAGAACATTTGACTTATCGAATCCTCGAGATATCGAATAGCTTTCTGAGTCCTTGAGATATCGAATGGAACTTTGACTTGTTGACTCTTTGAGAACTCGAATACTACTTTGACTTGTTGACTTCTTGAGTTCTCGAATAGAGTAGTAGACATATCGAATCTCTGAGATATCGAATGAGATATCGAACAGTGTATTCAGAGATATCGAATAGTGTCTTGAGATATCGAATCCCTGACTTCTCGAATGCTGGACTTCTCGAATAGACAAGTATACTTCTCGAATTGGTACTTAGGCAAATTCTTCACTTTCTTTTGTTAGGCCGAATACACAAGATATAATCAAGTACTGTATGAGAGAATAACTAGAACACGCGTTTTAGTACTTAAAAACTATTTGGAATTAATAATTCCTCTCTCAGTGATGTAAAATATCACAGAGAGCTGCTTAGGTTACAATGAATGAATATTTCAATGTTCGATACCCTTCTAGGGTTAACCTAACTGTATTTATAAAACATACAGCTTCTATACAATCCGAAATTGATACTCCTATAATTAAGCTATACAATTGATATCATTTACGATTGCTACACATCTTTTAAGTCAACTCAATCTCTTTGATAGCTATCTGATCTTCAAAGATATTGCTTCCATGTTTATCTTCAATTAATCTTCAATCATTGTTGACTCGTAGATGCTTCTGCTGAACAGAGTTTAACAAACTCTGTTGCTTCCATCAATCAACGTTTGCGCTTCCATTCGTCAGCGTTTACTCAAACTCTGACTGCTTCCAGCTTAAACTCTGATGTATTACTGTATCACTTAAACACTGATTAATATTTACATCAATTATATCTAACAATCTCACCCAACTTGTTCATTAGCAAAAATGCACAAGTTAATGATAATTGATGATGTCAAAACAAAATAGACAAATGCAGTGTTTAATAAATGATCAGAGTTTAAACTACTTACTTAAACAAAATCAACAGAAAAACAAGAAATCCTTACAAAGCATCATTCATAAAATCGCCTCAAGATCTGGTGTTGTCCTGAGATAATCTATCAGCAATCTTCTCTCAGCATTCTCAAGCTCCTCCTGCATTATCTCTTTGATTTCTCTTAACTCAGGATCATTCTCATCAGTCTGATAAATAGCAGCTCTCAGATCATAAATTTTGTTTCTCCTCATTTGATTACCCAGTCTGATGAACTTTACTTCCTCTGATTGTGAGTTGAAATCAAGAACTGTAACACCAAGATCAGTCTTTAACTTTGTTGTTCCTTTCTTCATCTCAATTAGATTTCCATTCCAATATTTGTACTTAGGAACATAGTTGCTGTTGTATGTCATGCCTCTAGTTGCCAAATTGTGAAGCATTTTTCTTTTAAGCACATTTGCAACTGACTCAGTTCTTCGATTTCCCACCTTGAACAGATATAAAACATGTTCTAGTTCTTCCCAGTATTTCAGATCAAGATCAAATTCACCAATCTTATATACTGTTCCATCAGACATGAAGTATAAGAGAAAATCCTTTTCCAAACTCTTCTGATAAACCAACTGTACTGATTCCAGTCTGTCTAAACTCTCTTGAGTAACACCACGACCTGGAATAGTCAGTGAGGAAGGATCTCTAGGACCAACATGCTGTCTTGAATCTCTTCTTGAACCCAGACCAGCTTTATTTCTTCCAATCTTTCCAGCTAAACCTTTTCCATCTGAAAAATCCATAGGACCTCCAGTCTCTGGGGTTGGTTCAAACACTGATGTCTTCCCAAAAACTGATTGTAATACAGAAGAAGATAGAGAGTTCTGCACAACTCTTTTAGCAACAGAAGTTGTGTTTGATTTCTTTGACATGCTTTCCTCTTCAGCAATGCCTTTAAGCTTTTGCTTAGCTTCTACTTCTGTTGGCTTTTTGAATACTTGCATCCTTTGATCAGCTACAACATTTTCTTTGATTTCAATGCCTTTAAGAACAAGCCTAGAAGCTTTCACATTTTTCTTACCCTTACCAGACTTCAAAGCTTTCTGATGTTCAGCTTGTAAACTCTTCTCTTCAGCTTGAATGTCTGCAAGAGTAACTCCTTCTTCATTCTCCTCTAAAAATACTTTGGCAGCTAACTCTTCATTAGTCTGTGGATTATCAGTAAATAGCAAACTCTGGGTCTTAGATGTACCCTGAGTATCAGTATTTACCCCACCAGACTTTGACTTAGAAGTTTTGTCAGATAGTAAACTCTTCTCAGTTGCCCTTGACCTCAGATTTCTTTGACCTTTTGCTCCTCCATCTCCTGCATCATCCTTCTGAGTCAGAGTTTGAGATTGCCTGCATTTAGTCTTAGCATATCTCTCCCCCTTTTTGACATCATCAGGCATGAGAATGGATGTAATCAGCTCCAAGGAAGAAGCAATATCATCAACCTTATCAGACAAACTATTCTGATTTTCTTCAATTTTGGTCAGTCTGTCAGACATAGAGTCTTGAGCCTTGGAGAATTTGGTAATCTTGAGTTTGGTGTCAAACTCCAGAGTCATATCCTTATCCTTAAGATCATCTTTTAGACCAGTAATTGACTTCTGACAATCATCAAGTCTGCCATCCAGTGTTTTGACTTGCACCACTGTGGCCTTCAAACAAGAGAGAATATCTGGATTTGAAATTGCAGTAGCAGTTTGTTTCACAAAATCTGCTGCTATCCCTCTAGGAAAAATACAATCTTTCTTATACCAATTTGCAGAAAACTTAGCAAGATACTCTGCTTCAATCTCATGTCTTTTGGAAGGCTGAGTGAATGGTGCATGCTTTCCATCAGTCTGCACAGGTGCACTTTCAAAAGAATCAGAGTTTGAACTCTCTTAACCTTCAGCTTCAACACTATCATGTTCAACATTCTCTGCAATTTGAACATTCTCAGCAACAGTGTGCTCAGTTTCTACAACAGCCTCAGCTGTATTCTCTGCAACAATCTCTGCAGCTTCTGCATTCTTTTCAACAACTCCAGCATTCTTTGCAATCTGAGCAGGTTGTTTTTCAGACTCAACAGTCTTATCAACATTTTCTGCAAGAGAAACAACTGCAGGCAGAATATCAGAGTTTAAATCCTTTGTTGCCTTTTCAACTTCTTCACCATGATCAGAACCCTGGTGAGCATCAGAAAATACATCAGTATGAGAAGCTACTGTTTCTGCAAGAAGTACAGTAGACTGATCAACTGCACCAGTTTCTTTAGAGTGAACAGGAAGAGAAGAAGTAGGAGGAATCATAGGATCAGAGAATGGCATGGCAGTCTCAGCAAAATCATCCAGAGTAAAGCCATCTCTGTTGTCATCATCCATGTGCATATTGAAGGTGATTTCTCAGATTCTTTAGTAGCATCTATCTCAACAGGTATCTCAACAGCAGGTATTTCTGAAGTGATAACCTCTGGAGCTTTAATAACCATTTCATCATCTGAATCAGATATTACCAGCTTCCTTCTTTTGTAAGTCTGCAACTCAACAGGTGCCTCATCTTCAGAAGAAGAAGAAGACTCTTCATCAACAAGAGATGGTGATGGTGATCTATTTGCTCTTTCCTTTTTCTCTTTTCTGGCCAGTGTGACTCTAGCAAGTCTGTGTCTTGAGTTATGAGCTACATGCTTAGTTCTCCCCTTACGTTTAGATTTGGACTTGGATGGTTGAGGTTGAGTAGGAGGCTAAGAAAATCTCGTACAACCCGACCTTTTTATTTTTTAATTATTTTTTCCCAACACCAGAATGAGTTTTTATTAACTTTCGTACCGTTCAATCGTCGAAGAAATCATTCAAAAAATTATTCAGTGAATCTGGATCGTGCCTCGTTACAGGAAGTAGCACTTTTGCTACGTTTTTGTTAAAATCTCGTACAACCCGACCTTTTTATTTTTTGATTATTTATTCCCAATACTAGAATGAGTGTTTATTAACTTTCGTACGGTTGGATCGTGTAAGAAATCATTCAAAAAAATTATTCAGTGAATTTGGATCGTGCCTCGTTATAGTAAGCAGCACTTTTGCTACGTTTTTGTTAAAATATCGTACAACCCGACCTTTTTATTTTTTGACAATTTTTTCCCAACACTAGAATGAGTGTTTATTAACTTTTTTATGGTTTAATCGTGGAAGAAATCATTGAAAAAAATTATTGAGTGAATCTGGATTGTGGCTCGTTATAGGAAGTAGCACTTTTGCTACGTTTTTGTTAAAATCTCGTACAACCCGACCTTTTTATTTTTTGATTATTTTTTCCCAACACTAGAATGAGTGTTTATTAACTTTCGTATGGTTTGATCGTCGAAGAAATCATTCAAAAAAATTATTCAGTGAATCTGGATAGTGCCTCGTTATAGCAAGTAGCACTTTTGCTACGTTTTTGTTAAAATCTCGTACAATCCGACCTTTTTATTTTTTGGTTATTTTTTCCCAACACTAGAATGAGTGTTTATTAACTTTCGTATGGTTCGATCGTCGAAGAAATCATTCAAAAAAATTATTCAGTGAATCTGGATAGTGCCTCGTTATAGGAAGAAGTACTTTTGCTACGATTTTGTTAAAATCTCGTACAACCTGACCTTTTTATTTTTTGATTATTTTTTCGCAACACTAGAGTGAGTGTTTATTAACTTTCATATGGTTCGATCGTCGAAGAAATCTTTCAAAAAAATTATTCAGTGAAACTGGATCGTGCCTCGTTATGGGAAGTAGCACTTTTGCTTTGTTTTTGTTAAAATCTCGTACAACCCGACCTTTTTCTTTTTTGATTATTCTTTCCCAACACTAGAACGAGTGTTTATTAACTTTCGTACGGTTCGATCGTGTAAGAAATCATTCAAAAAATTTATTCAGTGAATCTGGATCGTGCCTCGTTATAGCAAGTAGCACTTTTGCTACGTTTTTGTTAAAATCTCGTACAATCCGACCTTTTTATTTTTTGGTTATTTTTTCCCAACACTAGAATTAGTGTTTATTAACTTTCGTATGGTTCGATCGTCGAATAAATCATTCAAAAAAATTATTCAGTGAATCTGGATAGTGCCTCGTTATAGGAAGAAGCACTTTTGCTACGTTTTTGTTAAAATCTCGGACAACCCGACTTTTTATTTTTTGATTATTTTTTCCCAACACTAGAATGAGTGTTTATTAACTTTCGTACGGTTTGATCGTGGAGAAATTATTCAAAAAAAATT
Organism: Kitagawia praeruptora; assembly: GCA_037693485.1. Lineage (NCBI taxonomy): Eukaryota > Viridiplantae > Streptophyta > Magnoliopsida > Apiales > Apiaceae > Kitagawia > Kitagawia praeruptora. The sequence continues at coordinate 90,494,776 of CM075347.1, read as the reverse complement.
ATTCAGTGAATCTGGATCGTGCCTTGTTATAGGAAGTAGCACTTTTGCTACGTTTTTGTTAAAATCTCGTACAACCCGACCTTTTTATTTTTTGATTATTTATTCCCAACACTAGAATGAGTGTTTATTAACTTTCGTACGGTTGGATCGTATAAGAAAGCATTCAAAAAAAATTATTCAGTGAATTTGGATCGTGCCTCGTTATAGTAAGCAGCACTTTTGCTACGTTTTTGTTAAAATATCGTACAACCCGACCTTTTTATTTTTTGACAATTTTTTCCCAACACTAGAATGATTGTTTATTAAATTTTGTATGGTTTAATTGTGGAAGAAATCATTCAAAATTTTTTTTGAGTGAATCTGGATCGTGGCTCGTTATAGGATGTAGCACTTTTGCTACGTTTTAGTTAAAATCTCGTACAACCCGACCTTTTTATTTTTGATTATTTTTTCCCAACACTAGAATGAGTGTTTATTAACTTTCGTACGGTTCGATCATGGAGAAATCATTCAAAAAAAATTATTCAATGAATCTGGATCGTGCCTCATTATAGGAAGTAGCACTTTTGCTACGTTTTTGTTAAAATCTCGTACAATCCGACCTTTTTTTTTGGTTATTTTTTCCCAACACTAGAATGAGTGTTTATTAACTTTCGTATGGTTCGATCGTCGAAGAAATCATTCAAAAAAATTATTCAGTGAATCTGGATAGTGCCTCGTTATAGGAAGAAGCACTTTTGCTACGTTTTTGTTAAAATCTCGTACAACCTGACCTTTTTATTTTTTGATTATTTTTTCCCAACACTAGAGTGAGTGTTTATTAACTTTCATATGGTTCGATCGTCGAAGAAATCTTTCAAAAAAATTATTCAGTGAATCTGGATCGTGCCTCGTTATGGGAAGTAGCACTTTTGCTACGTTTTTGTTAAAATCTCGTACAACCCGACCTTTTTCTTTTTTGATTATTTTTCCCAACACTAGAACGAGTGTTTATTAACTTTCGGACGGTTCGATCGTGTAAGAAATCATTCAAAAAAATTATTCAGTGAATCTGGATCGTGCCTCGTTATAGCAAGTAGCACTTTTGCTACGTTTTTGTTAAAATATCATACAACCCGACCTTTTTATTTTTTGACTATTTTTTCCCAATACTAGAATGAGTGTTTATTAACTTTCGTATGGTTTAATCGTGGAAGAAATAATTTAAAAAAATAATTGAGTGAATCTGGATCGTGGCTCGTTATAGGAAGTAGCACTTTTGCTACGTTTTTGTTAAAATCTCGTACAACCCGACTTTTTATTTTTTGATTATTTTTTCCCAACACTAGAATGAGTGTTTATTAACTTTCGTACGGTTTGATCGTGGAGAAATCATTCAAAAAAAATTATTCAGTGAATCTGGATCGTGCCTCGTTATGGGAAGTAGCACTTTTGCTACGTTTTTGTTAAAATCTCGTACAACCCGACCTTTTTCTTTTTTGATTATTTTTTCCCAACACTAGAACGAGTGTTTATTAACTTTCGTACGGTTCGATCGTGTAAGAAATCAATCAAAAAATTTATTCAGTGAATCTGGATCGTGCCTCGTTATAGCAAGTAGCACTTTTGCTACGTTTTTGTTAAAATCTCGTACAATCCGACCTTTTTTTTTGGTTATTTTTTCCCAACACTAGAATGAGTGTTTATTAACTTTCGTATGGTTCGATCGTCGAAGAAATCATTCAAAAAAATTATTCAGTGAATCTGGATAGTGCCTCGTTATAGGAAGAAGCACTTTTGCTACGTTTTTATTAAAATCTCGTACAACCTGACCTTTTTATTTTTTGATTATTTTTTCCCAACACTAGAGTGAGTGTTTATTAACTTTCATATGGTTCGATCGTCGAAGAAATCTTTCAAAAAAATTATTCAGTGAATCTGGATCGTGCCTCGTTATGGGAAGTAGCACTTTTGCTACGTTTTTGTTAAAATCTCGTACAACCCGACCTTTTTCTTTTTTGATTATTTTTTCCCAACACTAGAACGAGTGTTTATTAACTTTCGGACGGTTCGATCGTGTAAGAAATCATTCAAAAAAATTATTCAGTGAATCTGGATCGTGCCTCGTTATAGCAAGTAACACTTTTGCTACGTTTTTGTTAAAATATCATACAACCCGACCTTTTTATTTTTTGACTATTTTTTCCCAACACTAGAATGAGTGTTTATTAACTTTCGTATGGTTTAATCGTGGAAGAAATAATTTAAAAAAATTATTGAGTGAATCTGGATCGTGGCTCGTTATAGGAAGTAGCACTTTTGCTACGTTTTTGTTAAAATCTCGTACAACCCGACTTTTTATTTTTTGATTATTTTTTCCCAACACTAGAATGAGTGTTTATTAACTTTCGTACGGTTTGATCGTGGAGAAATCATTCAAAAAAAATTATTCAGTGAATCTGGATCGTGCCTCGTTATAGGAAGTAGCACTTTTGCTACGTTTTTGTTAAAATCTCGTACAACCCGACCTTTTTCTTTTTTGATTATTTTTTTCCAACACTAGAACGAGTGTTTATTAACTTTCGTACGGTTCGATCGTGTAAGAAATCAATCAAAAAATTTATTCAGTGAATCTGGATCGTGCCTCGTTATAGCAAGTAGCACTTTTGCTACGTTTTTGTTAAAATCTCGTACAATCCGACCTTTTTTTTTGGTTATTTTTTCCCAACACTAGAATGAGTGTTTATTAACTTTCGTATGGTTCGATCGTCGAAGAAATCATTCAAAAAAATTATTCAGTGAATCTGGATAGTGCCTCGTTATAGGAAGAAGCACTTTTGCTACGTTTTTGTTAAAATCTCGTACAACCTGACCTTTTTATTTTTTGATTATTTTTTCCCAACACTAGAGTGAGTGTTTATTAACTTTCATATGGTTCGATCGTCGAAGAAATCTTTCAAAAAAATTATTCAGTGAATCTGGATCGTGCCTCGTTATGGGAAGTAGCACTTTTGCTACGTTTTTGTTAAAATCTCGTACAACCCGACCTTTTTCTTTTTTGATTATTTTTTCCCAACACTAGAACGAGTGTTTATTAACTTTCGGACGGTTCGATCGTGTAAGAAATCATTCAAAAAAATTATTCAGAGAATCTGGATCGTGCCTCGTTATAGCAAGTAACACTTTTGCTACGTTTTTGTTAAAATATCATACAACCCGACCTTTTTATTTTTTGACTATTTTTTCCCAACACTAGAATGAGTGTTTATTAACTTTCGTATGGTTTAATCGTGGAAGAAATAATTTAAAAAAATAATTGAGTGAATCTGGATCGTGGCTCGTTATAGGAAGTAGCACTTTTGCTACGTTTTTGTTAAAATCTCGTACAACCCGACTTTTTATTTTTTGATTATTTTTTCCCAACACTAGAATGAGTGTTTATTAACTTTCGTACGGTTTGATCGTGGAGAAATCATTCAAAAAAAATTATTCAGTGAATCTGGATCGTGCCTCGTTATAGGAAGTAGCACTTTTGCTACGTTTTTGTTAAAATCTCGTACAATCCGACCTTTTTATTTTTTGGTTATTTTTTCCCAACACTAGAATGAGTATTTTTTAACTTTCGTATGGTTCGATCGTCGAAGAAATCATTCAAAAAAATTATTCAGTGAATCTGGATCGTGCCTCGTTAGAGGAAGTAGCACTTTTGTTACGTTTTTGTTAAAATATAGTACAACCCGACCTTTTTATTTTTTTGATTATTTTTTTCCAGACCTAGAATGAGTGTTTATTAACTTTCGTACGGTTCGATCGTCGAAGAAATCATTCAAAAAATTTAATCAGTCAATCTGGATCGTGCCTCGTTATAGGAAGTGGCACTTTTGCTACGTTTTTGTTAAAATCTCGTACAACCCGACCTTTTTATTTTTTGATTATTTTTTCCCAACACTAGAATGAGTTTTTATTAACTTTCGTACCGTTCGATCGTCGAAGAAATTATTCAAAAAAATTATTCAGTGAATCTGGATCGTGCCTCGTTACAGGAAGTAGCATTTTTGCTACGCTTTTTTTAAAATCTCGTACAACCCGACCTTTTTATTTTTTGATTATTTTTTCCCAATACTAGAATGAGTGTTTATTAACTTTCGTATGGTTTGATCGTGTAAGAAATCATTCAAAAAAAATTATTCAGTGAATCTGGATCGTGCCTCGTTATAGCAAGTAGCACTTTTGCTACGTTTTTGTTAAAATATCGTACAACCCGACCTTTTTATTTTTTGACTATTTTATCCCAACACTAGAATGAGTGTTTATTAACTTTCGTATGGTTCGATCGTGAAAGAAATCATTCAAAAAAATTATTTAGTGAATCTGAATCGTGGCTCGTTATGGGAAGTAGCACTTTTGCTACGTTTTTGTTAAAATCTCGTACAACCCGACCTTTTTATTTTTTGATTATTTTTTTCCAACACTAAAATGAGTGTTTATTAACTTTTGTATGGTTTAATCGTGGAAGAAATCATTCAAAAAAATTATTGAGTGAATCTGGATCGTGGTTCGTTATAGGAAGTAGCACTTTTGCTACGTTTTTGTTAAAATCTCGTACAACCCGACCTTTTTATTTTTTTATTATTTTTTCCCAACACTAGAATGAGTGTTTATTAACTTTCGTACGGTTCGATCATGGAGAAATCATTCAAAAAAATTATTCAGTGAATCTGGATCGTGCCTCGTTATAGGAAGTAGCACTTTTGCTACGTTTTTGTTAAAATCTCGTACAATCCGACCTTTTTATTTTTTGGTTATTTTTTCACAACACTAGAATGAGTGTTTATTAACTTTAGTATGGTTCGATCGTCGAAGAAATCATTCAAAAAAATTATTCAGTGAATCTGGATCGTGCCTCGTTATAGGAAGTAGCACTTTTGCTACGTTTTCCCAACACTAGTATGAGTGTTTTTTAACTTTCATATGGTTTAATCGTGGAAGAAATCATTCAAAAAAATTATTGAGTGAATCTGGATCTTGGCTCGTTATAGGAAGTAGCACTTTTGCTACGTTTTTGTTAAAATCTCGTACAACCTGAATTTTTATTTTTTGATTATTTTTTCCCAACACTAGAATGAGTGTTTATTAACTTTCGTACGGTTTGATCGTGGAGAAATCATTCAAAAAAAATTATTCAGTGAATCTGGATCGTGCCTCGTTATAGGAAGTAGCACTTTTGCTACGTTTTTGTTAAAATCTCGTACAATCTGACATTTTTATTTTTTGGTTATTTTTTCCCAACACTAGAATGAGTGTTTATTAACTTTCGTACGGTTCGATCGTCGAAGAAATCATTCAAAAAAATTATTCAGTGAATCTGGATCGTGCCTCGTTATAGGAAGTAGCACTTTTGCTACGTTTTCCCAACACTAGAATGAGTGTTTATTAACTTTAGTACGGTTCGATCGTGGAGAAATCATTCAAAAAAAATTATTCAGTGAATATGGATCGTGCCTCGTTATCGGAAGTAGCACTTTTGCTACGTTTTTGTTAAAATCTCGTACAATCCGACCTTTTAATTTTTTGGTTATTTTTTCCCAACACTAGAGTGAGTGTTTATTAACTTTCGTACGGTTCGATCGTCGAAGTAAGCATTCAAAAAAATTATTCAGTGAATCTGGATCGTTCCTCGTTATAGGAAGTAACACTTTTGCTACATTTTTGTTAAAATCTCGTACAACCTGACCTTTTTATTTTTTGATTATTTTTTCCCAACACTAGAATGAGTGTTTATTAACTTTAGTATGGTTCGATCGTCGAAGAAATCATTCAAAAAAATTATTCAGTGAATCTGGATCGTGCCTCGTTATGGGAAGTAGCACTTTTGCTACGTTTTCCCAACACTAGTATGAGTGTTTTTTAACTTTCGTATGGTTTAATCGTGGAAGAAATCATTCAAAAAAATTATTGAGTGAATCTGGATCTTGGCTCGTTATAGGAAGTAGCACTTTTGCTACGTTTTTGTTAAAATCTCGTACAACCTGAATTTTTATTTTTTGATTATTTTTTCCCAACACTAGAATGAGTGTTTATTAACTTTCGTACGGTTTGATCGTGGAGAAATCATTCAAAAAAAATTATTCAGTGAATCTGGATCGTGCCTCGTTATAGGAAGTAGCACATTTGCTACGTTTTTGTTAAAATCTCGTACAATCCGACATTTTTATTTTTTGGTTATTTTTTCCCAACACTAGAATGAGTGTTTATTAACTTTCGTACGGTTCGATCGTCGAAGAAATCATTCAAAAAAATTATTCAGTGAATCTGGATCGTGCCTCTTTATAGGAAGTAGCACTTTTGCTACGTTTTCCCGACACTAGTATGAGTGTTTTTTAACTTTCGTATGGTTTAATCGTGGAAGAAATCATTCAAAAAAATTATTGAGTGAATCTGGATCTTGGCTCGTTATAGGAAGTAGCACTTTTGCTATGTTTTTGTTAAAATCTCGTACAACCTGACTTTTTATTTTTTGATTATTTTTTCCCAACACTAGAATGAGTGTTTATTAACTTTCGTACGGTTTGATCGTGGAGAAATCATTCAAAAAAAATTATCCAGTGAATCTGGATCGTGCCTCGTTTTAGGAAGTAGCACTTTTGCTACGTTTTTGTTAAAATCTCGTACAATCCGACATTTTTATTTTTTGGTTATTTTTTCCCAACACTAGAATGAGTGTTTATTAACTTTCGTACGGTTCGATCGTCGAAGAAATCATTCAAAAAAATTATTCAGTGAATCTGGATCGTGCCTCGTTAGAGGAAGTAGCACTTTTGTTACGTTTTTGTTTAAATCTAGTACAACCCGACCTTTTTATTTTTTGATTATTTTTTTCCAACACTAGAATGAGTGTTTATTAACTTTCGTACGGTTAAATCGTCGAAGAAATCATTCAAAAAATTTATTCAGTGAATCTGGATCGTGCCTCGTTATAGGAAGTGGCACTTTTGCTACGTTTTTGTTAAAATCTCGTACAACCCGACCTTTTTATTTTTTGATTATTTTTTCCCAACACTAGAATGAGTTTTTATTAACTTTCGTACCGTTCGATCGTCGAAGAAATCATTCAAAAAAATTATTCAGTGAATCTGGATCGTGCCTCGTTACAGGTAGTAGCACTTTTGCTACGTTTTTTTTAAAATCTCGTACAACCCGACCTTTTTATTTTCTGATTATTTTTTCCCAACACTAGAATGAGTGTTTATTAACTTTCGTATGGTTCGATCGTGTAAGAAATCATTCAAAAAAATTATTCAGAGAATCTGGATCGTGCCTCGTTATAGCAAGTAGCACGTTTGCTACGTTTTTGTTAAAATATCGTACAACCCGACCTTTTTATTTTTTGACTATTTTTTCCAACACTAGAATGAATGTTTATTAACTTTCGTATGGTTTAATCGTGGAAGAAATCATTCAAAAAAATTATTGAGTGAATCTGGATCGTGGCTCGTTATAGGAAGTAGCACTTTTGCTACGTTTTTGTTAAAATCTCGTACAACCCGACCTTTTTATTTTTGATTATTTTTTCCCAACACTAGAATGAGTGTTTATTAACTTTAGTACGGTTCGATCGTGGAGAAATCATTCAAAAAAAATTATTCAGTGAATATGGATCGTGCCTCGTTATAGGAAGTAGCACTTTTGCTACGTTTTTGTTAAAATCTCGTACAATCCGACCTTTTTATTTTTTGGTTATTTTTTCCCAACACTAGAGTGAGTGTTTATTAACTTTCGTACGGTTCGATCGTCGAAGTAAGCATTCAAAAAAATTATTCAGTGAATCTGGATCGTTCCTCGTTATAGGAAGTAACACTTTTGCTACGTTTTTGTTAAAATCTCGTACAACCTGACCTTTTTATTTTTTGATTATTTTTTCCCAACACTAGAATGAGTGTTTATTAACTTTTGTATGGTTCGATCTTCGAAGAAATCTTTCAAAAAAATTGTTCAGTGAATCTGGATCGTGCCTCGTTATAGGAAGTAGCACTTTTGCTACGTTTTTGTTAAAATCTGGTACAACCCGACATTTTTATTTTTTAATTATTTTTTCTCAACACTAGAATGAGTGTTTATTAACTTTCGTACGGTTCGATCGTCGAAGAAATCATTCAAAAAAATTATTCAGTGAATCTGGATCGTGCCTCGTTATAGGAATTAGCACTTTTGCTACGTTTTTGTTAAAATCTCGTACAACACGACCTTTTTATTTTTTGATTATTTTTTCCCAACACTAGAATGAGTGTTTATTAACTTTCGTACGGTTCGATTCAAAAAAATTATTCAGTGAATCTGCATCGTGCCTCGTTATAGAATGTAGCACTTTTGCTACGTTTTTGTTAAAATCTCGTACAACCCGACCTTTTAATTTTTTGATTATTTTTTCCCAACACTAAAATGAGTACATACATATATGTAAAATTTACAATTTTAAAATTGAAATCTAATAAATTCTTGATAAAATTAAAATGAAATTAAAAATTTGACCAAAATATTTAAAAAATGAAATGAAATAACACATTGAAAAACTTATAATGTTAAGGCGCACAAATTCCCCCCAACCGAAAATTTACAGCATTTCATTTCCCCCTTCTCCCCTTTTCCCTAAACTTTGCTCTTGTCCACATATTCTTAACCTTACTCTTATCCTTCTACTCCCTCCGTCCCAAAAAGATTGACACACTTTCCTTTTTGGTACGTCCCAAAACTAATGAACCTCCTATACTTAGTATTTTTTAACACTACTTTTCACTATTATACCCACTACTTTTCCATTTTATACTCTTTTTTACACTATTACACCCACTACTTTCCTCCACTATCTTAAATCTATTACTCCCTCCGTCCCTCATGGTTGTTTACATGAGGGATGGGCACGGAGACCAAGAAAATGTGTAAAAAATAAGTAAAGTTAGATGAAAAGTGGGTAAAGTGGTGGGACCTATTAATATTTAATTATAGATTTGAGATAGTGGAGGAAAGTAGTGGGTGTAATAGTGTTTTTTATTGTTAAATATATGAGATAGTGGGTGTAATAGTGGGAGAAACTTACTATTTTTGGAATGTAAAGAAATGAGAGGGACGTCCCAAAATAGTAACTGTAAAGAAATGAGAGGGACGGAGGGAGTATTAAATATTGATAGGTCTCACCACTTTATCCACTTTTCAACTAACTCTACTATTTTTCTACTACATTTTCTTAATCTCGATGAAAGTCAAAGAGTATCAAACAATTTGGGACGGAAGGAGTATTCTTCAATCTCTCTCTGTCTCTCCTTCTCTCTCTATCTCTCCCTCAATCTCTCTTTCCCTCTCTCTCGTTCTCCCCCTCTCTCTCTATGATGTTAATGAGTAAACAATGAAAAAACACCTCCTTCTAATTCTTAGATTTGTTTATCTGCTAAATCTCTACTTACACTTGACCCATTTCATATCGCGCTATTATTTATCATCTTTAAGTTTTAATTTTCACCATTAATTTTAAGCTGAATGTGTTGATGTTTCTGGGAAACCAAGGAATTCCCATTAGCCACTGAACTCTCTATATGCATAAAGGTACAATCTTGATTTGTTTGGTACTCTTTTAAGATGTTTTGTTGTAGTTTTTTATTTTTATTTTTTTGCATTTTCTTGTTCTAGTTTGTGGGTTTATTTTTCATGTTTGATATCTGTTTGTAAAAGATTTTTTACTTAATGTTCTCTTGTAATATTTAATGTAACTATGTTGATGGATTGATGTCGAAGGAGTAGTAAGATATTTTTTCTCTTTGTTTTTCTCGTTTGATTTTGATTTGGGACTACTAGTAGGAATTTCTGTTAAATGTCTTCTTCTCATCAAACTTGTGATGTTTACAATTTTTAGCCATGTGGAGAGATCCAAATCGTCGAAGAAGATTCCCCATTAAGGACCCCAAGGGATGTAGTTGGGCGATTGTCCACAGTGAGGAACTTGCACACAAATGAATATGGTTGGATTACTCAGAAGGTCTTCTACAGAGTAACCTCCAAGACAGAGAGGAATATGGAACATTGCCAATTACACGAGTAAACTTGGATTGTGCGCAGTGAAAGCATATCTAAGGAAGGTGTCCAGTTCTTAACTTAACTTCTTTTCATAATTATATACTAGTAATCTTAACTCACATTTTAACTTGTTTGTATTTTATAGAAACCTATTTGGTCTTTGTCTCTGTCTATAATGGTCAGGGAAATTTTTCCATCATTGCAGCATGTTAGTTTCTTCTAATTTGTTTGCACTATTTTAAACTTTTGTTCTCCTGGCCAGAACCAGAAGCTTATGGTTGGTGTTGACAAACCTTCACTTGTACTACATAAAATGTTTTGTCAATTGTTATCTTTTCGTGGAAGTGCTAATATTTTCCTATATTAATCTCGTATGTATTTTAGAGAGATGCGTACAGCTTCTTTTACTGACTTTTTAATCCCACTCTGCTCCTGCAGAGAGCATGGCGTTGTAGGTGATATGAAAGATGCATGGTCCAATGCTCGGGTAGGGAAGAATGTTTCTCTTATACTCCCGTATCATGGATTCAAAGGTACTCATCGAACTCTAATTCAGATTCTAGTCTTGGTGTAGTTTTAGTTTGATAAAAAATGTGGCATCAATTTATTATCTGCTTCTTTCAGGTGACAAGCAGGGAGCTCTCGAATTCCTCAAATTAGTATTTTGAGCATTTTGCTTGTGTTGGGATCGCCAAACTCAGGACTTGCATGCGGACTGGTTTCTTTTCAGAGGCAGAGCTCTCATTCCAGTATCATAGAGCTCTCATTCCAGTATCATCTGAAGTGGTTAGTGATAACATAGATGGGTTTTATCCTTTTTCTCACTATCCCGTGTGTGTGTGTGTGAAGGCTATGGCCGATGAAAGTCCAAATCTATAACCTTTATTAATAAGCGAAACCCCTTTTTAATGGTACTACTTTTTTGGTTCGCACCATATTTTGGTTTCGCTAATTTTTTGGTTCGCACTCTATTTTGATTTCACCCATAAACTCCTACTTCTATTAAAATTCTATGTTATTTTTTTAATTAAAAAATATAAAACCTATGCCAAATCTGCTTACAATTGCACAGTCCTGCTAACAATTGCACGGTCCACACGTAATTACGTTATGAACACTTGGAAAAAAATTGACTAATATGCAATTTATATAACTAAAAAATATCTTAAAAAAACGAAGAACTTGGTGATAAAAAAAATACTATACACAACAACTACTCAATTTACAACTCAAAACTTATAAAAAGTTAATACATAAATTTAATAAAATTTACAATTTAGTTATGAAATTGGATATAAGAAAAATATTTCACAACCATGAACTAAAATTTTAAAAGAAAAAAAAACTTGGTACGATTTATGATATAAGAAAAATATTACACAACCATGAACTAAAATTTTAAAAGAAAAAAGGAAACTTGGTACGATTTATGTTGGATCTAAATTCCTTTCAAGGAAGGAATTCTAGAGAATAACTACATAAAAATAATGATTTCGTTTATAATATATAATATAGATAACAAATAATGTCATATTTCATATTTAATAATACAGAAGAAAAAAAATTAATACAATTATTAATAGATTATATAAAATGATAAAATCTAAAAATTTTAACGCCAATAAAAAATAAAGAAAAATGAGCAATTTAAAAAAAAAAAACTCGGCCCGTGCTTCGCACGGGTTATCAACTAGTGATCGTAATGACAGAGGTTATCCATAGTCCATACATTTTATTTTACGTAGAATTAGGTAATATATTTAATCAGATAATTGTATACATAAGTCATCATTTAGGATCATAAATAGGTATTCTCTTATATCTATACCAGTTGCACTTCTGTTACATGATATGGTTTTCTTTTTTGTTGCTTGCCCAGCTGTTCTTGCTTAGGGCTGCTGGTTTTTTCTTCCCTGTTACATTATGGCCTGGGCTATTAGTGTATTACAGCGATGAAGGCAGACACATGCAAGTAGCTTCTGGTGTATTTCATTATAATTTTGCTATTTGATTTCCATACTTGTTTTTCTCATATAGGAAAACGTAAGAATGTGAAGGCACTTTTTAGGAGGGCTTAAGCTTATATCAACCTTGTTGATCTAGATTTGGCAGAATTTGATATCAAGAAAGCCCTAGAAATTGATCCTGCAAATAGGTTTGTGAAAATCTGTAAATTGCCTGATGCAAGAAAGAAAGTTGTGTTATTTTTTTTTCTCAAAAAATATATTTGGAGTACTTTGGTCATTCATTTATGTTGGCTGCTTGTAGGGATGTGAAGCTCGAGTACAAGCATCTGAAGGAGAAGGTAAAAAAAATCAACAAGAATGGATGCTCAATTCTATGGAAATATGTTTGCCAAACGGAACAAGCTGGAGCCTTTTGACACAGAAGTGAGTATTTGATGGTCATACTCAGATTAGTTAGCATAGAAGAAAATAACAAGTTTCGGAAGCCTGGAAATGAGGCTGGAGGTAACCCACCAAGTGGTCTAAAGAATTTTGTATCAGTAGTAGATTTATTGTGATTAATATTGATGGTAGTTTCTGTTTAGATGAATATTGGTTTTGATTAAAATGGTCAGTTGCTAGTATTGTATAAACTTTGATTTTTGTTGTAAATAAAAGTATTGTTTCATTTATCATTAGCCAATGTTATCATCCTTGATAAAAACTTGTTAAAAATATTATCGGACAATGGATAAGTTTCAAGAAAGCATTGTACCAAAAAGAGTTGAACACTGTATAAAAACTGTAAAACCATTGTGTGAAAATAACAAAAACAAGCATTTGAGAAACAAAAACGTTTGTACTGTAAAACCATTATGTGAAAATAACAAAAACAAGCATTTAAGAAACAAAAACGTTTGTATGCTCAGCTATCCAACAATGGTTATATTTTAAGAAATCGTTGTTAACATAACGAATAAACAATGTTTTATTTTTTAGGAACCATTGTATTCCTCATTTTCTAACAACGGATTTAAATGATTGCGTTGTGGTTTCTAGCTGTGTGCTACAACGCTTTATGAGCATGGTGTGTTGTTGTTACGGATATGAGACAACGATTTGTGTACCGTTGTCTGAGGTTGGTAAAAGAAAGCTGCTTGATAGACAACGCTATTCCAGGGTATCAGACAACGGGCAAAAACCATTGTATCCTTCAGTTTTCCTTGTAGTGGGAATTGAATTCCGATTTTAATGATAACCAAATTTGGTATTTTGGTACTATTGAGTACCATTAAAACATGATTTTTCACATTAATAACTGAGAGAGAAAATGACCAAACTACACAACTTTTCTAAGAAAGTTGCCCGAAATGCCCATATGCGGGAGTGTCCGTCCTTTTTCCAGAATTACGCACCCCACAGATGCGTAGTCTGGAACACGCATGTCACAAATGCGTATTGTAGGAAACGCATGTTAGAGATGCGTGATGACGTCATATGACGTCATTTTTTCACAAACAGCTCCGGCGTTCTCGTCTCCCTCAAAATCGCCCCCCTTCGTTCTCCACACTCGGACAACCTCCACAAAATCCAAGGACATCAAAATGATGCCCAGATCTCCCTCGATTTTACCCCGTTCATTTGTTGAGTTTTGGCCCCGCAGGGGCGTGTATGTGCATACCGGAAAGTAAATCGGAAAATGGAGGTTCGAATTGGGGCTTTTAAATCCGGCGAAACAAACGAAAAATGAAGGGTATAGGCTTGTAGAGGGTGAGGAGACGATGAGTTTGGTGTGTAGTACGTGACTGAACGATGCCTGGAGGCAGTGAACAACGATGTGCTCGAAGTTTTGGACGGTGAACTTGTTCGAGAGAGACGGTGAACTCGTTCGAGAGAGATGGCGAACAGTGCCTAATACGCATGTTCAACATGCGTATCCTGGACCAAGCATGTTCAACATGCGTATTCCAGGATGCTTTTCATGGTGCATAATCTTGCACTCTCCATGCCAGTGAAAAATGCATATACTGCATGTATACGCATCTTGAAGATGCGTATCATGGGTAAAAAGGGCGGAACATCCCGCTTGTAGGTATTTTGGGTAAGTGGAATTAATTGATGGGTATTTTGGTTTTTCACCCTAAGTGAGAAGATAATTGTAAGAATATTTATCAAAATGCGAAATGATTTAAGGTATTAGAATGTGAGGAGGCTTTGATCACCATAGAATTATGAGGCTCTGATCTACTTGGCGCTGAGAGAGCTCCATCGTGTTCGTGGACCTCCTATCTTCAACCTGACAAATTATTAATTCAGTAAAGGATTTGTTTGTTTCGAGCTCTTAGCAACTTTATGGCATGACGACATTATAATTTTTTTTTTTTAGAAATTTTTAAAAAGTTTCATTGATGCCAACTACACAGAACATGCATACAAATATTTGGGACCATTTTTATCGAATGATCCTCTAAATAAATTTAGAAATTTAAATAAAAAGTAAGGTTTTTGAGTCTCCCTTCATCACCAATCACCCAAACCATTGTCCCAGCTTGCAGACTGTGTGCACTCATTGCTAGTCCCACCAAGCGGCCAATGCATTGTCAATCATCTTACGCCGTGTTGACCAACTATTTTAATGTCTATTTGCAGGAAGGCCTAGCAATAAAATTGTTCTGACGATCCAAAGTCATTGCCAGTTGAATTTTATTCCGCAGTAGAGCTTTGGAGCACCTATAGTTTTTTCTTTACTAATTGGGTCATGCATATATTAACTGCAGAATTTTTGGACCAAGTTTGGAAGTTAGATTCAAGCATTTAAGGAATTCATCAATAATCCAATTGCAAAGGACCCCCTTACTGCACTTCAAGATTGGTAAACCGAACAACAGTTTGCAAGTCTTCTCCATCAAGCTTCTAGGAACTTTCGCAAATTTATCATGTCCTTCAATTTATATGTTCCCTTCATTTCTGTAACTACTGTTATAGCCAAAATTCGGTTCGGGTATTTTCATAATGGATTCGGGTCAATAACTGGTTCAATTTTGGATTTTAGAGAACAAATTAGGGATTTCTAGAAGTTAGGGCGCGCCCTGGGGGGTTTAGGCCGTGCCCTGGGATATGGTGGAATTCCAGAATGTTAATAATGTTGATTTCGTATTTGATTATTGAAGAATTCCCTCCTGTCGTATCTCAGGAGGGGGATGTCCGTCGCAGAAGGCCTCCAGGGGTTTGCCTGGATATAAGGACTCTTCTTAAACACTAAGGGCGCGCCCTAAGGTGGAAAGATGGGGACTTTCTGGTGTGTGCTTTGGGAGCTCTGTTCCTGTAGCCGATGGGCGCGCCCTCATTGGGGAACTTTGGAGTAATCCTGCACTTTGCACCCAAAAGCTCTGGATCACCTGTCCTGCTATCTGGTGGGTGCTTCTCATTCGGGGGACAGGGATGCGTTCTGCACTTGGGGTAAATCACGGCTATACCTGCATCCTTGAAATCAAGAAATAGCTGGTAGCGGATAGGACTAGTCCTCGACGGGGGAAGTTTCTTTATCCGTGAAGTCTTGAGATCCTGGATGAGCCTTGGGCCTTTTGTGGTTAGGCCTCATAGTAGAACATTCCGGAAGCTGGTCCGTTATCCAAGCCCATTTGGGTTTCTTGTTCTCCAAGAACTACGTATGGCTTGATCCCCTATAAATACCGGGGTACGTAGGCCGATTGAGGGGTTGGAAGTCGAGAGCTCTGAATAGCCGCCACTAACCCTATCAATCTCAGCCACCAATCACAAACAGCCATCACACGCCACCACTCTTTTCGGCAAAGAACCACTGCTGTAGATCTTGTTTCCGGCGAAGTACCTCGAATTTTGTTGTTACCAAATTCCTCCGTCAACAAATTGGCGCTAGAAGGAGGGGAGGGCTAATCAAGATTTTCATCTTAGGAGGAAAAGATGTCTCACAATCAACGCAGGGGTTCTCACGAAGAAGAGGATTACGATTCTGAAGATAGCATGGGGGGAAATCCAACCCACCATGAGGCTTATGTTCCGGAGGAAATCTCCGCTCCTTCGCACCATCATGGGACTCCGGTCACCGCTGGCGGACCGCCACCTGTTCTTATCAGTAACGCGGCGTTAATGGAACAGTTGTATCGCATGGGGGATGTCCTAAATAACTTCGGAGCAAGATTGAGTTCTGTGGAGGAAGTGCAAGAATCTAGGAGGAAATCTCGGAGTATCCCACGAAATCATCGTCGAACAGGGAAAGCCCTCCAAGTCGAGGAAAGCTCTCGTAGAGACGGCGAAGTGCAGGAGAAGAGATTTCAGCTAATTACTCCTCGAAGGTTAGACTACTCTGATCCTATTATTGAACATCCTAGTGAAGATAATTCTGAGTGCAGGTTGTTGAATCCCGAAGCTAGGGCGCGCCCTCACCCTCACCGTTCAGGGTGCACCCCCAGTGAGATTCAGCGGGATGAAGAACAGATTGCTAAGGAGAAGAGAGATTTTGCAAGTTTGAAAGAACGCCTTGGAATAAGGCTTAATGACGATGACCTTAGGATATATCTCCTCGAACTTCAGAAGAAAGACAAAAATTTGGAATCGCGGCCCCATGATCCACCGCGCGCGCCCCCTGTCGATGACAGGTCGAGGCCCCTTGGACATGAGCGAGCCCTTCCTCAGAATGGAAATCCACAGCGCGCGCCCCCTGTTAATGACAGGACGCGGCCCCTTGGACTTGAACAAGCTCCTTACAGAGGCAATGCTGAAAGGCGAAATAACCGTGCTGACGGTGATAGAAGAATGGTGCTATACAGAGGAGACGTGCGACCTCGTAATAGAGAGGGCGCGCCCTCAGGTTTTAGACCCCCTCGCATTCATCAAGTTCCTTCGAGCACTTCAAGTGAGTCCAGGCCAAGGACGCGCCCTAACTCAGGGGAACAATATCAAAGAGGATCGCGAGAAAATCCACAACCTCGAGGAAATCAACGGTCTCAGGGAAATCCAGAGAGTGAGGGAAATCCTCAAGGTCAGCAAACTCAAACTCAGGGGGATGTTGAGGTTCAACCTCAAGCAGGAACACAAGGAGGTGTTTTAACAGCGGCTCCACCTCCACCCCCGGAAGGTGTACAAACTGCAACACAACCAAATATTCAGAATGTTCCTGGGGTTGGAACTTTCAATGTGGATGACTTGAAGAAGCTCCTTGCTCACTTGGACGGAGGAAGAATATCTGCTACTGCGCAAACATCCTCTCCATTCTCAACCGAAGTAAGAGAGGCGCAGCTTCCTACTGAATATAGATCCATGACAAATGATTTGCGCTTTCACGGAAATACAGACCCTGTTGAATTCCTCGGACGCTTTGATATCGAGATGGATGTTTATCAAATGACAGAGCTGGCTAGGTGTCGATTCTTGGCAGCAACTTTCAGGGAAAGTGCTCAGCAATGGTTTCAGAAACTTGGCCCGGGAGTTATTACATCTTGGCAGGTGATGAGGAATTTGTTTTTGACTAAATTCCAGGCGGCGGTGAAATATGCCCCTCCCGTCACAACTTTGGCCAATATCAAGCAGAGGGAAGGTGAAAGTCTGCAATCCTACTTCAAGAGATTTAACTCGGAATCAACTCTGGTGAGAGGAGCAACTGATGAAACGCTCAAGAGTTTTCTAATAGCTGGATTATCAGTGGGAAGTGATTTCTGGAAACATCTTCAAGGACGAGATCCACCGACATTGGCTGATGTGTTTGCACAAGCTGAATCTTTCAAGATTGTGGAACAGTCTTTGGCAGATAATCGAAAGACCGATAATCAAAACAGTTCTAAGGTAAAGGTCGGAAAGAGGAAGGATAGGTCTCCTAGTCCAACTCGCCGTATAGCAACTGGTGCCAATCGGGTGAACTTAACCGAATCAGGAAGAAATTGGGGTCCCCCAGATACTTACACCTACGATCAAAGGCCGGGTAGTTATACACCTCTGGCAGCCTCCATTGAACATATTTTCGAAGTAAACAAAAATAAAGGATTCTTCAGAAAGCCAGAGCCTCTCTCTTCTTGGTAAAGTAAAGACAAGAGAAAGTACTGTGAATTCCATGAGTCTTCTGGGCACAATACTCATGAGTGCCGTCAATTGAAAGATGAAATCGAGTATCTAATCAAGGAAGGATATTTAACAGAATGGATTGTCAGAGAGGTAAAGAAACATAGGGAGAATCCTGATAAGAGAGATGGAGGGCGCGCCCTCCATGTTGACGGCAAGCCTGAAGAGAAGAAGTTTGTCAAGGAAGGAAGTATTCACATCATCTTTGGTGGACATCACCTGGGAGGTGACAGCAATCATGCTATGGAGAGGTATACTAAGGAAGCAAGATACCGACCTCTTACAAATGTGAATAGTTTGGAACTGAGGCCGCCTAAATTGTTCAAAGGGGAATGTGCTGATATCACTTTCACCGAAGAAGAAGCAAGGTGGGTACACCATCCTCACAATGATGCTTTGGTGGTGGCAATTCAGATTGGCTCCCAGAATGTGCATCGAGTTTTTGTTGATAATGGAAGTTCGGTGAATATTCTGTATTACAGCACTTACCAAAAGCTGGGACTTCTAGATAAGGATATGATTCAAGATAACGGATGGATCTATGGTTTTTCGGGCGAATCTGTAAAGGTTATGGGGGCTATCAAGTTACCAGTAACTCTCGGGGAAGGAACTCTTTCTGTGACTCAAATGATGGATTTCATGATTTTGAATGTGGAATCATCACATAATGCTTTGGTAGGACGTCCCTTGTTGAAAGAAATGAAGGTTGTGACCTCCATCTATCATCTTGCAATGAAGTTTCCTATGCCAAATGGTGTGGGAACGATCCGAGGATCCCAGCATGACTCGAGAGATTGTTATCACAAGGCAATCAAGGGATTCAGGAGGCAGCAAGATGGAGGGCGCGCCCTCAATGAAAGTAGTTCAGGGGTTATGAGTATTGTCCCGGGAGAAGTAAAAGTCCACTATCTTGTCCAAGAACCAGTAGAAGAAACACCCCCATTTAGGGCGCGCCCTGAGGAGAGTATTCCAGTACTTGATGATCTTCAGGATGGAATTCTGGAGGAAATTGAAGAAGATTCAGAGGAGGTGATTTCAGTTAATATCAGAGGTGAGCTGGTTGAAGGGAGGCGAATGTTACTTGAAGGCTTGGTGAATACCCTTATTGAGGAAGACTTCCCTCTTAAAGAGGACGCGCCCTCCAGGGATGTAACACCAATCGAGGATCCGCGAAGCTTTGATTTTGATCTAGATCCAAGAACACCACAACCTGTGGAAAAGACTGGTCCTGCAGAGGATACCATCCCAATCATGGTGGATGAGAAAGATGCAGGTAAAGTTTTGAGAATTGGATCTCAACTGAATTCCAGGTTGAGAGGAATGCTCACCAATTTTCTCTTGAATAATTTGGATGTCTTTGCTTGGAGTCATGATGATATGGTGGGAATCGATCCAAAGGTTATGTGTCACCATCTGAACATAGATTCCACCAAGAAAGGAATTCGCCGGAAACGTCGACCTGTGAGTGGAGAAAGAGCTATAGCATTAAAAGAGGAAGTTGATAGACTTCTAGATGTTGGTTTGATCAAGGAATCATATTATCCAGATTGGTTGACTAATCCAGTTCTTGTCAAGAAGCCTAATGGAAAGTGGAGGACTTGCGTGGATTTCACGGATTTGAACAAGGTTTGTCCTAAAGATAGTTTTCCTCTCCCTCGAATTGACCAGTTGGTGGATGCTACAGCTGGCCATGCTCTTTTGAGTTTCATGGATGCTTACTCGGGCTACAATCAGATTCCTATGTATGAGCCGGATCAAGAGCATACTTCTTTTATCACAGATAGGGGTTTGTATTGTTACATTGGAATGCCATTCGGTTTGATCAACGCCGGAGCTACTTATCAGAGGTTGGTAAACATGATGTTCAAAGACCTGATTGGGAAAACTATGAAAGTGTATGTGGATGATATGCTTGTAAAGTCTTTAAGGGCGGAAGACCATGTGAAGCACTTAGAGCAGATGTTCGGAGTATTGAGGAAGTTCAGGATAAAGTTGAATCCTAAAAAATGTGTCTTTGGAGTGGAATCCGGAAAGTTCTTGGGATTCATTGTTAACCATCGTGGGATCGAAGCGAATCCAGTCAAGATTAAAGCATTACTTGACATGAAATCTCCATCTAGTGTGAAGCAAGTTCAGAGTTTGGCAGGGAGAATTACCGCACTAAATCGCTTTGTGTCAAAATCTTCGGATAGATGCAGAGAATTCTTCAAGGCAATCAAGGGAGCATCCAAAGATTTCGTGTGGACTCCTGAGTGTGAAGAAGCTTTTCAGAAAATCAAGGAGCAGTTGAGGAATCCTCCGCTCTTAGCCAAGCCCGTGGAAGGAGAGACTTTGATATTGTACTTGGCAGTTTCGGAGTACTCCATTAGTGCAGTATTGGTGAGAGAAGTGATTGATCATCAATCCCCGGTTTACTATGTGAGCAAGCGTTTGCATGATGCAGAAACTCGATATACCAGTATGGAAAAGTTGGTTTATGCTTTAATCTTGGCGGCAAGAAAACTTCGTCCTTACTTTCAAGCTCATAAGATCGAGGTTCGTACTGCTTATCCATTGAGGAGTATTCTTCACAAACCGGAAGCTTCAGGAAGAATGTTGAAATGGGCCATCGAATTAGGACAGTTTGATTTGGAATATACACCAAGAACAGCAATTAAAGGTCAGGCTTTAGCAGATTTCATCCTGGAGTTTGATTTAGAGACAGAGGAAAAGTCGCTTGTATTAGTAGAACCTGGAATTCCTCCTAAGAGGGTGCGCCCTCTTGAGGAAGTTCCCCAACCTTGGTGGAAGTTGCATGTAGATGGAGCAGTCAACAATGGGGGAGCTGGTGCAGGAGTAATTTTAGTGACGCCTGAAGGAAATCAATTCATGAGTGCCATTCACTTCAAATTCGAGGCAACTAATAATGATGCAGAGTATGAAGCCTTGATTAACGGATTGAAGATGGCCTTGGAAATGAAGGTAGCAAATTTGATCGTATCAAGTGATTTGGAGTTAGTAGTCAGGCAGATTAAAGGAGGTTTTCAGTGTAGAGGTCCGAGAACAGAGCTTTACATGAAGTGTGCACAGCGATTAATTCAGAAGTTTCGAGAAGTAAGGTTGGACTGTATTCCTCGGGATGAAAATTGCAGTGCGGATGTTTTAGCTAAGTTAGGATCTCAGAAAGATGCTATGTTGTTGGGAACGGTTCCTCTACAAGTTCAAGAAGTGCCCAGTATTCCGGAAGTAAAAATCATGGAAGTGGAAGTTATCCCGCAAGTTACTTGGATGACTCCAATTTTAGAGTATCTCCGTAAGGGGATTCATCCGAGCAATAAGATTGAAGCAAGGCGTCTTCGATATCGTGCTGCTAGGTTTGTAGAGTATGATGGAATTCTATACAAGAGAGGTTTCAATCAACCGCTTCTGAAATGCATAGATGGAGATGAATGTAATTATATCCTAAGGGAGGTGCATAAAGGAATCTGTGGAAATCACTCGGGGGGTGGTTCATTGGCAATGAAGGTGTTAAGGCAAGGTTATTATTGGCCTACTATGAAGAAGGATGCCTATGGGTTTGTCAAAGCATGTGATAAATGTCAGAGGTTTGCCAATTTTTCAACGCTTCCGGTGACTACTTTGACTTCTATGATAACTCCATGGCCATTTGCTATGTGGGGAATTGATCTTATCGGAGAACTCCCCAAGTCTAAGGGAGGAGTCAAGTATGCTGTTGTTGCTGTGGATTACTTCACCAAATGGGCGAAAGCAATGCCCTTGGCCACAATCACAGCAAAGAAAATCAGGGATTTTGTGTTTAACTCCATTGTGTGCAGGTTCGGGATTCCCTACAAGCTTATTTCAGATAATGGAAAGCAATTTGACAGTAAGGAATTGCGAAAGTTATGCGAAGACTTGGGAATCAAGAAGGAATTCGCAGCTGTGTATCATCCTCAGAGCAATGGGCAGACTGAAGCTATCAACAAGATAATCAAGCATACTTTGAAAACCAAGCTAGAAGAAAGTAAAGGGAATTGGCCTGAGGAACTTCCTATGGTCTTATGGTCTTACAACACAACACCAAGGACCACAACTGGGGAATCTCCTTTCATGTTGTCTTATGGATGTGAGGCAATGGTGCCGGTGGAAATTGGGGCAGGATCGTTCCGAAGGGATTTCTATGATGAAGAATCGAATATGATAAATCAAAGGCTAAATCTTGATTTCCTAGAAGAGATGAGGGCAAATTCGCAGTTGAGATTGGCAACTTGTCAACAGAGGGCAGCAAGGTATTATAACAAGAAGGTGAAGACTCAGCCTTTCAAGGTGGGTGATCTAGTTCTGCGGAAAGTCATGCCCAATACAAGAGTAGCAGCACATGGAGTTTTTGGTCCCAACTGGGAAGGACCTTACAAGATCAAGTCTATCATCTGGGAAGGAACTTATCATCTAGAAGACTTGGATGGCAACACAATCCCAAGAGCATGGAATGCAGAGCATTTGAGAAAGTATTATCAGTAGGGTGCGGCTTTGACCCCCTATTTTATGAAGGATATATAAGTTAGACTAGTATCAATAATTGTTCTCCTAGTCTAGGGGGGTAGTACATATATGCCTTCCTTAGTTCTAGTCGAGACTTGCTATTTTTATTCCACGTTTTTTATAAACTTATTCTCCTTAGCACGGGGGGTAGCACATGTATATCTTCCCTTGTTCTGTCGAGGTTTGAATTCAATAAAGACGTTATTTGAAGATTAATGAAGTATACCAAGACGTTTTTTGACATTTTTTGAAGATTTTTTGATTGAATTACAAGAGGTTGTACTCCATGTTTTAAGGCGCGCCCTGTGAAGAAGTGCATCCTTATAAGTAAATTTTGACAAGTGAATTTTTGCAAAGGGCAATGCCTTAGGGCGCGCCCTCAACTTATATTTGAAGATTTTCGAAGATGTCTTTATGTCAAGTTAAAGGTTTTTTAACAAATAAAAACATGGAGATAAATAATATGCATAGCAAAGTTCAAAAGGCATTAAAAGTTACGAATTACAATTTGCAGGGTTTTACAAAGGACCCGCGCCTTAAGAGTGAATATAGTTCCGACAAGTTTGAAGATAAAACCCTAAGGCGCGCCCTTAGGGGGTGAAGAAGGAACAACTTTAGAAGGAGAAGGTGCGCCTTGAGTGTCATCAGGACAAACAATGGTAATAGGAGATACGTCTGTAGGAGGAGAGTTCTGAGTAGGGATAGCTGTCGGAGGGGAGGTTTGAACATTCTCAGTAGAGGGCGCGCCCTCAGGGGGATCCACTAATCCCAGTTCAACTCTTTTTGCTTTGATGGCAGCAGCTTCATCGACTTTAAACTTTGCCACATCCTCAGCAGCAGCTGGACCAAACTTCTCCCAGTTGTAGTCAGGATCGTTGGCTAGAAAACCAGTGAGGTAGAAGTTGAATCCCTTCTCAAAGTTTTCATCCTCAATGGCTTCCCTCTGCTCTTTCAACTTGGCCTTTTCAATCTCTAGATCACTTTGTTGAGCTATGAATTCCTCCCTTTCTTTCTTCACTCTTTCGACTTGGTCACAAAGATATTGGCCGTAATCGACAGATTTTTGAAGATCCAACTGTAGAGTAGCAATGGTGGCATCCTTAGCATCACACTCTTTTTTCCACTTATTATCGGTTTTAACAATCATCTTCGAGTACTTCCTGTTCTCAGCTTCAAGTCTGTTAAGGTGGAGTTTTTCCTTATGAACCCTCTGGACGCGCCCTAGAGATTGAATAAGTAGTTGAGCAGATGCCCGAATCATGGATTGAGATTCCTCATCTGCATTCATATTTTGCCAAATGTCAACTTCCTTTTCTTCAACAAGGGGAGCAGCAGCAGGGCCAATTAAGGTTTCCACATATGAGGGCGCGCCCTCGGTTCTTGGCTTCTTGCCCCTGTCAGTGGTAGGGTTTTGAGTATCAGCATTTTTTTTCAAGGATTCTGTAGACGGAGTGACTATGTCACTAGAATCCTTTCCCTGCACAGGGCGCGCCCTGGAGTCAGATATACCCGCTTGGTCGTTTTTCTTTTCTTTGTTATTTTTCTTGGCAGCTCCAAACCCACGAGGAATCTTAGGAGCCATACCTGTACAAGACAAAAGAGAAGAAAGGTCAGGCCGCGCCCTGGGTAAAGAAGGCAAATTATAAAATGAAACATAAGAAATGAAGAAAAACGGGTATTCCCTACATTATAACTATTACCTTCATCAGAATCAGAATTCTCACTATTACTAGATGAGATTGTGAGAATGGGTATTCCTTTTTTAAACCTTTTAAATTTACAAATGTGTCCAACTCTATCAGATAAAATTCCTACTCTCTTTAAGTTCTCTTCTGTGATTAAAGATTGAAGGTTGAATTTCTCTGATGCAACTTTCAGAACGGCTTTTGCCCGAATTAAGGCTGCGCCCTCAAGCGTTTTCTGTGTTCTTTTATCTGTTGGGATTCAAAGGAGTCAATAAACGATTGAAAATTAAAAAGTTAAGAAAGGTAAAGGGCGCGTCCTCACTTACAAGGATTCGTGTTGAATTGTATTCGAACTCGGGAAACATCCCAGACATAAAAGAAAGGTTCTTTCCAATACTTAAGATGGCTGATTCTTCCTTCGGAAAAACCTTTGTTGTTGTGAGGTTTGTTGATTACAAGGTAGTAGTAACCAATGCTGGATTGTCGAATGTTGAAGAAATAGCTGACCTCATGCATAGAAGGAGTTCCTAACTCAAGATCATGATAAAGAATGAATAAAGCAAGTACAAGTTTGTAACTGTTGGGGGAAAGTTGAATGGGTGCTATGTCATACCACCTCAGAATCTGTTGAAGGTAAGGGTGTAAGGGCGCGCCCACGCCTAGAGCTACAAGTTTTGGTGTTAGAACCATCCTTGGAATTTTGAAAATTTTCCCGTAATTAAAGATGTGGGGGCGGTGATGAGCATGTGGGATGGCCCAGATGCCTTCTTGACCATAATACTGCATAACCCATCCCACTTCGTCACTTGTGGCAATGGAAGACATGTTTACACAGGCAAGTTTGCCCTGTTTCTTTCTTAGTTGATTTTTCTCTTTCTCAGACATGCCATCATATCTTCCCCAGTCAATGTCAATTTCTTCATCAAGAACTTCCCAGTGTTCAAACGGGATATGAGAAGGTAGTGGAGATGTTGGTTCGGAATCAGCCATGGGTGAGATAGAGGAAGCTGAGGGCGCGCCCTCCGAGGAATAAGTATCAGAAGAGTGTGTATCACTAGAAGAATTGGAGTCTGGGGTGAAATCGTTGTCAGAAGGATCTGTGTATAGGGGATTTGGAGTTTTTTCAGGTAGTGGTGTTAGAGTTTTTTCAGGTATTTGAGTGCTGAGGGGGATACCATCAAAGGAGTCTTCACTGGAAAAACTCATCCTGCCTTCGTTAAAATCTTCAATAAGGCGCGCCTTATCTTCTGAAGAAATAAAAGAGAAAGGAGGCCTATAATGCTCAGGAGACAAAGGGGCTGGTAGAGGAGAATGGATCCCTAAACGATCGTTGAATTCCCTAAATGGGTGAAAAGGCGGAGACGCGCCCTCCAGCTGCAAAATTAAAAATAAGAACACTAAGGGCGCGCCCAAGGGAAGAAAAATGAAGGAAAGTTTGTACTACGAATTAAACTAATTATGTGACAACATTATTAATTGGACGTTCAAAATTGTTCAGAAGACCTTAGGGCGCCCCCTAAGTGTAAGACACGCCCAAGGATTTAGCCTAATATTCAGAATCATGTTGTTAAAGAATGGTGATAACGAAACCAGATCAAACGATAAAGCATACAGATATACATACATCAAAAATGAAGAACATGGTGGAGTCGGACAGTCAAAGCATAAAATCATACAAATTACACGGTGAAACAACAGGTGAAAGATATAAAAACGTACCTTGGAAGTTCTGTTTCAAGATTTGTGGAAAGAAATTGGAAGAAACTGTTGAGATTGACCGGATTTTCGTTCGGAAAATGTGAAGTCGCCGGAGTCGGGTTTGCTTGAAGAGAGAAGTGAAAAAAGAGTAAAGTAGGGGAGAGAAGTGGTATTTATAGGAGAAATATAGGATAGTGGAAAACAGCTGTCAACCACTTGGGTCGATTGGAATTCTAAGGACGCGTCCTTTACCAGGGCGCGCCCTAGTGAAATATTTTGAGGAGAAATTGGGAATTTTGGGTTTTATGAGAGAAATTCCATATATCATCTTTGATTTCATACGGAATTGGGGGGTAGTTGTTATAGCCAAAATTCGGTTCGGGTATTTTCATATTGGATTCGGGTCAATAACTGGTTCAATTTGGGATTTTAGAGAACAAATTAGGGATTTCTAGAAGTTAGGGCGCGCCCTGGGGGGTTTAGGCCGCGCCCTGGGATATGGTGGAATTCCAGAATGTTAATAATGTTGATTTCGTATTTGATTATTAAAGAATTCCCTCTTGTCGTATCTCAGGAGGGGGATGTCCGTCGCAGAAGGCCTCCAGGGGTTTGCCTGGATATAAGGACCCTTCTTAAACACTAAGGGCGCGCCCTAAGGTGGAAAGATGGGGACTTTCTGGTGTGTGCTTTGGGAGCTCTGTTCCTGTAGCCGATGGGTGCGCCCTCATTGGGGAACTTTGGAGTAATCCTGCACTTTGCACCCAAAAGCTCTGGATCACCTGTCCTGCTATCTGGTGGGTGCTTCTCATTCGGGGGACAGGGATGCGTTCTGCACTTGGGGTAAATCACGACTATACCTGCATCCTTGAAATCAAGAAATAGCTGGTAGCGGATAGGACTAGTCCTCGACGGGGGAAGTTTCCTTATCCGTGAAGTCTTGAGATCCTGGATGAGCCTTGGGCCTTTTGTGGTTAGGCCTCATAGTAGAACATTCCGGAAGCTGGTCCGTTATCCAAGCCCATTTGGGTTTCTTGTTCTCCAAGAACTACGTATGGCTTGATCCCCTATAAATACCGGGGTACGTAGGCCGATTGAGGGGTTGGAAGTCGAGAGCTCTGAATAGCCGCCACTAACCCTATCAATCTCAGCCACCAATCACAAATAGCCATCACATGCCACCACTCTTTTCGGCAAAGAACCACTGCTGTAAATCTTGTTTCCGGTGAAGTACCTCAAATTTTGTTGTTACCAAATTCCTCCGTCAACAACTACCAAAATCTACACATTGAATTAAAGCAAAAGATGTATAGATCCCAACATGTATATTTTTAGTAAATGACCAGGTGTTAGACCATTAAGAGATTTTCATGCCCTAGTGTTGGGTGTAGAGGCGAAGGCGTGCCGGAGGTTCGCGATTCTGTTTTGGGCATGAACACTAGGCGAAGTCAAGTATGGGGCTTGACATAAAAACTAAGGCATTGAGATGAAGTGGGCATTTGAGGCACTTACACGGATTGGGCTTGTCTAAGGCATGAAGCATTCAACCAGGCACAGACATAGAGAATGTGGGCTTGAGCAAAGGCACACTTGGGCTTAGGAGAGTCATGCAGCATGGCGCAAGGGGAAGAGAGGCAAGGCACGGGCCTGGCCAGCCTAAAGCATTGGGCCTCCGTGACACACATGCGACATGGAAGAAGAGTCTTCGGGTTCAAATACAGTGAGGCAAAGCTGGGCCAGAATTCTATAGTTGGGCAAGGGTTGAAGCAGGATGCAAATGAGAGACTTGGGCCAAGGTGTAGGGTGTACATGGGCTTATCAGATTGGGATAAGACCATATCTTTGGAGATCATTCCAGAAGAATCAATTAAGGATTGCAATCATCTGCAAGAAGGGAAAGTCTATCAGAATCAGAGATATGATCATGGTGGATCTTCTATGGAAGGAAAGGCAATCAAGAAGATTGAGGGTATCTTGAAGATCTCAAGCAAAGATGGAAAGTAGGGTTGGGCTTAGCCTAGCCCAAAGCCCATAAAGCTGCCTATATAAAGAGGAGCTTCTTCATTCTCATTCATTCATTCAGATACACAGAAACAGTTGTAGAGAGAGTGAGAGCATATACAGAGAGAGCTAGCATTGTAGTTAGGCTTTCTTGTATTCTAGCAATTAGTGGGTAGCTGTGCTGACGTGTGGGCAGCAGGCCTAGATTGTTAGTCCTTTTTGTTGGAGTAATAAAAAGGTTGGGGTTTCCCGTAACTCTGTCTTCGTTTATCTTGTGGTTATCACTAACCTTCTTTGCAGGCACAAAGGTTAGTTGCGCATTGCTGGCCAGGCTCCGGGTTGGGGAGTTGGCGCATCACTAGGCGACAAGTTTGTGAAAAATTTCGCGCTTCCGCACGCCTACGTGGCAGTTGGTATCAGAGCTTGATTGGTGTTTCTGAGAGCACCATTGGCGAAAGATTATTATGGCTGGTCCTACAGTTGCTACACTCAGTGAGAAGGTTGCTAGGCTTGAGGAGTTGATTGGCATACCAGAGTCGACCGATGTTCAACCATTGCAGACCCAATGTGAGAACATGAAGGCTGATCTTGATCATATCAGGCTGATCTTGGAGAATCACATGCGTGAGTCTGAAGAGAGGATTGTTCAGTTGGAGACTTCTAGTGCAGAGCTCTACGAAGAAGTGACAATCCTAAGGAAGGCGGTGGCTGTTGGTGGTAGTACCTCGAGTGATGGGGCAAGAAAGTTCAAAGTGCCAGACCCGAAGACGTTTGAGGGAGGGCGTGATGCCAAGGCACTGGAGAATTTCTTGTGGGACATGGAGCAATACTTCAAAGCATCTCGTATTGGAGAGGTGGAGCAGGTAACAGTGGCTAGTATGTTCCTTGCGGGTGATGCTAAGTTGTGGTGGCGGACTCGCATGGAGGATGTTGATGGCACAGGGAAACCCGATATTCAGACATGGGAGGCCATGAAGAAGGAGCTTAGGGAGCAATTCTTGCCCAATAATGCCGCGTGGATGGCTAGGGAGAAACTAAAGCACCTAAAGCAAACGGGTTCTGTGCGAGAGTATGTGAAGGGATTCACTTCTAATCTGTTGGACATTCGTGACATGGTAGAAGCGGACAGGTTGTTCAACTTCATTTCTGGGTTGAAGCCATGGGCACAGGCTGAGCTAAGGAGACAGAATGTCAAGGACCTAACAGCAGCTATTGTAGCGGCAGATAGCTTGGTGGACTTTGCAACAAGTTCTAATAGCAAGGGGAAACAAACCCAAGGAGCTAAAGAGAAGGGGCAGAAGTTCAAAGGCAAGAAAAAGGTCCAAGATGAAGAATCTAGCAAAGCCAAGAATGGTGGTGGGCAAACAAAGAAGCAGCTGAAGTGCTTTATTTGTGATGGTCCTCACATGATGAAAGATTGTCCAAAGAAGGAGAAGCTGAATACTATGACCGTGGCAGAGGGAGAGGAACCAGGGAGGGTGAATCCGCTCAGAATGGTCAATGCACTACAGACAAAGGAGGCGGTGAAGTCATCTAGTTTGTTGTATGTGCAGGTTGAGATAAATGGTCATGAGGTGATGGCTATGGTAGACACTGGAGCTACCAATAATTTTGTGGCTGACAGGAGTGTGAAATCTCTTGGCTTGGTTTTGGGAGCAAGCACCAGCCGCGTGAAAGCGGTAAATTCTGAGGCACAAGTGGTCAAGGGATCAACTGAGGCAGAGCTTAAAATGGAACCGTGGACTGGAAAGGTAACTCTCTTGGCTATTCCTTTAGATGATTTCGATCTTATATTGGGGATGGACTTCTTAAGGAAAGCTAAGGCATCGGTGATGCCATATCTTGGTGGGGTGATGATTGGAGAGGAAAGCAACCCTTGCTTTGTGAAGGGTGTGTTTGATCGTGACTTGGGCAAGAAAAGGGAGGGAATGTTGTCAGCTATGCAGGTTAAAGCGGGGCTGAAGCATGGTGAAGTGACTTATCTAGCGGCTCTTGTGGAGGAAAAGCCTGATCAGTTAGAGATACCTGATGCTGTTGTTCCTACTCTCAAGGAGTTTGAAGATGTCATGCCCCCAGAGTTGCCTAAGAAATTGCCGCCAAGAAGGGATGTGGATCACAAGATTGAACTTGAGCCGGGTGCACGAGCACCGTCTCAAGCCCCCTACCGTATGGGACCGATGGAGTTGGCTGAGCTGAGAAAGCAGTTGGACGAGTTGTTGGAGAGCGGGTTCATTCAACCATCCAAAGCTCCTTATGGTGCCCCAGTCTTGTTTCAAAAGAAGGCCGATGGGTCATTGCGGATGTGTATAGACTATCGGGCCTTGAACAAGGTAACTATTAAAAATAAGTACCCTGTTCCAAATATTGTTGAGCTGTTTGACAGGCTCTCGAGAGCTAAGTACTTCACGAAGCTGGATATGAGGTCGGGATATTGGCAAGTCAGAATTGCTGCAGGGGATGAGCCTAAGACCGCATGTGTAACGAGGTATGGGTCTTATGAGTTTCTAGTGTTGCCATTTGGGTTAACAAATGCACCTGCAACGTTCTGTAATTTGATGAATGATGTGCTATATGAGTACCTAGACCGTTTTGTGGTAGTGTACTTAGATGATATTGTGATCTATAGTGATAGTCTTGAAGCTCACTTAGAACACTTAAAGTGCATTTTCACTAAACTGCGAGAACACAGTCTTTATGTCAAAAAGGAGAAGTGTGAGTTCTGCAGGGAGGAGATCCATTTCCTAGGGCATGTGATAAGCCAAGGAATGGTGAAGATGGACAAGAGGAAAGTCGAGGCCATCATTGATTGGCCTGCCCCGACGAAGGTAGCTGAGTTGAGATCTTTTCTTGGTCTTGCTAACTATTATCGCAAGTTTATCCAGGGATACTCGAAGAAAGTAAATGTCTTGACAGATTTGCTAAAGAAGGATCATGTTTGTGAATGGAATGATGAGTGTGAAGCGGCGTTTAAGGAGCTGAAAGTTGCAGTTGCTTCAGAGCCCGTGCTCAAACTTCCAGATTTTGGGGTGCCATTTGAAGTGCACACTGATGCTTCTGATCGTGCAATTGGTGGAGTGTTGGTTCAGTTGGGACATCCGGTGGCATATGAAAGTCGAAAGCTAAAAGATGCTGAACAGAGGTACAGTACTCACGAAAAAGAGATGACTGCAGTGGTTCATTGTTTGGAGGTGTGGAGGCATTACTTGCTGGGTGCGGAGTTCGTGGTTTGCACTGACAACGTGGCAAACACTTATTTCAAGACTCAGAAGAAGCTGACTCCGAAGCAAGCCCGTTGGCAGGAATTTCTGGCTGAGTTCGATTTTTTATGGCTGCATAAGCCGGGGGCACAAAACCAGGTAGCCGATGCTCTAAGTAGAAAGGTGCAAGAGGCTGTGGCATCCATGACAGTGGTGGACACTGAGTTCCTAGAGGAGATCAAAAAGCAGTCAATGACAGATGCTGTGTATGGTAAACTTGTAGAGGAAGTGAAGACAGGGGTGGTTCGCAAGTATTGGTTGGAGGATGGGTTGCTGTATTGTAAAGGCAGTAGACTTTATGTTCCACATGGGGGAACTCTCCGGCAGCGAATCTTGAAAGAGTCTCATGATGCTAAATGGGCAGGACATCCGGGGGTAGCGAGGATGCTAGCATTGCTGAGTAGATCCTACTATTGGCCGAAGATGATGGATGACGTTGAGGCATATGTCAAGTCGTGCTTGGTGTGCCAACTTGACAAGACTGAAAGGAAGAAGGAAGCTGGACTTCTACAACCTTTACCTATTCCGGAGAAATCGTGGCAGTCAGTATCTATGGATTTCATTATTGGGTTGCCTCAGGTAGAGGGAAAGGGGTCAATCTTTGTGGTGGTTGATCGGTTTTCGAAGTATGCTGTGTTCATTCCTGCGCCAAAGGTGTGTACAGCAGAGATAGTAGCTGGCCTATTCTTTCAGCATGTGGTGAAACATTTTGGGTTGCCAGAGGATATCATTAGTGATCGTGATAGCAGGTTCACAGGGCGGTTCTGGACAGCATTGTTTGGGTTTTTGGGAAGTGAGTTGAAGTTCTCTACTGCAAATCATCCCCAAACAGATGGTCAGACGGAGCGGTTGAATCAGCTACTAGAGGAGTATCTCAGGCACTATGTTTCAGCTAGTCAGAAAAATTGGCTAGAGTTGATAGATGTAGCACAATTCTGCTACAACTTACAGCAGTCGTCGGCGACTGGCAAGAGCCCCTTCGAGGTGATTTTTGGGTTTCAGCCGAGAACCCCAAACGAAGTGGCAATTCAGAAATCAGGTGGTACTTGTCCTGCAGCCTACAGGTATGCATTTGGTAGACAAGAGATGGTCGATGAAGCCAAAGCTAGTCTGGAGAAAGCTGTTTGGAGGATGAAGAAGTACGCTGATAGAAAGCGTCGTCCCTTAGAATTTGAGGTTGGCGACCAGGTGTTGTTGAAATTGACACCACAGATCTGGAAGAAGATAAGGTCCAGAAAAATTCACAAGGGGTTAGTTCAGAAGTATGATGGGCCCTTTGAGATATTGAAGAAAGTAGGCAATGTAGCTTACCGGTTGAAGTTACCCGATAGGTTGAAGATACATCCTACTTTTCATGTGAGTTTCTTGAAGCCATTCCAACCAGACTTACTGCTTAATGGGAGGAAACAAAAGAAAAGAGCACCTCCAGTGGTCAAGGTACAGTTTGAGAAGAAGATAAAGAAGATTCTTGATCATAATACTCAAGGGATGAGTAAAAAGCATAGGAAGACTGATTATCTGATTCAGTGGGAAGGCGAGGAAGAAGCTGATGCTACTTGGGAGAAAAGTGCGACTTTGTGGCAGTTTGAAGATCAAATTCGGGAGTATTGGGATCACCCCTCGATGAGGACATCGAGCTCTTTTAGTGGGGGTGGTTTGTTAGACCCTTAAGAGATTTTCATGCCCTAGTGTTTGGTGTAGAGGCGAAGGCGTGCCGGAGGTTCGCGATTCTGTTTTGGGCATGAACACTAGGCGAAGTCAAGTATGGGGCTTGACATAAAAACTAAGGCATTGAGATGAAGTGGGCATTTGAGGCACTTACACGGATTGGGCTTGTCTAAGGCATGAAGCATTCAACCAGGCACAGACATAGAGAATGTGGGCTTGAGCAAAGGCACACTTGGGCTTAGGAGAGTCATGCAGCATGGCGCAAGGGGAAGAGAGGCAAGGCACGGGCCTGGCCAGCCTAAAGCATTGGGCCTCCGTGACACACATGCGACATGGAAGAAGAGTCTTCGGGTTCAAATACAGTGAGGCAAAGCTGGGCCAGAATTCTATAGTTGGGCAAGGGTTGAAGCAGGATGCAAATGAGAGACTTGGGCCAAGGTGTAGGGTGTACATGGGCTTATCAGATTGGGATAAGACCATATCTTTGGAGATCATTCCAGAAGAATCAATTAAGGATTGCAATCATCTGCAAGAAGGGAAAGTCTATCAGAATCAGAGATATGATCATGGTGGATCTTCTATGGAAGGAAAGGCAATCAAGAAGATTGAGGGTATCTTGAAGATCTCAAGCAAAGATGGAAAGTAGGGTTGGGCTTAGCCTAGCCCAAAGCCCATAAAGCTGCCTATATAAAGAGGAGCTTCTTCATTCTCATTCATTCATTCAGATACACAGAAACAGTTGTAGAGAGAGTGAGAGCATATACAGAGAGAGCTAGCATTGTAGTTAGGCTTTCTTGTATTCTAGCAATTAGTGGGTAGCTGTGCCGACGTGTGGGCAGCAGGCCTAGATTGTTAGTCCTTTTTGTTGGAGTAATAAAAAGGTTGGGGTTTCCCGTAACTCTGTCTTCGTTTATCTTGTGGTTATCACTAACCTTCTTTGCAGGCACAAAGGTTAGTTGCGCATTGCTGGCCAGGCTCCGGGTTGGGGAGTTGGCGCATCACTAGGCGACAAGTTTGTAAAAAATTTCGCGCTTCCGCACGCCTACGTGGCACCAGGAATGGCTATCGAAGATTGTGACGTTTTCTTGTGTTTTAGAGGGGAAGTGCGCCAGAGTTTTACTTGCCACTTGTCTGAAGCGCTGCAGCGCAACAAATTTCGACCATTCATGGATAACGAAAACATTGATCTCGGTGACAAAATTGATTAGACTATCAAGAAGGCCATCAAATACTCTAAAAGTGCGCCATTGTTATTTTATCCAATGAATTTTTGCATCTTCAAAGCATTGCTTGAATGAGCTAGTTCTTATTCTTAAACGGAACAGGACGTCTAAGTATTTTGTAATACCAATCTTTTATTATGTAGAAACGGATGATGTGAAGCACCTGTTGGGAAAATTTGGTGCTCTACTTGAGCAGTTAAAGAAGCAGCACAACGATGACAAAATGGAAGAATGGAGAGCAGCACTTTCACAAATTGGAGGCGTATTAGGCAAAGAGATCATGGAAAACAAGTGAGCATCTCTCTTCTAATCTTCTTCAGTTCTTTTAAGGGAGATAGAGTCATGGACAAATATGGTATATTTACTGGTTATTCACATGCAGAACACTATTGTAGATCTGAATTTTGGTGATAGTACTTCTAAAAAAGCGCTACACAAATGCTAGGGCTTTACTTGAAAATCGCTAAACAAGTAATTATATTATGAATTTTTTTAAAAAAAATAAAACTATTAACTAGATGTCATTTCCCGATGAGCGTTATGGTAGTTTATACGAACAATAATTAACCTATTTAAGTAATACGTCTTTATTGTACACTAAACGGTATGTGGTTCTGGCTAATTTTATCATTTGAAATGTTAGTGGGCTTATGGAGAGTACGATCATAAAAGATATCATTGCAATTTTTGAACAAAAATTCTATGATCATTACCCAGAAAGGCTGCAACAGAATAAAGCATTGCCAGCACCAACAACGTCCAATATTATTGACATAGCAGAATCGTCGGAAATGCCTAGCAAAGTTGAAGAAACTTGGTCAGTTATTTGTAAACGTATCTGTGACATTTTTAGTGTTGTGTTTCTTTGTTATTTTCTTTTTGTTTGTGTATTTCTTGGCATGTTCGTTTTGGTTGCTGTGACTATAGTGAAAGTGGCCAACAAATTCCCAGGTTTCCCTGACAGATTCCTCGATATCCATTTCTAAGTTTTAACCAAACTTAGCCTCTATATTGGATCATGTCTTTCATACTTAAATGTACTTGTAACTTCTTCAATTTTACGTTTGTGTAAAGTTGTGTCATGAGTGCACTTATAATTTTCACTTTTTCTGTTAGTATATGATTCTGAGTTTCGTTATACCAGAGAAACAAATATTTAGAGTGGTAATAAAGTATTAACAATGTACATTTTAAATATCTTTTATGAACATCCAATGGACCAATCAATTAATTATACGTTTTTGTTATAACGAGTGTCCGGTCCAGCTTGCACATACGTAGTTTTTTTTTTGTTACGCAATCACAGGCATTGTTGTTTACCTGCATGTCTATATTCTTGAGCTCTACAAATGCCTTTCTCCTCTTGGTATGGTAGTAAGAGGTTAAGGGTCTACCACCTCACCGAATGCTCCACTGGTACCCCTCAACACTCAACAGAATAACTTGAATGGACTGACACTACAAGGCTTCCCCAAACATGACAAAGTCACAGGCCTTGATCAGCTTAAGGAGCCAGGGTAGACATATCTTCAAGCGTGGCCCATTATTTGTGAGTTTATGTTGAGTATACAACAACGAATGCAAAACCCAAATCGAATAAACAAGAACAAGAAAATAAACGACAATCACACAAGACAAAGATTTACCGTGGTTCGGAAATTCCTACTCCACAAGCCGCACTAATTTTGTATTGATCTCTCACATTGTGTTGTGTTGTTATGTTACAATTACATGAGTATTTATAAGAGAAGAAACTGGGTCTAAGAATCAGAGTCTAATTCTGAAATCCTAACTCTAATTAGAGTCCAATTCAGGATTCCTAACTCAAGTCAGAATCCAATTCCAATTCTGAAACCTGATAGACTCCACAAACCCAACAATCTCCCACTTGGAGTCTGACCACATCTTCGCTTCACTCTTGTAAATCTAGTAACAAATAATCCTTCGATCAATAACTCTAACTAGTGCAGCGCCTTCTCAACAATCAGTTCTGAAGGCCAGTTGAAGCTATGCAAAGCTTCAACTTTTCATTAGTAACCACCTTAGTCAACATATCTGCAGGATTCTTTGAACC
The DNA here is from genome assembly GCA_037693485.1 of Kitagawia praeruptora. Taxonomy (NCBI): domain Eukaryota; kingdom Viridiplantae; phylum Streptophyta; class Magnoliopsida; order Apiales; family Apiaceae; genus Kitagawia; species Kitagawia praeruptora. Next base: position 90,458,569 of record CM075347.1, on the reverse strand, counting down.
AAGGATTTTTTTCAAGGACAAAGTACCATTGCTAATCAACTCTCTTGTAAAGTGATATCTTAGCTGAATATGCTTCGTCCTAGCATGAAACACAGGATTCTTCGCAAGATGAATAGCACTCTGACTGTCGCTATACAAAGCACTGTCCGCCTGTTTCTTGCCCAACTCCTCAAGAAAATTCTTCAACCAAATCATCTCCTTGCTATCTTCAAAGATAGCCATATATTCTGCTTCTGTGGTTGAAAGAGCAACACTCTTTTGAAGTCGAGATATCCAACTAACTGATGTGCCACCCAACGTGAAAATATATCCTGTAGTACTTTTTCTTGTATCCAAACATCCACCCAAATCTGCATCAGAGAACCCTTCCAAGATAACATCTTTCTTGCTGAAACATAACGCAACCTTGGATGTGCCTTTCAAGTAGCGCAACAACCACTTGACTCCTTCCAAATGCTCTCTTCCTGGATTAGACATGAACCTGCTAACAACTCCCACTGCATAAGCAATATCTGGCCTTGTACGCACCATAGCATACATCAAACTGCCAACTGCAGATGCATACGGAACTTTAGCCATATCTTTCTTGCCTTCATCCGTTTTAGGTGACTGCTTTTTCGTGAGATTAAAGTGAGTCGTCAACGGTGTACTTCTGGTCTTTGCATCCTGGACACTGAATTTCTGCAACAATTTCTCAATATACTTCTCTTGAGATAATTTCAAAGTACCTTCAGATCTATCCCATATGAAGCTCATACCAAGTATCTATTTTGCTGCACCTATATCTTTCTTCTTAAACTCCTCAGACATCTGTCTCTTTAATCTGTTGATTTCCCTCATGTTTGATCCTGCATTGTCTTGGTGCTTGCTTCAAACCATACAAGCTTTTTATAAGCTTGCAAACAAGGTTTTCTTTCCCAGCTACCTGAAATCCCTCTGGCTGTACCATGTAGATGTCTTCCTCAAGATCACCATGTAAGAACGCGGTCTTAACATCTAGTTGCTCTAGATGTAACTCCTCTGCAGCCACAATACTTAGCACAATTCTAACAGTCGCCTACTTGCTGAAAGCACATCAACTGAAACCTAAGCGGCAAGTCAGTAGTCATCTTAACAACCGGAGAAAATATATCATTATAGTCAATACCCTTTTTCTGTTGATAACCCTTGACTACTAACCTCGCCTTGTATCTCTTGCTGCCATCAGGTTCTTCTTTGATCCGGAACACCCACTTATTCTATAAAGCCTTCTTTCCTGCTGGTAATTCTGTTAAAGACCAAGTTTCATTCTTCTCAAGAGAACTCATCTCTTCTTCCATGGCTGATTTCCACTGAACTGAATCATCCACCTGAACTGCCTCTGAATAACACTGAGGCTCTCCATCCTCAGTCAATAACATATAATATGCTGAAGGAGAAAATCTTTGTGGTGGCCTCACAATTCTGCTAGATCTTCTTACCTCAGCCTGTGGAGTAACTGGAACTGTGTCATCACCATTCACCGAACTCCCACTATTTCCAGCAAGATCTTCTTCTGTAATATCTTCAAGCACTGCTTTCTCTTTCTCAGGCTGTTCCTTTGCAAACTCAGAATCAACTGCAAGCTTATCCTTGTACACTGCACTTTCGTTAAAAGTAACATCTCTACTTCTAACGACCTTCTTCGTCAGTTCATCCCAGAAACGGTAACCCATATCATCTGAGCCATAACCAATGAAGATACACTTCTTTGCTTTCGGATCAAGCTTGTCCCTGTCAGAATCTTTAACACGCACATAAGAAACACAACCAAAAACTCGCAAGTGTGAAAGATTTACCTCCTTTTTCTGCCACTCTTCTTCAGGAATCTTGAACCCCAAAGGAACTGAAGGTACTCTATTTATGAGATACGCTGTTGTGCTAACTGCATCTGCCCAAAAAGTCTTTTGGCAACCCTGCATACAACCTCATACTCTTGGCCCTCTCATTCAAGGTTCTATTCATGCGCTCTGCAACACCATTCTGCTGCGGTGTCTCTGGAATTGTTTTGATCATTCTAATCTCATATTCCGCGCAATAGCTTTTAAACTCATCACTACTGTACTCACCACCATTATCTGACATCAGACTCTTAATCTGCAAACCGGTCTGATTTTCAACTTCAGTCTTCCACTTCTTGAAAGTAGCAAACACATCTGATTTATTCTTCAAGAAATAAACCCATACCTTTCTAGTGGAATCGTCAATGAAAGTGACATAGTAGCGAGATCCTCCCAACGACGCAACTGCTGTTGGACGATATACATCTATATGAACTAGCTCTAACCTCTCAGCCTTGGGTGTCCTCCCTGATTTTGCAAAAGTAACTCGTTTCTGTTTTCCAAGAACATATGGCTCACAGAACCCAACTTCCACATTCTTCAGCTCTGGAATCTTTCACTTCGAAGTTAATAGCTTCATACCCTTTTCACTCATATGACCAAGTCTTTGGTGCCACAAAGTTGAAGACCCAATCTCATCAGCAACTGCATTTGCTTCATAGCTAGATTGTTCAACTATGTACAACGTCCCCTTTTTCTCTCCACGAGCAACAACTAGATTCCCCTTTATAACCTTCCACTGTCCGTCTCCGAAAGTAACTCAATACCCTTCCTTATCTAACTGACCCACATATATCAACATCTTCTTCAGTCCAGGAATGTACCTTACATCTTTCAACGTCCATCTAGTCCCCAAAGAGGTCTTGAGATTAATATCTCCCATGCCCGCAATATCCAAAGTCTCATCATTAGCAAGACAGACTTTACCAAAATTTCCAAGTATGAAATTTAACATCAAATCCTTGCAAGGGGTAGCATGGAATGATGCACCAGAATCCATAACCCATGATTCAACCGAACATTCAACACAACAAATCAAAGCATCGTCATCCGCCACTTCTTCAACTACATTAGCTGAATTATCCTCTTTCTTCTTTCCTTTAGGAGCTGCGGGAGCCGTACACTGATTTCTGAAGTGACCTTTCTTCTGACAATTCCAACAAACAATCTCTTTGCGATCTTTGGACTGTCCTCTCTTCTGTGACTTCGATCTGCTACGCCCCTGATTCTGCCCCCTATCGGACTTTCTGCCTCTACTCTCAGTACTCAACAAGGAACCTGACGACTTTCCTGAGTTTCTCCTACGAATATCTTCTCCAAGAATCGCATCTCGAACTCCATCAAAAGTCATCTTACTGCTCCCAGATGAATTACAAATAGCAGTGACAAATCCTGACCAACTGTTAGGTAACGAGGATACCAACAACAAGGTTTTTACTTCATCATCGAATTTAATATCCACTGATGTCAATCTTGATAGGATAGAGTTAAATTCGTTCGCATGATCAGCAACACAATCACCTTCATTCAATTTTGTGGCAAACAACAAGTGACACAAATATACCTTATTCGAAGCAGACGGCTTCTCATACATATTTGATAACGCCTTGATCAATCCATAAGTTGTCGTTTCCTTGATGATATTGTAAGAAACGTTCTTTGCCAAAGTCAATCTGACAACACCCAGAGCCTGCCTATCCAATAGATTCCAATCTTTGTCATCCATTTTTTCTGGCTTCTTCTCCTCCAGCGGTTCGTGTAGTTTTTTCTAATACAAATAATCTTCAATTTGCATCTTCCAAAACCCAAAATCTTTTCCATCAAATTTGTCGATCTTTACTTTCCCTTCTTCTGTCATCGCTCCCACTCGCCTGAAAACCTAGGCTCTGATACCAGTTGTTGAGTATACAACAACGAAATCAAAACCCAAAGCGAATAAACAAGAACAAGAAAATAAACAACAATCACACAAGATAAAGATTTAACGTGGTTCGGAAATTCCTACTCCACAAGCCGCACTAATTTTGTATTTGTTGTGGAATAAAAACTAGGTTATGATTATGACGGCTAGGGTTTGTGAGCTTCGAGCTTTAATGGCTGCTTCTGCGTTCGAGACTAAACGGTCCTCGCAGAATGCCTACGTATCTCTATATTAGAGAATCAAGCCAAGAAAACGTAGTTCTGAGATGAGGGGTCAGACCCTTTATATAGGCTGAGAAGCCCTAAAAATCGTAGTAGGGTTAGGTGACTTGGTGGGCAAGTCAGCCTTGAGGAAGGTTCTAGATTCCTTCCTTGTAGGAGTCTGTTTCCTTGTATGACTGTGTGGCTTGGAGGCTACTCTTTGTAGAGATAATGTCCTTATCTGACTTTTATCTCCCAGCTGTTAATTATCCCTAAATATTAATTACGAAATTAATATAATAATTAGGGTTTGGGCCCATCTGGTGGGCCCCACGTTTGGACCATTCTAGGTCTAATTAATGCCACATTAAATGTGTCCCTAGGGCTTACTTTTAGCCCATATCATTTGCCCCCCAACTTCTAGGAAAACTGATCAGGTTTTCCTTGAAGTTTTTTAACGGTCTTTCTCGAGACTTGGGTCAGGGTTTATTGCTCGTACGCGAGTATTTTCAACAATATCGTCTTAATGTAAAGCGTGGAGCGACCGACGCATTTACGACGATGTTAAACGGCGCTAGACAGCGCTAATCAGCCTTGAACGATGTTTAAACAATGTTAAACAACGTTAAATGGCATAAAACGACACTAAACGGCGTTTAACGGCACTAAACGGTGCTTAAATGTAAAATTTTTCCATGTTTTTTTTTTCCAGCTCAATTTCGAGCTCAATTTTCGAGCTCAAACTGTCCCAGGTCGTGCCCATTTTCGAGCTCATTTAGTTCATTTTCGACCTGGAAATTTTCGAGCTCAACCAGTACATTTCGAGCTCAATATCGAGCTCAAACATTCCCAGGTCGTAGCCTTTTGACCTATTTCTCAAGTCATTTTCGACCTGGACGTTTCAAGCTCATTTAGTTCAATTTCGAGCTAAAAAACGAGCTCAAATAGGGGCCAAGTCGTAGCTTTTTTCCAGAAAATCCAGTGTTTTTTCGACCTGAAATGGACGAGCTCCAATAGTGTAAAAACGACCTCAAAATAAATCCTAGGTCGTGAGGAATTTCCACCTTTTCTAGTTCATTTTCGAGCTCAGACTCACGACCTCAATTCTAGGAGATAACGACCTTAAATTGGGTTCAAGTCGCATGGATTTTTCCGGAATTCCTGTTCTTTTTCGACCTCAAATTTACGACCTGACCATAGCATACTTTCGACCTCAAAATGGGTTTTTAATTGACTTTTCTGGTCGTTTGATCGAGCTCGAAAACGTATTAGAAAATGAGGTCGTTGGTCTCGACCTCAGACAACTTTGTTTGGGACTCTCGTTTTGTTTTTGGGCCTTAGACTCATCAGAATTTGGGACCTCTCCTCGTGGGCCCTATTCACATGTTTGGGCTCTTCTTTATTGAAGCCCTAATTGACTTTGACTTGGGCCTTAACAGGCCTGGTGCTGTTTGGGCTTTTTAGAGCCCACTTTGTGTTAATGGCCCACAAAGGTTTCTAATGGGTTACCACCGGTTGATATTCTCTTGAACCGGTAGATATTCACTCTTAACCGGTTGGGATGCTTTATATTTTTGCCTATATAAAGGTCAAGGCTTTCACTTTCATTTCACCACAAAAGTTTCTAAAAACTCTCTCAAAAGTTCCAAATTTCTTTAAGAAATTTTCTCTGAGTTTGATCCTCGTTCTTTGAAGATTCAAAGGCATCCTTCAAGTTTTCTGGCGATTTTTCTTCCAATCTTTGAAGATTTGAAGATTGCTCAAGGATTTCTGGGAATTTTTCCAGAAATTTTTCAGTTGCTGTTGAAGATTTGAAGAACACTCAAGGTACTTTCCAGAATTTTTAGTTTTATAGTTTGAAGGTTACCCTTTTTCTGGGGTTTTTTTCTTCAATTCCTTTGAAGATTTGGAGATTGTTCTAAAAATTTTTTCGTTCTTTGCAGATTTCCTTTGAAGATCAAAACTTTTCTCTGAAGATTTGAAGAAATGGCTGAAGATCGTGCTACTCAACGTTTCCAGAAACTGCAAGGGGCCTCAAAAAGAGGTATCATCATTCGTTCTCCCCTCATGAGTTTACAGGATATGATTTTAAATCGTAAAGAAGATTTTCCATCCATGTCACACCTTGATTCCTTTAATCATAGTAACACTTTCCATGACATAGAAAAAATCTCTGACTATAATAGGATGTATAAAATAGAATCACCCTATAGACTTATCCCAGCTGAGCTTGGGGATCGATCTTGTCATTGGCGCCCCAATGCACTTTGTATTTATAGGGGTGCCATTGTTGCAGGGGTTCGATTCCCTTTCCATGAGTTTATTCCTAGGCTTTTAGCAGATGTAGGAATTAACCCTTGCCAACTTCCTCCCAACTCTTGGAGGGTAATCAACTGTTTTCTGGTCCTTTGTCTTAAAAACAAATTCCCTCTTTCTGTAGCTCTTTTTAGGAAGATTTTTCAATTTAAAAATTCTGCTGAATCTACCCCGGGTTGGGTTTACATTAGTCATCGTACTTCCACTCCTCCAATCTTTCACCCCCAATCCATTCCTGACTCCAACCCAAAGTGGAAGAAGGAGTTCATGTACTTGACATGGGAAGGTGAAGATTGGGGCAATGTTTTTCGTAGTACCTTTGGTAAGGTCGTAGATGGCAGTGCCAGTGATATTGAGCTAAATGAGGAAGAGACCTATGCCTACCAGGAGCTCATCAAAGATAATCATTCTACTATGGCTTGGGATCTCCTGAATGAGTTCCAGCTTAAAACTTTGGGGCTTTCCCGAGTGAACAATAAGGGTAATTTCCTTTCTTTTTGCATTCCTTTATTTGAATATGATTGTCTCATACCCATTATTTGTCTTTTGTTTTGTAATCGCAGCTGCAGCTTTTATCAACAAGACCAATGAGCCTGAAGATGGAGACACTGCTAGGTTGAAAAGGGCTCGTTCAGGGAAAGATCCTCGAGCCCCAACAGCCACAGATGCCTACCTGAGGCCCCATGTAGCTGATGTTGAAGAAGTAGATGGCTCTTCCAAGAGCGCTTGGCGTCCCAACTGGGGAATTAGGAAGAAGGACTCCATTGTTGGAGACTGCAGGCATGCTATGGATTGGTCCTATCATTCCATAACCCCTGGTGACTTCAAGGATTATGTATCCGGCTCCACTCTTGAAGGAGCTGAGAGTGCTGGAGCTCAGGCTTTTGCTGCTGTAAGCTCCTTACTATCCATTCTCTTATATACTTGCTTTGTTATTTGAATCGTGGTTTTAACTTTGTCTTTTGTAGGCTAATGCCAACTTCCAGGGGGCCATATTCCAGGCTAAGACTTGGCGTTCCAACTATGAGACTTACAAGGCAAAGTATGATGACTCTCAGGATGAACTGGGCTCTGTCAAGGCTACCTTAGCGAGGAGGGAGAAAGAGCTTCTAGAGTCTCAGGCTGAAAATGTCACTCTTAGGAAGGGCAAGGACGACCTGATTGATGACTACCTCTCCTCCCAGGAGTATGTGGGCTTCATGGAGAAGCATGATGACTCTCTATTCCCCTACTAGTTTACCCAGGGATGGGACGAGGCTCTTGCTGAGGTTACTAGGAGATTTCCTGGTACCCTTAGTGTTTCAGACTTCCCTAGCCCTCATGCTCCTATGGCCTTGGCAGTGCAGGACACCCAGGAGGAGGACCAGGAGGATGATGAGAGGATCCTGGAGCCAGATCCCTCTGCTCATCTTGGCGCAGCTGAAGAGGATGAGCATACTGGAGATGCTTAGTAGTTGATCTCTTTATCTATCTATTTATGTACTCTGCCTTCGGGCATGACTTTGTACTTTTGTTAACTTATTTTGAGTTAGTCGTTTATGTATTCTGCCTTCGGGCATAACTTTTAAATTCGTAATCCATCGTCCTCGATGCTTCTCAACTTATTCATATTCGCATGTGTAGTCTAGCATTTTGTGCATATATATCAATAAGTAAGGTTCATATCTTATGCGAAAATGTAGGATAGTCTTATTAATATGAAGAAATGGGCACAGCCCTTACATAGATACTCTATTTCCAATATCTCAAGTTTTAAAAACTTGGAATGGTTTCATCGACCTTATTTCTACTTCTATTACATAGGCAAAAAGCTAGGTCCTTTTCAGGAGAGCTTAAACATAGTAAACCTTGAGGTTCAATGCATGCCAAGTCCGAGGCACCTCAACCCCGTCCAAGGTTTCCAGTTTGTAGGATCCTCGTCCTAGCGTCTTCTTGACTCGATACGGCCCTTCCCAGTTCGGGGCTAGCTTTCCCTTCTGACCAACTCCAGAAACCTCAATCTTCCTAAGAACCAAATCACCTTGTTGAAAGAACCTCTCCTTAACCCGGTGGTTGTAGTAGAAGGATGCTTTCTTTTGATGCTCCGCATTTCTGGCATTTGCCTCGTCCCTGACTTCATCAATCAAATCTAGGGCGAGCCTCATGCCTTCTTCATTAGTCTCTGGTTCAAATGCCTCAATTCTAGGTGATGCATGCATAACTTCTAGTGGTACAACTGCCTCGGCTCCATAAGCCAGTAGGAAAGGAGTTTCCCCAGTTGTTACTTTGCAAGTAGTACGATATGCCCAAAGTATAGGCAGTAATTCATCCACCCAAGTATTTCTCGATCGTTCGACCCTCTTCTTAAGTCCATCAAGAATAATCCGATTGGCTACCTCAGCCTGTCCATTAGCTTGCGGGTGAGCTACTGAAGTAAAACGAAGCTCGATAGCATTTTCCTCACAGTACTTTCTGAACTCTTCATTGTTGAATTGTGTCCCATTATCTGTCACAAGGATTCGGGGGATTCCATACCTGCAAATTATGTTCTCCCAAAAGAACTGGGAAACTTGCTTGGTGGTTATCTTTGCTAAAGGCATAGCCTCAATCCACTTAGTGAAGTAATCAATGGCGACAATCAGAAATTTCCTTTGTGCTCAAGCCATGGGGAAAGGACCAAGAATGTCCATCCCCCACATTGCAAACGGAATGGGAGAGCTGATTGAGGTTAACCCCTCAGGCGGCTACCTTACAACAGGGGCATGTTTTTGACATCTGTCACACCTCTTGACATAATCCTGTGCATCTGCTAACATCTCCGGCCAATAGAATCCCAGGCGGGTAATTTTGTGAGCTAGGGCTCTGCCCCCCAAGTGCTGCCCACAGATCCCTTCATGAACTTCCTCCAATGCTTCTCTTGCCTCTTGGGGCCTTAGGCACTTCAAGTACGGGATGACAAACGATCTCTTGTATAAGATGCCTTCAATCAAGGCATATCTCAATGCTCTTACTGACAATTTTCGTGCCTCCAAGGCATTGTTAGGGAGCCATCCGGTTTCTAGATGAGCTTTAATAGGATCTATCCAACAGCTTCCAACATCGATAGGTGCTACCAACTTAGAGTTGATGGTCGGGGCCTTCAAGACCTGGAAGTAAACACTACCTGCATAATTCTCTATCTCAGAAGAAGCGAACTTAGAGAGGGCATCGGCCTTAACGTTCTCTTCCCTAGGAATGTGCTCCAAATAGCATTCCTCAAACTGAGTCATAACAGCTTTCACGACTCTGAGGTATTTTGCCATAGTTTCATCCTTGGCCTCAAACTCACCATTCACTTGTGAGACTACCAGTCTCGAATCTCCACATACTTTGAGGTTCTTGACCCTCATGACTCTGGCCAATCCCAATCCAGCTATTAATGCCTCATACTCAGCTTCATTGTTGGTTGTTGGAAAGTCCAACTTCAAAGCGTATTCAACTGTGAATCCATCGGGGCTTTGCAAAACCAAACCTGCACCACTAGATTTTGTTTTTGATGCTCCATCAAAATAGAGCACCCAATACTCTTTCTGATCAGGTACAAGTTCTTCATCCTTATTTTCAACCCCAGGGGTGGTTATTATCTCCTGCCCCCCGACTTCTTGGTTGCCAATGGTACATTCAACCACGAAGTCAGCTAATGCCTGAGCCTTGATGGCTGTCCGAGCCTTATATGCAATGTCAAATTCTCCGAGTTCGATTGCCCACTTGATTAGCCTTCCACTGACCTTAGGGCTATGCAGGATACTTCTCAACTGCTGGTCCGTCAGGACTTCAATCTTGTGCGACTGAAAGTATGGTCGTAGTTTCCTTGAAGCTGTTACCAATGCTAAAGCAAACTTCTCAATGGTAGAATAATTCAACTCAGCTCCGTGCAACACCTTACTCACGTAGTAGATGGGTTTCTGAACCTTATTCTCTTCTTTTATGAGGACGGCACTCAATGCTTGCTCAGATACCGCCAGGTATAGATAAAGAGTCTCTCCGATGCTAGGCTTGGCCAACAGCGGGGCTTCAGCCATATATTTCTTCAATTGTTCAAAGGCCTCTTGGCTTTCGGGTGTCCATTCAAAATTCTTTACCTTCTTTAATGTTTGAAAGAAAGGTAAACACTTATCACCAGACTTGGAGATAAACCTCCCTAGGGCTGCTACTCGGCCTGTCAACTTCTGCACATCTCTTATAGAACGTGGTGGCTCCATGTCTAAAATCGCCTTGATCTTGTCAGGATTGGCCTCAATGCCTCTCTTTGAAACCATCAGCCCTAAAAACTTTCCAGATCCAACGCCAAAGGCACACTTAGCGGGATTCAACATCATCTTATGGTGCCTCAGCACTTCAAATGCTTCTTCGAGGTGCTTAATATGATCAGCCTTGAGTAGGCTCTTGACTAACATGTCATCAACATACACCTCCATGGTTTTTCCAATCAGATGGGCAAATATCTTGTTCACCAAGCGTTGGTAAGTAGCTCCTGCATTCTTTAGACCAAACGCCATAACAAGATAACAGAAGACACCAAAGTCAGTTATAAAAGATACCTTAGGGATGTCATCTTTGTGCATCTTAATCTGATTATAGCCGCTGAATCCATCCATGAAGCTTAACATCTCATGTCCAGCTGTGGCATCTATCAACATATCTATCCTTGGAAGGGGAAAACAATCTTTTGGACATGCATCGTTCAGGTCAGTGAAGTCTATACACATCCTCCACTTCCCATTCGCTTTTTTGACCATCACAGGGTTTGCTAACCATTCGGGAAACTGAATCTCTTCAATAAAACCAGCTTCCAAGAGCTTATCCACTTCTTGCTTAATGGCCTCTTGCCTCTCCGGAGCAAAGTTTCTCTTCTTCTGCTTTATTGTCTTCCTCTTGGGATCAACATTCAACTTATGGGCTATAAGTTGGGGGTCAATCCCTGGCATATCAGCTGCTGTCCAAGCGAACACGTCGCTATTCTTTTGTAAGAATTCTATCAACTTGCCCTTCAAGGGTTCTTTCAGAGATGCTCCAACATAAGTAACTTTTTCAGGATCGCTCGGTTCTAGAGGTATGGGAATCAGATCCTCTGCTGGCTTTCCTCTATGCTCTTCATCATCGCGGACATCCATGTCTTCAATTGGAAGGACCTGCCCCCCAACTCCATCGGCCCTCAGTGCGGCCACATAGCAACTTCTTGCCATCTTCTGATCACCCTTCTGTTCTCCAACACCATTCCGTGTCGGAAACTTAATCTTCATATGATATGAAGAGGCCACAGCCTTGAATGCATGTAGTCCGGTCCTTCCAAGGATTGCGTTGTAAGTTGAGGCTGCCTTAATCACCAAGAAGTTCAGCATCTGAGTTGCCTCCTTAGGCTCCTGCCCAATAGTCACGGGTAACTACATAGTCCCTTCAACTTTGGACTCCACTCCATTAAATCCGTATATGGGCATGTTTGCAGGGGTCAATTGAGAGTCGTTGTATCCCATCTTTACAAACGCATCATGAAACAAAATATCCACAGAAGCTCCATTGTCTATCAAGACTCGTTTTACTTCTGAATTTCCAATCACAGGAGTTATGACCAGCGGGTCATCATGGGGGAACTTTACCCCTTCCAAGTCTGAATCATCAAAACCAATTACCATCTCAGTTTTAGCACGCTTCGGGGCCTCTCCCACAATATGCATCACTTCTCTTGCGTATGCCTTTCGAGAGTTTCGAGTTGAACCGGCCGCTGTTGGGCCTCCCTAGATCATGTTGATAACTGGCCCTCGGGGTTGCGTGCTACGATCACGATCATTATCCCTTCTGTCATTGTTTCTCCTGTTGTAATCCCCTCTTTGGGTTCCTTGATCTCCACCCTTTGTGAAATTGTTCAGCTTTCCTTTACAGATCAAGAATTCAATCTCGTCCTTCAACTGTCTGCAATCATCCGTGTCATGTCCTACATCTCGGTGGAACCTACAGTATTGATCCTTGTTCCTCTTTGCGGGGTCTCCCCTGAGTGGCTTCGGCCATCGGAAGTCCTTATCCTTCTCAATTTCTAACAAGATTTGGCTCCTAGGTGCATTCAACCTTGCATAGTCAGAGAACCTTGGTCCCAAGCTCTTTTTTGGTGGCGAATCAGAGTCTTTGCTAGTTCGGGGATACTTGTCCCTAGCATCGTACTCCTGCTCTTGCTTGCGCTTTTTTGTATCATTGTTCCCCCGACCATTGCCTAATGTGACTTCCTTCTTCGTGCTATCCTCGGCCTTGATGTACTTATCAGCCCTTCGTTGGAGATCAGCCATATTCTCCGGGGGATGCTTTGCCAATGATCTCTTAAAGTATAGGTCGGTGGTACCATGCTCCAAGGCTACCATTGCAACCTTATTGTCCAGATCAGTGATGTTCAGAGTCTCCTTGGTGAACCTCTTAAGATAGTCTCTTAGACTTTCGCTCTTCCCTTGTACCACATACATAAGAGATGCAGAGCTTTTCTCATGCGTTCTTCCGCTGATAAACTGACTAATGAAAGCAGCACTCAACTCCTTAAAGGAACCAATCGAGTTTGCAGGAAGCCGACTATACCATCTTTGAGCCATGCCTGACAAAGTTTGAGGGAAAGCCCTACACTTCAAAGCATCGCTTGCAGGCTGCAACAGCAGTGCGTTTGAGAACGTTCTAACGTGGTTTGCAGGATCACCCATTCCATCATAAGCTTTGATTTTTGGCATCTTAAACTTCTTTGAGATACGAGCATTCATCACGTCCTCAGTAAACGGAGGTGTGGGATCATCAGGATCCCCAAGCGGCATCAGATCCTTGGGGTTGCTCTTAGGGGTTTCCACCCTTGTAGTTCTTCCAGTTGGGACGGTAGCCCTTCTTTGCCTTCTTGGAGGCCTCTCCAGATCTATGAAGGGAATCGGTCCTGACGTGGGAGGTGGCAAAGTCTGATTTGATTTGGCTTGCTCCCTGGCCATATCTTCCTTTAATCTTAAGATCTCAGCTTCATAAGCCTTAATCCTCTCAGTAGCTGTTGAAGGGAGTCCATCATGAGTAGTTCGAGTTCTCCCCATAGGTTCTTTACTTGCACGTCGCCTCCTTGGAGCTTCATCACGCTCGTAATCATCGCCAGAAGATGACTCATCCGTATAAGGACCAGAAAAGTCGCGATAATCTCGATCTCGAATGTACAGGGCATGACCGCTTGGTCCAGCTCCGTAGTTAGGCATCCCGTACATTGGACTGGTGCTTATGGGGAGATCCGTAGTATGGATCTGAACCCCTCGTGTAAGGTTGTTGGGGTCTACGTTCAGAGAAGAAATACCCACCTGGTGGGGATTAGTCCCTGGAATTGTGTGGACGATCGGAGGTAGCGTACTCTCAACATGGGTAGTCGTCCCTAGGGGTTGAGAAACTTGATACGGAACGATAGTCCCGGATGTCAGAGGTACTTGCTCAGATGTCGGAAGTACTTGTTCAGTAAGGGGCGGAGCAGAGCTAAGAGGTAGTGCCTCGGTAGCGATTGGCTCTGTAGTGCTGGGTGCAGTTCTTCGTGTTTGAACCATGGTTGATGTCTTCTTCCCACAGACGGCACCAAATGTTGTGGAATAAAAACTAGGTTATGATTATGACGGCTAGGGTTTGTGAGCTTCGAGCTTTAATGGCTGCTTCTGCGTTCGAGACTAAACGGTCCTCACAGAATGCCTACGTATCTCTATATTAGAGAATCAAGCCAAGAAAACGTAGTTCTGAGATGAGGGGTCAGACCCTTTATATAGGCTGAGAAGCCCTAAAAATCGTAGTAGGGTTAGGTGACTTGGTGGGCAAGTCAGCCTTGAGGAAGGTTCTAGATTCCTTCTTTGTAGGAGTGTTTCCTTGTATGACTGTGTGGCTTGGAGGCTACTCTTTGTAGAGATAATGTCCTTATCTGACTTGTATCTCCCAGCTGTTAATTATCCCTAAATATTAATTACGAAATTAATATAATAATTAGGGTTTGGGCCCATCTGGTGGGCCCCACGTTTGGACCATTCTAGGTCTAATTAATGCCACATTAAATGTGTCCCTAGGGCTTACTTTTAGCCTATATCAGTATTGATCTCTCACATTGTGTTGTGTTGTTATATTACAATTACATGAGTATTTATAAGAGAAGAAACTGGGTCTAAGAATCAGAGTCTAATTCTGAAATCCTAACTCTAATCCTAACTCTAATTAGAGTCCAATTCAGGATTCCTAACTCAAGTCAGAATCCAATTCCAATTCTGAAACCTGATAGACTCCACAAACCCAACAGTTTATTCAATCAGAGGAAAAATGTAGACTGTGACTGTTATGGTTTTCTTTAATGAAAAAAAAACAATTCGATCATTTTTTATTTATTGAGAATATAATTTGATAGGAGAAAACAAAAAAATGATAATAAAAAGCCAGAGTAAAAAATGGTAATATTAACAGATAAACTTCTCATGCATTAAAACTTTGATGCTTCTACATTTACATCACACAACTCTCACATAATGACCAAAAATACATGAAAATTTACATTCCACATGGTCTCAGAGGTGAAATTTGCACTTCTCACTTTCCGGGAACAAAGTTGGTGGCAAAGGCCCAAGCATTGTTGTTAACTGGATCTGCAAGGTGGTCAGCAAGGTTCTCCAATGGACCCTTTCCTGTGACAATGGCCTGAACAAAGAACCCGAACATCGAGAACATGGCTAATCTTCCGTTCTTCAGCTCCTTTATCTTAAGCTCAGCAAATGCTTCAGGATCTTCAGCAAGGCCCAATGGGTCAAAACTTCCTCCCGGGTAAAGTGGGTCTACGATCTCTCCGAGCGGTCCACCTGCAACACGGTATCCCTCGACAACACCCATGAGAATAACTTGGGTAGCCCAGATGGCCAGGATGCTTTGAGCGTGGACCAAACTTGGGTTGCCCAAGTAGTCAAGTCCACCCTCGCTGAAGATTTGTGATCCAGCTTTGAACCACACAGCTTCGCCAAACTTGACACCATTACGGGCCAAGAGCTCTGGGAAAACACAGCCAAGGGCTCCAAGCATGGCCCATATGTTGTGGATCACTTCAAGCTCACGGTTCTTGGCAAAGGTCTCGGGATCAGCCGAAAGTCCAGCAGTGTCCCAACCATAATCACCTGGGAACTCACCAGTAAGGTAAGAAGGAGCTTCACCAGAGAATGGACCCAAGTACTTGACTCTGTCTGGGCCGTACCATGGGCTATCAGAAATAGTGACTTTCTTAGCAGTCTTTCTCATAGAAACTCTTCCATTTCCGAATAGCTCAGAAAAAGATGGAGCTACTTGCACAACCTTCCCAGCAAAAGAAGGAGAAGAAAGGGCCATTGTTGAAGCAGCCATTGCAATTTGCAGAAATGAGCTAAAAATGTACTACTACTTCAACAAAGTGTATTGTATAAAGATTGTTGGTAGGTAGCTTGAGTACTTCAATGCTTTGTAAGTAGGCATATTTATATGAATCGGAGAATATAGGTCATTATCTTCGGAGATCTGTTGCGGTTTTCTCATTGGTTGATGATATTACTAGAGACTACTGCATTCTAGATTTCTGCTTCAACTATCCACTTGTGGATTTATTATGTGTAGAATTGTGTGAATATGATGCATTCAAAGGAGAGTTCGAAATTATGACCATTTACGTGACTGGTTGCAAATTCATGTCTTTCATCATCAACTGATTCTATTATCTCGAAAAACAGTATATATAACAATTTTCGTTTAACAAAGTATAATTTGGTTGTAGTCTTTGCATGTATGATTTGGTCATATAAAACAAGTTATTAGACCAATTTAGTTTAACATTTCACTGTTGTGCAGAATTTCGTGAGCTAAAAAACCATGAGTAACAACAAGATATATTCCTGAAGTTATAGCACCATGCAGCTACCTCTGTCCTCTTGTTTGTATAATTGATATTTCTCTTCCCCTGCAAACTTGACAACTAATGGTGTAAAAATTAATATATACGCGTACCAGACATGAAACTGGAACAATCTAAAACTCCAGACAATTGATCGCTTTGGTTCTTATTAGATAATGGTAATAAATTTTACTTTGATTTCTCAGTTAGTTTTAAATATTAGATCGATAGATATAGAAAAGTTGTCCCTTTTATGTTCACAAATTAACGGGAAATATTCTTTAAAAGACGTAAACAAAAACTGACATCTTTGCGAACTTGAAAATTAAGCAACTCTTTTGAAACTCGGTGTAAAGGACGACCATTATATATTCTGCAATTTACTCTAATTAAAAACACTAAAGAAGTCAATCTAATTCTTGATCAAAGAAATTAAGAAGTGAATCACTACATCACGAGAATTGACAGATTTTTGGCTTCAATTGTTTGCTTAGGGTTTATGCCAGTTTACACTGAATTCTTAGAGGCAAGCATGCATATCCAGTATTTCACAAAGTTAGTAACATCTGGTTACTTGAGTTATTAGTTGAGTAAACTTATAACATGTAAATCTTTCAGAGAATGAATCAAGACTAGCAAGATGTAGCCAAAGTTTTAGTCTTATTTATTTTATTAATATGACCTTTTCACTTAAAAACTCGGAAGATAAAATCCGTAATTTGTTTCATGTATTATTTTTTATTACTTAATATAAAGAAGAAATGATCTTAGCTGTTTAGAATATAGCATACAAGCCTGAGAGTTCATTCTGTTACAATCCTATCTATATAGATCGTAACTAACTCCATAACAGACTAACAAGTACAATGTCTAAAGTGCCCTTGACAACTCTTCTAGAATTACTAATGCGACCTTGTCACTTATTCTTGTTGATCAACTGTGTTGTCCTGCTATTACTCCCCCTCAAACATGGTGTGAGCAGCAGAAGCAACATTGGTCGAAACACCAAGTTTGTGCAGTAGATAGTTGTGCTGAGAAGATGTAAGCTGCTTAGTAAAGATGTCTGCAATCTAAGCATAAGAAGGCACATGTCTTGTAATGATATCACCAGCAGCTACCTTGTCACGAATAAAGTGACAATCAATCTCTACATGCTTAGTACGTTCATGCAGGATAGGGTTTGCAGGAATGGCAAGAGCAGCCTGATTGTCACAGTTCAGAATTGTAGGAGGCAACTCATGTAACCCCATATCTTTAAGCAATGTACTCAGCCAAGTAATTTCACAACTAGCCAGTGCCATAGCACGATACTCAGCCTCTGCACTAGACCTAGCAACTACTGATTGTTTCTTGGTTTTCCAAGAAATAGGAGAATTACCAAGCAAGACACAATACCCTGAAGTTGACTTTTGAGAAAACACACAACTAGCCTAGTCAAAATCACAGTATGCTGTGAGCTGAGAAACTGACTTACTAGAAAGTAAAATACCCTGGCCAGGATTGCCTGCCAAATACCTCAGAAGTTTCTTAGCTGCTTGCATGTGTTCAGAAGTTGGAGCTTGCATATACTGTGTAAGTACATGAACTGGATACACAATATCAGGTCGTGTCACAGTGAGGTAAATTAATTTACCTAAAAGACGTTGATATGGCTGTTGATCCTGTAGAACAACACCTTTATCTGGACTCAATTTGACCTTTGTTTGCATAGGAAGTTTACTTGGTTTGATCCCTACCATACGATATTCCTTCAGTAAATCCATTACATATTTCTTCTGTGAAAGAAAGAAACCATCTGGAGATCTATGGACTTCAAGACCAAGAAAGTAATTGAACTCTCCAAGATCCTTTATGTGGAAATTTTTTGACAGCATGATTTTAAGATCATCAATGTTTGCAGGACAATCACCTGCAATCAACAAATCGTCCAAATACACCAAATTCAAAGTTATCTTGTTGTTTTCCACCTTTGTCAATAAACTATAATCAGCTCTAGACTGTTGATAACCATCCTGTTGCAGAGTTGTTGTAAGCTTGCTAAACCAGCATCGAGGTGCTTGTCTCAGTCCATACAAACTTTTTATCAACTTACATACCAATCTAGCACCAGTAGGAATAGCTATATCTGCAGAAACTGAATTCATAGTCCCTCCAATTCGACTGCCCATACCAGTATAGCCTTGAGGTAGTGCCATATACACCTCTTCATCTAAATCACCATGTAGAAAAGCATTTGTAACATCCATCTGAATAACCTTCCAATTTTTTACTGCAGCCACAGCTAATAGAGTTCGTACAGTAGCCATTTTTGCAACTGGAGCAAATGTTTCTCCAAAGTCTATTCCTTGTTTTTGTTTACATCCCAAAATCACTAATCTGCTTTTGAAGCAATCAATAGTGCCATCTGGTTTAAATTTAGTTTTGTACAACCATTGACACCCTATAGCTTGTTTTCCAGGTGGCAATGTAGTAAGTTGCCAAGTGCTATTTCTTTCGAGTGTATCTAATTCACAATTCATGGCATCAATCCAATGTTGATGTTGAACAACTTGTTTAAATGATGTAGGATCAGCTACAGTTGTAAGTGATGTCAAGAAACAAGAAAACTGAGATGTTACACTATTATCAAGTACAGCTGGGAATTCTTGTTGAGCAAAGTTTGCTGCATAATCCTTCATCCAGACTGGACCTGTTTTGACTCTGGTAGATTTTCTTAGGGGCACAGTATTAGAATGTAAATCACCAGATTGAGAATCACCAGAATTCTCAGTGTCAGAGTGTGTATTATCAGATTGCTGCTCAGTTCTCTGTGAAACATACAAGTCATCCCACTCTGTACAAATAGTACTTGGCATTGATAAAGGCAATGGCTGTAGATAGTTTGATTGCCCTGTAGCTGAATTATATGGAAAAACATTTTCTTGAAATATCACATCTCAAGACACCAAGATTGATTTATCTGCAAGATTAAGTAGTCTGGATCCCTTTTGTGTTATCGGATAGCAAATAAAAACACAAGGAATACCCATGTTGTGAAATTTATCAGTGGTTACCATGGTTGAAGCAGCAAAAGCTAAACATCCAAATGCCTTAAACACAGAATAATCTGGAGGTTGTTCACAAATAGCTTCATAGGGTGACAAATTATGCAAGACAGATGAAGGTAACCTATTCATTATATACACAGCAGTAAGCACACATTCTCCCCAATGCTCTATAGGAAGCCCTAACTGAAGTTTTAAAACTCTAGCCATTTCCAAGATATACCTATGTCTACGTTCAACTCTAGCATTCTGCTGAGGCTTGTAAACACATGATGTCTGATGTATCATACCAGCAGAATTTTAAAACTGTAAACATGCATTATCTTTGAATTCCAATGCATTATCAGTTCTCTGAACTTTAATCTTTTTAGAAAATTGAGTATCAGCATACTTGACAAAAGATTTGAACACAGACAGAAACTCAGATTTAGCTTGCAACAGATAAACCCAAACCATCCTTGTACAATCATCAACTAAAGTCACAAAATATCTATACTTAGTTCTTGTACACACTCTATATGGTCCCCATATATCAACATGAATTAAATCAAAAGGTGAATTTGCATGAGAAGTACTAAGTGAAAAAGGAAGTTGAGTGAACCTGGCCATTGGACATGTCAAGCAAACCTTATTTTTCTCATAGTCAACTTTAGCTTTCAATTGAGGAATAAGTCTAATCTTTGTAGCTGGAGCATGTCCAAGTCTATTTGGAACTTTGACATTCAGTTGCTCCATAGGATGAATTATTACACACTGTTTTAGTACTGTTATTCAGATAGTACAATCCATTCTTAAGAACTCCTATTCCTTGAACTGTATTTAGGAGAGTATTCTGAATAACACACTTGTCAGGAAGAAACATAATGTGACATTCATTGTCTTGAGTCAACTTTCGTATAGAGAGTAAATTGTGATTGAACTCTGGTACATACAATACTCCCAACAATTTCAGCCCATTTTCAAATTGCAAATCACCAGTATGAGAGATCCGAACATTATCTCCTGTAGGTAGTTTAATAGTACACTGTGATGATGCTTTCTTGACATTTGACAACAAAGACAATGTTGATGTCATGTGATCAGTGACACCAGAATCCATTATCCATTCATTTGAAGAACTTTGTACATTATTACAGAGTGCCATTCCAGAAAAAGAAACCATTCCAGAGAAAGGAGCATCTAAGTCTTCCCCAGATTTACTATCACCTCTGTAATTCTTTACTGGCAACATCTTCAATATTTGCTCCAATTGTCTTGCTGTTAAGACAATGTTATCATCAACAGTTTCATTTCCTTGACTTTGATCACAACTTTGTGCAACATTTGCCATCATGTTGCCTCTGTTTTGATTCCAATTTCCTGAACTTCCAGAAGCAATTCCTCCTCTTTGAAAACTATTTCCAACTCTCTTATGTTTAGTATGCCATTTTGGATATCCAATTATTCTCCAGCAATCTTCACGACCATGACCTTTCCTGCCACACTCTGGACATCCTCCAACATTTTTATCAGCAGAATTGTGAACTTTGCTATACATAACAACTGACTCATGAACTTGATTTTCCATAAGAGCTTCTTTTTGTGACTCTTCTTGTTGAATCACAGAACAAGCCATAGCAACAGTTGGCAAAGGTACTGACATGAGAATTTGACTTCGTTGCGAAGCATAACTCTCATCTAGTCCATTCAAGAATTGAAACAAACGTAATTCTTGTTTCTGAACCTCTAGAGCAGTTAAAAATGCTGTAACATCATCAGTTAGTGTTCCAATCACAGGTAACACATTCATAGCATCAATTTCCTCCCAGATCGTACTTATAGATGTATAATACTCTACAAGTGTTGATCCGTTTTGTTTTATACTAAACAAATCCTTATTCAACTTATACTTTCGAGATCCGTTTGTTAATTGAAAACGCTGTTCTAACAACTTCCACACATCAGCAACAGAGTTGATAAACAAGATTGATTTCTTAATAGAATCACAGATATTATTATGCAACCAAGAAATTACCATATTATTGCACGTATCCCATTGCAAAGCATCTGTTGTATCAGTTGTGCTTCGCGCTTCTGTTCCAGTCACGAACCCTAACTTCCTCTTTGATGCTAACTGAATCTCGATCGATCGTCTCCATGTGCGATAGTCTTCTGCACCTTGCAGTTTCGCAACACTTACAGACATCGGTCCATCAGTTGGATGCAAAAACAGTGAATTTTGCATATCAGCAAATGAAAATCTACTTCCAATCGCCATTGATGCTTCAATTTGCAGAAATCAAGCTCTAACTCGTCAATCAACTACAAAACACCATTGACAAAGCTTCAATTCTCAGAAAATCAAGCACAATCTCCAACAATCTAGCATTGTATCACTCCATATTCTATCTGCAAGAGTAAGATATCAACGAATTCAAGATCATTTACAATCACCGCTCTGATACCATAAAGAAATTTACAGAGTGATTACAATCTTGAACAAGAAGAAATGATCTTAGCTCTTTAGAATAGCATATCGTAACTAACTCCATAACAGACTAACAAGTACAATGTCTGACTTAGCAAAAAAAAAAGTACAATGTCTAAAGTGCCCTTGACAACTCTTCTAGAATTACTAATGTGACCTTGTCACTTATTCTTGTTGATTAACTGTGTTGTCCTGCTATTAATAATAGTACCAGATAGTTATTTTTTCTCTTCTAACAGTTCGGTACAGTAAAACTAAGAGGATTAAAGACAAGCAGTACTACATAAAATACTTCTAATTCACGTGTTTAGTCAATTTTTCCTATTCCAAAACATTTCAACAGCTGTAATGTCAAAAACTACCAGAGAAACTGAGTAAGAGCAAGGCCAATGGTGTGCTAAATCTTATGCTATAGCTATATTATAGCACAAAACACAAAATATTCAAATCTAATGGTGTGCTAAACTTTGTGCTAAAATAGCACAATGCTATAATTTGTGCTATATATAGCACAAACTATAGCATTGTGCTATATTTTAGCACACCTCAAAAAGTGAAAAAGGTATGGAAATAGATAAAAATTGTACTTGAAAGTGTGGGGTCCTTGGAAGTTAATTAAATTTGTATTCAAAATTGTGATGTATTTTGGAAGTTAGTGAAATTTGAAACAAGATATAGAACAAACCATTGGAGCCATTGCATTATTTTAGCACCAAAAACTACTTTTTGATTCTAAATTATAACAATAGCTCCATCTATTTTAGCACAACCATTGAACTTGCTCTAATAGAATGGCATAGTGATAACCATGATATTGGAATCAAAACATTTTAGTAAGCCAACCTAATTTATGTTCTTGCAAAGCAAGTTGTGAGTGGTTTGTTTTCTCAACTTTAATCGCTAGCTAGTAATCGACAAGGATGCTCTCGAAATTTGAATTGGTGACATAGTAAAAAACACAATTTTACCTAATGGTAATCCAAGGGATGATCTCAAAGTAATCTTTTTCAAAATTAATTTTTGACAACCAAATTGACAATATTACCAGGTTAATTCAATCTCACGAGGGAATCTGTGTGTGTGTATAGTGCTAGTACTAAGCAAATCAAGACGCTGTGAAAATGTGTTCTGCTGCATCATCGCTGCAGTTACATAAAAAAGGCTGACTCGTTTCTCACCAGTTATCCATTAATGTATAGTTTGTAGTTATCTATTGTCTTTACAAATTACAACTTGCATGTATTATTATCGGCACTAGCTATCATTTTTCTAATGCCCCCTCTGGTGCACAATGTAGAGTAATTTATTCTTCACAGGTTCTGTTTCATATATGGATGTATTCGTTATTGGATCCGTGACGCCTTCCGTTCCCATTTACATATATCTAAGAATCAGTGAAGAGCCAATCGAACCTAAAATACCAGCTAACCAAGTTTCGACTGATATATCATCAAGAAATACGTAATACTTAACGCTGTGGTCATGAGTTTTTTTGTAAGTGAAGGCTACAGATTTTCAAAAGAAATGAATCCTGGTGTAGAATGATTTATCAGTTCAGAGTCTAAATCTATTCACTACAAGAAATCTGACAATAGACGACACGTATCAGACAACACCCATGGAAAAAAGTGTTGCCCGAAAACGTGTTGCGTTATTGGAGCTTTGACAAGAGCTTTCCATAGAAGTGTTGTTGTTTCTGGGTATCAGACAACACTTTTCAGGTTTCTTTTACTTATCTTTCAACTTTCACACAACAGCTTGTTGTGTGTTGTCTGAGGTGTGTATCAGACGACTTCTCAATAGTTAACAATTTTTGGTATATTAAGACAACACGTTTTGCCTTTGTCTGAAGCAAAAATCCTTGTAGTGATTGTCCCTACGATTAATTTCAAATTTACATTCTGCACGTAGTTTCTTAGCATGAATACGTCCAGTGAGAAAATTAAAGAATGCTAATAATTAAAATTCTAGACTAACAAACTTGCATGTGTCTAGTTGACACTATTTATTTAGTTAGTAGTCAAGCCAGAACTTAATCCCTGTTTTGTGGTTTTGATCCTTGACATTGATAGTTTTGTCAAGATTAGTTCGGTAATAGTACTTTATTACTTGATTGTAAGTTAATCATGTAGAATATATTTTTTAAAGCTATTTCAAGCACAAGTTGTTTGATTTTCCTGATCCAGAAATCATAATCATATATTGTAAGTGTGAGTTTTTCTATTATATAATACTAGCCGATAACCCGTGCGAAGCACGAGCCTAGATTGAACACGAGTCGAGATTAAAAAATTAATATTAATACACTATTTAATTATGTAGTTATAAAAAATTGAATCCGAGATAAAATTAAAAAAATTAAAGTAAATAAATCTTTATAATTACTAGATGATAGCCCGTGCGAAGCACGGGACGAAATAATTTATTAAAATTGATCATTTTTTATTAAAATTTATAGGAAATATTTTATTTATCATTAAAAATACTATAAAAATGATAAAAATACAACAGAAATTTATGATATTTATGGAACTCAGTAGTTTATAAAAAAATAATTGTAATTAAATCAAAATTCCAATATTTCTAGGAGACACAAATCTAGAAGTAAGTATCATTAAAACGTTATTTCACTTACAAATAAGATATTAGATGATAAGGGCCCGAGAAAATTTAATTAAATTGATCATTAATTTATCATAAAAAATTACGTTATTTACAAAGAATTTGTTTATTAATAAAGGTCATTTTATATATTATTTATTTAAGATTATTTAAGGAAATCGAGAAAAAAAACTAAATGATTCCGATATATACGTTAAAATGTACATAATTATGATAAATACGTTATTTGTGAACTGAATAGAGTTATAATAAAAATTACAATTATAATAGTATTAACAATTTATTATTTTAATAAAAAATAATATAGAATCCTTGGAGAAATAGGAATTTTATGGGTGGAACCAATTTTTGGTGCCGAAGTATCATTAAAAATGTATTTCGTTTGTTATAGATAAGCATGTCACCGTATATTAGCATTTGTATTCGTAGTTTTTTTTTTTTATTAAGTTGTAATAAAAAAAATATAATTGTAATATAATTTATTTATTTATTTTATAAAATAACATAGAATTATAGAGAAAATAGGAGTCTTGGGGTGAAACCAAAATATGGTACGAACCAAATTTGGTATAAAATACTCCTTCCGTCCCTTTTTAGTTGGCACATTTGCAAAAAAAAAAATGTCCCTAAATAGTTGTCATATTCCTTGTTCCAATGCATTTTTTACTAATTTTTCCATACATACTCCTTTATTTCTAATACCAATGTTTGACTTTATATTTAATATACGCATTCATAACTCACCATTTAATGTAAAATTAAGGGCAAACATGGAAAAAAATTAGATAATTAAAACTTTCTTAATATGTGTATTTTTTGCAAATGTGCCAACTAAAAAGGGACGGAGGGAGTAGTACATTAAAAAGGGGTTTTGTCATTAATACACGTTATATAGATATAGATTTATTTATTATTTATTTAAGATTATATTTTAAACAATCAAGAAAACATAACATACATGGTTCTGAATCTAACATATACGTTATTTGTACAATTCATTAATATTATAGTAAAAGAATTATAATTATAACAAAATTCCAAACAATTGTTTTAGAAAATAATATGAATTTTAGGGGAGTAGGAATCTGTGATGAAATAAGGGTGAAACCAAATTTGTTACGAAAATATCATTAAACAAAAATTTATTAATAAAGGTTATAGATTCGTTAGTGTTTTATCAAATGTTATACGATCTGGCTACGTATTCGTTGGTGTTTTATCCTCTATTTGTTGGTGATTTTTGATCGTTGATTTTTTCAAGTTAAAAAAATTATAAACAAAAGAATTATAATCATTATAAGAACTCTATTTTTAACTCTTTTTAAAGGAACATAGTATTCTAGGGGAAATATGATTTTTTTTAAAAAAAAGTTACAAATAAAAGAATTATAATTATAATAGGATAAAAATTAGAGGTTTTTTGATAAATAAATTGTTAAAAGTAAATTTTTGCAATTTTACTTTTTTTTAAGAAAGACTATTTGCAAATTTACCAGGCAATGATATGCCATTTTGTTTCTAAAAATTGCAAAAATACTATCTTTCCTCACCAAACATCACAACAGGTCAAAATGTTACTCCCTCCGTCTCTTTTTACTTTGCCCGTTTGACTAAAAACACGGGTTTTAAGAAAAACTGGGTATTGAATATTATTTGTAAGAAGTAGTGGGTATTGAATATTGTTTTTAAGGAGTAGTGGATATTGAATATTGTTTTTTTGGAGTAGTGGGTGGAGTAGTGGATATTGAATATTATTGTTAAGGAGTAGTGGGTGGAATAGTAGGTATTGAATATTATTTTTTTTGAGTAGTGGGTGGAATAGTGGGTGTTGAATATTATTTGTAATGATTAGTGGGTGGAGTAGTGGGTATTGAATATTATTTTTAAGGAGTAGTGGGTGGAGTAGTGGGTATTGAATATTATTGTTTATGGCTTAAAATAGAAAGGGGAAAAATATTTTGATAGTCCCGATTTAGTAAATGGGAAATGTTTTTAGAGACAGAGGGAGTATTTCAATTTCTTTCAATTCATACACACTTTCTGTACTGTACACGGTCATTTATATGCACACGCAACATTACATATTCAGGCCACGATGCCTTTGCCGTTCTCTACGCCGACGTTGATTCCGACATTACCGCCGCTATTCAGGTACTTTCCTCTCTCTCTCTCCCTCTCCTTCCCTCTCTCTCCCCTCTCTCCCTCTCCTTCCCTCTCTCTCCCCTCTCTCCCTCTCCCTCTCTCTCTGTCTCTCTCCCTCTATCTCTCTCTCTATAGATCTATTTAGGGCTTTTAATTTGACTGATTTTAATTGATTTTGTGTGGATTCAGTTGAAGTTCCGGCGGTTTCTGTCCGAGTTGAAATTGTCGCCTGAGTTGATGAATCGGCGGTTGAGACAGTGGTGCTACATTCGGAACAGGCTTGCGGCCCCGATCGGAGGAGAAGGTGATGGGTGGTGGTGGGTCGGGAAAGTCGGGCCGTAGGCGGTGGAAATCAGTCGGGGTCGGGGATGGCCGAAAAAGGACGATGGGACGTGGGAGGTCGTATTATTGCAAAGAAGATGGAGAAATGGGCCTCTGCCGTAGAATTGCAAATAAATCAGAAGTACCGTATATTTGCAAAGTGAAGTAGAAATAGCAGTATATTCAATAAATTCTCTAAAAATTACAAAAAAATTATAATTATGATAGGATTTCTATTTTAATTCTATTTTTTTAAAAAAAATATAGAATTCTAGGGAAAATAGGATTTTAGGGGTGAAACCAAAATATAGTGCGAACCAAAAACGGTGAAACCAAAATATAGTGCGAACCAAACTTTAGGTAAAGAGGGTTTCGCTTATTAATAAAGGTTATAGATGTCAGGAATTGAACCCCTTATAGGAAATCGAACATGCGATGAAATTAAAGAAATTAAATTAAATAATAAATCTTGTATAATTATGTAGTTGGAAAGAATCGAACCCCGAGTTAAGTGATAACCGTCAAACCCCTTACAGGAAATCGAACATGGGGTGAAATTAAATTAAAAAATAAATCTTGTATAATTATGTAATTGGAAGGGATCGAACCCCGAGTTAAGTGATAACCAAATTTGGTACTTTGGTACTATTATTGTGTACCATTAAAACATGGTTTTGCAAATTAATATAGAGTATAGATTAATCTAGTTTCAGAACATGGAAATGGTAATAATGTCAAACTTTCAAATACTAAGTGCTGTATTAAGCAATATACTAATCTTATGATTTTGGTTTAGGAGTAATAATTAATTAAAGTCTATAATCAGATGCACTCTCAAGTTACAGATGTACAAAATCACTATAATCATGATCCTTTTCACATTACAAAGTTACTACAAGTCATGCACTTGGGAATCTTTGTTATTTTAATCATGTTAAATACACTGGTAATGTTCTAGAATAGTTTGTGAACTTAAAATGAACATGTTTTAGAAAACATCTTATACATGCATAGCTCATTACAAGTTTATTTCGACACAAGTACATCAATGGTGAAACTCATACAAAATGCTAGCTTTATAACCTTTCTTGTTTTTTTAGTACTAGTCGAGACTGTATATACTGCAGAACCAAGCTTGAAAGTAGAGATTCAAGCATTGAAAGCATTCAAGAATTCCGTTACGAAGGACCCACTTGGTGCTCTTCAGGATTGGAATGACTCTTACCATCACTGCAACTGGACTGGAATCAGGTGTCAACCTTCATCGAAACAAGTCGTCTCGATTTCCCTTGTTGAAATGCAGCTTGAGGGCTCAATCAGTCCATTCGTTGGAAACCTTACTAATCTCCAGGTTCTTGATCTAACTTTAAACTCAATCACTGGTCACATCCCTTCACAACTAGGCTCTTGCTCACAGCTAACCGACCTTATCCTTTACCAAAACTTACTTTCTGGATCAATCCCACCAGAGCTAGGAAACCTCAAAAATCTGCAGTCTGCCGATTTTGGAAATAATTTATTGAGTGGAAGCATTCCAGAAAGTTTAACTAACTGCACAGCACTGTTGGCACTTGGCCTAATCTTTAACAATCTCACTGGTGAAATCCCATCTAATATCGGTAATTTGATTAATCTACAAATTTTTGTCGCATACGATAATAGTTTAACAGGTTCAATACCTGCTTCCATTGGTAGACTTAGAGACGTTCAAGATCTTGACCTGAGTGAGAACAAGTTATCTGGTTCAATTCCTCCAGAAGTAGGATACTTGTTAAAGTTACAAAGGCTTCAGTTATTTTCCAATTCTCTCACTGGGGAAATTCCAAAACAATTAGGCCAGTGTATCAAACTCATCTTGCTCAACTTATATGGCAATCATCTCACAGGAGCCATTCCAATGGCTCTTGGAAATTTGTCAAGTTTACAGGCCTTGCGCTTGTATGACAATAAGTTAAATTCTACATTTCCACTCTTACTTCTCCAGCTAAAATCATTAGTCAATTTGCAACTTTCACACAATGAATTAAGTGGAAACCTACCTTCCAATATTGATTCTTTGGCATCATTGCAAATACTAATGCTGCATAACAATATGTTCACTGGTCAGATCCCTTTGTCAGTAACAAATCTGACAAATCTAACTTATGTGTCCATGAGCTTTAATCTCCTCACAGGATCATTACCATTAAACATTGGGGCACTGCACAACCTAAGGAATTTAACCTTAAATGATAATTATCTTGATGGAATCATTCCTCCCAGTATCACTAACTGCACACAACTTCTTAACATAGGTTTGACTAATAATGAACTGACGGGTAAAATTCCTCATGGCTTAGGAAAATTGCCAAATCTAACCTTTCTCAGTATAGGATATAGTCATATGTTTGGGGACATACCCGATGACCTCTTCAAGTGCATAGGCCTGAGAACGCTACATTTGGGTGGAAATAATTATACTGGATCACTAAAAGCAAGCATTGGAAGCCTCACGAATCTCAGAATTCTGCGTCTTGATACAAATTCATTTTCGGGAAGGATTCCTAAAGAAATTGGGAACCTTAGTCAACTGATTACACTATCCCTCCATACAAACAAATTCTCAGGTGTAGTTCCTCCTGAACTGTCAAAGCTCGCCTTTCTCCAAGGCCTTACACTGCAAAACAATCTTCTGGAAGGTTTGATCCCGGGAAGCATTTTTGAGCTTAAAAGCTTATTTAAGCTCCAGCTGAACAATAACAGCTTTACGGGACCCATCCCAGATGAGCTTTCAAAACTCGAGCAGCTGTCATTCTTGGACCTCAGCCACAACAAGCTTTCTGGGTCAATCCCTGAGAGCATTTCAAAACTAAACAGGATGTTGACCTTGGATTTCTCACATAACAATCTCACAGGATCAATTCCAGGAACAGTTATTTCAAGCATGAAAACTATGTCAATATACCTAAACCTTTCGTACAATTCATTTTCTGGAACAATTCCACCTGAGATGGGAATGCTACAAGAGGTACAAGCCATCGACATCTCAAATACAAATATCTCAGGAAGTATTAATGCACTCAAAGGCTGTAGAAATTTGTTCACACTTGATCTGTCAGAGAATAAACTATCTGGTCCAATTCCAACAGACACTTTCACTCAGCTCACTGTGCTTACCGACCTGAATCTTTCAAGCAACCAGTTCGATGGACCACTGCCCGAAAAGTTGGCAAGTTTAAGGAATCTTAGCTCGCTTGATCTTTCTCAGAATAAGTTTACAGGTATCATACCTGACAATTTTTCCAATATGTCTACCTTGAAATATCTCAATCTTTCTTTCAATCAACTTGAAGGACATGTTCCAGATACCGGTCCTTTTAGAAACATAAGTGTAACCAGTTTGCAAGGAAATCCATCCCTTTGTGGAGGCAAATTTTTTAACACATGCACTAACCAGACGAAATCAAAAGGTGGTCTGTCCAGAAAGACAGTGATAATTCTTGCTTCAGTAGGATCTTTTGGTGTAATCATGCTCTTACTATTAGCAATTCTGCTGTTACGTAGATGCATGAAAAAAAGCCAAACAAAAGAGCCGGAAGATGCAGCACCAAATTACACTTCAAAATCGATCCTCAAGAGGTTCCATCCAAAAGAATTGGAAGATGCTACGAATCAGTTTAATGAGGATAACATATTGGGATCAAGTAGTATGAGCACTGTGTACAAGGGTACACTGGCAGATGGACAGCTGATTGCTGTAAAGAATTTGAAGGTGCATCAGTTTTCTGTGACTACTGAAAAGAGCTTCAACAGAGAACTCAAGACACTTGGTAAACTAAAACATAGAAATCTGGTGAAGCTAATTGGTTACGCATGGGAGAGTTCGAGGCTCAAGGCAATAGTGTTGGAATACATGAAAAATGGCAGCTTGGATTCAATTATACATGACTCAGGGGTGGATCAAGTACGATGGACCCTGTCTGAGAGGATTGATGTCTTAGTATCCATTGCAAAGGGTCTGGCTTACTTGCATTCAGGTTATGATTTTCCCATAGTCCACTGTGATCTGAAGCCATCCAACGTTCTTTTTGATGGAGAGTGGGACGTCCATGTGAGTGATTTTGGGACAGCCAGAATTCTAGATATTGATCTAAACAGAAGCAGCTCTTCCTCAGTATCTGCCTTTGAAGGAACCATTGGTTACTTGGCACCAGGTACCTTTAGGGTCCATTTGGATTGGGGGTTGATAAGGGTTGGGTTGGGTCGGGTTCAAATTTAAAATTTCATTTTTGTGAAAATTTTAAAAGTAAAGTGTTGGGTTTTTGTAGTTTACGAAAGAACCAAAATAGTACTACATATTAAATCCAAAATTCAACATTTTACTTCTAAAATTTTCTCAATAACGAATTTTTAAATTTGAACCCGATCCAACCCAACCCTTCTCAACCCCCAATCCAAACGGACCCTAAATCTCTGCCCTAATTGTATTGTTCATCATAAAATTTTTGAGTTTCCACATAATACATATCCAGGTCCCTCACGCTCATATTCTAGATGAGGCAGTTCCATTCCAGTTGGCATATCTTCTGTCTATATTGACCTGAGAAACTGAAAATATTAGAATTCAAAAATTAATTTTCAAAGTACGCTAGATAGATACAGAAAAAGAGTAAGAAGCTTAAGTAACAATTTAAAGTAGCAGACCACATACACACACATCGTAGCCACCTACCTCACATCATGAAAAGTATAAGCAATATCGTTACTCTCTCTTTGTCTATCAGCCAGTCACCATTACCTATTTTCCGCAGTGAATCTCTTCTAATTGAAATGCTTTCCAATTGTTTGTATCAGAATATGCATTTATGAGGAAAGTCACAACAAAAGTAGATGTTTTTAGCTTTGGCGTAATAGTCATGGAGTTCCTCACAAGAAAACGTCCAACCGGACTTTCTCAAGAGAATGGACAGCCAATCACCTTGCCTCAACTAGTTGAAAATGCTTTTACAGATGGAACTGAAATATTACTTCAAGTAGTTGACCCTCAGTTAATTCCAGATATGTCCATGCAAGAGCAACTAGAAAAAATCTTGAAATTAGCCTTATTATGCACGTGCCAAGAGCCAGAGGACCGTCCTGACATGGATGAGGTGCTGTCTTCACTTTCAAAGATAAGAAAAATGGCAACACAGGATGGGATCACAGAAGATGGTAGATCAAAGAAAGGCCCAACTAGCTAGCAATGCTGCCTCTCAAATTAAACAGACTGCATTTTGAATCCTAATTAGCTGTAAAAGTGATCTTTTTCGTAGTTTGCATCTTTCAAGTACCTTTTTTTGCTTTGAATTTGAATAAATATTTTCTTAATACACTGTATTTGGCAAAAGTCTATTTTTCTTGTGCAAACTGTTCTTTCTACTTAAATACAGTACACTTTTTCATCATATATTACAGAGCAGTTCGTAATCTTAGATTTATAGTTCAATCGAATGTCATAATTGTCGGCTCTAATCAAGACTCTGGCACTTTGTTGGAGAAGAACGCATTATTCCCCAGACAATGAGGAGAAATTATTTTAATATATGTAATGTTTTTTATGAAAATATATTTACATTAATTTGATGCTATAACCTACTTCTTTCTGTTGAAAAATCCATGGGGCTTCAATATTGCATATACTTACTTCTACATAACAGATGTTCTGTTGAAAAGATATATGAGCCTTTGGATTGTAATAATGTAGCCACTACTGCTTGTACACTGTGCACTACCACTGTCTAACCCAAGGATCTCTGGACTAAAATTGGTTTATGTATAGCCTTGAAATACTAGAGTGATACGGAACAATTGGTGTGTGCAAGTAAGGGGTGTTTCAACAGACATTTTCTATACCACAAACCAACCTTGGACTAATAAAGTGGAACAATATATGCCAGAAAGACAACTGAGAATTATTAGTTGAGATGAGATTTTCACTAAAGCAGAGCCACATGATGGTGATAAAGAATCTACTTCAAAATCCTATTAAATTCATTCGCATTTACTTAATTATCAGATGATCTAGTATGTCTGATATTGTATACCAACTTGTATTTTTTATTAGAATTCTCAGATACTTCTACTGTTTTCTGTTCTCTTTGTGAAACTGGAAAATTAGTAGAATTTGAAGTTAAACATATAGTCTTCAACCGCCAATATAAATCACTAATGCGTAGCTAACAGAATTCAGATTGGCTCTTAAATTTTATATTACTACCAGTCTTAAGCTTTTCTTTGCGAACATTATAGAATGATTAGTGTTCCTTCACATTACAATTCTTTGTTTTACTGTTTTTTTTTTTAAATTTGTTAACATACCTTGTGAAATTCACATGCAGAGCCCCTCCCCTTTTTACCAGCAGTATAAACCCCAACAACACAATTCACATGCAGAGCCCCTCCCCTTTTTACCAGCAGTATAAACCCCAACAACACAATCACTTATAGACTTAATCTCATAGATTCGGAATCTGTTACATTGAGTTATGATTTGCTGGTTTCAACTTGATTATTTCTTTTTATATTTCTGTTGGTGGCTTGATTGGGAGGATCTTCGCGGGTTGGGACATTAAAAAGAAATATGAGTTCTTGAAGGGATCAAGTATTTCGAGAATATATATCCATGAGATGACTATTATACGTTTGTTGGGGTTTACATTGGTGATATGGTTATTAGTATTAAGCTATATAAAAGCTATGAAATTTTCTTGCTATAGCATTGCCTCTAAACTGTTGTGGCTTCCACTTTCGAACGCTCTGAACCTATTTACGAGAAGAATATGTGGTTATGTGTATTAGGTAAGGAAAAAGATTATTTCCAAGATTTATGTTTCAGGAGAAAGTCACTAAAAAACCATCGTCTTAGCCAAAATTTGGATGGTCCCTTGTTCTAAGCAGGGTTGGTGCAACTTTTGCAACCACATAGTGCATTTAGGCATTCCTTAACACTTGTACTGCTAATTTGGAAATTATAATCTCCAATCTTAGGCACTTATAACTCTTCTTTTACACAATCACGTAAAATTAATATTCCGGCCACAGAATGGAAGTATATACAGTATCTAGTTGATGGAAGCATAACTGCTGTCTTGTTAAGCATGTAATCAGAATATTATAACTTATATAAAGGTGGAAACAGATTCAAATTTTAAGGCCTGCATTTTTAGTTGAAACCAAAGTCTGTAAAACGGGAGACACTGTAAGTTTTGTTTCTAAAGTTACTGCAGGCTATAACCATAGAGAGCACCTAGGTAGCAACTTGTATGAAGAAAAAGTATAAGAATGCAAACTAAAAACACAACATGGCCTCCTACCGACCTCTAATCAGGTTATGTTCATGATCCTTGAGATTTTAATCTTACATGAACTATTTTCAGATTTTACAGATTGAGTATATCTAGTATGAACTGAACTCAAAGTCATATTCAAAGCTCGGCTGGATGGTTCTTGGAGGAGCAAGGGCAGCACAACAGCTGTCACACACAAACAAAGGCGGCATAGTATTGAAATCATCAATGCCAATGCAGCGAGTATGCTGCCAAACCTCACAAATATCACAAGCCACCATCCTCTCCCCATCATCATCCCTTGTTCCACATTTGCATTTAACAGTCCAATTATCTGCCCCACCTTCATACTTCAATTCAGAACCAAAATCCATTCCAACAGCCCTAAAGCATAGTTCAGACCCCGATTCAACTATGCCAAATAACACTTCTCTATCTTCCACTCCCTCCAGTCCACTAACTTCAGTTACCAAAATCCTCTCCATGATATAATAAGTATCCCTCATTGCATGCTGCACCACTTCTTTTAACTCGCCAAGTGTTAAGTGCAAAGGAACTGCAATGTGTTCTCCCGGTGGATATCCCCTTGTAAATTCAGTTTCCAAATCACTAAAACTAGGAATCACCCTACAAACAAACCTCAGTAGCTGATCAGGCTCATCTACAAAAAGCCACTCTTTGACAAACTGTTTACTATCGAGGACTCTTTCAACCGCCAGCTCAACCCATTCTGAGTTCTGATATTCCAAAAGCACATTGTTGTACAAGTATGCAATATCTGAGTAAACATCAATACCAGGCATTATAGCCTGTGGCTGATCCTGTGAAAGCACAACCAAATTCGATTCTGGATCAACCTGAACAGCAGCTCCATTCTCACAAACCTCTTCAATAGTGTACTCCAACACACGAGTTTGTGGGTTCACATCTCGACAAACAACGTGCCCACCAACAATGACATTGTTCATTGATTTTAAAATGTAATCAATCAAACCAGTATCTCCAATTCGCATACGCGCAGCATCCCGAACTTCTTGCCTGCTCATTCCACAATTATATCCCCCATTTGCTGCTTTCTTTTCTTTAAGTGCATTAACAACAACTTCAGCAACATACTGCATTCTTTTCATCGGCCACCTACTGTCTAAATTGGAAGCCAGCGTGGTGAATTTCTTGCACCTTCCATTTTTCCTTTTGCTGACATTCTTATTCTGCACATATTTTCTTGCTGAGGATCTTGAACAAATTGATAGTACAGCATTAGTGAGTGATCTTCTTGCAGGCAAACCTCGGGACTTAAGAGAAAACATGAAGTGAAACAGATCTCTGATTGTGATCAATTCAGATTCACTTGTATCCATGTAATAACAAATGATCCGCTTGACATCACTATAGAGTTTTGAAGAACAAAAGTCTTGAATGATCTGATCAAGTCTAAGACAACTAAGTAATAGAGAATATTCCTCCTTAATCATAGTAAATCATAATCACTGATCTTACTTGATAGAGAGGATCATACTCCTTGATCTTAGTACATCAGACCCCTTGATCTCAGTTAGAGCAGTAAATGTATATTATCATATCTTCAGTTACAATTGTATAGTTTGTAGTATATAAACACATTGTATCAATGAAATATAATCAACTCTTCTTTTACCTCTTATACATCTATTATGGTATCAGAGCAATAAGCTCTTAGATCCTCATATTTTCCGAATGGCAAACAACAGTTCCAACTCCACCACCATCCGAAACACAAATGACTCAAATAGCACACTCATCACCATCAATGTTGCCGCTCAAACACCTCTCAAGTTAACTTCTGTTAATTACATATCCTGGAAACTTCAGTTTGAAACACTTTTTATTGGTTATGATCTAATGGGATATATTGATGGTTCTAAAATATGCCCACCAGCAACTCTGGCAAGTCCCGCTTCCACAAACACCACCACTACAACACCAAATCCTGCTCATACCATTTGGGTCAGACAAGATCAACTAATTCTAAATGCGATCATTGGCTCAATCTCTCCTTCCATTATTCCTTTTATTGCCAAATCAAAGACATCAAAAGACGCATGGGACATACTTGCAAACACATATGCTAAACCTTCTCGGGGTCGAATCAAGCTAGTCAAAAATCAGATCAAACAGATGACAAAAGGCTCTGAATCAATTTCAGATTTTCTGCAAAATATAAAAGCTAAAGCTGATGAGTTAGCCTTACTTGGTGCACACTTCGATGATGATGACCTTTCAGACAAAATACTTGAATCACTTGGAGATGACTACAAGGAATTAGTCCGAGCTGTGCAAGCAAGAGATACACCGATCACTTTTGAAGAACTTCATGAAAAGTTATTAAGCTTGGAAGCAACATTGAATGTCCCAAAGTCACAGACTCACTTTCCAATCACCGCGAATATGTCAACTCGCACAAATAATTGGCGCAACAAGTCTCAAAATTCCAATTTCCCAAATAGAAATAGCAACCAAAGTCGCCAACAACGCCCTTACCTTGGATATTGCCAGTTATGCAGGATTCAAGGCCATACAGCAAAGTGGTGCAAATCATACAAGTTGCAGCCAGTTCAATCGAACTCATCAACTCCATGGCAGCCTAAAGCTAATTATGCAGCAACAAATAACACTCCGAGTTGGCTTCTGGACAGCGGAGCCTCACATCATGTCACAGCAGATTTGGAAAATCTCTCTCTCCACAACCCATATGAAGGAAAGGACAACATGATGGTTGGCGATGGTAACGAGTTACCAATAACTCATACTGGTTCAACTAATCTCCCTTCTTATCATAAAAATTTTAAGTTAGAAAATGTTCTTTGTGTACCAAGCATGAAACGCAATCTCATCTCTATTCATCAATTTTGTAACTCTAATAATACTACCATTGAGTTCTTACCTAATTCTTTTATTGTGAAGGATATCAACACAGGGAACACACTGTTGAAGGGCCAAAGTAAAGATGGCGTATATGAGTGGCCTCAAACCAAACCCATTTTGGCATTTTCCAGCATTAAAACCAGCCCTGAGGAATGGCATCATAGACTAGGGCACCCATCTCTTTCAGTATTAAAACAAATAATTTCTACCAGTGATTTGAGTTTTTCTGATTCCTCTTCCTTTGATTGTAATGCGTGTTTATGCAATAAAAGTCACAAGTTGTCTTTTTCCCAGTCCACAATAAAATCATCTCGTCCTCTTGAAGTCATTTATAGTGATGTTTGGACATCTCCAATACACTCTGTTGATAACTTTAAGTATTATGTAGTTTTTGTGGATCATTACAGTCGGTACATTTGGTTTTATCCTTTACGATACAAATCTGATGTAAAGGAGGTTTTTATAAAATTTAAAGCCATTGTTGAAAAATTCTTTGAAAACACCATAAAAATTCTTTACTCAGACAACGGTGGAGAATTTATGGCTCTAGACAATTTTCTGTCCACAAATGGTATAACTCATTTAACCACCCCACCGCACACTCCTGAGCACAATGGCATGTCCGAACGAAGGCACTTACACATTGTCGAAACTGGTTTGTCTCTACTAACCCATGCATCAATGCCATTACCTTATTGGACATATGCTTTTTCAACAGCCGTATATCTAATCAATAGGATGCCCACTCGCACTATTAACCTTTTATCTCCATATCAGAGAATTTTCGGTTTCAAGCCGGATTATTCAAAACTCAAGATATTCGGTTGTCTTTGTTATCCCTGGATTAAACCATATAACTCTCATAAGCTAGAGTCCAACTCCAAACCGTGTGTTCTCTTAGGTTATTCTAAATCACAAAGTGCATACTTCTGTCTTGATCCTAACTAGTCGATAAAGCCGCGCTTCGCGGCGGCGTTACAATATTTTTTTAAAAAAAATCAATATTTTTACGTTATATTATAATACTAACATTAAATTTTAATAATTAAATAGTCTTTTCTAATGAATCGATTTCTTGTTAAACACAATTCTTTCGATTGAGCCGCTCTTTCGTTAAAACCGAAATCCCAACTTTAACATATATTATAAAGACTTATATAAAAAAATTTATCCATAAAATCGAACCGTAAAAATAAAAAAAAATTATGACATCAGTATCAAAGATGAAAACATTTTATATTTTCTGTATATAATAAATATTCCTGTATTTATTTACAACTTTCGCATGAGAATGTTGTTAGTAGTATTTTTGTGTGTTCGTTCTCAGGGAAGGACTGAATTGTAATCTCAAGTTCAAGTTTCTTATCTCTCACAATTTAGAAGTGTAAAAGAATGTTGTGTTTGTTTATAAACTAAATTAAACTAAACTAAATTAAACTAATTATCAATCGAGAATAAAATATATGAGGAAAACAATCCAAGAACTGGGGTTCTTCACTTGGTTTCAATGCACATTCAATATCTATGTGATGTCTACGTTCTTACTCTGCTGAAAACAATTCTTCTAAGGTTATAATGTTCTCTTCCAAGATACAATATAATGTCTACAACTATACCCTAATTGTCACTTCCGTGATACAATCAAAGACAATCATAAACTATTAAGCTCCAAGAATTATAAGTCTCACAACTCTCCTATTAATCTTCCAATCAAATATTCGAGTTATGTCTGTTAAATCATGT
Source organism: Kitagawia praeruptora (assembly GCA_037693485.1). NCBI lineage: Eukaryota > Viridiplantae > Streptophyta > Magnoliopsida > Apiales > Apiaceae > Kitagawia > Kitagawia praeruptora. The sequence continues at coordinate 90,419,837 of CM075347.1, read as the reverse complement.
ACTAAAATTGCAACTCCTCTTCCAAGTTATTACAATCCCTAAAATCCAATCAAAGGTTCATGACTCCCCTAATTGTGTTAAGCCCTCAATAACAGATCAGCAAAGCAAGAAAATCACAGATAATTAAACACACATGAATACCAAGGAATACTACCCAATCCTCAGATTAAAGATTTAGTTACACATAATTAAAGAAGAAAACATAATAATAATAATAATTAATGAAAACATAATATTGAAAACGAATTGAAAATCAAAAGTACCTTGATACGATTACAAGCTATGAAGTGATAGCTATGAATTGTTCTATCTATGAATTGTTAGCTATGGATTGTTAGCTATGGATTGTTATGATTTACAATGGTAGGATGTGTTTATATAGGCTCTACAAATCTTGCCTAGCAAGAAATTGCCTTCTATTACAATTAGGATTTAAAGAAGGTACCCAAAACTGCCCAGAATACAATTAGAATTAGAAAAAGGGCAAAACAGTAAATTCCCAGCCTTCTTTAATCAAGATTACGTGCGCGCCTTTAATCAGTACGTTTCTTGCACTTGTTTCCTTTTCCAAGTTGTAGAAAATCTCTCAAGCTTCGCGTGGGCAGTAAGATCGCTGAAAACGGACTTCTAGAACTCCAGATATGGCCAAAACAGTATAAGCTGCGCAGCCTTCCCGGAAAATCCGAATTTTAATCAATTAAATCTCCAAAAACGACAAAAGCTTAGATATTCTTGGAAACCTGCATAACTACACAAAACACATCAAAACCACACAAACTTGAGTCCAAAACAATCAATTTAAGCCGATTTAGAATGTTCCAAGTGGATATAAAATCCACTTATCAAACACCCCCAAACTTAAACCGATGCTTGTCCTCAAGCATAAACAATTATAACTACCTAATTAGTACCACTTCCGTAGGTGATCACGGTTGCATTTGGCATATGCAACAAGCCCTTTAAACCCCTAGGCAGCCCTAGTGGACGAGTAAGGTCTCGTGAGGGCCTATAGCGAATGTACCCACAAAATCCATTTAACCTAATGCAATGCAATGCATGAATGCAACTAATGCAATTAATCTAGCCTACCATACCTTCAAATCCTCTCATGCCATATCAACTTAAGAATCAAAGTAAATACGCAATGTCTTGGTGTCGAAAGTGCAAGTATTCACATAGTCTACTCAATGAACATGCATAAGTTCTCACAAGCCCATGTCAAGTGTAAGACTAAGTTAGTAAACATGCTAAGCCTACAAGAGCACATCTTTGAGACAAAACTCGGGATCTCATACGCAAAAATAAGCAAACACTCACAATCCACTCACAAAAGAATATTCACTCAAGAACAAGGGTAAGTGTATCACTCAATTCCAACAAAATCATAAACATGCTTGACATTTGGTATCAATCTAACTCTTAACACAACATACATCAATGACGATAATCAAAAGGTCTTTAATTGGGTTGTAACGTGGGCTAGGGACAAGGTATGTCAAATAAGCCAAAACAGGTGAAGTGTCAAAAGCTAGTAAGTACCATAATGAACCATTCACAACACTATTTCCTCCCACATAAATTTTACTAAGAACACTCGACTAGTCGACTAAAGTAGGATCATAACAAACACAAACATGCTCTCATAATTTTTTTTTTTTTTCTTTTTTTTTTTTTTCTCTTTTTTTTTCTTTTTCTTTTTTCTTTTTTTTTTCTCTTTTTTTTTCGAGAGCTAAATAAAACAATAATATAAATAATAACAATGATCCCCCAATTTATTACATATGCCGACTATCAAGTGAACAACCAAACCCAATCTCAATATTTTCCCCAAAATTATGACCAACAATAAATCCCTCCTTGCACACCTTATTACTCCCTTAAGCACTATACTAGCCTTTGACAATGTGGGTTCAAATTAATGTAAGGCCAATACAAGAAAAAGGTCTAGGCAAGTAATGTGGTATGTCACCGAAAGAATATGATTAAGCTCAACGGGTTAACTAATTGATCATGTAAACATGGTGTGGTAATATGGGAAAATACGCGGTTATTCCTAAATGCCTTTATCATTTTAATCGTCAAATAATGTCATGCGTTTCAAGAAAGACCTCAAACAACTGCTAGCAATGCAAACAATCCGTGGACACTCAAGCAAACGAATAAATTGCAAAAATTATGCAATATGGCTCAAAATCTCACTTGGTGGAAAAAAACATACTCAATCCCAAGCAAAAAATCTCTCTAACGCATCAACTTGTATTCAAAGCATGCAAACTAAATCATCTTGCACATATTCATGTCCTTCTAATTACTTACAACATTCAATAAGTCTACTAGCTTCAACTTACTAGTGTATGTGTGTGCACAAGAACAAAGCATATCACTTCTCAATCAAAAGCGTCAACAACACAAAATTCCTATCAAGCATGGGTGCAAATGCAAACTACTATGAACTCACATGAATACAAACATAAAAACATAATGTCCTATATGAAACAAACGTAGATAAACAAACATAAATGCATAATTTACTACTACTAATATGCAAAGCATGAAATCCTACATGAACAAATAATACAACAACAACTTACTAATCCCTCAAACCACCCCCAAACTTAAAATATTCAATGTCCGCATTGAATGGAAGTAAATACAAGGGATAGTAGAAAACATACCTACTCGTCCTCCTCCTCGGATGAATCTGGCGGAGGATACTGCATACGAGCTCCATAGTCTGGCCACCTTGCCTGAACACTACAAAATCCCATTGACAAGAACACAAATTCGTAATAAGATTAGAGAAAAAGATTTACCCAATACGAATCAAAGAGGTGAACTTGCAATTAATTCCTCTTTAGAATTGAATTTTTGAGATATAAAAAAAATAGAAGAGGAATTGGATTTGTATGTATAGGTGGGTATATACAAAAAATAATAATAATAAGAATAATAATAATAATAATAATAATAATAATAATAATAATAATATATAATAAGAATAATAAATAATGATAATAATAATAAAGAAAATAATAAAGAAAATAATAATAATAATAATAATAAATAATAACTATAATAATAATAATAATAAATAATAATTAGAATAGAAATAGGTTTAGAATTTTGGAGAAAAGATGGGGGTTTTGGAATTAAAATAGGAAAAGAATAGGTTTAGAAAGGGGTATAAATAGAATGAGAGGGGAAAGAAAAAAAAAAAAAATTTTATGTACAAGGCACACAGCTCACGGACAGAAAATAAACTGTGAGAATTATTTTTATTTTTTTTTTCAACCAATTCACCTCCACGCGCCCAGCAAGGAAGTGACGCAGACTGCCCCACATGCAGACACGCAGGCGCAGCCTGCGCAACAGGCTTGCAGCCTGCCCCTAGTCCAGTAACGCAGGCGCAGCCTGCGTTACGCTCTGCCCTGAAACCAGTAACGCAGGTGCAGCCTGCGTTACACACCCAAAATTCGATTTTTTTTCTTTTTTTCTTTTTTTTTTTTTTTTTTTTTTCACACAACACAAATTTTTTTGTTTTTTTCTACACTAATGCATGGGTTGCCTCCCACGAAGCGCTTCTTTAACGTCAATAGCTTGACGTTACTTCCTCAAATCATGGCGGTTTCAAAAGAACAACTGAACCGTTCTCAACAGACAAACCATTCATACGAACGTTGACATCCGGTTTGCTTAATTTCCACAAATCTCTTCCATCAGATTTCAACTTGATTCTACTACCCAACGGCCAAATTTTCTTCTTTTTCTTCTTCACACCTCTAAGGTGCTTCTCTGACTCAACCGGCTGAACAAAAATTTCTTCTTCCTTATCATCGGTTTTCCACCTTCGCAACACGTTATCATGCCCCTCTTCAAAAATCACTAGCTCATTATTCAAAAGGACATGCCTCAAATTAGCAGGTAGAGGTTTAAGTTCCACCTGTGGTGCCTCTAAAAGTGTAAAAACCATCTCAACTTCGGTGTCTCGAACAACAATATCTTCTTCTTCTACTACATCATCTAACACCCGTTCTGCTCCCCTGAAGTGTTCATTTTCTAGCTGCACAATTTCATCAACAATGTCAACAGTAAAACAAGTTGCTCCAAAAGGAGGCATCTTCATTACTTTGTTCACATCAAATTCCACTTTGTCCTCGCCAACATTCAATGTCAATTTTCCAGCTTTAACATCAATAGTAGTGCCAGCAGTAGCCAAGAATGGCCTTCCCAAGATAATGGGTACCTCGACATCTTCATCCATCTCTAACACCACAAAATCACAAGGTATGACAAATTTATCAACTTTGACAACCACATCTTCAACGACCCCCAAAGGATATTTAACAGAACGATCCGCTAACTGAAGTGAAATCCGTGTCTTTTTAAGCTCTCCAAGACCAAGTCGTTTGCAGATTGAATATGGCATCAAACTCACACTAGCCCCTAAATCACACAAGGCTTTCGTGTTCTCCATCTTCCCAATAGTGCAAGGCAAAGAAAAGCTTCCCGGATCTTTCAATTTCTGAGGAATGGCCTTTTGGATGACTGCACTGCATTCAGCATTGAGAGTAATGGTTTCTGCATCCTCAAGTTTCCTCTTCTTTGTCAACATCTCCTTAAGAAATTTAGCATAGAGTGGCATTTGATTCAAAGCTTCAGCCAAAGGAATATTGACATGCAACTGCCGGAACATAGTCAAGAACTTCTGGTACTGCTTCTCTAACTGCCTGTTGTGAAGTCTCTGTGGAAAAGGAATTGGAGGAACATAAGGTGGTGGAGGAACATATGGCTTTTCTGGTTCTTCTTCCTTCTTCTCTTCATCTACCTTCTCTGACTTTTCTGCATCGATCTCTACTATCTCACTTTCTTTTTCAGCATCCTTCTCTTTAGGCTCAAGAACCTCAACCTCGGGCAACTCTTTCCCACTCCTCAAAGTAATTGCTTTGCATTGCTCTTTACCAGTCTGATCGGGTTGACTAGGAAGTGATCCTTGCTCACGAACACCCATCTTGGAGGCAATCTGTCCAATCTGTGTTTCTAGCATCTTTTGAGATGATGCCATCTGCTCTATTCTTGATTCCATATTAGCCAATGCCCCAGAAGTTCCTTGCATAATCTTATTTAGTGCAACCTCCCAATCAGCTGGTTCTTTCTTTGGAGGAGGTTGATACTGCTGCTGTGCTTGATATGGTGGTCGTGACTGAAAACCAGAAGGTTGATTCTGCCTTGGAAATGCATAAGAAGGATTAGCCGCATGATTATTACTGTAAGAAAGATTGTTGTTTGGCCTTTGATTTGGATTGTAATAGGAGTTATTCTGAACAGGCCACGGCTGTCTTCCCTGAATGAAAGATGCTTCTTCTGGAAATTGTTGCACATAAGAGTTCTGATTAGCACCATAATCATTATACCCCTCCATAGGTGAAGAAATAGCATTCACATTTGCTCTTTGTCCTCGCATCTCCTGAGTTAGAGTATCCAATTTTTGAGCCAGCATGTTGATCATCTCAGAGTCTTGTGCTGCTTTTGCTGAACTCGTCCCACTAGGTGCCCATGAATAGTTATTAGATGCCAATTCCTCAAGAAGTGCTTTAGACTGTGTAGTTGGTGCCTTCTTGAAATTTCCACCAGCAGCCACATCCAAACTCAAACGAATATCTGCATTCATGGCCCCATAAAAAGTACTGATGATCTGCCAATCTTCCAAGCCGTGATGTGGACACTTCCTCAACAGTGCCTTGAATCTCTCCCATGCCTGATATAGACCTTCACCCGGTTGTGCTTTGAAACTCATAATCATAGTCCTCAGTTGTTGCGTCTTGTCAGAAGGATAATATTTGGACAAGAATGCAGTAGAAAGACTGTCCCATGTAGCAACTGCAGTGTTTGGAAGTTGCTGAAACCATTCCAAAGCTCTTCCCTTAATAGAGTAAGGAAACATATGGAGACGAATCTGATCACTTGTAACACCATTGATTCTGAATGAGCCACACATCTGCACGAAACGCTCTAGATGTCTGTGTGGATCCTCTAGTTCAATGTCTCCTTCAAAAGCTTGATTGCTGATCATCTGAATTAAACTCGGGTTAATGTTGAATTGGGTTGCACCAATCTCTGGAGTTTTGTACATGCAATTGGCAGGATTAGGTGTCTCATGGTCCCAAATAGAAGTCTGATCAACATTAGCATTTGCATTAACATTCGCGTTAACATTCTCAGCGTCCGTCATCTTAGCTTTATCTTTTCTTATCTTTCTCAAAGTACGCTCGATTTCAGGGTCAAATTCCAACTTTCTAACGCAAGATGAACGTAGCATACACCTGAAAATCACCAACAAAACAACTTGTGGAACCAATTAAAATCTAAACAATAAGAAACAATTAACCTAAACTCAACTATACTGCCTTCCCCGGCAGCGGCGCCAATTTGTTAGTAGTATTTTTGTGTGTTCGTTCTCAGGGAAGGACTGAATTGTAATCTCAAGTTCAAGTTTCTTATCTCTCACAATTTAGAAGTGTAAAAGAATGTTGTGTTTGTTTATAAACTAAATTAAACTAAACTAAATTAAACTAATTATCAATCGAGAATAAAATATATGAGGAAAACAATCCAAGAACTGGGGTTCTTCACTTGGTTTCAATGCACATTCAATATCTATGTGATGTCTACGTTCTTACTCTGCTGAAAACAATTCTTCTAAGGTTATAATGTTCTCTTCCAAGATACAATATAATGTCTACAACTATACCCTAATTGTCACTTCCGTGATACAATCAAAGACAATCATAAACTATTAAGCTCCAAGAATTATAAGTCTCACAACTCTCCTATTAATCTTCCAATCAAATATTCGAGTTATGTCTGTTAAATCATGTACTAAAATTGCAACTCCTCTTCCAAGTTATTACAATCCCTAAAATCCAATCAAAGGTTCATGACTCCCCTAATTGTGTTAAGCCCTCAATAACAGATCAGCAAAGCAAGGAAATCACAGATAATTAAACACACATGAATACCAAGGAATACTACCCAATCCTCAGATTAAAGATTTAGTTACACATAATTAAAGAAGAAAACATAATAATAATAATAATTAATGAAAACATAATATTGAAAACGAATTGAAAATCAAAAGTACCTTGATACGATTACAAGCTATGAAGTGATAGCTATGAATTGTTCTATCTATGAATTGTTAGCTATGGATTGTTAGCTATGGATTGTTATGATTTACAATGGTAGGATGTGTTTATATAGGCTCTACAAATCTTGCCTAGCAAGAAATTGCCTTCTATTACAATTAGGATTTAAAGAAGGTACCCAAAACTGCCCAGAATACAATTAGAATTAGAAAAAGGGCAAAACAGTAAATTCCCAGCCTTCTTTAATCAAGATTACGTGCGCGCCTTTAATCAGTACGTTTCTTGCACTTGTTTCCTTTTCCAAGTTGTAGAAAATCTCTCAAGCTTCGCGTGGGCAGTAAGATCGCTGAAAACGGACTTCTAGAACTCCAGATATGGCCAAAACAGTATAAGCTGCGCAGCCTTCCCGGAAAATCCGAATTTTAATCAATTAAATCTCCAAAAACGACAAAAGCTTAGATATTCTTGGAAACCTGCATAACTACACAAAACACATCAAAACCACACAAACTTGAATCCAAAACAATCAATTTAAGCCGATTTAGAATGTTCCAAGTGGATATAAAATCCACTTATCAAATGTCTTTCTATTATGTTAACATATCAAAAAAAAATACGAAGACTTTTCGTGACGGGAATAATATTAAATTTATGGATATATTTTTCTAATGCAAGTATAATTAACTTCTATAAAAAAGTTAAAATAAAGGTTTCTAGGAAGAAAAGATACATAGTTTTAAAAAAAATTGTATAAAACGTCTCCACCGTCCTCGTATTCTACTTCCAATAAAACATTTTATTTTATGTATTCCTAATATATTCAAACATCTTTTATACGGTCTTCTCTAATGAACCGTTTTCTCATTAAACACGGTTATTACTATTGGTCCGCTCTCTCGTAAAGACCAAAAACCTTACTTTTACATATATCACTTGTATGACAATGTTTATCCATAAAAGTCAAATCCTAAAAATAAAATTAAATTTATAACATCAATATGACATTTTAATAGCTAATACAATCTTTTATAGTGAGCCGTCTTCCCATTAAAAACGTTTCGATCCGCTCTCGTTTGAGATCGAAATTCCAACTTCATTACATATTATTGATGATACTTATCTTACACAAAAACATTTTTCCTTAAAATCATAACCTAAAAAATAGAGTGAATCCAATTTATACTTTCTCTAGACTTTCTAAAATGACTTAATTGCAGGAGGATGGCCTCAACTATTTATTTTTTGCACAAAAATGGCCCAAGTATAAAAGTAGACAGTGTGATGGCCTAACTATATTTTTTTAAATAGCTGAGTGTATTCAATTTGTGACTTAACTACAACATGATGGCTGAACAATGTTTTTTTTTAACACAAAAATGGCCCAAAAATAAAAATAAACAGCAATTTTTACATTAATTTAGATGGAATGCAATCATCTGCTTAAAATAATACTTGGGCCATTTTTATGCCAAAAAAAAAATAGTTGAGGCCATCCTCATGCAATTAAGTCTTAACAAAATTTTTGGAGTTTTAGAAAATGAAAACAGATCTTATTTTCTCTTTATATTAAAGATACTTCTGTATTTATTTGGGATTCCTGCATAAGAATGTTCTTTTATTATGTTAACAAATCAATTTTTTTCTTTTTAAATACGATGACTTTTTTTATGACAATAGTATTTGGATTTATGAATATATTTCCTGTCGGTTTGTTAACATTTCAAAATAGGGTGTTTGACACGCATTTTAAGGTGGAATTTAAGGATAGTTTCATAAATAATTTTTGAAATTTTCTCTTTTTTTGTATAAAAGTAGAACAATCCTATTTTTATACAAAAAAGAAAATTTTAAAAATAAGTTATGAACTGTCCTTAAAATTCACCTTAAAATGCGTGCCAGAAAATGACAAAAAAAATGTTAATAATTGGGTAGGACGGAGGGAGTAATATAAAAAATTATAATTTAAGAAGATCATACTTTCTATAAAATATTTAATTATATTTCTGCTCTATATATTCAAACACCTATTTTACTTCTAATACAACGTTTTTTATATGTTTATTTCTATAAAATTGAACTCCTATTCTACTTCCAATGGAACTTTTAATCATATGCCTTATAAATACTAATTCTACTTCCAATAGAACTTCTAATCATATAATTTAAGAAGATCGTACTTTTTATAAAATATTTAATTATATGTCTGCTCTATATATTCAAACACCTATTCTACTTCTAATAGAACTTTTATTTATATGTTTTTTCTATAAATTCGAACTATCAATTATTCTCTATAAATTCGAACTCCAATTCTACTTCCAATAGAACTTTTATGCATATGCCTTATAAAAACTTATTCTACTTCCAATAGAACTTCTAATCATATGTCTTACCTATAAATTCGAACTCTTCTTCTCTATAAATTCGAACACATATTCTACTTCTAATATGTTAAATGATATTTTATATTTATTAATGTTTAAAATTCAAAAATTCTAGAAAATTAGAAAAATAGATTGAGACGATCTTAGAGCGCCACATAAACTCCCGCATACCCTCCTTTATATATATATATTGATTCTTCTCGAGTGTATGTATCTAGACACGTCAAGTTTGTCGAAAAGGTGTTTCCATTCAAACATCTAGTGCCTAAAGAGTCCAGACCTCACCACAACACAATTGCAACATGGTTTCCGCCACCTATTCAAATACACTCAACTACGCAGACCATGTCACTCAATACGCCATCTACATCAGAGGTTTCTCAACAAATTCCTTGTGAAATTCCTGAATCAGCACCTCAGGTTACAAACATACCATCACATAAAATGGTCACACGAGCTAGAAACAATATCCACAAACCAATTAAGAAAATGAACCTTCACACACAGCTAGCCAAAATTCAAGAAGTTGAGCCCACTACTTTTCATCAAGCTGTGAAAGATCCCAAATGGCGCCAGGCCATGTCAGATGAGTTTAATGCACTAGTGCATAATGGAACCTGGGAATTAGTTCCTCCCTCTCCGAATTACAACTTGGTGGGTTGTAAATGGGTTTTTCGAATAAAACACAAATCTGATGGTTCTGTTGACAGGTACAAGGCGCGCTTAGTTGCGAAAGGATTTCATCAACGGCCAGGAGTTGATTTTAATGACACGTTTAGCCCAGTTGTTAAACCTACTACAGTTCGAATTGTATTGAGCATCGCTGTAAGTCAAGGCTGGTCATTGCGTCAGCTTGACGTGAACAATGCATTTCTCCAAGGTCGATTGTATGAAAATGTGTATATGGTACAACCACCTGGTTTCATTGACAAAGATAAACCAAATTTTGTGTGCAAACTCAGAAAGGGCATCTATGGATTGAGACAGGGGCCACGAACATGGTATCACGAACTCAGGTCTTTTCTTCTAAAAGTTGGTTTTAAAAATTCTTTGGCTGACACTTCTCTATTTGTGTTCAAGAATGGTACTTATATAATATATGTGATTGTATATGTCGATGATATAATAATCACCGGTAGCAATCTTGATAAGGTTAATGAGTTTATTTCAATTCTTGCCAAGAAGTTTTCATTGAAGGATCTTGGAATGGTGTCATATTTCTTGGGCATTGAAATGGTACCAAACAGACAAGGATTAATTTTGTCGCAAAGGAGATACATACTGGAGTTGTTAGCAAAGACCAATATGTTGGAAGCAAAGCCTGTTGCCACACCACTTTCCACAAATGCACACTTGACCCTCCAGAGTGGCACAATATTACAAGATGCACGGCAGTATAAAGCTGTTTTGGGTAGTCTTCAATATCTTCTGATAAGCAGACCAGACATTGCTTATGTTGTCAACCGCCTATCACAATTCATGCATCAACCGACAACAGAACATTGGATGTATGTAAAAAGGTTACTACGCTATTTAGCAGGTACCATTAACGAGGGTATACAATTACATCGCGATTCTAACTTTAACGTTCATGCATTCACTGATGCGGATTGGGGTGGCAACAAGGATGATTTCTCCTCTACTGGAGCCTATATAATCTATCTTGGTCGCAATCCTATCTCTTGGAGTTCAAAAAAACAAAGGACCGTAGCTCGTTCTTCCACCGAAGCTGAATACAGATCAGTTGCTAATACAGCAGCAGAAGTACGGTGGATATGCTCATTACTTTCGGAACTGTGCATCAAAGTGCCTTCTTGCCCGGTTATTTACTGTGACAATGTTGGAGCAACACAATTATGCTCTAATCCAGTGTTCCACTCAAGAATGAAACATGTGGCAATAGATTTTCATTTTATTAGGGAACAAGTTCAAAATGGTGTAGTTCGTGTTGCACATGTTTCTTCCACGGATCAGCTTGCTGACGCACTCACAAAACCTCTTCCCAGACCAAGATTTTCACTACTTAAAGACAAGATTGGACTTAACTGTCGAAGTCCATCTTGAGGGGCCATAATAGAGAATATTCCTCCTTAATCATAGTAAATCATAATCACTGATCTTACTTGATAGAGAGGATCATACTCCTTGATCTTAGTATTAAAGTAAAAGCTTAATCATGTGTTTTGTATGTTCTCTATGCTCTCTATGTTCCCAGGATGGCCTTCACGTGGTTGGTTTACATGCCTTACATGTGCATTCACCAGTGCTCCTCCATGATCAGTTTATAATGCTCCCATGTTAGCTCCATACCGTTAGCTCCATAATGCTGTCCACGTTCTTCCCATGTGAACATCTGCAGTCCAAGATAGATGCTCAAACTAGAAGCTCATTGTGGCTATATATTGTTTTACATTCTGTTGTATCTTGTACCGTGTGTTTTCATATCAACAAAAACCATAACACAAACTTTGCTCAAATCCTAAATTTCTTCTTGGTATCAGAGCGGTTCGATCTCACACTTCCGCTTCTATCATGAGTTCATTATCACTGAACGTTGGTAACTTTGTCACATTAAAACTCACACCATCAAACTATCCATTATGGAGAGAACAAGTACTAGGCTTGGCAGAGAGTCAAGATCTTAGTGACCACCTCACAAAAGATACACCTACACCAACCAAATATGTAACACAAACACAGGTGCCCACACCACAAACACCAGTACCCACAAACACAGAAAAAGATTCAGCAACAGACACAGCAACATCAAAAGATTCATCAACAGACACAACAACATTATCAAAAGAATTCGTTACTTGGCAGAAATCTGACCGACTCTTAAGAGGTTGGATAATTGGAACTCTTTCAGAGGAGGCTCTTGGACTTGTCATTGGATTACACACTTCATTTTCCGTCTGGGAAGCTCTCAAAGAAGCATATGCTCAAGACTCTCAAGAAAGAGAATTCACTCTTCGTCAACAACTGACTTATTTACGAAAGGATGAAAATAAGAATATTGCAGAACACGTACGGACGTTTAAAGGTTTATGTGATAGTCTTGCTGCTATTGGGAAACCAGTGCCAAATCAAGAAAAAATATTTTGTTTACTTACAAGTCTTGGTCCTCAATACGAAACATTCACCACAACAATGCTGAAACCTCCCAGGCCAACTTATTCTGAAGTAATTTCACAATTGCAGAACTTGGATCATCGCAGAAGTTGGTTTTCGAATCAACATGATGCCTCTTTTTCTCCTCACACACCACATTTAGCTTTTTATGGCCAACAGCAGAAGTCCAAACAAATAACAAACTTCACACCTAGAAACCATCAAGGTGTTTTTTCTTCCATCGGTCGAGGCTTCCAAGCTCAACAAACACGTGGCCAGTCACAAGGATATCAAGGTACCCCACAACAACGGAAACCTGCACCACCTGGAGAGCGTAGGATGACTGGAGTCGAAAGAGAATCCTATCGAGATTCTATTTGTCAAATTTGTAACAAACCTGGACACATTGCAAAAATCTGCTGGTGGCTGCCAAAGAAGTCTGGAAGTAACCATGAACTACCACAGGCACTTGCAGCACTTACGCTGGACAACTCAATCATTGACACAGAATGGACTTCAGACACGGGAGCTTCAAACCATATGACTGGACAACAAGGTATGTTACAACAAATTCATAAATATAATGGTTCTGACTCAATTATCCTTGGAGATGGATCATCACTATCGATAGCAGGTGTTGGTAAGTCCTATATAAAACAAAAGGACAATGTGTTACCTCTTCATGACGTTCTTTTAGTACCACACTTACAGAAAAATTTACTATCCATAAGTCAGCTCACATCTCAGTTTCCTGTTAGTTGTGAATTTACTGACAATGGTTTTTGTATAAAGGAACGGAACACGGGTCATTTGCTACTAACGGGGAAACGAAAGGGTAATTTGTATGTCATGAATGAAGAACCACAAGCATTGTTTTCTCATCGATTCAAGTCTGGGACTGCAGACATTTGGCATCAACGTTTGGGACATCCACAATCTTCTACCGTAGCTTTGTTAAAGAATAAAGGATTGATCGAAGTTATTAGTTCTCCAAAAACGGCTACTGATCTCATATGTGATAGTTGTCAGTTAGGGAAATTAAGTAAACTTCCATTTAATTCGTCTAAGCACTCTAGTTTTGGTATTTTTGATAAGATACATTGTGATCTATGGGGTCCTGCTCCGATTTTATCTATTGGCAAATTTCGTTTTTATGCATGCTTGGTTGATGATTTCTCTCGATATACTTGGATCATTCCCCTGCAATCCAAATCAGATTTTTTTACTGCTTTCTTGGCCTTTGAACAATATGTTCAACGGCAATATGATAAAAAAATTAAGATTTTTCATTCTGATGGAGGGGGAGAGTTTGTCAATAATCGGTTAGCATCTCATTTCCTTGCAACAGGTGTGGTTCATCAGGTTTCATGTCCTTACACTCCACAGCAAACAGGTATGGTTGAGCGTCGACATCGAATTATAAGAGAACTGGGTATGACTATGTTGTTTCATAGTCATGCACCTCTATATCTCTGGTTCGAAGCCTTCTCTACAGCAGTTTATCTAATTAATAGATTGCCTTCCTCCTCTATTAATTTTGACACCCCATATTGCAAGTTACATGGTGATCACCCCGACTATGCATCCCTACGAGTATTTGGTTCCAAATGTTTCCCATACACATGGGACACCAAACAAAATAAGTTCGATCCGAAGTCTGTTATGTGTGTTTTTGTGGGTTATAGTGAGAAACACAAGGGCTATAAATGCTATCATCCATCTAGCCGCAAGATCATCGTTTCACGACATGTAGTGTTTGATGAAAACGTCTTTCCATTCAAATCATCTACACTTTCTGTTTCTATTCCTCATGTGCACCATATTATTGATACTTGGCTAACACCTTGTGTTTCTGTTGATTCAGTAAATCCATCAGTGCCAGTGCAAGAACATGATTTAACTCATCTACCTGCTATTTCAGTGCCCACTGCTGCACCTACTGTTACACCAGAGATTTCTACATTGGCTCAGTCAAATTCAAGCCTTAATGATGATATACATGAGATGGATATGCCTCAAACACCAGCTAGTTCCAGCAGTCCCATGCAGGACACACACCATGATATTATTTCATCTGATGTTTCATCCACAAACGATGCTTCCACTACAATACCAGAAACTGAGCATGTTGAAACATCACACCCAACACCTCCTATTCACCACATGACCACTCGTTCTCAACGAGGAATTGTCAAACCAAATCCTAAATATGCACTAAATATTGAGACGATTCACCATGTTCCATTGGAGCCCAAGTCAGTTAGAGAAGCTTTGTCCCATCCGGGATGGAAACAAGCTATGGTGGAAGAATTGGCAGCTCTCCATCAAAACAACACTTGGAACCTTGTTCCACGAACCAAGGACATGCACGTAATTGGTTCCAAATGGGTATATAAACCCAAACTCAAACCTGATGGCACTTTGGATCGACTTAAGGCTCGACTAGTTGCTAAAGGGTATCATCAAATAAGTGGACTCGACTATACTGAAACTTTTTCTCCGGTAATTCGGCCAGGAACAATTCGCTTGATCTTAAATGTGGCTCTTGTGAAGAATTGGGTTGTGCGTCAACTTGACGTCAAAAATGCCTTTTTACATGGTTACATTGTTGAAGACATATATATGGAACAACCTCCAGGAATGATCGATCCTCAGTTTCCAGATTACGTTTGTAAGCTTCAACGTTCTATATATGGGCTTAAACAGGCGTCTCGTGCATGGTTTGATCGACTTAGCAATTTCCTAATATCTCGTGGCTTCTTCTGCAGTCTAGCTGACCCCTCTCTTTTCATCTGTCATTCCCCTCAGGGCACACTGGCTATGCTTATTTACGTAGATGATATGCTGATTACAGGGTCATCATCTACACTTGTTTCTTCGTTTATCCAGATTCTCAGCAATGAATTCTTCATCAAGGATCTTGGACCAGTCCACCATTTTCTTGGGATGGTCATCTCGCGGACACCAGGGGGATTCCATCTTTCTCAATCCCATTATGCACGAACCATCCTTGAACGAACACACATGCTAGATTGCAAGCCTATGCCCACACCATTAGATGTCAAATTCAAGCTTTCTCAGTCCACTCCACCTCTCACAGACCCCAGTTTTTATCGTGGAATTGTTGGGGCTCTCCAATACCTCACACTCACGCGGCCAGACCTTTCATTTTGTGTCAATTATGTGTCACAATTCATGCATGCACCAACAGTCGAGCATCTGAAATTGGTTTACAGGATTCTACGATATGTCAAGGGCACAATCTCTACCGGTTTGCACCTCAAAACAGGCACTTCACTTGCCCTGACTGCTTTTTCCGATGCTGATTGGGCAGGATGCCCCACTACGAGGCGATCCACTACTGGCTACTGCACCTTCCTTGGTAACAATGTTGTTTCATGGTGTGCAAAGAAACAGCACACTGTTTCACGTTCCAGCACAGAAGCTGAATATCGTGCTATGGCAAACACAACAGCTGAACTCACTTGGTTATCTTACCTCCTTCGTGATCTGCACGTCTCGGTTCCATCTCCACCTACTCTCTACTGTGATAACCTTAGTGCTCTTTACATGACTGTCAATCCCGTCTTTCATGCACGAAGTAAACACATCGAACTGGACTATCATTTCGTGCGTGAACGTGTTGCTCTTGGTCTCCTTGTCACTAAACATATTCCTTCACTTCACCAGATTGCAGATCTCTTTACAAAGCCCGTCACTAAGAACCTTCTAGCTCACTTTCGAAACAAACTATGCCTTAAGCCCCAGCATAGTTTTGCGGGAGGATATTAAAGTAAAAGCTTAATCATGTGTTTTGTATGTTCTCTATGCTCTCTATGTTCCCAGGATGGCCTTCACGTGGTTGGTTTACATGCCTTACATGTGCATTCACCAGTGCTCCTCCATGATCAGTTTATAATGCTCCCATGTTAGCTCCATACCGTTAGCTCCATAATGCTGTCCACGTTCTTCCCATGTGAACATCTGCAGTCCAAGATAGATGCTCAAACTAGAAGCTCATTGTGGCTATATATTGTTTTACATTCTGTTGTATCTTGTACCGTGTGTTTTCATATCAACAAAAACCATAACACAAACTTTGCTCAAATCCTAAATTTCTTCTCTTAGTACATCAGACCCCTTGATCTCAGTTAGAGTAGTAAATGTATATTATCATATCTTCAGTTACAATTGTATAGTTTGTAGTATATAAACACATTGTATCAATGAAATATAATCAACTCTTCTTTTACCTCTTATACATCTATTACTAAGAAGCTCAATAGCCCTTTCATACTTTTCGTTAGTCACTCCAAAACTCCCTTGGCAAAATCTATATCCCCATCTGCCAAACCATGACCTTCCGTATGCAATACCGTGAAGCAACCGTAGATCCATCCCCCTTTTCACAGACACGTCCTCCACTGTAATTTCACTGAAAAGGTCAAAAAACAAAAGATATTCGGGCATATCAGCAAACAGAATTTATAATGAATATGATTGATTTTAAGAACTGCGATTTACCGAGTGTGAAGATAGGTGCATATTCTGTCCCAAAGATCCATTATCTCTTTGCCATACAAGAACTTAGACCCACCTTCCATCCCATTGATAGAAAGAAGATGGCCGAAACCATTACAATGAATCAACCCATGTAAAAGATGAGTGTTCATATCAAAAACCCCATCATCCAGTGACTTAGTCCACTTATCGTCAACTGGGATAATCATGTGATACCTTCTTTTGGTCACAAAATGGTGACTCCAACCTATGCAACACAAGATTCACACACAATACTATTACACCCTCCATATCACAAATTTAACCCAAAAACTAAAACCCCAGTTCAAGATCAAAATACCCAACTGAGAAATTAAAGAAATAATGACTTTGAGACTCAGAATTTTGGGAATTAGAGAAACAAAATTATTCATTCCAACGTGAAAAGACAAACAAAAAATTGGAAGAAATGATTACCGGTACATCGACATTGATCACAGTAGGGCTGAAAAGAATTCTTGGCAGTTTCTTCAATGGTGTAAAGAGGAATTACAAGGCCTTTGGTTTCATGAACAAGAAAAGTACACCAAATTGGCATTCCATCAATGTTGTAGTCCTCAACTTGAGCACATTGTTGTAGAAATTGTCGAATATTATCGCGAAAAGGACCCGTAAGAGTAATGGGACAACCCGGGTCTGCAAATGTGTGGAAATCGTAGAGCTTTGGTATTCTTTTTCTCTTCTTGAAGCTCTCTAAGATTTGCTTCGAATTTGACATTTTTTATGCTTCTTGATTCTTCTGGCTTCAAGAATTAAAGCTCTTTCAGTTATTTATATATATGTGTGTGTGTGTGCGCTTGTGGAGTGAATGAGAGGGAGAGGAGGGAAAGTTTGTTGTAAAGATTTCAAATATCTGTTAATTACCCGCTTAATTTAGAGGGTTCATGTGATTATGTTTACTTTTATGGCCATGGTGTTTGGGATATTCACAATGGTGACCTAGTTTAAGTGAAGATGTGTTATCTCGATTATGGGGGTATTTTTGTCATGAGAATATTCATTTTATTAAATTAGCTTCGCTCTGTTTAGAAAGAGCTGCATTGCTGTGTGAACTTTCAACCTCTCACTCATGTTAACATAATGTTAAAGTTGTCCTTGTTATACCGATGGTGTTAGCTCCCCTGCTGCAGATAAGGTGAAGATGAAGTATTTATTTCTCACAATGTCTGATTGATAATTTGATACTGCAAAAAGAATCCACAGTTGCCTTGGTAACTTTTCGATGTTACTCCTCTCAGATTTGTTTGCAAACACAAATCATGATCAACTAAACATGGCAACAGTTAAGCATAAATTCCCATCCAAATATAATTATGGAAGGAGAAAAAGTAAATACACCTAGAACATCGAGGGAAGGGACTCAAGGTGAATTTAATTAAAATTCCCTTTTCACTTCATTTTTCTATGCAGGGTGAACATTCTGAAGGACACCACTAAGAAAATTAGAGGTTCAGTCAGATGCCAGAAAAATTTTGGGACTGTTTGTTTCATGTTAGTCTGACATAGCTCCATTGAAGTTTTGCAGAAAGTTCCAGGCTTCCATTTTAACTGTTGCCTCAAGCAAAAAATCATGTTTCTAAAGTTGGACTTTTTGTAGCTGCTGCTGCAACTCTGGTGGTAATACTGTGCTCTTGGCCAGAAGCACCAGAATCTGGATACTCATTAACCAGGTGCCTTCTGTCCGAATGGGCCATGAACGATGAGGTGGAGACACACAGGCAGATGACACAGCTTACGAGCCAGAAGGTTATCTAGTGCCTGCTGGTGTGCAGAGAAATTCATGATGTTTCTGCGGTTAATTTTTTGAATTTTTTTTCATTTCATTACATAAATATTCAATTTGTAGAAAGAAGCCTGGAAACTCAAAGCCTTGCATATTCATTTTCAACCATTTGCATAATAAGATTTGAATTATTAGCAAACTCAATAAACTAGGAAAGCATGTTCCATCAGCTCGAGCTTGCAACACGTGAAACCAACTGCATATAGCAGGTTCGGATAAATTTTAGGCTCATTTGTTCATGGGATTTTATGGTTCAGTGATCTTAAATGTTTTAAATGATTTTACCATCAAGCTAGAGATGGTATCGATGCGATACTGGAAAAGGCCTCGATAATATAGCTCAGGTGAACTATCACAACTAATGAGAATATATATTACTTAAGGTAAGCAAGAGACTTGGCTAGCTAAAAACAAACAAAAAAACCAATAACTTTCTCACAAACTTGGTGCTAAAAAGTGCCTACAAAACTCACTATTTACTCTTATGGGCCTCGATATTAATTCACATTCATGAAAAAATTCATATAATATTAAAAAAAAATCCGTACATTGCACGGGTTTTAATCTAGTACAATTAAGTTATAAATATAAATATTTATCTATTATAATTAGAATGTGTTATATAGATAAGCTTTTAAAATGGGACATGTTAGTAAAAAAAACCCAATCATTTCTTCAAATTTGATATGTAAGTAATGATAAATTTTAGTAACTGGATCTAGGGTTCACCATTTGATTCCCTTACTTTCCGTTTGAGATGCTTTTTCAGGGCAGCATAGTCTCTCCTTTGTTGTCCTTCCAACTCTATCATGTTTCATCTCATTGTAAATCACGTAGCATTGATCACAAAATTTATTTCTTTTGTTAGCCACGTTGTTGTAGAGCAATTAAGCCAACAGTTTTGTTATAGGAATCATATTATCCGGGGAAGGTCATCTGATGATAATGATTAATGATAACTGTTTGGTATACATACTCCTAATGTTAGCAACTACTGTATCAAAATTTTTAAACATAGCCAAAAATGATAATCACTTGCATAAAAAAAAGTATGCAAAAATGATAATCACTTGCATAAAAAAAAGTAGGCAGATTTGATCAACACTTTAAATCTTCTATCGTTATAAACAGGACAATTGAGAAAAAAATTTAAAGGGGGATTTTTTGCATGAATTTGGTGAAAGTATTGAATTGTGAATATTTTGAGATAAAAAGTAAAATTTAATGTATTTGTTAGGTTTCATTACGAAACATTCAATTGTTGCCCCTAAAATTGAAAACAACTTTTCGTAAAATTATGTGAAATCTGCTATATCTAAAAAAAACAGCTTTTAGACCTTCCTTTCGAATTTTACCAACATTTGTGTACCTGCTTTTCAAATGCTATGCTCCAGTACCAAGACCTAATTTTCCGTAAACCATATTATCTTAGTTACGTTTAGAAAAAATAGATTATGGCTAACAAATAACAAGTACTAGTAAAATATCCATTTCTCTCTTTACAAAAGACCTTACCAGTTCTTCTCTTTCAGTACAAATACCCTCACTTTGTTTACAAAATATCCTAAAATATGTTTATACACATATTTAGCAAAATAGTGAAATAGCAAGCCTATATAAATAATACATAAGTAAAAAAGTAATACAAACAAATAGTACTTGCTAAATAGATATGAGATGAAACTAATGAACTCTCCTGAACTCAGTATAACAAGAATCAAGCATCCATCTCTTTTGCTTATGTGAAAAAGTAATGCAAACAAATAATACTTGCTAAATAGATATGAGATGAAACTAATAAACTCCTGAGGTGATTTGATTTGTATGACAAGAATCAAGCATCCATCTCTTCTGCTAAAGAAAAAAAAATGACATAAGTGTTTTATTTCAAAGATAATCAAATGCCAAATAAAATAAAAACCCAAAATAGAAGAAGAATAGTCAAAATAAATGGTCTATTTGTTGTTTATTTATAGGAAATAGCTCTATAACCTGTGCGAGGCACAAATATGTTTTACACTATTGCATAATTTTTTTTATACCGTTGCACTCGTTTATTAATAAATTTGTGCGAAACACATATTGACCATGAAGCTACAGAATTTTCATTTGACAGAATAATTTATGTTGACTATGTTTTCTGAAAGACGTTAGGATTCATGGTAACAGTATAAACTATAAGTATGACATATAAGTTCTATTTATGTGGTAGTAGTTTGGCATCATACAAATATATTTAAATGTTTGTGGAAAACATTTGACAATATCTTTTGAAGCTTGTTCCCTTCCGAGAAAATTAGAAATATACTCCAATTCGAACATTTTTAAATAGTTCATGATGTTACGTTTTAGTGTTAAGACATTAAAAGAAATGGCTGATTGCCTTGAGCAAGGATCATTGAGCAGGGCAACATGGAGTAGAAACATGAATAACCAGTCCACCAGGCAAGAGTGGTGGTAGTTTAATCTTCTATTTCTTCTCGTCTACAAGTTTTTTGATTCTGGATGAATATGCTGATTATAATTTCGACTTATACGACGAGCCTGATCATCAGATAACATGCAGTAGCTGTTGCAATGTCGAATGCCAGTACTGCTGCAACTGCAATTTGGAAGATCATATCTAATATATTGTCTTCTTTTGAAAGTACTAAAAATATTTATCATGATATTTTCTATCTATGTCTGAACTCTATGATGAACATCAAAATTAAATAATTTCCATGGTAGTATTTAGTTATAGACAAGCTTAATCCTTTTTGCAGCTCATTCACGTATGTTTCCTTTCCAAGCATTTTAAACATGTTTTCTTGTATATGTAAATGAACGAATGGCAAGCATTATTGTTCAACAATATTTGGGGAACCTTTTTGAAATAGTTAATGACGGGTTATCCCATAATGAAAGTTTTTAGAAAATGTATATATTGTGTAAACACTCGAAGTACACGATAATTCTTTTCTCTTTTTTTTTCTTTTTTTGAAATGCATCCTGGAACAAATGCATAAGTTCAACTCTAGTTCTTCTGGTGATGCCAGTGGCCCAGTCCTAATGGATAGGTGAAGAATTTTTATGTGCAAAGTTGCATTTGGTGCTTCTTACTAGATCAGAGCGAGCTTTACGGACAAGTTCTGATGGCATGCGTTTTAAGGATGGTTTGTATAATTGTTTGTGATTGTGACATCTGATGATATTTACCTCTAATATCAAACTGAGACAACGTCTTTTGCAGTTCAACAGGAGTTCATATTAACAAGGGTCTTCTTGCACTTGGCAACGTTATCAGCACCCTTGGTGATGAAAATAAACGAAAAGGTCTTCATCTTCCATACCATGACAGTAAACTTACCCGGCTTTTGCAGGTATTCTTCAATTTCTATATTTCAGTGTAATATAAGTAATCCCCAAGATTATTTATGCATCCATAGATATTGCACTAGATTATCCAGTAGACACAAAAACTTGTTCACTTCCCATCAAATCTTGTCAGGTAGAATTTGACAGTGAATGATCAAATCTTACGAGTTGAAAGCCTTTCCTGTATTTATAATTTGATTTTATGTTTTAACCTTGCCTCTAAAATTTGATTCATACTCGGTGGTACAAGAACTGTCATGATAGGTAATTCTTGTTTGATTGTCTCTATCCAATCTTTTTACTTTTATTTATTATTTTTGTTGCTTATGCTAGGCTTATGCTAGTGTACTAACGTTATTACTGTCAAGCAGTGTTGATTAATATGTTTTAGTGGTTACGTTAGGAACTCTGCAACTTTGCACCACACAGATGATTATTATCTTCCTTCAAAAAGACTAGTCAATAGTTTAATAGTCTAACACCACATATATACCACATTTTCTAGTTGAGACTCCTGTTTTCATGATGCTTTTTTGGTTATCCCTCGTCTTCCACTTGAAATTGCTTAAAGCTGAATAATACCTTAATTTGCTCTGTTGTATTACTTGCCTACCAGCCTGTGTTAGCCCGGCTGATATCAATGCAGAAGAAACTCTAAACGTTAAGTATGCAAATTGCGCTCACAACATCCAAAACAACCATGTTGTAAGTTCTGTAGTTTGTAGTGTTTCTCACATATTCTACCACTTTCGGCAATGAAATGGTTCTATGTAAGCAACCGGTTTGTCCAATTTGCCAATCATGTTAACAGACCTCCACTCTAATGAGATGTTGAAGATGCGCCAACAACTAGAGTGCTTGCAGGCAGAACTTTGTGCTCGTGGGGGAGGAGCATCATCTAATGAAATGCAGATACCGACATTCTTTTCTCAGTCTCTCACTTTACATACTAAAGAAAACAAGTAATGCCTAGTATCTATTTATCTTTATCACACTCCTTTCTTCGGGACATCCTCAAACAGTGATCTCAGTTCCAGACACATGAATGTAGTAATATGCTCATTTCAGTAAAAAAAAAATAATAAATAAAAAATAAAAAAAATTATCAGCATAACTCATGAGTGATTTGACGTTTGTTACTACAGGAACACTAATTTAAGACTATTATATCTTTCAATTTACTTGTAATTTATTTATTGCTGATAGATTGTATAACGAGAACCTTTGTCGCGAACTTTATGGATACCGAGTGTTGTTTAAGGCGCTAATTCTAAAAAAGCGCAAGACCTGATTTTGAAGCGCGACTCGCGAAGCGCCATTAATCGCGCGTTTTTTGACCGAAAAAATTTATTCACAAATTTAACAAGAAAATAATACTTGACATATCCTAAACACTCAAAAATTATAGGACACGTATATAAGATGATAAATATGTCAATAATGTAATATTAAACAATATAATTCAATAATTCAGGGCTTCATAGTCTTTTACTTCAATCTCCGGCCCCTTAAATTCTTGCTCTTTCTCCTCATCATCTTTATTTATAAGACTTGAAGAAGATGCTCCATAAGTTGCATTTGTGTGAAACACTAAAGAGGGGGTTTTTTTTTTTACCTTTCTTTTTAAGTGTCATTTTTATCTTTTGCTAAACTGAACGCTTTTTCCGCTTCTTAGCGCTTTTTCCGCTTAATCGCGCTTTTTGGACGATTTCAGAATCGCGCTAAATCGCACAATTCTGAATTGCATACCTTGCGCCTAAGTGCGAAGCGCCATTAATCGCGCCTTTAACAACACTTATCGCAGCAGATACTCTGGTCTGGAGCAATGTGGAACGGGTGCTAAGGTAAACATCATAGACTGTTATTTGTTGTCAATTATGTTCTTAAGATAAAATTATAAAAGTATTGAACTTAGTGACTGAATATATCTATTTTGATCTTAGAGGTTAGTGAAATAGTTTCTACCAAAACTGAAGGGCTTAAAAGGAAAGCCATGTGTTATGTGGCAAACGACACGTATAAGCAAGCAAGTACTCTTATCTATCTATCTATCTATCTATCTATTTCCAAACTAACTTGCATAAATAATATATTTCATTCATCTCTAGGGACTTGCTGAACTTCTATTTTTCTATCACTAGTTTTGTTTTACTTTTCTGATGAACCTATATATATTTGATTGTTTGAAATGGATCCCGAGTCCCGTTTTTGCAACTTCAGGCATTTGATTCTCTCCCACAGCTTCTTCGACATTTTAAGAAATTGATTAATGGTTGCAAACAAACATATAGAGATTTAGAGAAACATCAGATAAATAAAATAGAAATTCTCGGTTTTTTCGGTTTTTATATGAGTACAACAAGAAAGCTGGGGCGCTTATTATTGTCCATTCATATGCTTCTTTCTATAGGTGGTATCTAGAGACCATTTCGAGTAGAAGAATTCTATAGCAATACACACCTCCCTCCGTAGATATCTCCCGACACATTCCATACAATGCACAACTAAAGGGTTAAAAGATTTGCAAAATAGTTTTTACGTTTAAAAATATCCTTTAAGCAAGATCATCAAGTAAGATATAGTTCTCGTGTAACTAAATACTACAGACCAGTACAAAACATTAATGAAAATATTACTATCATAACTCACCTGGAGGAACATTCCAACTGTTCCTTGTATGCCAGTTGAACTCAATTGTGTTTGATGCAGAACTTCGCGGAACTAAAATCACCAATACGAGCAACTAGAACTCATCAGATCTCACTTCAGCGTAAACCTATTGCACCATCTCTTTCTCGGTTAAATGGCCTGATCTACTGATCTTTGCAAAGCATGTAAATAGCGGCAATACGTACCTCATGTAAGCCTGTTCTTAAAGAAAGAGAGGAGCTCACGAATTTTTTCAAAGCTGAACAATCTGAAGAACTCTGGGGTTAGCTTACAGGAGGAGGTATCCAAGTGGAGTCAAAGCAATGATGAAAGAGCTCTAAGATCACTAGCAGCTGACTTGGATGCAGCCAAAAATCTGCTCTGGAGTAGTCTTTCCAAACAAAACAAATCTGCCAATCACCTCCATATATTAGCAACCTTTCCTCTAGTATCAAGTTTGTACATTACATACATTATGCAACACTCTAGTTCTTACCTACATTATATGTGGTCCTCGCTAAATGAATAATACTTCTAGTAAACAATGAAAACATAAAAACAATTAAATAACACAAACATATTAGCGGAACATCTACAAAGAAACAACATAAGCTACAAATATATAAACAAAAAATTAACATTTCTTAATGAAAAAAAATACAAAATCACAATGAATAAAATGAAGTAATTCTACTATCACACAAGTTCCAGACCAAGCGAGAAAACAACACTAACCTAGTTCTGCGGCGGATCATTCTGCAAAAACTCATCTACTATTGAAGGAAACTCAAACCCTTCAACCCCATCAGAAACCAAAGCAGCTTTACCCAAAAGCAAATGTCCCAATATAAAAGGCTCATTTTTCTCACCACAATCCATATACTCCCTCCGTCTCTTAAAACGTTTCCTGTTTACTAAATCGGGACTATCAAAATACTCTTCTTCTTTCTATTTTAAGCCATAAAAAATAATATCCAATACCCACTACTCCACCCACTACTACTTAAAAATAATATTCAATACCCACTACTCCACCCACTAATCATTACAAATAATATTCAACACCCACTATTCCACCCACTACTCCAAAAAAACAATATTCAATACCTACTATTCCACCCACTACTCCTTAAAAATAATATTCAATACCCACTACTTCACCCACTACCCAAAAAAAACAATATTCAATACCCACTACTCCTTAAAAACAATATTCAATATCTACTACTTCTTACAAATAATATTCAATACCCACTTTTTCTTAAAACCCGTATTTTTAGTCAAACGGGAAATGTTTATCGAGACGGAGGGAGTAATACTTAATCCACCCCTCCAATCTCTCAACTTCTTTCTTACATTTTGGTCCTTTCACTTTAACAACATTACCATAAAACCCATCATCACAAACACTATTCAAATCCAATCCAACACTTTCTTGATCACCATTATCCAAACCCAAAAGCTGCATCAAATTTTCAATATCATCAACCCCACCAATCTCAAAAAGATTAAATCTTTCTGGGTTTTCTTTAAAAATTGATTCTTGAAGAGAGTCTTTTTGGGTTTCTGGGAAATCAAGAGATTTGGTCAAAAATTCTTGAGGGTCTTCACTTTCTTGAAGAGTTGAAGCATTTGAAGTGGGTTGATCAAGATTAATATATAAAGGAGAGCTAAGTGAATGAGAATTGGTTTGTGAAGTGAGATTAATAGATGGTGGTGTTGAAGTATTATTTTCAAGTTTTAATCTTTTTTCAACTTGTTTGATTGAAGAGAAGAAGTGGGCATGGGGGTTAGGTGATAATGATCGCATATTGTATCTTTGATGATCTTGGGTTGAACTGGAATTTGGGCAAAAGGGTGCCTGATTTTATTTTTAGCAGTTGTCTTTGACTCGAGTTCGACCCAATTTAAGGAATACAGTACTTAACCAATGGTCCTAATTGAAGTATGAAAATTAATTGAAATATTAATCAAATACATAAAAATAATACTCCAAATTTTTTTCAAATTTGGAGTATAATACTATTTAATTGAAATATTAATCAAGTTTGGAGTATAACACTACTAGCTTATAACCCGTGCGATGCACGGATTTTTGTTGATATGTAATAAATTTTATTTTATATCATAATTATATTTTTATATAATCATTATTTAAAATTTTTAATTTTTATTTTAATATTAATAATTTAATATAAAATTAGTTAATGATATGCATGATTTAAAACTTATATTATAAAATTTTAAAATAAATATGTCGTTGATAAAATTTGAAACTTGAAATTTTAGTAAATTAATTTAATCACATAATATATTTAATAATTAGATCTAATGATTCTGATTTTTTTACTAAAAATTTAATGGGCATTATTCGTAATAGAAATTTCTATTATATTTTGTTACTGATTATATGATGTGATATTTTTGAGTATATATTAATTATTGCTAGATATGAATTGATTGAAAAATATGATATGATTGAGGTTTTTAGGTGTTTATAAAAGCTAATATCTTCAACTAAAAATAAATGTGAAAATGACAATCGACTAATTACCTTTAATTATATTATGTTATTATTTATTTTGGGTTAATTATTGCTAGATATGAATTGATTGGAAAATATGATATGATTGAGGTTTTTAGGTGTTTATAAAAGGTAATATCTTCAACTAAAAGTAAATGTAAAAAAAGCAATGGACTAATTACCTTTAATTGTATTATGTTATTATTTATTTTTGGTGTTTTAATAGTATAAATATCATACTATTTTTCTTTATAATGAAGGGTAAATAAGTAAATTCACGAAATACCAAAAAATATATATCAAAAAATAGGTATCAAAATTTTTAATGTTTCGACAATTATATAATTATTAATTAATTTTAATTTAATATAATTTTAATATACTAATGTTTCCTTATTATAAACAACATATGCAGATTTTTAATATATTTTATTAACAATTGAAAAATATGGTGTGATATTTTCGGGTATATATTAATGATTGTAAAATTAGTTTTAAATTAAAAAGGTAACGTGTTTTAGTTCAAACGAAAATATTAATGAAGATTAGTTTTAAATTAAAAAGGTAACGTGTTTTAATTCGAAAGGAAATATTAATGATTGTAAGATACATTGATGTTTTTAGGTGTTTATAAAAGGTAATATCTTCAATTAAAAGTAAATAGGAAAAAAGGCAAGCGACTAATTACCATTAATTGTATTAAGTTATTATTTATTATAGGTGTTTTAAAAGTCTAAATATCATATATTTATTTTCTTTTTAAAAAGGGTAAATAAGTAAATTTACGAAGTACCAAAAAACAGGTACCTTTAATGTTTCATTGATGTTTTTAGGTGTTTATAAAAGGTAATATTTTCAATTAAAAGTAAATGGGAAAAAAGGCAAGCGACTAATTACCATTAATTGTATTATGTTATTATTTATTATAGGTGTTTTAAAAGTATAAATATCATATATTTATTTTCTTTTTTAAAAAGGGTAAATAAGTAAATTCATGAAGTACCAAAAAATAGGTACCAAAACTTTTAATGTTTCGGAATTTATATAATAGTATAGATTTAGAATTTTTTTTTTTCAAAAATATAAATATTGGGAAAAAAAATTCAAACATATAGTGCAACCTCATGCACCCAAATGGCTAAATGTAACTTCTGCCAATTTTTTGCAACATGTTAAACATATAGTGCAACCTCGTATGCACCCAAATGGCTAAATGGTTAAAGGATGGGATCGAGTTTACTCAAAAAAAAAAAAAAAGATGGGATCGAATTCAAATTGAATTCAAATCCGATCCTCGTTTCCAGCCCGATCCTCATCGAAGACTATTTTATATTCCCAACTTCTAAACAAGTAAAGCAGGAAATTGTGATATTTTATTTGAAGTAAAAAATTAATATTAAATATTTTTAAACACTAATTATTAAGGTTTGTAATAGTTTTTGGGTGTTTGCCCTTTCTACACACTTTTTATTATATCTTGTCCAAAATGCCCAGATTCACGAAAAGCCGCCCAAAATACCCACTGGATACGCCTATGGCTGAGGAGTATCCTCGAATACGCCTATGTCAGAGGAGTAATTGGGGGGATACGCACTACGCCATATATGGCCTTCGGCAACACTGCAAAAATGTTGGCAAAGGCCCAAAAACTGTTAGCGTAGCCAAAAAAATCTCTACGGCAACACTTTTCGGGTGTTAGCTTTTTCGATGTTGGCGTAGGGGTTAACTGCAACACTTTTAACCCGACAGCAACATGATAAAATGTGTTGGCGTAGGATACAAATTTGGTGTAAATGGCCACTGACACGTGGCAGGACCCCACTGACACGTGGCAGGACCCACTGACACGTGGCCGGACCCCACTGACACGCGGCCGGACCCACTGACACGCGACCGGACCCACTGACACGTGGCTGGACCCAATAACAAGTGGGGCCCACTGGCATGTGGCAACACTTTTTCATACTATTGCAACACCTTTGCATAGCTATTTCAACACTTTATTAGTCTATTACAACATTTATCATACAATACTGCAACATTCTATTAAAACGACAACACCTTTTTAATGCAAAATAAAAAAGTGCATTTTATACATAAGTTTTTGCAGTACAGTGTTATACAACCTCCTGTTTTCAGTTCAACCCCAACATACCAACATAATTCAGTACATATGATCAACATCACAAAATACCATAACTAGCTAGTACCTAAATATCATAAACATCAAATACCATCTAAGATCATAACTTGGATATCTAACTAAGAGCTAGTATCATACTAATATTAAAACTTAGATATCTAACTAAAAGCTAATGCGTCCGGTGATTGGCCGGCCATCTTTTTCTTTTCCACTGAATTTCGATGTGATCCCCTGCTTTTATTCTTGGCAGCTTGGAGAGCACCAGTTTCTTTTGCAGCCTGTATTCAAAACCAGAAAAAAAAACATGGAACTGAGTATCTTATAACAAAAAACTTACGTGAAACATGGACATACTTTAGAATTGTTACCAGTACCCTAACAAGGACCTGGTCATAAAAATTTACGTGAAAAATGCTGCAATACCAGACCCCAAAAGTATATATTTCCACATTTCTTCATGTAAAAGTATAACCCAATTCTCCTCGGTGTTTATATTCTATTAACAGTTATAATCTGATGAGGATTTCATGATCAGATGCAATTATTTCCAACATATTACTACAAATAATCATACTTAATCTAACTTATATAACTATATAACCTTACAATTTAGTAAACAACAATCTACAAATTCTACTTAACGGACTCCCCGAATAATAATTTTTGTACAATACTAGCAAGCTACCAAGTACAAACCAAAAAATAACAGGAAGTTTCCGCAATTTAACAACAAGAATACAATTAAAAAGTTTATCCATACCTTTGGTTCCCCAACTGAGGATAAATGCTCCTCAACCTCAGTGGTGTCCATTACACTGTCATAATATTGCTAAACAATGCAACAATTATCTGTCAGAATTTGCATTGCAGGTCCTGCAAATACAGGTCCTCGATAAATAAGATATTTAGTAATCTAGCTGATAATTTTAATCAAACAGAGATGATTTTGATAAAATTAAAACATGGCAGTGTGTGCACATCCACAAACAGAGTATCAAGCTAGGCGCAGGTCAGGGCCACCTGATACACCATCACCTTGGTAAAAGTTAGTATAAAACCGGTGATTATACAGTCCATTTCCATATGAAACAAGATCCACTTCGTATGCTCTTCCATCTTCCTTCATTGCTGCGTACCTCGGATCTACTAGGCATATCGCGTCCTTTATACATCATCACAATACGAACCAAAGTAAATCAAGTTAGCAAAGATTTACTAGTATCTCCAAGCAATGACGGAAGTAGATTATGTTTCCACAATTCCAGCTTCGACATCCTCATCAACCGGAGCCTCATTCATTTTTTAAGCATTGATCCCGCGTTTTTCAACATCTGCAACAGCACCATCATTAGTTAGTTCGACTATCAACCAGCAGCTGCAGTTTCATCAGCAGACAGCTCATTAACTTAAAATCAAGAAAAATGGTGTGTCGCAGACATACTATCAAGTACATTCATCAGGGACTGGAACATGAAATTAAGATGGTAGAGAGTTACTGGGACATTATTAGTTGTTGGGAAAGGCATTGTGCAGAAAGCAGTGAGTGATCTTGTACACACTGGACTTTGGAACGAACATAGACAATCGTATCAATGTTATCTTGGTAATAGAAATTTATAGAAATAAAGATTAAAGACACATTTACTTTTTTGAAGAATGAAAAATATACTAAAGAATTCAAGTTTAATTAGTCTCAAGTTGATTTCTGATGTACAGTCACCTGTGCCATATGTCAAAATTACATTAAATTTATACTATGATTCACCACTGAGAAGGTATCACATCCAAGAAATAAAAAACAACGAAAGTAACAAGAATTATAAAGAGAATGTAAAACAAATAACAATACCAACAGCTTGGGCTTGCTCACTGATCAAATGGGCCCTCCTGGCATACAGCTGATGATCCATCACATGATCATCTAATAACAAAATTTAGATGGCGCAAGTCAAAAACCATAACATCTCTACAGGTTACAAGAGTTCAGTGCAAACAATAGAAAAAAATAACTTATGAAACCTTGGCTCAACTACTTCAAAATAGGAGCTATTTGTTTAAATTTTAACCATAAATTATACAATAATTTAATACTCAAAAGCTTGGGTACTACGAAAATTAGAAATTTAAATCAGCAAGTAATGTAAGAAGCTATCGTTCACTTACCAACACATATATCAATGAATGACATCGTAACTTCAGTGAAAACACCACTGGAATAAAAAAAATCAAGAATCGAAAAGGAGCATATAAAGCAATATATACACGGGTTTACACACATGTAAAAATCCAACGTTAATTAGAGATTTGTACCTAAACAGAAACCCGAGTTAACTGAAAGCCCCAATTGAAAAAGCCCTAATTTCAACTGCAAAATGAAAAGGAATGAAACCGTGAGTACAGAAGATGTGTAAAAAGAATGAATTTGTTAAAGAAGATGTTTAAACTAAAATCAGATGTTCAAGAGTTTGAGTGTATGCAGTGGTCGAGAGCAGAGAGAGAGACTAGAGTGAATTTGGGGAAATTAACAATACAAACAAATTATTCAATAATCAAAGTCTCAGACTCACTTATCACATCAAACTCTTAATGAAATAAAACCAATAACTGAGAAAGAAGCCTGGGCTATGGTGGTCATACACATAGCAACCTCCATAGAACAGACATACAAAGCAATAAAACAAC
Source organism: Kitagawia praeruptora (assembly GCA_037693485.1). Classification (NCBI taxonomy): domain Eukaryota; kingdom Viridiplantae; phylum Streptophyta; class Magnoliopsida; order Apiales; family Apiaceae; genus Kitagawia; species Kitagawia praeruptora. The sequence goes on along the minus strand of CM075347.1, from coordinate 90,387,502 downwards.
ACGAACAAGGTTGCGAGCTGAAGAATCGCTGACCTAGTCACCAGATCCAGCCCAATAAGCACTGAAATGAACTCCTCGAGACGATTAGTACCAAAGGGCTTTTCGTATATGATGTACAAAACATCATTACGAACACGAATTTAAGAGAAAAATGTCGAATTGAACAAGAACGCCGAGAGGTGATTTCTAAGGTTTGGAGTTTGAGAAATCTGGAACTACAAGTCGAAAACTGAGGTATGAATTCGATGTATTTTGGTGAGAGGAAAACGGGTATGGTGTTCATTTTTGTGAACGATGAAGTGTGTGACCGGAAAAGCGAAATCACCGATTAGGGTTAGCGAGAGAGAAAAGAGGCGAGAGAGAGAGAACTGTCTTCGGATAACATAGATGAAGTCTGTATCCCTAATTGTAATATGTTTTGACCCTTTTCTTTGACTTAGACAATAATTGTCAAAAATTTAGGCGGTAGAAATTGCCGCTCATCAAATTTCATTGTGTGATGTCTTTTTCTTTCTTTTTTTTTTACGCAAGTTTTGTATTTATTTTATTTTTGAAATTTTTTTTACAAAATATTTCAATTTCAAATTATTCAAAAAAAACATCATTTTCATTCCTATTTAATTTAAAGCTTTTTGATAAATATATGGAAAAAAATAATTTTTTGCAATTTTACTTTTGTTTAGAAAAGCTATTTGTAAATTTACTATCTTAATTGCAAAGATACAATTTTTATTACAAAATTAATAATTTTTAATAAATTTTCCATAATTTAATGATTTTGATATAATTAATTCATTTCACAATTTTTTACTATATAATTTCACAATTAAATTTATCAATTTTAAAATTATTGAAAAATACATTATTATATAATTTCTTTAATTTCTATTATTTTATGTAAAATGTTATTTATTGTGTGTGTGAATTATTTTTAATTTTAAAAAAAAAATAAAAAATTAGTCATGCGGGACCCACTACCACATCAGCTGCCACGTCAACAAGGGGTGGGACCCACTGCCATGTCAGCAGGCCACGTCAGCAGGGTGGGTCCCACCTGCCACGTTAGCAGGTAGGCCCCACTGCCACGTCAGCAAAGTCTAGTCAATGTATGGGGTCTACTGCCACGTCGGCGCTCAGTCAGCATTATAGTACAAAATAAAAAGGAAAAATAAATACATTATTGTGTAAAAATATCTACGCCAACACTTTTCATGTCTACGCTAACACAAAACTTGGTGTTGCAGTAGGTAAGGATGAAAATAGCTACGCCAACACTTTTTTAAACGGCAACACCTTGTAAAAGTGTTGTAGAAACCCATATATGGCGTAGTGACGCCTAATGTAGAAGAGTAAAGACTCAGTCACGCCTACGCCAAAGCAGTATCTCCATGGGATACACATTTTGATCCGGCACATCAGGTGTTGCGCATCAGCGACATGCGTGATGACGTCAGCTGACGTCATCTGTCACTTTCCTCAGTTTTTACGCGAGCTCTCCCCTATGGCGATTTTGGCGATTTTGCCGGAAAAAACGAAAATCCGACCACACTCCTTTCCAGGCACTTTCACATAGCATATGATACACTATTTGAATCGTCTTTCGACGATCTACATGAATTTACCAATTTCAAACCATTTGTTTGCCGGATTTGCAACACCCAGCAGTTTAGTTCATTTTTTTCGATTTGTTCCGACGAGATTTGTTCGTCCTCTATATTCATCCTCTGTTCACGTAATAGACATCAACGAAATCGCCTTTCAATTATCTAAACAAACATATCAGTTTTAAACCATAACTCGTTTGATTTGAAACGCCCAAACGGAATTTGGTGCAAAGAGACGACGGCGAAGAGTTGCTAAAGTAAACCGCGAATACGCCTTTGTGAGTAGCGTATCACATGGGTAATTTGGTCGTTGTTTCCGCGCGTGGGTAATTCAGGCAATGGGTACAAAAAAAGTGGGTATTTTGGGCAATGTTTCATAGTTTTTTTGCGATATATAGCGAAATTAGCAAATACAACTAGATTAGATGTTAATTTACAACGTCTTTTTATAATGTAATAAGAAGTACTTCTCCAATTTCACATGCATTTTGAATTTCATTGAAAATTCGTATATATTAATATATGATTCTTAAGTATATATATATATATATATATATATATATATATATATATATATATATATATATATATATATATATATATATATAGGGTTAGGCTCTATAGAGAACACCCTTAAAAAGAGAACGAGCACATCATTTAACCATTGAATCTATTAGATCTAATGGCCCCGCCAAGGGCACCCAATACCAAAAAATCTTATAATTCTACCCTCTATCCATTCATTAGAAAAAAATATAATTTTTTTTTAAAAAAAATAATAATAATGATGATGATGATGTCACTGTGACGTCATAACAGGTTTTTTGAAAACTTTTTCTGAAATTTTTTTTAGAATTTTTTTATGAATTGATAGAGGGTAGAATTATAAGACTTTTTTGTATTGATTGCCCCTGGCGGGGCCATTAGATCTAATAGATTCAATGGTTAGATGATGTGTTCTCTCGTTCTCTTTTTAAGGGTGTTCTCTCTAGAAACTTGGCATATATATATATATATATATATATATATATATATATATATATATATATATATATTATAGTATGGTAAAATCGAGTCATGGATTGAGAATCAGGTCAGGTGAAGAAATTTGGGCCGGGTATCGGAAATCAGGTTAGGGAGACATAGAATCTTGACCCCGGCCTGCTTCCCAATTTTTTTCCTTGTTTTCGTTCTTCGATCCATACCCAATAAATCTCTAAATCCCTATTTCGTTTGATGTGAGGATCAAATCAGGATTGAACGGGACGGAGGAAAGGCCAATTCCTATACACAATCACATACTTGTGTGATATAATTCATAGGTGAACAAGTATACAATTTTTACATTTTCACAAAAAAATTCTAAAATATAGGTATTTATGATCATTTTTCTAATATTATTTAATTCTTTCATCTCAATTTATTATTTCACGAAAAATATGTATTTTTTTTAATAACTAGACTTTTATGTATTACAAATTTTCGGGTGAGTGAACGATAAAAAATAAGTGATTACCACTGTAATTATATCATCATATTTATGTATTGATCAATTATATTTCAAATATCAAATTAATCGATCAAATCAAAACAATTTAGAATCATGATTTTAGATCATCCTTCATTAATAATTAATATATTAATTATTTATAAAATTGTATATTTAATCTTTATATTAGAATACGGCCACAACCAAAAGTTATTGAGCAACAAATTCTATGTTACATAAGCCAGAAGGCAGAAGCTATATTATAGCAAAAAAAATTACAATTTACAATTCACTAACATGCCCTGCTCATACTCAAAGCTAGTTGCCAACAATCGATATAATTCAGCATTTTCACTTTGCCAGAAAAAGTTAGTGGCCTCGACAAGCTCGAGCATTCTTGTTCACCAGGAGACCGGGACTGCAAGGCAGTCAGCAAAGTTTCCCAATACCCCTTCTCCTGTCACAACTGCTTGTCAAAGAAACCAGACATGGAGAACATAGCTAGTCTTCCAATCTTGAGCTTCTTCACCTTAAGCTCAGCAAATGCCTCACGAAAGCAGTCACATATGTACCCAAAAGAATCAAACTATTGTTGAGGTAAGATAAAGGTGATAGTTAACTGGTCGCCTGATGGTAAATTGGGGTTGCTCAATAAGTGATCTGTGTCATGCACTCTTCTCTTCATAAAGAAACCAGTTCTTTTAGGATGAGCCAGTTTCATCTTACTGCTCAACATTAAAACCACCTAGGACATAAATGGTCTATCTCTTGGATCTTCTTGAACACACAATAGTCCAATATGGATTACTCGAAACACTTGGGCCAGGTTATTCGACTCCAACATCACCTCATCGATTAGTCTTAGAAGCATTCCTTCATTGTAACTCTTCCAAGCCTAAAGGTTTTAGATAATTCTTGATTTGTCAGAAAACCTGAATTTCATTTTCTCATTGTTGCAATTTGTTTTAAAGTTAAAAACGTACGTAGCATAAAAAAATTATAAAATTTTCATGTCTGCTTACTTACATGTCCAAGTAGGTTTAAGCTATGATCAAGATGACTGAACAGTCTGTTTCTCTGTCAACTCACTATTTCTATGAGTAAAACACCAAAGCTATATACATCTGATTTAACAGAGAACTTCCCATCAATAGCACACTCGGGGGACATGTAACCCCTGCAGTAGATCAAAGATAGAAATATTATTGTTAGTCGTGAACAAAATAAAAAAACAAGTTGCAAGCAGTATAACTTCTTACTATGTCCCAACAATTCTTGATGTATTTGCTTCAGTTTGACTTCCTTTGAAACATCTTGCCATGCCAAAGTCTGAAATTTTTGGATTCATTTCATGATCAAGTAAAATATTACTGGATTTGAGATCTCTATGAATGATTCGTAGCTTTGAATCTTGATGAAGATATAGAAGTCCCCTAGCAATGCCATTTATTTTGTTGTATCGTTTCAGTAAGTCCAAAGAGTTTTTTCTCCCTTTGTCTATATATGTGTCATCAAGCAAGTCATTTAAGTTTTTTATATGGAGATATACAAGAAAACAATTTATTTGTTTTTCACCCTGATTGTGTTGACAGTCGGGGGTTTGTCCCGCTGTTATATTGAGTTGTTTGATCCAGTAATATAATTCTATGCTTTTCGTCAAAAAAAATATATTTAAAAATGTTATAGTCCAAGTTGCTAATCATGGATCTCTCTCACAATCAATTCAGTGGCAACCTGCCAAACAATTACTTTGACAATTTTGAAACTTATAGTGAATTTCGATGAACTAGTGGATAATAATATAACAAAGCATGCATCTGTTTTATTAACTGTCAAAGGTATGGAACTAGAAGTGAAGAAAATTCACAAAATCTACACAAGTATTGATTTCTCAAGCAACAAGTTTAGTGGAAAAGTTCCTAATTAACTTAATTAGTAATTTAGTTGTCAAGCAACAAGTTTAGTCCAAATTCCTGAAGTTTATATATATATTTTACATGATTAGTAATACCAATAATAATTAGTAATTTTATACAATAAAATTAACTGTCAAAGTATTGATTTAACCTTAACCATCCATTCACAGTACATCCTAACAATTCATTCCATCCTTTTTCCTTTACAAAATCCAACCCACCTCCATTCATTTTCTTTCAAGCTAAGTGATATATATATATATATATATATATATATATATATATATATATATATATATATATATATATATATTACATGATTAGATTAGTAATACTAATATTTTATAGGGTAAAAATGAGTTTTTACAAATTGTAGATAGACTAAACTTAAAAGACAGACAAAAAAGAGAAATTAATCAAGTAAAATTTTCATACCAAGAAACAAACATATATATATATATATATATATATATATATATATATATATATATATATATATATATAATGAATGATAGGGATAATAGAATGATAGTACCTTTTTTCCCTTGTTATTTATGAGAAAATCTGTGCCTTTGGGAAGGAGGATTTGTGATGTATTAACTTTATCTCCCTTCTTAAGAGCACCTCCAAGAGTTGCAAGACAGCCTCCTTAATAAAATTATTAAAAAATGGGCTCTTAAGTCATTTACATAGTGACTAGGGACAATTACTACCACTACAAACGCTAACTTGCTTACTACTGTTGCATGCAACCCTATACAATTATAGGACTTAGAGGACTGCAATGAAGAACTGCAGTGATACAAAATGCCTCCTACAATCAAGTGAGCGTATATAGGCAAGGAACTCTGTTCATTCTTTAATACAACCCAACCGCACTTACTTACCACAATATGTGCCTTAACTATCTTTATGGTAATAATGATTTAGAACTTATCCCGCCTAGATTTTGAAGTTGAGAGGGATATGAGCTCCCACCAGAATACCCTCGTCATCCTACCCTGACCTCTACTAATCTTACTTCAAAATGCATCCAAATATAGGTATATGATGATGATCTTCTAGAACCCTTCTCTCTTCATAACTTTGAGGAATTTAATCCAACCCACCACTGCATTACCCACTGAATTAGCTTATACCCAACCTGCAATTAATTTAATTCTGGACCTCCCTTCTCTTGCTAGCCTATCCGCCTCCGAATTGAGACTCCTATTGATATGAGCTACCTTCACCTTTGCAAGTTGACGCAAAATCAGCAGTACTGGGTTCGTGTTCTGCACATTCGAAATGTTGTTGATGACAAATTGGACTAGTTGCAACGAGTCTGTGACAATTATGATATTCAAATCCTTCACATCCTTTGTGATGATGTTCTGAAGCATGAATAATAGTGCATATTCCTCTGTTAAATACGGGTTAACGCAATTGCATGGTCCTGAAAAAATAAACCTTGCATGTCCATCTTTTTCCATTACAAACCCACCTATTCCAGCATTAACCATCTCATCATCTAACATCTTCCAGGCTCCATCGATAAATCCTATATATTGATTTGATTCAAACCATTTATTCGTCAATGAGATACGCTCCTCTACTTTACTCCTCTCATACGCTTGAGATGGGCATACATTCCATAAGTTAGTTCAACTGCTTGAAACTTCGTTATAAATAACACTCCACTGCCATGCACTCTTTTTAATCAACAAGATGATTGTTGAATGATCCATTTGCACCCCTGAGAAGACCATTCTATTTCTGGCGAGCCAGATAGACCATAACATCGCACTGAGGCATATTAATTTACCCTTAGAATGATCCCCTTTAGAGAATGATAGCATGGTCTGTTTTAGATTTTGAGGTGCTGTGAAATCCAACCCACCAGTTAAGAAATGAAGACCAACAAAATTTTGTTAATGGGCAATTCCACAAGAGATGATTAATATCTTCTACTTCCTTTTTGCACCATTTGCAATGACTTTCTGTGATAATACCTCTGGAGTTAAGAAACTTTAGAGTTGGAAGACTGCCATGCACTGCATTCCAAAGAAATAACTTAACTTTATTGGGGATTTTAATTTTCCAAATTAAGTCCCATACTGGTTCCTCCTCTATTGATTGGAGCAGTAATTCATAGCCTTTTGCGGAAGTGTACGAATCATTATTAACCCTCCATCTCAGCGAATCTTTCTTCTGCGAGAGTGTAATATTTTGCATAAGATTTCCAAGCCTTTCTATCTCATCCCACTCCCATCCTCGAAGGTTCCTAGACCAGTGCTCATGGTTTCCTTGTTTAATAGAGTTCCAATCACAGACCATGTCTTTGATTGTAATTTTTTGTGCTTGAACAAGTTGTAAAGCCTGGAGAATGTTGTCGACAGTAAATTTGGAGTGGACCAACAATCTAACCAAAAGAGAACATCCTCACCTTTGCCTATTAACCACTTAAAATCCTCTGCTTTGCAGATTTTTAATGCCTCATGTTTCTTGATTTCTCCTATACTCTTCACCATAGGAGAGATTTTATTGTTTCTCCCTTTTGGATTAGAGAAGAAGTTTTCTCCGTATTTCGCTTCCAACACCTTATACCACAACTTACTTTTCTCCACTCTCGCTTTCCACCACCATTTAGCAAGTAGTGAATTATTCTTCCATGCCAAAACTTGCACACCCAAACCTCCCCTTTTCTTTGGTCTACATATGATATCCTATTTTATAGTAGGAAATTTCCTTGACTTCAAATTCTTCGGATCTATTTCACCCCAGAAAAATTGTTTGTTGATTTTTTCTAGCATATCTATGGTCACTTTTGGAGGTTTGAATAATGCTAACCAGTATGCTGGAAGAGACTCAAGAACTGCTTTAATAAGGATTATACTTGACTCTGCATAACCCTTTAGCTCTCAATTCTTCAGCTTTGGCTTCTAGAGCAGCTAACTCTTCTTTTCTCTTTATCTTCAAGGCTTCATTCTTCTTTCTCAACTCTTCCTCATGATCTCTTTTCATCTTGATAAAATGAGCTATCTTAATTTTCCACCTTCTCTCCTTTTCATTCTCAAGGCTGAGTAGCACCATTATTCTTTGTAGATCATGTAACTTGCCCCAGTGTTCACACATGCCTTGCTTGAATCTCTTGAGTCTCCCATCAGTGTATTTGAACTCCAAACAGTCATCAACTATAGCTACATGATAGATTCTCTGAGCTAGTTGATATGCTATCTCATCTTCATCATAGTCTATGTTGAGACAAGGCAAGTCTAGTCCAGGAATGATTGTGAGTGCCTGAGATGTAGATGTCTTCACCTTTCTTGCCCTTCTGGCTGACATCTTCCATTTCAGCTTCTTTCCTTTGTTGCTTGAGAGAAATTTAAGACCTTTGTCTTTGGAACATTGTAGTATACCACTAGCAGTATGCTTTTTGATATACACAAGTGGTTTCTTGATTAGCATCTCCTTTTCTTGAGTTGGCAAAACAGTTGCAGAAGCCATTGATTCAGATTTTGGTAGGTCATTGCTAACAGCATTCACCCTAGACTCAGAGTCTTGTGTTGTGGTGAGATTACTGTTAGTAATGCCTAAGGCTTGCTGTTTTCCACTCTTTCTCTCATACACCTTTCCACCATCTCTGTCATCATCTTTCTTCTTGCTTCTACCATCCCTTTTCTCCTTGTCATCACTACCCTTATTCCTTCCTTGAGATCCACCTTTGCTGCCACTCTTGTCTTGATCATCCTTATCTTTGTCTGACTTTCCCTCTTTAGCAATAGGCTTGATGTCTGACTGAGAGTTGATAAACTTCACCAGAATGTCAAGAGCCTCTATTTCAGATTTAGATTTTCCACTCCTTGAATGTAGAACTCCAGCCAAAAATTTTATTGTAGACATGTTGTTTGATTTGAGGTGTTGGCCAAATCTGAAGGCAACAATGTCTTGATTCTTTTCATATAAAATACAGTGAGGCTGAGGAACTACTTGAGGCAATTAAGATTTCATGCACTTGGTGAGAATCTCTTTGAGCATATTTTTGTCTGATGAGTTATTCCTTTCTATCTTCCTGATAATTGTTCCAAGTTCAGAGCTGGATAGAATTTGCAAAGCTTCAATGTGGATGTGAAAGAGGTTCTTGGCAGTGTGGACTAGGACTTCTCTATCATTGGTAGTGATGATGGCATAAGGATTAGTTTGAACAATTTCTCTTCTCACTACAGTGACTAGAAACACATCTTGTACAAGAAGCTTGATGTAGTCAAAGTAGTGGAAGTTTGCCCTTCTTCTCAGCTCATGTAGGTGCTTCAGAAAGGCTATGTCATGGTATAGTTTAGAATTTGCAGTTTCTTGACATACCCTTTGAGTAAGAACATTTCTGAATTCTGAAGGTTCAGCTTGAAGAGATTGCTTAGCAATGTTAGGAATGTCGAATTCATATTCTGGGGACTTCTCTTCAGTTTCAGATGGAGGGATATATGGAATCTTGGCCTCTTCATCTACAGCTACTTTCTTCGGTTTCTCCTCTTTGGATACTGCCTTTAATTTCTCAGACTGATTTGACTTAGCAGTTCCACCCTCATTTATTGTAATGCCTTTCTCCTTAGGTTTCTCCCCCTTAGATTTTGAGTTCCTTAATGTCCTCTTCTCCCCCTTAGGCTTGTTGTCAGGCACAGAGGCTGTAGAAGTGACCTTTGGGTTGGAAGAATCTTTAGGTAGAGGGAGTCCCATATGCTTCATTATGGCAGAAAGCATCTGTTGTTGGTTGAGAAGAATATCAGCATTGGCAGTGGCTTGAATATCCAACTTTTCATTGAGAGCAGCAACAGTGTCTGTTAACTGAGCATTGGATGTCTTGAGATTGACCACCTCCTTTCCAGAGTATCCACCTTGGTGAATAACTCAGTGGCCTTGAAACCAGAGATAGATTGTTCCTTGAGTCTTTGTACTTCATATTTGGTCATGTCATGCACAGGAACCTCAGTTACCAGCTTATCCCCATATTGATTAGCAAAAAGAGTCCTGGTCATGGCATTAGCTTCAGTTGTCTGATTAGAGAGGTTCTGAACATGAGTTGCTAGATGGCTGACTGTTCCATGAAGCAAAGCCAAACCATTGTCCATCTTGGTGCATGAAGATTTGCATTCCTGAATGGTTTTGAGGACAGGATCTAAAGATGGAAATTTGACAGCAAATTCCCTTTTAATTTCACTTACTTCCTTGGTTGTTGTATCACATACGTGATTGACTTCTGTTTTAACTCCCTTTCCAAGGTAGTGAGCAGCCTTGAGGAAGCCTTTGTAAGAATCATTCATGGCCTCATACACTTCACAAGGTGTCAGAGATTTGGCATTGGATCCTAGTGAAGTGATGTATTCCTCCCTGAGATATTGAAGTGCTTCATCAAGAGTAATTTCATATTTTCCTTGCAACCAGACATCTACATTGCCATCTCTCTCAGCATCATCAACTATCTTTGTCTTCTGCATCTCCACATCATCCCTATGGCATAGTAAAATGGCCTCATAGTCTGGGTTAGGGATGTTGGAGGTGACCAAGTGTTGAGCAATCTTGACAAACTCAGGAATCTGATCCACAACTAAGCTTTGAAGTACTTCAACCGTCAATTGTGTTGGAACAGACCCTGATCCTGAAGCACTGTCATGTTGCACAAGCTTCAGCCATTGTGACAGGAAGTCAGAGCTAGAGCTAGGCAAGCTAGACTCCTCAGTTACAGATGCAACTTCTTTAACCGGATGGATTGACTCTACTACTGGTGTCTCCACAGAAGTGGGATGAGTTACACCAGCAGTTGACACAGGCACAGAGTCTCTAGTGAAAACTAGTGAATCCTCTGTGTTTGTGATGGTGTCATTAGGAGATGCCCCAGCATGCATTCCCTCACCATCTAAATGTGGGTCCTGGGTGGTGAGCAAAGTGTCATGCACTAAGTCACTTAAAATCATTGGCTCATCAAGAGAAAAGAATTCTTGATGATCAATGCCTTGCTCCTCAATTGCTTGAGTTGCAGGCTGCAAAGAAATTTGAGTGGTAGATTCTGGAAGAGAAGTGTCTTTGAGATTAGAGTTTGGCAACTCCCCCTGAGAGATAGAGGGAGTTCAATTGTGATGTGCTCTCCACTCAGTGTAGTACCAGCCTTATCACTCCCATGTGCTGACTCTGTACAGGTAGGTGCATTGGGGAGGATGCTTGATTCTATAGATGCACCCTGTTGAGAGGATACATCTAGTGAACTGTTTGCCCCTGATTTTACAACTTCAGCCATTTGTGTGATTGAAGAGGTGGTTTTAGTTTTCTTCTTCTTTGGCCTGATTAGGGGTGACTCAGGTTCCTCACTTTCTAATTCTACAGCTAATGCTGCTTCAGATAAGATGGTTAAAGGTGCAGACATTACCTCCTTTCTCTTCTTTTTACTAACATCACCCTTTTGAGAGGATGATGCAGTTGGCTCACTGTGTGGTAGAGTGTTTGGTTGAGAGGGTTGGTTAGCAGGCCCTGGGTTAGCATTTTGTTCTACTTGCTTGGGCTGTGCTAACTGTGATTTTGAGTCAAATGTTGGCATGTTGTGGGGGTAAGTCCTAAACAAACTCTCCATATGGGGAGTTATGTTAAGTCTTACATCCACATCATTCCTAGTCTCCAAATTACCAAAAATGAGTTTGGTCATGGATTTAGGATAGCCTATTCTATTTTTATCTATCCCAGACAGTTCAATCAATTGAGCATTTTTAAAATTAAGAACAGATTGAATAAAGCGAGGGAAGAAAATGTCAGTACCTCTCTTGGTTGTGTTCTTACCAAGTCTCCCATACAATTCTTGTAGGATGATTTGACCAACATCTATCTTCTTTCCATAGGCCAGTGCATAGCCAATTTGTTGTGCAGGTGCACTGATTTGATCAAAGCTTGATTTCCTTGCCGTGAAGACTTGAAGAAGAGTTGCAAACACATAGCTCCACTCCTTTCTCAAATTCTTCCTGTTTAATTTTCCAAGATTGATCCCATCTGAGTAGTTGATGAACTCAAAGAATTCTTCTAACTCTGCATTCGTGGCCAGTATGTCATATGACTCTTGTTGTAGGCCCAGTGCTTGATTCATGTCTGCAGTGGTGATAGTGATTTCCTGGTCCTGAATCTTGCAGTAGATTATGTATGAAGTTATTGTGCTTTCCAGGGCTACAACTTCCACAATAGCAGTTCCCCAAAACTATTCCAGAATGTCTAGATACAGTGTTGGGTTGGCAGAGAGTGCATCCTTGATGTATGACTCAGCCATCCACTTTACAAAGCACTTGAAGTTCGCATTGGGTGCTTCACCATCACTGGTTAGGGCGATAAAATTGGTGTTGAACTTCACTGTTGCCATTGATACAGAAAGAAGAGAAGGGAAAGTAAAGGTTGAAGAAGAAATTTGGCTTTTAGCAGTTAGGGTTTTCAGGGGTTTTGGGAGCTTTGATGCTTGAGAAATCGAATGAAATGAATCGAATAGATGTGAAATTGTATAAGTATGAAGTACTTGAATTGTCGATTAGATGTATGTTTTGTATCGACAAGTCAAACATTCGAGAAGTAGAAAACAACTATTCGATAAGTCAAGAAAGGCTTATTCGATAACTCAAGCAGGTTGTAACTCACAGCTGGCAGTTATCTAACTTAGAAATAAATCTAAATTAGGTAAAATATGTTTTATGAGTAATTCTGAATTCTGAATAAAAAATCCAAAATCGGTTAAAATTCAGCGAGAAATCAGCCTTTTCAAATGATTCGAGAAATCGAACATGCTATTCGAGAACTCTATCAATAGAGAACTGAAATACCTTATTCGAGAACTCACTCATGTCTCTGTTCGAGTTCTCTAAAAGGCACTATTCGAGAACTCAAGAGTGTCCTGAATAGGCTTGTTAGAGAAGTCGACCACTAACACTGAAATGAACCATTCGAGAAGTCTGATTTATCGAACTATTCCTTTTACTCATAGAAACTCAATTTTCACTATCTTTTAAAATTTACCAGCCATATTCATTCAAGAATATTCTAGCAAATTAAACAGTGATTTTCTCAAAATTTCATAGAAATTTCAAGTTAACAAGAAAATATGATTTTCCAAATATGCAACAGATTTGAAATATTTATAAATCATATTTCAGCCAACACTTACTCCAAAAATATTGAGAATTTAGATAAAGTAAGTGTTTACTGCTGCAACAATCTAGATGCTGTATTCACCTAGCCAGAATCTGAAGAATTCAGCATTCCAATCTCACTAACCAACCTTGTGAAGGTGGCTTCATCTAATGGCTTAGTGAATATATCAGCTAGTTGTTTATCTGTAGAAACATAATGCAACTCAATGGTTCCATTAGTTGCATGTTCTCTTATGAAATGATATTTGATGTCAATGTGCTTTGTCCTAGAATGATTGACAGGATTGGCAACTATAGAGATTGCACTTGTGTTGTCATACATGATTGGAATTCTTTCCAACACAAGTCCATAATCTCTAAGTTAATTTCTAATCCAAAGCACTTGAGCACAACAACTTCCAGCAGCTATGTATTCAGCCTCAGCTGTAGAAGTTGACACAGATTGTTGTTTCTTGCTATACCAAGCAACTAACCTTTGTCCAAGAAACTGGCAACTACCTGAGGTGCTTTTCCTATCCACTCTGAATCCAGCATAATCAGCATCAGAATAACCAACCAGATTGAACCCTGTGTCCTTCGGATACCATAAACCCAAGTTTGGAGTGCCCTTCAGATATCTAAAGATCCTTTTTATAGCAATCAGATGTGATTCTTTTGGATTTGATTGAAACCTTGCACACAAGCATGTAGCAAACATGATGTCTGGCCTACTTGCAGTGAGGTAGAGTAAAGAACCAACCATGCCTCTGTAGATTGAGATATCTACTTTATTGCCTTTACCATCTTCATCCAATTTAGTGGCAGTGGCCATGGGTGTCTTTGCAGGTGAGCATTCTTCCCAGTCAAACTTCTTCAATAAATCCTTGATGTACTTGGTCTGACTGATAAAGATACCATCCTTCCTTTGATTGACTTGCAACCCAAGAAAGAATGTCAACTCTCCCGTCATACTCATCTCAAATCTGCTCTGCATGAGTTTAGAAAATTTCTCACATAGCTTCTCATTTGTAGAACCAAAAATGATATCATCCACATAGACCTGAACTAGGATAAGATCATCACCATGCTTCTTGTAAAACAGTGTCTTGTCCAGTGTACCTCTAGTGAATTGATTTTCAAGAAGAAATTGTGATAAAGTATCATACCATGCCCTTGGAGCCTGCTTAAGTCCATACAGTCTGTAAACAAATCCTGGAAAGTGTGGATCCTCAAAGCCAGGTGGTTGTTGCACATAAACTTCTTCTTCCAACTCCCCATTCAGAAATGCACTCTTGACATCCATTTGATACACTTTAAAGTTTGAATGAGCAGCATATGCCAAGAATATTCTGATGGCTTCCAATCTAGCAACAGGGGCAAATGTCTCATCATAATCAATGCCTTCCTGTTGAGAGTATCCTTTTGCAACCAACCTTGCTTTGTTTCTTACTATTACACCATCTTCATCCATCTTATTCTTCAGAACCCATTTTGTTCCAACAATGGTTCTATTCTTTGGTGCAGGCACTAGTTCCCATACTTTGTTCCTTTCAAATTGATTCAGCTCCTCTTGCATGGCAACTATCCAATCTGGATCCAACAGTGCATCATCAAGTTTCTTAGGCTCAACTTGAGATAGAAAACAGTCATAGAAGCACTCATTCTCAGTAGCTCTCCTAGTCCTTACTTCTGCATTAGGATCTCCAATAATTTGCTCTGCAGTGTGTGATCTATCCCATTTCCTTGAGTGCTCAGCCTGATTTCTCATTCTTGATGTTGCTTCATCATCCAAATCATGATCATTCATATTTCCTCCCCCTGTGAGATTGCTACTACTCACAGGTGTGCCTTGGATGCTTGTTTCTCCACTGTTGATTGGCACAAATTCTTCTCTTGTGTCATCATTCACTTGAGTCTGTTGAACTTGAGTTTCAACTTTAGTTTCAAACTCTTCATCAGAATCATCTAGATAATCAAACCTTAATGGATCTTTATCTTCATCATTGGCTTCTTCTAGTCCAGGTAGTTTGTTGTCATCAAATGTCACATATGTGCTTTCCATAATTTTCTTTTGACTGATGACATAAACTTTGTATGCAATTCTTTCCATAGAGTAGCCAAGAAAAATTCCTTCAAATGCTTTTGCATCAAACTTTCCAACATATTCAGAATTATCCTTCAATACAAAGCATTTGCTTCCAAAAGTATGAACATACTTTAGAGTGGGCTTCTTTCCAGTCATCAAGTTGTAAGGTGTCTTTCCAGTGTTTTTGTTGATGAGGGTTCTGTTCTGGATATAGCATGCAGTGCTTACAGCCTCAGCCCAAAAACATGTAGGCATCTTTGCAACAAGTAACATTGTTCTAGCAACTTCAATTAGAGTTCTATTCTTCCTCTCAACAACTTCATTTTTGTTGTGGAGTCCTTGGAGCTGAGAATTGCTGAGAAATACCATTCTCTTTACAGAATGCTTCAAGTATGGCATTTCTGAACTCTGTTCAATTATCACTTCTCAGTGCAATCACACTTGCATTGTTGGCCTTTGCTTCCTTGTCAACTTTCTTTATATGCTCAATGATTACTTGTGGAGCCTCATCTTTTGATGCCAGAAATTCCACCCATGTATACCTTGTAAAGTCATCAACCATCACCAAGGCATACTTCTTTCTTCCTAGTGACATAATATTGACAGGCCCAAACAAATCCATATGAATGAGTTATAGGGGCTTGGTTATTGATGTCATTGTCTTTGACTTGTGGCTTGATCTTTTCATCTTTCCTTTTTTTTGACAAGCCTCACACATTCCTTCTTGACAGAATTCAAGTGTGGGCATGCCTCTCACTAACTCTCTTTTGAATAGAGAATTAATGGCTTTGAAGTTCAGGTGTGATAGTTTCTTGTGCCACAGCCAACAATCTTCATTAGATGCTTTTGAGTAAAAGCAACAAATTTTGTCCTTGTTTGCAGAATCCATATTGGCTACAAACAGGCTTCCTTTCCTTACTCCTGATAGAGCAAAATCACCAGTCTTCTTGTGGGTGATCAAACATTCATCTTTGTCAAAATCCACCTTGAATCCTCTATCAGTAAACTGACCAACACTTAGCAGATTATGCTTGAGTCCCTTGACCAGTGCTACATCTTCAATGATGACATTTCCAACTTTTAACTTGCCATATCCCAATGTGTTACCCATGCTGTCATCTCCAAAAGCAACCATTAGGCCAGCCTTTTCCTCATACTGTGATAGCAGGGCCATATCACCAGTCATATGATTTGAGCATCCACTGTCCAAATCCACATGACCTTCTTTTCACTTTCTTTGCCCTGCAAACACAAAGGTATTACTTCTCCTTTGGTACCCAAACAAGTTTGGGTCCATGTGACTTAGAAACAGTTTTATCATAAACAACATGCTTGTCAACTTTCTTGGTGTTAGTCTTCTTGTCACTGTTAGAAGTCTTAGAACCTGAGATTTCAGACTTAGGTGATAGAGGTACCTTACTAGCTTTAGGAGGACTCGAAGACTTTGACCTGGTGTAGTGTGTGTGAGAATTGTGACTGATACAACCATCAATGAATTGCCTTCTCAAATCGAAACAACTAGTCATAACATTAATATTGCATGGCATACAGTCAAATTTATCATAAAATGGTGCATCTCTATGTCTTAGAGGCACAGAACAATCATAGAAAGGTTTAGACACACTACCAGCAGGTTTCTTGCATGCATGAGTTAAATGATTGGTACTGAAACAGTTCTTACAAGTTTTCCTAGGGGCATTAGGCATATAAGCATAGTTGTTATCTTTGTTAATCCCTAACTTGCCATTTCTGTTCTGTTTCTTCTTAGTCACTTTCTTATCTGATTCACTCTTCCCAGCTGAAACAAACTTAACAAACTTCTTGGGTCTTATCCTATCACCTACTGGCTCCTTAGTCTTTGACTTGACACTCTCACTCTTGGAAGATGGTTGTTGTTCATTGGATTGTGCCTCATCCTCATCATTCAACATTTGTTTGATGAGTAAGGCATCCTCATCAATTTCAAATGTTGATTCCTTAAAAATTGGATTTTCAGTCTTTTTCAAAATGTGAGGCACTTCCTCATGAACAACTATATCATCTTTAATGACAGCATAGCCTTTTCTCTGTTTAAGAGTGTCATAATCAAGTCCAATAGCAGCCTTGGGATTAGCTTCAATTTTCTCACTGTAGGATTGCACTAGACCAGATGATTTCTTGAAAGTTTTCAGTTTGAATTCATTTTCAGCTAATTCATCCCTAAGAGCCTTTTCAACCTGACTAGCACACAAAACCTTATTCTACAGATATTCAACTTCTTTCTTAAGGTTTTCTACTTGCATAACATGTGACAGCCCCAAATCCGGGGTCATGAATCCGGGCCGTCACGGACCAACTTCCATTCAAAATCAATATCTCTTGGGTCTTTTTTTTTATAACAATCAATACTTATGCAATTGACCCCGCAATAATACACACACACACACACCAATCATATGCTCAGAGAACAACATCCACCATAATAACAGTTTAGAGTTGAGAGTTAAAAGAGTTATTACAAACCAGGATCATACTTAAGTACATTGTTGAATAACACTTCGACCTGAAGCGTTCCAACAATCAAAGTTTATTACATTCTTACACACTTAATTATACATAAGCTCCCAGAACCCGTCTGCCTCTACGCTACCTCAGGAATCGATGCTAGCGTGCTCTCAGAAGGTCGCCTTCCCCCTACCCTCTTGCGGGGCGTTCTGCGTAGAATCGGCATACCTAGCTGTATATACATAAGTAGCAAGAATGAGCTAAAATAGCTCAGCAAGATAATTTCTATCAACTAACATCAAAGGAAAATAATCATCATGTATATATATTTTAATAAACAATTTTCAGATATTATGGAAGGAAATTTTATTTCCGTTCAAGACATATACTTTCCAATTATCTTTGTACGAAAAGAAATATATAATATCAAAATCTCGTCTCTCTTCCAATATCATATAATATCAGTTCCTCTTCTTAAATAAAATAACAATCAAAATACCATCTCAGTGTACTCTTCCAAAATAATATGAAACATGTACAATCTTTCACGATCATCTTCTCATATCTTTCTTAGGTAACAATTATATAAATTAATATAAAATCAGTTTCTCTTCATCTGTAACAGTAATTCCATCTTCTCATATCATTTTTCTGTTTTCAGTATAGAAATCTGAAAACCATTTTCCAAATCTTTCCTTTAAAGAAAACGTTGGGGATTTCCACTGTTGCCGAATACGTAAGGACGATGATCAGTCGCCCTCCGTACCCGTCCCTTTTACTACCGGTAGACGGAGGTAGGTTCTCCACCATCCCCAGGAGGAAGGTTCACCACTACATCCTCCCTCGACACTCTTGGGCCGGAATAAATATTGGATGCTGGACTGTGCCACTACCACACAGCCTCTTAAGCTTTCTGTTGCAATCCCCCTTTTTCAAATCATTTTTCCATTATCAAATACCATATCACATTTTCCATCTTTCCGTTTCCATTTCCATTCACATTTCCATTCACATTTCCATTCACATTTCCATTCACATTTATCATTACCTTTTAAAAATATTTATGTCATAATACTTTGATTATGACTCAGACATCTCCTCTGTATTCAATGAAATCAATATGCTTTTATATACGTAGAGTATTCCATTTATCTTAAAAGTATTAAATACCATTCAATAATATTTATTAAATCACAATACTTATGAAGAATATAATATTATAAATCATATAACCCTAGATAATAACTGATACCATTCCTTTATATATAACTCTAGATAACAACTGATACCATTCCTTTATATGTAACTCTAGATAACAACTGATACCATTCCTTTATATATAACTCTAGATAACAACTGATACAATTCCTTTATATATAACTCTATGTTAGATATAATTGATGTGATTTAATGTCAGTGTTTAAGTGTTTCAGGTAAGGAGAGTTTAACTTGTTATTGAAAGCAGTTGTAACAGAGTTTGAGTATACGCTGATTGCTGGAAGCGCAAACGCTGACAGAAGAAAGCGTAAACACTGATAGCTGAATACATGGAAGCGCAAACACTGTTAGCGTTGAGAGAACAGAGTTTGCTAAAGTCTGTCTACTGGGAGCGTCTACAAGTCAACAGAGTTTGAAGATTAATTTAATATTAATATGGAAGCGATATCTTTGAAGATTGGATAGCTGTCAAAGAGATCGAGTTGACTTAGAAGACGTGTAGCAATCGTAATTGATATCAATTGTATAGCTTAATTTTAGGAGAATCAATTTACGATTGTATGTAGCTGTATATCTTATAAATACAGTTAGGTTAACCCTAGAAGGGTATCCATCGTGAACGAATATCATTCTTGTAACCTAAGCAGCTCTCTGTGATACTTTACATCACTGAGAGAGGAATTATTAATTCCAAACAGTTTTAAAGAGTTAAAACGTGTGTTCTTGTTACTTATTTATACAGTTCTTGATTATTTATTGTGTAATCGACCTAACAAGTGGTATCAGAGCCAAATCTGTTACTTTATTACAGTTAAAGATCCAAACACAATAGTAATCAATGGCAGAGATACCTCCACCATCTGAGAAAGCCCCTACTACTGTTAGTAGGTATGAAACAATTAGGGTTCCTATCCTGAGGCCATTAGAGTATGCAATTTGGAAGGTGAAGATGACCATGTTTCTGGAGGCTACAGATCCAGAATATCTGGACAGAATTTATGAAGGTCCTCACAAACCTACAAAGTTATCTGCTGCTGCTGCTGGTGAGGAACCAAAAGTAATTCCAAAAGAGAAGAAAGATCTATCTGTTGAAGATCTTTCATCTATTGCAAAGGATGCGAAAGTAAGGCACTTACTTCACAGTGCATTAGACAATGTTATGTCTAATAAAGTGATAAACTGCACAACTGCAAAGGAGATATGGGATGCACTTGAGGTTAGATGTCAAGGAACTCCTGCAATTAAGAAGAACAGAAGGAACATACTCACACAGGAGTATGAGCATTTTGAGGCAAAATCTGATGAAACCATGACAGAAACATTTGACAGATTCTGTAAACTGCTCAATGATTTGTCATTGGTGAACAAAGAGTATGATTTGGAAGATTCAAATCTCAAGTTTCTTCTCTCTCTACCTGAAAAGTGGGATGTGAAAACGACCACTATTAGAGATAATTATGAACTTGGTGAAACAGAGATTGATGAAATTTATGGTCTGCTCAAAACCCATGAATTGGAATTGGAGCAGAGAAACAAAAGATCTAGTAGAAAGTCAAAGTCTGTTGCTCTCAAGGTTGAGGAGAAACCATCAAAGAAGGAGGCATCAAGGAGAAAGGAAAAAGGGAAAGCCTTAGTCATCCATTCAGAGAATGAGTCATCAAACACTGATGTTGACTCAAACACAGATGATTCATCTGATTCTGAAGATGATGAAGAAATGATGCAAATGGCTGCATTGATGGTAAAGACCTTCAAGAAGATGGGATACAAGAACTTCAAGAAGGGAAAGAGATTCTCCAAGGACTACTCAAAGTTTGATAAGAAGAATTTCAGGAAATCTGAGGGAAAGGACTTCAAATCTGGAAAGAAAGATAAGTCTGAAATTCAATGCTACAAGTGTAAGGAGATGGGTCACTATGCTCCTGAGTGCAAGAAGGGTAAAACTGAAAAGGCACTCTACACCAAAGGCAGAGATTGGGCAGATACTTCAGATTCAGATGAGGAAGTCAACTATGCTCTCATGGCTACTACTCAGACTGAAAATGATGATCTCAAGGTACCTCCAACAACCTATGCTTATAACACTGATAATATAACTGAATTAAGAATTTATCTTAAAGCATTGCATATCAGTTATAGGGATCAGACCTTAGAAAATGAGAGGATAAAGTCTGAGTGTTCTCAACTCAAAGAAAGAAATAAAATTATTGAGGAACAGCTAGAGAACATGAATAAAATTCAAAAAGAGAGAGATGATGCAGTGTTTATTGAACAGGAGTTGCTAGGTAAGTATAAGCAACTAGAATCAGAATTGGAGGATAGTAAACACATCATTAAAACTTGGACACACTCTGGTAAAGACACTCAAGAAGTGTTTCAGTCAGATACAGTAGGTCTAGGTTACTCTGTAGGAGATGAACTTAGATTTGAAAATAAGGTAAAAGTAAGACCATATTGTTCATCTGAGGGTAATGTCATGGGAACAGGTGGACCTAAGACTGAAGCACAGAAAAAGGCTGTTAAAGAGTCATATGCTAAAACTTTTGTTAAAGAGGCTAACATTGGCTTAATGACAGATAAACAACTCAAGCATAAGCTTAAAGAGATAAAATCTGTCAACAAACAGAGTATGCCTAAGAAAAACAGAAATGGAAAGGTAGGCATAACCTCAGGAATTAAGCCAATGCTTGCTTCATTAGCTCCCAGGAAAACATGCTTTAATTGTGGTAGCACTAGTCATCTTGCTAGTTTCTGCAGTAAGAATAAGAACATTAATTCTTTGCCCTCTAAAACTGCAGTAAAGAGTGATTTTGTGAGAACTAGACCACAAACTTTGTGTAAACACTGTGGAAGTACATGGCATTCTATTTACACTTGCAGAGATTATCATGCTATTTACTATAATTACTATGAACCCAAGCCAAATTTGAAATGGGTTAAAGTAAACTCTGCAAATGTAAACTCTGAAAAAGTTAGCTTAAACTCTGTTAATGTGAATTCCGCTGCAAAAGCTAACAGAATTAAGAAAGCCAAAGGATCCAAGCAAGTCTGGATCCTTAAAACTAATAATCAGTGATTGTTTGTGATTGCAGGGCACCAGGGTCAGTACCCTAGTCGTGGACAGTGGATGTTCAGGACACATGACAGGAAATAAAGCCCTGCTATCAGAGTATGAGGAGAAAGCTGGCCCAGAAGTTTCCTATGGAGATGGCAACATAGGACATACACTGGGATATGGCAACATTAATCTTGGAAATGTCATCATCACAAATGTAGCTCTGGTTCCAGGACTCAAGCATGATTTGCTATCTGTGAGTCAAATCTGTGACAGAGGATATCATGTAGATTTTCAGTCTGAATATTGCCAAGTGATCAGTAAATCTACAGGGAAAGTTGCTCTAGTTGGAAACAGACACAACAACATCTATGAAATAAAGTTGTCAACAAACACTGATGGCAAAGTAGTATGTCTGTCAACAAGAATGTCCAGTGAAGAGAGTTGGAAGTGGCACAAGAAACTCTCTCATTTGAATCTGAACAACATCAATGAGCTCATAAAGAATGATCTTGCAAGAGGACTACCAAAGTCATTGTTGAATGTAGAAGGCCTGTGTGATTCTTGTCAAAAGGCCAAACAGAGAAAAACCTCTTTCAAGAGCAAATCTGAGTCTTCAATTGTTGATCCTTATCATCTTCTACATGTTGATCTTTTTGGACCAGTAAATGTCATGTCACTTGGAAAGAAGAAATATGCATTGGTCATTGTTGATGAATATACCAGATTCACATGGGTATATTTTCTTGTAAAGAAGGATGAAACAGCTTTAACACTGACAGATCATATAATCCAACTGGATAAAGGGTCAGAGCATCAAGTGAAGATAATCAGAAGTGACAATGGAACTGAGTTCAGGAATTCATCTATGGAAGAATTCTGCAAGAGTAAAGGGATCAAACAAGAGTTTTCTGCACCTGGCACTCCACAACAAAATGGTGTAGTGGAGAGAAAGAACAGAACTTTGATAGAAGCTGCCAGAACCATGCTAGATGAAGCAAAATTGCCAACATATTTCTGGGCAGAGGCGGTTCAAACTGCTTGTTTCACTCAAAATGCAACTCTGATCAACAAGCATGGTAAAACACCATATGAAATGGTGAAGAAGAAAAAGCCAAATCTAAAATATTTTCATATTTTTGGATGCAAGTGCTTTGTGTTGAAGACTCATCCTGAACAGTTGACCAAGTTTGACCTAAAGGCAGATGAAGGAATTTTTGTTGGCTATCCACTGTCTACTAAAGCATTCAGAGTTTATAATCTGAGAACAAGAGTGATCATGGAGTCCATTCATGTGTCATTTGATGACAAGAAAATAACTGGACTTGAAGATGTTACTGAGCATGATCAACTGCACTTTGAAAATGAAGATTTATTAAACTCGGATGATACAGATCTGACAAACACTGTTGAGGTCAATTCTGAACCTCTACTGGTAAACACTGAAGAAACTTTTCAATCAGAAACAAGGGAAGAACCAGTTGAGGGGGAGCATGAAGAATCACATCAAAGTGAAAATTCAAACACTGATAGTGACTCAATTGATAACTCTGAATCAAACACTATTGATTCAAACTCTGATCATTCAAATACTGAGCAGTCACATTCAGGGGGAGCATCTGAAAATGAAGAAAGGCACCAAGAAAATCAGGAGAGCATGGATCAAGGGGGAGGATCACATGATGACAGAAGCAATCTGCCTTCTGCAAGAAAATGGACAAAGTCACATACACCTGATTTGATTATTGGTGATCCAGATGCAAGAGTAAGGACAAGAAGTGCAACAACAAATGAATGTCTGTTTCATGCATTCTTGTCACAAACTGAGCCAAAGAAAGTAGAAGAAGCTCTGAAAGATGCTGACTGGATAACAGCAATGCAAGAAGAGCTAAATGAATTTGAGAGAAATGAGGTGTGGACCCTTGTACCAAGGCCAAAGAACAGATCTATTGTTGGTACTAAATGGGTTTTCAGAAATAAAACTGACAGTGAAGGTGTGATCACAAGAAACAAAGCAAGACTGGTAGCTAAAGGCTATTCACAGCAGGAAGGAATAGATTATGATGAAACATTTGCTCCAGTTGCCAGGTTGGAGGCAATAAGGATGTTTCTTGCCTATGCTTCTCACAAGAAATTCAAGGTTTTTCAAATGGATGTGAAAAGTGCTTTTCTGAATGGAAAACTTGAAGAAGAAGTGTTTGTGGAACAACCACCAGGGTTTGTAGATCCAAAATATCCAGACCATGTCTACAGGTTAGACAAGGCACTCTATGGACTTAAACAGGCACCTAGGGCATGGTATGAAACACTTGCTAAATTTCTGCTAGAAAGTGGGTTTCACAGAGGTACTATTGACAAAACTCTGTTTTACTTTCAATCTGGTAATGACCTGCTCTTAGTACAGATATATGTAGATGATATCATTTTTGGATCTACTAATGATAAACTCTGTAAGAAATTTGCCAAGCTCATGCAGTCAAGATATCAAATGAGTATGATGGGAGAGTTAAGCTATTTTCTAGGCTTACAGGTGAAGCAAACAGATGATGGAATTTTCATTAATCAAGCAAAATATACCAGAAATCTACTCAAGAAATTTGGCATGCTTGACTGTTCATCTGCAACAACTCCCATGGCAACTGCAACAAAACTGGACAAAGATACAGGTTCATCAGTGGATATGACAAGCTACAGAGGGATGATTGGTTCTCTACTTTATTTAACAGCTAGTAGACCTGATATCATGTATGCCACCTGTCTGTGTGCAAGATTTCAGGCAGATCCAAGGGAACCACATTTAACAGCTGTGAAGAGGATTTTCAAATATCTCAAGGGCACTGTAACCTTAGGGCTGTGGTACCCAAGAGAATCAGATTTTAAGCTACTTGGTTACTCTGATGCAGATTTTGCTGGTTGTAAGATTGACAGAAAAAGCACAAGTGGAAGTTGTCAATTTCTTGGTGACAGACTAGTGTCTTGGTACAGCAAGAAACAGAAGTCAATATCTACATCTACAGCTGAAGCAGAGTATATTGCTGCTGGTAGTTGCTGTGCACAGATTCTATGGATGAAGAATCAACTGCTGGATTATGGATTAAGGTATTCCAAGATACCTATTTTTTGTGATAATCAAAGTGCTATTGCAATGACAGGTAATCCAGTACAACACTCAATGACCAAGCACATCAGCATAAGGTATCACTTTATCAGAGAGCATGTAGAGGAAGGCAATATTGAGCTTCACTTTGTGCCTACAGATCAACAACTAGCAGATGTTTTCACAAAGCCTCTAAGTGAAGCAACATTTACAAGACTGGTCAATGAACTAGGGATGGTATCTGGTTTTGACTAAACATGTTGGTTAGACTCAAACTCTTTCAAGTAAAATGTGTTGCTCATATCTCTGTGAATTGCTAAAGTGCTATGTGAACCTTATTAGTTAAACTCTGTTAGCATGATTGTTGGTCATACACTGTTAATACGTTTGTTAAACTCTGTGAATTCTGAGTTGATTTTTGTCTGAATGAAAATACCGATGAAGAAAAATGTATAGAGCATGATTTTCAGTGAAAAATCAAGATTCTTTTTGAGTCACTGTAATCTAATCAGAAATTGCACAGTAAGTTAACACAGCATGATACTGTTTCATATTTAGAGCATCTCTTAATTTATTTGATCCTAAACTCTGAATCTATGAATACTGTATGCATTGCCTCTCATGAATAATACTGATATTGATGAACTCTAAACTCTGATTAGTGACACTCTGTTTTCAAGTCATACTTGATTCTTGATGATTCTGTGTTTGTACTTGTGAAAATTTTAAAACTTGAGATGTGTCATTGTTTATTTTGGTGAGAAACAGTTCATGTCTGAACCCTGTGAGATTTTGAGCCGAATAAGTGATTGATACATTTTATATCAATCAGATTTTATTGTTGTGTGATGTTCATCAGTAAGTATGTTGCTCTAGAACTTGCATTAAACCATTTTGGGACTACATGATATATGTGTGCATAAAAATGATAAAGGCATTAGGATTAACCATCTTTCTTCAAACACTGTTCAAAACATCTTTGAACACTGATCATAAACTCTGTTCATAAACATGACCCGTAGTAAACCCTTTTGAGCCTAATTAACTGCTCATTTTCTTGAAAACTGAAGTATTAAGAGCAGTTATATTCTTTTGTTAAATCTGATTCAAGCAGGTGAGTATTCCTTATACTATATCTTACTCAGTATATATATATATATGTTAATAAAAAAAAAAATGTATATATACTGATCATCTTGTACAAAAAAAAAAAATTGTACTAACCATTTGACTGAACATTTTGATCAAATAAATTGTTCAGTTCGAAATTCTCATTCGAAAAACATCTCTTCTCATCTGTTTGATTTCACTCAATTATAACCCTGAACAAAAGTCCTTTTGATTTGTGCATATATGTAATCGAAGTGGTGTAGATTTGGTGGACATTCAAGCTTATGGTAGTATCTGCTTTTACTGATTGAATTTGAGAGTAAACACTTCACCTAAACACTTGAGTGATGTGAGAGTTTTTGAGACAATCCTTGACATGTAACTCACTGAATGATGCTTTGATGTTTATCTCCTGATCTTTTTGTCTTTAATGACTGTGTGCTTACGTGGATAATCATGATCATAAACTGGAACAGGGATATTCAGATTTCTGTAATTAAGGAACTACAGAGTTTAGCATTCATCATTGTTCGCACTTATTCACGCAAGAGAACGTGGTCAACAAGTAATATAGAGTAAATAGGATTCGTTCCCACAGAGACTCAAATTGTTCGTTATGTTCACTTATGCACCAGCTAATGATTTACACTCACTGCTAAGACAATCACAATTTTGGTTTGATTTAACTAATGATTGATTACCAACTAAGCAAATTACGAGAAAATAACTTACTTTAACCTTATAATAAATAAACATGGGATTTCAACTTCAATTACTACTTCATCTAGAATCTTATGCCCTTTAGCCTAGCATGTGACCGAGTTGATTACTGATTAGATGCACTAAACTGATACATACCAACTTTCGTTGTGCATATACCATCCTACTGATCATCCACAATTGATAGAAGTCAAATAGTCACCAAATATGTGTAGTCCCTATATGTCTATAGCAATTGAACACATACCGGTTGAAAATCAAGCACCCATTAAACCACATAGTCGATGCAAGACGGTTAGAATCACATCACAAATTAATACATGTTCTTCACATGCAAAAACCTATGCTAGCATGAATTGTTCTAAACCCTAGATCCACTTTCGCATTCACTAGGATTAAACAAGCAATTACAAGTGTTCGCGACGCACTTATAACGAATAAGCATAAACATACTAGGCAATCAATACATTCAATCACACACCAAGGCATAATTAACACTCAATAACTAGAATCCATAGCAAAATCCATTAAAACCCCATGATAACGAATTAGCCCATAATTGACCTAATTGCCATCATGGGTTCTTTGGAAAACATAATTGTAAAATCAACAAGTAAAAATAAAGAAGAAGAATAAGGTTTAGAATTGAATTCCCACAATAGAAGAATACAAAGGTATCAAGAATAATCCTTGCTTGTCACTAGCTTGGAAGAATTCCTTCTCCTCTTCTCTCTTCTGTATAAAACTAGGTTATAATATGAACGTATGTATATGTCTGTTTACAAGGGTAGGACGTTTATACATAAAAAAACGTTTCCTCCCTCTTGCCTAATAAAAATATTTAATATTCTATTACAATTAGAATTTAATTAAGGTGCTAAAACCTGCCCGGAATATAATTAGAACTCGAAAAGGGCAAAACAGGAATTTCCCAGCCATGCTTCACAAAGTCTGCCTGCGCGAATTAATTCAGTACTTTACTTGCACGTGATTCCTATTCCAGGTTGTAGAAAATCTCTCAAGCTTCGCGTGGGCAGTAAGATCGCTAAAAACGGACTTACAGAACTCCAGATATGGCCAAAACAGTATAAGCTGCGCAGCCTTCCCAGAAAATCCGAATTTTAATCATTTAATTCCCAAAAAATTGTAGAAGCATCCACCTTAATCAACATTCTCGTAAACCTGCACAACTAAGCAAAACACATCAAAACTACAAGAAACTTGAGTCCAAGACAATCAATTTAAGCCGATTTAGAATGTTCCAAGTGGATATAAATCCACTTATCACACCCCCAAACTTAAACCGATGCTTGTCCTCAAGCATTAACAATTACAACTAACTAACTAGTACCACTTCCGTAGGTGATCACGGTTGCATTTGGCATATGCAACAAGCCCTTTAAACCCCTAGGCAGCCCTAGTGGACGAGTAAGGTCTCGTGAGGGCCTATAGCGAATGTACCCACAAAATCCATTTAACCTAATGCAATGCAATGCATGAATGCAACTAATATGAAAAATGCAAGATCCCCTTCAAACTCACCAAAACCAACTAACAAGCAAATATCTCAATGAATGTAACAAATCCAAGCAGAGCTCGACTAAGTCCCCGTTTACTAACAATACATGAACAGAAACGTGCGTGTGTGCAAAGCTCATCAGAAATACCCCCAGAACTAGGTCAAAAATCATACATGCTTTCCGTCAAGACAATCACAGGTTTATAACTAGAATAGACTGTAGACACTCCATAGCCTAGGAACACCTCCACCCTTATCCAAGGTAGACAGAAACTCATGCTTTATTACTATACTACGACACTACATATACAATACGCATGCTTATTTAACCGTGCAATGAATGAGACCCCAAAAGGCTTATACAATAATACCCATGTAGCGAGTGTTGGGTCAGCAGGATCCCAGACTATAAAGCCTTAGGTCACTAGGACTAAGTCCCCTCAGACTTAATTACTCGAGTATTAAAGAGCTCACTCTGGTTAATTATGCATTAACAAACAATACTAGACTCTTTTTTTTTCCTTTTTTTTTCTTTTTTTTTTTCTTTTATATTTTTTTTCTTTTTTTGTTTTTTTTTTCTTAAGGTTTTAATCTGGAATGAGCCTTTCTCATTTCCAACCCTAAACTACTCACATAAATATGAGCTGGCTACTAGCCATTTGACACCTAGCCATTATTGACAAATATTAACAACTAGCATGAAAATTCCTGGTTTCCCCCAAACTTAGACTTTAATGTTCCTACGCTATAAAGGGAATAACGAAAATTCTAAATATAAACAAGTGATTAAATCTCAAAACATCCCACAAGCATGACCCTAACCTAGCCCAAAAGCACCCCAATGAGACTGTGTAATAAATTTTGTTCCCGTAACATGCCAGTCAATTTCATAGAAACTATAAATCAGCCCTCTACTCATCATCATCACACCCAAATCAACATCCCCTTATCAATCAGAATCAGCTCGTCCTAAGGGATCATGAAATATGCATGCCATGAAAATGCAACTAAATGAAAAACTCACATGGTATACGAAAATAAAACAAAATGTCCTAAATGAACAAACTTAGATAATACGAACATAACAATCATGCATGAACTATCACTACTATGCAAACATGATATCCTATATGAACACAAAATACAACAATATATATACAACTACTAATCCCTCAAACCACCCCCAAACTTAACATATTCAATGTCCGCATTGAATGGAAAGTAATACAAGGGAAAGTAGAAAACATACCTACTCGTCCTCCTCTTCGAATGAATCATGCGGGAGACGAAAATTTTACAACACTAGCACCACCTCTCCCATGCTTAGGAGCCATAAGAATCAATACCCAACTCACAAGAAGCTCCACCAATAACCACCTCAAAATATCCCACCAAAAACCACCAAGCAGAATCACACCAAAAATACCCAAGTAACAGAAATAATACAAAAAACCCCAATTTACAAGAGCACAAATTCGTAATAAAATAAAATAGAGAAAAGAAATCCCACTACGAATCAAAGAGGTGAACTTGTACTAATTTTCCCCCAAACTTGAATTTTTAAGAGATGTAGAGGAGAAAGATAATGAATTGGGTGTGTATGTATGGGTATATATATAGGCCATGGAGTGATAGGATGAATATAAGAATTTTAATATGAAAAGGAAAAAATTTGGGTGGAATTTGGAATTTGATATAGGATAGAAAAAATATTTAATGGATGAAAGGAAAAGATTTAGAAAAGAAATAGGAATTGGAATTTTTAGGAGAGATGAGGGGTTTTTGGAATTAAAATAGGAAAAGATTTGGGGAAGAGATGGGGCTATAAAAAGAATTGGGGTGAAAGATTTTATTTAATTAATATACATAACAGACAACTCTCGGCAGAATAGTTAACAAAACTGTGAAAAAAAAAAAATTTTTCAATCAACTCACTCACCACGCGCCAACTGCCGGAGTGGAGGGCAAATTGCTGTTATTCCAGAAACGCATATGCAACTTGCGCCACAGGGCCGCAAGTTGCTTCCCTTCCAGTAACGCAGACGCTAATTGCGTCTTGGGCCCGCAACTTGCCTCCATAGCAGTAACGCAGGCGCTAGCTGCGTTACTGACCTGCAATTTGCCCAAAAATTCATTTTTTTCTGAATTTTTTTTTTTTTTTTTTTTTTATACAACACTCCAATTTTTTTTTCCTTTTTTTTTTTTTTTAAAGAATACACCAAACGCGTGGGTTGCCTCCCACGAAGCGCCCTTCTTTAACGTCTTTAGCTAGACTTGGCCACGATTTTCATCTTGAAAATTTTCTGCACCGCATCTCTATAAGGCCATTTAATGATCTTTTCTGGAGCGACATCCTCAACAACAAGCTTTACCCGTATTCGCTCCTCACAAGATCTCTTAACAACATTCTCCCGCCTACCTGAAAAGTTAGCAGCAATAACAATAGCAAGCAAAGGAGATGAATTACAAGAAGCATACCCCAGGTGAACTAGCAATGTTTTGAGCTCGAGTTCGGGAGCTCCTTCAATTGATGGCTTAAGGCGCACCTGAGAATTCCAGAGATCTTCCACTCCAAGCAACTTATGTGGAATACGTAGCCCCATTAACCAAGGCACTGAAATCCTCAGTTGGCCATGCTTTGCCTTCTCCTTCTCCGTGTCATACTTTTTACTCTGCCCTGCATCAACCAATTTCAAGCTAAAACACTCCTCATCCTCCGCCGGCAAATTCATGGGTAGAGTTTGCTTCTGAAGCCTTTGTGGATATGGAGGAGGAAAATCGATTTGGATGATCTCTGTAGTCTTCTCCGGAGTAGATTTGTCAACAGGAGTGATGCTCTTTTCCTCTTCGGCCTCCAGCTGGTCGAAGTCAGATTGGGACGGAGCGGCATTTAACAACTGAACATGCTCTTCTAATTCATCATCTTCCAGAATGAGACACTCTTCATCCTTCGAAGGAATTAGCATAGCCGCTTGAGCCTTGGAATTTTCTTGATCTTGGGCTGATTCTTCAAAATTTTCAGATTGCAAAGGAAGTGGTTGCGGTTGATTACTCAGAATTGAATTTTCTGGACATTCTGAATTTTCTGATTGGTTTGCCTCCGATCCTGCTTCCTTATCAGCTTCATGTTCTGCTTCTTCCCCATCTCTGCCCTCAGACTCTCCTTCCTGAACTTCGATCATGGTCTCCCCCGTGGCTAAGAAAGGCCAGTCAAGACTGATAGTAAGGTTCTTGTCCTCCTCCTCTACATCTAGGCCTTCTGTGTCACTTGCAATTTGATTCAATGTTTGTAATGCATTTGCAATTTGACCAATCTGATATCCTATTCTTTGGAGAGACAATGCATTGCTTTTAGCCATCATCCTCAATTCTTCTAATTCAGCTTCTTCGGTCGACTGTTGGATAGACCAAATCTGAAATTGTTGCTGCTGAAATTCAGGAGGTTGAAAGTGTTGATGCACTGGGGCATACTGATGCTGAAATTGTTGCCCTTGTTGCTGCTGAATTCCCCCTGGACTGTATGGCTCATCTTCAAACTGCTGATTTTGGAGCGGGTAGAATGGATATTGAGATTGCTCCATACCACTCTGATTGTAGTCCCAGCTGAAATTTGGCCGGTTTCTGTTATACTCACATTGATGAGTGTAATGTCCACCTGCACACAGCTCACAAACAATTACGAATTCCTGCTCCCAATAATCCATCAAATAAAAAAAACGTCCGAGTCAGTGAATTTAACCCAATTGATGACAAGATCATAAACTAAACAAACAATGAACCGAGTCCCCGGCAGCGGCGCCAAAAACTTGTTCGCACTTATTCACGCAAGAGAACGTGGTCAACAAGTAATATAGAGTAAATAGGATTCGTTCCCACAGAGACTCAAATTGTTCGTTATGTTCACTTATGCACCAGCTAATGATTTACACTCACTGCTAAGACAATCACAATTTTGGTTTGATTTAACTAATGATTGATTACCAACTAAGCAAATTACGAGAAAATAACTTACTTTAACCTTATAATAAATAAACATGGGATTTCAACTTCAATTACTACTTCATCTAGAATCTTATGCCCTTTAGCCTAGCATGTGACCGAGTTGATTACTGATTAGATGCACTAAACTGATACATACCAACTTTCGTTGTGCATATACCATCCTACTGATCATCCACAATTGATAGAAGTCAAATAGTCACCAAATATGTGTAGTCCCTATATGTCTATAGCAATTGAACACATACCGGTTGAAAATCAAGCACCCATTAAACCACATAGTCGATGCAAGACGGTTAGAATCACATCACAAATTAATACATGTTCTTCACATGCAAAAACCTATGCTAGCATGAATTGTTCTAAACCCTAGATCCACTTTCGCATTCACTAGGATTAAACAAGCAATTACAAGTGTTCGCGACGCACTTATAACGAATAAGCATAAACATACTAGGCAATCAATACATTCAATCACACACCAAGGCATAATTAACACTCAATAACTAGAATCCATAGCAAAATCCATTAAAACCCCATGATAACGAATTAGCCCATAATTGACCTAATTGCCATCATGGGTTCTTTGGAAAACATAATTGTAAAATCAACAAGTAAAAATAAAGAAGAAGAATAAGGTTTAGAATTGAATTCCCACAATAGAAGAATACAAAGGTATCAAGAATAATCCTTGCTTGTCACTAGCTTGGAAGAATTCCTTCTCCTCTTCTCTCTTCTGTATAAAACTAGGTTATAATATGAACGTATGTATATGTCTGTTTACAAGGGTAGGACGTTTATACATAAAAAAACGTTTCCTCCCTCTTGCCTAATAAAAATATTTAATATTCTATTACAATTAGAATTTAATTAAGGTGCTAAAACCTGCCCGGAATATAATTAGAACTCGAAAAGGGCAAAACAGGAATTTCCCAGCCATGCTTCACAAAGTCTGCCTGCGCGAATTAATTCAGTACTTTACTTGCACGTGATTCCTATTCCAGGTTGTAGAAAATCTCTCAAGCTTCGCGTGGGCAGTAAGATCGCTAAAAACGGACTTACAGAACTCCAGATATGGCCAAAACAGTATAAGCTGCGCAGCCTTCCCAGAAAATCCGAATTTTAATCATTTAATTCCCAAAAAATTGTAGAAGCATCCACCTTAATCAACATTCTCGTAAACCTGCACAACTAAGCAAAACACATCAAAACTACAAGAAACTTGAGTCCAAGACAATCAATTTAAGCCGATTTAGAATGTTCCAAGTGGATATAAATCCACTTATCAATCATATACTCTGTGTTTAATATGAGAGTTTGTGCATTCAGTGTTTATTGTTTTTGATTTATGGATTTTATGAAATATTAGATGCTATAAAAATTGATTTGGTAAACTCTGCTACTCACACACGAAAATCACGACTGTGCGTTTTTGAAAGGGTTTTTGTGATAAAGATTGAAATTTTGATAAACACTGATTGATTGTGCTATGTACTCTAAGGTATATTTTCATTAAGATAATTTGAAAATTTTGGAGTAAATGGAGTAGTTGACAACTGTTAATTAGTGTAATTAGTGGTAACGTGTCTTGATAAACGGAACGACAGCGGTAATAATGGCTTTTACTGCGCCTGTATTAAGTGAACCGTTGCATGTGTGACACCTGTCCCACTCACTCATCATTATGTCTACCTTTTACACTTTTCAAGGGAACAGTTGCGTGTTTTCAAGTAAAAATCGTTTGAGTTTAGTTTTTAACTACAACTCAAATTACTTTTTGCCACAATCATTTTTTTCACACGTATTCACTTTACCAAAACAGAGAACATCTTTGTTTTTCACTTTGGCATTTTCACAAACACCTTCCTTGCAAAACCTTTTCATAGTTGATTCTTACTTCTTTCTTGATTCAATGGCAACTAAATCTTTCACTGTCTTTGGTCTACGTTTTGTACCTAACAACTATGCAGCTTTACTTGAGAATGACCGGGCACCAGAGCCGTTTCATCTTATGCAAAATTTTCTTCGAGATTCTGAAATTGGGCAAGCGCTGGTTGAACCGGCTACTCTATCTGCTTCCCAAGTTGTTAACTTCTGGCAAAATTCAAGATATATAGAAGGAGGAGAGACTGGAACTCCATCTATCATCTTCTCTCATGAAGAACAAGAGTTTGTGATTACTCCACAAACTGTTCGTGATGTCATGGATTTCGACACACATACTTCATATGCTGTTGTCTCTGAGCAAAATCTGAGGGAAATGCTCACAGAGATTGGTTACATGGAATCACTTGCCAAGCTGGGCAGTGTGAGGCGGCCAAACTTGAGAAAAGAGTGGAATTTCTTCTTTGATTGTATTACCAGGACATTCCAGAAGAAGGTCACCAACTGGGATGCTATTCCAATGGACAGTCTACAAATTGGGTATTCTCTACTTTATGGTAGTAATTTTGACTTTGGTAGATATGTTTTAATGAATTTGGGTGATAAGTTGTCAGAGTCTACTACAGTTTACTTTGCTAGATTTTGTCAACTTCTATTCAATGCATGTGTTCCTGGTTTAACTGTTGATGAAGCTGATGAGATTCAACCGTTTCGAGTCACTAAAAGAATATTTACTGATATGTCTAACAAAGATGTTGGAAAAGACTTGCCTCCTTTAGCATTGCCGCTTGCTTTGCAAAATTTTGTCAATCAGCCACAAGACTCTGATAAACATCAACCACAACAACCAGAACCACAGCCTATGCCTGAACCTTTAGCCACTGATCGTACAGAAAACATACCATCTCAACCTACTAAAACACCTGAGCCCACACCAACAACCACTGAACAACCAATATCACCTCCAACACAAACAGAACCTCAAACATAACCTGACCAAATGAGCACTGAACCAACAAACCCTGTCTCTACTACTCATCCACAACCACCACCAAAGCCAAAAAGGAAGAAACATACTGCAATCAACACTGAACGTGCTAAGGCTAAACAGTCAACTCCAAAGGCTGTTTATTCTAGAAGATTCATACAAAGGGCAAATAGACCTTCACCACCATTGGTTGAGGAAAGTTCTAGTGAGAGTTCCAGTGAAGATGCAGAACAGGTTGAAGTGCCTCAAGCAAAGAGGAGGAGGCTTATTATGACTGATTCTGATGATGAGCATGTTGAGGAGGCTCAAGAGAAAATCTCATTTGATATTCCTACTGGTGAGCCAGAGGTTATCATAGAACCTGTAATCCCAGAATCAGAAGTCAAGGTTGCTGAACCAGAAGTTGATAAGGTTCAAGAAAATGAAGCTGTTAGAGATGTTTTGTCTCCAATAGAAGAGTTTGCTGAAACTCCAATTTCTTTTAATCATGAAGCATCTACTCCACCACTCATGGAGATTACACTTTCTATAGATACTGGTGTTGCTGATGGGCCAACTGTTGTTCTTGAAGACACTGTGGTTGCATCACACACTGAGTTGAACTCTGATGCCAATCATGTTTCTGCTCATGGTGAGGAGGTTGATAAGCCAGAAAAGGTTCTTTCTTCAGAGCCCACTCCAGTTGATAAAGGAAAACAGGTTGCTCAAGAACCTATTGCTGCTCAAGAACCTAGTCCTTCTGTTGTCTCTACTAGTGAATCGATGAATGATTCAGTTGAAGCCAATAGTACAGGAGTTGACCAACCACAAAATCAGCCTGATGGTCAGAAAACAGGAGAAAAACCAGATTTTGCTGGGCCTTCTGTTCATGAAATTGATGATGGTTATTTGGCCAAACAAACTGCTGAATGGTATAAGTCAGAGTGTATTTTTCCGCCTGGCGGGGCTGCAATGTTTCTTGAGGTCAATTCAAAGAAGATTAAAAATCCAGAGATTTTCACTTGTTTGCAAGGCACAGTGATTCAAATCAAAACTTTGAATAATAGATTTGATGACACTCAGAAATCTATCGTTGATCTTCGCACAGAAGTTGCCACTCATGAGGAGAAAGCTCAACTAGCTAATGCTAAACTCTTTCAACAGTTTGCTAAAGCTCAATCTAATCTTAATGACAGACTGAGTACAGTTGAAAAGAATCAGACTTTACTGGCTGAGAAAGTTGATTCTATAGCAAATTCTCTTGAGTTAATCACCTCAATACTGATTCAAGATGGTGATGATGTCAAAAAGGGGGAGAGAGTTTCTAAAACCAAGTGTAAGAAAGATCAAACTCTGTCAAAGAAAGATCAAAATGATGATGAAGAAGCCAATGCTGATAAGGGCTTAAGAAATGTGAATCTCAGACAAGGACATGGGAGGTCTTCAAGGTCAAAGTCGAATTTGGTGATAGATTCAAATGCTCAGAGTACTTCAGGATCAAAGCCAAAGGATTTGTTATTCTCTGACAATCCACAAACAGATGAAGAATTGGCTGCAAAACTTTTTCGAGAAGAGAATGCTGAAGCTACACTTGAGGATATTCAAGCTGAAGAAAAGCTGTTGCAGAGAGAACATTTAAAAGCTGTGAAGTCCAAGAAAGTGAAGAAAGTTGTTAAAGTTTCAAAGTCTGCAAAGCCTGTGATGAAAGGAATTGTAATCAAAGAAAAACTATCTGGTATTCAAGAAGAAGAAGAAGAAGATACTGGAAAGCTGGTTAGAAAGTCTTCTCTTGATGCTAAGTTGAAGTTAAAAGGGAAAGTTGATGAAGAGAGCAAGGGCAAGATGATAGTTACAACCTCTGTTGCTACACAAGTTGTACAGTCTCAAAGTAAACTTTTACCTGGTTTTTCAAGGCCAAAGATTCCAGTGGAAGAAGGAGCAGGAGTGACTGGTGGATATCAGCATAATGTTGCCTGTTCAGGAAAGCCACCAGGCAGGAATACTTCTGGCTTAGGTTCAAGAAGAGATTTGAGAGTTGGTAACAGTCCAAGAGATCCCTCTGCACTTGTATCTCTTGGTTCTGGTATAACTCAAGAAAATCTAGACAAGTTGGAGTCAGTTCAGGCAGTTCATCAAAGGAGCTTAGATATTCACTTTCTACTATACTTTATGGCAGATGGGTCAGTGTATAGAGTGAATGAAGAAGCAATCAAGCTAAAATTATTTGAGGAACTTCAGTATGTCTTGCATATCTTCAGAGTTAGAAATCAAAGAACACAGCTTATTGCTAATTCTATAAGGGAGTATATGCTGAAAGCTAAAGTTGCTACAGGAACAAAGTCTGCTGAAAAGTATGTTCCAAAATACAGAGACTGGAATGGAAATCTGATTGAAATGCAGAAGGGAACTACAAGGCTGAAGACTGATCTTGGAATTACAGTTCTGGATTTCAATGTAAAGTCTGAAGAATTAAAGTACATCAGATTGGGTAATGAAATGAGAAGAAACAAGATCTATGATCTCAGAGCTGCTATTTTTCAAACGGATGAGAATGATCCAGATTTAAGAGAGATCAAGCAAGCTATGGAGATTGAGCTTGAAAATGCTGAAAGGAGGTTGTTGATTGATTATCTCAGAACAACTCCAGATCTTGAGGAGGTTAGGTAGACAGAATTTGTAAGTAATTCGAATTTTCTGTAAATTTTGCTAAGTCAAGTTTAAACTCTGATTATATGTTAAACACTGTGTTTTTATTTGTTAGTTTTGACATCATCAATTATTATGAACTTGTACATTTTTCTAATGAACAAGTTGGGGGAGATTGTTAGATATAATTGATGTGATTTAATGTCAGTGTTTAAGTGTTTCAGGTAAGGAGAGTTTAACTTGTTATTGAAAGCAGTTGTAACAGAGTTTGAGTATACGCTGATTGCTGGAAGCGCAAACGCTGACAGAAGAAAGCGTAAACACTGATAGCTGAATACATGGAAGCGCAAACACTGTTAGCGTTGAGAGAACAGAGTTTGCTAAAGTCTGTCTACTGGGAGCGTCTACAAGTCAACAGAGTTTGAAGATTAATTTAATATTAATATGGAAGCGATATCTTTGAAGATTGGATAGCTGTCAAAGAGATCGAGTTGACTTAGAAGACGTGTAGCAATCGTAATTGATATCAATTGTATAGCTTAATTTTAGGAGAATCAATTTACGATTGTATGTAGCTGTATATCTTATAAATACAGTTAGGTTAACCCTAGAAGGGTATCCATCGTGAACGAATATTATTCTTGTAACCTAAGCAGCTCTCTGTGATACTTTACATCACTGAGAGAGGAATTATTAATTCCAAACAGTTTTAAAGAGTTAAAACGTGTGTTCTTGTTACTTATTTATACAGTTCTTGATTATTTATTGTGTAATCGACCTAACACTCTAGATAACAACTGATACCATTCCTTTATATATCTTTAGATAACAACTGATACCATTCCTTCATATTCCCTTAATCATAAGGCATGTTCATTTCATGCATAATCATCTCTATGTATATTCATATCCATCTCATACTCATATCCATATCAATATTCATATCATACTCATATACCTTCCCTTTTAACATCAATAATCAATGAAAACAAATTCTTAACATTATAGTAACAATAGCATCACATATATATATTTCATGAAATCAAGTTTCCTTGAAGATAAATAATTTCCAAGTAGGGATAGAAAAGATCTTGCCTCGGTTTCGGTATCCTGACGGTATGGCTCGTGTCTCTTCCGGAGTTTCTATAAACACAAAAGGACCGTCGTTAGAATACCCCATTTCTTACTCACTACACTCTTGTATAACATTACCCTTGACACTTTAATATATGTTTAACGTATCACTATTACCCCAAAGGTTCAAGAACTTAACCATTTATAAGCTCAATCGAAGTTTCAGGGGTTTTCACCATTTCCCCTAACGACCACACTTAACTGTAAAAATTCTCAGAAAATATGGATTTTGAATTTTACCACAAGGCCAACTGGTAATTCCTCTTTGACCATACTACTACCATATCCCAAAATTTCATAACATTTAAAAATGTATAGGTATGGTAACTATAGCCTCAAAGTTAACACAATTACGGTTTCTCGGTTTTCAAACGTCATTCACTAAAACTGACTTTTCTCCTAAACCGTTCATCAGATTTTAACGCACTTTATATCGAAACGATCTATGAACCAAGATCTATCATCTCATGGTCACTTGGGGGTCTGGACAGTAACCTGCCGTACGGTTATAGTGTCCAAAAACAGGGTAGTTTCTTGGTCTAACGAAAATCGGACATTATAATGGCTATATTTTCATACTTTCCAAAATCAAACTCCTCCAAATCAATCATCCACCTTATATACCATCACCTACACCATGTGGTCATATTACCAACTATGGTTACAACCACATACTTCTTCCATATTCAACTTTAATCACTTACAAACACATGGATCATCATAATCTTAACATTTACACCACTTAATCACTAAACCAAACAATATCCATCATAAATAAGAAAGGTCAAGCATGTTTATACCTTCTTGAAGCTTTAACAACACTTAATAATCCTTGGGATAGCCTTAAACAACCTTATATTAGCTTGAATCCACTAAAGAAACCATAAAAACAAAGTTAGTTTTAGAAAGTTACTATTCATCACTATTCATTCATCACTTTGATGAATTTATTACCTTACCAAATGATGCTTGATTGCTATGAAACTTGGTGGATGTCTCTATATATCCTCAAGTAACCTCCATGATTTTTCCCTTGATTTTTAGTTGATTCTAACTAGGGTTTTGAAATTAATTTTTTGTTGATGAATAGTAAAATTCGAATTGGATGAAGATGATGGGTGGGGAGAGATTTCTTTTGTGTTGGCTAATCTTATCTTGCCTTAATCTTGATTATTCTAGAGTGTATTGGAAGCTTGGAAGATATTTTGTGGTTAGAGCCTTGCAAAAATACTAATTTGCCCCTTAAAACATGTGTTAATGGATGGTGATGTCACTTGGATGATCTAATCTCCTAATTTCTTAATTTTCTAAGTAAAATGCCAATCACATTGGTAAATAATAATGTGGTATGTATCCTTGTTATATTACTAATCTTGGTTGTTTGGTTTCCATACTCGTCTAATTGTGATTCGTTTCGAGTATACCTCATTATCTCAGTGGTTCTGAAATCATTTAACAATCCAAATTCCATTGGTATTCTCTTAACTTCATAATCCCCCTGGTTAAATCTAAATTCACTAATCCCTCAATATATAATTCTTATAATACTTCCATGCTCCTTAATATCCAATAGAAGCTTATTCGAAATCAAAGTCCTCAAAATCCATATTCAGGAATTTCTGAAATCTATCGTCATTTCGAGTCACTCAATTTCATTGTACAATACTAATATGGTTTCTGTTTATTCATTTTCTGTTTCCATTATAGAGTACCTACATACCATTTCTCTAAATCCTCAAAATTTACTATTCATGGGATCACTGTAGTATTGCTAAAGTTAGGGTTATTACAGTCTTCCCCCCTAAAAGGATTCCGTCCCGGAATCACGTTGAAAATGTCCATAGATACCTTTTTCATCTACACCTTATAACTTCTATACCACTTTCTCTATCCTTTTTCCTTCATAATATCTTTATCTTGTTTGCGCAAAAATACACCAACATAAATTTGCTTGTCATTCATCAACATGCCATTTAACTTATCATTAGTAGTGCTTTCACTATCTTTATCCTGCGATTTCCTCCTGTTTCAGTCATTCTACATTAGTTCATCTCTCATTCCTCTTTTAGCTAAGGGTATCGGCCACCACATTGGCCTCCCATGAATGGT
The DNA here is from genome assembly GCA_037693485.1 of Kitagawia praeruptora. Classification (NCBI taxonomy): domain Eukaryota; kingdom Viridiplantae; phylum Streptophyta; class Magnoliopsida; order Apiales; family Apiaceae; genus Kitagawia; species Kitagawia praeruptora. Next base: position 90,346,339 of record CM075347.1, on the reverse strand, counting down.
AGTGTATCTCACTTATGGTTTATCTATATTTTGATCTATATCATGACATAAAATATGAACACTTCAATCTTGTTATATACTGTCTCTGTAAAATCCTCCAGAATCTGACTAGAATAAGATTCCTTGAAACAATTGTAAGAAAATACTACCTATAATATATATATTTCCTGTTCGTATCTAAACAAGTCTGTGGTTTACCCCAAAATACTATTACTTTCTCTCTCTGGATCAACATATCTTACTTCCAACTCAGATAGATCATTCTTATCTATTTTGTTAACTTATTTACACCATTCATTGACCACATTGATTCCTAACCAAACATTTACACTTAGAAGGTTAAATAATAAAAGAAAATGTTCACCTGCATCTGTATCCGGCTTTTTCAATGCTTCTCCTAAGGTCATATTGTACACCCTGGCAGTAGGTCTATTTGAAGCAGTCATACTTTGTCCCGGCGCAGATGACCCACCGGAACGGCAATCTCTAGCAACGTGTCCTAGTTTCCCACATTGATAACACTTGACATCACTCTTATCAGCTGATGGACACCTGTCCTGATAATGCCCTTTCTGTCCACACTTAAAGCAAGTTATTCCTAACACTCTACACACTCCTGTATGCTTTCTACCACACGTATTGCACTCTGGTAATGGTGGTCTTGATTGGTTTGACTGAAATGTTCCTAAGGACTTACCATCCTGGCTTACTGTCTCACTAACAGCCTTGTTACTCCCCGACTTTCCCACAAATTTAGATTTTTGTCCTTTACTGGATCTGCTAAAGTAACTTCCTTTACATGTAACTCCTTTCCGCCCCTCAAATTTTCTTTTCTTATTCTCTCGACTTATTTGAGTTTGTTCACTCTCGGCTTCTATAATAGATGCCTTCTGGACCACTGCAGCATAATCAGTCAACTCAAATGGTGCCACTCGTGTCCGTAGCCATGGTTTCAATCCTTGTTGGAACCTTTTCGCTCTTTGTTCTTCAGTACGCACAAATTCGGGAACAAACGTCGACAGTTCTGTAAATTTCGTTTCATACTCTGCCACTGTTAGGTTATCCTGTTTTAACTCCAAAAATTTCATTTCCATTTGATTTTCCAGATACCTAGGGGAGTACTTCTCTAAAAATACCCTAGTGAAACGTTCCCAAGTTATCACCCCCGCTCCCTCTAGATTCTTCTTAGCTTCCCACCAATAATTTGCATCTCCCTTTAAGAGATAGGCTGCAAAGGTTGTTTTCTGATCCTCTTCTATCCTCAATATCTCAAAAGCTTTCTCCATTTCTTTTAACCAGGCTCTGGCTACTACTGGGTTAGTAGTTCCCTCAAACTCTGGGGGTTTTAATGACTTAAATGCACGGAAGGAGTTAGCTGCCTGATTGGGAAGAACAGGTGGTTGTTGAGGATTCTGTGGATTAGCTAAATTCTGCCTTAATAGGTCCATGAGTTGGTTAAAAGGGTCACCACCCTGATTTCCTTGTTGGCCAGTTGATTCATCTTCTTCTTCTTCTTCTTCATGATTTTGTTCATTATGAACGTTTTCACCCTGCCTATTATGACTTCCTTCCTCTCTCTCATTTTCCCTTGCATTCGCTCTATTATTTCGCTTAGGCGGCATGATTCTGTATATAACAATATTCTTCATTAATCACCCAAATTTAGGGTACAATATACATCATTCCCATATACATCATTCTCATATACACAATTATGTCACTAGTTAACTCATTTATATACCATAATATTCTCAACTCAACCTTAGCAATTAAGCGTATCACCTTTAGCACAATAACCTTTTCATTTAAGTCAATCACCTTATATACATCAATATCCTTGAATCTCAACATTTAATATCAAAATACGATAAAATTAGGCAAAATACATAAACTTCATTAATTATCCCCACTTCCTTTGTCTATCCTTATTCTGACTTTTCCTCAAAATACACCTTACTCTCAATAGTAACTCTCAATTATAACTTAAAATTCCTCATATTCTTTTCTCTTACTAATCATCAAATATACCCATTTCTTCTCGCGAAATTCCTTCCTCTCTTATATCGAAACGCTTCTAGCTCTAATTATCTCTTATTGAAATTTCCCTTGAAGTCTCGAGTTTCCTCGTATATATAATCACGTATACTCTAAACCTTGCTTCCATTATCCCATCCATTACTGAAATCTTCTATATTCGAAACGATTTATAAAATTTAAGAAACTTTGATTTGAAACGGACCCAGAAACAAGCAAGTGTCCCACAACAATTTATAAGTTTAAGAGTTTTTAAATAGCTCTTGTTCAAAACAAAAGAATATTTTAGGAAATCAATATGATGGAAGAACCCGTGCGTAACACAAGTGAGGGCGTCCCCTCCGACTTTCTATCACACAGACAGATCGTCCTTGTGTATACATATAGGATTGTTCCTCTTAGTTGGAATAAGAAGTATAAAGAAAATATTTAATCACGATGATAAATACCCTCTTCCAAAAATAATTTTAGGGAAATATTTCGACTAAAATAGATAAAATACAATTTTGAAACACATTCCAAAGGTACCAGAAAGTTTTGAAAAGATACCGGCCCTTTTTAAATAAGAGATGATAGGTCACCCTGGAATTACTCACGAGGTTATCTAACGTACGCTTCCCGATACATCAAGTATTCCCTCTCTCATATCGATCTCATGTGCTACATAAACTTAACACTTTTGGCATAATAACCTTCATTAGCAATAATCTATAAAATTATAATCACTACTTAGAATAAACGCTTCGTTCGATAAACCCCCCTTGAACTCGATGGAAGTTCACAATTTTATATTATTACTGATACGTTTATTATTATCACTCTTGTTCCTGAGCATTATGACTCTAAGCTCTGATACCAAACTGTGACAGCCCCAAATCCGGGGTCATGAATCCGGGCCGTCACGGACCAACTTCCATTCAAAATCAATATCTCTTGGGTCTTTTTTTTTTATAACAATCAATACTTATTCAATTGACCCCGTAATAATACACAAACACACACCAGTCATATGCTCAGAGAACAACATCCACCATAATAACAGTTTAGAGTTGAGAGTTAAAAGAGTTATTACAAACCAGGATCATACTTAAGTACATTGTTGAATAACACTTCGACCTGAAGCGTTCCAACAATCAAAGTTTATTACATTCTTACACACTTAATTATACATAAGCTCCCAGAACCCGTCTGCCTCTACGCTACCTCAGGAATCGATGCTAGCGTGCTCTCAGAAGGTCGCCTTCCCCCTACCCTCTTGCGGGGCGTTCTGCGTAGAATCGGCATACCTAGTTGTATATACATAAGTAGCAAGAATGAGCTAAAATAGCTCAGCAAGATAATTTCTATCAACTAACATCAAAGCAAAATAATCATCATGTATATATATTTTAATAAACAATTTTCAGATATTATGGAAGGAAATTTTATTTCCGTTCAAGACATATACTTTCCAATTATCTTTGTACGAAAAGAAATATATAATATCAAAATCTCGTCTCTCTTCCAATATCATATAATATCAGTTCCTCTTCTTAAATAAAATAACAATCAAAATACCATCTCAGTGTTATCTTCCAAAATAATATGAAACATGTACAATCTTTCACGATCATCTTCTCATATCTTTCTTAGGTAACAATTATATAAATTAATATAAAATCAGTTTCTCTTCATCTGTAACAGTAATTCCATCTTCTCATATCATTTTTTTGTTTTCAGTATAGAAATCTGAAAACCATTTTCCAAATCTTTCCTTTAAAGAAAACGTTGGGGATTTCCACTGTTGCCGAATACGTAAGGACGATGATCAGTCGCCCTCCGTACCCGTCCCTTTTACTACCGGTAGACGGAGGTAGGTTCTCCACCATCCCCCAGGAGGAAGGTTCACCACTACATCCTCCCTCGACACTCTTGGGCCGGAATAAATATTGGATGTTGGACTGTGCCACTACCACACAGCCTCTTACGCTTTCTGTTGCAATCCCAATTTTTCAAATCATTTTTCCATTATCAAATACCATATCACATTTTCCATCTTTCCGTTTCCATTTCCATTCACATTTTCATTCACATTTCCATTCACATTTCCATTCACATTTCCATTCACATTTATCATTACCTTTTAAAAATATTTATGTCATAATACTTTGATTATGACTCAGACATCTCCTCTGTATTCAATGAAATCAATATGCTTTTATATACGTAGAGTATTCCATTTATCTCAAAAGTATTAAATACCATTCAATAATATTTATTAAATCACAATACTTATGAAGAATATAATATTATAAATCATATAACCCTAGATAATAACTGATACCATTCCTTTATATATAACTCTAGATAACAACTGATACCATTCCTTTATATGTAACTCTAGATAACAACTGATACCATTCCTTTATATATAACTCTAAATAACAACTGATACACTTCCTTTATATATAACTCTAGATAACAACTGATACCATTCCTTTATATATCTTTAGATAACAACTGATACCATTCTTCATATTCCCTTAATCATAAGGCATGTTCACTTCATGCATAATCATCTCTATGTATATTCATATCCATCTCATACTCATATCCATATCAATATTCATATCATACTCATATACCTTCCATTTTAACATCAATAATCAAGGAAAACAAATTCTTAACATTATAGTAACAATAGCATCATATATATATATTTCATGAAATCAAGTTTCCTTGAAGATAAATAATTTCCAAGTAGGGATAGAAAAGATCTTGCCTCGGTTTCGGTATCCTGACGGTATGGTGTCTCTTCCGGAGTTTCTATAAACACAAAAGGACCGTCGTTAGAATACCCCATTTCTAACTCACTACACTCTTGTATAACATTACCCTTGACACTTTAATATATGTTTAACGTATCACTATTACCCCAAAGGTTCAAGAACTTAACCATTTATAAGCTCAATCGAAGTTTCAGGGGTTTTCACCATTTCCCCTAACGACCACACTTAACTGTAAAAATTCTCAGAAAATATGGATTTCGAATTTTACCACAAGGCCAACTGGTAATTCCTCTTTGACCACACTACTACCATATCCCAAAATTTCATAACATTTATAAACGTATAGGTATGGTAACTATAGCCTCAAAGTTAACACAATTACGGTTTCTCGGTTTTCAAACGTCTTTCACTAAAACTGACTTTTCTCCTAAACCGTTCATCAGATTTTAACGCACTTTATATCGAAACGATCTATGAACCAAGCTCTATCATCTCATGGTCACTTGGGGGTCTGGACAGTAACCTACCGTACGGTTATAGTGTCCAAAAACAGGGTAGTTTCTTGGTCTAACGAAAATCGGACATTATAACGGCTATATTTTCATACTTTCCAAAATCAAACTCCTCCAAATCAATCATCCACCTTATACACCATCACCTACACCATGTGGTCATCTTACCAACCATGGTTACAACCACATACTCCTTCCATAGTCAACTTTAATCACTTACAAACACATGGATCATCATAATCTTAACATTTACACCACTTAATCACTAAACCAAACAATATCCATCATAAATAAGAAAGGGAAAGCATGTTTATACCTTCTTGAAGCTTTAACAACACTTAATAATCCTTGGGATAGCCTTAAACAACCTTATATTAGCTTGAATCCACTAAAGAAACCATAAAAACAAAGTTAGTTTTAGAAAGTTACTATTCATCACTATTCATTCATCACTTTGATGAATTTATTACCTTACCAAATGATGCTTGATTGCTATGAAACTTGGTGTATGTCTCTATATATCCTCAAGTAACCTCCATGATTTTTCCCTTGATTTTTAGTTGATTCTAACTAGGGTTTTGAAATTAATTTTTTGTTGATGAATAGTAAAATTCGAATTGGATGAAGATGATGGGTGGGGAGAGATTTCTTTTGTGTTGGCTAATCTTATCTTGCCTTAATCTTGATTATTCTAGAGTGTATTGGAAGCTTGGAAGATATTTTGTGGTTAAAGCCTTGCAAAAATACTAATTTGCCCCTTAAAACATGTGTTAATGGATGGTGATGTCACTTGGATGATCTAATCTCCTAATTTCTTAATTTTCTAAGTAAAATGCCAATCACATTGGTAAATAATAATGTGGTATGTATCCTTGTTATATTACTAATCTTGGTTGTTTGGTTTCCATACTCGTCTAATTGTGATTCGTTTCGAGTATACCTCATTATCTTAGTGGTTCTGAAATCATTTAACAATCCAAATTCCATTGGTATTCTCTTAACTTCATAATCCCCCTGGTTAAATCTAAATTCACTAATCCCTCAATATATAATTCTTATAATACTTCCATGCTCCTTAATATCCAATAGAAGCTTATTCGAAATCAAAGTCCTCAAAATCCATATTCAGGAATTTCTGAAATCTATCGTCATTTCGAGTCACTCAATTTCATTGTACAATACTAATATGGTTTCTGTTTATTCATTTTCTGTTTCCATTATAGAGTACCTACATACCATTTCTCTAAATCCTCAAAATTTACTATTCATGGGATCACTGTAGTATTGCTAAAGTTAGGGTTATTACATAGCAGTTAGCTCAAGTTCCTCATTCTTTTTTATTAACATTTCATTTCTAGTAGACAGTTTAGTAATCTCTTCATTAGCAGCAGTCATACTAGTATGAATGTTAAACATCTCAACCAATAGTTGTTCAATCATGCATTTATACTCTGAAACAGACATGTCTATAGTAGTGAGAGATGGTACCTGAGGGTCTGATGGAGATGTGTCATCCTTGGAATTGGCCATCAAGGCATAATTGCAAAATTCTTGTTCCTCTCCATCACTGTCAGAATCATCCCAACACTTCCCTTCAGCTATGTAGGCCTTACCTTGTGTCTGCTTTTTCAGAAGGGCCTCATACTTAGCTTCGAGCTCAAGATAATCTCTATCCTTCTTTTTAGGCTTCTTGCATTCACTGGCAAAATGCCCTAGGTCATTGCATCTATAGCACCTTATAGATGATGTAATAACCCTAACTTTGGCAATGCTACAGTGATCCTATAAATAGTAAATTTCGAGGATTTAGAGAAATGGTATATAGGTACTCTATAATGGAAACATAAAATGAATAAACAGAAACCATAGTAGTGTTGTACAATGGAAATAAGTGACTCGAAATGACGTTAGATTTCAGAAATTCCTGAAACATGGATTTTGAGGATTTTGATTTCGAATAAGCTTCTATTGGACATTAAGGAGCATGGAAACATTATAGGAATTATATATGGAGGAATTAGTGAATTTAGATTTAACCAAGGGATTATTAAGTTAAGAGAATACCAATGGAAATTGGATTCGTAAATGGTTTCAAAACCACTGAGATAATGAGGTACATTCGAAACGAACCACAATTTGACGAATATGGAGATTAAGCAACCAAGATTAGTAATATAACAAGGAGATATACCACATTATCATCTACCAAGATTATTAGCATGCTATTTAGAAAATCAAGTAATAAGAATATTACATCATCTTAATAACATCATTATTGATGTCATTTTCCACTAACTTAAAACCAAGGGTGAATTAGTCATTTGCCAAGGAAAATATCAACCAAGCTTCCAAGACAAGCTACACAAACAAGTAATTAGTAAGATTAAGAGGAGATAGGATCAAAATACCAAAAAAAAAAAGAAACCTCTCCCCATCCATTTACACCATTCGGCTACTTTAAGAAAATAAGAAAAAAAAAATTACAAACCCTAGCTCTCTTCAAGATTAATTCAAGGGAAAAATCATGGAGCTTCTTGGAGGATAGGAAGGATCACCCACCAAGTTTCATAGCCATCCATCATTGTTTAGTAAGGTAAAGAAATTCTCAAAGTTGCTTGATGAATAGTGAAACCTTGGAATTAACTTTGTTTTAATGGTTCCTTTAGTTAATTTAAGCCAATTCAAGGTTGTTCAAGGTGTGTCCAAGGATTATTAAGGATTATTAAGTGTTCTTCAAGCTTCAAGGAGGTATAATAACCCTTGCCCTTTTGTATTTATAGTAGATATTGAAGTGATTAGTAGTTAAGTGTTGTTAATGTTAAGTTTATGATGAATATGTGTTATGAATGGTTGGAATTGATATGAGATTTGTGTTGTGAACTTGGAACCATGGCTGGAATGTAGTCCACATGGTGTGGGGTTTGGATTGAGTGTGGAATGATTGATTTGGAGGAGTTTGATTTTGGAAAGTATGAAATTACAGCAGTTATAATGTCCGATTTTCGTTAGAACGAAAACTGCCCTGTTTTGTAACCCCTGTATTCATACGGTACCTCACTGCCTAGGTTACCAATTGGCCATAAAATGATAGAGCTTAGTTCATAGATCGTTTTGATATAAGGTGCGTTAAAATCTGACGTACGGTTTAGGAGAAAAGTCAGTTTTAGTGAAAGACGTTTGGTAACCGAGAAAATGTAATTGTATCAACTTTGAGGCTAAAGTTACCATACTTAGACATTTTTATAAGCCACGAAATTTTGGGATAAGGTATTAGGGTGGTCAGAGGACCCTTGACAGTTGACCTTACATTAAAATTCGAAATCCATATTTTCTGAGAATTTTTACAGTTAAGTGTGGTCGTTAGGGAAAATGGTGAAAAACCACTGAAACTTCAATTGAGCTTGTAAATGGTTAAGTTCTTGAACCTTTGGGGTAATAGTGATATGTTAGGCATATATTGAGGTATCAAGGGTAATGTTATACAAGAGTGTAGTGAGTAAGAGATGTGATATTCTAATGACGGTCCTTTTGTGTTTATAGAAATTCCGGAGGAGGAACCAGCCATATTGTCAGGATACAGAAACCGAGGCAAGATCCTTCTATCCCTACTTTAAAAATTATTTATCTTCGGAATAATAATGATATCATGGCATATATTTATGTATATGTGATGCTTTTGTTGCTATATTGCAAAGAATATATTTTCTTGATTGTGGGAAGTTAAAGAGAGATGGATATGTTTTCTGAAATATGAATATAGAGATGATTACGAATGGAGCGAATATGCTCTAGAGTAAAAGAGATATGAAAGAGAATGGTATCAGTTGTTATCTAGGGTTATATGGTTTATAATGCTATATTATAAACATTCTTTTAGTGTATGATATATACATATATTTTATAGAAATAATGTGCGAGAATGGAAATGTGAAATGGTGTTGATAAATTGAATAATGATCTTATAAAAAAGGGGGATTAGCAACAAACTTGCATAAGAGGCTATGTCAGGGCTGTGTGCGACATAGTCTAACATTCATGATTCGGCACGAAGATGCCAAGGGAGGATGTTAGCAGGTGGCCTTCCTCCAGGAGGATGTTAGCAGGTGGCCTTCCTCCAGGGATGATGTTAGTAGGTGGCCTTCATTCCTTCTACTAGTAGTAAACAGAGAGCGGATACGGTCAGGCGACTGATCATCGTCCTACGTATCTGGCGCCAGTATATATCCCCAAAACTTGAAAGAAAGAATTGAAAATGGTTTTCAGATTTCTATAACTGAAAACAGAAAAGTGATATGAAACGATGAAATTATTGTTATAGATGAAGAGAAACTGATTTTATATTAATTTATAAAATTGCTGTATAGGAAGGAAATGAGAAGATGATAGTGAGAGATTTATTCAAGTATTCATGATATTTTAAAATATTACACTAAAAGGGTATATTGATTGTTACATCATTTAAGAAGAGAAACTGATACTGTATTATCTTAGAATTCTTTCTTATAATAGTAAGTGGATGATGTATTATTAAATAAGAGTTTTATTCTTCCTTAACGTTTATAATTTGGTTACTGCTTACATATGTATATACATGTATACTTGGCTACAATTTAAATTCTAGTTACAGTATTATCTTGCTGAGCTATTATAGCTCACTCTTGCTACTTATCTATATACAGCTAGGTATGCCAATACTACGCAGAACGCCCCGCAAGAGGGTAAGGGAAAGGCGACCTTCTGAGAGCTCGTTAGCATCAATCCCCGAGGTAGATGACCGGCGCAAGGGGTTTAGTGGTCTTGTGTATATTAAGTGTGAAAGTGTGTAAGGTTGTAATAAATTTGGTTGTTGAAATGCTTCTTGTAGAAGCATCACTCAACAATGTACTTAAGTATGATTCTGGGTTTGTAATAACTTTCTAACTCTAAACTTTTATTATGGTGAATGTTGTTCTCTGAGCATATGACTGGTGTGTGTGTGTATTACTGTGGGGTCAACTGCATAAGTATTAATTAAAAAAAAAAAAAAAAAACCCAAGAGATATTGATTTTGAATGGAAGTTGGTCCGTGATGGCCCAGATTCATGACCCCGGATTTGGGGCTGTCACAGTTGGTATCAGAGCTAAGAGTCATAATGCTCAGGAACAAGAGTGATAATAATATTGTATCATTTATAATATTAAATTTTGAACTTCCATCAAGTTCAGGGGTGGTATATCGCAGGTAGTATTTATTTTAAGTATTGTTTATAAATTTATAGACCGTTACTAATAGAATTTTATGTTTTATTATAGGGAGCAGAGATGGGTGAGCCGAGTCGAGACCCCCAGTGGCTAGGATTGTCCGAGCAGGAGCTTAGAGACTTGTTGCTGGTAGGTGTAGAGGTTCCAGAGTATGTTATTGATGATCTCAGGGAGAGACGACGGGCGAGTGCTAGAGAGAGATATGAGCAGAGACTGAGGGAGGAGGCTGAGGAGCGCAGGCAGAGGGATGCTGTGGCTATAGTGCCATATTCTGGTAGACCATATGTAGGACCTGATGGGGCCGGACCTTCCCGAGTGCGGACGGATATTCCTGAGGAGGAGATGCCCTTACGTAAGAGGCCTAGGCTATCTGTTATACCTGAGGAGCCGATTGAGTGGAGGGACATTCATGTGACTCCTACTCCTGTCCCACCTGTCCCAGTGCCATCACCAGTTCCGTCTCCTCTACCTAGCCCTGACCCTTTTGAGGACCCAGTTGAGCAGTTCACTCCACCGGGACACTTTATCTTGTCAGAGGATGAGTTGGAGGATGACCCTTCCGAGGATGCGGACACAGAGCCTATTCCTCCGTCTCCACAGGCAGTTCCATCCCCACCATTTGCACCTCCACCACCACCACCAGTGGATGCACCCCCACTTGTAGATGTACCTCCCCCAGATGCTATGCCACCTCAGGAGGCACCTATGTTTCCAGCTGGTCAGTTGCCAGCTATTTTCTTGTCAGAGTACTTTGCTCTTCAGGGACAGCTGGATGAGTCCCGTCGGACTATAGATACGCTTATACAGAGGTTAGACAGGACGAGAGGAGGAGGAGGTGTGATACCAGATGGGTTGACTTTGAGCATAGTTAGTATCGAGCTGCGGGCACTCGGTGATATTAGGACGATGTTGGGAGACAGAGGGGATCCAGTATGGAGGGCTCAGATAGTTGATACAGTCACCACTATGGTAGTGCAGATCAGAGATGTTATCAGGGCGTCGTTACCATGATTAGGAGTAGTAGTCTTTGATACTAATCAGACTAGTCATCTTATGGATGTCATTTTGGGGATTAGGTTAGTTGTTTACTGTCTTAATCCCAGTCTGATTAGAGGACAGCTAGTAGTGCTTTTGTTATAGCGAGTTAGTATGTACAGTTATGCTTTTGGGGTTTCGAACCTTGTACTTTATGATGTATGATATTAGTAGTAAAAGATGTTGTACCCAAGTTGTAAAATATTTATGTAAATTAATGAAGTTTATGTACTTTGCCTAATTTTATCGTATTTTGATATTAAATGTTGAGATTCAGAAATATTGATATATATGAGGTGATTGACTTAAATGAAAAGGTTATTGTGCTAAAGGTACTAAGCTTATTTGTCAAAGTTGTATTATGATTACTTGTGTGAATTTAAAATACTGGGATGCATAAATAAGATTAACTAATGATATAGTTGTGCATATATGGAAATGATGTATATTGTACCCTAAATTTGGGTGATTAATGAAGAATATTATTATATACAGAATCATGCCGCCTAAGCGTAATAATAGAATGAATGCAAGGGAAAATGAGAGAGAGGAAGCAAGTCAGAATAGGCAGGATGAAAACGCTCATAATGAACAAGATCATGAGGAAGAAGAAGATGAATCAACTGGCCAACAGGGAAGTCAGGGTGGTAACCCTTTTAATCAATTTATGGAACTTTTGAGGCAGAATTTAGCTAATCCACAGAATCCGCCACAACCACCTGTTCTTCCCAACCAGGCAGCTAACTCTTTTCGTGCTTTTAAGTCACTAAAACCCCCAGAATTTGAGGGAACCACTAACCCAGTAGCAGCCAGGGCATGGCTGAAAGAAATGGAGAAGGCTTTTGAGATACTGAGGGTAGAGGAAGATCAGAAGACAGTCTTTGCAGCCTATCTCCTAAAGGGAGAGGCAAATTATTGGTGGGAAGCTAAGAAAAATCTCGAGGGAGCGGGAGTGATAACTTGGGAGCGTTTCACTAGGGTGTTTCTAGACAAATATTCCCCTAGGTACTTAGAGAACCAGATGGAAATAAAATTTTTGGAGCTAAAGCAGGAAAATCAAACAGTGGCTGAGTATGAAACGAAATTTACCGAACTGTCGAGGTTTGTTCCAGAATTCGTGCGTACTGAAGAGCAACGAGCGAAGAGGTTCCAACAAGGATTGAAACCATGGCTACGTACTAGAGTGGCACCATTTGAGTTGACCGAGTATGCTGCGGTAGTTCATAAGGCATCTATTATCGAAGCTGAGAGTGAACAGACTCAAGTAGGACGAGAGAGTAAGAAAAGGAAATTTGAGGGTCAGAAAGGAGGTTCAAGTGTGGGAAGCTACTTTAACAAATTTGGTAAGGGACAAAAACCCCAGTTTGGAGGAAAGTCAGGGAATAATAAGACTACCAGTGAGACTGTGAATCAGGGTGATAGATCCACGGGAACTTTTCAATCTAGTCAATCTCGAACACCATTTCCAGACTGTAATACGTGTGGTAAGAAGCATACAGGAGTGTGTAGAGCGTTAGAAATAAACTACTTTAACTGTGGACAAAAAGGACACTACCTTAGCCAGTGCCCATCGGCTAATACCAATCCTAAGAGGGACATCAAGTGTTACCAGTGTGGGAAACTAGGACACATTGCCAGAGATTGCCGTTCAGGGGGATCATCTGTGCCAGAACAGAGTGTGACTGCTTCAAATAAACCTACTGCCAGGGTGTACAATATGACTTTAGGAGAGGCATTGAGAAAGCCGGATACAGATGCAGGTGAACATTTTTTTTAGTATTTAAATTTTTAGTGTAAACGTTTGGTTAGGAATCAATGTGGTCAATGAATGGTATAGGTAGGTTGATAATCTAGATAAGGAAAATCAGTATCTGTTAGGGGTTAGGAAATTCTATAAAAAGGAGAATAATAGTATTTTGGGGGTAAACCACAGATTTGTTTATATACGAACAGGAAATATATATTATAGGTAATATTTTCTTACAACTGTTTCAAAGAATCTTATTCTAGTCGGATTTCTGGAAGATTTTACAGAGACAAGATATAATAAGATTTAAGTATGTATATTTTATGTCATGATAGAGATCAACATAGGGATAAACCATAAGTGAGATATACTACCATTCAGGAGAGGCCAATGTGGTGGCCAATACCCATAACTAAAAGAGGGATGTTGATGAATGACAAGCAAGTTACGTTGGTGTAATTTTGCGCAAACAAGATAGAGATATTATGAAGGAAAAAGGATGGAGAGTGATATAGAAGTTATAAGGTGTAGATGAAAAGGTATCTATGGACATTTCTGACGTGATTCCGGGACGGAATCCTTTTAAGGAGGGAAGGATGTAATAACCCTAACTTTGGCAATGCTACAGTGATCCTATAAATAGTAAATTTCGAGGATTTAGAGAAATGGTATATAGGTACTCTATAATGGAAACATAAAATGAATAAACAGAAACCATAGTAGTGTTGTACAATGGAAATAAGTGACTCGAAATGACGTTAGATTTCAGAAATTCCTGAAACATGGATTTTGAGGATTTTGATTTCGAATAAGCTTCTATTGGACATTAAGGAGCATGGAAACATTATAGGAATTATATATGGAGGAATTAGTGAATTTAGATTTAACCAAGGGATTATTAAGTTAAGAGAATACCAATGGAAATTGGATTCGTAAATGGTTTCAAAACCACTGAGATAATGAGGTACATTCGAAACGAACCACAATTTGACGAATATGGAGATTAAGCAACCAAGATTAGTAATATAACAAGGAGATATACCACATTATCATCTACCAAGATTATTAGCATGCTATTTAGAAAATCAAGTAATAAGAATATTACATCATCTTAATAACATCATTATTGATGTCATTTTCCACTAACTTAAAACCAAGGGTGAATTAGTCATTTGCCAAGGAAAATATCAACCAAGCTTCCAAGACAAGCTACACAAACAAGTAATTAGTAAGATTAAGAGGAGATAGGATCAAAATACCAAAAAAAAAAAAGAAACCTCTCCCCATCCATTTACACCATTCGGCTACTTTAAGAAAATAAGAAAAAAAAAATTACAAACCCTAGCTCTCTTCAAGATTAATTCAAGGGAAAAATCATGGAGCTTCTTGGAGGATAGGAAGGATCACCCACCAAGTTTCATAGCCATCCATCATTGTTTAGTAAGGTAAAGAAATTCTCAAAGTTGCTTGATGAATAGTGAAACCTTGGAATTAACTTTGTTTTAATGGTTCCTTTAGTTAATCCAAGCCAATTCAAGGTTGTTCAAGGTGTGTCCAAGGATTATTAAGGATTATTAAGTGTTCTTCAAGCTTCAAGGAGGTATAATAACCCTTGCCCTTTTGTATTTATAGTAGATATTGAAGTGATTAGTAGTTAAGTGTTGTTAATGTTAAGTTTATGATGAATATGTGTTATGAATGGTTGGAATTGATATGAGATTTGTGTTGTGAACTTGGAACCATGGCTGGAATGTAGTCCACATGGTGTGGGGTTTGGATTGAGTGTGGAATGATTGATTTGGAGGAGTTTGATTTTGGAAAGTATGAAATTACAGCAGTTATAATGTCCGATTTTCGTTAGAACGAAAACTGCCCTGTTTTGTAACCCCTGTATTCATACGGTACCTCACTGCCTAGGTTACCAATTGGCCATAAAATGATAGAGCTTAGTTCATAGATCGTTTTGATATAAGGTGCGTTAAAATCTGACGTACGGTTTAGGAGAAAAGTCAGTTTTAGTGAAAGACGTTCGGTAACCGAGAAAATGTAATTGTATCAACTTTGAGGCTAAAGTTACCATACTTAGACATTTTTATAAGCCACGAAATTTTGGGATAAGGTAGTAGGGTGGTCAGAGGACCCTTGACAGTTGACCTTACATTAAAATTCGAAATCCATATTTTCTGAGAATTTTTACAGTTAAGTGTGGTCGTTAGGGAAAATGGTGAAAAACCACTGAAACTTCAATTGAGCTTGTAAATGGTTAAGTTCTTGAACCTTTGGGGTAATAGTGATATGTTAGGCATATATTGAGGTATCAAGGGTAATGTTATACAAGAGTGTAGTGAGTAAGAGATGTGATATTCTAATGACGGTCCTTTTGTGTTTATAGAAATTCCGGAGGAGGAACCAGCCATATTGTCAGGATACAGAAACCGAGGCAAGATCCTTCTATCCCTACTTTAAAAATTATTTATCTTCGGAATAATAATGATATCATGGCATATATTTATGTATATGTGATGCTTTTGTTGCTATATTGCAAAGAATATATTTTCTTGATTGTGGGAAGTTAAAGAGAGATGGATATGTTTTCTGAAATATGAATATAGAGATGATTACGAATGGAGCGAATATGATCTAGAGTAAAAGAGATATGAAAGAGAATGGTATCAGTTGTTATCTAGGGTTATATGGTTTATAATGCTATATTATAAACATTCTTTTAGTGTATGATATATACATATATTTTATAGAAATAATGTGCGAGAATGGAAATGTGAAATGGTGTTGATAAATTGAATAATGATCTTATAAAAAAGGGGGATTAGCAACAAACTTGCATAAGAGGCTATGTCAGGGCTGTGTGCGACATAGTCTAACATTCATGATTCGGCACGAAGATGCCAAGGGAGGATGTTAGCAGGTGGCCTTCCTCCAGGAGGATGTTAGCAGGTGGCCTTCCTCCAGGGATGATGTTAGTAGGTGGCCTTCATTCCTTCTACTAGTAGTAAACAGAGAGCGGATACGGTCAGGCGACTGATCATCGTCCTACGTATCTGGCGCCAGTATATATCCCCAAAACTTGAAAGAAAGAATTGAAAATGGTTTTCAGATTTCTATAACTGAAAACAGAAAAGTGATATGAAACGATGAAATTATTGTTATAGATGAAGAGAAACTGATTTTATATTAATTTATAAAATTGCTGTATAGGAAGGAAATGAGAAGATGATAGTGAGAGATTTATTCAAGTATTCATGATATTTTAAAATATTACACTAAAAGGGTATATTGATTGTTACATCATTTAAGAAGAGAAACTGATACTGTATTATCTTAGAATTCTTTCTTATAATAGTAAGTGGATGATGTATTATTAAATAAGAGTTTTATTCTTCCTTAACGTTTATAATTTGGTTACTGCTTACATATGTATATACATGTATACTTGGCTACAATTTAAATTCTAGTTACAGAATTATCTTGCTGAGCTATTATAGCTCACTCTTGCTACTTATCTATATACAGCTAGGTATGCCAATACTACGCAGAACGCCCCGCAAGAGGGTAAGGGAAAGGCGACCTTCTGAGAGCTCGTTAGCATCAATCCCCGAGGTAGATGACCGGCGCAAGGGGTTTAGTGGTCTTGTGTATATTAAGTGTGAAAGTGTGTAAGGTTGTAATAAATTTGGTTGTTGAAATGCTTCTTGTAGAAGCATCACTCAACAATGTACTTAAGTATGATTCTGGGTTTGTAATAACTTTCTAACTCTAAACTTTTATTATGGTGAATGTTGTTCTCTGAGCATATGACTGGTGTGTGTGTGTATTACTGTGGGGTCAACTGCATAAGTATTAATTAAAAAAAAAACCCAAGAGATATTGATTTTGAATGGAAGTTGGTCCGTGATGGCCCAGATTCATGACCCCGGATTTGGGGCTGTCACAGATGACCTATCTACATGGCTGGTTTTGAACTTATTCTTGTTTGGTTTCACATGTGCCTTGCTCTTGTTGAATGAATGGTTTTGGGTTTTAGGTTTGAAGGGTTGGTTCCTCTTAAATCTGATGTTTGGAAATTTTCTGGCCATGAAAGCATATGAAGTGTTTTCCATCCCATCTAGTTCTTCAAGAGTATAAAACTCATCTTCCTCCTTCTCCTCAACAGGTTCACTTACCTCAGCTTCAGTTTCTTCCTCTTCTACTACCTCCTCTATCCTTAATTGGATTGTAGATGCTTCTAGGTCTTGAATAGATTTGTTGCCAATCAAGGCACATGATGTGTTTATCATTCTGCCTTGGTTGGCTTGGATAGCCCTTTTCTGAAGCAACTCAAGCTCATGAGTTTTTAAAACCCCATAGAGCACATCATATTTAACTTTGTTCAAATCTCTTTCCCTTAGAGAAATGACCCTTTGCTCTAGATGATTTGGTGAAGATAGCAGAAACTCCTTGGTGCTGTAAACCTTGCCATTCATCTGTAACTCAGTAACTAGCTTGTGAAATCTCTCAAACATCTCAGTAATGCTTTCCTTGGGTTGTGCCATGAAAGCCTCATACTGTGTGACCAGTATCTGTTTCTTGTTTTCCCTGACCTCATCAGTTCCTTCACATAACACCTCAATGTGATCCCACATTTCTTTGGCAGTAGTACATGAAGCAATGTTTGCAAACATTGACATGTCCATGGAATCTATAATCAGCAACATGAGGTGACTGTCAAGGGCAACCATGTCCTTTTCTGATTCTGTCCATTTGGATGGATCCTTAGCCACATAAGATCTTGGAATAGTAGTGGTTCCAACAGTCTTTTCAGGAATCTCCTGTTGGGGAACAAATGGACCATTCTTGAGAATCTCAGGATACAAATGATGAGATGCTTTGATAAACAACTGCATCTTTATCTTCCAGAGGTTGTAATTCTCTTTGTCAAACTTAGGAACTTTCACCGTTCCTGTAGTCTTTGATGTATTCGAACTCATGATCGTTTTTCTGTTTTTGAATAAAAAGCCCGCTCTGATACCACTTGTTGAGTAATGAATACGGTAAAAGAATACATGGGGGGTGAATGGATTCTTGAACTTTTCTTTGGCTCGAGTCTATGTAGCAGATAAGTGTTTGTGTGTGCGAAGGTGTAGGTGCGGATAAAGAACAACACAAGACACAATATCACTTTAATCTAATGTATTATTAGATAAAGGTTGCTACAATCTGTGAATACAAATGACAGTATTCTCAGCTTCGTTTTTCTCAGATAGATATAGCTTACAGTGTTTGAGAAAACTTGACTCTCCAAAAGTTAAAGTTCGTGTCTCACTAAACTAAGGAAGTGAGGCTGTATCCTTATAGAACATGGATACAACCTACTTACTACAAATAAGGTAGCTAAACAAATTACTTTCTAGTCTGTCTATCCTTTTTGAGTAAGAGTCCAAATGGTTACAGATTTGACTTTGCAAAACCTGTTCAGATCCACTTCTTTAGCCCTTTGTCTCTTCTATATCTTTCCAAGCTTCTTTGTAGGCTTTCCAGAGCACGTTACAGATTGTGGTCCATAAAGTGCATTGGCTTGTTGCAGGATTCTGACTTGTACAATTTCACCAGTATTTTGTCTCCAAGAATGTGTTCGAGAAGTGACCAAGTAAGTGATTCGAGAACTAGAATTGACTTGATCGATAACTTTGAGTTCTCGAATACTGTTATATTGACATATCGAACCACTTCTCGAATAGCTCTTTTCCATCAGGATTCCTTGAGTTGTCGAATAGAACATTTGACTTATCGAATCCTCGAGATATCGAATAGCTTTCTGAGTCCTTGAGATATCGAATGGAACTTTGACTTGTTGACTCTTTGAAAACTCGAATACTACTTTGACTTGTTGACTTCTTGAGTTCTCGAATAGAGTAGTAGACATATCGAATCTCTGAGATATCGAACAGTGTATTCAGAGATATCGAATAGTGTCTTGAGATATCGAATCCCTGACTTCTCGAATGCTGGACTTCTCGAATAGACAAGTATACTTCTCGAATTGGTACTTAGGCAAATTCTTCACTTTCTTCAAATCCCAACTATGATTATTTGACAGTCTTTATCTTCTTGCTTGAGGCATGAACCTTGGAACTTATTTCAAGCATTATTCTTGACTATATAAGTGCAGTTACACAACTAGGATTTGGTGCCTATTACAAGTACAGAATAAGTAGAAACTCTACAACTAGAGGTTCTCTCAGTTAAGAGGTCATGTAAGTAATGCAAAGAATTACAAACGATTAGGCTTGTTATTAGATGTATACAGGCATGCCTCTGTGACTAACAAATTCTCTTTATATAGGGAAATGTTAAATCAAGAGCAACTTTTTTTTTTCCAGAGCAAGTTTCGTTGAAAATACCAAATTGTCCTTGTTTTTATGAATGCAAGGGGCTAGACTTGTTTAAAATAAGGGCAATTTTGTCATTTCACAGAAATTTGCTCTGGAAATAAAAATTTTGCTCTGAATTTAACATTTGGATTTATATATTAGCTCTTTATCAAAAGTTGTGCAATAATTGGTGGACATGTATATTTTATTATTAAAATATAAGTTAAGAGTTACTAGTGGCTCTTAGAAATGAGAAGAGAGAAGAGTCTCTTAGTGTTTTTAAGAGCCACTAAGAATCTTTTGGAATCTTTTGAAGCAACATTTTCATTAGCTCTCCTCATTTTTTTGAGTTATTGAGTATTGGACATGCTCTAATTTACCTATTTAATTTAAGGGTTAAGGAGCAAAAACACTCTTATGATATAGGTGTAGGAGCAAATACATCCTTATAATTTAAAAAGGATCGAATACATCCCTATATTTCAAGTTTATGGTTCAAAAACACCCTTCTAGTTAGTTTTTTTGTTAACCATGATTAGAAAATAATTTATAATTAAAAACATTTAATATAACTAATATTATTAATTTAGTAAAGGTTGTTTACTCCCAACTTGGAATTTAAAAAAAAAATTATTTAAATTTATTTTATGTTAATATATATAAAACATATATACTTAAAATAAAATTTAATATTTTTTAGATAATCATAATAATATAAAATAAAATAAGATTTCACACTATTTTTCATTTAAAATTATTTTGGATATATATATATATATATAGGCAAGTGCTCAAATACAAACCACTCTTAAAATACAAACCAACACTAAATTAATTATATTTCATCTATTCTAAGATTTCCGCCAAGGGTACCTTCACAAAAAATGCTTAAAATAATTGGCTCTATCCAACAAAAAAAAAAATCTTGCCGTGGAAATGCGAAGTATTTAAGACAGTAAACGGATGAGTTAGGTAGTCATGAGGGCCGAAGGCGCTCGACACACCCGTCAATCGTCTATTGCCTTTACCATTGATTGACATTCCTTACAACTTTAGAATGATAAAGGCGCGAAGCGCCGTACAAGAAGGTGTGAAGCACCGTTAACCAGTGAAATCCATTGCCACGTCATCACGTGAACAATGATTTTTTTTTATTTATTTTATTTTTTTGTTGGATAGAACCAATTATTTTAAGTATTTTTTGTATTGGGGTACCCCTAGTTTGGTCATTAGATTAGCTTGAAATATTAGATTATGCTTGGTTTGTAGGTTTGTATTTTAAGGAGGTTTGTATTGGAGTAGCCCCCTATATATATATATATATATATATATATATATATATATATTTATTTATTTATTTATTTATTTATTTAATTAATGAAATATAAACCACTCTTATATTCTGTATTACCAAAATATTTTAGATTTCTTATTATGATAATAAGTTGGTTTATAGTAGTTTAAGGCTCTATATATATTACCCCCTTGTTTCTTTTTAATAATTACTTGACTTTTGGCGGGTACTATAATGAGCTTTGATTGCATAGTAAATATTATATTTTTCATTTTTTTTGTGAATAAAAACGTACAATTAAAATTTTAATTTACAAAAAGAAATTTTAATACGTGCCAAAAAATCAAGCGATTTTAAAAGAAAATATAAACAGTATATAACATGAAATATGATTTTAATTTAATGTTTTTTAAATTTCAAATTAAGAGCAAAAAAACCTTCTAAAGTTTAGGAGCAATAATATATTAATAAAATTAGTAATATTTAAAATTGTTAATTCTAAATTAATTTGTAATCATGGTTAAGAAAAAATTAAGTAGAAGGGTCTTTTTGTACCCTAAAATAAAATAAAAGGATGTATTTGGTCATTTTAATATTACAAGGGTGTATATGTTACTGGGTGTTTTTTCTCTTTAACCCTTAATTTAGTTGTGCCTCTGCCATAAGAGTCTTAACCCTGATAAACCCTAAGGGTCCGTTTGGATTGGGGGTTGAGAAGGGTTGGGTTGGATCGGGTTCAAATTTAAAAATTCGTTATTGAGAAAATTTTAGAAGTAAAATGTTGAATTTTGGATTTAATATGTAGTACTATTTTGGTTCTTTCGTAAACTACAAAAACCCAACACTTTACTTTTAAAATTTTCACAAAAATGAAATTTTAAATTTGAACCCGACCCAACCCAACCCTTATCAACCCCCAATCCAAATGGACCCTAAACCTCCACCTTCCCTTAATCATTCAAATACCACAAAATGTCTCGAGGAAAAGACCTGCAGACCGTGGAGAATCTCATGCCAACTGTCCGAATCACATCATCTGTTGACGACGAAGAAGAAGATGTTGTCGGGATAGGGTTCGTCATAAAGCGGGAACATGATTGGCTTCCTTCTCCATTCATTAGCATAGCCGGAGGCTCTCCTGTAATTCATATAAATTTATTAAATTCTTATTTCTGTATTGTTTGTTAGTTAATATTGATGAACTGGTTGAGTAACTTGTTTTTTTTTTTTTGTTGGGATTATAGGCTTGGTTGGATCCCATTAATTTACCTTCCGGTAGCTCTACTATTTGCGGCATTTGTGGCGATCCGTTACAGTTCCTGCTTCAGGTATATTCCCCCGATTGCGAAAAGGAATCAGCGTTTCACCGGACTTTATCTGTATTTATGTGTCCCTCAATGAAGTGTCTTTTGCAAGATCAACAGTACATGAGCAGCGGAAACATCCTTCGGATAATCCATCTAGAAGTGTCAAGGTGTTTCATTGTCAGTTGCCTCAATCCAATCGGTTTTACACTTATGAAGCGTCAGAACATAATGGGAAGGTTAAAGGTGCTGCATTATGCTGTTGGTGCAGGACCTGGAAAGGAAACCGTATTTGTGGCAATTGCAAAATTGCACGTTACTGTTCTAAGAAGCATCAAGCTGCTCACTGGCGCATAGGTCATAAGTTTGAATGTCAAAACTTGGCTGTTGATCGTCAGCATATTAATTCTAGCTTTGTTGCAAGTAACACTAGTATTTGGCCACAATTTGAAATTGTTGGGCCGCCTGAAGATGATACGTCGTCTGAAAATGTTGGTTGTGCTAATGTGTTGGCATCAGCAGGCGATGTGGATGAAGGGGATGAGGACGGTCATGTGGCAGATGCAGACCAATGGGCCACATTTCGCAGGGTAGTTTCAAGGGACCCTGAGCAAGTTATAAGGTATCGCAGGCATGCTAGAGCCAGACCTCTATGGCCAATGTCAAGTGTCCGGCCATTAAACAATGACATTCCTAGATGCTGCTACTGTGGTGGACCTCGCTGCTTTGAGCTTCAGATCATGCCACAGCTACTCTACTACTTTGGCGTGGAAAATGATGTAAATTCTCTTGATTGGGCAACCATAGTCATATATACATGTGAAGCCTCTTGTGATGGAAGCATGGCTTACAAAGAGGAATTTGCTTGGGTTCAACTTCCTTGACTGCAATACTCAGATGATTTACTCTTGGATTTTTCCGTGTCCCTTTTAAATAATATTATTCAACAGAAATTTTTCTTTAAAATAGATTTGATTTTTCTTGTATTATGGGCAACTTTGCCGATAATGGGTATTTGAATTTCGGTCACATAATTCTACACATGTGATATTTAGGCCTGTGAGAAGCTTATATGGACAAGTAGACAGATCCACTTAGTCACTTACTATATTTTGCATATTGTGCATGTTCTTGTTTTCCTTTTGGGCTTGTCTTGGTCACATGGGGTGAAAAAGGGGCTTTTGGGCTTTTTGATTACTATGGCAAACTTAAAAAATAATTATATATGCCCCTCCACACTAGTTAGTTTTTATGATGATAACTAAAGATTTCTTGTTCATTCATTTGCATTTGTTTGTTTTCTTTAATGCAACTTGTAGAACTGAGCTGTTGGATCAACATCCTATATTTTGCATGGAAATTGGTAGATTAATGCAGTGGTAATGTCATTACTTTTCTAACTAGCTACATTCTTGGACACGAGGCTAATGGGGTACAGTAGCTACATGGCCACCAAGATTTACAACCAGCAGCGAGAATGACTTGCTAGACATTGTGACCGCAATGTTAGTATCCACTGTCAGAACTATAGGGGACTTTGAGTGGTTTGATGAATGTAATTGTTTGCAACCGACCGCATGTTACATGTTTTAAATACTAAGGGTCCGTTTGGATTGGGGGTTGAGAAGGGTTGGGTTGGATCGGGTTCAAATTTAAAAATTCGTTATTGAGAAAATTTTAGAAGTAAAATGTTGAATTTTGGATTTAATATGTAGTACTATTTTGGTTCTTTCGTAAACTACAAAAACCCAACACTTTACTTTTAAAATTTTCACAAAAATGAAATTTTAAATTTGAACCCGACCCAACCCAACCCTTATCAACCCCCAATCCAAATGGACCCTAAGAGGGCATTAAGAAGTTGGATTTGCTTGAGATGAATGTCCAGATTATTTTTTTAATATCGTGCAAATGTTGGTTACAATTACAATAGATATATGGTTAGATTGTTGGGACTATTATTCCTTCCAAGTGCAATTTTTTTTTTTTAACTATTTTGGTTTATATTGTATATTTGATAGGATTGTTCGATCTATCATCTATGGATGTGATATTTAAGAGAACTGGTTTTGTAATCTAGAAAGGGCTAGCAGCGCATCTTCTTGCGTGCTTACATTCCATCTGGGTGCAATCATCTTAAGTTCTGATTACAACAAATTGCTGGTCTTCAGCTGATATTTTAAGACATGCCAATGACAGCTATATATGATCTTTTGTGAGGCAAGTGGCTCCTCTTTTTTTCCTTCTTTGTTTTTATGTGCTTTAGATTGAAATTTTTACGTTCCATGGAATATGTCCAGTTACATCAATTACTTTATAGACTCTATGTATGTTGCTTGGCTTTTAATAGCGCACGTCTAATTGATGGCTTCTAATTTCGGTGCCTAATGCTCACTTTTATTCAATCGATTTTGTAATGGCCCTTGTAGTTGGAGAAGAAAATACCGATAATGCTGCACATGAGGCAAGTTCATAGCACTTAATTAACCAGTCACAGAAACTTATGATGCATTAACTTGATGATAAAAAATTTCTACCAGCTAATCTCTATTTTAACAGATAGTTCATCAAGACATTTTGGATTAACAAACAGACAAAAGAAACGGAAGAAAATATATGTTGGGGGATAGATCATTTTAGTTGTGGGTCAGAAGACAGTTGTTCATAGACAAGAATTATCTCATTGTAGGAGTATATCAGTATATGTCTATGCATTGTCATCATATGTATATACTATTTTATATGTCATGACCCCATCTACTTGAGTCCTCCAACAATCATGCATGCATCGGACATTTTCACAAGGTTGCCCAATTCAAAACATTTAAACCACACAACTTTTAGGCCATTTTTTGCACCAAACTGCATAACTAGAGTGAAACAATGGTCTATCAAGTAACACCAATTGCTGATGGGAGAGCATGAATGCAGTTACACAACAATATTTCTAAGAAAAAGTATAATCGACGGACATTTTAGTTGAGATCTGAATATTCTGAACACTAAATGTGACTATTAAGATACTTCTAATTATGAGTCATGAATGTAATGACACTTCATTCAGCTCTTGCATTGCTGTGTCCACTCAATGAATTGAACAACCGCATGTGCGCAATTGATATTCAATTTGTTTCTTAGGAAAATGTTTGTTTAGACTAAAAGCCCCAGACATAAGCTTTTGTGCCAATTGTGTTGCATCTAGAGCGTATAACCTGTCCCATATTTTTTTTAGCTCGGGCTTTTAAGCGATACTGGTATCTATGATATCTAGCCCCACGAGTCCAAGGGTTCAAGTATCAGCGGAGGCCTGTGTCTGAGTACCTGCCTGACTGCCTCTGTCATACCTTGCTTGCCGTTCAAGTATAAAGGGAGTAAATATTTGGTGGTCTGAACAGTTTGCTTTGCATAAGAATAGGCGTAGCGAGCGCGAATATTTTAATTCTTAAGCAGGGTTAATCAAACATAAACAGAGAATTAATTGCAAGAACATTACTAGTTCACCACACTTGGGTGAGCTAGTTGGAAACTATGTTACCCCGACTCTTCATTTTGCCTCAAATACCCGTGTCGGACCCTCGACACTCAGACTTGGGTATGGACACTCGGACATATGAATTTTAAGCCAAAAACATGTTTTTTTTTAAAAATATTGCGCAGTCCGACACTTGGATTATACGTATCCATGTTGGACACTTCCAGCCAAGTCTGGGTAACATAGGTTGGAAAGAATGGTGCGGTGCAGGGCCAGGAAGGACTGGAATTGTGTGAGTGTGACTACCCCTCCTCTGTCTTCCCACTCAATACAATACTCTCTAATCTCTAATATTTGGCCTCCTAACTTAACACTTCAATCATCGAGTTTCTGATGGTATCTGTGTTCTGATGGTATCTGTGTAATTAGTTGCAACTATAGCTATTATAATTAACAATAATGTTTATTTATTCATATTCTTCTGTGCTTAAAAAAGATTATGAATTGTTTTACTCAACTTTATGTATTATGATGTGTCATATATATTCCCTAGTATTTCTGTGTTGCGTGTGGGCAACCTCAACCTTATGGTTTAAATTGTGTGCTTTCATAGCATTGTCCCACAACAATATAAATATGTGGACTGAAGAGATAAGTATATTGCATCATCTTTAAGTTTACTAGCTTAAGATAAGTGCTTGTGACAGCTACTTATTTCTGTTTTAATCTTTTGGGATAATGATATGTTATTGAAATTCCCAGCTAATTTCAAGATTCAGCAACTACTTTAAAACTTCGCTCTGAATATATCCAAACTTCTTCTGTACAGTTTTAGTGAAAATTACATGGAAATTAATCTTTTATATTGGATACCATTTGTCTAAGCTTTGTGTTTCGTACACACAAGTTTAGTAGGTAAGAAGCCTTCTGTCGAATATAGATTTAGTCACAAAATGATGAGATTAGATTTGAAGATCGTGCTCGCGATGGACAAGTTCCTAGGTTTCACGGATAGGAGCTGATGCGGAAATCTTGTGCCTTGGTTTAACTTCACTATGAGACTTTGGTTTAACTTTGTCACTGTAAGATCACTAGATCAGATTCTTTGATTAGTTTGCTTTCTGGTTACTTGTGGGTATAGTTGCTAGGCTGTATATGAACCAAGTGGCTTGTTTAGTTTAGATTTCTCAATTAGACTAATTATATATATTAGTCAATATTATTTCCCTTTTCTTTAGTTAAACATAATATATGGTTGTATTACATAACATTTCAGTGAAGACATAGCTGGCAGTTTGCCATGATTGATGATGAATTTTAGTAGGGAAGCTTGATTAGATTCCCATATTAGGTGCTCAAGACAATAGTTCCCCTCAAAAAATAATACTGACAATGATAATTATTTTTTTTTGACAATGATAATTATTAAGATAAAAAGAAAGCAATATTAGATACGAAACTTGAATTCAAACATATTTATTTCTTTTCAGGAGACTTTTATAAGAGAATAGTAACAAAGACAGAGGAGAGACAACTCATGAGTCTATCCCTTCTCTGTACCAACCATAAGCATCACAAGTTTACTGAACAAATACCACTGTAAACATTTAACAAGACCGGAAAAACGTAAAAATCTGAAAATAAATTACATAAAAAAGAAAGATATTAAAGAAGAATGAAGAATAAAAAATCCTGTAACTTTTTACACAGCAAATCCCAGTTCAATAATGATTTCTTATAGATAATCCATTATGGCTTCGGTGGCTCAGCTGGTGCGCATTCTTCTGCCTTTGCTGCTTCTGCAGGAGCTGCCTCGGTTGTTTTTTCAGGTTCTGGCACAGGCTCAGCAGCAACTTCTTTCTTCTCTTCTTCAACCGCTATCTCCTTCTCCTTCTCTGTTCCGCTTGTTTCTTCAGTTGTCGTTGCTGCTGGAGGTGCCTCTGGTGCTGGAACTTCCTCTTCCTTCTTCTCTTCCACCACAACATAAGTTGATACCTTCTCAAATACATAGAATATTGGTCCTGAAACATAGGTTGCCCCATACTTTGTACTTGCTTCATATGCTGGCTTTGATCCAGGAAATTCTTCACACAGACAAGAATAAATTATTTAGTACCGGGACATCTCATATTCCAGATATGTGCATAAACTCTGTAATAATTCACATACAGAACCATGTCACGTTACAAACTATTTAGTACAAATCATCACCGGTTTGTAGGCTAAATTAGTTTGTATCTGAACGAACATATAAATCGTTAGGGTTGTGTGTTTGATCCCTACCAAAGCTTGAAAGTTCCTCAAGGAACTTCTCCACAGCAGCTGAATACTTCTTGAGTCCTGCGGGCTTGGGTTCCTTGATTAAAGCCTGGATTTTTCATCAAAAACCAAACAAGAATTTAGTATGTGTGTTTCTAATATTAGAGAGACTGACTGTGCATGGTGAAAGAGAGAGATACTATTAACAAACCTTGATCTCAGCTGCCAACTTCTCATAAAGTTCAGTTACTTTAGCTTCGAATTCTGCTTTCTTCTCCTCAAACACCTTGCTGTATTCCTCCTGAATTATTACAAGAAAATGAATATTTTTTAGGACAGACAGGCATAACTAGTCATCTTTTTTTTTAGCTAAATCATAACTAGTCATCTTTTATGTCCATAAACATATTTTTTCCAAATATTTGTATCATAACTTGTCATCTTTTATGTACACACACACAAACCTTGTTGTCATCAAAAGACTTGCAAGCTTCAGCAGCAGCAGCCTTCTTACCACTGTTCTTCTCAAAAACCTTCTTGATTCTTGGTACTACCTTTGTCTGCCAATAACCCATGCCTTTTTTTTGTTTTTGATCACTAACCAAAAATCTTATTATCTACAAACCACAAAAAACATAAAGTTACCAACTCACACATGCAACCACAAAAACATTGTGATCATTAAGCTGACAAATCAATAAATATTTTACCTTAAGAAGCAGAACCAAATCTTCTAGTCTCTTGTTTTATGAATATGCCTGATAAGTGCTGTGGTCTCTTCTACACAATTAAAACTCTCAAGTACTTGAACTTCAACTGTTTTTATGGAAAATTTATGGCAAATTATATAAGTAGGGTAAGAGGCTTTGGGTTCCTTGTGTGTGTCACCAATTCATAGGACTAATCTACCCTTGTGACATTAGTGTTTAATTACTTTTTTGTCCATTATTTCAATAATAAGTAGGCAAGTAGCCAGCTTTCTCTTTCTGCACAATGACCATAATTGCCCCTTTCTTGTCGGTTTGGAGTTTGGACAAATCCAACATGATGTTGATGAATTAAATGTTGATGGCATATTTGTACTTCCACCGTTGTAACACTGTAGAGTTTGTTGGCATGCTTGGCACTTATCGGATTTATTAGAATTTAATTATATTCGTACTGCTGGATTACCTGGACACTAACCAACTGATTAGCATTTGTTAATATTTAATTATTACTAATTATTGTATAATTTAAATTCATTAGTACTATTATATATGTGAAGTGTAATTGGGTAATTGAATCATTTCTTTCTGTCAGAAAAAGTATTGAAATATTAACAATAATTAAGATGCAGGAGGTCAAACTGATATTTTTGTTAGCTCGATGTAGCAATACTCAGTACATGAGTACAGAAACGGTGTGCAGTAAAAAATTAATTTAAACATATGAACATGTAAAATTAATTCGTAATTTCGTATTGATTTTCGAATGTCAAGCCAGGACGGAAATGCTTGCAATATAAGTTGACAGGAAGGCAGGAGGAACGAAGGCCATAGAGTGTGAGTTTGTGGGGGTTGTTGACAGCTGGCAGTTGTGTCACAGCAAGTTGGCAAAAATAGCAAGTGAACTGTAATTCAACGTATTCATTCCAAGCTAGCAAACAATTTCACGTGCCGCAGCTGCCTACTTTCAGTCGCGCCGTAAAAGTTTTTATGTGTTAAACCGGTATTACTACGTACACGCCCTGTTAAAATTTATAAACTACCGTCGGATCTTTTTCTTTTTTTTTCCCAAGAAAAAAAGATTTTATTAATTCTTCAAATCATTCAATAATACATGCTGAAATTCAGAATGGACATCTCCAATTCTCCAACTACGGTCAGCTATAGAATACCTATATCTCGCTAAATAATGGGATACTCTGTTTACTGATCGCTTCACAAAACGAATAAGCACATTACGGGCTTTTAAATTAGCTAACAGTACTCGACATTCTTCTACTACAAATACGATAAACTTGTAGTCGAGGATCGAATAGCCTGTACTACTTGCAGACAATCAGTTTCCACTTCAACCTCCGAACGTTGTGTCTCCTTTATCCAACTAAGAGCCTCTCTAATGCCAATAACCTCTGCAATTTCAGGAGCCACTTTACCATGTAAACATTTCGATCTTGCCTCAATTAATTGCCCAGTATGATTCCTAGCCACAAACGCATAACTGTAAGAAGTCGAGCTCTCAAATATAGCAGCATCAGTATTAACCTTGATTCTGTTCTTCAGTGGTAAATTCCAGTGTTCATGACCATCATCTTGAGTCATATAAGTAGATGTCAAAAGATTTATCTTGAACACTCCTCCATTGGTCAAGGACAGATTTTGCTGGCTCTACTACTTCACTCGCCTGTAAGCTACGCTGATTCCAAACCAGGTCATTGCGATTCTTCCACAATATCCAACAAACAATGGAAATTAAGTGTACCTCGTTTCTCCTAAACTGTTACAGCACCTTTTTGAACCACCCTGAAAACAACTGAACCTCACCAGAAACACTAGGAAGCCCTGTCTATATACTTCCAACACTCCCTTGTAAAAGAACAAGTTACCAGCACATGCATAATTGATTCTGCATAGTTCTGACACATTGGACACCAGGCACTCACCTCCACTCTTTTGCAACTCAGATTATCCTTAGTAGGTAAACAACCAGTTATAGCCTTCCACAAGAAGTGTTTAACTTTCGGTGAAATTTTCAGATTACCGAAAATCGGATCTAATACAATTATCTTACTTTTAATTAGTTAGACATGAATTAACCCGAAATTATAACATTTCACATCCATTTTATAAAGAATATGCGTAGCGTCCGATGAACTTAGAATTAATATAGTATATTAGTATTAAAACTCTTTTAAATTGATACTAGTTTATAGCCGTGCAAAGTGCAAAGCACGGGTTATTTTTAATTTTTTATAATTTATTCACAATGTAATATAATATTATAAATATTAATTTTAATATGTTATTGAAAAATTTTGAACTTTACATCTTTGTATATAATAATTTGCGATGCACGGTTGCTGGTAAATTTTTAGTTATATTTTATTATTAAAATTTTAAGTTGTATATATATATTTATTTATTAAAATTAATTTTTAACTTTATAAATCTCATGTATGTAAATATTATGAAAATTATTTGTTGAGTATTGAATACAGCAAAAGAATACAGAGGGGGGTGAATGGATTCTTGAACTTTTTCTTGTTCTTGAATCTGTGTAGCAAGATAAGTGTTTGTGTGTGCAAATGTGAAGGTGCGGATAAAAAATACAAGACACAATATCACTTTAATCTAATATATTATTAGATAAAAATTTGCTACAATCTGTGAATACAAATGATAGTATTCTCAGTTTCGTTTTTCTCAAAGAGATATATCTTACAATGTGTATGAAAAACTTAACCAACTAAAGAAGTGAGATTGTATTCTTATAGAACATGAATACAACTCATTTACTACAAATAAGGTTACAGGATGAATTACTTTCTTGCATGTCTATCCCTTTTGATTAAACATCCAAATGGCTACAGATTTGACTTTGCAACGCTCTGTTCAGATCCACTTCTTTAGCTGTTTGTCTCTTGTACATCTCTCCAAGATTCTTTGTAGGCTTTCCAAAGTACATTACAGATTGTGGTACATAAAGCACTTTAGCTTGTTGCAAGTTTCTGACTTGTACAATTTCTTCAGTAGTTTGTCTCCAAGAATGTATTCGAGAAGTGGCTAAGTGATTGATTCGAGAACTAGGATTAGATAACTCTGAGTTCTCGAATACTGTATGATTGACATATCGAATCACTTCTCGAATAACACTTTTCTCCAGGGTTCCTTGAGTTATCAAATAGAACACTTGACTTGTCGAATCCCTGAGATATCGAATAGCTTTCTGAGTCCTTGAGATATCGAATGGAACTTTGACTTATTGACTCTTTAAGAACTCGAATACCACTTTGACTTGTTGACTTCTTGAGTTCTCGAATAGAGTATTAGACATGTCGAATCTCTGAGATATCGAATGAGATATCGAATAGTTCATTCAGAGATATTGAACAGTGTTTTCTCAGATATCGAATCTCTGACTTCTCGAATGCTAGACTTCTCGAATAGACAAATGTACATCTCGAATTGGTACTTAGGCAAATTCTTCATTTTCTTCAAATCCCAACTGTGATTATTTGACAGTCTTTATCTTCTTGCTTGAGGCATGAACCTTGGAACTTCTTTCAAGCATTATTTTTGACTTTATAAGTACAGTTACACAACTAGGATTTGATGCCTATTACAAGTACAAAACAAATAAAAACTCTACAACTAGAGGTTCCCTCAGTTAAGAGGTCATGTAGGTAATGCATAACATTACACATACTTAGGCTTGTTATATTATGAGCACAGGCATGTCTCTGTGACCAACAATCTCCCCCAAATTGTGAGTAAGACCCTTAGTCACAATTTCATGCCTGCTAACAAGCCTAACATACATAAAGATAAAACTTTGACAAGTACAGGTATGTAGATTGATTGAAGAAAATACGTAGAAGTATTCTTACAAGTTTTGAGGAACTACTAGCCATATCCTTTTGGATTCATCTCTTGAGCTTTGGCTTGCAGATTCTCATTTTTCATCTTTTCCTCAACTTCTTTAGCTTTCTTCTTTGCATTTTCTTCCATAGCAAGAATAATGTCTTCCATTGCAGTGAGTTCTTCAATTAGAGGGGAGCCTGACAAATCTTTGAGTACTTCATTTAGCTGTTTCTCAGAGTAGGAACTGATGTAGTCCATTCTAATCTTAACATTTCTACCATATTTCTTGTATTCAATTATGTAAGGATTAAATTTGACTCTACACAGACCCTTTGCCCTCAATTCATCAGCCTTAGCTTCCATTGCAGCAAACTCCTCCTCCCTTTTCTTTAGTAGCTCTTCATTGTTCTTTTTCTGTTCTGCCTGGTGATCTCCCTTCATTTTGACAAAGTCAATTAACTCCAGCTTCCAAACCCTTTCCACTCTATCTTCAGAATCCAACAAAGCAGTAATCCTTTCTATATCATATAGCTTGCCCCAATGCTGACATGTCCCTTGCCTAAATTTCTTCTGTCTCCCATCAGTGTATTTAAATTCAAGACAATCATCAACAATGGCAACATGATAGATTCTTTGAGCTCTTAGGAATTGTAGTTGATCTTCATCAAAGTCTTCATCTAGTGGTGGTAGGTTTAAGCCTGGAATAATTGTCAGTGCCCTAGACTTGGATAGTTTCACCCTTCTTGCAGCCTGTTTGAATTTGACCTTTTTCACTTGGTGGCTTGGCGGAAACTTGTGACCTTTGCTTGTAGACCATTGTAGTACTCCATTAGTACTCCATTAGCAGTTTGCTTATGGAAACATACACCTGGTTTCTTGATTTGAATCTTCTTCTCTTCTTAAGGTGGCAAAACAGTTATAGAAGCCATTGAAACAGATTTTGGTAGGTCATTACTAACAGTATTCACCCTAGACTTAGAGTCTTGTGTTGTGGTTAGTTTACTGCTAGCAATGCCTATGGCTTGATGTTTTCCACTTTTCCTCTCATAGACTTTTCCTTGGTCATCATCATTTTTCCTATCCTTGCTATCTTTCTTCTTCTCATCTTTATCACCCTTATCACTCCTGTGATGTCTTCTCCTTCCATCACTCTTGTCTTCATCTTTGTCTTGATCACCATCCTTATTTCTCCTAGGTTGGGCCATTTTGCAATGAAGGATCTGAGAATGTGAAGTGCTTCTATCTCTTCAGCATTTCTGACTCCAACTTTCTTTTATAGTTGATCAATGATAACAATAACAAGTCTGTGATTTCGAGAAGTGAGATCATTGGGAATGACCAATTGTTTAATGTCTTCAATTTTGGTGCCAGATTGGTAGATGATTATCCAGGGCTTCTTAATCACTTCTGGTAGCCTTGAAGGTTGGCCATTCCTCAAGTCATCATACAGACTTTTATTGTTCTCATTTCTCTTCTCAATAAGCTCAATTAGTGCATCTATCTCTGAGTGTTTTAGGGCTTGTAGAGTTTTATAGGTTAGATGCCATATCTTGGACTTGGACACCATCATTATTTCCTTGATCCATAATCCATCTATCTTCCTGAGTATCACAGTGAGATACTCAATCTGATCCTTCAAGCTCCTTAGATATAGTTGAGTGTCATTGGCTTGTTCCCTTGAGACTTTCATAAACTCCAAGAATGCTTCATCATGATAGACATTTGAATTGGCAACTTCTTGTAGCTTGGCCTCAGTAACCACCTTTACTTCTACAGGCTTGGCACTTTCAGATTTGGAGGATGGAGGTTTATCAGATGGCATGCTCCCTACAACCACTGTGGTTGTGATAGATTGCTTCTGGCCATCAGGAGTGGTGATGTGCACAGTTGGTAGAGTGACAACTGGCAGTGAGGTTGGAGGCTCATCAACTTTAGATTTTCCTTTGCCTGATACATGGGTTATAGATTTTGGAGCCCTTTGAGTTTGACCACCCTCATTTATCTTGATGCCTTTTGCTTGAGGTTTCTCCCCCTTTGGATTTGAGTTCCTTAATGTCCTCTTCTCTCCCTTAGGCTTGTTGTCAGGCACAGAGGCTGTAGGAGTGACCTTTGGGGTTGAAGATTCTTCAGGTAGAGGGAGACCCATGTGCTTCATCATTGCAGAAAGCATCTGTTGTTGATTGAGAAGAACCTCGGCATGAGCAGTAGCTTGAGTGTTTAACTTTTCATTCAGAAGATTGATAGATTCTTTTAGCTCAGCATTAAAGACTTTTAGGTCAAACACTTCTTTTTCCAATTTCTCCACTAATTCCTTGAGATGTTCAGCTCTGAAAGAGGAGAGTGATTGTTTCTGGAGCCTTTCCACTTCATACTTGCTCATGTTGTGCATATGTACCTCAGAGATGACTTTGTCACCATATTGATTCTGCCACATAACCTGAGTAGTGCATTGGCATCCTGAGTTTGAGATGATAGAGTGGCCATTTTACTTGTGAGCTTTGTGAGGCTGTCTTTCAAAGAAGGTAGCTCATGGTCCACAGAGGTGCAAGTTTTTTACATTCCCTTATCTCTCTGAGTGTGGATGCCAGGGGAGGGAATTCAGTTGTGAATTTACCTTTGAGCTCACTCACTTCCTTGGTTGTATCTCTATAGATATTGGCAAGTTCAGTTTTCATTCCTTTTCCAAGATAGTGAATAGCTTTTAAGCTTCCCTTGTATCATTCATTCATAGCTTCATAGACATCAGTAGGTGAGAGAGTTCGAGCATTTGAGCCAAGAGTAGTTATATATTCTTCTCTCAAGTATTGCAGAGCCTCAGCCAGGGTGCATTCTTTGGTGGTGCTCATCCATGCATCTATATTTCCATCTCTCTCAGCCTCATCTGCTATTTTCTCTTGTTGATTTTCAACATCTTCTTTGTGACAGAGCAAAATAGCTTCATAGTTGGCATTTGGTAGATTTGCTGTGAGGAGATGTGGGCTATTTTAGAGATCTCATCAAGCTGTTCCACATTTAAGCAATGAAGTGCTTCATCCGTCAATAGTGGTGGAATAGTTGATGATCCTGAGACACTGTCATGTTGCACAGGCCTCAGCCATTGTGACAAGGTGGCCTGAGCCAAGTTAGTGCTAGAGCTAGGCAAGCTAGACTCCTCAGTTACAGATGCAACTTCTGCAACTGGATGGATTGACTCTACTATTGTTATCTCCACAGGAGTGGGATGAGTTACAACAGTAGTTGACACAGGCACAGAGTCTCTAGTGAAAACTAGTGAATCCTCTGTGTTTGTGGTGGTGACATCAGGATATGCCCCAGCATGCATTCCCTCACCATCTGAATGTAGTTCCTGGGTGATGAGCAAAGTGTCATGCACTAAGTCACTTGAGTCCATTGGCTCACCAAGAGAAAAGAATTCTTAATGATCAATGCCTTGCTCCTCAATTGATTGAGTTGCAGGCTCCAAAGAAATTTGAGTGTGAGATTCTGAAAGAAGAGTGTCTTGTAGATTGGATTTTGGCAACTCCCCCTGAGAAATAGAGGGAGTTTCAAGTGTGATGTGCTTTCCACTCTGTGTTGTGCCAGCATTATCACTCCCATGTGCTGACTCATTACAAGAAGGTGCATTGGGGAGGATGTTTGATTCTATAGATGCACCCTGTTGAGAGGGTACATCTAGTGAACTGTGTGCACCTGATTTTACAACTCCAGCCATTTGTGTGACTGAAGAGGTGGTTTTTGATTTCTTTTTCTTCTTTGGCCTTTTCAAGGGTGACTCAGGTTCCTCACTTTCTACACCTAATTCTACAGCCAATGCTGCTTCAGACAAGATGGTTAAAGGTGCAAAAGCTATCTCCTTTCTCTTCTTTTTACTAACATCAACCTTTTGAGAGGATGATGCAGTTGGCTCAGTGTTTGGTTGAGAGGGTTGGTTAGCAGGCCCTGGGTTAGCATTGTGTTCTACTTGCTTGGGTTGTGCTAACTGAGATTTTGAATCAAATATTGGCATGTTATGGGGGTAAGTCCTAAATAGACTCTCCATATGGGGAGTTATTTTGAGTCTTACATCCACATCATTCCTAGTCTCCAAGTTACCAAAAATGAGTTTGGTCATGGATCTAGGGTAGCCTATTCTAGTCTTATCTAATCCAGGCAATTCAATCAATTTATTATCTACAAAATTGAGTGTAGATTGAATAAAGCGAGGAAAGAAAATTTCAGTACCTCTCTTGGATGTGTTCTTACCAAGTCTCCCATACAGTTCCTATAGAATGATCTGTCCAACATCTATCTTTCTGCCATAGGCCAAGGCATAGCCAATTTGCTATGCAGGCGCACTGATTTGGTCAAAGCTAGACTTCCTGGCAGTGAAGACTTGAAGAAGAGTTGCAAACACATAGCTCCACTCCTTTCTTAGATTCTTCCTGTTCAACTTGCCAAGATTGATCACATCTGAGTAGTTAATAAATTCAAAGAATTCTTCTAACTCTGCATTTGTGGCCAGTGTGTCATATGCCTCTTGTTGTAAGTCCAGTGCTTCATTCATGTATGATGTAGAGATAGTGATATCCTTTCCTTGAATTTTGCAATAGACTACATATGAAGTTATAGCATTCTCAAGAGCAATGACTTCTACAGTGGCAGTCCTCCAAAAATGTTCTAGTAGGTCTAGATACAGAGTTGGGTTGGCTGAGAGTGCATCCTTGATGTATGATTCGGACATCCATCGAACAAAGCACTTGAAGTTTGCATTTGGTGCTTCCACATCGTTTGTTATAGCAATTAAATTGGTTTGAGTGGGTATGGTGAGTTGAGTGTTTGCCATTTGTATAGAGAGAGAAAGAGAATGAAGATTGAAGAAGAAATTAAGTTTTTGTAGTTAGGGTTTTCAAAGGTTTTGGAGGTTTTGATGCTTGAGAAATCGAATGAAATGAATCGAATAGATGTAGAATTGTATAAGTATGAAGTACTTGAATTGTCGATTAGATATATGTTTTGTATCGACAAGTCAAGCATTCGAGAAATAGAAAACAACTATTCGAGAAGTCAAGAAAGGCTTAATCGATATCTCAAGCAGGTTGAAAACTCACAGCTGGCAGTTATCTAACTTAGAATAAATTCTAAATTAGGTGAAATATGTTTTTATGAGTGATTTAAAAATTCTGAATAAAAATCCAAAAACGGTTAAGATTTAGCGAGAATTCAGCCTTTTCAAATGATTTGAGAACTCAAACATAGTATTCGAGAACTCTATAATTAGAGAACTAAAATACTCTATTCGAGAACTCAAGCATTTCTCTATTCGATTTCTCTAAAGACTCTATTCGAGAACTCAAGAGTGTCCTAAATAGACTTGTTAGAGAAGTCGAACATTAAGAAGAAATGAACCATTCGAGAGGTCGACTTATCGAAAAGTTCTTTTCACTCATAAAAATTTAATTTTCACTATCTTTTAAAATTCACCAGACATATTCTATAAAGAATATTCTAACAAATTAAATAGTGATTTTCTCAAAATTTCATAGAAATTCCAAGTTGACAAAATATGATTTTCCAACATATGCAACAGATTTGAAATATTTATAAATCATATTTCAGCCAACACATACTCTAAAAATATTGAGAATTTAGATAAAGTAAGTGTTTACTGCTGCAACAATCTAGGTGATATATTCACTTAGCCAGAATTTGAAGAATTCAGCATTCCAATCTCACTAACCAACCTTGTGAAGGTGGCTTCATCTAATGACTTAGTGATATGTCAGCTAGTTGTTTATCTGTAGAGACATAATGCAACTCAATGGTTCCATTAGTTGCATGTTCTCTAATAAAATGATATCTGATGTCAATGTGCTTTGTCCTAGAATGATTGACAGGATTGGCAACTATAGAGATTGCACTTGTGTTGTCACACATGATTGGAATTCTTTCCAACACAAGTCCATAATCTCTAAGTTGATTTCTAATCCAAAGCACTTGAGCACAGCAACTTCCAGTAGCTATGTATTCAGCCTCAGCTGTAGAAGTTGACACAGATTGTTGTTTCTTGCTATACCAAGAGACTAACCTTTGTCCAAGAAATTGGCAGCTACCTGAGGTGTTTTTCCTATCCACTCTGCATCCAGCATAATCAGCATCAGAATAACCAACCAGCTAGATTGAACCTTGTGTCCTTAGGATACCATAAACCCAAGTTTGGAGTGCCCTTTAGATATCTAAAGATCCTTTTTATAGCAATCAAATGTGACTCTTTTGGATTTGATTGAAACATTGCACACAAACATGTAGCAAACATGATGTCTGGCCTACTTGCAGTGAGGTAGAGTTGAGAACCAACCATGCCTCTGTAGACTGATATATCTACTTTCTTGCCTTTAGCATCTTCATCCAATTTAGTGGCAGTGGCCATGGGTGTCTTTGTAGGTGAGCAGTCTTCTAAGTCAAACTTCTTCAATAAATCCTTGATGTACTTGGTTTGATTGATAAAAATGTCATCCTTTCTTTGACTAACTTGCAATCCAAGAAAGAATGTTAACTCTCCCATCATACTCATCTCATATCTGCTCTGCATGAGCTTAGAGAATTTCTCACATAGCTTCTCATTTGTAGAGCCAATATAATATCATCCACATAGATCTGAACTAGGATAATGTCATCACCATGTTTCTTGTAAAACAGTGTCTTGTCCAATGTGCCTCTAGTGAATTGATTTTCAAAGAGAAATTATGATAAAGTATCATACCATGCCCTTGGAGCCTGCTTAAGTCCATACAATGCCTTAAGCAATCTGTAGACAAATTCTGGAAAATGTGGATCCTCAAAGCCAGATGTTTGTTGCACATAAACTTCTTCTTCCAACTCTCCATTCAGAAATGCACTCTTGACATCCATTTGATAAACTTTAAAGTTTGAATGAGCAGTAAATGCCAAGAATATTCTGATGGCTTCCAATCTAGCAACATGAGCAAAAATGTCTCATCATAATCAATGCCTTCATGTTGAGAGTATCCTTTTGCAACCAACCTTGCTTTGTTTCTTAGTATTACACCATCTTCATCCATCTTATTTTTCAGAACCCAATTTGTTCCAATAATGGTTCTGTTCTTTGGTGCAGGCACAAGTTCCTATACTTTATTTCTTTCAAATTGATTCAGCTCCTCTTGCATGGCAATAATCCAATCTAGATCCAACAGTGCATCATCGAGTTTCTTAGGCTCAATCTGAGATAGAAAACAACCATAGAGACACTCATTTTGAGTTACTCTCCT
Source organism: Kitagawia praeruptora (assembly GCA_037693485.1). NCBI lineage: Eukaryota > Viridiplantae > Streptophyta > Magnoliopsida > Apiales > Apiaceae > Kitagawia > Kitagawia praeruptora. The sequence continues at coordinate 90,306,475 of CM075347.1, read as the reverse complement.
AGTTCTTACTTTTTGCATTTGGATCTCCAATAATTTGCTCTGCAGTGTGTGATCTATCCCATTTCCTGGAATGCTCAGTCTGATTTCTCAACCTTGATGTTGCTTCATCATCCAAGTCATGATCATTCTCATTTCCTCCCCCTATGAAGTTGCCACTATTCACAGGTGTGTCTTGGATGCTTGTTTCTCCACTGTTGATTGGCACAGATTCTTCTCTTGTATCATCATTCACTTGAGTTTGTTGAACTACAATTTCAACTTCAGTTTCAATCTCTTCATCATAATCATCTAGATTTTCAAATCTTAGTGGATCTTTATCTTCATCATTGGCTTCTTCTAATCCAGGTAGTGTGTTGTCATCAAATGTCACATATGTGCTTTCCATGATTTTCTTTTGACCGATGACATAAACTTTGTATGCAATTCTTTCCATAGAGTAGCCAAGAAAAATTCCTTCAAATGCCTTTGCATCAAACTTTCCAACATATTCTGAATTATCCTTCAATACAAAGCACTTGCTTCCAAAAGTATGAACATACTTTAGAGTAGGCTTCTTTCCAGTCATCAAATTGTAAGGTGTCTTTCCTGTGTTTTTGTTGATGGGGGTTATGTTCTGGATATAGCATGCAGTGCTCGCAGCCTCAGCCCAAAAACATGTAGGCATCTTTACATAAAGCAACATTGTTCTAGCAGCCTCAATTAGAGTTCTATTCTTTCTCTCAATAACTCCATTTTGTTGTGGAGTCCTTGGGGCTGAGAATTGCTGAGAAATACCATTCTCTTTGCAGAATGCTTCAAGCATGGCATTTCTGAACTCTGTTCCATTATCACTTCTCAATGCAATCACACTTGCATTGTTGGCCTTTGCTTCCTTGTCAACTTTCTTTATGTGCTCAATGATTACTTGTGGAGCCTCATCTTTTGATGCCAGAAATTCCACCCATGTATACCTTGTAAAGTCATCAACCATTACCAAGGCATACTTCTTTCTTCCTAGTGACATAATGTTAACAGGCCCAAACAAATCCATATGAATTAGTTGCAGGGGCTTGGTTATTGATGTCACTGTCTTTGACTTGTGGCTTGATCTTTTCATTTTCCTTTTTGACAGGCCTCACACACTCCTTCTTGACAGAATTCAAGTGTGGGCATGCCTCTCACTAACTCTCTTTTGACTAGAGAATTAACGGCTTTAAAGTTCAGGTGTGATAACTTCTTGTGTCACAGCCAACAATCTTCATTTGATGCTTTTGAATAAAAGCAACAAACTTTGTCCTTGTTTGCATAGTCCATATTGGCTACAAACAGGCTTCCTTTTCTTACTCCAGATAGAGCAAAATCACCAGTCTTCTTGTGGGTAATCAAACATTCATCCTTGTCAAAATTCACCTTGAATCCTCTATCAGTAAACTGACCAACACTTACCGTCCGTTTGGATTGGGGGTTGAGAAGGGTTGGGTTGGGTCGGGTTCAAATTTAAAAATTCATTTTTGAGAAAATTTTAAAAGTAAAGTGTTGGATTTTGGATTTAATATGTAATTGTATTTTAATTCTTTCGTAAAATACCAAAATCTAACACTTTACTTTTAAATTTCTTTCAAAATTGAATTTTTAAATTTGAACCCGACCCAACCCAACCCTTCTCAACCCCCAATCCAAATAGACCCTTAGCAGATTATGCTTGAATCCCTTGACTAGTGCTACATCTTCAATGATGACATTACCAAATTCCAACTTGCCATATCCTAATGTGTTACCCATGCTGTCATCTCCAAAAGCAACCATTGGGCTAGCCTTCTCCTCATACTGTGATAGCAGGGCCATATCACCAGTCATGTGATTTGAGCATCCACTGTCCAAAATCCACATGACCTTCTTTTCACTTTCTTTGCCCTGCAAACACAAAGGTATTACTTCTCCTTTGGTACCCAAACAAGTTTGGGTCCATGTGACTTAGAAACAGTTTTATCATAAACAACATGCTTATCAACTTTCTTGGTGTTAGTCTTCTTGTCACTGTTTGAAGTCTTAGAACCTGAAGTTTCAGATTTAGTTGACAGAGATACCTTCCTAGGTCTAGGAGGACTTGAAGACTTTGACCTTGTGGAGTGTGTGTGAGAATTGTGACTGATACAACCATCAATGAATTCCCTTCTCAAATTGAAACAACCAGTCATAACATTCATGTTGCATGGCATACAGTTAAATTATCACAAAATGGAGCATCTCTATGTCTTAAAGGCACAGAACAATCATAGAAAGGTTTGGGCACACTACCAACAGGTTTCTTGCATGCATGAGTTAAATGATTAGTACTGAAACAATTCTGACAAGTTTTCCTAGGGACATTAGGCATATAAGCATAGTTGTTATCTTTGTTAATCCCTAGCTTGCCATTTCTGTTCGGTTTCTTCTTAGCCACTTTCTTCTCAGATTCATTTTTCCCAGCTGATACAAACTTAACAAACTTCTTAGGTCTAGACCTATCACCTACTGGCTCCTTGACTTTTGGCTTGACACTCTCACTCTTAGAGGATGCTTGTTGTTCACTGGATTGTGCCTCATCCTCATCATTCAACATTTGCTTGATGAGTAAGGCATCCTCATCAATTTCAAATGTTGATTCTTTAAAAATTGGAGTCTCAGCCTTTTTCAAAATGTGAGGCACTTCCTCCTGAACAACTATGTCATCTTCAATGACAGCATAGCCTTTCCTCTGTTTAAGAGTGCCATAGTCAAGTCCAATTGCAGCCTTGGGTTTAGCTTGAATTTTCTCATGATAGGATTGCAATAGACTAGATGAGTTCTTAAAAGTTTTCAGTTTGAATTCATTTTTAGCTAGTTCATCCCTAAGAGCATTTTCAATTTGACTAGCACATAGAACCTTATTCTGCAGATATTCAACTTCTTTCTTAAGGTTTTCTACTTGCATGGCAGTTAGCTCAAGTTCCTCATTCTTTTTTATTAATAATTCATTTCTAGCAGACAGTTTAGCAATTTCCTCATTAGCAGCAGTCATACTAGTATGAATATTAAACATTTCAACAGATAGTTATTCAATCATGCACTTGTACTCAGAAACAGACATGTCTATGGTAGTGAGAGATGGTACCTGAGAGTCTGATGAAGATGTGTCATCCTTGGAATTGGCCATCAAGGCATAGTTGCAAACTTCTTGCTCTTCTCCATCACTATCAGAATCATCCCAACACTTCCCTTCAGCTATGTAGGCCTTACCTTGTGTCTGCTTTTTCAGAAGGGCCTCATACTTAGCTTCAAGCTCTAGAAACTCTTTATCATTCTTTTTAGGCTTCTTGCATTCACTGGCAAAATGCCCTAGGTCATTGCATCTATAACACCTTACAGATGACCTATCCACATGGCTGGTTTTAAATTTATTCTTGTTTGCTTTCACAGGTGCCTTGCTCTTGTTGAATGAATGGTTTTGGGTTTTAGGTTTGAAGGGTTGGTTCCTCTTGAATCTGACGTTTGGAAATTTTCTGGCCATGAAAGCATATGACGTGTTTTCCATTCCATCTAGTTCTTCAAGAGTATAGAACTCTTCTTCCTCCTTCTCCTCAACTGGTTCACTTACCTCAGCTCCAGTTTCTTCATCATCTACTATCTCCTCTATCCTTAGCTGACTTGTAGATGCTTCTAGGTCTTGAATAGATTTGTTGACAATCAAGGCACATGATGTGTTTATCATTCTACCTTGGTTGGCTTGGATAGCCCTTTCCTGAAGCAACTCAAGCTCATGAGTCTTTAAAACCCCATAGAGCACATTATATGTGATTTTGTTTAAATCTCTTTCTCTTAGAGAAATGACCCTTTGCTCTATATGATTTGGTGAAGACAGTAGAAACTTCATGTTCAACTCCTTGGTGCTGTAAACCTTGTCATTCATCTGTAACTCAGTAACTAGCTTGTGAAATCTCTCAAACATCTCAGTGATGCTTTCCTTGGGCTGTGCCATGAAAGCTTCATACTGTGTGACAAGTATCTGTTTCTTGTTTTCCCTGACCTCATCAGTCCCTTTACATTACACCTCAATGTGATCCCACATTTCTTTGGCAGTTATACATGATGCAATGTTTGCAAACATTGACATATCCACGGTACATAATTAGCAGCATGAGGTGACTGTCAAGAGCAACCATCTCCTTTTCTGATTCTGTCCATTTGGATGGTTCCTTGGCCACATAAGATCTTGGAATAGTTATGGTTCCAACAGTCTTTTCAGGTATTTCTTGTTGTGGAACAAAGGGACCATTCTTGAGAATCTCAGGATACAGAGGATGAGAGGCTTTGATGAACAACATCATCTTTATCTTCCAGAGGTTGTAATTTTCTTTGTTAAACTTAGGGACCTTCACCGTTCCTGTTGTCTTTGGTGTATTCGAACTCATGATCATTTTCTGTTTTGATCAACAGCCTGCTCTGATACCACTTGTTAAGTATTGAATACAGCAAAAGAATACAAAGGGGGGGTGAATGGATTCTTGAACTTTTTCTTGTTCTTGAATCTGTGTAGCAAGATAAGTGTTTGTGTGTGCAAATGTGAAGGTGCGGATAAAGAACACAAGACACAATATCACTTTAATCTAATATATTATTAGATAAAGATTTGCTACAATCTGTGAATACAAATGATAGTATTATCAGCTTCGTTTTTCTCAGAGAGATATATCTTACAATGTGTATGAAAAACTTAACCAACTAAAGAAGTGAGATTGTATTCTTATAGAACATGAATACAACTCATTTACTATAAATAAGGTTACAGGATGAATTACTTTCTTGCATGTCTATCCCTTTTGATTAAACATCCAAATGGCTACAGATTTGACTTTGCAACGCTCTGTTCAGATCCACTTCTTTAGCTATTTGTCTCTTGTACATCTCTCCAAGCTTCTTTGTAGGCTTTCCAAAGTACATTATAGATTGTGGTCCATAAAGCACTTTATCTTGTTGCAAGTTTCTGACTTGTACAATATCTTCAGTAGTTTGTCTCCAAGAATGTATTTGAGAAGTGGCTAAGTGATTGATTCGAGAACTAGGATTAGATAACTCTGAGTTCTCGAATACTGTATGATTGACATATCGAATCACTTCTCGAATAACACTTTTCTCCAGGGTTCCTGGAGTTATCGAATAGAACACTTGACTTGTCGAATCCCTGAGATATCGAATAGCTTTCTGAGTCCTTGAGATATCGAATGGAACTTTGACTTGTTGACTCTTTGAGAACTCGAATACCACTTTGACTTGTTGACTTCTTGAGTTCTCGAATAGAGTATTAGACATGTCGAATCTCTGAGATATCGAATGAGATATCGAATAGTTCATTCAGAGATATTGAACAGTGTCTTCTCAGATATCGAATCTCTGACTTCTCGAATGCTAGACTTCTCGAATAGACAAATGTACTTCTCGAATTGGTACTTAGGCAAATTCTTCATTTTCTTCAAATCCCAACTGTGATTATTTGACAGTCTTTATCTTCTTGCTTGAGGCATGAACCTTGGAACTTCTTTCAAACATTATTCTTGAATTTTTAAGTACAGTTACACAACTAGGATTTGATGCCTATTACAAGTACAAAACAAATAGAAACTCTACAACTAGAGGTTCCCTCAGTTAAGAGGTCATGTAGGTAATGCATAGCATTACACATACTTAGGCTTGTTATATTATGAGCACAGGCATGTCTCTGTGACCAACATTATTTATTTTGAATTGTTACTTTAAAATACATACGTATACATATAAATATTACATAAAATTTGTTTTTTTAACTTTTATTTAATAGAAAAAGTGAAATCTATCTAATAATGTAGACTTCTATTCGATTTTTATACAAAATTTTCTATATTGTAAGTGTTTTCCAAATTTTGTGTAATTTTTTACTATATAGCTTATTACTCGTGTGATGTACGGATTTTTTTTTAATATTTTTTATTTTATTATCCATATTTTCATATATATATATATATATATATTTTAATTAGTAGAAAATAAATTATAGAAGATAATAAACTATTACTCCCTTCGTCCCTCTCATTTTTTTATAGTTTCTATTTTGGGACGTCCCTCTCATTTCTTTACATACCATAAATAGTAACTTTTAATAATAAAATATATTATTACATCCACTACTTTACTCCACTTTTTCAACACTTTACACTATTACATCCACTACTTCACTTATTTTAACAATAAAATCACTATTACACCCATTACTTCACTTATTTTAACAATAAAATTACTATTACACCGATTACTTCACTTATTTTAATCATAATCCTTGGTCTCCGTGAAAAAAACCCAACGTAAAGAACCACGAGGGACGGAGGGAGTATAATACATGTTTGATAGTATTTTTAACGATAATATTTTAATAATTAATAATATGTTGTTGACAGGAATTGAATCTTAAATTCGTGAGAGTAGTTTATAAAATAATATATATGATTAATAGATTTATGTTGTTGGTGGGATTCGAACTTGGAACCTATAAGAGTATTTCAAATATTAGAAAAGGAATATTCTTCTAGCATTACATCCAACGGTTCTCATTTATTTATCTTAAAATCTAACGACTGTTATTGAGTGTACCAAAAAAAATGTACCAAACCGACAACCAAATATACATTGTTTCGCTTATAATAGTATAGTATATATGTGGTGGATCATTTGATTCGGTGTGTATTTTTGATCGAATATCCAATAATTTTATTAGTAATAATTATTATTAATTATTTATTTTGATACGTGGGATAAAAAGTACTCCCTTTGTCCCATCCATTTATTTACACTTTTTTGTCACTTTCTGGCACGCATTTTAAGGTTGATTTTAAGGATAGTTCTATAACGTTTTTTTAAAATTTTCTTTTTTTGTATAAAAATAGGATTGTTCTATTTTTATACAAAAAAAAAAGAAACTTTCAAAAATAAGTTATGGAACTATCTTTAAAATCTACCTTAAAATGCGTGTCGACACCCCATTTTGAAACGATAACAAATGGACGGGACGAAGGGAGTACAAGTTAAATATGTTAAGTTAATGTGTTCTCATTCATTTCTAATATACATAATGAAACTTTCGTTTATAGTACACTTGAACATGAGTTTTCATTTCTGATGTAGTTGTGTGACTCAGTAGGAAACGTCACTAGAAGTGGCTAGAAGTGGCCAATGTTATTACAGTCAAGAGAAACATGAAATGCCACTTTAAATGACGAATTCTATTGAACTGAACGCTTCTTGAAGTGGGGTTTTCTATTGCTCTTGCATCACACTCCCACTCTACACATTTTCATCCATCTTATCCGAAAATGAATATATTATCATCTCTTTCTCTCTTTTTTTCTTTACAGTTGCAAGTTTCTTTCTTCTCCACCATATTTCTTCTGATCTTTCAAGCTTTGTTTTATTATCGTTCAGCAACTTCTTGTGTGCTTCTCTATTAACACTCTAATTCCCATTTAAGGTACATAATACTTACTATGCAATTTTTAAAGAACCCTTAGTTTTGTTTAAATTGACACGTGTTTTAAGTTAAGTGTTTGTTAAACTTTTTTCTAATCTTCTTGCTAAAAGTGTTAGTTAATTTTTTTTATCTAATCTTATACATTGTTAGTTAAATATTAATTAAAGTAATGGTGCTTTGTGTAATCTTATTGTTAATAAAACTAAAAATTCATATTTTTCAAATCTGGACAATGGAAAATAACGTTAACGTTAATTTTTTTTGGATGAAAGAATTATTAGATGGGATGATGATATTAGATATTCAATAGATCCTAAATGTATGCGTTATGTTACATTGGGAACGAATTATGAAGAATTTAGGGTTATTGTTTATGTGTTATGAACATAAATACAAATCATTGGGATGTCAAAATTAGTTTTAAATACCCCCAAATTGGTAGAAGAAATAGTGTTACGGGGTTTTACTTAGGGTAGATTACCTCGGATATGGACGTGGATAGACTATTGAGAATCCCTCGTATGATGCAAATGGGTTTAGGTGATGTTTCCGTGTTTTTAGAGGCCCATAAAGTTCAAGTGGTAGAGCCGTACAGTTACGGGCATAATATTCACACTCAACCCACCCAATCAAGTTACCAGCAAGATTATGGGACTAGTAGCCAGTTTCAAGATTTTGGAACGAACGGGTGATCAAACTACTATTTTGATAGAGGAGCATACAATGACGAATATCAGGGTCATACGGACGGTTCAAGTAGTCACGCAATCCAACAAAGCCAGTAGCGAGATGATTATGAATTACAGGATTACTATACTCCTACAGATGATGAAGAGCCATCTCCACGAGAAGAACCTGTTACAGGTAGAGAGTTCGCCCTCGTATATGAGAATTCTGAATATGACGGTGCTAGTTCAAGTAGTGAGGATTTGAACGACTTAAGCAGCGAGGAGACCGAAGGGGTGCATACGACGGCTGTGATTGAGGGGGGGAGGCATGTACCAAGATCATCTTGGTTTGAAATTGAGGAGTATACACCGGTTGTGTTAAACAACCGGGATGCAAACTACACTACTATAGATCGAGAAAGTGAAACTCTTTTTATTGAATAGATGTTCAGTGACAAGAATATGCTAATCAATGCAGTGCGAAATATGCACATTACTACTAATCGGATGTACATCGTGGTTAGGAGCAATCATGATCAGTTCATTGCAAAGTGTACCGTGCCAAATTGTCCATGGAGAGTGAGAGCTGCAAAGAAAATGAGACACGGCTTCTTTGAAATCATAAAGAAGCATACAAATGGCTCGTTACAGACAAACCACTATTAACATAATGGAAGGCTATAATGGAAATATACGAATGGCTCGTTTCCTTCCTGTTACGGTAATGATGGAGTATATATTCTACAAAAATGTCAAAATTGTCAACACACACAGAAACCAAGCCGTTGATGCTCTCTACATGAAGGCCAACAATTATGTTGAAGGACGAATGAAATGATCTCCAGATATATGGAGAAGGCTAAAGCACATTCGGTGACAACATATAGTCGTCAACTTGGCATTTTCACAGTTATCACTCAACGCTATCGGGTGAAAGGTTGCACGAAGGGGGGGCACCAGCAGAATGTGGACATTAGTAAGAAAACTTGCACTTGTGGAAAATGGAAATGTCACCATATGTATTGTTCTCATGTAATGGATGGTTGTTTAGTGGACAACATTGATTGGAAGCAGTGGGTTGGACCTTACCGCTACTCATCGAAATTACATAAGTTATGTGAACCTCTGATATTTTCATTACCAACCACGAACTTGTGGAACTACATTTTACCATTTGAGTGGCAGATGTTTGGGAAATTGATACTTAATGATGCCTACAGGAAGGTGAAGAAAAAGCGTGGCACAAGGGGACAGTCTGTTAGAATTCGAACTGAAATAGACCAGTCAAGGTCGGGGAAGAAGTGTAGTCGGTGTAAGTAGTCTCGTGCATGGAATAGCGCGGCTTCCAGTTCTTGAGGAGTATTACGTTAGCGTTGTTTTGGTACTCGTAGACCATATATCTGACATTGTTCAACACAAATGTCAAGAGTTCGTGTACGTCATTCTCACTCCCTCTACATTGTTGTTACTTAAAGAGTTAAGTAACGATGATTAGGGTTCAACGAGTAAGCAAAATTATCATCACACGCCCAGTTTCTACCCGTAGCCCTAAAAAGATCACCATGAGTATAAGTCATTGTGTGTCGATGATAGTTATTTTAATTAATATTTATAGTGAAACGGACTGCTGTCTACCACTTGCATTATTTATAGGTTTTGGAATTTTTGTCTAGTACTTGTATTATTTACAGGTTTTGGTTTTTATTAGTGATTATAGACTGTAAAAAGTTTTGTAGTCCCGTCAACAGTAACATAGTTGTATAGCTATTTAAAAGTTGTGTAGTCCCGTCAAACTGTAACATAACTTTCATCTTTTCATAGTTGTAGTTAATATTAGTGATCATACTGTGTGAAAAGTTGTGTAGTCCCGTCAATAGGAACATAGCTGTTTAAAAGTTGTGTAGTCCAGTCAAACTGTATGATAACTTTCATATTTTCATAGTTTTAGTTAATATTATTGATCATACTGTGTGGAAACTTGTGTAGCCACGCCAAAAAAAATTTGAAACTTGCATAACTTTCATATTTTTATAACTTGCATAACTTGTGTGGTAATATAACTTTCATGTTTTCATATTTTCAATTTTTTTAGGAATTCACTTGCATGAAATGGGTAGTGAAGATGATGGAGATAACATTTCCGATCATAGTTGTAACTCTCGTTGTAGTTGCAATTGAGATTGGAATAACTTTACATTTTCTCAACAATAATCAATTGGTGAATGCATAAAGCTGGTGATGATAATTATCATCAATACACCCGGATAGTCCCCTAAACTTCTCCCAACTCTCCCCTCAAACAAAAATCGAAACCACTTTCAATCCTCACCCAATCACTCCAGAAATTCCTCAAGCAGTCACTCAAATCCCTCCTGAACCAATCGTTCCAACGTCTGATCATAGTTGTGACTCCTGTTGTAGTTGCAATTGGGATTGGAATAACCTTACATTTTCTCAACAAGAAAAAATTGATGAAATGTATAAAGTCGCTGATGCTTATTATGAAGCATACACGGATAGTTCCCTAAACTTTCCCTACATCTCCCCTCGAAGAGAAAGCGGAACCACTTCTAATCCTCAACCAATCACTCCAGAAATTCCACAATCAATCACTCCAATTCCGCAAGCTCCCCGAATTGACTACAAAAGTAAGCAGTGGAAGGATTGTTAAATGTTCATCGAAAGTGGTTGTAAGATCATTTCTACATATTTCATGTTTCTTGTACTGATTTAATGTTTATTTATACTGGTAATAACATGTAATTTTGCAAATACGAATTATTTAACTAACGAGCACCCGAAACCAATAAATGCAAAATCCCTTATTCCGACAAAGTAAGGACTCTAAAAGGAATTTCAAAATATGCGTTTGAAGAATACGATGATTTTGTGGGCATTGACACCATACTAGTCGATTTTGCAAAGGGATGGATTGTAAGCATCCGTGACTCAGAGCTATTTGGTAAAAGAATCATCGTAATAGAAGATGGGACACCACAAGTTGATTGTTATCTTCAACTGGATAAGGATAGGTACCCACATATCCGTAAATCGGTTGAAGTCAGATATGTTATAGTCCTCTACAAGATATGTTGTCAATTTGAGATCAATTTTGCCGCCGACATTTATAGACTAAGAAAATTTCACTTTTTTCATTTTTCATGGGGGCTATTCAAATATATTAGCTGTATTTTAGAATCTATTTTTTCACTATGTAATGAATTAATTGTTTGTGTGCTTCATTTCACGTACTTTGTTTTCTTCACTTCAATAATATTTTTTTGTAAAAATTTGGGAATTTGTCATTTTTGGGCCTAAAAAACATAGTTGCACATTATATTTATTCATCTTTTTGGGATTGTACCAAATTAGAACATCAATACGGAACAAAAAAACAAAAAAAAATGTACAAATATGTTTTTTATACCTCTCAACATGATTCCACGAAGGAATTGTTAGGAATTTGATGTGGAATTGCCATGTTCGGACTTCGGACCAAAAAAAATATGCTTAGACATAATAATTTTTGGAGATTTTCATATTGTACCAAAATAGGATGTAAATTCTATAATACGGAGAAAAAAACGAATAAATATAATTTCCAAATACATTTTTGAAGTCTATTAAAATGATTACTAAGAAAGTATAAAAAAATAGTTTAAAATTAAGCTAACTACTAGAAACCAAAACAAGAAAAAAAAAAACCCAATAGCTTTCGCCAGTTGATATAGCATTTGCTTTTAAAAAAAGATTCTAATAGCATTCGCCAGTCAGAATGATGTTTTCTAATTAAGTGCCTCAACTCAACTATACCAGAAATAAAAACACTCATTCACATATATCACAATTGAAATTTATGTTCAGTTCTGTACTACAAGTGCAAGCGAGCCAAGTTAATGCATGAGTAGGCAAACTGGCCCATTTGAAAGTTGCGGCTTTTCAATCTTGTGGACGATTAATAATTATCTGTTCGTTATGTGATAAGGATGAGAATCGGTCTCCAAACAAGAAAATTATCCTTGTCTATTTCTTCTTCATGTTCTTAATTCTTATTTTTCCGTACCAAATTAAAATATTTAATTTAATTTTTACACGTATTTAAGATGGAAAAAAGTTATTTTTATAATTAATTTTTTTAACTTTTATTTTGAATAAAAATTCAATTGTTATAATTTTAATCCCAAAAAAAAGGTTTTAAATAAATATGTGAAATTAACTAAGGGAACTAATATATACTTCAATGGGATTATCTATAATTATGTTTGTGTAATTATACCTACCAATTTCATTGGTTCGACAAATTTAACTAATGAAACATGATTGAATATATTTTTTGCTAAGGAGAAAGAGAATTGGAGTTGTAAATTTTTTACATAATCTCTAAGAATACCACATACATCACATAGATAATTTTAGCTAAGAATTTTTAACATTGAACTTTATCTTGAAAGTTATCCGATCCAAACATAAACATTGCTTGTTTTTAAAACATGAATGTTTAATGAGAAAATTGGGTCTGAGGTTGTACTCAAGCAATCTTTACGAGGTTAAAAGATTTTGTTCCTATAAATTAAGTGGTCCCGCAGGAACATGAGCAATTTTGTAAATGTAAATTTTTTTATAGTAATTTACATATATAACCTTAAAATTATATTGCAATTTTTTTAACTTCAGAAGAAAATCCTCAGTACAAACTCAGACACCTCAAGCCCAGGTTTAATATACCGTAAAATTACGGAGTTACATTTACAATTTTGTTTGAAATCTATTGATATTCGCATACAGCGTTTATCTGATGTCAATCCAGACTAATCAAATTTCAATTTACGGAATCTTTCATTGCGAAAATCTAATTTTTACACGGCACTACATGTGTAGTGTATCTTTCAACTGAAAATGACTTCTAGTATAAACAATGTATATTCATATGTTGTGCATGTTTGATTTGAGTTTCAATTGGTTTTTTTTAAGAAATAAGGTGGTCAAAGAACTAAATAAATATTTAAAAAAATGAAGTCTCTATCCATCGACGATGAAATTTTATATTTTTCAATAATTTAACAGAACCTTAACTAAATATGCCTGTAAAAATAAATAAATAAACTATACTGTACATTGTCGATAGACCAATAATATCGGGTGAAGTGCTAAAATGGCACAATTTGGGAAAAAAATGCCCAAAATGACACAATATGAAAACACGGCCCTCCACTGGCACTTTCATCACGCGGGTATTACATACGTTAGGGGGTAACGCATCTACTAAATGCGTTTCCCGTGTTTTTTTACACCACTCCACTGAAAAAGCCATAAAAACGTAACCAGCACTTGCGTTTTGATGGTGACGCAAGTGCGTCATGCGTTATGGTGTAACGCATCATGCACTTGCGTGACCACCAAAACGCAAGTGTTGGTTACGTTTTTATGGTTTTTTCAGATGGAATTATTAAAAAAACACGGTAACGCATGTATAACATGCGTTACCCCCTAACGCATCACGCACCTGTATGAAGAAAGTGCCAGGCGAGGGGACAGTTCTAAAAAAGTGCTATTTTGGACATTCACTCCTCATTTTTGTGCCATTTTGGGCATTTTCTCAATTCTATCCGAGAATTAGTTTGCATTACAAAAGATTTGTGCAAGGTATTTGACTGGTTACATTTGAGTCCGATTGATGGAAAGAATTATTAATGATAGAATGGAACCTCGTTACAAAAGCTTCGTGTTTTACTCATCTCCACAAATTCTTAATGTTTTACTCATTTGTGCAAGATAATGTTCATCCTTAAGGTCGTTTGGATTGGGGATTAAGAAGGGTTGAGTTCAAATTTAAAAAATCGTTTTTAAAAAAATTTTAAAATGTAAAGTGTTGAATTTTAGATTTAATATGTAATATTATGTTAATTATTTTGTAAACTATCAAAACCCAACACTTTACTTTTCAAAATTTTCTCAAAAACGAATTTTAAATTTGTACCCGACCCAATCCAACCCTTCTCAACCCTCAATCCAAACGGACCCTTAATGTTTGTCATGCCTTTCATTTTCAGTCGGTTTTCTGTTTTCATCACATTCCTGACTAGAGATGCACAAAAAGCCCGAACCCGAAAATCTGGCCCGGCCCGATCCGCCAAAACCCGGTCAAAGCCCGGCCCGGTCAAAGCCCGGCCCGGTCAAGCCCGGCCCGAGGGCATTAAACGGTCCCTATATTTTTGGGCAAAGCCTGGCCCGGCCCGGCAAAAGCCCGGTCTTAGCCCGGTCTTTTAAAAAGCCCGGTCTTCGGCCCGGCCCGATTAAAAGCCCGGTTCGACCCGAAAAAGCCCGGGTAAAATTCGATTATTCTAGTATACTTACATAAATATTTATGTATTTACACTTCCTACAAATATAAAAATAATTTAAGTACATATATATTTACATATTCATTATTAATAATAAGATTATTTATACATGAACGAAAACAAGCTAAGTACACGTGTAATCAATTAATATATCATCAAATCAAAAAGTAAATCGATAAATGTAATATTTGTATCGGCAAAATAGATTGTTTAACACATGTCTGCCATTACTACATAAAGAACTTATGTAACATAAAATCTCGATCCGATTTGATCCCGGAAAAAGCCCGATCCGGCTCGGCCCGGCCCGCTTCTAGCCCGGAAAAAAGCCCACCGCTACCAGCTTAGAGGGCCTAAACGGGCTCACATTTTTCACAGAAACCCGGCCCGGCCCGACCCGGTCAAAGTCAAAGCCCGGGCCGGGCTTTGACCAAAAAACCCGGACTTTTCAAAGCCCGGTCAAAACCCGACCCGATGAGCCTTTTGTGCATCTCTATTCCTGACCAGTGACATTGATATTTTTGCTTAACCTTTTGAATTTTCGGTTACTGTGTTGAAATATGAACCAATTTATTTTTAAAACATGATATGAATTTGGTGAATCATCTCAATATATCCTTGCAAATTTCATATCGTCAAACCAGATTAACAGATAATAATATAGCACTTAAACACTGCCTCCTTTGAGCCATTATCCAGATTCTCTTCGATTACAACAATTGAAGTTACATACATGTCACTAAATTAAAACACATTAAACATACTCGAAAGTTAAACATCGTATATCCTGCTCTGAAATCGGATATAGTATGTTCCACTCAGAAATAGGGATCCGAAAAAATGGTGTTCACAGACCTGCCCCTTACAGTATTTTCTAATGTTGAGTACAGAGCCTCGGCCAGTGGATTGGTTCATTAGATTACCATCATGGCTGAAAGCACAAGCTGAGGCATTTTCCACCTATAAAATATCCAGTACCGTAAGAAGCATTGTAAGGTTAATCTATGACATAATTTGGTGCCACTGCA
Source organism: Kitagawia praeruptora (assembly GCA_037693485.1). Classification (NCBI taxonomy): domain Eukaryota; kingdom Viridiplantae; phylum Streptophyta; class Magnoliopsida; order Apiales; family Apiaceae; genus Kitagawia; species Kitagawia praeruptora. The sequence continues at coordinate 90,290,946 of CM075347.1, read as the reverse complement.
AGAATTCTGTCATTTCTAGATGAAGTCTGCCTAGCATTGTCACCCTCTTCTGCTGCTTGTCTACCGTCATCCAGAACTATCAAATGGCCTTCTCTCCGTACCAAACTCTGCACATAAAGCACCAATGAGATATTAATTTCAAGTAAAGATTCTAGATGCAGATGAATTTCAGCTTCATCTATCTGTTTATGTATAAATGTGTGCTTTATAGGTCATGACATTCAAACCTCTATGATAGCCTTGATTTTAGAAACTTCGGCTGCTGCTTCCTCCATGGAACTGTAATTGTTTTTCTCGTTCTGCTGACCCACGTACCATTGTATTAGATCCCTCTGCCTCATTCCAGCTAGTCCAGACCCTACAAAATACAGAATAATGACAAGTTAGTGGCTTAGAACGAAAATTACTGGCAACTAAGAGCTATCATATACTTCAACTTGTAACATGAGCACTAAATGCCTCAGGATGTAGAGACAGAATTTGCCTCGGAATCAAGGGTATGATGTCAGTCAATATTACCTTCTTGCGTTACAGTCTCCTCATGCTGTCTAAGACGCATGACAAGGGCTTGGGTGACCCTCTGGAAATATTCATCAGTTATCACAAGTTTCTTTTTCTGCTGTCCTGTAGCATCATTGCCATTTTCTGCATGACAGTGCAATCTCATTACAATGTGTTAGTTCACCAACTTGAAATGGCCTAAAGAATATAGATACATATAACTACTAGTAGTAACATCATCCAACCTGCATTGTTAGAAGTCGATTCAGGTTCAGCACCACTTTCTCGAGCTTCAGCTTCTGGAGGGTCAGCACCTTCCACTTCAAAATCTCCATCTTGAAACTCAGATAGATCAATCTCACTTGACTCCACACTGTAAGAACATGGAAAACACCCATTACAAAAAAACTTAGTAATAAGAAGGATTAATTCTACATGCAAGAGGTAAACAACTAATTTAGATCTAATTTTTGCTTGCCTGATTATTGATGTTTTCAGTAGTCTCACTGCAAGACGCACATGACGTGTAGCCACCTATAAGATAATCACACTTAAGGTAAGACTAGATATACATACATATAAGCCAGTCTCTTTTTTAAATATATGACTTGAAGCACCTGAACTTCTAGATGGCATCGAGCTATAGCTTCTGAAAGCCTGACCAATGCCTCCAGCTGTCTAACCGTCATGCGATATGCAACTCTACTCCCAGGAGCAGTATCACCCCTGCGTAAAGTAACATAGGATTCCACCAACAACTGTCTGGCTTCTGCACTAAGCTGAGTAATTTGACATTGTTAGTGATACTAAATAAGACTTAGTTTACACATCTATACCAAATATTGGCACTCACTAGAATGCTTACTTTAGGTTTTAGGGTCTTTGCATATGCAATGTAACGTTTCAATTGTGCAGTAGAGAACGTTGGAGTTATTGCTGCCTCGCGCTTTTGATGAACTCTAACGATGTGGTGAGCAATGTGGTAATCTGTTTGATCATCAGGGTCATCGATCATGACATACACAAGATCAAACCTTGACAGGATAGCAGGAGGAAGCGCCACATTGTACTATATAAAAGTGAAAGAATTTTAACAAACAGCACACAAGATCCATATGCATTAATAGTTTCAAAAATGTGAGGTGCTCAAGTATATTTCAAATGATACCCTAATTATGCAGGATATAATAGTTCATTCTAACCTTCAGTGGTTTAGACTTGTCATAGCGGCCTCCAGTGGGATTGGCTGCAGCTAAAATGGACGTTCGTGCATTTAAGGTTGCTTGTATGCCTGCTTTTGTTATGCTTATTGTCTGCTGTTCCATTGCTTCATGAATTGCAACCTATACATTACACTTTACACATTAGACATCATGCATTGTGCTATGCGCACTCGCTACCTGAGCAGAAAATGAAGTAAGGAATTAATAAATAATCCAAAAAGGTTTACATATATATCAAGTTACCTGATCTCGAACATCCATCTTATCAAATTCATCAATGCAACATACTCCATTATCAGCCAGCATCAGTGCTCCAGCCTGTAACAATCAAAACTAATTAATACGGAAACATATCTTATAGGTGAACCGTGACACAAATAACATTTCAATATCTCTGGAAATAAATTCGATTCATTGCAATGAACTGATTCTGACATCGCATTACACTTTGAACAGTACACTCTTATAGTGCAAAATTGCAAGATCACAAGCTTTTAAAATCTGGAAGTTATTCATTGTTCATAATAATTTCGTAATATTAAGATTAATAGTTTTCTACATGTGCAAGAGTGAGGAAGATATTGAACTTCCTATCTGCGTCGTAATCATATTTCCCTGTCAGTGACTTTAATTTGGGACATCTACTTAGGTTTCATTCTAAAAGACGAAGGGACACAAAACTAAAGTAGTGGAATTGACAGTCATTATTCTAGAGGGTTGAACCGTTGAACCAACTAATAAAATCGATTTGTTAATGCCCTATGTGATTCTTAGATCTATTTGGTGCCACTTCGTATATTACATCTCTGTCTGATTTCTTCCTTATCATGTCTCTAAGTTTCTTCCATATAATTTTCCTTAAACAAATACAATTGATTATAGGTGAAGACAATGTTTTCCGATATTTTAGCACATGGGAAATAGAAACCAATACATCTTGGTTACCTCGATACAGAACTCTCCAGTTTCTGGTTCCTTAGCAACCGTCGCGGTCAATCCAGCAGCAGACGAGGATTTTCCAGATGTATACACAGATCTAGCAACTAGACTTGTAGTATACCTGAAGATCACAATACAAGAAAATATATCAGTAGTTTGGTTTATAGTGAGAGGGAGCCAATGAATGTATTACTACAAGTCAGGCATACTTCAGGAACTGAGACTTGGCACAGCTAGGATCTCCAACAATACAGACATTAATATCTCCTCTCAAGTTAATTCCTTCGTGAGTAATCTTATGGACACCACCCAGAAGCATAAGCAATATTGCTCTCTTAATATCTTGATGGCCAAATATAGTTGGGGCCATGCTGTCAACCAGCTTATTGAAGAAGTCAGGGGTGTTCCTCATCTGTTGGACTTCATTTAGCTCTTCTGTCTACAATTTCACGAAATATTTGCCACATCAACTTTAAAGCACAAATATAAGATAACATGAGGGATCAAGAAATGAACCAAAGGCTTGAAAATTCCACTGAACAACAAAACTATGATTTCCACTAGTATAGTATGAAATAATGGCATAAAAAATTCAGGCGATCTAATGAACAGTAGTAAGTCAAAACTAGTCCGTATAAACGGGAAAAATGTGTGCTTTTCTTCTTTAAAAATAAAAAATATATGTGAGTACAGCCTATGAATAATCTAAAGGAGGGTGCTTAATCCCTCACTCAATATCAGGGTGGGTACCAACGACGAATTTTGTTTGTTCTTTGAGGTCAAGCCTTAAAGCAAGAAGATGTTTGTTCCACAACATACGCTGTCGATGTAAATTGATAGCTGAAGTTAGCAAGTAAATACAGTTCAACAAACAAGTGGGAGGCAGTAGTGGAGAATCAACCTTGTTTGTAGGTAAGTTTACATTAAACTTATGCTATGTCTCATATTCTACATGATATAAATGAATACATATTATTCGAAGTTACTACATAATGCATTTTAGATGATGTGAAATACAGGCTTGATTTACATCTAACTGGTCACATAATCACATAGATATTGGTAAATTTAAGAAGTGATGAGAATGAACCGTGAATTCCTGACTGTCATCATCTTCAGCATCTCTCTTTCGATTTCTGATGTCGGAGTCCTTTCTGTCATCGCATATCTGGATAAAGAACCAATGTTTACTAACAGAGAAAAGCTATCTAGACACTTTCTGGAAGTAGAGACAGGGCACTAGGAACAAAACAAATAAGCACTAACCTGTACTGAATTTGCGATGAAAGCAAGTCGGTAACAGAGATCTCTGACTCCCAAGGCTCTAAGGCCTTTGACACCTTCTTGCCCTCCAGGATTCTTTTTTTGAGAAGCTTCTCGGCGCGTCTCAGCTCGTTCCCCAGGAGAGGCCAATGCCATTATATCTGGTATCACAACTACAGTGCCAGTAAATATGACCCTGTGATTAAAGAGTAGCAAAATGTCAAAAAAAAATCCTTTATTATACCCCAAAGAAGAGTAAATATAACTACTTGTAAATTAAATATCACTACGGAGAGAATATCTTACGTGTCACCAGCCCTGGCCTGTTCAACAATATCATGTCGAAGGATAACATCCAATGTTCTGGGAAGGGAGCCTGCAGGTATTTCTTTTGACGTTTCCTGCATTCGAACCCTCTGCCAATCTGCAAATTTGCTGTCTTGTCGAAGCAGCGCAAAGCTTTTACCCTTTGAGCACATAGGATTCATACAGATGGAGGGCTGTTACCACAGAAAACATTAGGACCACACGTACAGTTATTCACACACAGAAAATCATCGAGTAAATCACAAATTCACCAACTAACAAACCTCGGTGTACTTGAACTGCTGCTCAACATTCTTAATAATAGTGGCGCACTCCAAACACTTGAAAGTACCATGTAGAAGCTCTGGCCTAACCTCACTAGTCCGAGTCACCACCCCCCTCACCGCCACTAATTTCCCGATTTCAGATGTACTCAATTCCCTCAATCTGCAATTCAATCAACCCAACAATACAAACACATCTTCCATATCACAACCCTCTTCCACATAACATATCCAACATTTAAAACCTTGATAGACATACATAAAATGCTCGTAAAATTCACAACCAAGAATACAAGATTACCTCTTCAACATGGGAAGATTATAAAAAGCAACATTGATATCCTTATTCGGGTTATCATCCGTAATAAAAGTAGGTTTCTGTTCCATCACAAATCTCTTGCAAGCACTCTTCAAAGAAGACTCAAATCTACAAATTTTCACAACCCCACCAACCAAAATTCACAAATTCAATCCACAAACACAAAAAATAAACAAAAACATCAAATTTCAAAGAAAAGGGTATTTAAAGAAATACCTCAAGAACTCATCAGAAATAGCCTTTTGAAGCACATCATTAAAACGCATAACATGGGAAAAATCAATGAACATAGTGTTTGATTCATTGGGTTTCATCGCCTCGATCTCCGACTCGTAATGGGGTTCTCGAGAATTAGGATTCAATCGAAAACTAGACAAAATGAACACAATTCAAGATTCAATTTTTACAAAAGAGGGGTGAAATTAGGGTTTAAAATGCGGTACCTTTTGAGGAATTCAAGGAAGATGTTTTCGACACGAGCCGCTTTCTCGTCAACGTAGTATCCGCCGCCGAATGAATCCATTTCTTGCACTTTCTTCTTCTGCTGCTGCTGATGAAGAGTTTTATTATTTTGTTGATTTTAGTGTGAAAATGTTTTATGTACTGTGTGATTTTGGCGCCAAAGTAGGTGGGTGTGGAGAAGCGGGTTCGCGCCAAATTCAGTGGGCTGGTTTATTGGGCCGGGTGAAGTAAATTGAGCTTGTGGGTTAGGTGTTGGGCAGGGTTCACAATCGTTTTAAAGAATTATATATTGTGTTTCATTTTTCGTCTTTTTTTTACTGAATCAAACCTTTTTCCATCGTTATTTGATATTTTTGTAGTATATTATAGTAGAAAGTTTAACTACTAAGTTTTAAAAATAGCTAGAAATAGAGTAGTGCTATATATGTACACCAAAAAGGATCACAAAAATGTTCGTAAATATCATTGTGACATCGTTCAATTTGTGAGATTCATATTAACACAGGAGTTATCCATCTTATTAATGAAAAGATAACCAATTATAGATGACAATTCAGCATTCGAGAACGGTTTGGAAAACGCCTTCAAGAACTCTAACATTTCGCTAAAAAATATTAATTTTATAGGCTATAAGTTGAAAAGATCTTTTTGATAAAATATCACTTGTTTGCTTTCACTTTCACAATAACCATATCGGATTAAAGAAATTGGGTGCTGATTAGGGGTTCACAAATAGCCTGATGGGCCAGGCTTATCTAATAAGCCCGAACTTTAATCATGAAAAACCGGGCAGGGCTTTTCTAAAAACCAAATCGGGCCGGGCTATTAGGAAAATATGAAGCCTATTTTCAGTCTGCGGATCAGGCTTTATCTGGGCCTGAATTCAAAATAAAAAAAAGGAGTTTGTTTATCTAAAATATGTGTAGAAATCTGAGATTTCAAATAAAATATGAAAATGGCCTTAATTAAAAATTACAACATGAATACTAAAAATAAAAATGGAACATACAGAATTGAAAAACTCATTCAAATTACAACTTAAAACCTTAAAAAATACAAAATACAACTTCTAAAAATACTAAAGTGCTCGGCCAAGGTCAGTGTGGTTGAGACAGTGTCTATAGCAAGTTAGCAACAATCTCACAGGCTAGCCTCACATAGTAATCGAGCATATAGGTCAGCAGCTGTAAGCAGATGTTGGAACATCATAGTTGAAGCCCACTGCGAGTTCAAACCATTAAGCTCTTCAAACTCTGGAAGTGAATCCCAGTACATAAAGTAAAGCAATGCCTACACAACCATACAATGAAACTAGGCTTTAAAAGTTCTTTCCATGAAGTCAAGTCAGGGTGTGCGGGAGTTCTTAACAAAGATTAATACAATCTCAGCCATACAGCAAGAAAACCTAGTTTCATTGTATGGTTGTTGTGTGGAAGGAGGTCATCAGAGGCGGATCCGAGGGGGTCTAGAGGGGGCCATGGTCCCCACTGAGATTTTAATAAACATCAGTTGTTATGTTCTTCTAACACATTGTTATTGCAGTGTACCTGGTTGCTACTCAACTTTTCCACCCAGCAGACCAGGGTTTGATACTATGCACAACGTTTTCATGTTTTTGTTATGCGATTTTGTTTATGTAATTTAATTGTTTTTAAATTTATGCTTCTTTTTTTGTTATTATATTTTGTTTATATAATTTAATTATCTTTGTAATTTAATTGTCTTTATGTTTATGCTTTTTTTTACTCTATTTTGTTTATAACTATTTTGTTTATAAAATTTAATTGTCTTTATATCTATCTTTACGATTGAATGCTTTAATAGTACAAATTCATTTTTAATTTTTTCCGACCCCCCATAAATAATTTTTTGCGACCGCCACTAGAATTGTAGTAGTTACCTTGAAAATAATAGCCTTAATCATACTTTATTAGGTAGTTCACCTTATGCTTTTAGTCTGCAGGTTTAGTACATTCAATTGTACTAATGTGTTTTGGTGACTTTTACAATAGGTGCTATGCGTTCTAACATTAAATTTAGCTGAAATAGTAGGACCAAAATTTGCGTAGGGATTGCACGGGGTTTAGCATTCCTTCATGAGGAAATTCAGCCTCATGTTGTTCACCGAGATATTAAAGCAAGCAATGTTCTCCTAGACAAAGACCTCACTGCCAAGATTTCAGATTTTGGCCTTAGCGAAACTTTTCCCACCAAACGTGTAAGTTCAGTTATTACTTATTAAAAGCGTTAATGTTTTTTGACATTTTTGACATACATGACTAATTCACAATATAATGTTATTGAGATCCGTACGATTGGATCTAAAAAAAAAATCCAACCCTAATCTTATCCCTAAATCGTGTAAGTTCAGTTATTACTTATTAAAAGCGTTAATATTTTTTTGAGTAATCATTTTTTCAGAATAAATCGTGTTGAACTAATTTTCGATTTTGACAAGCCTAATATTATTAAATATTATTTTGTTGTTTTGCGAGATGTTTTATTTACAAAAAAAAATCAATAAATGGATTAATACCATACATACTAAATTAAGTTTCTTGAATAGTCATTTTTCAAATTTTGGTGAAAATAACTATTATTACAATTGTACGGACACTTAACATTTCCTTAAAATACAAATATTTTATTTTATTTTTTTGTTTAAAAATAAATATTTTGTTTTGAAAATATGTGGTGCACACAGCTACAGCACACACTAGATTAGTAGATTACTAGTAGTGTTAGTAATTTAGTACAATACAGTAATGCTACTATGCTAGTGAATAGTGAGTGATCCGTGAACTGTGATCCAGTAAGTACTAACTGAATAAATTAAACACTTTAAATGTAGTTTATAATTTACATTAATAAAATAAAAAATTTAAATTGGCATTTATCCGGGCTTTATATGGGCTTTATCTGAGCTTTTATCCGAGCTTCGGGCCGGGCTTCTATCCGGGCTTTTTAAAAGCCGGGGATTTATCCGGGCTTTTAAAAAGTCAGGGCTCATTTAACCGGGCTTTTCGGGCTTCGGGCCAGGATTAATGAAAAATAAGAGGCCCATCTTAGGCCTACGGGCCGGACCGAATTGGGACGGGCTTTTTTTGGGCAGGGTTTTTCGAGCTTTATTCCGGATCGGATCGTGTCAGATTTTGGTATTCAGGCTTTTTGAATATCTCTAGTGCCGATACTTGCATACCTAAATTGATGGTTGCACACCCAATTTCTTACTTGACCAGATTACCCTCATTTTATCTCATATTGTCCATTTTGTCCCCTCATTCAAGCATTTGCTTAATTATAATCATCTTTTATTTAATTTGATTCAGTGCAAATTGTATTGTGACTCTCTTAATTCTTCCTATTTCATTACAAATATGAAACATGAAAAAAGTCGATTTTTACAAAGATTTAGTGAAAAAATAATAGATGTGATATTAATTATCGTAGAAAACATTAATTCTAGTGAAATATGAAACAAAGAATAACACAAATAAAGAAATTACAATTTTTTGAAATCATAGCTGGATTTTTTAAAATCTAACACAATTAAAAATTGTAAATACAAATGATCTCATCAAGACAATATGCTTGATTTACTTCTTTTTTTTATGAAAAGTTAAGAAATTCATTAACCAAAAGCTATATGACATCCATAAAAATAATCAAAAAATGTAATACGAATTTATATGTGTTGGTCCCGGGGAGTATTGCAGAAGGGGGGTTGAATGCAATACTGAAAAATTCAAATTTTTATTTAAACAACACTAATAAAGATTGTAACTTATCAGTAGAAGAAATGTAAACACAAGTAGATTGACACAAGTAATTCACAAAATGAATGTTTTATTTATTTTGCAAAGGAACTACAACCTTGAGAAAAATATTCTCGAGAGATACAGAGTTGTTGTATGTTTCGTGTGTGTTGTTCTTTCAAATAGAATTATAGTTGAATCTACATATATCTCACTTTTCTCTACCATCACTATCTACATAGGTTGTGTCATTTTCAAGTGGCAGCTCCTTACAATTTGCATACCCATGAGACTTACCTAAATTGCTATACAATACATCTTATCAGTACATAAAAATAAATCTGGATATTTTCATTTTGAGCTTATACAATTCTGGTATATGTTGATTTGCCATACCCTCGAATTGATAAGTTTCATCTTGTGATATCTCAAGCTTCTGTCGTAGTCTTCACAGGTCTGCTCCAATATTGGGATACTGCAGCACGCCTGCATCTTGAACATCCAATCTATCACATGTTTGACTTAGAAAATCCCAATTCAAATAGATTCCTTTGAGACAGTATCCTATGCCACCAAGCCTGCTGTCAAGTGATTGTGCATTGGTTGACAGTATGAATTCTCCGCAGATGTTGCTGTCAAGAATTCCAGACTTGCTGTCGAGATACATATACAAAAGTTGTTGTCTCGAGGCTTCCGCCAATGTTGCTATCAGATGTAGTCTTTTGTCAAGACCTGCAACATGATATCTTCTTGTAACCTTACTGTCACTATTATGACAATAACATTTTTATTCCTGCTGTCAACCTGATGTATTCCTTGAGGCTTGAACATATACATGAACTTCTTCTAAGATATACAATTATTACATGACATTAATTTATTTGATTACAAGAACACACTCTGGTTGTGACAGTATGTTCTACTTAGTAAAAACTAAGCATGATGGAATCTAGTTAAGTTGTATATAGCTATCACCCATAAATCCCAACAATCTCCCCCAATTTGTTTTTATGGACAATAACAACAAATTTACAATTGAAGCATGCTGACAACTTAACTAACACAGATTTGAATAGTTAGAACTTTTTTTCTGATAAATGTGAAAGGGTTCTAGAGCATTTCCAAGCATTAAGCATTACTAAGGACAATGATCTAACTATCAAAAACAAGTGATCCTCTAGTTTGAGCAGATATAGAAATTTACTTAACTTGTTATTGAGCTTTCCTTTTCTTTCTGATTTCTTCCTCTCTTTCGAGAGCTTCTTTTGCACAGACCCTGAGTCTCTGTACTAGCTCTATTTCTTCAGGAGATGTAACATCATCTTCTATTTCATCAATGTACTGTTGGATTTGTCGAGAAGAAACCATTTTTACATCATCCAGGTCAAACCAAGTTTCGAAGTCATATGTGTATGTTCTGAACTTTAAGATGTCCTGGTCAATCTTGAATCTTCTTCCAGGGAAAGAATTTAAAGATACTCTTCTGTCTCTGTCCAGTTTTGGATCTTCACCTCTCATGCTATCAAAAATCTCCTCAAGTTCCCAAGCACATATCATTTCTAGCTTGTGAGATGATCCAACAACCTTCCGGTACAGACTCTTCAATACACTGGTCCTCAACTTGTGGAAGCTATCTACATAGATTTCTTCTTTCCCATCTTTGATTCTAAGAGGTTTGTCCAGTACACAGGGTTGATAGTTTGGTTCCTCACTGTTCATCTTGTTGACTTTCTTGCAGTTTTCTTTATGTTGAGCTTCTATATCATTAACAAGCTTATTCTTTCTGGCATTTGAAGCTGTTCATTTTTCTTTTCCCAATGGGTCTTTTTGCACCTAGACCAGTAGCCTTTTTCCTTCCTGAATACATTGATTTACATCTCCTTGGGATTGCAGTCGAAGCCCTTGCCTTACTCTTTTTTCTTTTAGATTTGGGTGCCTTAGCAACCTCATCTTTGACGACATCTTCATTAAGCTCTTGACTGTGTTGTCCAAGATAGTGTCTTCTTTAACTGTGTCCTCTATGATAGCATCTTTCATGATAGTGTCATCTTTGATAGTATCTTTCTTGACAGCAGCTTTCTTCATAGTGTCTTCATTATTCTTGACAGCTTCCTTGTTGACAGTATCTTTTTCAATATTAATACTGTCAACTGCACTCCTTAATACACTTGCTTTCAAACCTTCAAGAATGTCAGTTTCCCTTTCATCTGTAGCTCCAGCTTCTTTCTTTTCAGTACTTGGGGTTTCTTTAGTAGCTTCCTCCTGATTTGATTTTCCAATCTTTTCAGCAGCTTCTCCACTCACATTTTTAGGTACTCCAGTGCCTCCATCAGCATCATTCTCATCATTATCAAGGGTGTCATCATATGTGCAGCTTCCACCTCTTTCATCTCTTATTACTTTGGCCTTAGAGATTATTTCCTTTACTTGAGAGCTAAGACTCTCATCTCTCTTTGTCAGTAGCATGTGAATGTCTTTGATAGCTTTGACCTTATCCTTGTTGATACTGGATTTGAGAATCTATTTCAGTACCACCATGATTGATTCAGTTTTTATCTTTGATTCTCCACTTAAGGACAAAAATCCAATTCTATTTGCTCACGTGCTTGTGACCATTTTGTAGCAAACACCATATGGATCCTCAATTACTTCTGGGAACTTTTCTTCAACAAGCTTCTTGATTTGTGCTAATAGACTTTCATCAAAAGTTCTTGAGTTGGCTTTCACTTTTGTTCCTACGATTTTTAGTACTCTTGATTGCAGACTTTGCAGTAGCTGCATTGTGATGAATAATGAGATTCCAGTTTTCATGTATACGTCAATTGCCCATCTTTACTCCATGTTGATCTTCACAGAGATACTTGTTATTTTGTCCTTCAGTATTGGTGCTAATTTGTTAAATACTCCCCTTGCCTCTTCTAATGTACTATCCACCACCATACTGAATTCTTTATCTTTGTTGTTCAAAGTGCTCTCCATGTAGCTAACCATCATTATTTCTGCTTCTTCTGCGCTATGCTCACTTCCATCAGACCAAGTGATTCCAGTAGTCAAATTTACATACTCAAGCATTTTTCCTTTGCCTTTTCCCGGTCTATTTTGCTACTCATTTTCTCTCCATAGTTTTTGTAGTGGAGTTTTCATGGTTTCAAGAATTGGCTTATTAATTAGCACAGGAGACAGTATTGGTCTTTTAGATTTGGATTTATGAGTTCCTTGCAATTCCTTCATTATTTCTCTGGTCATCAATACTAGCTCACCATCCATTTCTTGTTCAATTAAATCACCATCTCCCTTAGCTTTCAGTTCTTCACTAAAGTTTCTTTCTTCTTCTCCTTCTTCAATTTCCTCCCCCTTTCTTGCAACTTCATTTTCTCTTGTTGCTCCTTACTGCTAGGCTCCCCCTTGCTTGTAGCTCCACCTTGTTTCTTCTTGTCTGTTGGCTGTGTGATATTTTGATTTATCACTTTCTCCACCTTAGTTGAGTTGACAGCACCAATAAGGGTAGAGAATGACAGAAGAATTGCTTAAATCTCAGCAAAACCAGCAGCTACCATAGTGGACAGATTGTCAATTTTGGCATCCATAGATACACATTTGCCCTCAAGGGATTTCAACCTTGAATCAGCTTATTTAGAAGGACCACCAGACCTTAACCTTTTTGGAGGTAAAGGAAAAGACTGGGGCAAGTAGGCCAAGGGGTTTCTCACACTCTCATTGTTTTTTTGAGTGATCACATCACTCCTCACAGAAGAACTCTCAAGGCCTATTGCTTGAAATGTATGGGCACCCTCAAGTTCACTCTGGACATGCTCAAGTCCCTCAACTTTTGCTAGCTCTTTTGGCTGCCTCTCATTTTTATGCTCACCTCTCTTTTCTTTTATATCTCTTTTCTTTTGTACTCCCTCACTCATCCTAAATGCATGGGTATGAGCTGTACTGACATGCATTGAAGTAGAAGAAACAGAGGTTTTAGATTGTACCTTAATAGCAAGAGAAAGAGGCACATCATCATCAAAGACATCCTCAACAATTCCTTCTTGTAGCACAGGCTTACTGGTGGTGACAGCTGCTTGGCCTAAAAGGTTACTGTCAATTGGCTGAGTGACAACAACTTTGGGGGTGTCTTGACAGCATCTGAGGCTGTGACAGCAACTTTGGTTTCTTTGTTGACAGTACCTTCTGTCGTGTCATTGACAACAGCTGGGGCTGTGATAACTGAAAGAGTTTGTCCTAAAATCCAATCATGTATGATGATTTAGGAAGAACTTTCTTGTACTCTTATTTGATTTCATTAATATTAATAAACGACTTATTTGTTTTTACTACGTGCCTTATCTATTTAAAGTGTTTTAAATAAGATATTCCATGGTTTAAAGTAAAGCTTCTAGAATTATAATGAGATTATAATAGTGAGATCTAGAAGATGATAACTCTAGACTTAAACAGTTCCTGATCATAGGATAACTAATCGGAAGCTAGTGAATCCGCAAAGATTGGTACATACTATGCTTGCTCTTTTAGGAGGAAGTCTGTTCTCATAGGCATTTATGTGGTGACACTATAGCTAGTATGTAGGTGCTTATTAGGGAATAAGTTCACTGAACATGACTCGATAAGTTGAACAACTAATGGAGTTTACTCACGTGTCGATAGTTGTTCACTGAGTGATAGTTGTACAAGTGTCCTTAGACTTGAGATCGTTAGAGTAATCTTGTATATAATGAACTGTGCTTTAGTTTAGTCCTTAGTCTCAAGGACATCCATTAGGTCTATTCTGGGCATAGGGATTTGTGTATGGAGATAGTTAATGATCAATAAAGGATCTACCCCTTCCAGTAAAGAAGTGAATATCTTATGTTATTCTTAGTATGCGAGTTCTGGAATCTCTTGCCAGAGTGTATGAAATTAGAAAGGAGTTTCTAATTTGCATTAGTATGAACTTTGCATTATGAATAAGAAATCATATGATTAAATTTGATAGGCTTGACACGAGTTCCATGCCTTGTATTTAATCGGGATATTGTAGGGTAGAAGGAATTGATTGTACGGTAACTAGTCACTGACAGGTTCTTGGTATTCTAAGCAGTGAATTCATATTATCCGGATAGTCGCGATATGTTGAGAAACATCACTCACGATGTAGAATAAATATAATTATTCTGTTAATTATATTTAATGAATTTTAGAATTCATATAAATAATAAATAAAAAGTTTATTATTATTTATTTCTACTACCGGCTTAATATTGAACCTACAGGGTCACACCATAAAAAGATTAATTTATTGATGAAGATATTTTGAGAGAGCAAGTTGTTTTTAATAATGATTAAAATAGTTTAATTATTATTTAAACAATTTGTGGGATTTATATATATTAATATATACATGATATATTAATTATACTAAACCTACATGAGCCCTATATAAAGAAAGAGATGAGAGGTGTTTTAGGATGTATTGTGGTTTTGTGAAAACCCTAGTAGCCTCCATCTTCTTTCTCTCTCTCTCTCTCTCTCTCAAAAAGATCAAGGCACCATTTTTATAAAAGCTTGTTTTATAAAAGCTTCATCGAAGATTATTCTTGGTGGATACCGGTAGAGTGCTTCACACTCTGAGGAGCAACTGCTAGCAACCAATCCTTTAAAGCTTCGATTTTTCAAGGTAAGGTTTCGATTCCTCCGGTCTTTCATTTTTATATGATTTTCTATATGTGCGATACATGGTTTTTATGGAATAATTGTTATATCACGCTTCCGCTCGTCCGTAAATTCCTTCAATGGCATCAGAGCCAGGTTCTACATGTAGAGATTCATATAAAAAAATTTAGATTTTTTAATGCATGTATGGATTTATTATGATTTTTTCAAGTTTATTTAGATTTAATTAAAAATTAATTCAAAATAATATTTGCATGATATTTGACCACTGATCTGGGTTCTACAAGTGTTGTGGATCATCTAGGTATTTTTTTTCATAATTTTGTGATGTGTAGATTATTTGTTATGAATTTTTAAAAATTGTTTTGATTAAAATTCATAAAATAATCATGCATGTGAATAATATGAAATTAAAATTGCACAAGGACCCCATAACCACCTAGTATTTTTTGCTACTGCCTGATTTGAGAAATCATACTCCTATAATTTTTTTTTGTTAATTAATTTATTAATATGAAAATTATATTATTAATAATAGAAGTGATTATTAGTAAATGAGGAGTAATAAGTGTAATAAAGCTTGGGAGTTACAAAAGCATCAGGTGTAACAACAACGGTCGACAGAAAAAAAAACTGCTGTTGTTGTCGCCCGCGTGGCGCACAGTCTCGGGGGAGGGGTGTCACGCATGAGACGCATGTGTTACACGATTTAATGGATTTAAATTATTGTAACGCATTCCATAAATGCGTTACAGCCCTTTTGTCACATTAAATTTGATTTTCTAGGAGTTTCGTAACTCCGTTTTGGGCGTGCAATATATCGTTGGATTCGTATTTCCGAGACGGATCTAATGGAGTGGTCAAATATTTTTTATATAATATTATTGAAATATTTATATTATCGGAAGTGTTTTAAAGCATATTTTAATTGTTTTAAATTGCTTTTAAATGCTATAATAAATCCATACATCATTATATCAATGTGTGACATGATATGCTTGCATGCCTACTTGTTTATTTATTTTTATATATGAGATATATGCCTATGTTTACCATGCGATGATAGATTTAGGTGAACTTAAATTAATATAAGGCGTGCTCTAGAAAATCTAGAATAGGAATCGTTTCTTGCCTTAACAATAATATTATGAATACAATCATGAGATTCTTGTGTTTTTGAAACACGTAATTAAATGTGAATTTTCAATATTGAGAAAGGATGATTCTTTAAAAAACGGATTTCGATCTGTAAGAAAGGGGTATTAAGTGACGCCTCTTGACAATGCTCCCCCCGATCTGGGAATCATCCAATTATCGATTATTGATTTGAAATATTTAATTTAAAAGGAAAAATCTCTTTATAATATGATTATGATTGTGACATAATATAATCCCTCTAAAATTATATAATATCAAGTAGTAATTGGCCAATGACACAACGGGCTTGTGTCGGTCATAGCCTTCCAACATGGTAGAAAGTAGTTCTTATTTTTAAATCATTGTCGTTTCGTGCTACAGCCGAGGGCTTTGATTTCAAAATTAGAAATACTTGTCTATTACATAGAGATGTGTACAATGAATTAGAATCTAATGGTCGTTACGTGCTACAGCCGTGGGCCATTGGAGACTGATTCAATTGTACGAAATGTTGGGTTAGACTTGACTTAGAATATTGAGTTTGTCGTGCTACAGCCGTGACTCAATTATTCAAGAGGCTAAAGTTTTATTAGGGAATAACATGAGATGTAACTGACAAGAGTTGTCTGCCTATTGAACATCACATGGCGTTTCATGCTACAGCCGAGGTTGTGTGATGGAATGTAGGATCCCTATTCCCACTAGCATTATGAATGCTTAATTTTTCACTTAGGGGGTTGTATAAATTAGATAAACTAGTGGGAGCCACTTATGAATAAAGACCTGATTCATATAGTGTTTTAATAATAAAATTGAATATTTGCTAAGTGTTGTTATGTGTATATCATTTGCAGACTTAATATATATAGATATATACACTAGGTTTTCCGCACAATCACTCTGTAGCATACTAGATGCTCACATATTGACTGGTCCCAACTATGCTGACTGGCTTCGAAGCTTGAGAAAAGTTCTCAAGGGCTAAGAAGCTGGGATATGCTGTTTGTTTTCACTGTAACAAGGTGAGGCACTAGAAGAGGAACTGTAAGGTTTACCTTGCAGAACTGAAGGTGAAGAAGGCTAGTAAGACTGCCACTTCTAATTCAGATATGTTTATGATTGAAGTAAACATGTCACTAAATCAAACTTCTACTTAGGTATTAGATACTACTTGTGGTTCTCACATTTGCAATTCGTTGCGAGGACTAAGGAGAAGTAGGGCTCTTGGGGAATAGAAGGCAATTCTACGGATGGGCAATGGAGCAAGAGTTGCTGCCATAGCTGTAGGGTCGTTTGATTTACATATGCCTACGGGCAAGACTATTGTTTTAAATAATTGTTATTTTGTTCCCTCGATTGTGAGGAATATTATTTCTATTCCCATGTTAGACTTGGATGGATTTTCATTTATTATTCAGAATATTAAACATCCAATCCTCAAAGATAATGTTCTTTATGGTAGTGGAACTTTAAATAAAGGTCTGTATGTATGTGACATAGAATATGTTTTACTTCATATTAAACAAAGAAAAAAAGGATGATGAAAATCCTACCTACTTATGGCACTACAGACTTGGTCATATTAGTGAAAATAGACTTTGGACATTGCATAAGGGAAGGTTACTGGAACCCTTTGATTTTGAATCATATCCTACATGCATGTCTTGTCTATTGGGTAAAATGACCAAATCTCCATTTAGTGGACATGGAGAGAGCGCTAGAGAGTTGCTGGTATTGGTACACATAGATGTATGTGGACAAATGTCTACGCAAGCCATGGCAGGATTTTAATACTTCGTGACTTTCATAGATAATTGATCTAGATTCAAATATATGTATTTGATGAAATACAAATCTGAAGCCTTTGAAAAGTTCAAAGAATATAGTTATGAAGTAGAGAAACAAACCAAACATAGTATTATAGCTCTTCGATCAGATCGAGGAGATGAATACTTGAGTGGTGTGTTTCTAGATTATCTCAAAGAAAATGGTATAGTCTCCCAGTGGACTCATCCGGACACTCCGTAGTTGAGTGGAGTATCTGAAAGGAGAAATTGAACTTTGTTAGACATGGTTCGAACCATGATGAGCTATGCAGATCTTCTAGTATCACTTTAGGGTTATGAATTGGAAACCTCAGCATATTTACTGAATAAGGTGCTTTCCAAATCTGTTCCTCAAACTCCATATGAGATATGGAAAGAAAGGAAATCGAGTCTTAAACACGTTAAGATTTGGGGATGTCCAGCTTATGTCAAGAAAGTTGACCATGATAAGCTGGAATCTAGATCCGTAAAATATAGGTTTGTGGGATATCCTAAAGAGATTTTAGGGTATTACTGTTACACCGATCATAGGGTGTTTCTCTCCAGACATGCTACCTTCTTAGAAAAATAGTTTATCCTTGAAGGGAACAGTGGGAGCAAGATTGAACTTAAAGAAGTTCATGAAACACAAACTACTACGGTTCAAAAGGAAACTCCTGTTCAAACTAATTAAACAACCTTATGTGGCATAGTGTTGACTCAGAGAAATGGCATAGTGCCATGAAATCCGAAATGGATTCTATGTATGCCAACCAAGTATGGACCTTGGTTGAAGCACCTGAGGACGTTAGACATATTAGGTGCTAAAGGGTATACAAGAGAAAGATTGGAGTAGATGGCCAGGTGAAGACCTATAAGGCCAGGCTCATGGCAAAAGAATTCAGACAAAGGCAAAGGATTGACTTTGATGAAACTTTTTGCATGTAGCCCTACTCAAATCAATTCAGATTTTGCTTGCGATCCATATATGGATTGAAGCAAGCTTCTCGTATATGGAACATCTATTTTAATGAGAAAATCAAAGAGTTTTGATTTTATCAAGAACATAGATGAACCATATGTCTGCAAGAAGGTTAGTGGGAGCGCGGTAACATTTCTTGTATTGTATGTGGATGACATACTTCTTATAGGAAATGATATACCGATGCTGTAATCAGTCAAAGTGTGGCTATCAAAGAACTTCACTATGAAGGACTTGGGAAAGACATCCTAGATTCTCGGTATGAAGATCTATAGAGATAGATCGAGAAGAATTATAGGTCTTACCCAAGGTACATACATCGAGAAAGTGCTTAAAAGGTTTAGCATGAAAACTCCACGATAGGTCTCATACCGATGAGCCGTGGAGTATCCCTTTCCGAGAAGATGTCTCATGAGACACGTGAGGAAAGAGAGCGTATGAGTAAGATTCCTTATGCTTCGATAATAGGATCTATCATGTACGCGATGTTATGTACTAGGCATGATATTGCTCATTCAATTAATTTGACGAGCAGATATAAGTCGGATCCAGGTGAAGACCACTGGAAAGAAGTGAAGAACATCCTTAACTACTTGCGAAGGACTAAGGATATTTTTCTTGTTTTTAGTGGATCTGAGTTGAAAAATAGAAGGGTTATACCTACTCTAGTTTTCAATCAGAAAGTGATGATAGCAAATCCATATTAGGGTACGTGTTTACTCTGAAGGGTGGAGTTTTTAGTTGGAAGAGTTCCAAACAGCCTACAACGGCTGACTCAACAGCGGAAGCAGAGTTTATAGATGCAAGTGACGCTGCAAAACTGTTTTGTGGTACTTTCTTTTGATAGGGGGATCATTGAAAGTAGAGATGTCAACATTGAGAGAGTTGACACACATAACAACATAGCAGACCCACTCACTAAGCCGCTATCTCAGATTCACTTCGATCGTCATAATGAGTGAATGGATATTAGATACCAGAGTGATTGGCTTTAGTACAAGTGGGAGATTGAAAGAGTTTATCCTAAAATCCAATCATGTATGATGATTTAGGAAGAACTTTCTTGTACTCTTATTTGATTTCATTAATATTAATAAAAGACTTATTTGTTTTTATTACAGGCCTTATCTATTTAAAATGTTTTAAATAAGATATTTCTTGGTTTAAAGTAAAGCTTCTAGAATTATAATGAGATTATAATAGTGAGATCTAGAAGATGATAACTTTAGACTTAAACAGTTCCTGATCATAGGATAACTAATCAGAAGTTAGTGAATCCGCAAAGATTGGTACATACTATGCTTGCTCTTTTAGGAGGATGTCTGTTCTCATAGGCATTTGTGTGGTGACACTATAGCTAGTATGTAGGTGCTTATTAGGGAATAAGTTCACTGAACATGACTCGATAAGTTGAACAACTAATGGAGTTTACTCACGTGTCGATAGTTGTTCACTGAGTGATAGTTGTACAAGTGTCCTTAGACTTGAGATCGTTAGAGTAATCTTGTATATAATGAACTGTGCTTTGGTTTAGTCCTTAGTCTCAAGGACATCCATTAGGTCTATTCTGGGCATAGGGATTTGTGGATGGAGATAGTTAATGATCAATAAAGGATCTACCCCTTCCAGTAAAGAAGTGAATATCCTATGTTATTCTTAGTATGCGAGTTCTGGAATCTCTGGCCAGAGTGTATGAAATTAGAAAGGAGTTTCTAATTTGCATTAATATGAACTTTGCATTATGAATAAGAAATCATATGATTAAATTTGATAGGCTTGACACGAGTTCCATGCCTTGTATTTAATCGGGATATTGTAGGGTAGAAGGAATTGATTGTACGGTAACTAGTCACTGACAGGTTCTTGGTATTCTAAGCAGTGAATTCATATTATCCAGATAGTCGCGATATGTTGAGAAGCATCACTCACGATGTAGAATAAATATAATTATTCTGTTAATTATATTTAATGAATGTTAGAATTCATATAAATAATAAATAAAAAGTTTATTATTATTTATTTCTACTACCGGCTTAATATTGAACCTACAGGGTCACACCATAAAAAGATTAATTTATTGATGAGGATATTTTGAGCGAGCAAGTTGTTTTTAATAATGATTAAAATAGTTTAATTATTATTTAAACAATTTGTGGGATTTATATATATTAATATATACATGATATATTAATTATACTAAACCTACATGAGCCCTATATAAAGAAAGAGATGAGAGGTGTTTTAGGATGTATTGTGGTTTTGTGAAAACCCTAGTAGCCTCCATCTTCTTTCTCTCTCTCTCTCAAAAAGATCAAGGCACCATTTTTATAAAAGCTTGTTTTATAAAAGCTTCATCGAAGATTATTCTTGGTGGATACCGGTAGAGTGCTTCACACTCTGAGGAGCAACTGCTAGCAACCAATCCTTTATGCTTCGATTTTTCAAGGTAAGGTTTCGATTCCTCCGGTCTTTCATTTTTATATGATTTTCTATATGTGCGATACATGGTTTTTATGGAATAATTGTTATATCACGCTTCCGCTCGTCCGTAAATTCCTTCAAGATAACAACTTCCCAATGGTCAATTGCTTGATGAAGTTCGAACAAGATGTTGACTATTTCAGTATCTGGCAGAGTTCCACCTTGTTCTAGCTTAGTGTTTGGAGGAGTGGTGTCCATTGCACTTTGAGAAATGGGTTCTTGTGGACCAGTAAATGGGGACTCATCCATGAGATAAGATGGATGATCAAAACCAGAGGGGTTGGGACTTACCCCCTCTCTAGGTTGTTGAGAAGAAACATTTAGAGTATGAGGGAAGGAAAAAGATGGAAGTGTAGAAGAGATTTTTGGTTGTTCCATAGAGGTAACATGTGGAACATCAAAAGTAGAGGGTAGATCCTCACTGTGCCCTAACTCCATGTGTGTATCTGCAAGTGGGGGCTCCTCATGAGTGGGTTCATGAGGTTGTGCAGACTTTTTACAAGATGCCCTGGGAGACAAGCCAGTTTCAATAGATACTTCTTGTTGAGAAGAAGCATCTAGGGATGTGTTTGGTTCCCTGTTAACCTCTACAGTCTTTTGGGAGACAGTAGGGTGGCTGATAGTAGCTTTGGTCCTTCTAGTTCTCTTCTTCTTAGGCTCGGAAGGAGCTACTATGGGTTCAGTTCCACTATCATCCTTATTGTTGCACTAGGTGCAATAACTCCCTCAGTACTCTCAGAACTAGGTAATACCAACACCAGTTTCCAGGGGTCTTTTCTTGGATTCTTGTATGGCTAATTTCTGGGGTTTTGGTAGTCTAAAGTCCCTAGGTTGAATGTATGGATTTTAATGTGGGTTAGCTGAATTTGGGTCTAATCCAGCTTCATTCTCAATAGAAAAAGAAACATACCTAGTGGTGTTAGGAATAATTCATAAGTTGTGATGTTAAGAATAGAATTTACTTATACTTCTTGTATATCCTGATCTTATAAATGATTTAGCACTTTGTATAGGATATATGTGTTAGACAGTAATCTGTAGAGTTAAGTTAGGAACAGAGCATCAAGGACTACATTTCAGGAACTGAGAGCAGATCCTGATACGACAAGTCAAATACTAATCAAATACTAATGGAATGGTCAGATCATGATGCAAGATGGAATCCTGATATCAGTCATGATACTGATGATGTCATTATGGATGCTACAGAAACTGGCAAGTGCTATAAAACAGGATCGTTGTTTTGAAGAACAATCAAGAAGATATCATGAAGGAAAGAATTTTCTATTGATGGAAACTATCCACTGGACGGCAGAACATTGGCATGTATAGATTAACTTTCTGTTATTAGTTGATAGGTAGCATTATAAATACTCTCTCTATATCATTGTAAAAAGAGTTCGTTCGTGAGGTTTGTAATCGTAAGTATACGAGAGTACAAATAGAGGGAGATTTGTATTGTCAGCAACCGCTAAAGGTATTTGTACACCTTTGGTAGAGTTTGTATTTGATCTTATTAATACAAACAATTTGGTTTATTCGTTTGTTCTTGTTTATTTATTGGAGCAAAAATCAAACACGATTACATAACTTGTATTCAACCCCCCTTCTACAAGTTATTTGAGTTGACAATTGGTATCAGAGCAGGTTGATTTCGAATAATCATAAAGATCTGCAATCATGTCTGGTTACAAGGATGGTAATACTAAGATCCCTATGCTCAAGAGGAACGAATATACTCTATGGGAAGTAAAGATGTTGCATCACCTGGAAGCAACAAATCCTGATTATCTTGACAGGATTAGAGATGGACCTTTTGTTCCAACAAGGGTTGTTGGACAAGCAACTGTCAATGGTGAAGTTGTTCCAGAACATATAGCAGAGAAGCCTAAATCTGAATGGACAGATAAGGAAAAGGAGAACGTTCTTAATTTAATAGTCTTGATTCTGTTCTCACTAACTATATTCTCTCTTGTAAAACTGCTAAGGAGATATGGGACAATTTGAAGGTTCATCGTGAAGGAACTAAACCTATCAAGAAGAATATGAGAACACTACTTATACAACAGTATGAGTACTTTGAATCCAAGTCTGGTGAGTCACTTATTGATACCTTTGATAGGTTTACTAAACTCATCAATGAGATGGCCATGCATGGTAAATATTATGACTTGGAGGATATGAATACTAAGTTCATGAAAGCTCTGCCTGGTTTCTACAATGAGAAGATATCTGCAATTGAAGAAGTTAATGATCTGGATGAAATTTCATTAGAGGTAGTTTATGGAAAACTTAGGGCTTATGAACTTGACAACAATAGCAGAAAAAGAGCAGGAGTGAAGGAAAGATGAAAACTGTTGCACTCACTGCTCAATCTAAATCAAAGAAGCTTCCAGAAGAACAGAATGTTGAGTTTACTGTAAAGGACTCGAGGAAGAAGAAAAGCAAAGAAGGTTCTGAATCAGAGACTATTGATATAGACTCTGACAGTGATGATTCTGAATCAGATATGCAGGAACTCTTTGCTATGTTTGCTAAAACTTTCAAGAAAGGAAGATTCAACAAGAGAAGATTTAGCAAAATACCTTTTCAAAAGAAAGATGAGAAGAAGAGTGACAAGAGCAAAAGTACAATTGTCAAGCTTGATAAGGCCAAGATCAAGTGCTTCAACTGCAGCGAGCTTGGACACTTTGCTAGTGAGTGTAAGAAGCCTAGGAATTCAGGAAAGTGTAATGCACTCATGGTCACACAGAAGGATTGGGCAGACTCTAGTGATTCTGAAGATGAACTGGATTATGACAACATTGCATTGATGGCAAATGTTTCAGACAAACCTGGATCTCCAAAGAAAACTTCTCAATCTTCTGTTAAGGTATCACTCCACTCTCTTGATTCATTTGATAGCTTAGATTCTGATAATATTAGATCTATCCATGCTGAGTTTAAGAATCTTATGACTAATTTTAGAATTCTTACTAGTGAAAAAGATGATCTCAAGATTAAGAATGATAAATTAGTTGATAGAAATAATTTTCTTGAATCTGAGTTAATTCAAATGGAAGAATATTGGTTAAGTTCTGATAAAGCTAAGCATGATTATAGTGTTATTCTTGAGACTTATGACTATGTCAGAAAAGAACTAGAGGAAGAGAGAAATACCATTCTGCCAGCATATTAATTATTAAACGCCATTGCTTTTACACCGAATACATACATGTTTACTTTCTCCCATAACCACTTATTTCTCCTCAATCACAAATTCCAGCAAAGCATACCAACCAAAGCACACTGTTCCTTACTTCCAACATTAAAAACTAGCCTGAAAATATTCATGACATTTTCACCTGGACTCACATTAATCAGTTGTTGTAACCCCAGATCAGTCCATAATTCCTGAACAAAACTACACCCAAACAGCACATGTATCATATAATACAAGAACAAGCACTTAATTCCAAAACCTAACACAAGAATTTGATTACTAGCTGATCAACAATAAGGAAGTAAAAGATCATCAATGTTTTAAACATGATCGACAACAAATGTATATCATAAAATGCATATTAATTTTTTTTTAAGAAATAATAATATTTTAGTACTTTAATTTTGAGTTAAATTATATATATATATATATATGCGTTCAGGTCCACAACCACCGTGGGTTGGACAAGCCACCAGGATAGCCGCAACCTTTCAATGCGGCAAAAGGGTCCGCAACCTTTCAATGCGGCAGAAGAGTCCGCAACCCTTCATTGCGGCAGTATTCTTGTGAAAATTAAATTAAAAATAGAAAAATAAGATAAAATTCGAATTTAAATTCATAAAATTTCAAATATTAATACTCACTAGCGTAAAAGCCCGTGCAAGGCACGGGCACTGAACTTATTTCTCATAATTAAAAATATGATAAACTATAAGATTTCAATTTATCTAATATTTTTATAATTATTTTATAATTTTGCATACTAATTTTTTATATTACATTTTGAATTAGCTTTTAACTCAATTTTAAAAATTTCTAAGGGCTTAATGATTCTATAGTTAACTGTACATATTACCTAAAGTTAAGATATATTATAATACTATTCAAATGTTATTTTTGTAATTGCATAGGATGGATTTCATTATTTCAAAAATGGCATCCACTTTTCTCTTCTAAAATTTCAGTTAATGTTATATGATAAAGCGACCTTAATGATCAACGCATGTATAAGAAATTTACAATCAATGTTTTTGATTTTATCTTATATTTATCTAAGTACTCAACTATTATATATTATATTGATCAATTTGTCAAATTATATAAATATTCATATGTACCATACTTCATAGTCGAGTTATAGTCTAATTGATCAATATAAATAATTGTTGTAATTTTGTAATAATTATGATTTAAAATTTTATATATTTTTTGAATATTAATTATGTTACTTTTTATATATAACATAGATCATATTTTTAGAGTTCTCATATTTTTAACATAATTTCATTTTTTTCGTATATATATATATATATAGAAATCAAATTAAAAATGGAGGGGATTAGGTGTGATTCTGTATGTGAGGGTGTATTTGATTAGTGTGTGGGTGCCTCTGGCGGGGCCATTGATCTTAATACATCTAATGGCAAGGATTAGTACCTTAGTTTTCTTCAAAAAATAAGTTCTCTTTTGAGCACTTGCCTATATATATATATATATATATATATATATATATATATATATATATATATATACCAATCATATATTTTATTCGTTGAAAGTTTAAATAGTTGGTGGATCAAACCCCATAATATAACTCACAAATTTAAATTTTTATATACCTAAAACTAATGTGATGCAATTATTAATTATATATGTATGATTTGATAATTAAAATTTTAAATTTACATATTTTTTAAAACCAAATTTTATTTTTTATTTCAAGAATTTAATATCTACATGGATCGGAGAAGCATGTAAATAATTTTTTTTGTACTCGGTTAAAGTATGTATAATCTAAAATGACAAAAAAGAATTGTAGAGTATACTCAATCTATTAGAATATTTTTTGTAAGTTTATCTATCAAATATTTTAGAAATAATATAAATCAATATTTTATTTACTCAAAAAAAAAGGTAAAAGAAGAATGGACAAGAATAGAAGATGTGGCTTATCTTATAGGATTTTTGAACAAAACTCAAAATTAAATGTAGCAAAGTTGGTTATGACATAAGTTTAATAGAAGAGGGTTAGTAGTTCGAATCCGAACACCAACACAATTTTCACCTTTTTTTACATACTATTAAAGGATGGTATTTTTGTAATTTTTAAAAATATAAGGGTAAAATTGTAATTTCACGACCATTAAATTGACAACTTTTGCCCTTGTGTCACCTTATCTATATATATTATAATGCCAGGAGATCAGAAATGCACCAGAAACGTTTTAAATATTTTTCTTGCATTTTCAATTTTTTGATTTTTTATTAAAAATATGTTCTTGCATTAAATAACTCTTAATGACCTTTTAATTAGTCATTAATTACACCTATTAAATCTATATAAAATTTACTTTATTTCACATTTTTAAAAATTTAGAAAACTTTGTTTAAGCATGTAACTATTATTTCAACATTATATATATCTATATATATAATAAAAGCAGGCGACTTGAGCTGTGAAGTGGCAACATCAGGAGTCTATTTTACTCATTTCTATAATCTATATCCTATACTAAAACAAAATCCTTTCCTCCATTTTTCCCTCCAAAATTTCCCTCTTATCTCTCCTCCCTTTCACTTAAATATTATTTTTTCTTCTCTTTCCTACCCTTCTTTCTCCCCCTCCTCTTATTATTTTTCTCTCCTACCTCCTACCCTTCTCTCCTCTTCTTTTATTATATTTTCCTCTTTTCTCATCTATCCCTTCATTTAAATCATTTAAATAATTACTTTTTCATCTCCTCTCTTCTCACTTTATTCAAAACTCATATTATAATTAATATTATTTAATTTTCTTCCTAATGTTCTTTTATTTTCTTCCCTTCTCTCTCTTTGCCACCCACTCTCTAATATAATTTAATTATTTATTACTTTTTTATATACTTAACTTTCTATTTTCATTTTTCCACCCATTTTCCCTCATATTATTTTTTTCATTCTATTATATCTCGATTACTCTTTGTTTTATTTCAATTTCACTCACAATTTTTATACCTATGACTTCAATTTTATTTTTATATTTACTATATTCTAATGGGATTTTTTCAAAAATACCAAATTACAATTTTTTTTCCAAAAAACTTCATTTGCAACCGATTTTTACCTGTGGTACCAGCGTTGCAACCTGTAACTTTAGGTAGTATTTTTGAAAATATGTTTAAAAAATTAGGTATTTTTGTAAATATCCCTAATTCTAATTGTCTTTGAATTGTGCAAAGTAAATCAAATTTTATGAATATCATCTAACATTTATACATATATACATATGAAATATTTTCAGTGTAAAATAGATATTCTTCAAATCATTATTTAAATAATTCGTAGCATTTTCTTACATACTTTTTTTTTTGGAAAGGCAGCATATATTAAAACATAAACTCCAATTGTAGTAGGAGTGGAGAGACAGCCAACTGTTCAAGACACAAAACAAAAGCTGGGTAATAAATTAGAACCTAACCCAATTGGGAAAATAGGACCAGGGACAAACCCCTCTCAGAAGAAAAGGCTACTGCAGATGCACGCAGGGCAAAAAACCATCTGACCAAAACTAATAGCATCTCCTCGATAGCAATCTTAAAATATTTCGAATAGCTCTGTGCAGTAAAGCCTTTTGCACAAACCAATGTTGCCAGACAGCCGTTACCATGCAAGAATAGGTGACCGTATTATTGCAAAACCATTACTCTAATTGGCTAAAAAACTAAGAGTCAAAATTGCATAGGGACTTACACCCAGCCTGCTACTATCTTGTCTCTACCCCTCCCTTCTTTAGCCAATCTGTCAGCTGATATATTCCATTCTCTTTTAACATAAGCCACCCTCATGTTTTTGAATTCTCGACATTTGTTAAAGAAATTTTCGAATTCATGTGGTGATTCTTACATACTAACATAATTAATAAATATTTTTATTAATATATATGGCTTTTAAAATTAATTTTATTAAATATATGAAGGTCATTGAAAACATGAAAGATTAGAGCATAAATAATTTGTTATTAGAAAAAGAATTTATCTAACATGAACGAGTTAAGATGTTTCTTATGGATGAAAATATTTATTACCACATATTAAAATTTTAGTTTCAACGTAATCTAAAATTTTAATTTTCTTTTGTTGTTATTTCACAATTATAAATGAAAATTTATTCTTTAACATGTACTCTACATATATAAAGTTATTTTTTTTGTTAGATCATAAAGTCATTATTTGATTATATGAATTTAGAAACTCAAATTTTGACCTCAAATATGAAATTTTAATAATATTTTTATATTGTATCATGCATGATTTGGTGATATTAAGTATTATAAATTCGATAACACTTTCGGTTTTGAAATTCGTAATGTTAACGGAGGAATTTGGGAAAACAAATTCGGGGAGGGTTGCTGGAATTGTGGTGGTGGTTGATGACGGTGAGCGACGTAGGACGTTTAGGGTTAGGGTTTGTGATTTGGGGATGACTGAGATTGTATGATGTGATTATTGCAATTTAGATCGAATATTGAATTCTCTCTTTTTCGCAAGGGTTTGCACCGTACCATACAATGTGCCTACGTACCTTATTTATAGGGATCAAGCCAAACGTAGTTCTTGGGGGACAAGTAACCGTAATGGGCTAGGTCTCCTTGTTTTTAGCATACCACATCCGACTTTAGTGCGCCCGTTAGATCCTGCTATCAAACCATCCCTCCAACATTTTTTCTCAAAATTTATTGTTAGGTTGTTCAGAAAATCAACCCTCTATATATATTTTACCAGGACATATCTACCGAGATAAATTCATTACTAGGCTATTTTTGTATAAATATTTTATTCCCTGTATCTCATTTTGTTAAAGTGAACATTTGAACTAAAAAAAGAAAGAGAGTTCTGTGAACTAAGTACAAGTATAACAAATTTGTTACAGTTATTTATTAAAATTTATATTAGAGTTTTTATTAAGTTTTTTTAGCAAAAAAGTGTTAACTTTTAATAAAATAAAATAAAAAATAAAGATGTTTAGTTAATCTTTTCATATCAATTTTTTTTATTTCTCAAAAATAATAATAACAGTTGAAAATATAGGTTTATATCGATGCGACACAAAAACACTATATAAAATATAAAGTTATGGCTTCTTTCAATTTCATAGAATAGTATAGAGTGTTGATTGAATTTGATTCCACCCTCTCCATGCATATATCGGGTAGTCTATTTGACCAAATGACATTGCAAACATTGGCTAAGACGGATGAAATACAATACAGAAAATAAAGGAAAAAGATGTCGGAGTTGAGGAGTTGTGCGCCACCTTCCTTGGATTCTAGGGGATAAGAAAATAAAGAAATTGTTTAAAATATTTTTAGAATTTTTCACTGAATTTTTTTCCGGATGATTATAGTATAGACGATCTTAACATCTCAAATAATTTTTATATGTGAAAACCATTATAAATTATGGAAGTATATAAATTTTTTGATTAAAATATAAAATTTTTATGAAAATAAATATTTATAATTTTTACATTTACACGTAATAAATCCAACAATTTTATTGAAATTTCAATGATTTTGGCATATTGATAATTACATTAAATAATCATCAATATATCTATAATCATGATTAATAAAATATCATCATTTTAATTTTTAAAAATTATAACAAGGGAACAGATGAAATAAATTAAAGAACCCAATTTTTTTTTATTAATTTATTTTCATAATCAAATTTTTTTCGAGGGACGTCGGCTATTCAAAATATAGCTAAAACACATTGTTTTGTTTTTTTTCACTCATAAATTTTATTAAATTGTTATCACAATTGAATTTTATTAAAATATATATTTTCTAAATATATATTATATTTTTTAGAATTAGTACGGTGCAATATTGTTTTATTAAGTAAATCTTTAATCTACGAGAAAATTCATACATTTAATTTATATTATTGTTTTTCTAACTTTCTCAAAATTTTATTATTTTTGTATGATGAATATTATATTATGTATATAATATATTTGATGTATAAAAAATTTATTTATGAGATCGCGCTAAGTGTGGCTAAATAGCAGGAGATCGGAGAGGCGTTCACTCTAAAACTTCAAAATATTTTTCTTGATTTTTTATGTTTTTTGAGTTTTTGATTTAAAATAATTTTCTTGCATGACTTGCACTCAGAAGCTTTCAAAATGTTTTTCTTGAATTTTCACATTTTTATTTTTTATTAAAATTATTTTCTTGCATTTAATTAATAATTAATTATACCTATTAAATATATATTAAATACACTTTATTTCATATTAAATATAAAAGTTTAAAATTTTATTAGAACATTATTATTATTTTGTTATAAAATATTAATGATTTATATAAAAATACCATTATTTTAAGGTAAAACAATAAAATAAAAATAATTTTTATCGTCATTTCTAATCCTTATTCAAAATCATTGCAATTTTTTTGGCAATAATTAATAGACGATTTTAACTTTTCGATAAATTCATAATCAATGATCGGAGAATCATGATAAGATACATAAGTATATATTTTTTTTGATTAACATCCACAATTTAAATAAAAGTAATATCGTAGAATTTACATTTATACCTGAACAAATTATACACGGGGTGTGACCAACTCGATTAAATTGAATCAAGTCGACCCTTTTTTCGTCAATTAAATCAATAAAAAATTTACCCATTCGTTGTTTTATTATTTTGTGTTGGAAAAATTAATATTCTAATTAAACACATTCTTATACTATTACTAATCAATTAATCATGCATGTATGTTATGAGATGGGAGACGGTGTTTAAAATCGTTAATTAGTTATATTTAATATTTGCAAATTTTTATTATAGGAATTATGTTGACATTATAGTTTGGTATGGAAAAAAGTAAAAGTTGTTTAAGGAGTTGATTTTTGCTATTTTAAACAAATTCTCACTTTTTGAGCATTAAGTAAAGGTGTTATAAAATGAGCATCGGCTTTAAAAACAATTATATGTACAAATTTATTATAAAATTTAATAAAAGAATATTAGAATATGTGAGTATCACTTTGATGTGTTCATGAATTTAATTTTAATGTTACAAACAAAACAGTTCTTATAAAATGCTCTGAAAAATTAATAAAATTTAGAGATACGGGTGTCGAATCACTCCAAAAAAACATGAAGCATGACTTACAATATGCATTTGAATTCTGCTTTTTTCGTCATAAAACCAAATATATCGACAAGTGAAATCAATCACGTCCCTCTCATCACATTTACATTCTAATTCTTTTCATCGTACAATCAATTTAACTAACAAATAATTTAATAACAAATTAAGCAATCACGTCTTTTATGATGTCATCGACAATAGAAAAGATTCACATATGTTATTTTTACTTATTCAATGTCAAACTTTGCAAATGTTTGTCAATATTGGATTTCAAAAGTATTTTTTATGCAACAAAATAGGTTCGTCAATATCTTCAAAATTATTATTATTATTATTAATATTCAAGAATTTAACTGAAACATGTTTTTTTTCACGTAATTATTTTCTTTTTAATTTTTAAACATTCAAATTTAATTACATTTCACATAATTTTTAATTTATCATATTAACTTTCAAATAATAAAATTTAACAAACAATAATATTATGTGTATAATTTTTAAAAATATTTTCGTGCCGCGCGTAGCGCGACTTTGTTACCTAGTAATATATAGTAATAGATTAATTCTGTGATTAATTTTACATTAGATTCACTAATTTTCTATTTTTTGAGATTTTTACATTAGATTAACTAATTTAGGAGTACGGGTCAAATCGATAGTTGACCACGACTTTTACCTTCCAAATTAATTTATTATTGTTTGAAATATTGGGAATATCACTAAATTAGACATATATTGATTTACGTGCGGTTGTATCGTCGATAAGTATTTTTAAAAAAATAGAAACAACAATCCGGGACAAAGCACTAGTTAGATGTACTGGTCAAATCGATAGTTCACTACCACTTTTACCATCCAAATTAATTTATTATTTTTTGAAATATTGGGAATATCACTAAATTAGACATATATTGACTTACGTGCGGTTGTATCGTCGATAAGTATTTTTTAAAAAATAGAAACAACAATCCGGGACAAAGCACTAGTTAGATATACTGGTCAAATCGATAGTTCACTACCACTTTTACCATCCAAATAAACTTATTATTTTTTCAAAACTTGGGAATATCACTAAATTAGACATATATTGATATATGTGCGGTTGGATCGTCGATAAGTATTTTTTAAAAAATAGAAACAACAATCCGAGATAGGCATATACTGTCCCGGATTGTTGTTTCTATTTTTTAAAAAATACTTATCGACGATCCAACCGCACATATGTCAATATATGTCTAATTTAGTGATATTCCCAAGTTTTGAAAAAAATAATAAGTTTATTTGGATGGTAAAAGTGGTAGTGAACTATCGATTTGACCAGTATATCTAACTAGTGCTTTGTCCCGGATTGTTGTTTCTATTTTTTAAAAAATACTTATCGACGATACAACCGCACGTAAGTCAATATATTTCTAATTTAGTGATATTCCCAATATTTCAAAAAATAATAAATTAATTTGGAAGGTAAATGTTACCATCCTGATTTATTTTTCAACAGTTATCTAAGATTGAGATGTACATGTCATTCCATCATTATTTAAACTACATAACATGTAAAAAAAATCATAATACATTATTAAAGATACTTTAAAGTTAAAATTAATATATTTTATTATTTTGATGCATATTTAAAGATTTAAAAAAAAAAAAAAAAAAAAATCTTAAATTACTGCCGCAATGAGACATTGCGGTAGATTTTACTGTCGCAATGTTTGGTTGTGGCTTTGAAAAAATTTTAGACATTAATTATGGTTGGTGGCTGGTCATAAATGAACCACCTGTAGCAAGTTTTCCTTGCGGCAGTTGGCATTTAAGGCGTCCTGCCGCAATGAAATATTGCGGCAGGCGTGAAATCTGTTTTCTTTAAGGTTACAGAGTTTGTCTTTTTTTTCAATTTCCTTTTTTTCAAACAGCAGAAAACACCAACAAATTTCAAGGGTTTGGAGCTCAAAAATTCATCCAAAATTAAGGTTAGTACTCTATTCAATGGCTTCATTTTTATTTAGCTCTTCTAGTTCATCTAGTGAACGTAATGGTGATGATTATGTTACGCCGCCCGTTAAAAAAAAGCATGTTTCTCGTAAATTATTCATTGATGATGTAGATATTGCTAATTATTATAGTAGTGTTCATAAACGTAGAGTGAATCACAATGTTCATAAAAATAGAATGAATGTTGATGATGTTGGTGGGGAAAAAATGATGATGGAAAGGGTAAAAACAAGATAATTATTAGTGATGGTGATGATGAAAAAGATGAGAAATTTGGGATGGGAAAAAATGATGGTGAAGGAGATGAGGATATTAGGATGGAAAAAATTGATGATGAGGAGGATGTTAGGATGGGAAAAAATATTGATGATGAGGATGTTAATAAGGTTGTGCCTTGTGTTGGAATGATTTTCGATACATTAGATGAGGTAGAAAGTTTTTATAGAAATTATGGTCGAAATGTCGGATTCGAGATAATAATTAGGAATACTCATAAACATCAACGGAGTCATGATCCATCATCCCGTTTGTTTATTTGTAAGAAGGGTGGAAGAGTAGCACCGAAATCGGATTATCTTGATAAAGGAAAACGATGCATTAGGGATGTAGATCCACGAACGAATTGTCGTGCTCGAATGTACGTATGTCACCTAGTGAATGTAAACAAATGGAAGGTAACTTTGGTTGATTTGAAACACAATCATTCCATGGTAACACCGGATAAGCGACAATTTTTTCAAACATCGCGCAACATCGATCCGATCACCCGATCGTTGATTGAGTTGTTTAACAAATCGGGGATCGAGACGAGTAAAGTGATGAAATATCTTGGTGAGACATGTGGAGGCATTGAAAATTTAGGGTTTTCTAATCAAGATGTACGTAATATCATACGGGATATTCGGCGCCGAGTGTTTGATTCCGGTGATGCGGAGTGTGGCTTGGTCTTGTTACGAAAGTTACAACAAGAGAATGTGTTCGGTCATTTCTTCTATCGAGTGGATGTGGATAACGAGAATCGTGTTAAAGGTTTGGTGTGGGTTGATCCTCGATGCATGAACGCTTACAAGAATTTTGGTGATGTGGTGACGTTCGACTCAACTTATCGAACGAATAGGTATTGTATGCCTTTCATACCTATTACGGGGGTGAACCACCATTACCAAAATATTTTGTTTGGATTTGCACTCATGAGAGATGAGACCGAGACTTCTTATCAATGGGTTTTAGAAACTTGGTTGGAAGCCGTTGACAACAAACCTCCCACTACAATAATTACCGATCAAGACATTGTTTTGGGAAATGCTATTGCCACGGTTATGCCCGAAACAAATCACTTATATTGTACATGGCATATAAGTAGTAAATTTCCCGAGAAGTTATCTAGTTTGTACACCAAATATCCGGAATTCAAAACGGATTTTAATGCATGTGTGTACAAGTCGTTGTCACCCACGGAATTTGAAGGTAGATGGGAGGAATTGGTCAAGAAGTACAAACTTGAGGATCATGTTTGGTTGAATGAAATGCATCGCATTAGACATCAATGGATTCGTGCTTACACAAAGTCGCATTTTGCCGCCGGTATGACCACTACCTCTAGAAGCGAATCAATGAATTCATTTTTTGATGAATATGTGCAAGCATCTACCGGTTTGAAAGAATTCATTGAGAATTCCCAAAAGGCTTTGGAGGCACAATATCTTAGGGAGGTTAAAAGTGACTACGAGAGCGAAGAAAGGGAAAGAAGACTAGTATTGCAATCATCCTTGGAAATTCATGCATCTGAAATTTACACGAAAGAGATGTTTAGGCGTTTTCAAAAGGAGCTTCTAAAAAGTACATCTTATGTCGTGACGAAAACTAAAGGTGGATGTCATTTGTTTAAAATGTTCGTGGTTGAGAAGTCTACCGTGCCGGAGGATCATAGAAGAAGCTATCGGTTGACGGCCCATATTGATGGAAAGATTGAATGTGTTTGTATGCAATTCGAACATTCGGGGATGATTTGTAAACACATGATCCGTTACCTAGACATGAAACAAAAAATACGTATACCGAATGATTACATCATGTCTAGGTGGACAAAAAATGGCAACAAAATTGCCGGACCTCTACCTTATACCCCTCACATTCTTGGTAATGTTGGTGAATCACAAGCATCAAGGTATAGTGCATTGTGCAAATCATTTCAAAATTTAGGCGCTGTTGGTAGTTGTTCCGTCCCACGTTTCAACTACGTGATGAACTTGATTGAGCTAGAGAGGTGTCACGTGGAAATTGCTTTTCCACAAGAAGATAAGACCGAAAAAATGAACGAGTCGTTTCCTCAAGAAGATTGGGATCATGATCCGATATTCGATCCTCCAATGTCACAAACTAAGGGACGAAAGAAAGCGGCAAGATATAAAAGTGGTATTGAAACGTCAACTTCAACAACCAAGCAACGAAAGTGCGGAAAATGTGGGTTGGTAGGAGCAAACCATGATAGAAGAAATTGTCCTGGCAATTAGTTTCAATTGTATTCTGTAATATTTGAAACTATTTTTATTAATTATAATCTTAATTTTCAATGTAAGGTATATCCATGCATTTGTACTAGTTTCAATTAGATTTTTTTTCCAGTTTTTCGAATATTAGGAAAAACATATTTAAATTTGGGAAAAAAATAATTTTTAATTTATCTCGAATTTTATATTTAACAATTGAAATAAATTGCAATTTTACCATTTTTCCAAATTTTAATATCAAGAAACAAAAAAAAATAATGCGTCTATCCGCAACGCCTCATTGCGGCAGAGAGGAGTCTAGTAGCTTTTCTCTCTCCTCCCCTGTTTTCCCCTGTTACAGGGGAAAACAAGGGAGGAGAGAGAAAAGCTACTCCTCCCCTGTTTTCCCCTGTTACAGGGGAAAACAGGGGAGGAGAGAGAAAAGCTACTGGACTCCTCTCTGCCGCAATGAGGCATTGCGGATAGACACATTATTTTTTATTATTATTTATTTCCTGATATTAAAAATCGAAAAAAAACATAAATTGTATTTTATTCCTAATAATTAATTTAAAATTCGAGAAAAATGGAAAAAATTATTTTTCCAATTTTTAAACTAAAATTCGAAAGAAACGATTAATTTAAAATATAAATTTATGTTTTTTTCGAATTTTAAAGCAATAATTATAAATAATATTATTACTTAATAAAATATTGAAATATGAGCAGAATTCATTTCGCATTCATATATGAATGGTTGCTAAAGCTTTCAGATGTGGCATTCCTGGCCGAGTGGTTTGTTGCGAATCGAAACATCGAAGTTAAGCGTGCTTGGGCTAGATCAATTTAGGATGGGTGACCCACTGGGAAGTTCTTTTTTTACATTTTTTTTAAAGTTTGCTTAAAAAAATCATCTCTTTTCCAAAATATTCAATTTAAAAATCATATATGAATGCTTAAATTTTATTTTAATCCAAATGTCCCAAGAAAAAATAATTTACCATTCAAAAAAATTATTATCTAATTTTTTTGAGCAAACTTAAAAAAAAAATAAAAAATGGAAAAAGAGAATTTTAATTTTAGAATAAACATGAAAAGAAAATTTTAATTCATTAATAATAATTTTGGAGGGGGATAATAATTTTGGAGGGGGAAAAACATCAAAATACAATTTTTATTTAAAAAAATTTCTTCGGAGATTCGCCCTCTTCTTCTTCCGTCTACGGATATTCATCTCCATGCCCGTACAATTTCCTCAAATAGACATTCTCCATGTTAGCCTCTTTCAAGGCTTCTTCGAGATCTTCGACTTTTACCTCCAAATCAACAACTTTATCTTCAAGAAGCTTGATTTATCTCATGGCTTCTACCAACTTTGCTTTTAAACTAGCATTCTTCTCATTTTTAGAATCCATGATTTACTCTTTGTTGCTAGAGAGAAAAATGATAAGAAGATTAGAATATTAAATTTTAGGTTGAGGGTGTGAGTATTTATAGAGAAAAAATTATAAAGTAAAATTTTTCCAACATTGGAATTCAAAAAAAAAAATTAGTGTAACTTGAAAATAACATTTGAATTTTTGGGAATGTAAGTTGAACATATGGAAGACTGTGTAAAACTGGCGGGTGCATCCTGCCGCAATGAGTCATTGCGGCATACTACAAGAGCATTACAACAGCATGACATCAGCTTGTCGTACGTATCCATCCGCAATGACTCCTCGCGGACAACAGCATGACATCAGCTTGTCGTACGTATCCATCCGCAATGACTCCTCGCGGCGTACTACAATAGCATGACATCAGCTTGTCGTCAGTTAGAGGTGCGCAATAATATTACAATTTATTTCAAATATTAAAGAAAAATTAAAAAAATATTTTTTTCCCAAATTTTATTTTAAAACTTGAACAAATTTGCATTTAAAAATCGGAAAAAGCATAAATTATATTTTATTCCTAATAATTAATTTAAAATTCGAGAAAAATGGGAAAAAAATATTTTTTTTAAGGTTGCTCAAAAAAATCAGATAATAATTTTTTTGAATTACTAAATTATTTTTTCTTGGGACATTTGGATTAAAATAAAATTTAAGCATTCATATATGATTTTTAAATTGAATATTTTGGAAAAGAGAGGAATTTTTTAAGCAAACTTTAAAAAAAATGTAAAAAAAGGACTTCCCAGTGGGTCACCCATCCTAAATTGCTCTAGCCCAAGCACGCTTAACCTCGATGTTTCGATTCGCAACAAACCACTCGGCCAGGAATGCCACATCTGAAAGTTTTAGCAACCGTTCATATATGAATGCGAAATGAATTCCGCTCATATTTCAATATTTTATTAAGTAATAATATTATTTATAATTATTGCTTTAAAATTCGAAAAAAACATAAATTTATATTTTAAATTAATCGTTTCTTTCGAATTTTAGTTTAAAAAATTGGGAAAAATAATTTTTTCCATTTTTCTCGAATTTTAAATTAATTATTAGGAATAAAATATAATTTATGCTTTTTTCGATTTTTAAAATCAGGAAATAAATAATAATAATAAATTACTGCTATCCGCAACGCCTCATTGCGGCAGAGAGGAGTCCAGTAGCTTTTCTCTCTCCTCCCCTGTTTTCCCCTGTAACAGGGGAGGAGAGAGAAAAGCTACTGGACTCCTCTCTGCCGCAATGAGGCGTTGCGGATAGACACATTATTTTTTTTTTTTGTTTCTTGATATTAAAATTTGGAAAAATGATAAAATTGCAATTTATTTCAATTGTTAAATATAAAACTGGAGATAAATTAAAAATTATTTTTTTCCCAAATTTAAATATGTTTTTCCTAATATTCGAAAAACTGGAAAAAAAATCTAATTGAACAAAACCTATCCGCAAGGAGTCATTGCGGATAGGTTTTTTTTTTTTTTTAAATGGTCTGCTTGTTTTTTCTTCTACCTAGTAAAAACAAACAGCAAAAAAAACTGCAATAAGGAATCTGTTTTTACTGCTTTCCATCTACATTTTATAAAACCTGTTTTAATCACATAAACGCAAAATACCATATCAACCAATCCCAACCAATATAAATACAACAATACAACTACCTACTTTCAAAGCAAAATTAACAAAATAATAATACAATCAAATAAACATGATCAAAATTAACTAAAGTCCCAGCTGCCTCTGTTGTAACCCGGTAGTAGTCATTTTCCGTGCTTCCCCTTTAAAAAGCTCCCAAGCTTTGCGATACCGGAAAGTCAAAACATCATGTACAGGGTGCCACATTGCATCTTTCAATGATATGCCGCCAAGTATAGCATCCATATACTTGCAAATGTACACGCCACAATCAGCGCCGCCTTGTTGCTTCGGTCGATCCGTAACGAACTTCACATCCATGAAACTGTCTTCAGCAAATCTCAAAGGTTCCAAGAAATGAAGCATGCACGGCAATAATTTTTCCTACAAATTTACCACAAAAAATTAGTAACTGCCTCAAGAAAGAAGAATGGTTTAAAAAACATTGCATAAGATTACCATGACATAAATCTCCTTGGCGTACACCTTTCGTAAGTCACAATAAGATCCATGCTCCCGGAGAGGATCAATTAAAAGCAATTTCATTCGTTCAAGGTCCACAACAAACAAAAACCAATGACCACCTGTGCATACGGGGAACATAGCAACATCACACAAGTATATTGGTGGCCCAAAGTACTGGTCTTGGTAGGTAGTATAGAAATTTTCCTGCTCTTTCAACCGCTCCGGAGTTTTACAATTTGGATGCATCTGCAAAAAAAAGAAAATAAGTTATGAAATGCAAGAATTCTTGCAATTTCTATTATTCTATATTTCTTGCATTTTATAACCTTATTTCTATAATTCTGCATTTTAGACCTTTATTTCTCTATTTTTGCATTTTAGACCTTATTTCTCTATTTCTTGCATTTTAGACCTTTATTTCCCTATTCCTTGCATTTTATAACCTTATTTCTATAATTTTGCATTTTAGACCTTTATTTCTCTATTTCTTGCATTTTAGACCTTTATTTCTATAATTTTGCATTTTAGACCTTTATTTCTCTATTTCTTGCATTTTAGACCTTTATTCCTCTATTTTTGCATTTTAGACCTTATTTCTCTATTTCTTGCATTTTAGACCTTTATTTCCCTATTTCTTGCATTTTATAACCTTATTTCTATAATTTTGCATTTAAGACCTTTATTTCTCTATTTTTGCATTTTAGACCTTATTTCTCTATTTCTTGCATTTTAGACCTTTATTTCCCTATTTCTTGCATTTTATAACCTTATTTCTATAATTTTGCATTTTAGACCTTTATTTCTCTATTTCTTGCATTTTAGACCTTTATTTCTCTAATTCTTGCATTTTAGACCTTTATTTATCTATTTCTTGCATTTTAGACCTTTATTTCTATAATTTTGCATTTTAGACCTTTATTTCTCTATTTCTTGCTTTTTAGACCTTTATTTCTCTATTTTTGCATTTTAGACCTTATTTCTCTATTTCTTGCATTTTAGACCTTTATTTCCCTATTTCTTGCATTTTATAACCTTATTTCTATAATTTTGCATTTTAGACCTTTATTTCTCGATTTCCTGCATTTTAGACCTTTATTTATCTATTTCTTGCATTTTAGACCTTTATTTCTCTATTTCTTGCTTTTTAGACCTTTATTTCTCTATTTTTGCATTTTAGACCTTATTTCTCTATTTCTTGCATTTTAGACCTTTATTTCCCTATTTCTTGCATTTTATAACCTTATTTCTATAATTTTGCATTTTAGACTTTTATTTCTCTATTTCTTGCATTTTAGACCTTTATTTATCTATTTCTTGCATTTTAGACCTTTATTTCTATAATTTTGCATTTTATAATTCTATAATATGCAATAAGTTATGAAATGCAACAATTAACTAATTAACCAAATAATAAGTTATGAAATGCAATAATTAACCAAATTAAGGACTAAAATGCAAGAAATTTGAATTGATTTACCTCCAAGTCGGTGCAATGCCCAGCTGCAATGGTCGTGAAATAACTCATGCCAAGGAAAAACCTCTTGCATTTACGGCCTAGCACTTTATGCTGAAAATATGAACTCTCCCTAAGCTTCAGCAGCTCAACATATGCATCCAGAACTGACGACTCTATTTCTTTATCGCGTTTTAGGCATTGGACATTTTGCCAAGCAAGCTCCGTAACCATCCCACTAACACTCCTAATAAAATTATGCTTTTCACCCCACCAATGCTTAAACAGCCAGTTGATTTTCCGATTTTTCAGTGGCCTCCTCATATCACCTGATACATAAGCATGCCGCCTCTGCGCATCCTTGTATTTATCCTCTTCAGTGTCCAACTGCAAATACATGTCAAGGTTATTTATCCTTGTATTTATCCTCTTCATCCTTGCAAATACTACAAATAGCAAGCCAAAACGAATGTATGATTCAAGATACACACCCCAAGCATTTCTCTTAACTTATCAGGAATAACACCACTGATACTACCAAACTTCACAAGTCCACCCGCCACTGGGGTAAACTCTGAACCAGGAGTAGTGGTTTCAACCTGCCATTCGATGAAGATACAAAAATCATATACACATTTCAAATACAATACGTCAAGGTTATTTCAAAGTTAAAGATTATTACGTCAAGGTTGACACCAGGAGGAATGGGGCGGTCTGATAAAGGTGTTACTATGGGTGTAGAAGGAGAAGGAGCAACTGTAGTCTGAACCTGTATTGGCTGTGAAGGAGGAGGGCTAACCTGCAACCACAATGTGATAAAAACATGAATAACATATTCAAAGTTGGTATATAAGAAAGGAAATTACAAATAGGAGAGATTAGTACCTCAATATGAGCATCAGGGGGGACAGACTGTGAAGGAGGATGGCTAGATCCCGGGATCGGTTGTGTAACATGAGGAGCAGCTGCTGTGGTCTCAACTGTAGTCTGAACCTGTATCGGCTGTGAAGGAGGAGGGCTAACCTGCAACCACAATGTGATAAAAACATGAATAACATATTCAAAGTTGGTATATAAGATTGGAAATCGCATTTTAGACCTTTAATTCTCTATTTCTTGCATTTTATAACCTTATTTCTATAATTTTGCATTTTAGACCTTTATTTCTATAAATTTGCATTTTAGAGCTTTATTTCTCTATTTCTTGCATTTTACACCTTTATTTCTCTATTTCTTGCATTTTAGACCCTTATTTCTCTATTTCTTGCATTTTAGACCCTTATATTATTTTTATAGAAGTACAAACCTCAGTATTTCGACGTATGATCCAGTCCTTCGGCCATGCGACATGAGATCCAGCAGCTTGCTTGACCGTCTCCATCTCACCAGGTACTGGAACTGGAATCAAGGCTTCTAGTTGGATCCCACTATCCACTGACACTCTCAGACATCCAGTAGGCATTGGCTTGCCATGTATTTTCCTACTCATTTCTCCTCCATCTGGGTAAGCCATGCCATAGGCAACCTTGTTGCCATCCACTGCCAACTCACATGGTATTGGAGCCTACAATTATGATAACAAAAGTAAAATTACAACTACAATTATCAATGGTATATAAGAAGAAAATCACAAATAGGAGAGATTAGTACCTCAATCTGAGCATGATGGGGGACAGATGCCGGGGTAGGCTCTGTCACAGCAGGAATAGTGCTAACCTGCAACCACAATGAGATAAAAATACGAAGAACATATAAAACGTTGGTATATAAGAAGGAAATTACAGTAAGGAGAGATTAATATGAGCATGAGGGGGATAGATACCGGCGTAGACTGTGAAGGAGAAAGGCCAGATACCGGGGTCGTCTGTGTAACAGGAGGAGCACCTGCTGTAGTCTCAACCTACAAGATACACCGATCATGCATTTTATACCCTTATTAATTTTTATAATTCTTGCATTAAACCAAACGTTAAGGATTGATACCTCAACTTGGACTATAGGCGAGACAGATTCTAGGGTAGGCTGTGTAGCAAGAGCATCTGTAGTCTCAACCTGCAATTATATGTCAACGAACCGATCATATAGTTATATATATAATTCCTCCTAAGTGACTCAAATTAAACCTAGCATTAAGGATTACTACCTGACGAGGACGTTTATAAGAGACATGAGGTGTGGCATCGTGCGTAAATGAAGCATGAGAATCAACAGTCTCAACCTACAATAAAATATACAACAATCATACAAATATTCAATCCACTACATTCAAAGATAACAAGTATCAAAAGATTACTACCTCACGCAAACGTTTCTGAGAGACGGCTAGTGGAGGCTGATGCGAAGATGAAGGACCGTTGGGGTCAGTATCCATATCATGTGCACGAGAGGGTCTATCAAAACTAGGTCTGATAAATCCAACACCCCTCCACTCGGTGTTGATCCGATCATAACGAGCCAAAAACTCAGTGATGATATCAAAGAACCACTCGGGGGGATCACGCTCGTAAATGGTATGTAATGTCCTCATTCCACAATCCAGCTGCATTGAAGTATTTTATGCAGGAATTAGATAAATAAAGGTCTAAAGTGCAAAAGTATAAATAAAGGTCTAAAATGCAGAATTATACAAATAAATGTCTAAAATGCATGAATTGGCGAAATAAAGGTCTAAAATGCAAGAATTAGAAAAATAACGGTATAAAATGCATACCGCATCAGCCATGTCCTGCTGGGGATACCAGTCACGAGGCACAATCTTAGCACGATGCTCAGCCACAAATGGAGCAATCCTTAGCTTACTGACGCGCCTGTACCAATACATGTACTCCTCTATAGACACGTAATTGCCCTCCTCGACAATAGGTATCATGCCATCATTAAAAGCATGCCACTCCTCAACATAATCTGCCAAGGTCACTGTATGATTGTCTCGCACCCAACGAGATGCTCTCTCCGTCCGCAGTGAAGTCATGGCAACCGGGGCCTGTGGGATATGCTGTAGAATACCAAACTGTCTCAAGACTCTATCTGGCATGACATACTCAACGATATCAAAAGAAATGAGAGGGACACGACCGAGAGCCATATAGTGAGCATCCATCAAATCGATATTATAGTCCACAGGAACATCATGAATGTCATAAAATCT
The DNA here is from genome assembly GCA_037693485.1 of Kitagawia praeruptora. Lineage (NCBI taxonomy): Eukaryota > Viridiplantae > Streptophyta > Magnoliopsida > Apiales > Apiaceae > Kitagawia > Kitagawia praeruptora. The sequence goes on along the minus strand of CM075347.1, from coordinate 90,246,864 downwards.
CTGATAAGGCTGCCATGTCAGCCAACCAAGCTGAAAGCTGTCAAAGTCCCCCCGATAAAGACCTGTATGGTTTGTATTTTTGTGATTTTGGGGGTGTATTTTGATAATTTGCTTTAGGGACTAAGTTCTCATTCTAAGGGGTTCTCACTAGAATAGCTACAAAAATACACCCCCAAAATCACAAAAAAAAAAAAAAATACCGGCTAAAGTAATTGACAGAGGTGTTAAAAGCCACGGCTTAAACATGTCATTCACCTGAACCCCAAGGAGCTTCACAATTTCTTATTCTTATCACTTGTTTGTGGCTTTAAGAATTTAATACTATTTCACCTGAATACTCACTTAGAGCAGCTGCTCTCAGTCCACTTTTTTAATATCCTCTTTTCATATTCTCTCCCTTATCCTCTCTCTTGATATTTGTGCCAAAGCTTCAACCACTCTTTCCCCCTCCTCCGGCGGTGGCTGCCATCTTGCCGGCACCACTGACCGGAGGCCCCTCTTGTTTGCCTCTTTTATTGTCTTTTAGTTTTCTTTTCTCTTCCTTCTTTCTGTCCTCTCCCCCCCTCCTCCGCCCCTCCGCCGCTCAGCCGGTCGCCCCATCTTGTTTTTGGATCTGTATTTTGATCGGTTCATTCAACTCCATATCTTCTAGTTGATGTTCATTCCGGGTCGCTGTGGCAGATCATTGGTGGTTTTCATGGCCGACAACAGATTTCAAGACATGTTATGGTGATAGGAATATGTTAGATCTAGTTTTAATTTTCTTAGTTCCTGGTTTGTAGTTCGTGGTTCTTGTGTGCACTACCCCAAATCTCTCATTTGTCAAAGATTTTTCCGAATACAAATTGATATCACTGCAGTGTTTCCCCCACTTGCTTCTTGGTGATTAGTCTTTTCAATTCGGTATATTTTTGGATTTTCAGTTGATCTAATGCTCTGTATTATTTAATCCTAGTGATGTGGAATTATTTCCCTTCTTGTAATATCTAGCATGTAAATCTTTGTCTCTTAATTTTGTAAATTAGGAGAGAAATTTTTTATATTCTCGTTGTTGTACCTCTTTGAGGAAGTGATTCTCTTTAATATATATTTTATTCCTGTAAAAAAAAAAAGATTGAAAAGAATAATTTAATAGTGTATACATGTCTTGACAGAAAAAATTAAAAAAAATGGTGTATGTATGTGGACATCGACATTTTACATGGTCTTGAAATTTTCTTCGTAGGAAACATCGAAAAGAAATTAAGGGGGTGGTATTGTATTATAACTTTAAATAACTTTTATTGACTTCTAAAAAGTTAATGACTTTTGTTAATTTGATAAATATGTCATGTGGGATGTGGCCAATATTATTATTATTATTTTTCTTTTTACATAAAAATGATAATATTATATACGCGAATTTGTTAGAGCGTGTAGTGATGTGCTAAAATAGATGAAATTATTACTAGAATTTAATATCAAAAAGTGATTGTTGGTACAAATTTTAGTATCATTTTTTCAATGCATAATTCTAAATTTTGTTCTAAAATAGATGTGTATTCATATTTTTTTATTAGGTGGAAAATATGATGCCACTCTTTTATCCATTTTCTTCCCTTTTTTCATTTTTTATTAGATGTCCAATATAATTTTATTTATTTTTTGTTCTATATTTAAAACAAATTATAATATTGTATTATTTTTACCACAATATTTAACACGAATGATTTTAATTTTTATTTTATAATCATCAATATATATATATATATAAAGGAGGATACACGGGAGTTTAGGTGGCGCTCTAAAAGCGTCTCAATCTATTTTTCTAATTTTCTAGAATTTTAGAATTTTAAACACTAATAAATGTAAAAATATCATTTAACATATTAGAAGTAGAATAGGTGTTCGATTCTAATTTTCTAGAATTTTAGAATTTTAAATACTAATAAATGTAAAAATATCATTTAACATATTAGAAGTAGAATAGGTGTACGAATTTATAGAGGAGAAGAGTTCGAATTTATAGGGAAGACATATGATTAGAAGTAATATTGGAAGTAGAATAAGTATTTATAATGCATATGATTAAAAGTTCTATTGGAAGTAGAATAGGAGTTCGAATTTATAGTGAATAAGAGTTTGAATTTATAGAAAAAACATATAAATAAAAGTTCTATTAGAAGTAGAAAAATGTCATTTAACATATTAGAAATAGAATAGGTGTTCGAATTTATAGAGGAGAAGAGTTCGAATTTATAGGAAAGACATATGATTAGAAGTTCTATTGTAAGTAGAATAAGTATTAATAACGCATATGATTAAAAGTTCTATTGGAAGTAGAATAAGAGTTCGAATTTATAGAGAATAAAAGTTCGAATTTATAGAAAAAATATATAAATAAAAGTTCTATTAAAAGTAGAATAGGTTCATAAATCCAATACTATTGTCATAAAAAAAAGTCACCGTATTTAAAAAGAAAATAATTGATGTGTTAACATAATAAAAGAACACTCTAATGCAGGAATCCTTTATAAATACATGACTATCTATAATATAATGAAAAAATAAGATGTGTTTTCATTTCTAAAGTTCCATAAATTTTAGAAAGTGTAGAGAAAGTATAAATTGGAATTCACTCTATTTTTTAGGTTTTGATTTTAAGGAAAAAAGTTGTTGTGTAAGATAAGTATCATTAATAATATTTAATGAAGTTGAAATTTCAATCCCAAATGAAAGCGGCTCGAAACGTGTTTAATGGGAAGACTGCTCACTATAAAAGATTATATTAACTATTAAAATATCATATTAATGTTATAAATTTTATTTTATTTTTAGGATTTGATTTTTATGGATAAACATTGTCATACAAATGATATATCTAAAAGTTAGGTTTATGGTATTAACGAAATAGCGGATCAATAGTAATAACCGTGTTTAACGAGAAAGCGGTTCATTAGAGAAGATCGTAAAAAAGATGTTTGAATATATAAGGAATACATAAAATAAAATGTTTTATTAGAAGTAGATTACGAGAACGGTGCATGGTGACGTCTTATACGATTTTTTAAAACTATATATTTTTTTTTCCTAGAAATCCTTCTTTATTTTAATTTTTTATACAAGTTAATTATACTGGCATTAGAAAAATATATCCATAAAAAATATTATTTCTGTAACGAAAATTCTTCGTATTATTTTGATATTTTAACATAACTGAAAGACTTTCACATGCGGAAGCTGTAAATAAATACAAAAATATCTGTAATATACAGAAAATATAAGATGTATTTTCATCTTTTAAAACTCTATAAATATTACTCCGTAGAAAGTTTAAAGAATATAAAAATTGGAATTGACTCTCTTTTTATAATGAAGTTAGAATTTCGGTTCCAAATGAGAACGGCTCGAAACGTATTTAACGGGAAGACGACTCACTAGAAAAGATTGTATTAACTATTAGAATTTGATATTACCATCATATTTTTTTTTATTTTTACGATTCGATTTTATGGATAAAAATTATTATATAAGTCTTTATAATATATGTTTTATTTTTACGATTCGATTTTATGGATAAAAATTATTATATAAGTCTTTATAATATATGTTAAAGTTGAAATTTCGGTTTTAACGAGAGAGCGGCTCAATCGAAAAAATCGTATTTAACAAGAAATCGATTCATTAGAGAAGATTATTTAATTATTAAAATTTAATATTAATATTATAATATAACGTAAAGGTATTGAATTTTTTAGAAAATATTGTAACGCCGTCGCGAAGCGCAATTTTATCGACTAGTATAAATATAAGACAAGATACATCACATCACTCGAATTGCCGTCAGTAATCTAGAGAAGTCCGGTGCAGAACGCAAAGCAAGTGTGCATGATATTTATAATCCTTGGACAATTCAGAACGAGCCCAGCCCATGAAGGAAAACAACCATACCCACCAATCAAAACGTATGGACCGTGAAAATGACGGCACACCTAAGGTGAAAACAATCTATTTACGCACAGTATTTCATTATCGTTTCCGTTGTAAAACATGGAGATAATAAAGATAGTACATATATATATTATTATATTAAAGTCGAATTAAAGTTGAAAAATTGAAAATTTGACGGGTTGATTTTCGTTTTGGTTATCCTAATTATTAAAATAAATAATAATATAATATAATTAATGATAATTAGCCAATTTCCTTTTTCACATTTATTTTTAATTGAAGATATTACCTTTTATAAACACCTAAAAATATTAATCGTACTTTATAATGGAAATTTGATCCCAAAGCATCGTTTTCAGCCAAAGAGGGATAAATAATCACTATAATGGAAATTTGATCCCAAACTACATCGTAACAGATTACATACAATTTTAAAATTTAGGAATTGTAATTGAATAAGACATTATTAATGTTCTTTGATTTTAATATGTGCGACTTTGATTTTAAAATCCACGTATATATGTAGGGAGCTATTCTAGTAAAAACCCCTTAAAATGAGAACTTAGTCCCTAAAGTAAATTATCAAAATACACCTCCAAAATCACAAAAATACACCCCCAATCATTAAAATTATCAACCGTACCATATCTGGCAATCATTAATATTTATTTTCTAATTAAAGCACGTTACCTTTTTAATTTAAAACTAATCTTATGATCATTAATATATACTCGAAAATATCATACCATATTTTCAATTATTAATAAAATATATTAAAAATTTGTATATACTAATTATAATAATGAAACATTAGTATAATTCATAAACATGAGCATATTAAATTAAAATGAAAAAATTATTAAAGACAATGATTATGTAAGAATATAATTGTAATATTAAATAAATTTTATAATGTAATAAAAGAAATCCGTGCATCGCACGGGCATTGAAAATTTGTCGGTTCGATTTTCGGCACGATCATCCTAATTATTAAAATAAATAATAAAATATTATAATTAATATTAATTAGCCGATTGCCTTTTTAAATTAAAAGATATTTACTTTTAATTGAGGATATTACCTTTTATAAACACATAAAATATCGTATCTTCCAAATAATAATATTTCTTTTCTAATTAAAAAATATTAACTTTTGATTTAAAACATAATCTTGGAATATTTAATATATACACAAAAACATAACATCATATATCTTAAAACCTAACAAAATATAATAAAAAATCGTATACAACGAATAATGCTCATTAGATTTTTAGTACGATCATCCTAATTACTAAATAAAAAAATAATATAATTAATGGTAATTAGCCGATTATCTTTTTTAATTAAAATAAATTAATTTTTAATAAAAAGATATTACATTTTTGAACGCCTAAAAATATCAATTGTACTATATCTTCTAATCATTAACATTTTCTTTCTAATTAAGACGAGTAACCTTTTAATTTAAAACATAATCTTGCAATTATTAATATATACCCAAAAAAATCAAATCACATCTTTTAATCATTAATAAAATATATTAAAAATCATATATTTCAATCATACAAGTGACCATTAAATTATTTAGTAATAAATAAGAACTTTAGATAATGTATATTTATATTATATAATTATATAATCGTAAAAAACATAATTACATAATTATGATTATAATTATCATAAATTAATATATTTAATAAGGTATATAATTGTTAATTATGTTAAATAATGATTTTATAAAAATAATTATAACATAAAATAAAATTTATACCATACTAAAAGAAACCCGTGCACGGGTCATAAGCTAGTTCATGCTTATAACAAAACGTCCTTTTTTCATACATATCAACATATGTCATTTGATATCGTTCAGTTTGAAATGTATGGAAAGTGAAAATATATGCAGTAAAACCTCTATAAATTAATGTCGTTGGGATTGACAAATTTTATTAATTTATTAAGATTATTAATTAATCAAAATTAAATTTATATTGTTACTATCATGTTAGGACCAAAAATCTTCATTGAAAATATTAATTTATCATGATATCAAGTATTAATTTAATGAGGTTGTACTATACTAGCTTATAACTCGTGCGATGCACGGATTTTTTTTGATATGTAATAAATTTTATTTTATGTTTCAATTACATAAAAGGTAATGTCTTCAACTAAAAGTAAATGTGAAAAAGTCAATCGACTAATTAGCATTAATTATATTATGTTATTATTTACTTTAGGTGTTTTAATTGTATAGATATCATATATATTTTTCTTTATAATAAAGGTTAAATAAGTAAATTCACGAAATACTAAAAAACATATACCAAAAAATAGCTACCAAAATTTTTAATGTTTTGGCTATTATATAAGCTATTACATAATTAATTAATTTTAATTTAATATAATTTAATATACTCATGTTTACGGATTATACTAATGTTTCTTTATTATAAAAAAAGTATACGGATTTTTAATATATTTTATTAATAATTGAAAAATATGATGTGATATTTTCGGGCATATATTAATGATTGTAAGATTAGTTTTAAATTAAAAAGGTAACGTGTTTTAATTCGAAAGGAAATATTAATGATCGAAAGATAAGATACGATTGATATTTTTAGTTGTTTATAAAAGGTAATAGCTTCAATTAAAATTAAATGTGAAAAAATGCAATCGACTACTTAACATTAATTATATTATGTTATTATTTTTAATAGTATAGATATTTTATGTATTTTTCTTTATAATGAAGGGTAAATAAGTAAATTCACAACGTACCAAAAAACAGGTACCAAAACTTTTAATGCTTCGACTTTTATATAATAGTATAGATTAGAGTGGTAATTTATTTAATGCAGTTGTAAAGGTGAAAGTCGTTTTGCAGATTGAATTTATAATTAAAAAAATGTATGTACAATCACGTCAAATTTAAAATTTAAGACTAATTTACAAATTTTTCTATTAGATCACTGTATTTTTTAATGAAAAAATGCCCAAAATACCCACTTTTTTACTCCCCACCTACCAAAATACCCAAATGCGAGAACAGTGCCCAAATTATCCACTGGGCACGCAAGTCCAAAAGGCGTATCACATGAGTAACTGTAGCAGTAGTTCCCGTCATTTCCATTGTTCTTGCCGGTGACAAAATCAATTTTGGGGGTTTTAAATCAAGCGAATGAAATGGTTTAAGACTGGTATGGTTGTATAGATCGTTGAAAGGCGATTCTATTAATGTAAAATACGTGAACGGAGGATGAACGAAGATGGTCGAACGAAGCTCATCGGAAACTATCGAACAAATCGGAAAAAACGAAGCTCTTGGGTGGTGCAAATCTGGCAAAACAAATGCTTTGAAATTGTTATAGTCATGTCGATCGTCGAAAGATGATTCCAGTGATGTATAATACGATGTAAGAAACTGACTGATAGTGTTGGAACGAGCATCGCCGGAAAATTGCCAAAAATCGCACACAATCGCCAGGTACAGAACGCGTTACAGGTGATGCGCCGTACAAACATACGTATCACAGGTACATGCGACTTTTCAGTGGGCGTGTCCGATTAATTACTCATCTTGTGTAGGCGTATCCAATGTATTGCTCCTCTGCCACAGGCGTATCCGACGATACTCCTCTGTCATGGGCGTATCCCGTGGGTATTTTGGTCGGCTGTTCGCGAATCTGGGCATTTTGGACAAGAAATAATAAAAAGTGGGTAGAAAGGACAATCACCCTTTTTTAATTGTTAATTAATAAATTGAATTAGGCATTACCTTTATATGATAATATTTACAAGATTTTGTAAAAGTCACAAATAAATATGTATTTTAGGGAAGCTCACAAATAACTTATGTTATCTTAAGATAAATTTTTTAAAAAGTTATTTGATTTCCAAAAACAATTATATATTGCAGAAACACATCATATTTCATAAAACATAAACAAAAAATTATATTTTATTGTACCAAAAAAATATAGTGTATTGCAATAAAATGAATTTATATAGATCATTGAGTTAATTAATATTTAAGACTTATATTAATTTTAAATTCGATTAAGGATGTACATTTAAGTTTTTTTTTTGAAAAAAGTACTTTGCATTCCTTAATAATATCACGAGTACTATATAAACTTCAGAAATAAATAGGCCATATTATTGGTAGATTGATGAACAAAAACAACTAACATTTCCTCTTATCATAACTCAACATAATGACTAACAATATGAGAGAAGAAAACGAGAAGAAAACGCTTGCTGCATTAAGGACCTTCATCATATAGCCCTCAGTAATGTCCTTTAGGTTAGCCAACCTGTTGAAAGTTATTCACCCTCATTCGGTTTGGTTGGGGCTTAAAGCCCCAGCTTTAAGTGATTTGTGACTTTAAGTTGAAAAATGTTTGTTTGTGTAATAAGCTCGAAAATGACTTAAAGTTAAAAAACAGCTTAAAACCAGAAGTTGGTATGGGGTACTTTTTTGATAAAAGTTAATATCATCATTTAAATTATTGAAATAAATCTTACCCATTACTATGTTTGGAGAATTTGAAGCTTCTTGTCGCGACATAGCATATACTCGAGCTGGTGCTTGAGGTCCTGAATTTTGTCCTACAGTCCTGGTCGTGCCTCTACCAACATTCATGTTTCCTCCTCTGTCTCTACCCCTACCAAATGTAGATCCACTTTCATTCATCCGAATATTTTGCACTGTTGACTTTGAAGTAACCTTATTGTTATCTAATTTTCTTGGACAATCTTTGACCATATGGTTGGTTTCACCACATAAGAAATAGCCACCTGTAAGCCTCCTACACTCCCCTGGATGTTGTTTCCCACAATGCACACAAGTAACTTTTTGTTCCTTAACTTGTCCTTGACTTTTTCCTACGCTTACTGAAGCCTCTGACCTGCCTCCACGATAGTTTGAGTAACCACCTCGAAAACCAGAATTGGGTTGTTGAAATCCTCCACGTTTACCACTTGTTTCACCACTGCTTTCAATAAACCTCCTTTTGAACCTCGATTATAGCCTTTCTCTTTCTAGCCTCTCAATACGAATTGTAGCAGCTTTCAATTTAGAAAAACTCTCCAACTCACTAGATGTAATATTGCTCCGAATTTCATATCTTAGGCCTTCTTCAAATTTTTTGCATTTATCTCTCTCGATGCCCACCATATAAGGAGCATAATGTGACAATTGGTTGAATTTTATCTCATAGTCAGCTATAGACATATTACCTTGCTTCAAGTTTAAGAACTCCCTTCTTTTATCATCTTTATATATCTCCGGCATGAAATTGTCTTTATATTATTTAAGAAAATCTTCCCACGTAAGAGTCGGTGGTCTTGCTAAAACTGTTGGGAATAGTCTCCCACCAATCATATGCATCACCTTGTAGCAAAGACACGACATAATCAAAAATTTTTGCTGGAGTACAGTCCATCATGTTCAACACCCTTTCTGTTCGCTTTAACCATGTTTCAGCAACTATTGGATCCGTACTTCCATAGAAATCAACTGCCCCTAACTTTCGCAATTTATCATACCTCCGTTCACGTGGTACTACAACTGGAGGTGGATCCTGCACTTGATCTTCCATTTTTATGTATCTTTATCCCTGCACCGCCAGTCTCTAGTCTATCTCTTAGTTCATCTAAGGATATGTATAAATTCTTATTTGCATACAAACCCCTCATTTGTCACTTTTAATCCAATTTAGCCCTATTACTTATGCATTATTTAAAAATACCCTTCATATATACATATACATCTGCTTACTTTTATTCATTAAACATATTTGATTCTATTTTTATATATGTATACAACAAATTCCCCAATTATTTAGACCTACATACATATTACTTGCAGGAAAAAAAATGACTTAAATATATGCAACTAAACAATAAACTTAAATACTTATTTATATGTAAAAATGCAAGTGTGTGTGTGTGTGTTTCGGTCAGGGATGTTACATATTATAACCTAGAATTCATATCTTATTTTATTATCATGGTTTCACTCGATCCCATGATGACGAGTGGTTCAATTACGAACTAATCGTTGTCATGAGATTCTAACGGATTTATTTATGGAGCTTTAGTATCTTGATGCTTTAAAGCACTACAAGAAAAATAGCTTCAGAGACCGCTTTTCAACCGTTGTCTGAAAGAGAAGTTTTTCGTTGACTATTGAGCCGCCGTCTTTGGTGCTGTCTGTTAGGAATATGTTGTACTTGATGATAACTTCACATTCTATGCATAAAATTGTATAAGTCATGTTTTGTAACTGTCAACAGATGAGACATTATAACTCTATCCGTTGACAGGTAGCTCATCAATGGATGAGGTTTTGTAGCACACTGCAATATCTCTATTTATCAGTTGATAGTGTTTTTATTCAGAGTCATGTTGACCATCAACGGATAGGCAGAATAGGGTAGCCAATTGTAAATAAGCTATGCTATGTAATTCTGTCTAAGTGAAAGTGTATCAACAGATGAGAACATGACTCTATCAACGGATACAACTCAAATCTACAATATCAACAGATACAGCTCAAACTACCATCAACGGATGACAGTGTACAACATCAACGAATAATCATTAACACTTTCTTCTATGCTAGCTGGGAATTAGCAGTTGATAAGGACAGGTTTGACTGACAGATCACATGGGTTGATAGTAGGTACAAAAAGCAGTATGGCAGCCATACTTTGGAAACGCAGAAGAAAGAAGCATTCCATTTACACAGTACATACAAGAAAGGTGCATGGGACATATCTGTTCACAAGGACAACCTTTTGGCTACATGTGGATTTGGAGTGGAGTAGCAAGTCAACTTGAATTAGATTAATATTATTTTATTCCTTTAGTACTTGTAAACTTGGGATATATGACCAAGTGTAGCAACTCTTTAGAAACTAAGAAAACAGACATTTTGCTTAGGGTTTCTCGAATATCTTTAGAAGCAAAGAGTTGTAAAACAGCAGCTGTGTACTTCTGTATCACAAAGTTTTCTTCAAATAAAAGTCTCAGGTGGTACATTTAACCACCTGATTTTTTATGTATTTGTGAATCATTTCTCATTCAGCAATTATCTCCTTATAGATTTCTGTGGTTCTTATCAGAAATTTATAAATATCAAGAATTGTATTCAACCCCCCCTTCTACAATTATACAAGTGTGTAATCTGGTAATAACAATTGGTATCAGAGCAAGCTTCTAACATATTTGAAGTTTAAAGATCAACACACTTCCAACATGTCTAAGAAGGATTATGGAGTAAAGATACCAGTTCTTGATAGAGAAAATTACTTTCACTGGAAAGTAAAAATGCGTCTACATCTCATGTCTATTGATGAAGGTTTTGTAGATTGCATTGAGAAGGGTCCTCATGTTCCAATGAAGACTGCGTCAAGAGTTGGCCTTGCTGCAGATGCACCAGACACTTACATTCCCAAACCTGTCTCTGAGTGGAGTACTGAAGACATCGCAGAAGTCCACAAAGATAAAAAGACCATGAATATTCTGTTTAATGGCTTAAAAACAGACATGGTTGACAATGTTATCAACTGTACTACCTCCAAGGGAGTATGGGACATTGTTCAAACCCTTTGTGAAGGTACAGAACAAGTAAGGGAGAACAAGATGCAACTACTAATCCAACAGTATGAGCACTTCCATTTCAAGAATGGAGAGACATTGAATGACACATTTAGTAGATTTCAAAAGCTACTGAATGGCTTGAAACTGTATGGAAGAATCTACAAAGTGAAAGATTCTATTATCAAATTTCTGAGATCACTGCCCAAAGAGTGGAAGCCAATGACTGTTTCTCTAAGAAACACTCAAGAGTACAAGACATTTACTCTTGAAAGGCTCTATGGAACTTTAAAGACATATGAACTAGAAATAGAGCAGGATGAAGAGATTGAGAAGGCCCAAAAGAAAAGTGGGTCAGTTGCACTTGTTGCCAACTTGGAGCAGAAGGAGGAAAGGACTAAAGCTGCTAAATCTACATCAAACAGGGAGGTTTGTGAAGGTAGAGCAGAATCAAGCAAAAGCAAGGAAAAAGTGTCTGAAGAAATGAGTGTCCTTCAGCAGGATGAATTGGATGAGATAGATGAGCATTTAGCCTTTCTATCTAGGAGATTCTCTAAGCTGAAATTCAGAAGAAACTCTGGGGTGGCCAAGCCATTTAACAAGGATTTTTCCACAAGCAACTATGTGGATAAATCCAAAATTAAATGCTACAATTGTAGAATTGCTGGTCACATGATAAGTGAATGCAGGAAGCCTAGATCTGAGAACAAGGGAAAGCCAACTGAAACTGTTGACTACAAGAAGAAATATTTTGATCTTCTCAGGCAGAAAGGAAAGGCATTCATGACCCAAGAGCATGACTGGGCTGCTGATGGAAATCATTCTGATGATGATGCTGAATTTGTCAACCTTGCATTGATGGCTGATTTTGAGCAGGAAGCAAGTTCAGCTAGCAATCAGGTATTTTCTACTAATCTCTCTGAGCTCACCAAAGAGGAATGCAATAGTGTTATAGATGAAATGTCTACTGAACTATATCACTTGAGTGTTACTCTTAAATCACTTACTAAAGAGAACAATAGGATTAAAGAGACTAATCTGTTTTTAAGTGATAGAAATGCTGCTCTAGAAATTCAATTTCTAGAATTTGAGAAAATGAGAGTTGATTGCAATGATGCTAAATGTGAACTTGAAGCTGTGTTAAAAAGAGAACTAATTTTAAGAGACTAGCTTGAAAAAGAACAAGAGATAATTGCTAAATTTCAAAGCTGTAGGAATATTTCACAAAGCATAATAGAAGTCCAGTGAATAGAATCGTTTGTGAAGGATACCTGGACTCAAAAGAAAAAGGAGCTAGAACCTTGCCTTGAGGATCTAGAGACTATTTGTGAATCAAAGGATAGTGATCATCCGTTGACAGATGAACCATCAACGGATGAGAGGTATCCGTTGACTAACAAAAAGTCTGTCAGTAAGAAGGAACTCAAGAAACTGAATAATCAGTATGGTCTAGTAGCCAAGAACTTTGTTTCTGGTGAAAGTAGCTAAGCCAAATCAAGTGAGAAGGCTAAGGCAGGTGATTTACATAACAAAAAGGCTGTTGGTAAATCAGATAATGAAAAGGTAGAAACTGAGGGTAAAAAGAAAAAGAACAGAAATGGTAAGATAGGCATCAACAAGAAAAATAATTATTCTCCTGACAAGTTTGCCTCTAGGAAAACTTGTGGTAATTGTAATAGTGTCAATCACCTATCTTCTAAGTGCAAGTCTGTTAGAAGGACTCCTGTTCATGTACCTCAATCTATGCCAAGTATGCCTGGTTTGTATCAAAATGCTAGTTTTTCAAATCCATATGTGAATATGCCATATGTGTCTAATCCTTATTTTCAATTTGTGAATATGCCACAAATGTCATGGAGCATTCCTAGCATGAATAATATGTATGCCAATTTTCCACAAATGCATGCATCAAATATTTATGCAAATGAGCATTTGTCAAAACCTATCACTCAAGCATCTACACCTAAAATGAAGATTACTAAGAGTGCAAAACCAAAGGCTAACAAGAAAGGACCCAAGGAAACTTGAGTACCAAAATCAACTTGATTTGTATTTTGGAATGTGTGCAGGGAAATAGAAGGAATCTATGGTACCTAGACAGTGGATGCTCTAGGCACATGACAGGAGATTCAACCCTGCTCACAGAGTTCAAGGAGGCAGCTGGACCTAGAATTACCTTTGGAGATGACAGCAAAGGATATACTAAGGGATATGGCTTGATTTCAAAGGATAATGTCATCATTGAAGAAGTGGCTTTAGTTGAAGGTTTGAAGCACAATTTGCTGAGTGTCAGTCAGATTTGTGACAAAGACTATGAAGTAAAGTTCACAAAAGAAGCCTGTGTTGTTTCTACCAAGGAAGACAACAATGTGGTATTGACAGGCTTTAGAAAAGGAAATGTTTACATAGCTGACTTCAATTCAGTATGCTCAGAATCCATCACTTGTCTCTTCAGCAAAGCAAGCAAGGATGAGAGTTGGCTATGGCATAAAAAGCTGTCACATTTGAAATTTAAAGTTATGAATGATTTGGTAAGAAAGGATCTGGCTAGAGGAATCCCTCAATTGGAGTTCATCAAGGATGGATTGTGTGATGCCTATCAATTAGGGAAACAAAAGAAATCATCCTTCAAGAGCAAGACAGAGTCATCCATTGTTAAGCCACTTCAATTGCTGCATATGGACTTATTTGGTCTAGTAAATGTCATGTCTATTTCAAAGAAGAAATACTGTATGGTGATTGTAGATGATTTTTCTAAGTTTACATGGACCTTCTTTCTGCACTCCAAAGATTGTGTAAGTGAAATCATCATCAATCATCTCAGACTAGTAAACAATGGTTCTAAAGTCAAAGTACAATGAATCAGGAGGGACAATGGCATTGAATTCAAAAATTCCACAATGAAGATTTTCTGTGAAGAGAATGGAATTGTCCATGAGTTTTCTGCTGCTAGAACACCTCAACAAAATGGGGTTGTTGAAAGGAAAAACAGAACTCTCATTGAAGCAGCTAGAACAATGCTAAGTGAATCAAGATTGCCAACATATTTCTGGGCTGAAGCTGTCAACACTGCCTGTTTCACTCAGAATATTTCCTTGGTCAATCAAGCTAGAGGAATGACTCCTTATCAGTTATTTACCAACAAGAAACCAACTTTAGCTTTTCTTCATGTCTTTGGATGTAAGTGTTTTGTGCTAAGGAATCATGGAGATAACTTGGGCAAATTTGAAGCAAAGGTAGATGAAGCTATCTTTGTTGGGTATGCAACAGGGAAAGCCTATAGAGTCTACAATCTAAGAACCAACATTGTTATGGAATCTGTACATGTTGTGTTTGATGATCAAAAGATTCTAGGTCTAAATGATGAAGGCTTCCATGAAAAGTTGAAATTTGAAAATGAGGTAGAAGAAAGAATGTACATTGATGATGATGAGGAAAATGAAGATAATGACCATGAAAATTCACCTAGAGTTGTTGGTCCAACTAGAAGTGATGCTAACACTGGAAATGAAGCATCCGTTGATAGTCATATTGGAGCATCAGATGCATCCATTGACAGACATTCTCATGCATCCATCGACAGGCAAAATGGACCATCCGTTGATAGACAAAATGATGCATCCGTTGACAGTCAACTTCATAATTCCGCAAGGACAACAAACTCAGGGGGAGTTTCTCAAAGTCAAAACTCAATGACCAATCAACAAGATAATGCTCATTTAGATGAAGCAACCTCATCCAGATCAAACCTTCCACCTTCAAGAAAATGGACTAGAGATCACCCATTTGAGTTAATCATTGGTGATTTAAGTTCAAGAGTTCAAACTAGGAGGGCCACTCAAGCAGAATGCCTATACAGCAGTTTCCTATCTCAAGAGGAACCTAAGAAAGTGGAAGATGCCCTTCAAATCCAGATTGGGTCTTAGCAATGCAAGAAGAGCTAAACCAATTTGAGAGAAATAAAGTATGGAAGCTTGTGCCCAAACCTGATGATAGAAGTGTCATAGGTATCAAATGGGTTCTCAAGAATAAGACTGATGAAAATGGCATAATTGTGAGGAATAAAGCTAGATTAGTGGCAAAGGGCTATTCTCAAGAAGAAGGGATAGATTTTGATGAAACTTTTTCTCCAGTGGCAAGACTTGAGGCAATTAGAATCTTCCTAGCCTATGCAGCACATTCTAATTTCAAAGTCTATTAGATGGATGTCAAAAGTGCCTTTCTAAATGGGGAACTGGAAGAAGAGGTATATGTCCATCAACCTCCTGGCTTTGAAGATCCAGAATTTCCAGAATATGTATATCTTCTCATGAAAGCACTTTATGGTTTGAAGCAAGCACCAAGAGCCTGGTATGACACTTTATCTCAATTTCTTTTGGAGAATACTTGTTCAAATCTATGTAGATGATATTATTTTTGGGTCTACAGATGAGAAGCTTTGTAAAAGGTTTGCCAAACTTATGCAAAGTAGGTATGAAATGAGCATGATGGGTGAATAAATTAATTTCTTGGTTTACAAGTGAAGCAAGTTAATGAGGGCATTTTCATAAGTCAAACAAAATATATTTATGATCTTTTAAAGAAATTTGACTTAATGGATTGTGCCTCTGCAAAAACACCTATGGCCACTGCAACTAAGCTTGAGTTGAATTCTAAGGAAAAGTCTGTGGACATCTCAAGCTATAGAGGCATGGTAGGCTAACTTCTATATCTAACAGCTAGTAGACCTGATATAATGTTTTCCACTTGTCTTTGTGCTAGATTTCAAGCTGACCCTATAGAGTCTCACTTGATTGCTATTAAGAGAATTTTCAGGTATCTCAAGGGAACACCAAACCTTGGCATTTGGTACCCAAGAGATTCTGGCTTTGATCTAATTGACTATTCAGATGCAGATTATGCAGGTTTCAGAATTGATAGGAAAAGTACTACAGGTTCCTGTCAATTTCTAGGAAACATGCTTGTGTCATGGTTCAGTAAGAAACAGAACTCAGTCTCTACTTCTACAGCTGAAGCTGAGTACATTGCTGCTGGAAGTTGTTGTGCACAGATTCTTTGGATGAAAAATCAACTTATTGACTATGGTCTAAAAGTTGAGAAGATTCCAATTTTCTGTGACAACACAAGTGTTATTGCCATCACAGAGAATCCAGTGCAATATTCGAGAACCAATCATATTGACATAAAATACCACTTCATTAGAGAGCATGTGATGAATGGTACAGTAGAAATGCACTTTGTGCCAAGTGAAATGCAGCTTGCAGATATCTTCACCAAGCCTCTTGATGAATCTTCATTCACAAGATTGGTAGGTGAACTAGGTATACTTAATTTTTCATAATTCCTAGTGATATCTGATCATACTGAATTACAGCTAGAAATGTGTTTTGATTTACTTGAGAATTAAAAACCCTCAGAAAAAAAATTTTCTGCAGAAATTTTGTCTAAGGCAAAATTTGCTTATCAACGGATATCCTTTTATCCGTTGGTAGTATAAACACATTACTAGATTTTCGTATGTCAACGGATAACAGGTTGTCCACGTCATCGATGGATAAACTGTTTCTCAACCGTCCATTCTATATCCGTTGATATACATATTTTTTTTAATTATAGCCGTTGGTAAACGTGTATATGTAGTCATGGCTGTACTTCTTTTCTTTTCATTTATTATCTGACAGTTACTTTTGTCCAATGGAGTAATTACTTTTAATTATTTCATTTTTAACTCTTGAAAAATATAAAAGGCTGTCTTGTGCTCTCATATCTCACTTTTATTCATTTTCAAGAATCTCATAAGTTAACTGCATCTTCTTCACTAAAACTCTCTGCAACAAAAGTTCAAACACTTCAATGGCGCCTATTGTTAAGATGATGTCTTCCACTGGGTTTACCTATGAGAAGAACAATTTCGCAGCCTTTGTTGATACAGTGAATGCTCCAGAAGCTTATCACACCATGATGAATTTCGTGAAGAAATGCAAACTGTCATATGCTATGACTGCCACCACTCCTCTAATCCACGAGGTAATTGAAGAGGTGTGGGCATCTGCTGAGTACATTGGCACAGACGGTACACTTGCTTTTTATTTAAAGGGTAAAAACTATGTAGTTAATTCTGATGTGATAACTGCTTGTTTAAAATTGCCTGAGAATAACTGTCTGGAAGTACCCAGTAATGCTGAAATTGTTGCCATGCTTAATTCCATAAATTATGCCTTTAGTACTGAGAACTTAGGGAAAATTGTTAGGAAAGGTATGGTTAAAGAATGGAGTTATTTTTGTGATGCCTTCATTAAAACTTTTTCAGGCAAAATTAGTAATTTTGATGCTGTTACCCATTCCATGCTAGACTGCTAGTTATGATGTGTATGCTTTTGACTGATAAATTCTATAATTTTGGCACACTAGTCATGTATGAGATAGTAGCAAAATTAGGTAAAAAGGAAACTAGGAGCAAGAATATCTATTTTGGTAGATTTTTGATGCTCTTAGCACTGCATGTATCTGAGAATGAGCTATCCATTGCTAACCCGGATAACAAGTTCAATTGTTTTGTTCAGGAGAAAAGAGTCTTAAGTGATTTGATTCGAATGAACTTAAATGCAGAAGTACAATTGGTATATCTACCAATTGTTCAGGTAACTGTTTCTAACCCTGAAACTCCTATATCCAACCCCCAAATTTCTTTGCCTTCTAGTGTCACAATGGAGTCTGTAGTTGTGACCAAACAGGCTCCTACCAAAGTGACCAAATCCAAAGTTTCAAAACCACAATCTAAAAAGAAAACCTCAAGTGTCTCTCAAAAGACACCTGTTGTAAAACCTACCAAAACTCTTGAGGGGAGTGTGAAGGTGGTAGTGAGTAGTGAGGGACAGGGTGAACATCAAAGAAGCCCTAAGGATAAGGAAGGTGAGGCAGGTGCAACCAACATTTCAGTCTCTCAAAAGACTGTTAATGAACCTTCAAGCCAAATTCTAGTTACATCCTCTCAACAGGGTGTGACTACTGAATCAAGTTCCCCACAAGGAACACTGCACAAAAGGGTAAGGGACAATAGCCCTCTCTCAAAAACCTATGAAAAAAGTGTAAAATCTAAAACCATAAGGGAATCACAGGGTACACACACAATACAGGAAACTGTACCTTCTCAAATTCAGGTTGTTTTGGCTCCAATAAATGTGGAGTCACAGCCCCTTGATCTTAACATTCAAATTGATACACATTTCAATCCACCATCACCAACTCCATCTCTGGATGTGGATATGATATCTACATCAATTCCCGATTCTCCATCTTTAAGATTCTTGGAGAAGCCCCACTCTACAATTGGTGGTCATCATCTTCTAGATGATTTGTTGGGCCATCAATCTTCCATTCCTGAATTCACAACACCATCTGTGGCCTCATCTTTAAAATCAATCTCCACAGATTCAGTGTTGGTTTTCACTTCAACGGATACTATCTTTCCTTCATCAACGGATATCCTTCATCCGTTGACAAGTGTTTCTCCATCAACGGATGCGCCTATGTCTAGCCATCCGTTGACAGCTATAACTACTCCATCAACGGATATTCCTTATCCGTTGATAACTCACTCTACCACTGCTATATCTGACATTCATGTGTCAAGTGTGGAGGAGTTCTCAGTAGTTGAAACACTTTTAGGAATGAGGGAAGGGAGTGAGAGGCTGCCTTGTGAGCAGGCAAAAGGAGAGGCAAATAATGAGAGGCTGACCATTTCTTTAGGTCAGTCAAAAGGAGAGCAAGAGAGTTACACCTTAGTAGGTGAAGGTGAGGGTGTGAGAGGTGTGAGCCAGGGGGAGCCCCTGATGCAAGAAAATAGAGATGAGTGGAGAGAAGGGACTACAGGAGAAATAAGGCAGGAAGATCCAGCCATTGCAAGTGAGTTAATGGAGGTTAATGAAGCTTCTAAAGAGATGGAATTTCGACAATAATATCAGTCAATCATTGACTCCATCTCTTTGGATCCTGAAACCTCTACTCATCCTGTTTCTGCCTATCAAGTCATGGCACAACAGGGCAATGTGGAGGTAGAGGAGGCAATGCACCTAGTGCACACCTCACAATCTCTACAAAGAGCAAAGGAAGCTTTAACAGCTCTGCCTTTAGATGCTGACAGTGAAGAGTTTGGCAATAATGACAGTGATAGCACATCAAGTGATGAAGAAGTCAATATGGAGGATACTCCAGAATGGCTATTTTCTTCTACCATTGTGGTTGGTGACTTCAATGTGGAGATTATGAAGCAATATCAATCTGCTATGGCTGAGCACCAGAATGCAGATCCACAGAGGAAGGCTGTCCTTCAGCAAATACTAGCCTCCCTCAAACTTCACAAGATGCATATGGTTATTCAAAGAACACAACATGAGGAGGTCCAAACTGCAATAAGGGAAATGAAAGTAGAACTAGATGCCAGGATTGAGGCACTAGCCCCTACTACCACTCAGAAGGTGCTGACTAGCAAATTATTGAAGGAAGATAGTCTGGCCAAATCTGTTAAGCATCTTTCCTCCAGAGTGGATAGTATGGAATCTGTAAGAACCCAGATTTTTCGGTAGAATTAAAACTTTTCTTATTAAGAATAAGTGTATACGTGAATAGTGTTGTCATGCGTGAATAGTGATTTTGAGGATTAAGAAAATTTTTCATGTCATCTATGTACGAGACATAGGATGGATATTCTGAAGTCATATTAGTGATCTACAGAGCAAATAAATGTATGCAAAGACGATCGGAATTCAGAAATTCCAATTTGTATTTCGGTGTAATATTTGACCGGGCAGTGAATTATATATTATTATATTCAAGAAATGAGATATTAATTTTGAGGAATTAAGGATTTAATATGTTAGGATTTTATTATATTTGATTTGAGGATTTAGAACGAAAACCTCTGAGACAGTGAAATGCACGTTCTAGAAACCGCTAGTTATTAAAACGAGATTAAACGATTGAGCGAACGAATCATGGATTAAGGATATGGTATATCAAGAGTCAAAGGAAGGATTTATTAAAAAGATTTAAGGGATTTAAATCCAAGAATTATAAAGGAGGATTAAATATATTAGTGTTATTATTAAGAAGGTTTCCGGTAAAACCCAAAGTAGAAATCCTTGAGATATTCTTTCGAACGATTAGAGAAATTGATTAATAACCGGACAAAAGAAACAACCAGAGGAAGCAAGAGTCATGCATAAGCCACTAGAAAATATCTAGAAACCAAGTGGGCTCAAGTAACTAGCTTGGTTATGGAATGAACAAGTACTTAGCTAAATCCAACTCCAAGTTAGCTAGCAACCATTTAAAACACAACACATGTCTTGCCCAATTGCATCATCTAGTGCATCACACTCCACTAACACAACCAAGATGAGATATTATCTATCAAAGGATCACTTTATGCATTATTACCACAAAACAAATCAAGAAAACACAATCTCTCTCCATTTTCTTAAAACTGCCCAGCAAGAAGCACTATGAAATAAAAATTCATATCTCCCAATCTAGAGAGTCTAAAATCAACATATTTTAACCATAGCTTCTCCACTCCATGGGCAAGGTTCGTTCAAAATTTCATTGCAATCCAAGTAGTATAACCTAGTCAAATCTATGCTCAAAGTTGGGAAACCCAATCTGACCAGTTTCTATCCAGTAGGAAAAACGGGTTCAAAACCATATCTTCCGAGCTTCAAATTTCATGATCTATAGCTCAAAACAAAGCTTATGAAGAACCCAAGATGTGGTAAAAGTTTGAGAGCTAAACTCTTGTTTTTCGATTTTTTATGATTTTTACAAGTTGAGTGATGAATAGTGTTCCTCAAGAACTAATATGGTTTTCTTTGATTCTTATGGTTGATTTAGCTAGCTTAAGGCCACTCAAGGATCATACAAAGCTTAGTGAGGCTAGAAAATACTCCAAGGAAGGTAGACCTCTTGAAACCCTAGCATTTGATTTGAGATTTATATATGTTTTTGATGGTTTTAGCCTTGTATGATTATAGTGGTGATTATAAGCACGATTATGGAGTTAGTTATGTGATTTAAGAAGCATGATGATTTTGAGGTTAAGATCAGTGGTTCTAGGGTTTGTTGAGATGAGAATCATGTTTATAAATTGTATTGATGCCCGGTGTGGCTTGGTGGGATGATTATGATTTTTGGAACGTCCGAATTATAGCCGTCGTAATGCCGAATTTTTGTTAACACTTAGAAACCGAGCATGGCAGTTAATATAAATTCCTGAACTTGGTAATGTTATGACTTGTCCTTGTATATCTCGAGCCATAGATCATTTTGGCGTGAGAATTGAAACATTCCGACTTACGGTTTAGGAGTTATGGTCAAATTACTAAAATTTGTTCGAAACCGTAAGTAAAAGTTAGTAACTTGAATTGAACCCTCGTAAAGCATGTTAATCAGTGGCGAATCTTGGTAAATAAATACTAGAGATCATATGGAAGGTATGAGAGAAAACCACATGTCAAATGGATCGTTTTCCGATTTTATAAAAATGTTTGAATCAAGGTTAAGTGCGAAGGAACCCCTTAGAGCACTTGGCTTTAACTTTGAGAACCACTTAGTAAAATGAGCGAACAAGATCCAATTGCTAAAACGAATCTTCGACCTAAGTATTTGTTGATTAACATGGACCTAGTACGAGCCTAAAGCAAGCTAGTAGTACCATAGTTGTGTCTCGCTTATGTGTTTAAGCGTTGATGTATAAATAGAGTATCCAAGGGATTAACCTAATGTTTTCTTTGACCTTGTCTAGATTGTTCGACATTGTCACGTGCCCTACTACTTCTCGGATACCAGGCAAGTGTTCTAAACCATACTTTGTAGTATTGGTTCTATATTCTTGTTTTTCCATGTATAGAGTTACACAGTTTTGCAGTTATTGCTTATATTGCCATATATATATATATATATATATATATATATATATATATATATATATATATATATATATATATAGTTGGCCTTCTGATTCACATATAAGATTTAAGATGAATAGTTATGAACCGGTGGATCTTGTAGCTCTAAGTATAAGAGCATACTTCTTGTGTTCGACTCTAGACCGGGAGTCAGTATTTGGATATATGTAAATAGTCGTGGAAACCCGGAGGGATTCCAGCGGCAAAGTACTATGTACTCTGAGGAATGTTATTTAGTATTATTACTATAATTTCAAAAAGTATTTATTACTTGAGTCAGATTCAAGGATTGTTATTTGAGTATTATCTCACTTGAGGAATATTAATCAAATACTATTTCATTAAGAGTATTATTGAATATTTCACGATATACGATGCAAGGTATATGCATAGTTGTTTTGACTTAATATATTGTCATACTTGAAGTGAAATTTTTAATTAGACGACTTATAGACTAGAGGTGATCTAGTAGCTAGAAGCCGGGTTTATGATAGCCCTTAGTATAGGGCATATGTTTCGACTAATTTGTTACGAACCGCGAGGCGGTATATCGTGTACGTATTACAATTATTTTCTGAGTATTATTTATTTAGTAAATAATATTCGAGGATTATAATTACATGGAAAACATCGTTTCAAATGTTTATTTAAAGTATGATTTCATAATCATACGCGAGTTATTTATTTAAATGAATCTTAATTCGGATTTTCATTTAAAGGTTTCTAGTTATCTTTAAATGTCTATTTACTTAACGAATATTATCCTAAATATTCATTTAAAGTTTTCCTTATTATTAATAAGGGTTGTTTATTTGACGAACATTATTTCGAATATTCATTTAAAGTTAATGAATATTATTTTGGATATTCATTTAAACACTTTATCATTATTATTAAGGGCTATTTAATTGATGAATATTATTTTGAATATTCATTTAAAGGTTGTTAATTATAAATTGTTTCATTATTTATTTATTAAAGGAATATTATTTTGAATATTCATTTAAAGGCTTTTTGAATAATCATTTAATGATTATTTATTTAATGAATATTATTTTGAATATTCACTTCTGGGTTTAAGCGTAATTATTTTATTTAAATATATTCTTTAAACATTCTTGATTTAATAAATATTATCTGAATATTTATTAAATACTTTTAATATAGATGGAATAGTTTAGGTATTTAAAAGCATATTTGACTTCAATAATTATAGAGTATATTTCTGAGTTTTATTAAATGTATCTCGAATACTTTCGATCTTCTGGGTTTTCCCTAAATAACGTTGAGCACCTAATCTATGTTGCTTAACAACGATTTTCCAAAAGTATTATAAGGTTTCCCTGATGATCTTAAATCAACTCCTAGCCTGCAATGGCGTCATTTTCCTTCAAAACTGGGAAACTCTATTTGAGAAATTCTATTTTACCTGACTTCTGAGTCACGAAAAATGTCGAGAACTTATTTTGAGCCCAATTATTATGAGTCAGGGGACTCTGGCTACTTCCTCAACACTCGAGGAGTAGGATTGCTGTAACAAGTGTTAATCTATTAACGAGCTATTGCTCGGGAAATATTGGTAAATTTTCCTTTCCAATTAGATACAACTACTTTGTGGAGTTGTATCAACGAGTTATTACTCGGGGAAAAGGAGGACTAACTTTACGTTTCAGAGTCATGGATTTTACTCGAACTAGGAGTATGTGTGTATGAGGCTGTGAATCAGTCCATCACTGATAATCGTGTAAGAGGCCGTGTGACGGTCCATCATTATTAAAAGGGGTCCGAGTTGCGCCGGTCCCGACTATGCCCAACCGTTGGCGGGAGATCAAGAGGGCGGTAGACAAGTAAATCCGTTAGTTCTTCCATCTACATGTAGAGAAACAAAATTTGGAGATGCACAACTTATGACTGATCATCATAAGGTTGTGACATCTGGCGCGAGATACTCCCGTATTAGTTCATCATCCAATTATGGATATTTCTGCAACATGTACTGAAAGGTTTGCCGGTCATGTTGGCAGGGTTTTAAAAAGTGTGAAAACTGATGTTACAATAACCTTCCTTATAACTTCATCTTTTAAGTTATATGCTGATATTCTGCTTATGGTTGATATAGCAGACATGATTTTACAAAAAGGTTATTGGTGTGTTTTGAAACCTCATCCTTTTATAAAATGCCAGAACTATTCATATTGCGATAAAGATTACAGATATATCATGAAAGATGATATTTATATATTGATTTTCTGCTTATCTTCTTTTCATAGCAGATATTTTGACGAAAAGGTCATTATTGTGATTATGAACTTATCATGTTCATTTAATGATTATTTTAATCATTATACTTTCCCTATTGAGGTTTCTTGGATACATATATTTTATTAATGATATTAAGTATCCGTGGTATTATGAAAACCCCATGTATATGATGGGAGATTTTTGTGAACACTAGTAACCACTTGCTGAGCAATTCTTTCGCTCATACTTGTTTGTTTTTATATATATTAGCCTTTCAGAAAGAGGTAAACGGATGAGGATTATCTGCATAGCTCGAAAGAAGCAGGCAGACTACCCTTATGAAGAAGACAGGATCCAGAACATCTATAGCTGGAGTAAGTTACATATGGTTTTATTAATGTGTAATATATATATATCACATTGTATAGAGTAGAACTAGTTGCTGGTATACTTCTCAACGAAGCTATACTAGCGGGATAAGATTTGTAAGACATAGTGTAATTTGATTCAATGGATGTAATAAAGTGAGTAATGCAAAGATTTTAGTTCTTGTTTCTAGCCCTATAACCTATAAGATGCTTGGTAGTTGGGGTCTCAATGATGTACTTCAGTTATTCAATGATTATAGATGGATTAATGTTGTTAAATAGGTGAATTGTTAATAAGGATTTCCGCGTGATGACCAAATCCCTGACCCCGGATTTGGGGGTGTTACAGAAATGGTATCAGAGATGAGGTTATAGTAAACTAGAAACGAGAGTGAGTAGGAGTGTGTATAGTTATGTGAGAACGTCAGAACTCATATAGAGTTCATGTTGGACAATTGGATATAGTACCAATGGTTAAGTTAAGGTGTGAATGCTACGTTGAAGAATATGATGATGTAGACCTCGCTTCTTGTGGTGATGAATATCTACCAAAGAATGCTCAGAGATAAGTATTGGTCGGCAGGGGCATAGATCGCCCGAGACATGAATTTAAGATGATTTGAGGGAATTCATGGATGCAGTTATGTATTCCCCGAACTATAGGGAATTTTCAAAATGATGATGAAGTATAGAAAGTTGACATCGGATATTGTGGTAGAGAGGGTTGAGATACCGAATATGCCAGACCCCGAGGCCTCCGAGCAGACACATAATGATGTGTTCCTTGAGATGGACGTTGGCCCGATAGAGGAGGATCCAGAGGAGGATCTAGAGGAGGACCTCATGGAAGGTCAAGGGAATAATCTTGTAGAGAACGAGTCGACTGATAAAGATGTGATATGTTTACTTGAGGACCGAAAGAGTCCTTAGAGAGTGATTAAGTGACAAGACAAGAATTTGGAGTCGATTATGATTCATCAGGAGATATGATGAAGTGAATGGAGTAGAGATTTAAGAATAGATGAGATAGAGGTGGTATCAACTGTTGCCCACGACTGGATCGTTTGGAACTTCGCTGTTGATTTGATTGGAATAAATACAAGGACAAATGAGTAGAGGACCCGGCTGACGGCCGAGGAGGAAATTACGAGGATAGAACTGAGAAGCCGGAGTCAGATCCGGGTACTGCTGGTTTTGATGAATGACTAGTTATAAAGTAATGTTCCCTTTAAGTGGGGGGTTAAGTAAACTGACTGTTGGTAATATAGACTACTCGGACGTATATGTATGAGGAAAATGTGGCATGTTCCGTGTGAAACTTTGGTTTTCCCTTCTATGGGAGGTGTATATTTGGTTCCTTTCTAGTGGTTAAACTTTCAACTTTATGTCGATTATTCCGTTATTATGACTGCTTACGATTCTACCTATTTGGATGTTCATAGAATTATTCTTCAGGTTTCGAAATTGAATTCCTAGTATTAACAGTGGATAAATAGACTGACCAAATTTCCCTGATATTGGGAAGAGATTCGACAAATTTTTGGCAAACCTTGTCTTTCTGATTATCAGAGAATGCCGCCAAAAGAGTGAAAACTAGAGCAAACCTGGTCGATTGGTTAAGGTAACCGCCATGGGGGTTGGTGGACAGACCCGGATTGTTAAAATGGATTGTAGAGATAAAGTGATGAAGTTGATATTGGACGGTAAAGACAAAATATAATTAAGGGCCAAGACGGACTAAGCAGCTCTGGGATTGATTTAAATGAAAATGTTATCATGCCAAAAGTGTTAAGCTTATGTGGCACACGGGATTGATATAGGAAAAAAAAAGGAATATAGGATATAAAGATGATTGAAATAGATACCGGATTTAAGTATGAATTTTCTAACGATCTTCTGGAATACCGCCTATTCGAAGGATAGAATTCGTCATTACCAAGGGCGACACCTATAAGGAAGTCTTTGTGTGGAATGGAACGTTGCTTGAGATGATTGCGCCGAGTTGGGTATAACTCTCTACGATTGTAAATACTGATAGTTGAGACTGTGGTGACTAGTACGAGTCGATAATGACTTAAGTTATCGAGCCCTATAAGGTGTGCATGAGGAAGAAAACTTTAGAATCAAGCGATTATCTATTAAATGAGGCGACATAGAAGGCATCCGTAGAGACTTTGGCAGTACCCTCCCCATTGGTGAATCGTTTTGATTACCTCCCTGACCTATGAATTATTTGACATCTCTCCAAGCGAGAGCTTCCTTATATGGGATATGCTTCTTCTAAAGATACATTGTTGTACTTGTGTTCACCCATACTGGGTTTCAATTGTGCCAGAGGCTATCATGATACCTACTTTCAGGTTTCTGAAGCCCTGTGAAATGATGCTATTCAAACTTCCACTTTCCTTCAATAGTGGATAGTCTTAAGGTGGTACAACACCATTTGCTTGTTATAGATACCAGTATCTTTCTGGATATTCTTTACTTTTGGAATCACACCTGGGAAATTCCTTCCAGGTGCCCCTTTGAGAATTATTTGTCGAAAGACGATAATTTATTACCTTGATTTCGAATTACTTCATATTTCTCTTCTTCCACCGAGACGAACAACCCTATTTTTATAGGGGCCACAAGGACTATCTGTCTGTGTGATAGAAGTCTGATGGGACGCCATCACTTGTGTGTTGTGAAATACAAGAAGGCTAATTACCTTTAGTAATGCCTTAACTAAGGCACGCAACGTTAGTTCTTTTGATCATATTGATCTCTTGGTAAATTCTCTTATCTCAAATAAGATTTGCTTTAAAATTCATAATCTTATGATCACCATTGTATGACATTTGTCTTGATATGGCAGCTATCTTTTCAACGCTCCTTGATTCTTGTTATCTCTAATGAATTCCAAGGGGATGCCAACCAGGTCAGATAAGCGAAATTCGTTAATATAGATTAGATTCGCAATGGAATCGCCGAGGATAAGAGCGAGTCCCAAAATGATTAGTATACCAGCGACATATCGATAGAATCAGTTTACTCCTCCTCAAGGAGATTATACGAATAAAAATTGGGTCAAACTATATCTGAAAGGAATGACGAAGTAATGGGAAACTTCAGTGACAACGGTGCCCGATAGAGGCACCATAGTTGGATTGGGATTATGGAAAAGTTGTTTACGAACAGATGCTAGTTCTGAAATTGCAGAATAAGTGTTGAGGTGAAGGGTTAAAGAACCCTGACAATTGACAAGTTCGATAACGTATTCCAATGAATCTACCTAGATTACCATCGGACCGGGAAATAGAAACTATTATGGATTAACCCTAGTAGAAAGGAAAGAGTAGCGAATCACTGACAAATGATGGGCAAGAGTATGATAAGACCCAGTGCATCACCGTGGGGAGCCTCGGTGTTGGTTGTGAAAATGGAATGATGGAATAATGAAAGTGTATATCGACGAACGAGAATTGAACTCGGGTTACCAGATTCAGAGTCTAAGGTCCTGACCACTAGACCATGGAACAAGTTTATCAACCTACTACCAAGGAGAAACGATTTGCTAAACCAGCTAAGAAATGATATGTATTTTCCGAGATTGAATTGAGAACTGGATGCCACCAGTTAAAGATTAAACCCGAGGATATACCCAATACTGCGTTCGCAATAGGTATAGACACTATGAGCTTTTAGCAATGTCATCTGGGTGATTAACGCACCCGTAATTTTATGGATTCAGTGAATCAAGTGTTCAAGAAATATTTAGATAAGCTCGTTATTGTATTTATTGATGACGTCTTGATATATCCAGAGGACGAACAATTAAAAATTGTTTTAGAGTTAATATGAGAAGAGCAGTTGCATGCCAAATTCTCAAAGTGTGAATTATGGTTTAATGAAGCCCAATTTCTAAGACGTGTGGTTATTACCAAGGGAGTATTAATGGATCCCGCTAAAATATAAGTTGTTTCAATTGGGAGAGACCAACTACACCCACAGAGGTGAGAAGTTTTATAGACCTGATAGGCTATTATAGGAAATTCGTGCAGGACCTTGCTAAGATAGCAGCACCGTAGAGTAAGCGTGTATGCATTCAGACAGTTAAAAGAGTGAGAGACTAGATACCCACCCATAAATTGGAATTAGCAGCGATGGTTTTCGCTCCAAAAGATTTGGAAACATTATATGGACCATAAAAGCCTCAAGTATATATTATGCAGAAGGAAAGAGCAAGGAAAATTTTCAAGAAAGAGGGTAAAGTATATGCCCGTTTAAGTACAAACAGGAAATATAGATTATAACCAATATTTTCTTACAATTGTTTCAAGGAGTATTTTTAGAGCTTATTTTATGAAAATTTTTACAGAGAAGATATATTTAAAGGTCGGAGCATTAAGACCTTATGTCATGATAGAGATCAAGATACGACTATAAGATGCTCTACCATTCAGGGGAGGCCAATGTGATGGCCAATGTCTTAGTCAAAAGGAGAAAAGAGATGGACTCCGAAGATTCGGGGATTCAAGGATGAGATTTTACACAAGACCCATAGTCCGAGATATTAGATGCACTTAGACGGTACCATAATGAATAGGGATACTACCTTGCGAGGCCGTTATGAAAAGAGTTGTCCCTCTTCCTTGTGTTGGAAGGAGGCTGGCAAGATAAAGATATTAGAAACCGAGTTAATTCAACAAACCAAAGAGACAAAAGATTTTACCAGCAAACGGCTAGTGAAATCCCAAGATGGATAGAGTTAGTACTGCTATTGATAAGCTAAATGGCATGTTGAAGAATCACAAGCCAGTTCATATAGGTATATTTCTGCGCAAATAGGATAGAGAATATGAGATTGGAGATGCGTGATGCTAAAGGTATTCCTGTGGAAATCATGGTTAGAAATGTGCAAGTGTTAAGGAACAAGGTTTTCAAACTAATAAGGAATTGTGAGAAGATCAAGATGTGGAAGAATCCACCTGGAAGTTGAAAGAGTGAAACAAAGAAGGAGTAACCCCAGTGATTCCTAAACTGATTCCGGGACGGAATCCTTTTAAGGAGGGGAGACTGTAAGAACCCAGATTTTTCGGTAGAATTAAAACTTTTCTTATTAAGAATAAGTGTATACGTGAATAGTGTTGTCATGCGTGAATAGTGATTTTGAGGATTAAGAAAATTTTTCATGTCATCTATGTACGAGACATAGGATGGATATTCTGAAGTCATATTAGTGATCTACAGAGCAAATAAATGTATGCAAAGACGATCAGAATTCAGAAATTCCAATTTGTATTTCGGTGTAATATTTGACCGGGCAGTGAATTATATATTATTATATTCAAGAAATGAGATATTAATTTTGAGGAATTAAGGATTTAATATGTTAGGATTTTATTATATTTGATTTGAGGATTTAGAACGAAAACCTCTGAGACAGTGAAATGCACGTTCTAGAAACCGCTAGTTATTAAAACGAGATTAAACGATTGAGCGAACGAATCATGGATTAAGGATATGGTATATCAAGAGTCAAAGGAAGGATTTATTAAAAAGATTTAAGGGATTTAAATCCAAGAATTATAAAGGAGGATTAAATATATTAGTGTTATTATTAAGAAGGTTTCCGGTAAAACCCAAAGTAGAAATCCTTGAGATATTCTTTCGAACGATTAGAGAAATTGATTAATAACCGGACAAAAGAAACAACCAGAGGAAGCAAGAGTCATGCATAAGCCACTAGAAAATATCTAGAAACCAAGTGGGCTCAAGTAACTAGCTTGGTTATGGAATGAACAAGTACTTAGCTAAATCCAACTCCAAGTTAGCTAGCAACCATTTAAAACACAACACATGTCTTGCCCAATTGCATCATCTAGTGCATCACACTCCACTAACACAACCAAGATGAGATATTATCTATCAAAGGATCACTTTATGCATTATTACCACAAAACAAATCAAGAAAACACAATCTCTCTCCATTTTCTTAAAACTGCCCAGCAAGAAGCACTATGAAATAAAAATTCATATCTCCCAATCTAGAGAGTCTAAAATCAACACATTTTAACCATAGCTTCTCCACTCCATGGGCAAGGTTCGTTCAAAATTTCATTGCAATCCAAGTAGTATAACCTAGTCAAATCCATGCTCAAAGTTGGGAAACCCAATCTGACCAGTTTCTATCCAGTAGGAAAAACGGGTTCAAAACCATATCTTCCGAGCTTCAAATTTCATGATCTATAGCTCAAAACAAAGCTTATGAAGAACCCAAGATGTGGTAAAAGTTTGAGAGCTAAACTCTTGTTTTTCGATTTTTTATGATTTTTACAAGTTGAGTGATGAATAGTGTTCCTCAAGAACTAATCTGGTTTTCTTTGATTCTTATGGTTGATTTAGCTAGCTTAAGGCCACTCAAGGATCATACAAAGCTTAGTGAGGCTAGAAAATACTCCAAGGAAGGTAGACCTCTTGAAACCCTAGCATTTGATTTGAGATTTATATATGTTTTTGATGGTTTTAGCCTTGTATGATTATAGTGGTGATTATAAGCACGATTATGGAGTTAGTTATGTGATTTAAGAAGCATGATGATTTTGAGGTTAAGATCAGTGGTTCTAGGGTTTGTTGAGATGAGAATCATGTTTATAAATTGTATTGATGCCCGGTGTGGCTTGGTGGGATGATTATGATTTTTGGAACGTCCGAATTATAGCCGTCGTAATGCCGAATTTTTGTTAACACTTAGAAACCGAGCATGGCAGTTAATATAAATTCCTGAACTTGGTAATGTTATGACTTGTCCTTGTATATCTCGAGCCATAGATCATTTTGGCGTGAGAATTGAAACATTCCGACTTACGGTTTAGGAGTTATGGTCAAATTACTAAAATTGGTTCGAAACCGTAAGTAAAAGTTAGTAACTTGAATTGAACCCTCGTAAAGCATGTTAATCAGTGGCGAATCTTGGTAAATAAATACTAGAGATCATATGGAAGGTATGAGAGAAAACCACATGTCAAATGGATCGTTTTCCGATTTTATAAAAATGTTTGAATCAAGGTTAAGTGCGAAGGAACCCCTTAGAGCACTTGGCTTTAACTTTGAGAACCACTTAGTAAAACGAGCGAACAAGATCCAATTGCTAAAACGAATCTTCGACCTAAGTATTTGTTGATTAACATGGACCTAGTACGAGCCTAAAGCAAGCTAGTAGTACCATAGTTGTGTCTCGCTTATGTGTTTAAGCGTTGATGTATAAATAGAGTATCCAAGGGATTAACCTAATGTTTTCTTTGACCTTGTCTAGATTGTTCGACATTGTCACGTGCCCTACTACTTCTCGGATACCAGGCAAGTGTTCTAAACCATACTTTGTAGTATTGGTTCTATATTCCTGTTTTTCCATGTATAGAGTTACACAGTTTTGCAGTTATTGCTTATATTGCCATATATATATATATATATATATATATATATATATATATATATATATATATATATATATATATATATATATATATATATATATATATATATATATATATATATATATAGGCCTTTGCTCCATAAATAACACTCTTATATAAAGAACAATAAAGAACATTATAAAATCATTTATTCCAATAGATCCATTGGCCCCGCCAGGGGCACCCAATACAAAAAGTTCTTATTTTTTTAGGCTCTATCCATTCAGCAAAAAAAAAAAAAATGAAAATTTTACTGTTCATGATGACGTCACTGATGACGTCATCGATGAACAGTAAAATTTTCAAATTTTTTTTTTTATTTTTTTTTGCTGGATGGATAGAGCCTAAAAAATAAGAACTTTTTGTATTGGGTGGCCCCGCCAGGGGCAATGGATCTATTAGATATGAGGTGTTCTTTGTTGTTCTTTATTTAAAGTGTTCTTTATGGAGTCCAACCCTATATATATATATATATATATATATATATATATATATATATATATATAGTTGGCCTTCTGATTCACATATAAGATTTAAGATGAATAGTTATGAACCGGTGGATCTTGTAGCTCTAAGTATATGAGCATACTTCTTGTGTTCGACTCTAGACCGGGAGTCAGTATTTGGATATATGTAAATAGTCGTGGAAACCCGGAGGGATTCCAACGGCAAAGTACTATGTACTCTGAGGAATGTTATTTAGTATTATTACTATAATTTCAAAAAGTATTTATTACTTGAGTCAGATTCAAGGATTGTTATTTGAGTATTATCTCACTTGAGGAATATTAATCAAATACTATTTCATTAAGAGTATTATTGAATATTTCACGATATACGATGCAAGGTATATGCATAGTTGTTTTGACTTAATATATTGTCATACTTGAAGTGAAATTTTTAATTA
This sequence comes from Kitagawia praeruptora, assembly GCA_037693485.1. NCBI lineage: Eukaryota > Viridiplantae > Streptophyta > Magnoliopsida > Apiales > Apiaceae > Kitagawia > Kitagawia praeruptora. The sequence goes on along the minus strand of CM075347.1, from coordinate 90,213,389 downwards.
GACGACTTATAGACTAGAGGTGATCTAGTAGCTAGAAGCCGGGTTTATGATAGCCCTTAGTATAGGGCATATGTTTCGACTAATTTGTTACGAACCGCGAGGCGGTATATCGTGTACGTATTACAATTATTTTCTGAGTATTATTTATTTAGTAAATAATATTCGAGGATTATAATTACATGGAAAACATCGTTTCAAATGTTTATTTAAAGTATGATTTCATAATCATACGCGAGTTATTTATTTAAATGAATCTTAATTCGGATTTTCATTTAAAGGTTTCTAGTTATCTTTAAATGTCTATTTACTTAACGAATATTATCCTAAATATTCATTTAAAGTTTTCCTTATTATTAATAAGGGTTGTTTATTTGACGAACATTATTTCGAATATTCATTTAAAGTTAATGAATATTATTTTGGATATTCATTTAAACACTTTATCATTATTATTAAGGGCTATTTAATTGATGAATATTATTTCGAATATTCATTTAAAGGTTGTTAATTATAAATTATTTCATTATTTATTTATTAAAGGAATATTATTTTGAATATTCATTTAAAGGCTTTTTGAATAATCATTTAATGATTATTTATTTAATGAATATTATTTTGAATATTCACTTCTGGGTTTAAGCGTAATTATTTTATTTAAATATATTCTTTAAACATTCTTGATTTAATAAATATTATCTGAATATTTATTAAATACTTTTAATATAGATGGAATAGTTTAGGTATTTAAAAGCATATTTGACTTCAATAATTATAGAGTATATTTCTGAGTTTTATTAAAAGTATCTCGAATACTTTCGATCTTCTGGGTTTTCCCTAAATAACGTTGAGCACCTAATCTATGTTGCTTAACAACGATTTTCCAAAAGTATTATAAGGTTTCCCTGATGATCTTAAATCAACTCCTAGCCTGCAATGGCGTCGTTTTCCTTCAAAACTGGGAAACTCTATTTGAGAAATTCTATTTTACCTGACTTCTGAGTCACGAAAAATGTCGAGAACTTATTTTGAGCCCAATTATTATGAGTCAGGGGACTCTGGCTACTTCCTCAACACTCGAGGAGTAGGATTGCTGTAACAAGTGTTAATCCATTAACGAGCTACTGCTCGGGAAATATTGGTAAATTTTCCTTTCCAATTAGATACAACTACTTTGTGGAGTTGTATCAACGAGTTATTACTCGGGGAAAAGAAGGACGAACTTTACGTTTCAGAGTCATGGATTTTACTCGAACTAGGAGTATGTGTGTATGAGGTTGTGAATCAGTCCATCACTGATAATCGTGTAAGAGGCCGTGTGACGGTCCATCATTATTAAAAGGGGTCCGAGTTGCGCCGGTCCCGACTATGCCCAACCGTTGGCGGGAGATCAAGAGGGCGGTAGACAAGTAAATCCGTTAGTTCTTCCATCTACATGTAGAGAAACAAAATTTGGAGATGCACAACTTATGACTGATCATCATAAGGTTGTGACATCTGGCGCGAGATACTCCCGTATTAGTTCATCATCCAATTATGGATATTTCTGCAACATGTACTGAAAGGTTTGCCGGTCATGTTGGCAGGGTTTTAAAAAGTGTGAAAACTGATGTTACAATAACCTTCCTTATAACTTCATCTTTTAAGTTATATGCTGATATTCTGCTTATGGTTGATATAGCAGACATGATTTTACAAAAAGGTTATTGGTGTGTTTTGAAACCTCATCCTTTTATAAAATGCCAGAACTATTCATATTGCGATAAAGATTACAGATATATCATGAAAGATGATATTTATATATTGATTTTCTGCTTATCTTCTTTTCATAGCAGATATTTTGACGAAAAGGTCATTATTGTGATTATGAACTTATCATGTTCATTTAATGATTATTTTAATCATTATACTTTCCCTATTGAGGTTTCTTGGATACATATATTTTATTAATGATATTAAGTATCCGTGGTATTATGAAAACCCCATGTATATGATGGGAGATTTTTGTGAACACTAGTAACCACTTGCTGAGCAATTCTTTCGCTCATACTTGTTTGTTTTTATATATATTAGCCTTTCAGAAAGAGGTAAACGGATGAGGATTATCTGCATAGCTCGAAAGAAGCAGGCAGACTACCCTTATGAAGAAGACAGGATCCAGAACATCTATAGCTGGAGTAAGTTACATATGGTTTTATTAATGTGTAATATATATATATCACATTGTATAGAGTAGAACTAGTTGCTGGTATACTTCTCAACGAAGCTATACTAGCGGGATAAGATTTGTAAGACACAGTGTAATTTGATTCAATGGATGTAATAAAGTGAGTAATGCAAAGATTTTAGTTCTTGTTTTTAGCCCTATAACCTATAAGATGCTTGGTAGTTGGGGTCTCAATGATGTACTTCAGTTATTCAATGATTATAGATGGATTAATGTTGTTAAATAGGTGAATTGTTAATAAGGATTTCCGCGTGATGACCAAATCCCTGACCCCAGATTTGGGGGTGTTACAGAATCTCAAATGCAGACATTCATTGCCAACCAAGCCAAATAGACTGAGCTACTGGAAAGGCTACTTGCAGCCTCACCTCCAGCCCTTGATGCTAACAAAAAGAGGGAGAAAAAGGTAGAAGAGGTTTCAGCTACTTCTAGTCCAATTCCAGCATCCAGTAGCAAGAAAGCACAAATTGAGGGGGAGCAACAGCCAACTATAGTGGTCAATCCAACAGAGTTTTCTATAGAGGCTTCCCCTGTGAAGAAGAAACAAATGGTGTTGCCTGAGAAAAAGGTAGAAGAGGTTACAACTACTTCTAGTCCAATTCCAGCATCTAGTAGCAAGAAAGCACAAATTGAGGGGGAGCAACAGCCAACTATAGTGGTCAATCCAACAGAGTTTTCTATAGAGGCTTCCCTTGTGAAGAAGAAACAAATGGTGTTGCCTGAGATTCAGAGTCTATCAGAAATCTCAGATGGTAAAAGGCAAGCCAGAATAGAAGCCTTAGAAAAGATCAACAAGGAGGCAAATGAAAGAATTCTGAGGAGAGAGAGAATGATCAATGAATCAATTGTATCAACTCTGTTCTCTACTCAGTCCTCAGCTCCAACAACATCAACTATAATTCTGAAGGTGCTCACTCCAGAGATTATGGCTCCTACATTCTATGATGCTGAACCATCCTATGTCAAAGAATTTGAACCATACATAAGAACCAGAGCCTACTCTCCACCAAAGGCAAATGGGAAGAACAAGTTACAATTGGACTTTCCATTTCCCAAGGATGATGATGAGAAGCTAATGGGAAAGACAATCAAAGAGTTCAAGGAAAAGACAAATAAGAGTGTAAGAGATTGGATGGCTGTAATAATAAGGAATGGAAAAGTGTTAAATATATCCAACAACCATCCTAGATTTGTTGAAGAAAAAAGAGAGGAGACCTCCAAACTTCTAAGGGAAGCTCATCCAAGTGAAGAAAATCAATATGAAAACTCAGAGGAGAAGCAAGCAAGGCTGGATCAGGAGTTAATGGATGAGGTAGAGGATGAAATGAGGGAACCTGAGGAAGTCCCCAAATCCAAAACTAAAAGGAGAGTGAAATCAAAGGCAAGGAGGCCTGTCTCTCCAGAAATTGTAAGAAGTGAGACTGTTGGCTCATCACAACCTATTTCTGCACGAGTATTCAACCCAGCTATGAATTTCCATGGTGACCCTATAATCCCTAAAGAGGAACCAATGAATCTTGACTCCATTGAGGTTCCTTCATTCTTGCTGAAGCCTCAACAGAAGCCTAAACAGAAGAAAAGGATACCCATGAAGCAACCTTCAAAGGAACCAATTCAAGTTGCTAGGGTACCTGCTATTGTCAAGCAGCCAATCTTGGAAAACAAGGATGACTTTATCTATCAAATAGATATTGAAAATACTCCGGCATGAATCTGTATCTGGATGAATTGTCTGAAGTAAGAGGAATTGACAAATATAAACATTTGCCTGAGAGATTGGTCTTTGTATACAAGAGAGGAAAGGAAAGGACATGGCCATTACAGAGGGTTCTTGGAGAAAGTTATATGACCTTAACCAAAGTGTTCTCTGCAATCAAGAGATACACAGGGTTCTCCAAGATAGCAAAAGGGGAGATACTGGACAGAATAGAATAGATAAGGAGAGAATGGAACTCACCATCAAGACTACCAAGGAAGATGAAGATCCCATACAATGGATAGAAAATCCACCTTCAACCCTTCTGGATGTTGGAGTTCAGGGATGAAGATGGTAACAGGAGATTCTTCAGGTTAGAAGACCAACTATCAAAGGCTAGTTCTCAATACCTGAGATGGTTACAACAAAAGCTAAATCCAAAAGTTGTTGAAGAAGATGCATTCTATAGGCAACTCCAAATGCAGATTGAGTCCAACTCTGCCAAAGAAGGAAAATCAAGGGTGATGCCAACCAGAAAGAAGAAATAGTATTAATCTGCTCAGTCTAGAGGAGCAATTCTCTTTAAATTTCTCAAACTTCCTGTGTTTAAATTTTGAAGCTTAATACAATTATGCATCTATAAGTAAATACCTCTAGTGAAATGTTTTGTTATCATCAAGGTCCTAAATTTATGGCTTTGTGTTCATCAAGCATAAATTGGGGGAGATTGTTAGGAATATGTTGTACTTGATGATAACTTCACATTCTATGCATAAAATTGTATAAGTCATGTTTTGTAACTGTCAACGGATGAGACATTATAACTCTATCCATTGACATGTAGCTCATCAACGGATGAGGTTTTGTAGCACACTGCAATATCTCTATTTATCAGTTGATAGTTTTTTTTATTCAGAGTCATGTTGACCATCAACGGATAGGCAGAATACGGTAGCCAATTGTAAATAAGCTATGCTATGTAATTCTGTCTAAGTGAAAGTGTATCAACAGGTGAGAACAAGACTCTATTAACAGATACAACTCAAATCTACAATAACAACGGATACAGCTCAAACTACCATCAACGGATGACAGTGTACAACATCAACGGATAATCATTAACACTTTCTTCTATGCTAGATGGGAATTAGCAGTTGATAAGGACAGGTTTGACTGACAGATCACATGGGTTGATAGTAGGTACAAAAAGCAGTATAGCAGCCATACTTTGGAAACGCAGAAGAAAGAAGCATTCCATTTACACAGTACATACAAGAAAGGTGCAGGGGACATATCTGTTCACAAGGACAACCTTTCGGCTACATGTGGATTTGGAGTGGAGTAGCAAGTCAACTTGAATTAGATTAATATTATCTTATTCCTGTAGTACTTGTAAACTTGGGATATATAACCAAGTGTAACAACTCTTTAGAAACTAAGAAAACAGACAATTTGCTTAGGGTTTCTTGAATATCTTTAGAAGCAAAGAGTTGTAAAATAGCAGCTGTGTACTTCTGTATCACAGAGTTTTCTTCAAATAAAAGTCTCAGGTGGTACATTTAACCACCTGATTTTTTATGTGTTTGTGAATCATTTCTCATTCAACAATTATCTCTTTATAGATTTCTGTGGTTCTTATCAGAAATTTATAAATATCAAGAATTGTATTCAACCCCCCCTTCTATAATTATACAAGTGTGTAATCTGGGAATAACACGGTCACACACCGGTTTTCCACTGGTGTATAGATGCTGCCACACAACGGGGAATAAAACCTTTGTATGAGGTAATTGACACAATGGAATTCTCCCGTTAAAAAAAGTTGATAGACCTGTTTTTAAACCGTTGTACTAGTAGTGTCTATACAACGGTGTGTAACTGGTGTTTGATAGTATCAAAGACGGCGGCTCAATAGACAACACCCGATAGACAACGGTTGAAAAGTGCTGTCTGACTTGGTTCTGTTGTAGTCGGTTTGAACAACGGTTTGTTATTTCACTGGTGTTGTGCCAATGCAAATTAACAACGGTTTCTGACTGAGAAAGATATGAAGCTTTTCTAGTATTGTTTTATTACATTTGGTACAAGGGTTTAGTTTTTAAATACGTTGTTGTTAAGGACTCAACACAACGGTTTGTGTTGTTTGCAATCTTGTTTTAATAGTTTTGGCACAACGGTTTGTGCTGTTTGCAATCTTGTTTTAATAGTTTTGCAATCTTGCATTACACAAAGCCTTTCAAACACAATCAAACATTCCGAAACCTAAAAAACCAACCATAACATTTATACCAGATACAATACGATTACCATCCAAAAACCAACAACCATAATATATATTTACACCAAGTACCATTCGATAACTACTACATCATTGACAATTCCAACCAAGGAACAAAAGATTCACAGTTTCCACTAGTTAACCTTAACAAAACCAAGATAAGTAGCAAACGTTCACAAAATAAACCTAAGTCGAATGACGCTTCATAAAAAAATTGGTAAAGTCCGTCTTTATCTCGTTGATGTCATCCACACCATAAGCCATGCCGCCTCTACGGATCCACTGAAAACAAATAGATTTTTATAAGGCAAATGTGGTAGCAGTAAACACAAAGTTGTTTAACAGAAACCATTGCCGATGAAAATCTCACCTTGGCTGCAAAGTCAAGCTCCTTGTCAAAACAGATTTCCTTCATGTATCTCATGACAAAGAGGCCACAGTCCCTGACCCCAGTCTGCAAAGGAACTCCCTAAAAATACAGTATGTGAAATTAAGTACACATTTTACTTCTTTTAACCGGAAATTACGAAATCAATTATTACCGCCATATTCTCCCATATAATTTTCTTTCTTGCAACCTTCTTCAGGCTCTCCTTGTACATCTTTATGGAACTATAACAAAATAGTATAAATCATTAAAAATACATTTTCCCCTAAATTTTACTAAGTAAAGAGTAAATATAAGATTAGAAAATTGGCTCACTTGTCAACAACCTCTACCCATTCCCCACTAGCAATGCGACGTTTAAGAGGGTCTATGTGGTAGACTATCTCTATCGTCGGAACAACAACGGTCAATGACCAGTGATTCCTATGAAAGCATGAATAGATACGATATTATACAGTCAAATATTAGATTACAAATCACATTATTCAATTTACTCATAAAAAGTGAGAAGAGCTTACACATCATTATAAGAAATAAGGAAATATTGCCCTTCCTTAGCATTCATAAATCGGATAGCAAGCGCACGCGACCTATCCCTTGCATTGCCACATCCAATGGAACCAACCATGCTGGGATCCACAAAAGCTAGCATATCGCACATTTTATTCTTCTTCACATTTTCATACAAGAAGCTGCATACAAATTGAAGCAATAGTTGGCAAATAGGAGACAAATAACAAAAAAATAGAAAAGCCTCTGTACTTGGAAACTTACTGAATAAAAATCTGGATGATAGATCCAGATATTTCACCTCCCGTCTATAAGGAATGTATATCTTGCAAATAAATCGCCTGTTTCTTTGTGACAGAAAAGGCTTCTTCACTTAACTGAAAACAAACTGTCCTGTTATCGGCTAAGGAAGACTTTGCCCATGTCCACAAACGTTTCAAAGCCGCTGGAAAATTCACACCCATCTCAACATGAAGCTCCTCCTCCTCGACCTCTTCTACTACACACTTCTTCCTCTTATTCTTGTTGGCACGTTCTTTCGTTCTCTGAAAAGAGAAAACAAAAGCACGTCAAAACAAGGTAAAAACATGACAAATACATAAATAAAGCAAATTATCATTGCAAAAATCTTTTACCTTTGGACTACACAACAACGGGGTAGCGCTTGTGTTCCCCACCAATATCAGATTTCTCGGCCAAGCTATAAAAGAGCCTACTGCTTCTTGTACACTAACAATTTCATCTCCTACCGGGAATGGGATCTTGGCATCACCTTGAATTGAATGAGTGATAGTCACTCTTGCATTTTCTTCCGCAAGCCGTACTCCATGAAGAGTCGGCACACATCCTTCAACAACCGATACTTCAGTAATCTTCCCATGTGCTACAATGTTGGTCAGTGTTCCACTTTCCAGTTGACAATCCACATTGTCAAAACCCTGCTATTTTTCAACACCACCCTTCGCATCGTCAACCTTAACTGCAGCCTCCACATGGTCATCCTTGGGTTCCTCATCATCCTTGATAACAACATTGACCTTAAAATGCCAGTCACCATCATTCACATCATCAACCACATTTGAAGTTCCTTTAACAGCTTCATCAACATTCAACCACTTCTTTACATTTTCATTCGCATCATTCTCATTCACCAAATGAGACACAACCTTTGAATCAGAGCAGCTTTCTTGTTGGGAATCAATGTTTGGACTACCCTTTGGACGTAGTCCAGTACCATTTGCCAATTTAAATTCCGCTCTGAGCTTTTCAATTTCAGCGGCCCAATGGGCGTCTCTCTCTTTAATTATTTTTGGAGTCTCCTCCACAATATATCTTTTAATCCCTTCACTTATTCTTTCATCAATGGCCCTTGTTCTTTTTTGTCTAGGGAGATCAAAATACACAGACTGCTTCATGTGGCCCCCCTGCCCACGTACTCTTCCTCCATGCTTAGGTTTACCAAGCGCCATTGTCAACACATCCTTCAAACCTTCTTCTTCCAATTCCCCTGCTCCAACTAGCTTCTTAAGCTTCTCCTAAAAAATAAACACAAAGTAGGAGTAGTTATTAATTAAATCAAATAACTTATGATGTATATTTCAATTGAAATATAAATTAATAACTTACTATTTCCTCAGCTTTTTCTTTAACTTTGTCATTCAAATAATTCCCTTCTTTGTCCTTCCTCGCACGGATCCAGGAATCTGATCGATCTACATCATCTTCCGGATGCTCTTCCAACTCCATGTACATGTATTGGAGTCATATTGACGATCAAAGATAAAAAATCATATTGAAGATACAAAGTCATAAAAGATTAAGTAGGGCGTTTCTTTATAACTAACCCATTCATCTTCCATATTGGCATAACCTTTTCGAGAGATACGATGAGGATACTCATTCATCATGCCTCTTTTCACCTGATCCTCATGAATTTTCTGATGAAAAAAGCACCAATAGGGTTAAAACATTATAATGAGTAATCATTCTACAAAATAATTTTATGAACTGATAAAGCTAATCCTAAATTTACCATAAAATCGCTTCCCAAACGACCAGCCACAAATATGTCCCAGTCCGACTTTTCTATGAATGTATAGTCAGTTGGAGAAAACCTCAGCTTTTCTGGTTCATCTCGGAATGGAAGAACATAGTGTTTCGTGAGCCGAGATTTAAACTCCCTCCACTTTGTACATGCAGAATTCCATATCAATTTCCTTGCTTGAGGGGGTACAATAAAAGCCATCTACATACATAAGAAACAAAATTAATGTTAATAAAATCAACAGATAAAATTATTAAGTGTGTGTGGAGGATTGAATTTTACCTACACACATTCCCAAATTTTGTTCTTCGTATCCTCAGAAACTTGCTTCCAAGTATCATGCCAAATCGGGGCTTTGGTCCTTGCTAAAACCCCCACATACGACTGCATCTCTTTTGCAGCATCACCATACGGCTCTCCCTTTTTATTAAACAACACCACAAGCTTTTCCTTCTTTATCTTGCGTTTCACAATTCTGTGCATCGTTACACAACCACGTTTCAACAATTTTAATCCTTGACTGTTTTCTACTGGAGTAACTTTCTTTCTTTTCTTTGACAAATTCTTCTTCAAGTTCTCAGATATCGTCTTTTTCTTCTCAGATACAGGGGAAGAACTCGATGGGCTCGTATTTGACTTCGATGGACTCTGTGTGTTCAATGACGTCGTTTGTCTTCTACACCTCACCACTCTCAGTGCATTTTGAACTGTGTTGAATGACCGAGTTTTTCTCTTTGACCGAGTTCCAATTGCTGCCCTGGGAGACTGGATCTGTTTGTTAGAAACCGCCATAATCTGCAACAGATAAAAAATGTCAATAATTACACATATTCAAAAGAGGGTTTCATAAAAACAGATCCAAATCGAAAAGAGGGTTTCATAAAAATCCCCAAATCGAAACAGATGATGAACCCTAAATCAAAAACCCAAACAAAGAACAAAAAGAGTTCAAAAAATAAAAACCCAAGCAAAGAACTCATATACATGATAAACCTAAATGAAATTGCGTACATGCAGAGTTTGATGAGCTTGGAATTTGTGATTTTGGACAAATTTGTGGTTTTGGAATTTGTGATTTTGGAGTTTGAAGAGTTTGGATAGAATTTGGATAGAGTTAATTGGATAGAGGTTGGAGTTAATTTGGATAGAGGTTGGAGTTAGATAGGAGTTAAATTGGAGTTTGAAATTTGGGGAAATAAAAATCGGGTAGTGCTTGTTTGGGAAGGGAGGGGAATAAAACTTAAAATTTTGTGAAGGGGGGAATAAAGGGGGGGAACGAAATTTTAATTATTTCAAATCAATGGTTCAGATTCAACTGAACTCTAATCTAACGATCAGATTTATTTGAAATAAACTTTTTTAATTACCTCTGAATTTTATTTATAAATTAATTTGGTTCAATGAATTTATATATTTGTTTAAAATTCAACGGTGTAGATAAAATTGTTGTCAATCTAATGATCTGAATTATTTTGAAAAATTATTGTATAATTTGTTATAATATTTTTTGAAAAAAAGGGAATTACGAATGAAACCTTCGCATATGCTCTAAGACACCGGTTTATAAAAAAACACTGGTTTCACGTTATTCGTACAATGGTTATTTTTGCACACCGTTGTCTAACTTGTAATTTCAATTTACATAGCCTTTTTTATAGATTAAATCGAATAAAAATTGTGGTTATAGCGAAATATAACGATCGATGACATTAATTAAATGGCGCATTTCGCTTTTGACTATGATAACACGTCTTCATGATGTCATATTGTTAAGTACAAGCACTTCTAACTCGTTTATGTACGTTTGTCATAAACATGCCTAACTTTGAAACTATATATGGATTGAATTGACGTTTTATACCGACACCAGCTAGCTAGAGTTCATGTAAACGAACCGAATTCTTCGTGAATAAGGTTGTCGAGATCGGCTCGTTAAGGACTCGATTCGATTTGGTTGGTTTACAACCCTAACATCAAGTAAATCCTAAACCCTAAACCTAAACCCTAAACCCTGAACCCTAAAGCTTGAAATCAAATAAAAATATGATCAAAGCGAAGATATTCCAATCACTTGGCATTAAATGTCTATCATTACCGATTTTACATCTGTCAAAAAAATTATTATAGTATATTGTTACATTTTTTTGTTAGAAATTGTTATGTTAGAAGACAACGGTTTAGTAGGAAAATACACGTGTGACAACGTTCATACAACTGTATAATTGTTAAACCGTTGTCCAAATAGTTGAGTAAATAATTTAGGCGAAAATGAAAATGAAATAATATTTTTGGAAAAAACCAACGTTCCAGATTTAAGTGTTGTTAATCTAGCGGTCCGGAATTTCTGGATATTTAAGTTTGACCAATATTTTCAAAAAAAAAAAATTGACCAATAATAACTGAAATAGTGAAATGTATCTTTGTTATGTTAGAAGACAACGGTAGAGTAGGAAAATACATGTGTGACATCGTTCATACAACTACTATTTCTATAAACCGTTGTCCAAATAGTGGAGTAAATAATTTAGGCAAGAATATAAAGAAAACTATATGGGGGAAAATGAAATAATATTTTTGGAAAAAAACAACGTTCCAGATTTAAGTGTTGTTAATCTAACGGTTGGGAATTTCTGGATATTTAAGAATAACTAATTCTTGGATATCTTTGTCTAAATGATATTTAAGGGTATTCTCCTTAGTCGATCTAAATGTCAGCCGCCTCTCATCAATTCAATTCTCTTCATCTCTTTTCTTTCATCAATTGTACTACTGGTATTGGGAGAATCAGGTAATGGATAGATCTTGAGATGGGCCTCTTTTCTTCATCTCTTTTCTTTCATTAATTGTACTGGTATTGGGAGAACTAATCTCTTTTCTTCATCTCCTTTCTTTATCTCGTTTCAGCTCTTCTCTTCATCTCTGTTCTTTCATCAATTGTACTGGTATTGGTTGTTTTTGCATACTGCTATACCTTTATTTGAGTAGCAAATGGATAGATCTTGGTTGACTGCTGATAGACGATCAAGAAAATTTGAATTAGGAGTGGAAGAGTTCTTCATGTTTGCATTTGCGAATGGGTGTAATGAGAATAAAATTAGTTGTCCATGCTTAAGATGCGCTCATAGTAAATCGTGGAATGCTCGGATGGTTAGAGGTCATCTTTTTCAAAATGGTATTGATCCAACATATACGTCCTGGATATGGCACGGAGAGTCAAATTCAGTAGAGAGTGTTGATACCGATACAATGCTTGTGCAGGGTAAGGATAAGAAGATTGAGCATATTTCAGATACATTTTATGGAGTTATCACTACTATTTGGGAGTTGGATTATAACTACTTTAGGGTCCCTATCTTTCGGTGTAATTGGGTAGATATGAACAAAGGGGTTAAGGTTGATGATTTAGGATATACAGTTGTTAATTTGCACAGATTGGGTTTTATCAACGACCCCTTTGTGTTAGGAAAACATGTCAACCAAGTTTGCTACATTGATGATCCTCTTGAAAAATTTTGGTCGGTTGTATTAAAATTACCTGACAAGTGCTATGACGAAAGTGATGACGAATATGAGGGATCCGTAGAAATAGAACTTGAGAATGAGCTAGATGACACAATGTTCCCAGCGGTTGACGATCTCGAGGAAGAAGACAGTAGTTACATGCGGGAGGAAGAAGAGATGATTCAGCTTCCATGATGCTTTAAATTTGTAGAATTGTTTCTTTGTATCTTCAAGTTTAATTCCATCAAAGGATGACCATAATTTTAAATCAAGCAGTTTGAAATATATGTACAATGAATGGTTTGTTTTTCCCTAATTATTGTTGTTACATTGTAGGATAATTTAATTGTTGTTACATTTCTTTGTATTGTTGTTACATTTTTATTTAGAGTTACTACCATTGGTTGTTTCATTATATCAAAGCAGAATGTGTTAGTGTAGGTGCGCTAGAGGCAATACATTGTTTCTCGAATAAACCTTATGTCATTTGATTATTAAATAAATGTATTTATTATGACTCTAATTACTGCGATATTTGTTAGCATAATAAATGTCCTTAGAATAATGATACACATTATATAGTTTAAGTTTACAACTTGAATTTGAGATTATATAATATATCATATTCTTAAAGGTCCCTAGTCGAGTATTATTATACAGGACAATAATAATACATAAATAGACTAGTATGTTTTTGACTGATAACCACATCTCATTGGTTATAAGTATGGAGATACTAAAGTCAATACATAGGTACATGTAGGGTACATGGTACTGGACAGACCCACCGTGAGATTCTTCATGTTAATTAAGTCATAAGAAAGACTCATAGTGATAATGGTGTAATGATCCTTTGACTTGCGATCATTATATTTCTATACGAGGATAATATACTTTGACTACATTAAAAGTTACCTTTGACCGGGTAATGATAAAAGTGGACATCGGGTATATTGTGAATCGTATGAGAAATATAAATGATAGATAAAGGATTTAACCCTCCTATCAGATAGGAGAGATATTATTGGCCTCTTGATTGAGTGAGACTATAAAATGCATGGCCGTGCTCAAATAATGATTTGTCTTAATAGTCTACTCATGTATCAAGTAAACCCGGATTAAATTATGAAGAGGATGACTAAACACATGCCTCGAGTTTAATCTATAATATTTGGTTAAAGGGATTATATTACACGGGAACATTAATCACAAAAGGTTTATCGAATCACGATTTAATTATTATTTAATTGGGTAGCAATGATGTATTACTAGATACCGCTCATTGTTTATAATTTTATTGGAGAATAAAATTATTGCCAAAATAAATAATAACCTACAGGGTCACACACATAGAACATTTTAAAGGAAGAATTAATTTAAATTATGAATTTAAATTAATTAATGATAAAGATGGATTTTATTATATTAATTAAGTGGGACTTAATTAAGCTATAATAAAATGCAAAGATATATGAGATATGTTTTTATGATTTTAATAATTGAGTATGACTTAATTATTATTATTTAAATAATAGGATTTTATTCTATTATTTAATTAAATCATATATGGGCTAGGTTTTGACATGGATGTTTGGCTTGACATTATCCTATATATAAAGATATGGGGTAAAGTTTTTTTTGAGGTGAAAAAAAAAATAGAAGAGCCTTAGCCGAATAAAACAAAACCCTAAAACAAGATCTCATTTTTTTCGTTAGAGGCTAGTACCTCTCTTCCGGACAAGATCGTGAGGCGTTCTTGAAGGTGTTCGTGTGGATACCGTAGAGGGGGCTTCGAAGAGGAGTGCTCAGTAATCGTGGGAGGTTTGCATCTCCATCGTTCTTTAATCGTAAAGCTTCGATAAGGTAATCGTTCTATCTACCATATTATCAATTTATTATACATGGATCCGGGGCTTGGTTTCAATATTTCTTTTCTGTTTTCGCTGCGTATTGATGATCGAAACCAACAATGGCATCAGAGCTGCTTGTATAATATGATAATCTGGTTATATATGATGTATACGATATGATACATGAGTTATCAGAACTGTTTTTTTTCCTCCCGGGAACCATTCTGCATATAACTTGCGTGATATATTCTGCATATATTTGCTTCTGTGTTCATGCTTATGCTGCGTTCTATGATCTGTTACCTGCTATGTTTTAATAAGATTAAAACGTGACCTAAACATCTAAAAATCCAGTCGATAATAATGATTATCAGTTCATGCATGTTTTTCGTAAGTATAAACAGATACATACATACGGGTTCATATATATATGCTACTGTGATTCTGTCTTTGCTGCGTTTCTTTGGTATGTTACATCTGCTCCATAATAATAAGATTAAATCGTTGCTAAACGTATGAGATACCAGTAAAACGAATACATGATTTGTAGTCAGAAATACCAGTGCTGTATAAGAACCCTACGTACTGTATGAATGAAACGAACTGCATGTTTCGTTTTTCAACTGATTTGTTACGTCCAGATGATCGGTTATGTTTTTAATGGGATTAAATCGTGATACTAACATCTAAAACCAGTTGCAGTTGAACCTGAAGATCAGTAGTGTAGTTCATACATATCACGTATATGTACATACGTGTTTACATATATATATATATATATATCTACTAGGTTTTGATTTTAATCACTCAAAAATCGATATATATATGCTGTGATGTTACTACATGTTATCTGAGGTCTGTATAATCAGTTTGGGATCATAATCACGTATAATATGTATCAAACGATCGAACTGGGTATTCTGGAAATCTGCAGAAAAATATGAACGTACAGCTGATGCGCATACTGAGTATGCGTATCTGCTAGGATTTCAGTCATACACGCATACGTAGAATGCATGTCTGGTAGAATTAACAGATTTAGTCATTTGCGCATACTGTAGATGCGCATCTGCTGGTTTTTTTTTTTTAAAAAAATAATTATTAATTAGTAATTTTGATTACTAGATTAATATTTAATTAAAGTGCGTTAATTTTATTATTTATGATTTGATCATATTTAATTTATGTTGTATAAAATTGTGATTATACAATATGTGATGTTTTTAATTGCTATGTGAGCATGATGCATGGTTATGGCCCCAAGACCTATTTTTCAATTTATTTTATTAATTGTTAATTTATGGTTTGTAATAATTAAATACGACTTGCATGTCGTTTTTCTTTTTGTAATTATTTTATCTCGAATGCAACTCGAGTTCTTTTGTAAAATGTTTCAAGAGGAGCTTGGAGGCAATCAAGGCAGCTTTGGAAGCGAAGCAAGAGATTTTGTAATAATTAGTTATTACCACCATAGATTGACCTTGATTTTTCCATTAGTTTGGAAAAATCGCATAGGATTGGGCCATAACCATAGCATATTAAATTTTGTGATGCACTTTACATATGATGCATGTGTAGAGTAGCAAATGTATGCATATTTTTAATTAGATTAATGATGTATGCATGTATTAGATACGTCACCCATGCCATGCTTGCCATGCTAAACAAGATAAAATCTGTAACGATTCGAGGTTTTAAAATGAACAAACGATCATGAGATTTTTGTGTTTATGAAACACGGAATTAGATACGAATTTTCAATTATTTAGATGTGGTGAGATTTTGTCAAAAACGGGTTTTACCTGTAAGGAAGTTGGGTATTAAGTGAGGCCACTTGTGACTCCTCCAACAACCTGGAAATCAAACTATTGATGAATATTGATTTGAAGTATTTAATTCAAGGAAAAATTGGGAATCTCTTTATGATGGGATCATGGTCGTTTTAATTCAAAAACCCCTTAACAAAATATTAAGTTTTAATCGGATGCTTTCCAATGAATGAACACTCATTAAATCCTAGATCGATAAGGGGAATGACTGCCAGTGGCAGGGGACTCCTGTCTATCGTGGTGAGATGTGACGATTATAAGCGGTTATATTCGACCGTTGTATCATTGGGTTTAACTTAACTGAGTCGTCATAATAAGATGAAAATAAACGGTTATATTCAATTATTATGAACTTGGAAGCATAGAGTTTGGTTCAAAATCTATTAGATAGACAAGAACAATTGTTGTTCACCAAACTATCCAAGAATTATATATGATATAATTGACAACTGTTGTCTACCTAAATAATCATGTTTTAAGGACTACCAGTGGTTGACTTAGGATATGACGAAATATGGATCTTGGCTCACTAGAAAGATTTATTGGATATTCTTTTCGATTTAATAGTAAGGGCTATTAATTTGATAAAAAAAATAGTGGGAGATATATTATGAATATGTCATAATCACTTGAACATAATTAATGTAACAATCTAACTTATCTTATGCATTTTTATCATTGTAGAAAACAAATGGCACAAAACACAAACAACACTTTCTCTGTGCGATCAGTCCTTGAGAAGGACAAGCTGACAGGATCGAACTTCCTTGACTGGTCTAGAAATTTGAGAATTGTTCTCATGCAGGAAAAGAAATCTTATGTGATTGATATTCCTCCACCGGCAGCCCCTGCTGCCAATGCCACTCTTGCTCAACAAAATGCTTATCAGAAGCATATTGATGATGCGACTGATGTGGCTTGTCTTATGCTTGCCACTATGGATGCTGAGCTTCAGAAGCAGCATTTTGATATGAATGCTTATACTATGTTTGAACATCTTTCAACGATGTTTCAATCACAGGCTCGTGTGGAAAAGTTCAACACAAGCAAAGCACTCTTCTCGTGCAAGCAGGGCAATGGACCAGTCGGACCACATGTTCTAAAGATGATAGGGTATTGCGATTACCTTGCTCGTTTGGGTTTCCCGCTTCAGCGAGAGGCTCAAGTCGATATAATCTTGCAATCTTTGAACAGCGACTATGCTCAGTTCATAATGACTTTTAATATGACTGAGCAAGATAAAACTCCTATGGAATTGTTGGCCATGCTGAGGACCACTGAAGCAAATATGGTCAAGGCACCTGAGAAAGCTCTCATAATGATGGTGGGCAAGAAAGGTGCTAAGGGAAATGGGAAATGAAAGGGCAAGAAAAAGGTTGCATCAAAAGATCTTGGTCCTTCTAAGCCCTCTTTCAAAAAGGCTAAAAAGCCGAAGGGAGATGTCGTAAAGGCTGATAAAGGTGATTGTCACTATTGCCACAAGCCTGGTCACTGGAAAAGAAACTGTCCAGCTTATTTGGAGGATCTGAAGAAAATGAAGGGTGTTCAGATTTCTGGATCAGGTATTTATGTTATAGAAGTCAATTTGTCTATTTCTACATCTTGGGTATTGGATACTGGATGTGCTTCTCACATTTGTATAAATGTGTAAGAACTGCAGAGAAGTAGGACTTTGGCTAAGGGAGAAGTGAACCTACGAGTAGGCTATGGAGCAAGAGTTGCTGCTTTAGCCATAGGAACTTATTATTTATCTTTGCCCTCTGGGCTTGTTTTAGAACTTGAAGACTGTTTTTACGTGTCTGCGATTCGCAGAAACATTATTTCTGTTTCTTGTTTGGACAAGAAAGGTTTTTTCATTTACAATAAAGAACAATAGTTGCTCTTTTGCTTTAAATGATTTAACCTATGGTGTTGCGTGTTTATTTAATGGTTTATATGTTCTTGATTTAGATAATCCTGTCTGTAACATAGAAAACAAATGACTTAAAGTTAATGACTCAAATCAAACATACCTTTGGCATTGTCGTCTAGGCCATATAAATAAGAAACGCATATCCAAATTACATAAGGATGGATACTTGGATAAGTTTGATTTTGAATCATACGAAAAATGCGAATCTTGTTTGCTTGGTAAGATGACTAAAGCCCCTTTTACTGGTAAGGGTCAAAGGGCCACTGAACGTTTGGAGCTAATACATAGTGATGTATGTGGCCCAATGCGTGTGATGGCTAGAGGAGGCTACTACTACTTCATAACATTTACTGATGACTTCAGTAGATATGGATATGTATATCTTACGAAGAATAAATCTGATTCTTTTGAAAAATTCAAAGAATACAAGGCTGAAGTAGAGAAGCAAATAGGTGGAGGTGCAATTATTAAAATCTTACGATCCGATCGTGGGGGTGAATACTTAAGCACCGAATTTAAAGAGTATTTAAAGGAGTGTGGTATTGTATCACAACTCACTCCGCCAGGTACACCTCAATGGAATGGAGTTTCAGAGAGGAGAAATCGTACCCTGTTGGACATGGTACGATCGATGATGAGTCATGCAGATCTTCCAATAAGTTTCTGGGGTTATGCTCTAGAAACAGCGGCTTTCACACTTAACCGTGTTCCAACCAAGAAGGTTCAATTGACTCCATATGAGATATGGGAGGAGAAACAGTCAAGCATGAACTTTATGAAAGTTTGGGGATGCAAGGCGTTTGTAAAACGTCAAGTATCTGACAAGCTTGGACCTAAATCCGAAGAGTGCAATTTTGTGGGATACCCTAAAGAAACAAAGGCGTTTTATTTTTATAGTCCTTCTGAGCAGAAAGTGTTCATTGCTCGAGATGCTGTCTTCATGGAAAAATGATTTCGTTTCCAAAAGAGACAGTGGGAGAACTATAGATCTCGATGAAGATCGAGAACCACAAAATAGCATTGAACCTGAGGTGGAACAAGAGCAGAATAACGATAATTCTCAAGAAACACATGTGGTTCGTAGATCTGGTAGAATTCGCCATGAGCCAGATAGATATGGATTTCTTATGACTCAATGTGGGGATTTGATGCTCATAGATGAAGATGAGCCTCTCACATATCAAGATGCTATGAACAGTCCAGACTCTAAGAGATGGCTTGAAGCCATGAAATCCGAGATGGATTCCATGTACAAAAACCAAGTAAGGGATTTGGTTGATCCACCTGAAGGGGTAAAACCCGTAGGGTGCAAGTGGGTTTTCAAGAAGAAAACTGACATGGAAGGAAATGTTCAGACCTATAAAGCAAGACTGGTTGCGAAAGGGTTCAAACAAATTCATGGTATTGACTATGATGAAACTTTCTCACCAGTTGTCATGGTCAAGTCCATACGGATTTTGCTTGCAATTGCAGCATTCCATGATTACGAAATCTGGCAAATGGATGTCAAAACAGTTTTCCTTAATGAGAGCCTTGAAGAGGATGCATACATGACACAACCTGAAGGTTTTGTCGATCCAAGGAATGTTGGCAAGGTATGTAAATTACGTCGATCCATTTATGGATTGAAGCAAGCCTCTAGGAGATGGAATATTCGTTTTGATGAAACAGTCAAGGAGTATGGCTTTATTCAAAACAAGGATGAACCTTGTGTTTACAAGAAGGTTAGTGGTAGCCATGTGGCATTCATAGTACTGTATGTTGATGACATACTACTAATGGGAATGACATACCTTCTCTAAAGGTTGTTAAGACTTGGTTAGGGAGAAAATAGATCTATCAGGATAGATACCAGTCTAATCCAGGTGAAGGTCACTGGACGGCAGTCAAGAATATTCTAAAGTACCTGAAAAGGACTAAAGATTCATTCTTGGTGTATGGAGGAGAGGAGAAACTGGTCGTAAAAGGTTACATCGATGCAAGTTTCAAAACAGACAGGGATGATACTGTATCACAGTCTGGTTTTGTGTTTTGTCTACATGTAAAGTGCATACAAATGATAACATTGCAGATCCACTGACCAAAGGCCTGTCGCAGCAGAAGCACGACGGTCACACTAGTTCCATGGGTATTAGATACATGGGTGATTGGCTCTAGTGCAAGTGGGAGATTGTTAGTGTAGGTGCCCTAGAGGCAATACATTGTTTCTCGAATAAACCTTATGTCATTTGATTATTAAATAAATGTATTTATTATGACTCTAATTACTGCGATATTTGTTAGCATAATAAATGTCCTTAGAATAATGATACACATTATATAGTTTAAGTTTACAACTTGAATTTGAGATTATATAATATATCATATTCTTAAAGGTCCCTAGTCGAGTATTATTATACAGGACAATAATAATACATAAATAGACTAGTATGTTTTTGACTGATAACCACATCTCATTGGTTATAAGTATGGAGATACTAAAGTCAATACATAGGTACATGTAGGGTACATGGTACTGGACAGACCCACCGTGAGATTCTTCATGTTAATTAAGTCATAAGAAAGACTCATAGTGATAATGGTGTAATGATCCTTTTACTTGAGATCATTATATTTCTATACGAGGATAATATACTTTGACTACATTAAAAGTTACCTTTGACCGGGTAATGATAAAAGTGGACATCGGGTATATTGTGAATCGTATGAGAAATATGAATGATAGATAAAGGATTTAACCCTCCTATCAGATAGGAGAGATATTATTGGCCTCTTGATTGAGTGAGACTATAAAATGCATGGCCGTGCTCAAATAATGATTTGTCTTAATAGTCTACTCATGTATCAAGTAAACCCGGATTAAATTATGAAGAGGATGACTAAACACATGCCTCGAGTTTAATCTATAATATTTGGTTAAAGGGATTATATTACACGGGAACATTAATCACAAAAGGTTTATCGAATCACGATTTAATTATTATTTAATTGGGTAGCAATGATGTATTACTAGATACCGCTCATTGTTTATAATTTTATTGGAGAATAAAATTATTGCCAAAATAAATAATAACCTACAGGCCTACAGGGTCACACACACAGAACATTTTAAAGGAAGAATTAATTTAAATTATGAATTTAAATTAATTAATGATAAAGATGGATTTTATTATATTAATTAAGCGGGACTTAATTAAGCTATAATAAAATGCAAAGATATATGAGATATGTTTTTATGATTTTAATAATTGAGTATGACTTAATTATTATTATTTAAATAATAGGATTTTATTCTATTATTTAATTAAATCATATATGGGCTAGGTTTTGACATGGATGTTTGGCTTGACATTATCCTATATATAAAGATATGGGGTAAAGTTTTTTTGAGGTGAAAAAAAAAAATAGAAGAGCCTTAGCCGAATAAAACAAAACCCTAAAACAAGATCTCATTTTTTTCGTTAGAGGCTAGTACCTCTCTTCCGGACAAGATCGTGAGGCGTTCTTGAAGGTGTTCGTGTGGATACCGTAGAGGGGGCTTCGAAGAGGAGTGCTCAGTAATCGTGGGAGGCTTGCATCTCCATCGTTCTTTAATCGTAAAGCTTCGATAAGGTAATCGTTCTATCTACCATATTATCAATTTATTATACATGGATCCGGGGCTTGGTTTCGATATTTCTTTTCTGTTTTCGCTGCGTATTGATGATCGAAACCAACAGAATGTACATGCATTGGTGCTTCTATTCAATGGTCAATTTCTATCTTCTTGTAAATACAAACTTTTACTAGAGACCATTGACTGCATTAACAAGTTACAACCACTTCTTATGCCTATTTAAACAGATGTGTTAATTAACAGCAATCACCTTCACAACAAAATGGCATACAGGGTTAATGTAAAAGGTGTGTTCAACAGGGCAACAATGTCAGCTGGTGTTGGTTGCATAATCACAAACCAAGGGAGGTGGGTGAGAGGGTTAGGAGGCTGCATTGGCTTGGCTACACCCGAGATAGCAGAGCTTTGGGCAATCTATTATGGCTTAAAGATGGCTTGGGAGAGGAACAAGACCAATGTGGTTCTGTTCTTCGAGTGTAGGGGACAATCACTGCTATAAACAATCAGGATCCGGCATATCCAATGGACATGCTTGTTGATATGATCAACATGCTTCTTGGGGAGAACTGGCCTGTGGACATCCAACACACACATGCAGATGCTAATGGAGGTGCGAATGCCATGGCAGCTAGCCTACTTCCTTGGTGAGGAGGGGGGATCCAGGAGATGGATGAGCCACCACAAGCCATCATCTACTGCATATAAGGAGTGAAGAAGCCATCAACCACTACATTGAAAGAGTGAAGAAGCCACCAGACACCACATGTAACTAGATGTTCTTCATCTTGTAAATAATTTAATAATTATTTATCAATGAAGTAGTTTGTGTTTTCAATTGATTTCTAACTCTTGTTTTATTGTTGTTTACATGTTCATATTGTCCAAAACTAAAAATGAAATTAACAAAAACAGAGCATAAGATAAAATTAGATGCTAGCTCGGACATAATCTAAAATATAGAACAAAAGTGAAGATAATATATAGACATACAAGGATTCAAATACAACAACAAAACATTACGAAAAATAGAACCACAGGGCAAATAGGACCAAAATCATGCCAAGCCACTTCTTCAAAGACTTCTTCTCTGCCTCCGTCATCATCAATTTGTCTTCATCTTCTCTAACCCTGCGCAATAGCCCCGAAATTATGTTACAACACCGAGGACAGCTTGGTGGATCAACCCAACGGAAGAAATTACAATCATTGCTACCATACACACAACCCATGAACCTATGACCAACATTGTTGTTAGTCCACGAGGTCCGTTCGACAGCAGGCAACCCATAGGAACAGAGCATACTAATCAGTCGTCAAGGGAAAACAAGAAAGAGATGTGAAAGAAATAAAGAAAGAGGGAGAGAAGTAGTAGAGGGAAATCAATCAGTAGGAGGGAAAGAAATGGAGGGAAACAAAGTAATAAACAATAAAACTAATGGGAGTTATTTGTACAGCCTGGGCTGCTTCTATTTTCCAAAAAAAAACTCTCAAAAAATACGACAATGGCTTTCCCTAAAATCTGTTGTGTATATGCTTGCTTTTCAACACTAGTTTTTTAACACCATTGTGTAAAAATATTAACACAATGCGTGCATAAAACTGTTGTCTCATTTGCACAACATATATGAAAATCCATTCTCTTCGTCATGCCTTCGCCAAATAATGTATAATAGTTTATTACACACTTGTGTTAATACATGTTACACAATACCACGTTAAACTGCCATTGTCTCATCTGACCAAAGGGTCACTAGTTAGACAACGTTTTTTAAAACCCTGAGTAACCATTGTTAGCAGCTTGAAGACACACCGCTTTTTCGTTAGCTAACAGTTCACCGTTGTAAAAAATTTTAGGACAACGGTGATTTTCGCGACCATTGTCTGATAGGTGTTGTCTGAGTCGATTTCTGTTGTAGTGAAGATATGTGTGTGATGTATATTGATATCCTCGTATGGTTATGCTTAATTGTTAGATGCGTAACTAACATCTAATCTGTTAATCTCTTGTGAAGTGAAAGTGGATCTTGAGATTTAGAACTTGCCATGCTAGCATAGGTTCATAATTGTTTATCAATATGATTCGTAGTGTAAGATGAGAATACTTATACTGCTGCCTTGTGTGATCTTTGTGGATAACTTGATCTTCAACCGTTATGTTTTCAAATTCTATAGACATATAGGGTTTAAGCATAATTGGTGTTTATTCATCTTCTATCTCTTTTGTGGATGTATGAGTAGTTTGGTATACGTATACTGACAGGTAGCGTGTACTTATTTCGTGTTGTCCGATCAGATATCATAACCATTGCATATAGTGATTAAAGGCGTAAGATCCAAGCGAAGTATTTAATGAAGTTATGATCCCATATTTTCTCTTGCATAAGTAATTCGATTTTAATTCTCGTTAGTTAATTAATTCTTAGTTTGTTAATTTGTTTTTTAGTTAATTTTAGTTAATCAAAACCCAATCTTGTTAATTGTCTTAGCAGTGAATAAAAACCATACATTGTTGCACCTAGCATAGGTGCATTGACTGAATTGAAACCTAAACCAGATCTCTATGGGAACGAACTCATCTTATATTTATATTACTTGTGATCACATACGTTTGCGTGATTTTGTAAACAGTACTAAAGTTAGTAATGTTTTTAACGAGAAAGATGCAAGACGCATATTATCTACTCGTATTCCACCAAATGATGCTAGGGATATAATAGCTTGGCTTCGAACTACCAATGGTTAGTATACCGTGAAATCTGGTTATCATGTGTGGCAGGATCGAAATGTGGGCATGGTAAACATTACCCAATCAAATGGTTGGGTTAAATTTTGGAAACTTTCATAATCTTATAAGGTTAAGGTGTTTCATTAACTGCGGGAATAATATTCCTATGAGGAAACACTAAGTTCAAAGGGTGTTTCTCTCCAAATTTTGTGTCCAATATGCGAGGTGGATATTGAGCATCTGTTACACATATTCTTTGATTGTTCTTTTGCAAAACAGTGTTGCCAGTATGCATGTGGTCTCTTTGACATGCAATCTGTTTAGTATGCTCCGGATTGGTTCATTCAAAATATTAGTTTTGCTACTGGTGATGAGATTATTGTGATTGCTAAAGTCTTATGGGCAATTTGATTTTTTAGAAACAAAAAAGTTTGGGAGGATAAAATTGTCACTCATGTCATTGCTATAAATTGGAGCTCTAAATGTTTACTAGACTAAAAGCGGCTAGAACTAGTAGAGCAGCAGTGCAAGCTACGAATATACCCTCTATGGCCTGTCATCCTCAAAGATGGTTGCCTCCAGATGTAGGTTGTTTAAAACTTAATGTCGATGCTTCTTTTCACAGTGATTCTGACAGATTTTCTGTCGTACTGATACTCACAGACCATATGGGAGTGTTTATAGCAGGAAAGGTTGCATGTTTGGCAGAAGTTAGTTTAGTTCTAGAAGCTAAAGTTACTGCCATCTCTGAAGGCTTAACTTGGCTGCTAACTATGTCTCATCAAAGAGTGGTTATTGAGTCTGAGTCATTCTTTCGGTTCAAGCTATCCATCGTACATACGATAACTAGTTAGAAGTAGGACATGTCATAGATGTGTGTCGTGCAATGTTGAATTCGGAACAGGGTTCTCTCTTTCTTTCGTTAAAAGGCAAAGATAGCCCATGATATGGCTTAGTACCATATTTGCTCAATTGTCAAAATATTTTCTTGTCTCATTCTGTTTAGTTGGAGACTTATGTACTCACTCCGTTCCACCAGATTCTATACAGTTTTTTTTCACTGCTTGGCACACATTTTAAGGCTCCTATAAAATATAGTTTCATAACTTATTTTTAAAATTTTCTTTTTTTTATAAAAATTTAGCATACCTATTTTTATACAAAAAAAAAAAATTTGAAAAATAAGTTATGGAACTATCCTTAAAATGCATCTTAAAATGTGTGTCACGTCCCCGTCCCCCAATGTATATTATCTGGCGGGACAGAGGGAGTATGATTTTTCTTTTTTAATGAAAGTTACTTCCTTTTGTTAAAAGAAAAATAGATCTTCCTTATTTATGTAAATACTTCTTTTTCAGCTTGAGAAAAAATCATACAAGACGACGCGATATAAAATATATGGGTTTTTTTTTTCAGAATTATCTAACGGAAACCTTTTTATTAAAATGTTGATTTTTAGAAAATTATTTGTAAAATACTATTTGCAATTGAAATCAACAAAATTAACCACAAATACAATTTTTAAAATTTAATAATTGAAATAATCTTTGGTTGTATAGTAAATTACTTAACAAGTTATACTAGTCAAATCAAATGCAACAACCAAAATAAATGCCAAAAACAATTTCAATAATTTTTTTCAAAGAAACGTAAACGCAAGTTGCATTTGATTACGTGCTTTGCTTACGATCCTTTTATTACAAATATTTTTAGAAAATGGTAAATTACAAAAAAAAAAATTAAAAATAATATTTTTGATAATTACTTAAAAATTTGACAAAATGAGATAAAACAAATCTGTAAGTAGCTTAAGACTTTAAGTCAATTAAAATGTTGGTATTCAACTCCACATCATTTTGCCAAACTCAGAGAATTTCACAAACTTGAACGATTTTTTTCTTTATAATATTTGTAAGTTTCAAGTTTACTTATAACTAGTTTAAAACCAGTTCGATGCACGGTTTTTTTAAAGATATTATATGAATTTTTTCATTAATTTGAACTATTTTTTTAAAACTTGAATTTTGGAGACTTAAATTTTTAACTAAAATGATGATCATAATTATATAAATGTTATCCATGATTCTAAAAAATGAGGAATTTTAGTTAGAAAATATAGAATAGGTGATAAGTTTTAGTTGTAAAAGGTAATTGGTTAATTATTTGTAATTATAAAATTATTACTTTATTTTATTAAATACAATGCCCGTGATATAATTGGGAAAAAAGAGGACCTAGTTAGAAAAATTAAAAAGGTAACATGTTTTAGGTGAAAAAGGTAATTGATTAATCTATAGTAATTATAATTTCATTATGTCATTTTACTAAATAAAATTGCTCGTAATGTTTTTAGAAAATGATAAATTAATGTTGTCCGTGATATTTCTAGAAAAAAAGGGATTTTAGTTAGAAAATATTGAAAAAAAGTTGATACATTTTAGCTAAAAAAGGTAATCGATTAATTATTAGTATTATAATATTTTTATTTTATTTTATTAAATAGAACTGTCCGTGATATAATTGGAAAAAGATAGATTTTAGTTTGAGAAAATAGAAAAGGTAACGTGAAAATTAAAAAGGTGACAAGCTTCAGGTGAAAAAGATAATTGATTAGTTTATAGTAATTATAATTTAATTGTTATTTTACTAACTAAAATTGTTTGTAGTGTTTTTAGAAAATGAGAAATTAATGTTACCCGTGATATTTCTAGGAAAAAAAGAATTTAATTAAACAAATAGAAAAGATGATACATTTTAGCTAAAAAGGTAATCGGTTAATTATTAGCATTATAATACTATTATTTTATTTTTATTAAAAGAATTGCCTGTGATATAATTGGAAAAATAGAGATTTTAGTTAGAGAAAACAAAAAAGGTAATTGTGACGCCCCCAAATCCGCCCTGTCCGGGGACCCGGGTCGTCACATCAGGTCTCAGCATCCTGCAACACACGTTAGCTCAATAATCATAAAATATTTATTACAACGGAGCATAGCAATCCCACTCCGCAGATCCAAGATCGGTCTCACACATTATTACAATACGATTTATTACATCTCTGAATAATATCTTACACAAGTCTATAAAGTAGAAAAGATAATAGGTTCCAGCTGGTTGTTCTAGTCCTTGTCGGCATAGCACGGAGCTTTCCCCTTTCCTCTGGATCCTTGGCTGGACGTCTCACATCTTTCTTTCTTGACAGCTGAACAAATGTTGTAAAGCAAGAATGAGCAACTATGGTGCTCAGCAAGTTCTTTCCTTGCTCGGTATATAAATATAATAAGATTTACCGAAAGAAATACTCGAAATTTAAATGAAAATCAAATATCAGAAATCTGACACTTTGACTCGGGACTCATCTCGAAAATAGATACTCAAAAGACTCATTTGGTGAAACTCTGATGACTCATGATAATTGAATAACTGGTCTTCCATCCTTTCGGTATCTCGGCGGGGCGATCAACTATCCGACCGGGAATACCGTCCTCCAATGACACCGCACTTCGCCCGATCACGGCTACAATACGATATCAACGAATATAATATATAGTATGAATGCTAGCATCATAGTGGGTGATTATATCAACCCTGGCATCATAGTGCCTAAAATATTCTCGTGTCCTTAAAACGGTTCACGAGTCTCTCTTTCTCTATAATATGCCTCTTTCCCAAAATTGACCAGTAGAATACAGAATCCCCGAACATTTAATGAACTGATATTTTGAGATAAACTTCACAGGAAACTATTTAATTGATCTGGCGGACTGCCAGTTTTACTCAATGTACCACCAATCCGAACAATGGACTGAGGTAAACTCTCAATAAACATATTTTAATTGATTGACATGAACAAAGTGCCAACCCTTGACAAGAAAGGCAACTATCTCGAAATAATGAGAATAGTTTTAAAATGAAATATAATGAGTCGTACTGAACAAATAGTACTACTCGAATAATTATAATACTCTAAATTGATGAACGTTAAATAGAATGTTTTTCATTCGATCAAAGAGTAAAACTCTAATGATTTTAAAAAGTATAACTCCTATTGATTGATTCGAACGATTAACCAACTAAAAGATAATCAATAAATATTGTCGAATTTGTACAATAAATCCGACTGAGAAGAAATAATTTAACTATCTCGAACAAATGAGAATAGTTCCACTGAATCGAAATAAATAGTCGTCTCGAATTAATGAGACCGACCATATAGCAACGGAATTGCTTCTACGTTTATAGGGAATGTATTTCGCAAGTAAACTAATTCTATCAGTAACGTAATGTTTAACGAGAAAATAATGCTCAAAAAGAAATTATTGCATCATAAGTAGCAACAAATAAATCTCATAATTTATAGCTCGAAATTAAATAAGGAATGAAATAATACAAACAGAAATACAAAATTTTCGAGAGTTAGGGTAGGAATGAACTTGCCTCTGTCTCCACGCTAAATGCTACCAAATAAATAAAATAGTGCTAACCGCGATCAAAAGTCTCAATTCTCGAAAAATGGAAACTCTATAATAATTACCAAAATGATTTTAGTACTCGGTAAGAAATTTATTACGCAATGTCAAAATAACTCGGTAATAATCACAATTTTTTTTTAAACATATAATTTAATTATTCTCGTACTCTTAAAATCTCGCTAAGGCATTATTCGAAATATTTTATTAAATGAAGGCTCTATTCGCCTTTCTTATTAGTTTTTTTAATAAATCGGATTTTATAACCCCGTATCAGATCAAATAAAGTTTACGTGAAAATCTTGCTCTAATTATGTACAAGGAAAAATCTTGTTTTACAAAGGTCTCTAATTATTCCTAAATAAATTTTAATAATTATTCTACTAAAATCACATCTTTAAATTAAATTAGCTCTTAACAAATTTCTACTAATTATCTAAAATTCTAATTTTAATACGAAATTCTCTAAATTAATTTGGCTCGTATCAAGTCTCTATAATTTACCTAAAAGCTCTTTTTTTTTATTAAGTCCATTTTAGGGAAAGAAAAAGTATTCAAGAATCCATTTTTCTTTATTCAATTTAAAATCATAATAAATATTCCTACTAAAAAAATGTAATTCTATATAAAAATAATAATAATAATACTAATTTTGTTACTCTCACTAACATCTAGTTTCTCTTTTTAACATTCAATTAATAAGTCAAAAATTCCTTTTTATTCCTAAAATCACAAAACCTCCGTTTTTAATCACCTTTAATACAATTTGACAATACCCTTTTAAAATTAAGTTTTTATTCACTACTAACTCCTTTTATCAAGTTTTAAATCATAATTTCCTTTTAACAAACCAAATTTACATTCTAATTTTATTATGAATTAAAATTACAATTATTCACATAACCATCAATTAACAATTAATTGATTAATATTAACCAAAAATCCAACTCCCCCCACCATCGTCTCTTTCTCTACTATCTCTCTCTCTCTCTCTCTCTCTCTATATATATATATATATATATATATATATATATATATATATATATATATATATATATATATATATATATATATATATACCCCTCTTTCTCTCATTTCTCTTTATCACACCTCTCTCTATCTCCCCCCCCCGTTTCTCTCCGTTCTCTCTCCCTCCGCCGTCTCTCTCCCACATCCGTCGTCTCTCTCTCTCAATCCCCTGCTCTCTCTTCCTTTCTCTCCGCCTCAATCTCTCTCGCCCCCTGTCTCCATCTCCCTCCCTCTCAGCCCCCTTCGATCTCTCCTCCTGCTACCTAGAACACCACCGCCAGCCTCCTTCGATGTCGCCATCGCCAGGCACCACCGTCCCTCTCCCAACATGCACCACCATCTCAACCACCAAACATACAACCCATTTACTTATTTCATCTATCAATTATATTTTTAATCTCACAATTAATCCAAACATCAAAAATTACAAACCCCACATTAATCTTCACACAACTCAATTTCTTTCTAAATACAAACATCACAATCATGCTATCAACAATAGAAATTAAAGAAATAAAGAGAATTTGGGCATAAAAGTTCATACCCTTGTTTTAGAAAATACTTTTAGTGCTAGATTCTTGAAAACCCCTTATAAGTGGATATCAATTTGAAGGGTTTTTAAAACTCTACACAATAATACAATTGCATGTATGATCAAGACAAAATTATAGTAGATATAGGGCTTGGAAAGTGGTGTGTTAATGGTGGAGAAAATAAAGTGGATGGGGGTGGTTTTTCTCTCTCTCGGTAGAAGATGAGAGACTAAATAGTTCTCTTTGTTTTTCTTTTACTAAAGCTCTAATTTATATACTCCCCCTGTCCCATCCATTTCTTTACAATTTCCTTTTTGGAACGTCCCATCAATTCTTTACATTACTAAAAATTGTAACTTTTAACAATAAAATACATTATTACATCCATTACTTCACTTCACTTTTTCAACACTTTACACTATTACACCCACTACTTCACTTATTTTAACACTAAAATCACTATTACACCCACTACTTCATTTATTTTAACAATATTACACCCACTATCCTTGGTCTCCGTGCCCAGCCCCCATGTTAAGAACCTGACGGGACGGAGGGAGTATATGATATAGTTTAGTTGGGTTGTAAATAAAATCAAATCTCTTGGACTTTTAAGAGTTGGCCCAATTCTAACAAAAATATTCTCATCCAACTAAAACTTACACACCAACTCATTGGGCTCTTAATGGACACTAGGAAAATATTTTTGGTTAAATTACATAATCCACTAAATACTTTTAATACCCTCTAATTATTTACTAAACTATTTGGATTATATTACTATATTCTAAATACCTCTTATTTAGTCCAATAAAATGCATAAAAATAAAATAAATAAAATAGAAGTTAATTTGGGCACCAATTAAGAAAATAATAGCACTGGAAAAATAACATTAACTAATTTATGCCTATTCGCCTAATATTGGTCGAAAATCCAAAATTGCACTTTTACGAAGATTTATTCATAGAGAGGCTCGCAATATTATAGGAATATTTCACGGTTATTACAGTCTCCCCCCCTTAAAAGGATTCCGTCCTCGGGATCGACATTCTTAGCTAAACATCTCGGGGTATTTTGTACGCATTTCATTTTCTAATTCTCAAGTGGCTTCTTCAATTTGACGGTTTCTCCAAATCACTTCTACTAACTTCACTTTCTTATTTCGCAGTTCATGCACTTTGTAGTCTACCACTTCCTCTGGTTGCTCTGCATAGGTCAGGTCAGCTTTGACATCGATGGGTTCATACTCTAATACGTGTCGGTGATCAGGATGATAAGCTCTCAATATTGATACGTGAAACACGTCGTGAATATGCTGAAGGTCTGGCGGTAAGGCTAATTGATATGACACGGCTCCAACTTTCTTAAGGATTTCAAAGGGTCCAATATACATGGGAATCAGCTTCCCTTTCTTCCCGAATCTCATAACTCCTTTCCACGGGGAAATTTTCAGCAACACTTTATCTCCTATCTCAAATGACTTACCCTCTCTCTTTAGATCTGCATATTTCGTTGATGGTCTTGAGCAACAACTAATCTTTTTCGAATCTTCTCTATGGATTGCTTAGTTTGATGGACCATTTTTGGCCTAAGTATCCTTCTTTTTCATGCGGGGCCATACCGATACTGGAGTGATAACTATTATTGTATGCAAACTCAACTAACGGTAGATGATCATCCAAACTTCCCTTGAAATCCAAGGCGGAGGCTCAGAGCATATCTTCTATTGTCTGAATCTAGAAGTAAAGCAGGCATCTCTGTCTGACACAATTGACACGGGCACTCCATGATGAACTACCACTTCTTTCAAGTACAGACCTACTATTCTTTCTACTGAATACTTTTCACTGATCGGAAGAAAATGCGCGAACTTCGTAATTCTGTCAACTATAACCCATATGGCATCGTAATTTGCTCTGGTTCGAGGTAAACCTACTACAAAATCCATGGTGATGTGCTCCCATTTCCATTCGGGAATCTCTAATGATTGAAGTAATCCACTGGGTCGTTGATGTTCGTCTTTCACTCTCTGACAGGTCAAACACTTGCTTACCCATTCTGCAGTCTCCCTTTTCATGTTAGGCCACCAATAATTCTGTTTGATGTCTTGATACATTTTTGTGCTCCCTGGGTGAATGGAATATCTCGAATTATGTGCTTCGCTCATGATTTCTTCTTTCAATTCTGTGACATTAGGAACCCAAATTCTCGAAGCAAATCGTTTAGTTCCCTTATAACCTCTTGAGCTCAAAAAAACTCTTCTCATGTCAACTCTGATCTTCTTTATTCCATTACTTGTTCCTGACAATGGCGAATCTTCTCGGGTAGTTCTGGTTGAAAATTAATGCTGCAAACTCTTTCATTGTTTTGGACTGGGACCTTGACTTCTAACTCCATTTTCTTGAATTCTCTGATTAATTCTTCCGAGGTCGTCAACAGGTTGAGTCTTTCCTTTCTACTTAAAGCATCAGCTACAACAATAACCTTTCCCGGGTGATAGTTTATCGTGCAGTCACAGTCTTTGATCAATTCCAACCATCCTCTCTGTATCATGTTCAATTCCTTCTATGTGAATATATACTTTAAGCTCTTGTGATCCGTGTAAATCTCGCATTTTTCTCCATACAGGCAATGTCTCCAAATCTTGAGTGCAAAAACAATAGCAGCAAGCTCTAGCTCATGAGTAGGGTACCAAGACTCATATTCTTTCAGTTGTCAAGAGGCGTAAGCTATTACTTTCCCGTGTTGCATCAGTACGCAACCTAGTCCTTGTGAGAATCGCTGAAAATCACGAAATTGCCTTGTTCATCCGGTAAGGTTAAAATTGGGGCAGAAGTTAGTCTCTTCTTCAATTCCTGAAAGCTGTCTTCGCATTTGGAGGTCCATTCAACTTTTCACTCTTTCTGGTAAGTCGATTCAGTGGCTTAGCTATCTTTGAGAAATATTTCACAAATTTACGATAATAACCGGCCAGTCCAAGGAAACTTCTAACCTCTGTTGGAGTCTTGGGTCTTTCCCAATCTGCTACTGCTTCTATCTTTGCGGGGTCTACAGAATTTCCTTCACCGCTCACAATATGCCCTAAAAATTGAACTTCTTTCAACTAGAATTCGCGCTTTGAAAATTTCGCATAGAATTTTTCCTTCCTCAAGGCTTCCAGAACCAAACGGAGGTGTTCATCATGTTCCTCAGGAGACTTTGAATATATCAGAATGTCATCAATAAATACAATCACGAACTTATCCAAGCATTTGGAGGTCCATTCAACTTTTCACTCTTTCTGGTAAGTCGAGTCAGTGGCGTAGCTATCTTTGAGAAATATTTCACAAATTTACGATAATAACCAGCCACTCCAAGGAAACTTCTAACCTCTGTTGGAGTCTTGGGTCTTTCCCAATCTGCTACTGCTTCTATCTTCGCGGGGTCTACAGAATTTCCTTCACCGCTCACAATATGCCCTAAAAATTGAACTTCTTTCAGCTAGAATTCGTGCTTTAAAAATTTCGCATAGAATTATTCCTTCCTCAAGGCTTCCAGAACCAAACGGAGGTGTTCAGCATGTTCCTCAGGAGACTTTGAATATATCAGAATGTCATCAATAAATACAATCATGAACTTATCCAAGTATTTCTTGAACACACGATCCATTAATCCATGAAAGCAGCTGGAACATTCGTCAATCCAAATGACATAACTAAAAACTCATAATATCCATATTGGGTTCCAAAGGCAGTCTTAGGAATATCCTCGGGCTTGATCTTCAGTTGATGATATCCGGATCTCAAGTCGATCTTCGAAAAATGCATAGCTCCCTTACGTTGGATAAACAGATCGTCGATTCGAGGCAGGGGGTTTCCGTTCTCGATGGTCATCTTGTTCAGTTCACGATAATCAATATATAGTCGCATAGATCTGCCCTTTTTCTTCATGAACAACACTGGAGCTCCCCACGAGGATACACTTGGTCCGATTACACCTTTGGCAAGTAGCTCTTGCAGTTTTGTTGCCAATTCCTTTAATTCCACTAGTGCCAGCCTGTAAGGTGCTTTTGAGATGGGCGCGGTTCCTGGTGCTAGACCAATTGTAAATTCTATCTCTCGATCTTGTGGTAGACCAGACAACTCACCAGGGAAAACATCTTTAAACTGATTAGCTACTGGAATCTCATCGATTGTAGGGGTCTGTTTCTCGTTATCTATTACATGAGCCAGATAGGCTTGTCATCTTTGTCGAAGTAATCTTTTAGCTTGAATTATTGACAGAAAATCCTTAG
Organism: Kitagawia praeruptora; assembly: GCA_037693485.1. NCBI lineage: Eukaryota > Viridiplantae > Streptophyta > Magnoliopsida > Apiales > Apiaceae > Kitagawia > Kitagawia praeruptora. The sequence goes on along the minus strand of CM075347.1, from coordinate 90,178,511 downwards.
TCGGTTTCCGTCCATGAAACAGAATTATTAAACCATTAGGTCCACTTAATCTAACTCTCTTCCGATGACAATTAATTTGGGCATCGTAATGTGCTAATCAATCCATCCCTAGGATTACATCGAATTCCCCTAGCTTAAAAGGAATGTGGTATGCGTCAAAACGTTGTCCCTGTATATCTATAGAACAATTCAGACACAATCGATTCACTAAAATAACTTCCTGATTAGCTACTTATATGCTCAGAATTCCCTCTATGGGCACAGACTCGAGATTCAACTTATTCATGAAGTTCTCAGATATAAAAGATTTGGTGGCTCCAGAATCAACTAGAGAGCACGCATTCTCAGAATTTATTAGAAGCATACCCGCGATTACATCGCTATCGTCAATGGCATCTCTTACAGTCATGTTGAAAGTTCGTGCTGTCGGCTTGTTGTTAGGAGGTGCTGTGTGTCGAGGCACTGGATTCTCCCTTGAAGGCTGTCTACAATCTCGGGACACGTGGCCTTCCTTTCCACAGTTGATACAGGTGACAGATTTCTCTTTACAACTAGGAGCAAAATGACCCTTTTCGTCCACAATTATAACCATTCACGTTGGCTTGATGACAAGGTCCAGGGTATTTCTTTCCGCATGTCTTGCATTCTGGCAGATGTGGTCTTCCTTAAATCAGATTAGCCGTCTGCGAGGATTTAAATCTCTGGTTGTTTCCTCTAGCGTCGTTGTTCCCAACTCTTCTAGTATCAGTGCTTTTATCCTCTCTCTTCACAAAAGATTTCTTTTCGCTCCGATGATCAAACTTCTTCCCAAAGTTGCTTCCAGTACTCTGGAATCTCCTCTTCTTTCCGTCCTTATCCTTCAGGTACAACTCGCTCCCACGCATCTTATTATCTTTTGCAGGTGGTCAGCTTCTACTCAATGAAACTACCCGTGTAGTGTGAACTTCCCTAGATTTTCTCTCTTAGCATTTATGCTATCATTATACATGATTCTCTCTTTCCTTTATTCAAGCAGCTTCTTTGTCACATTCTAACGTCAACCCTTTTATTACCAATAATATTCTCAATTTCACTTTCATTATCATTATAATACTTGAGATATAATTCTCTCCCATTTATCTCTATTACCACTTTCTAAACCGATGGGGTGTAGTAAATATCTTTTTAAATAGTGGCTTGGTTTAAACCATGCTTGTAATCCTTATAAGCATATTTAGCTGCAGTTCATTGGTATCTTCATGTTAAGAACAAATATCGAGAGTCCAGTTCACTTAGTTTCGAATACTACAACTAATTAATTTTTTTACGTCAATCTTAAGGAACTTGATCCTCGTACGAGTGTCTGAATACTTAGCAAAGTACCCCTTAATATTTTTAGCTCACGACATTATCATTGTGCCTTAATAATTCTCATTTACCTTTCACTAATACTTTAATTCATTCTTCAATATTTTCATAGTAACGACGGTACTCCTATCCTATTCAATATAAACAATCTCAAGAATATTCTCTATTTCTCTCAACATGCTCTTGTCTCTTCAGAATCAATGGTCATTGAGTTTCTCAATCATAAGATGAATTTCTTCTCGTAGGTTTTTTTTTGAAAATTAGAGAACAATTTCAAAGAATCACCTTTAGTTTTGGTTTTGATTTAAATTATAATTATGATTCAAGTTCATGATCTTAAGGTATTCTCACTTGGGGTTTCCTCAGGTCTAGGCTGAGTGGTTATTCAAATATTTCACCTTAGCAAAATCTCTCTAAAACATTGTACCAACAGATGGGTATACTTAAATAGGAAAAATTATTGTCATACTCAGGGTTAAACTTCCAAAACACGACGAGACATGATTTAAGTGTTGGAAGGATCACAAACAAGTTATATGGAGGAAATGAAATAGGTATTAGGTATGTATATGTAGAATAAGTCACAATGAGTTCTTGAATGATTTCACTAGATATGACTCTAAATACCTTTGTCTATACCTTGTGTGTATCATCTCCTATTCAATTTCAAATAGTAAATCTTGATGTCATAATTTCATCGAAAATACTAATACTATGCAGTTATCAATCAAACTAATACCTGGTTAACATTCGTAGCAATACTAATCTTTTAACATGTTGGGAGAAGGTCGGTCTAAACTAATTCATAGTACATTCGATGAGTTCCAATATGAAAAAAAAACTCAAAATCCTATAAAAATTCTCATACAATAAATTTCAATACTTCCAAAAGTTATGTCACCCTTTAACACGTATATTTAAACTAAAAGATAGAAAAATGTTTATTAATATATTCTATCTTTTCCCAAATAAAAAATTTATTACTCTTCCATCAACTAACACATACCGCAAGTGACCTCACTTCATTTCTCATCTTGAAAGAATCGGTTTCGACATTTGCTCTCTATCCAACTCATATTCATAGAACCTCAACACTAAACTACGAAACACTATATATGAGTTTTGAAGATCTAAACAGGAGCACTAGCGCGATGGTCTATTCCTGATCAGTACTCAAACATGATTTGTTGAAATTCCTATTTTCGAAAGAGAAATTTATCACTCCCAAATTCCAGTATACACTCTTGAAATTTCGAAGCACTAATCATTTCAGGTTTAATTAGAACTCTAAAAAAAAAGATAAATCAGAATGTAATCATGTGAAGCAATAACATAGGTATGATCAACTCTCGCTAGTGAGAATCTTTTGTAAAAGGATTAACTGAGAGATCAATATGATCATCAACATTGCATGTCACTAGGATAACTGCCATAGTACCCAAGGTGGCCAGCCTTTAGTACTCTCATGACAAACAATAGCACAACCGGTGGCATCCCACCAGACCTCTATCACAAGGACAAATAGTTTTCCCCTATATATGTAGGGTTGTTCATCTCAGTATCATAAAGGGTATCAAATATAGGAAGAGATATGAAAGGGTTTGTATTTATGAATGTACATTATGTTGGGTCAATCAACCTCTATGCAATATAGGTCCTTTTCAAACAGGATAGAATTAAATTGCCTGAGTAAATTCGAATGATAAGAATTATTGATAATCATTGCTTAGGAAGTTATTAAAGAACAATTTTCCAGCACCAAATAAGCTCTTAGGAACAAGTATCAATTCTCGAACAAAAGCGACACGTGCAGACTTTGGTAGCTCGTCAAGAAGAAAATCTCTAAGAGGGGATGTACGAAAAACACATTACCATAGGGAATCATTTCAACCTCTATAAGGTATATCCTTAGAAAAAACAAAAACTAATGTCGGTCACGAAATCGTGTAAGAGTTTAGCCTCGAACTTGGAACACATAGTTGTATCTCTCTTTAAGTCCATCTCTGGTGCACGTACCTCGCGCTGGTCCAACTCTGACTCTGGTAAAGGTATTGACAACATCTACCATATGTGGAAACTCTGTAGGGTATCATCCGATCTTAATAATAATGGAAACTTAGGCATCACATCTTAAATTAATTGGGAACTAGGGGTCCGTTCGGACAAGGTATAGGAGATCTATCTCTAACTGAGCGGAAATCATCTGGTCCTGAAGTAGACATCTACAAAAGTACAAAGAGTTTCGGTCACAACCATGTTCTAGTCGACTAGATATGCATATATATATATAAGGGTGTAAGGCACTTAGTGCTAAAATCTCAACATCGTATGATATCTCTAAACTCTCACGTCGTGTTATAATTCTAGGCTCGTATGTTTCCTAAAAATATAACTAACGCTCTGATACCAACGCTGTGACGCCCCCAAATCCGCCCTGTCCGGGGACCCGGGTCGTCACATCAGGTCTCAGCATCCTGCAACACACGTTAGCTCAATAATCATAAAATATTTATTACAACGGAGAATAACAGTCCCACTCCACATTATTACAATACGATTTATTACATCTCTGAATAATATCTTACACAAGTCTATAAAGAAAAGATAATAGGTTCCAGCTGGTTGTTATAGTACTTGTCAGCATAGCCCGGAGCTTTCCCCTTTCCTCTGGATCCCTGGCTGGACGTCTCACATCTTTTTTTCTTGACAGCTGAACAAATGTTGTAAAGCATGAATGAGCAACTATGGTGCTCAGCAAGTTCTTTCCTTGCTCGGTATATAAATATAATAAGATTTACCGAAAGAAATACTCAAAATTTAAATGAAAATCAAATATCAGAAATCTGACACTTTGACTCAAGACTCATCTCGAAAATAGATACTCAAAAGACTCATTTGGTGAAACTCTGATGACTCATGATAATTGAATAACTAGTCTTCCATCCTTTCGGTATCTCGGCGGGGCGATCAACTATCCGACCGGGAATACCGTCCTCGAATGACACCGCACTTCGCCCGATCACGGCTACAATACGATATTAACGAATATAATACATAGCATGAATGCTAACATCATAGTGGGTGATTATATTGTTAGGAATATGTTGTACTTGATGATAACTTCACATTCTATGCACAAAATTGTATAAGTCGTGTTTTGTAACTGTCAACGGATGAGACATTATAACTCTATCCATTGATAGGTAGCTCATCAACGGATGAGGTTTTGTAGCATACTGCATTATGAGAACAGGATAGGCAGAATAGGGTAGCCAATTGATAGTGTTTTTATTCAGAGTCATGTTGACCATCAACGGATAGGCAGAATAGGGTAGCCAATTGTAAATAAGCTATGCTATGTAATTCTGTCTAAGTGAAAGTGTATCAACGGATGAGAAAAGGACTCTATCAACGGATACAACTCAAATCTACAATATCAATGGATACAGCTCAAACTACTATCAACGGATGATAGTGTACAACATCAACAGATAATCATTAAAACTTTCTTCTATGCTAGTTGGGAATTAGCAGTTGATAAAGACAGGTTTGACTGACAGATCACATGGGTTGATAGTAGGTATAAAAAGCAGTATGGCAGCCATACTTTGGAAACGCAGAAGAAAGATGCATTCCATTTACACAGTGAATACAAGAAAGGTGCAAGGGACATGTCTGTTCACAAGGACAACCTTCCGGCTACATGTGTATTTGGAGTGGAGTAGCAAGTCAACTGGAATTAGATTAATATTATCTAATTCCTGCAATACTTGTAAACTTGGGATATATAACCAATTGTAGCAACTCTTTAGAAACTAAGAAAACTGTTTTGTAAGTTTATTTTGCTTAGATATTTCTTGAATATTCTTAGAAGCAAAGAGTTGTAAAACAGCAGCTGTGTACTTTTGTATCACAGAATTTTCTTCGAATAAATGTCTCAGGTGGTACATTTAACCACCTGATTTTTTATGTGTTTGTGAATCATTTCTTATACATCAATTATCTCATTATAGATTTCTGTGATTCTTATCAGAAATTTATAAATATCAAGAATTGTATTCAACCCCCCCTTTTACAATTATACAAGTGTGTAATCTGGGAATAACAATTGGTATCAGAGCAAGCTTCTAACATATTTGAAGTTTAAGATCAACACACTTCCATCATGTCTAAGAAGGATTATGGAGTAAAGATACCAGTTCTTGATAGAGAGAATTACTTTCATTGGAAAGTAAAAATACGCCTATATCTCATTTCTATTGATGAGGGTTTTGTGAATTGCATTGAGAAGGGTCCTCATGTTCCAATGAAGATTGCGTCAAGAGTTGGCCTTGCTGAAGATGCGCCTGACATTAGCATTCCCAAACCTGTTTCTGAGTGGAGTCTTGAAGATTCGGCAGAAGTCCACAAAGATAAAAAGACCATGAATATTCTGTTTAATGGCTTAGAAATAGACATGGTTGACAATGTTATCAATTGTACTACCTCCAAGGAAGTATGGGACATTGTTCAAACCCTTTGTGAAGGTACAGAACAGGTAAGGGAGAACAAGATGCAACTACTGATCCAACAGTATGAGCACTTCCATTTCAAGAATGGAGAGACATTGAATGACACATTTAGTAGATTTCAAAAGCTACTAAATGGATTGAAAATGTATGGAAGAATCTACCAAGTGAAAGATTCTAATCTCAAATTTTTGAGATCACTGCCCAAAGAGTGGAAGCCAATGACTGTTTCTCTGAGAAACACTCAAGAGTACAAGACATTTACTCTTGAAAGGCTCTATGGAACTTTAAAAACATGAGAGCTAGAAATGGAGCAGGATGAAGAGATTGAGAAGACTCAAAGGAAAAGTGGGTCAGTTGCACTTGTTGCCAGCTTGGAGCAGAAGGAGGAGAAGAGGACAGAGGTTACTCATTCTACACCAAACAAGGAGGTTTGTGAAGGTAGAGCAGAATCGAACAAGAGCAAGAAAAAGTTGTCTGAAGAATTGAATGACCTTCAGCAGGATGAATTGGATGAGATAGATGAGCATTTAGCCTTTCTATCTAGGAGATTCACTACACCAAACTGGCAAATTAGTAACAAATAAAAAAACCCATTAGTGACAGATATATCCGTTACTAATGAGTCAGATATCCGTTACTAATATCGAAATCCGTTACTAATTAGTAACGGATATATCCGTTACTAATTAAATTATCCGTTACTAATTTGTAACGGATGTATCCGTTACTAATACCTTTGGTAATGGATATATCCGTTACAAATTAGTAACGGATACAATCGTTACTAATGGGTAAGATATTCGTCACAAATTAGTAACGGATATATCCGTTACTAATATCGAAATCCGTTACTAATTAGTAACGGATATATCCGTTACTAATTAAATTATCCGTTACTAATCATTAGTAACGGATATATCCGTTACTAAAAATGTTGCCTTAAGACACCAGAAACAATATTAAAAATGTTGCCGCTATTACTGAAAAAAGAAGCTCGCTAAAATTTTCACTAAAACTCAAAAAGCCCGCTATTTTATTTTACATTTTAGAGTAAAAGAAAACAAAACAAAGTAATAAATATCTCTCATCTTTCATCTCTCATTATTTCACTCTCACTCTCATCTCTCTCGCTATCATCTCTCTCACTCTCATCTCTCCCTATCATCTCTCCGCCGTCCATCTCTCTGGTTTTAATCTCCGCTGTCCATCTCTGGTTTTCATCTCCGCTATCCATCTTCGGTGCTCATCTCTGATTCGTGCGTGGTATGTTTCTAATTAAAAGCCCTAATTCGTGTATGGTATGAGTACTTGCAATACTTAATTCGACGTTTTTCAAATCAATCCGTGTTCGATTATCACTCGTAATGATGTTTTAAACATCATATTCAAAAAGCCCTTTGGTTTCATTAAAGTTTTTCAAACCCTAGGTTTTGAGTTCATTCGGTTTTCGATTTTTATGAACAAATTGATGAGTTTGTTCTTGATTTCAGGCAATACTTGTTTCAATGAGTCAAATTTTGGTATTTTGACACCCAACTCGGTGGTGACTCGTTACTAACTCGGTGAGTCGAGTGACTTAGTGCGACTCTTCAATTGGTAACTCTTGTCTCTAGCCTTTTATTGTTTTAGATGTAAAGATTCAGTCTTGACTTTGATTTATATGTTCTTGTGTTGAATTGAAGATGTTTGGATATTGTTATTGTGCCCTGATTTGATTTAGAATCTTGAAAATGTACTTGTTTTTGTAGTTTAGTTGGTTTTAGTTTATGGTTAAGATTTGAGTCTTGATTACTAGAAAGTAATGGAAGTACTTGTCTTTATTTGTTTGTTATATGTAGCAACTAATTGTCTATAAATGTCTATGTTTCTTGATTTGAAGTTAGCAAATTGTTTGAGATTGAAAGAAAATGCCGAGTCCTAATTTATGACCTTATGGGTCATGGGTGTGTTCTGAATTTACTAATTTTTGCAATTTGCATGGAAGCATAGGACGGGGATGATGACAATTTGTGAACTAAAAAATTGGATTCTCATAAAATATATAGCTTTACAACTTATCTTTGATACTGTTTAAGAAAGACATTCATTATGCTTACTTCTAATGTATGTCTTTGTATTGTATGTAGAGAAACTTCTTATTTTGTTGCAGGATGGTCGAAAACTGTTAGGAATACTCCGTTCTTTTGATCAATTTGGAACCACTCTACCTTTTTCTTATCTTATATTTTATAACCCTTTATATGAAAGTTTAGCTAACTTAGAATGGATGTCACATCACTGCAGCTAATGCTGTTCTTGAAGGTGCATGTGAACGAGTTATTGTTGGTGAGATTTATTGTGACATTCCGTTAGGTCTCTATGTGATTCGTGGGGAGAACGTTGTTTTGATTGGTGAACTGGTATATAAGTTTGCTAGATTGTATAATTTTTGTGAAACAATCTTTTACATTTGACTATAGTAATTCTTGATTTATGAATGTGATTGGTCAGGACTTGGAGAAAGAGGAAATTCCCCAACACATGACCTGTGTTCCACCCGAAGAGATAAAAAGAGTAAGTGCTTCATTTGTATTTAAAATGTGAATGTCTATTAAGATATTTAAACCGATGTACAGTATGATAGCATGTCAATGTATTCGAAGTTGCATTTATTATTTTCTACCCAGAGTGTGTTTTAGAATGAATTCCCTAGCTACTACTTAGATCTCTATGATAGTAGTTAACCTATTTGTATGTTTGACATGATTTCTCGACAAACACATTACTAAACAAATTTACAATGAAGAAGCAAGATAGCTGGTCCCAATATGCTTCCACAGATTATCACCTGAATTCACAATTTACAGAGGGTCCTTCCGTTCCTCCACAAAGAATCCAAGGTCCACTTGCCATTTAAAGCGATTATCTTGTTATGTCTAAATAGTCAGTAATGTAAAGTCAAATGGATGAAACTGAAGAAAATGTAGGGGTTTGGAATGTTATGACTTTTATTGTAAACCTTGTGCTTGTGCATTTCATTGTTCTTCAGTTTTGCTGGCTATACATAAAATCTTATTGAAGTTTATCTAGTGGTGTATTTTCTGACTTGTGGGTATGATTGTTCCGTGCCCCATGCAGGTGCAACACAATCCATTGTGTGATAGTACAGTACCCTCAAGGAAGAGGACCTATGTTGCTCGTGCAAAGCCGTCTGCTGTCGAGAAGAACAAAAGATTTATATACTATTCTACAAGAACGGCAGTCATACTTTTCTGGATCTACTGAGGAAGATGTGCTCTTGGAGTGTGACACTCCAGTAGTCTCTGTAGAGATAGGACATGGATTTGAAGATTTTTATTGTATTTCCGTATTTGATTTGTGACAATTGGATTGGTATTTTAATTTCGTAATTCAAATTTGGATTGGCTTTTTTAAATATATTTTCAGCAGGTGGCAAAAACAATTTTTCAAATATATTTTTTTCACATTTTTTAACAATTAGTAATGGATATATCCGTTACTAATATACTGAAAATCCGTTACTAATTAGTAACGGATAAATCCGTTACTAATTTTTAAAAAAAGCAATTGTGACGGACGATTAGTAACGGATATATCCGTTACTAATTCCAGATATCCGTTACTAATTAGTAACGGATATATCCGTTACAATTAGTAACAGATATATCCGTTACTAATTAGTAACGGATATATATGCTACAAAAAAAAACAATTGTGATGGACGATTAGTAACGGATATATCCATTACTAATGTCATTAGTAACGGATATATCCATTACTAATGGCCAGTTTTGCTGTAGTGATTCTCTAAACTGAAATTCAAGAGAAACTCTGGGATGGCCAAACCATTTAACAAGGATTTCTCCACAAGCAAATTTGTGGATAAATCCAAAATTAAATGCTACAATTGTGGAATTGCTGGTCACATAATAAATGAGTGCAGGAAGCCTAGGTCTGAGAACAAGGGAAAGTCAACTGAAGCTGTTGACTACAAAAAGAAATATTTTGATCTTCTCAGACAGAAAGGAAAGGCATTCATGACCCAAGAGTATGACTAGGCTGTTGATGGAACTCATTCTGATGATGATACTGAGTATGTCAATCTAGCGTTGATGGCCGATTCTGGAGAACAGGAAGCAAGTTCAACTAGCAATCAGGTATTTTCCACTAATCTCTCTGAGCTCACCAAAGAGGAATGCAATAGTGTTATAGATGAAATGTCTACTGAACTATATCACTTGAGTGTTACTCTTAAATCTCTTACTAAAGAGAACAATAGGATTAAAGAGACTAATCTGTTTTTAAATGATAGGAATGATGCTCTAGAAACTCAATTTCTAGAATTTGAGAAAATGAGAGTTGATTGCAATGATGCTAAAAATGAACTTGAAGCTGTGTTAAAAAGGGAACGAATTTTAAGAGAACAGCTTGAAAAAGAACAAGGGATAATTGCTAAATTTCAAAGCTGTAGGAACATTTCACAGAACATCATAGAAGTCCAGGGAATAGAATCATTTGTGAAGGAAACCTGGAATAAAAAGAAGAAGGAGCTAGAACCATGCCTTAAGTATCTAGACACTATTTGTGAATCGACGGATAGTGATCATCCGTTAACAGATGAACCATCAACGGATGAGAGGTATCCGTTTAATAACAAAAAGTTTGTTAGTAAGAAAGAACTCAAGAAACTGAATAATCAGTATGGTCCAGTCACCAAGAACTTTGTTTCTGGTGAGAGTAGCCAAGCCAAATCAAGTGAGAAGGCTAAAGCAGGAGATTTACACAACAAAAAGGCTGTTGGTAAATCAGATAATGAAAAGGTAGAAAGTGAGGGTAAAAAGAAAAAGAACAGAAATGGTAAGATAGGTATCAACAAGAAAAACAATTATACTCCTGACAAGTTTGCCCCTAGGAAAACTTGTGGTAATTGTAATAGTGTCAATCACCTATCTTCTAATTGCAAGTTTGTTAAAAAGGGTACTGTTCATATACCTCAATCTATACCATGTATGCCTGCAATGCCTGTTATGCCTGGTCTGTATGAGAATGCTCATTTTACAAATCCTTATATGAATATGCCATGTGGTCCTAATCCTTATTTCCAATCTGCGAATATGCCACAAATGACATGGAACATTCCAAGCATGAATAACATGTATGCTAATCTTCCACGAATGCATGCACCAAATTTTTATGCAAATGAGCATCCATCTAACCCTATCATTCATGCATCTACACCTAAAATGAAGAATGCCAAGAGTGCAAAATCAAAGGCTAACAAAAAAGGACCCAAGGAAACTTGGGTACCAAAATCAACTTGATTTGTTTTTGGAATGTGTGCAGGGGAACATAAGGAATCTATGGTACCTGGACAGTGGATGTTCAAGCATATGACAGGAGATTCAACCCTGCTCACAGAGTTCAAGGAGGCAGCTGGCCCTAAGATTACATTTGGAGATGATAGCAAAGGATATACTAAGGGATATGGCTTGATTTCAAAAGACAATGTCATCATTGAAGAAGTGGCCTTAGTTGAAGGTTTGAAGCACAATTTACTGAGTGTCAGTCAAATCTGTGACAAAGACTATGAAGTAAGGTTCACAAAAGAAGCCTGTGTTGTCTCTTCCAATAGGGGCAACAATGTGGTATTGACAGGATTTAGAAAAGGAAATGTATGCATAGCTGACTTCAATTCAGTATGCTCAGAATCCATTACTTGTCTCTTCAGCAAAGCAAGCAAGGATGAGAGTTGGCTATGGCATAAAAAGCTGTCACATCTGAATTTTAAAGTTATGAATGACTTGGTAAGAAAGGACCTTGCTAGAGGAATCCCTGAATTGGAATTTGTCAAAGATGGATTGTGTGATGCCTGCCAATTAGGGAAACAAAAGAAATCATCCTTCAAAAGCAAGACAGAGTCATCCAGTGTTCAGCCACTTCAATTGCTGCATATGGACTTATTTGGTCCAGTAAATGTCATGTCAATTTCAAAGAAGAAATACTGTCTGGTGATTGTAGATGATTTTTCTAAGTTTACATGGACCTTCTTTCTGCACTCCAAGGATTGTGCAAGTGAAATCATCATCAATCATCTCAGATTAGTAAACAATGGTTCTGAAGTCAAAGTAAAAAGAATCAGGAGTGACAATGGCACTGAATTCAAAAATTCCATAATGAAGGTTTTCTGTGAAGAGAACGGAATTGTCCATGAGTTTTCTGCTCCTAGAACACCTCAACAAAATGGGGTTGTTGAAAGGAAAAACAGAACTCTCATTGAAGCAGCTAGAACACTGTTAAGTGAATCAAGATTGCCAACATATTTCTGGGCTAAAGCTGTCAACACTGCATGTTTCACTCAGAATATCTCATTGGTTAATCAAGCTAGAGGAATGACTCCTTATCAGTTGTTGACCGACAAGAAGCCAACTTTAGCTTTTCTTCATGTCTTTGGATGCAAGTGTTTTGTGGTAAGAAATCAAGGAGATCACTTGGGCAAATTTGAAGCAAAGGCAGATGAAGCTATTTTTGTTGGATATGCAGCAGGGAAAGCCTATAGAGTCTACAATTTAAGAACCAACATTGTTATGGAATATGTACATGTTGTGTTTGATGATCAAAAGATTCTAGGTCTAAATGATGAAGGCTTCCATGAAAAGTTGAAATTTGAAAATGAGGTAGAAGGAAGAATGTACAATGATGATGATGAGGAAAATGAAGTTCATGACCATGGTAATTCACCAAGAGCTATTGGTCCAACTAGAAGTGATGCTCACACTGGAAATGAAGCATCCGTTGACAGTCATATTGGAGCATCAGATGCATCCGTCGACAGGCAAAATGGAGCATCCGTTGATAGACAAAGAGATGCATCCGTTGACAGTCAACTTCATAATTCCGCAAGGATAATAGACTCAGGGGGAGTTTCTCAAAGTCAAAACTCAATGACTAATCAACAAGAACATGCTCATATAGATGAAGCAACATCATCCAGATCAAACCTTCCACCTTCAATAAAATGGACTAGAGATCATCCTTTCGATTTAATCATTGGTGACTCAAATTCAAGAGTCCAAACTAGGAGGGCCACTCAAGCAGAATGTCTATACAGTAGTTTCCTATCTCAAGAGGAACCTAAGAAAGTGGAAGATGCCCTTCTAGATCCAGATTGGGTCTTAGCAATGCAAGAAGAGCTAAACCAATTTGAAAGAAGTAAAGTATGGAAACCTGTGCCCAAACCTGATGATAGAAGTGTCATAGGTGCTAAATGGGTTCTTAAGAATAAGACAGATGAAAATGGCATAATTGTGAGGAATAAAGCTGGATTAGTGGCAAAGGGCTTTTCTCAAGAAGAAGGGATAGATTTTGATGAAACTTTTGCTCCAGTGGCAAGGCTTGAGGCTATTAGAATCTTCCTAGCCTATGCAGCACATGCGAATTTCAAAGTCTATCAGATGGATGTCAAAAGTACCTTTCTAAATGGAGAACTGGAAGAAGAGGTTTATGTCCATCAACCTCCTGGCTTTATAGATCCAGAATATGTATACCTTCTCATGAAAGCACTTTATGGTTTGAAGCAAGCACCAAGAGCCTGGTATGACACTTTATCTCAATTTCTTTTGGAGAATCACTTCACTAGAGGTACAGTAGATAAAACCCTATTTCATAGGAATATCAATGGTTCTTCAATACTTGTTCAGATCAATGTAAATGATATAATTTTTGGGTCTAAAGATGAGAAACTTTGCAAAAAGTTTGCCAAACTTATGCAAAGTAGGTATGAAATGAGCATGATGGGTGAATTAACTTACTTTCTTGGCTTACAAGTGAAGCAAGTTATTGAGGGCATTTTCATAAGTCAAACAAAATATATTTATGACCTTTTAAAGAAATTTGACTTAATGGACTGCACCTCTGCAAAAACACCTATGGCCACTGCAACTAAACTTGAGCTGAATACTAAGGAAAAGTGTGTGGACATCTCAAGCTATAGAGGCATGGTAGGCTCACTTCTTTATCTAACAGCTATTAGACCTGATATAATGTTTTCTATTTGTCTTTGTGCTAGATTTCAGGCTGACCCTAGAGAGTCTCACCTAACTGCTATTAAGAGAATTTTCAGGTATCTCAAGGGAACACCAAATCTTGGCATTTGGTACCCTAGAGACACTGGTTTTGATCTAATTGGCTATTCAGATGCAGATTATGCAGGTTGCAGAATTGATAGGAAAAGTACAACAGGCTCTTGTCAATTTCTAGGGAACAAGCTTGTTTCATGGTTCAGTAAGAAACAGAACTCAGTCTCTACTTCTATAGCTGAAGCTGAGTACATTGCTGCTGGAAGCTGCTGTGCACAGATTCTTTGGATGAGAAATCAGCTTTTTGATTATGGTTTCAAAGTTGACAAGGTTCCAATTTTCTGTGACAACACTATTGCTATTGCCATCACTGAAAATCCAGTGCAACATTCGAGAACCAAGCACATTGACATCAAATACCACTTTATCAGGGAACAGGTGATGAATGGTACTGTGGAAATGCACTTTGTGCCAACTGAAAAGCAGATTGTAGATATTTTCACAAAACCTCTTGATGAATCATCATTCACAAGATTGGTAGGTGAACTAGGTATGCTCAACTTCTCTATTTCCTAGGCATATTTGCAATAGACACTACATCGCAGCTAGAAATGTGTTTTGATTTTCTTGAGAATTAAAAACTCTCAGAGAAATTTTCTGCAAAAATTTTCTAATGCAAAATTAGCTTATCAATGGATATCCTTTTATCCGTTGGTAGTATAAACTCATTACTAGATTTTCGTATGTCAATGGATAACAGGTTGTCCACGTCATCGATGGATAAACTGTTTCTCAACCGTTCATTGTATATCCGTTGATATACATTTCTTTTTAATTATAGCCGTTGGTGAACGTGTATATCTAGTCATGGCTGTACTTCTTTTCTTTTCTTTTATTATCTGACAATTACTTTTGACCAATGGAGTAATTACTTTTAATTATTTCATTTTTAACTCTTGAAAAATATAAAAGGCTGTCTTGTGCTCTCACATCTCACTTTTATCCATTTTCAAGAATCTCATAAGTTAACTGCATCTTCTTCACTAAAACTCTCCGCAACAAAAGTTCAAACACTTCAATGGTGCCTATTGTTAAGATGATATCTTCCACTGGGTTCACCTATGAGAAGAACAATTTCGCGGCCTTTGTTGATACAGTGAATGCTCCAGAAGCTTATCACACCTTGATGAATTTCGTGAAGAAATATAAACTGTCATATGCTATGACTGCCACCACTCCTCTAATCCACGAGGTAATTGAAGAGGTGTGGGCATCTGCTGAGTACATTGGCACAGACGGTACACTTGCTTTTTCTTTAAAGGGTAAAAACTATGTAGTTAATTCTGATGTGATAACTGCTTGTTTAAAATTGCCTGAGAATAACTGTCTGGAAGTACCCAGTAATGCTGAAATTGTTGCCATGCTTAATTCCATAAATTATGCCCTTAGTATTGAGAACTTAGGGAAAATTGTTAGGAAAGGTATGGTTAAAGAATGGAGTTATTTTTGTGATGCCTTCATTAAATCTTTTTCAGGCAAAATTAGTAACTTTGATGTTGTTACCCATTCCATGCTAGTTATGATGTGTATGTTTTTGACTGATAAATTTTATAATTTTGGCACACTAGTCATGTATGAGATAGCAGCAAAATTAGGTAAAAAGGAAACTAGGAGCAAGAATATCTATTTTGCTAGATTTTTTATGCTCTTAGCACTGCATGTATCTGAGAATAAGCTATCCATTGCTAACCCGGATAGCAAGTTCCCATGTTTTGTTCAGGAGAAGAGAGTCTTAAGTAATTTAATTCGAATGAACTAAAATGCAGAAGTACAATTGGTATATCTACCAATTGTTCAGGTAACTGTTTCTAACCCTGAAACTCCTATCTCTACCCCCCAAATTTCTTTGCCTTCTAGTGTCACAATGGAGTCTGTAGTTGTGACCAAACAGGCGCCTATCAAAGTGACCAAATCCAAAGTTTCAAAACCACAATTTAAAAAGCAAACCTCAAGTGTCTCTCAAAAGACACCTGTTGTAAAACCTACCAAAACTCTTGAGGGGAGTGTGAAGGTGGTAGTGAGTGGTGAGGGACAGGGTGAACATCAAAGAAGCCATAAGGATAAGGAAGGTTGAAGGAATTTACGGACGAGCGGAAGCGGGGTATACCATTTATTCCGTAAAAACCATGTATCGCACATCTAGAAAAGCATATAAAAATGAGAGAGCGCAGGAATCGTAACCATACCTTGAAAATCAAAGCTTTATAATCGATGGTTGCTAGCAGTTGCTTCTCAGAGTGTGAAGCACTCTACCAGTATCCACCAAGATTGATCCTTCGATGAAGCTTTTTATAAAACCAAGCTTTTATAAAAATGGAGTTTTTGGGAGAGAGATAGAGAGATAAAGAAGATGGAGGCTAGCTCCTTTTAGGTTTTTCACAAAAACATAAGTGTGTGTTAGAATGATCCATCTCATTCTATTTATAGGGCTCTCTTAGGGTTTTTAATAATATATCTTTATATATATATATATATATATATTAGCCCCACATTTTATCTTATAAAATGCTTTAATAATAATTAAAACTATTTTAATTATTATTTCTTTTCTAAACTATTTAGAAAATAATTCTCTCTCCAAATACCTTCATCAATAAATTAATCTTTTTATGGTGTGACCCTGTAGGTTCAATATTAAGCCGGTAGTAGAAATAAATAATAATAAACTTTTTATTTATTATTTATATGAATTCTAAAATTCATTAAATATAATTAATTATATTTATTCTACATCGTGAGTGATGCTTCTCAACATATCGCGACTATCCAGATTAAATGAATTCACTGCTTAGAATACCAAGAACCTGTCAGTGACTAGTTACCGTACAATCAATTCCTTCTACCCTACAATATCCCGATTAAATAAAAGGCGTGGATCTCGTGTCAAGCCTATCAAATTTAATCATATGATTTCTTATTCATAATGCAAAGTTCATATTAATGCAAATTAGAAACTCCTTTCTAATTTCATTCACTCTGGCCAGAGATTCCAGAACTCGCATACTAAGAATAACATAGGATATTCACTTCCTTACTGGAAGGGGTAGATCCTTTATTGACCGTTAACTATCTCCATACACAAATCCCTATGCCCAGAATAGACCTAATGGATGTCCTTGAGACTAAGGACTAAACCAAAGCACAGTTCATTATATACAAGATTACTCTAACGATCTCAAGTCTAAGGACACTTGTACAACTATCACTTAGTGAACAACTATCGACACGTGAGTAAACTCCATTAGTTGTTCAACTTATCGAGTCATGTTCAGTGAACTTATTCCCTAATAAGCACCTACATACTAGCTATAGTGTCACCACACAAATGCCTATGAGAACAGACATCCTCCTGAAAGGAGCAAGCATAGTATGTACCAATCTTTGCGGATTCACTAACTTCCAATTAGTTATCCTATGATCAGGAACTGTTTAGGTCTAGAGTTATCATCTTCTAGATCTCACTATTATAATCTCATTATAATTCTAGAAGCTTTACTTTAAACCATGGAATATCTTATTTAAAACACTTTAAATAGATAAGGCCTGTAATAAAAACAAATAAGTATTTTATTAATATTAATGAAATCAAATAAGAGTACAAGAAAGTTCTTCCTAAATCATCATATATGATTGGATTTTAGGACAAACTCTTTCAATCTCCCACTTGTACTAAAGCCAATCACTCTGGTATCTAATATCCATTCACTCATTATGACGATCGAAGTGAATCTGAGATAGCGGTTTAGTGAGTGGGTCTGTTGTGTTTTTATGTGTGTCAACTCTCTCAATGTTGACATCTCTACTTTTAATGATTTCCCTAATGAAAAGAAAGTGCCACAAAACAGTTTTGTAGCGTCACTTGCATCTATAAACTCTGCTTTCGCTGTTGAGTCAGCCGTTGTAGGCTGTTTGGAACTCTTCCAACTAATCGCTCCACCATTCAGAGTAAACACGTACCCTAACATGGATTTGCTATCATCACTTTCTGATTGAAAACTAGAGTCAGTATAACCCTCTATTTTCAACTCAGATCCACCAAAAACAAGAAAATATCCTTAGTCCTTCGCAAGTACTTAAGGATGTTCTTCACTACTTTCCAGTGGTCTTCACCTGGATCCAACTGATATCTACTCATCAAACTAATTGAATAAGCAACATCAGGCCTAGTACATAACATCGCATACATGATAGATCCTATTGCTGAAGCATAAGGAATCTTACTCATACGCTCTCTTTCCTTAGGTGTCTTAGGAGACATCTTCTCGGAAAGGGATACTCCATGGCTCATCGGTATGAGACCTCTCTTGGAGTTTTCCATGCTAAACTTTTAAGCACTTTCTCGATGTATGTACCCTGGGTAAGACCTATCATTCTTCTAGATCTATCTTTATAGATCTTCATACCGAGAATGTAGGATGCTTCTCCCAAGTCCTTCACGGTGAAGTTCTTTGATAGCCACACTTTGACTGATTGCAGCATCGGTATATCATTTCCTATAAGAAGTAAGTCATCCACATACAATACAAGAAATGTTACCGCGCTCCCACTAACCTTCTTGCAAACATATGGTTCATCTATGTTCTTGATGAAATCAACCTCTTTGATTTTCTCATCAAAATAGATGCTCCATCTACGAGAAGCTTGCTTTAATCCATATATGGATCACAAGCAAAATCCGAATTGATTTGAGTAGGGCTACATGCAAAAAGTTTCATCAAAGTCAATCATTTGCCTTTGTCTGAATCCTTTTGCCATGAGCCTATCCTTATAGGTCTCCACCTAGCCATCTACTCCAATCTTTCTCTTGTATACCCTTTAGCACCCAATAAGTCTAACGTCCTCAGGTGCTTCAACCAAGGTCCATACTTGGTTGGCATACATAGAATCCATTTCGGATTTCCTGGCACTCTGCCATTTCTCAGAATCAACACTATGTCACATAAGGTTGTTTAGTTTGAACAAGAGTTTCCTTTTGAACCGTAGTAGTTTGTGTTTCATGAACTTCTTTAAGTTCAATCTTGCTCTCACTGTTCCCTTCAAGGATAAACTATTTTTCTAAGAAGGTAGCATGTCTGGAGAGAAACACCCTATAATCGGTGTAACAGTAATACCCTAAAATCTCTTTAGGATATCCCACAAACCTATAATTTACGGATCAAGATTCCAGCTTATAAGGTCAACTTTCTTGACATAAGCTGGACATCCCCAAATCTTAACGTGTTTTAAGACTCGATTTCCTTTCTTTCCATATCTCACATGGAGTTTGAGGAACAGATTTGGAAAGCACCTTATTCAGTAAATATGCTGAGGTTTCCAATTTATAACCCTAAAGTGATACTGGAAGATCTGCATAGCTTATCATGGATCGAACCATGTCTAACAAAGTTCAATTTCTCCTTTCAGATACTCCACTCAACTGTGGAGTGTCCGGATGAGTCCACTGGGAGACTATACCATTTTCTTTGAGATAATCTAGAAACTCACCACTCAAGTATTCATCTCCTCGTTCTGATCGAAGAGCTCTAATACTATGTTTGGTTTGTTTCTCTACTTCATAACTGTATTCTTTGAACTTTTCAAAGCTTCAGATTTGTATTTCATCAAATACATATATCTTAATCTAGATCAATTATCTATGAAAGTCACGAAGTATTAAAATCTTGCCATGGCTTGCGCAGACATCTGTCCACATACATCTATGTGTACCAATACCAGCAACTCTCTAGCGCTCTCTCCATGTCCACTAAATTGAGATTTGGTCATTTTACCCAACAGACAAGACATGCATGTAGGATATGATTCAAAATCAAAGGGTTCAAGTAACCTTCCCTTATGCAATGTCTGGAGTCTATTTTCACTAATATAACCAAGTCTGTAGTGCCATAAGTAGGTAGGATTTTCATCATCTTTTTTTTTCTTTGTTTAATATGAAGTAAAACATATTCTATGTCACATACATACAGACCATTATTTAAAGTTCCACTACCATAAAGAACATTATCTCTGAGGATTAGATGTTTAATATTCTGAATAATTAATGAAAATCCATCCAAGTCTAATATTGGAATAGAAATAATATTCCTCACAATCGAGGGAACCAAAATAACAGTTATTTTAAATAATAGTCTTGCCCGTAGGCATATGTAAATCAAACGACCCTACAGCTATGGCAGCAACTCTTGCTCCATTGCCCATCCATAGAATCGCCTTCTCTTCCCCAAGAGCCCTACTTCTCCTTAGTCCTCGCAATGAATTGCAAATGTGAGAACCACAAGTAGTATCTAATACCTAAGTTGAAGTTGATTTGGTGACATGTTTACTTCAGTCATAAACATATCTGAATTAGAAGCGGTAGTCTCACTAGCCTTCTTCACTTTCAGTTCTGTAAGGTAAACCTTACAGTTCCTCTTCCAGTGCCTCACCTTGTTACAGTAAAAACAAACAGCATAGCCCAGCTTCTTAGCCCTTGAGAACTTTTCTCAAGCTTCGAAGCCAGTCAGCATAGTTGGGACCAGTCAATATGTGAGCAACTAGTATGCTACGGAATGATTGTGCAGAAGACCTAGTGTATATATCTATATATATTAAGTCTGCAAATGATATACACATAACAACACTTAGCAAATATTCAATTTCATTATTAAAACACTATATGAATCAGGTCTTTATTCATAAGTGGCTCCCACTAGTTTATCTAATTTATACAACCCCCTAAGTGAATAAATAAGCATTCGAAATGCTAGTGGGAATAGGGATCCTACATTCCATCACACAACCTCGGCTGTAGCACGAAACGCCATGTGATGTTCAATAGGCAGACAACTCTTGTCAATTACATTTTATGTTATTCCCTAATAAAACTTTAGCCTCTTGAATAATTGAGTCACGGCTGTAGCACGACAAACTCAATATTCTAAGTCAAGTCTAACCCAACATTTCGTACAATTGAATGATCAGTCTCCAACGGCCCACGGCTGTAGCACGTAACGACCATTAGATTCTAATTCATTGTACACATCTCTATGTAATAGACAAGTATTTCTAATTTCGAAATCAAAGCCCTCGACTGTAGCACGAAACGACAATGATTTAAAAATGAGAACTACTTTCTACCATGTTGGAAGGCTATGACCGACACAAGCCCGTTGTGTCATTGGCCAATTACTACTTGATATAATTAAGAGGGATTTTATTAAAAGATTTATAATTATATATATTTATAGAGAAAAATTTCAAATAAATTTTTCTATAAAGTATCATAATTACTAACCAATTAATTAATAATTAAAACTATTTTAATCATTTAAATTATTTCTAAACTTTTTAGGAAATAAATATTTCTGTTATTAACTAATAATTAAAAATCTTTTAATCATTAATTCTATTTCTAAACTCTTTAGAAAATTAATCTCTCCCTTAATATAATTTCATAAATTAAATAAATAATTAATAATATTAAGATCACATCTTAATTATTTTATAATAAATTAAATCTCATTTAATCAATTAATAAAATTGCTAACTAATTATTTATTTCATAAATAAATAATTATCAGCCATTATTAATTAACTAATATTATTTAACAATCATAATCATATTATAAAGAGATTCTTTTCTTCAATTAAATATTTCAAATCAATAATCGATAATCGGATGATTCCCAAATCGGGGGGAGCATTGTCAAGAGGCGTCACTTAATACCCTTTTATTACAGATCAAAATCTGTTTTTGACAGAATCATCCTTTCTCTCAATATTGAAAATTCATATTTAATTACGTGTTTCAAAAACACAAAAATCTCATTATTGTATTCATAATATTATTATTAAGGCAAGAAACGATTCCTATTTCTAGATTTTCTAGAGCACGCCTTATGTTGATTTAAGTTCACCTAAATCTATCATCGCATGGTAAACATAGGCATATATCTCATATATAAACATAAATAAACATGTATGCATGCAATTAATATCATGTCACACAATGATATATTGATGTATGGATTTATTATAGTATTTAAAACCAATTAAAACAATTAAAACATGCTTTAAAACACTTCCGGGAATATAAATAGTTCAAAACTATTATATAAAAAATATTTGACCACTCCATTAGATCCGTCTCGGAAATACGAATCCAACGATATATTGCACGCCCAAAACGGAGTTACGAAACTCCCATAAAATCAAATTTAATGTGGACAGAAGGTTGTAACGCATTTATGATATGCGTTACAACAGTTAAAAGCTATTTATTTGTGCAACGCATGACACTAATACACAACAAACCTGTAATGCATTCCCTGAATGCGCGACACCCCCTTTTCCCGCGTTTGGGAGACACGCGCCCGACAGCAGTGCCACAGCCGTTTTTTTTTTATTTGTTAAGAGTCGACCGTTGGTTGTCAGACGTTGTACTGCTTGAAACGCCAGTGCCTTGTAACTATTGCCATGCTTTATTAATCATATTAACTACTCCTTTACTAACAATAAAACTTTTATTATTAATATCATAATTTTAATATTAATAAATTAATTAACAATTAATCAATTAATTAATATAAAATTACAGGAATTTGATTTCTTAAATCAAGCAGTAGCAAAAATTACCAGGTGGTTATGGGGTTTATGTGAAAATTTTAATTTCATATTATTCACATGCATGATTATTTTATGAATTTTAATCAAAACAATTTTTAAAAATTCATAACAAATAATCTACACATCACAAAATTATGAAAAAAAATACCTACATGATCCACAACACTTGTAGAACCCATATCAGTGGTCAAAATCTCATGCAAATATTATTTCGAATTAATTCTTAATTAAATCCAAATAAACTTGCAAAAATCATAATAAATCCATACATGCATAAAAAAATCTGAATTTTTTTTACATGAATCTCTATATGCATAACCTGGCTCTGATGCCATTGAAGGAATTTACGGACGAGCGGAGGCGTGGTATAACATTTATTCCGTAAAAACCATGTATCGCACATATAGAAAAAGCATATAAAAACGAGAGAGCGCAGGAATCGTAACCATACCTTGAAAATCGAAGCTTTATAATCGATGGTTGCTAGCATTTACTTCTCAGAGTGTGAAGCACTCTACCGGTATCCACCAAGATTAATCCTTCGATGAAACTTTTTATAAAACCAAGCTTTTATAAAAATGGAGTTTTTGGGAGAGAGATAGAGAGATAAAGAAGATGGAGGCTAGCTCCTTTTAGGTTTTTCACAAAAACATAAGTGTGTGTTAGAATGATCCATCTCATTCTATTTACAGGGCTCTCTTAAAGTTTTTAATAATTTATCTTTATATATATATATATATATATATATATATATATATATATATTAGCCCCACATTTTATCTTATAAAATGCTTTAATAATAATTAAAACTATTTTAATTATTATTTCTTTTCTAAACTATTTAGAAAATAATTCTCTCTCCAAATACCTTCATCAATAAATTAATCTTTTTATGGTGTGACCCTGTAGGTTCAATATTAAGCCGGTAGTAGAAATAAATAATAATAAACTTTTTATTTATTATTTATATGAATTCTAAAATTCATTAAATATAATTAATTATATTTATTCTACATCGTGAGTGATGCTTCTCAACATATCGCGACTAGCCAGATAATATGAATTCACTGCTTAGAATACCAAGAACCTGTCAGTGAGTAGTTACCGTACAATCGATTCCTTCTACCCTACAATATCCCGATTAAATATAAGGCGTGGATCTCGTGTCAAGCCTATCAAATTTAATCATATGATTTCTTATTCATAATGCAAAGTTCATATTAATGCAAATTAGAAACTCCTTTCTAATTTCATTCACTCTGGCCAGAGATTCCAGAACTCGCATACTAAGAATAACATAGGATATTCACTTCCTTACTGGAAGGGGTAGATCCTTTATTGACCGTTAACTATCTCCATACACAAATCCCTATGCCCAGAATAGACCTAATGGATGTCCTTGAGACTAAGGACTAAACCAAAGCACAGTTCATTATATACAAGATTACTCTAACGATCTCAAGTCTAAGGACACTTGTACAACTATCACTTAGTGAACAACTATCGACACGTGAGTAAACTCCATTAGTTGTTCAACTTATCGAGTCATGTTCAGTGAACTTATTCCCTAATAAGCACCTACATACTAGCTATAGTGTCACCACACAAATGCCTATGAGAACAGACATCCTCCTGAAAGGGGCAAGCATAGTATGTACCAATCTTTGCGGATTCACTAACTTCCAATTAGTTATCCTATGATCAGGAACTGTTTAGGTCTAGAGTTATCATCTTCTAGATCTCACAATTATAATCTCATTATAATTCTAGAAGCTTTACTTTAAACCATGGAATATCTTATTTAAAACACTTTAAATAGATAAGGCCCGTAATAAAAATAAATAAGTCTACTCATGTTCAAAGGACCAAGACAACATTATACTCTCTAAAAGGGTAGTGAACTAGTGATAGAGTGTTGATAGTTGCAACTTGGTAGCACAAACCCTTTTTTCTCTCTTCTCTCTCCTCTAAACAAAAACCGCCGCCCCCTTCTTCTTCCTGAAAAGTCGCCGCCCTTTCTCTTCTTTGCTCTGCCGGAGACTATTCCGATGAGAGTCGAGTAAACTTCTTCCTTTCTTGAATAAAAGGGTACTCTTTTTCCTCAATAGGTTTTTAATGAGACCCTCCAATTAAATTTTAGTTTTCGTACTTTTATCCCATCGGATCTAAGGTTTCTAAGTCTTTTCCGATTTGCCTCTCTTCTTAGTTTCTTAAACCTCGGAACTCCGGCTATTACCCCTTTTCCGACCTGCCTCCGGACTTGTGAGTGGTTGTTCGCCTTGTTGGGATTTCGGTTTTCAGATCTAAGTTTGTAGGCTTCGTTTTTTCAGTTTATGTTTTTTCCAGTTTTTAATCTTTAAGATCTTAATTTTTAGATTGTAATGGTTAAGTGTTTGATTTTCTCTCCGGTTTGTGGGAGTTTGTTTTTCTCTCCGGTTTGTGGGAGCGTGGATTTGGATTTAGTGATTCAAGCTGTTTTGGTTCTACACTCAAGGTCGATAAGCTCAAACGGATGGTGGAGATATAGATGTAAATATCTTCTTCAAAATTTCGCTTTTGGACCCATATGGATGTCCAGCGATACAATCTGTTATATGTTTGTTCTACTCGATATGATTTGTAGAAGCCGTATGGCTTTGTTTTATTGAATTTAAACACTTGTTTCTCAAAAAAAAATAAATAAATAAGTCTTTTATTAATATTAATGAAATCAAATAAGAGTACAAGAAAGTTCTTCCTAAATCATCATATATGATTGGATTTTAGGACAAACTCTTTTAATCTCCCATTTGTACTAAAGCCAATCACTCTGGTATCTAATATCCATTCACTCATTATGACGATCGAAGTGAATCTGAGATAGCGGTTTAGTGAGTGGGTCTGTTGTGTCGTTATGTGTGTCAACTCTCTCAATGTTGACATCTCTACTTTTAATGATTTCCCTAATCAAAAGAAAGTGCCACAAAACAGTTTTGCAGCGTCACTTGCATCTATAAACTCTGCTTTCGCTGTTGAGTCAGCCGTTGTAGGCTGTTTGGAACTCTTCCAACTAATCGCTCCACCATTCAGAGTAAACACGTACCCTAACATGGATTTGCTATCATCACTTTCTGATTAAAAACTAGAGTCAGTATAACCCTCTATTTTCAACTCAGATCCACCAAAAACAAGAAAAATATCATTAGTCCTTCGCAAGTACTTAAGGATGTTCTTCACTACTTTCCAGTGGTCTTCACCTGGATCCGACTGATATCTGCTCGTCAAACTAATTGAATAAGCAACATCAGGCCTAGTACATAACATCGCGTACATGATAGATCCTATTGCTGAAGCATAAGGAATCTTACTCATACGCTCTCTTTCCTTAGGTGTCTTAGGAGACATCTTCTCGGAAAGGGATACTCCATGGCTCATCGGTATGAGACCTCTCTTGGAGTTTTCCATGCTAAACTTTTAAGCACTTTCTCGATGTATGTACCCTGGGTAAGACCTATCATTCTTCTAGATCTATCTTTATAGATCTTCATACCGAGAATGTAGGATGCTTCTCCCAAGTCCTTCACGGTGAAGTTCTTTGATAGCCACACTTTGACTGATTGCATCATCGGTATATCATTTCCTATAAGAAGTATGTCATCCACATACAATACAAGAAATGTTACCGCGCTCCCACTAACCTTCTTGCAAACATATGGTTCATCTATGTTCTTGATGAAATCAACCTCTTTGATTTTCTCATCAAAATAGATGCTCCATCTACGAGAAGCTTGCTTTAATCCATATATGGATCACAAGCAAAATCCGAATTGATTTGAGTAGGGCTACATGCAAAAAGTTTCATCAAAGTCAATCATTTGCCTTTGTCTGAATCCTTTTGCCATGAGCCTATCCTTATAGGTCTCCACCTAGCCATCTACTCCAATCTTTCTCTTGTATACCCTTTAGCACCCAATAAGTCTAACGTCCTCAGGTGCTTCAACCAAGGTCCATACTTGGTTGGCATACATAGAATCCATTTCGGATTTCCTGGCACTCTGCCATTTCTCAGAATCAACACTATGTCACATAAGGTTGTTTAGTTTGAACAAGAGTTTCCTTTTGAACCGTAGTAGTTTGTGTTTCATGAACTTCTTTAAGTTCAATCTTGCTCCCACTGTTCCCTTCAAGGATAAACTATTTTTCTAAGAAGGTGGCATGTCTGGAGAGAAACACCCTATAATCGGTGTAACAGTAATACCCTAAAATCTCTTTAGGATATCCCACAAACCTATATTTTACGGATCGAGATTCCAGCTTATAAGGTCAACTTTCTTGACATAAGCTGGACATCCCCAAATCTTAACGTGTTTAAGACTCGATTTCCTTTCTTTCCATATCTCATATGGAGTTTGAGGAACAGATTTGGAAAGCACCTTATTCAGTAAATATGCTGAGGTTTCCAATTTATAACCCTAAAGTGATACTGGAAGATCTGCATAGCTCATCATGGATCGAACCATGTCTAACAAAGTTCAATTTCTCCTTTCAGATACTCCACTCAGCTATGGAGTGTCCGGATGAGTCCACTGGGAGACTATACCATTTTCTTTGAGATAATCTAGAAACACACCACTCAAGTATTCATCTCCTCGTTCTATCGAAGAGCTCTAATACTATGTTTGGTTTGTTTCTCTACTTCATAACTGTATTCTTTGAACTTTTCAAAGCTTCAGATTTGTATTTCATCAAATACATATATCTGAATCTAGATCAATTATCTATGAAAGTCACGAAGTATTAAAATCCTGTCATGGCTTGCGCAGACATCTGTCCACATACATCTATGTGTACCAATACCAGCAACTCTCTAGCGCTCTCTCCATGTCCACTAAATGGAAATTTAGTCATTTTACCCAACAGACAAGACATGCATGTAGGATATGATTCAAAGTCAAAGGGTTCCAGTAACCTTCCCTTATGCAATGTCTGGAGTCTATTTTCACTAATATGACCAAGTCTGTAGTGCCATAAGTAGGTAGGATTTTCATCATCTTTTTTTTTTCTTTGTTTAATATGAAGTAAAACATATTCTATGTCACATACATACAGACCATTATTTAAAGTTCCACTACCATAAAGAACATTATCTCTGAGGATTGGATGTTTAATATTCTGAATAATAAATGAAAATCCATCGAAGTCTAACATTGGAATAGAAATAATATTCCTCACAATCGAGGGAACCAAAATAACAGTTATTTAAAATAATAGTCTTGCCCGTAGGCATATGTAAATCAAACGACCCTACAGCTATGGCAGCAACTCTTGCTCCATTGCCCATCCGTAGAATCGCCTTCTCTTCCACAAGAGCCCTACTTCTCCTTAGTCGTCGCAACGAATTGCAAATGTGAGAACCACAAGTAGTATCTAATATCTAAGTAGAAGTTGATTTAGTGACATGTTTACTTCAGTCATAAACATATCTGAATTAGAAGCGGTAGTCTCACTAGCCTTCTTCACCTTCAGTTCTGTAAGGTAAACCTTACAGTTCCTCTTCCAGTGCCTCACCCTGTTACAGTGAAAACAAACATCATATCCCAACTTCTTAGCCCTTGAGAACTTTTCTCAAGCTTCGAAGCTAGTCAGCATAGTTGGGACCAGTCAATATGTGAGCATCTAGTATGCTACGGAGTGATTGTGCAGAAGACCTAGTGTATATATCTATATATATTAAGTCTGCAAATGATATACACATAACAACACTTAGCAAATATTCAATTTCATTATTAAAACACTATATGAATCGGGTCTTTATTCATAAGTGGCTCCCACTAGTTTATCTAATTTATACAACCCCCTAAGTGAATAAATAAGCATTCGAAATGTTAGTGGGAATAGGGATCCTACATTCCATCACACAACCTCGGCTGTAGCACGAAACGCCATGTGATGTTCAATAGGCAGACAACTCTTGTCAATTACATCTTATGTTATTCCCTAATAAAACTTTAGCCTCTTGAATAATTGAGTCACGGCTGTAGCACGACAAACTCAATATTCTAAGTCAAGTCTAACCCAACATTTCGTACAATTGAATCAGTCTCCAATGGCCCACGGCTGTAGCACGTAACGACCATTAGATTCTAATTCATTGTACACATCTTTATGTAATAGACAAGTATTTCTAATTTCAAAATCAAAGCCCTCGACTGTAGCACGAAACGACAATGATTTAAAAATGATAACTACTTTCTACCATGTTGGAAGGCTATGACCGACACAAGCCCGTTGTGTCATTGGCCAATTACTACTTGATATAATTAAGAGGGATTTTATTAAAAGGTTTATAATTATATATATTTATAGAGAAAAATTTCAAATAAATTTTTCTATAAAGTATCATAATTACTAACCAATTAATTAATAATTAAAACTGTTTTAATCATTTAAATTATTTCTAAACTTTTTAGGAAATAAATCTTTCTGTTATTAACTAATAATTAAAACCATTTTAATCATTGATTCTATTTCTAAACTCTTTAGAAAATTAATCTCCCCCTTAATATAATTTCATAAATTAAATAAATAATTAATAATATTAAGATCACGTCTTAATTATTTTATAATAAATTAAATCTCATTTAATCAATTAATAAAATTGCTAACTAATTATTTATTTCATAAATAAATAATTGTCAGCCATTATTAATTAACTAATATTATTTAACAATCATAATCATATTATAAAGAGATTCTTTTCTTCAATTAAATATTTCAAATCAATAATCGATAATCGGATGATACCCAAATCGGGGGGAGCATTGTCAAGATGCGTCACTTAATACCCTTTTCTTACAGATCAAAATCTGTTTTTGACAGAATCATCCTTTCTCTCAATATTGAAAATTCATATTTAATTACGTGTTTCAAAAACACAAAAAATCTCATGATTGTATTCATAATATTATTTGATATTTCCCAGTTGTACACCACGAGATTGTAGAAGGGGGGGTTGAATACAATCTCAACAAAATTCTTTCGAATTGATGAGGTCTTGATAGATTGTTATAAGAACATAAACAAAACAAAATAGGTAGAATATCTAAAGCATATACAACACACGATATAAAAAATCTCAGGTGGGTTGGCTTATCAGCTTGATCCACCTGATGGTTGTATTGAAGATAATTCTCTGCGTAATAATACACAGCTGCGGTTACACGGTTTAGTGTTTACAAGAAAACCTAAAGCTCTCAGCCTTGTGATCATTGTTTTCTTCTCTACTAAACTATGCTGCACATACAGCTTATTTAAAACTATATGAAGACAAGTAAGTTACATGTAATGATACATTTTGATATAACTTGTCACACACACATACTCAAAGTAATTTCCATTTCTGGAATTATCTTGAAAGTCTTCTCTTCTTGATTTGGACAATCACAGTAGGATTTGAGACAATGTATGTTTCTTTCTTCAAAAGTGACTAAGTTCTTGAGATGACTTAGCTTCCAAGCCCACGTGATGCTTTCTGCACAAGATCATTTTGCTTTTAGATCTTTGTCTCTGAAAGTAGCTTTAGCAAAAGTGTTAATCCTTTTGAAAGTCAATAAGCCTTTCTGCTTATTGAACTGTGCTAGAACTTCCTAGACATAACGGCTGATCTTTATGCATTTGTCGAAATATCCTTTGAATCTTTCAGTAGGTGTGTAATCATGTTGGAGGTTGCTTACACTCTTATTGTTGCCCTTGAAGTCGAGTAAACAATGACTGATTTCACCTTTCACTTGGAAGAGTTTGAGCCTTCGAATATCTACAATTTGACTCCCTACTCGTAACATCCTCTGTGTAATTGATCACTGCCTAATCGTCACGGGTTGCAAAGTAATTCTGGGTTTAATCTTCATTCGATATGTTCCATTAGAGATCTCTGATATTATTGTGAAACAGGTTGAGTTCTCGAACAGATAAATCTTGAGTTCTCGAATGATGATTTATCGAATATCCTTCTGAGATGACTTCTCGATTAGTGCTTGATGTAGACTTCTCGAATAGAACAGTCTGAGTTCTCGAATTGGCACTTCTCAAATAGTTCATTTCACAGACTTCTCGAATAGTTCTTTTTACAGACTTCTCGAATAGATCTTTTTACAGACTTCTCGAATAGATCAGTCTGACTTCTCGAACTAGGACTTCTCGAATAAAACCCTTTGAGTAGAGTTCTCGAATGACTTCTCGAACTCTTCTTTCCTTGATTTCTCGAACTCACTTGCATGGTTTTAGCAAACTCTCTTTTCATTACTGATATCTGACTTTAGCATCTACAGGCTTGTTACTGAAATAAATCCTAACTTTATGCAGAGTTTCATCCTTAAGATATTGCTATAGTTGATCTGCATTTTAATTGGCTTCCTGATTTGTTCATCAGCTTCGATTCCTTGATTCATTTTCTGTCTTGTGGTATTTGTTATCATCATCTATATCCATGCATAACTCAACAATCTCCCCCTATTTATGACTCCAAGATAAAGATGCATAAATCCAGAGATTGATGATAACAAAAACCACTCTTCAGATTCTTCTTTCATTATGACAGAAAATTTTGATCAAGCTTTCTTGACACAGTATCTGAGTTGAACCAACTTCACTTGAGTGACTAAGAACTGCTCCCCCTATGTATGGCATCCATTTCTGAGAGTTGTTCTGTATCCACTAGTTGCTGTTCTTCTGAGATCTAGTTCTTAGTTTGCAAATTTCTCCCCCTTTGGGTGTTAAGAAGATTCTGAACTGAACTATAACTTCTCCCCCTTTTTTGTTATCAGCAAAAAGAAGGATAAAGTGATGTAGTACCTCAGTAAAATCAGATAAAATAAAGAAGAAGCTGCTCACTCTAATCTCTCTGATTTTGCATCAGGATCTCATCCTGGTTCACTTCTCACATCTCACCGTCCCTTACTAAAGGGGTACTCAATCTCTCCTTTTGTTCTCCTGGAAGAAATAGGAGACCACTCTTTACACACATCTCACCTTTTGCCCTGGAGCAACCAGGCCTCTCCTGTTTTTCACTTCCTTCCCTCAGTCCTAAAGAGAAACCATGAGGTTTCACATAGATTAAAGAGAATTGAATGTTAGCATTGATGATCCAAACAGAGATGAAGGTTCAGTTAATTGCTTTTAGAGACAGCAGAGTGAATTGAAGAATGAGTGTTGGCTTCTTCATTAATTGGAATGAAGAATCAAGAGTGTTTGGAGTTGTATTGAAGTGCTTCAGTTATCAAATTAGGTATCCATGAGTGGGGCTGAATCCTCTCATTTATAGAGAATTCATCAACCTGAATTTGAGAAATAGTTAAGAGTAACTTGTGTGTGCTCCCCCTGTGTCTGTACATCTTGTACTAACTCCTTGCTAGATGACAAGTGTCATAGGTTGCACAATTGTGTCCCTTACCCTCACTGATTGTGTTCCTGGTTGGGAACTGGATTCAATAGTTAAAGTTTGTTGAGAGACTCAAACCAGAAATATGGATGTCCTTATTAATCACTATGCCTTTTTGGGAAGACATAGGATGGCTAGGCTGGTTTTACACACCCTCACCTTCCTTATTCTTATGGTTTCTTGATGTTCACCACTTCCCTCACCCTCACTTTCCTCCTGGACACTCCCCTCAAGTTAAGATTTGCAAGAATTATCAACTACAGCTTGTTGAGAAACTGTAGAGGGGGTTTCAGAGATGTAAATTATGAAAGTGTGGTGTGCTGATTGGGTAGAGAATCTGGGGGACATGCCAGCAATTCTCAGTTCAGCAAAATAAGGCAAAGATTTATGACAAGAGCTGATGAGTTAAAAGAGAATGAACTCAGTACCTTTGCTAGGTGAACTGTTGTAAGAGTCTTCTCCATATGAAGAACTAATCTCTTAAGTAAGGTGCAGAACACTCATTGTCTTGAGTGGACAAGTTGACATTTGCTTGATGCTGTACTTAGGACAAGAGCCCACTTGCAGAGACAGTTATGAATGATCATTGAAATTTCTGCAAAAGTGTTTGTACTTGATCCTAGTGCCATAGTTAGTCAATTTGAAATATGAGTTCAATCAACAGAAATACTTGTTTATGAGTTTTAGAGTTAACTAATAAGACTTGTTGTGTAACAGAGTACAAACCAATTATCTCTTCTTAAGTTCTAATTCTAAGTAGGTGTTACAGGGCATATGACAAGCTCATAGAACCTGGTTATTGCAGTCACCAAGTTTGCTGTATGTACACCATTACTCCATCATCATTAGCCTCTGTTGTCAGTTTGAGTCATGAAAATTACTGTAATCTTGACACAAAACTATGCAACTGTGTAGCTTATCAAAGCTCACTGCTAGGGTTAGATGATCAAAACATCATAAATAGTATCTAAGTTATCATATCTATGCAGTCTGATTCTGTGAATAAAACAGCCTGATAAGAGTAAAGATAACTTTAATGAAAAGTGTGCCAAATCGCAAAATAGATCAGAAAGGCGCTAAGTTGAGTTAAGAAAACTAATTCGCAGAGATTAGATTATTAAAACAACTTAATTGATTTGAGCACAGTCCAACTTGGTATATTCTAAACATTCTATGGAAGACAAGACATGATCTAATCAGAAGGCGATCTAAAGTGACATGCAAGCAGATTAGAACCCAAAGAAATAGTAAGACAAAGATTGGAAACTCCATTTCATAAAAAATATTACAAAAATGGTCAAAAAGACCATTAAAACAAACAGAACAAAATAACAAAAACTTAAAACTAGACCCCCCCCCACTTAAGCCAGCTAAGTAGCCTTGGCTGGGCCTGCAGGGTCTTCAACAGCGTCATCCCGGTTGCGAGCGCGGAGAACCTCCAGTGCCACTCGCATGGCAGCAAGGTTCCGCTCTTCTGCAGCGAGGAGCTCATCGATCTTCTCCTGGAGGGCCATCACCTTCTCGTAGAAGGGCATGGCCTCAAACTCTTCTACCGAAACTCTGAGAATGCTCCTGGTCATCTTTGATGAGAGGGTTTGAAGAAGGAGAGAAAGGGTTTTGTTTTTGATAAGTTTGTGTCTAAATGGTGTCTACCCTTTCCTATTTATAAGCCCTGAAGTCCTAAGGACGCGACTTAATACTCAGGAAATTAAAGGGTGTAAGATTAACCAAAGGTCACAACTCGTTTAATACATACTAACGCATGCAAAAGGAAAACACGGTGTCCTATGCTAATCCTGACGGTCCATTTAGAAAAGATAAAAAGTAAAAGTATTATGTGTGCTATTTGTTCTAATATCATTTAAGTCTGACATCTCATGTCTAATCAAATCTAGACAAAATCTTAAGGAACAACACACACAAAACATTTGAAAATTCTGGTCACAAAATAGAGCAAATAAATAATATCAACAGATAATTGCACTATTCGACATCTCAAGTAATTGACCATTCGATTTGTCTGATCATTCACTTATTCGACATCTCTCAACATAAGACTAGTCGATATCTCTAATCAAAAGACTAGTTCAACATCTCTAGAGAATTTGTTGATCGATATCTCAAGCATAATAACCATTTGACAACTCAAGTTGGTGCACATATTCATTCGATATCTCTTAGCAAATTAGATGTTCGATATCTCCAGAATAAACAACAAAAATAAATAAATCCAGAGAATAAAATTCATTGGCTGCAACAATTTGAACAGATACTAAAGATTATGAGAAATTCAACATACCAAGCTCACTTACCAACCTTGAAAAGGTTGCTTCATCCAGAGCTTTAGTAAAAATATCTGCTAATTGTTTCTCACTTGGAACAAAAATGCAGTACCTTCCATCACATGCTCTCTGATGAAATGGTATCTGATGTCTATGTGCTTGGTTCTTGAGTGTTGCACTGGATTCTCAGAGATTGCAATTGCACTTGTGTTGTCACAGAAAATTGGAATTTTCTCAACCTTAACTCCATAGTCAAGAAGTTGATTTCTCATCCATAGGATCTGTGCGCAACAACTTCCTGCTGCAATATACTCAGCTTCTGATGTTGAAGTTGAAACTGAATTCTGCTTCTTACTGAACCAAAAGACCAGCTTGTTTCCTAGAAATTGACAGGTGCCTGTGGTACTCTTCCTGTCCATCTTACAGCCTGCAAAGTCTGCATCTGAATAACCTATTAGATTAAAACAAGAATCTCTGGGGTACCAAATGCCAAGGTTTGGTGTCCCCTTGAGATACCTGAAAATCCTTTTAATGGCTATTAAATGAGATTCCCTAGGATCAGCTTGGAATCTAGCACATAAACATGTAGCAAACATAATATCAGGTCTACTAGCAGTTAAATATAAGAGTGATCCAACCATGCCTCTATAGCTCGAAATGTCCACCTTCTTTTCTTTAGTATTCAGTTCAAGCTTAGCGGCAGTGGCCATGGGGGTTTTTGCAGAAGAGCAATCTGCTAAGTCAAACCTCTTTAAAAGGTCAAAAATATATTTTGTTTGACTTATAAAAATTCCCTCATTCACTTGTTTAACTTGTAAACCAAGAAAATAAGTTAATTCACCCATCATACTCATTTCATATTTACTTTGCATAAGTTTGGCAAACCTTTTGCAAAGCTTCTCATCAGTAGACCCAAATATTATGTCATCTACATAAATTTAGACAAGTATCATAGAGCCATTGACAGATCTATAAAAGAGAGTTTTATCTACAGTACCTCTGGTGAAGTGATTCTCAATGAGGAACTGTGAAAGAGTGTCATACCAGGTTCTAGGTGCTTGCTTCAAACCATAGAGTGCTTTGAGCAAGTAGTAAATATATTCTGGGAAGTTTGGATCTTCAAAGCCAGGAGGTTGACTCACATACACCTCCTCTTCCAGAATACAATTTAGAAATGCACTCTTGACATCCATTTGATAGACCTTGAAATTGGCATGAGCTGCATAGGCTAGGAAGATTCTGATTGCTTCTAACCTTGCTACAGGTGCAAAGGTTTCCTCAAAGTCAATTCCTTCTTCTTGACAATAGCCTTTGGCAACTAGTCTAGCCTTGTTCCTTGTGACTATGCCATTTTCGTCCATCTTGTTCTTGAATACCCATTTAGTGTCGATCACTGACTTGCCCTTAGGCTTGGGTACAAGTGTCCAAACTTTGTTTCTTTCAAACTGGTTTAGCTCCTCTTGCATAGCTAACACCCAGTCTGGATCTAGAAGAGCATCTTCAACCTTCTTTGGTTCTTCTTTAGAAAGAAAGCTACTATATAGACATTCTTCTCGAGTTGCTCTCCTAGTCTGAACTTTTGCATTGGAATCACCAATTATCAGCTCAAAGGGGTGATCCTTAGTCTATTTTCTTTGTGGTGGAAAGTTTAACCTTGATGAAGTTACATCAATCACTTGATGTTGATCATTTTGACATGTTGTTGAGTGTTGACTGTGAGAAACTCCCCCTGAGTGTATGGACCTCGTATTGAGTGGAGTTCTAACAGAATTGTCAACTGATGATTCTCTTTGATTCTCAACAGATGCTTCAGCATGATCTTCAATAGATGGAGTGTGTTGCTCTTCTACAGATGGTTCATTCTGCAGTTCTCTTGATGGTCCATGTCTATTCTCCACACCCATTATTATTCTTTCTTCATCATCATCTTCACTAGCTTCACTACTTGTCTCATTCTCGAATGAGAGTGACTCATGAAAACCTTCATCTACAAGGCCAGATATTTTCTTGTCATCAAAGACAACATGTATGGATTCCATAACAATGTTGAGTCTTAGGTTGTAGATTCTGTAAGATTTTCCAGCAGAGTATCCAACAAATATAGCTTCATCTACCTTTGAATCAAATTTTCCAAGGCTCTCGCCAAAATTCTTCAATACGAAGCATTTGCATCCAAATACATGTAGAAAGTTAATTGTTGGCTTCTTGCCTCTGAACAGTTGGTAAGGTGTCATGCCTTTTGCTTGATTGATCAAAGAAATGTTCTGGGTATAGCATGCAGTATTAACAGCTTCAGCCCAGAAATAGGTTGGCAGTTTTGATTCTTCAAGCATAGTCCTTGTTGCTTCAATGAGAGTTCTGTTCTTTCTTTCCACCACACCATTTTGTTGAGGTGTTCTTGGTGCAGAGAATTCTTAAGTAATTCCTTCTTCTTCATAGAACTTTCTTAGCACAGAGTTCTTGAACTCAGTTCCATTGTCGCTTCTAATCCTTCTCACTTTGAAGTGTGGATTGTTGTTGATTGTCTTGATATGTTTAATAATGACCTCCCCTGTCTCATCTTTTGAACGAAGGAAGAAGGTCCAAGTGAACTTAGAGAAATCATCAACAATTACAAGACAGTATCTGTTGTTGCTTATCAACAATACATTGACTGGTCCAAATAGATCCATGTGCAGAAGCTGCAAGGGTTGATCGATTGAGGACATTGACTTGGATTTGAAAGATGTCTTTCTTTGCTTTCCTTTCTGGCAAGCATCACAAAGTCCATCCTTGGAGAAATCCAATTTTGGGATGCCTCTGACCAAATCCTTCTTGACCAATTCATTCATGGCTTTAAAATTCAAGTGTGACAGTCTCTTGTACCAAAGCCATCCTTCATCCATGCTTGCCTTGCTGAAAAGGCATGTAGCAGAGTTGGCACTCGTTGAGTTGAAGTCAGCAATGTACACA
The DNA here is from genome assembly GCA_037693485.1 of Kitagawia praeruptora. Taxonomy (NCBI): domain Eukaryota; kingdom Viridiplantae; phylum Streptophyta; class Magnoliopsida; order Apiales; family Apiaceae; genus Kitagawia; species Kitagawia praeruptora. Next base: position 90,141,268 of record CM075347.1, on the reverse strand, counting down.
TTTCCTTTTCTATTTCCTGTCATCACTACCTTGTTGTCATTTTTCTTGAAAACAACATAGGCTTCAGATGTGAACCACACATTTTGATTCTTATCACACAGTTGACTGATACTCAGCAGGTTGTGCTTGAGTCCATGAACCAGTGCTACTTCTTCAATGACAACATTTCCTTGTGAAATCAAGCCATATCCTCTAGTATATCCCTTGATGTTGTCTCCAAAGGTAATGCTAGGGCCAGCTCTCTCCTCAAACTTAGTGAGCAGGGTAGAATCTCCAGTCATATGCCTAGAACAACCACTATCCAGGTACCAAAGATTCTGTCTGTCTCCCTGCACACATCAAAATCAAATCAAGTTGATTTTGGTACCCAAGTTTCCTTGGGTCCTGCCTTGTTAGCCTTTTTCTTGTTTTTCAAGGCCTTACCACCCATGGTTTCAGACTGAGTTAAATCAATCTTAACTCTTGGTGTAGGTCTCTGAAAAATAGGTTGTTCTACTTGCTCATATGCATTATGACTAGATGTGCAATTTTGCATAGTCTGTGCTAACATGTTATTCATCATCCATGACAATTGTGACATGTTATAAGCATCATGATATGGTTTATGCATGAATGGCATGTTGGCATAATGACTAAATGCATGAGCAGGCTGGACAGACATATATGGCATAACATTCATGGCAGGTACAGGTACTAACTTAGGCATATCAGGCACAGAAGCATTTTTAACAGATTTACAGTTGGCAGATAAATGATTAATACTACCATAGTTCACACATCCCTTTCTGGGAGCATATTTATCAGGTGTGTAGTTGCTGTGTTTGTTAATTCCTACCTTGCCATTCCTATTCTTCTTATTAGCCTTAGCCTTAGGTTCAGTTTTCTCTAACTTATCCTTCAATTTCTTGGTGGATAGGTGGCCTGTGTTTTCTTGTTCAACTGACTTGGTTTTGCTACATTCTACCAACTCAAAGTTTTTGTTGATAGGACCATATTTCTTATGCAATTTAATCAAGGTTGCTTTACTAACAGTTTTCAACTCTTTTGGACAATTACTATCCAATGAGTCACTATCTGATGCAACTTCCCCATCAACTTCCAACTTTGTTCTTGCTAATTTGCAGAAAGAATCAATTCCTTGCTTACTGCCAATTTCTTCAGTTTTAGCCTTTGATCCTTTCCACTTAGCAATTAAATCATGTTCCTTTTTCAACTGTTCCTTTAAACAATCTTTTCTATCTAAAGCCTCAAGCAATCTATCTTTCATATCCTGGTAATCTCTCTTCATTGTTTCAAAATCAATTAACTGAGTCTCTAACAAGGTATTTCTGTCACCTATCTTAGCATTCAGATCCTTAATCTTGCTATTCTCTTTGTTAAGAGATTTTAGAGTAACATGCATGTTGTACAATTCATTTGACATTTCATTGACAACATTATCACATTCATCTTTGGAAAGCTCGGTTAGATTTGTAGAGTATACCTGGTTGCTTGATGAACTAGCTTCCTCATCATTTCCAATTGCCATGAGTGCAAGGTTGACAAATTCTTCCTCTGCTTCTGAGCTTCCTTCAGCTGCCCAATCATTATCTTTTGATACGAATGCTTTCTCCTTTTGCTTAAGAAGATCAAAGTATTTCTTCTTGTAGTCAGTAGATTCATACTGCTTCTTTTCATTCTCAGCTTTGGATTTTCTGCATTCATTGGCAAAGTGGCCAGCAATTCCACAGCTACAGCATTTGATCTTTGACCTGTCAACCATGCCCTTGTTAGGTTGATAGCTTTTCTTGAATTGCCTGGCTCCTGCTGGATTCTTCTTGAATCTCAACTTTGAGAATCTCTTTGACAGAAATGCCAAATATTCGTCTAGATCTTCTGAATCATCTCCACTCAGTGCATCAGGTTCCTCTGTCATTTTGCTCTTGCTTCTACTAGTTCCAGCTCCACCTTCACAAGTTCTTTGACTTAGTGTGGCTTCCACATTCTTCATCTTCTCTCCATCTTGGTTGGTTGGAATATTGGCCACCAAAGCTACATTTCCACCCTTCTTATGGCTCTTCTCAACTTCTTCATCTTGTTGCAGGTCGAGCTCATAGGTCTTTAGAATTCCATACAGTCTCTCAAGCGTATAGTCTTTGTAGTCTTGAGAGTTTCTTAATGAGACTGTTACTGGCTTCCATTCTTTATGTAAAGACCTTAGAAATTTTAGGTTAGAGTCTTTGGTTTCATACACTCTTTCATACAATTTTAACCCATTTAACAGTTTTTGAAACCTGCTAAATATATCAGTTAGGTTTTCACCTGAATTAAAGTGAAAGTGTTCATATTGTTGTATGAGGAGTTGTTTCTTATTCTCTCTAACTTGCTCAGTCCCTTCACAGAGTGTTCGAATGGTGTCCCATACTTGCTTAGCAGTAGTGCAGTTGATGACATTATCGAACATGTCTTGATCAATACCATTGAACAAAATGTTCATGGTTTTCTTGTCTTTCTGGACTTCCTCTCTGTCCCCGTCTGTGAATTCTGCTGGTAGTTTGGGAATAGGCCTTCCAGCAACTCCAGTTCCAGCTGCTTCTCCAACTGCAGTGTTAGCCTTCATAGGAATATGAGGACCTTTTTCTATGCAGTTGACATAACCTTCATCGATGGATAAGAGATGTAAATGCATCTTTACTTTCCAGTGAAAGTAATTGTCTCTGTCGAGGATTGGTATTTTCAACCCTGTATCCTTCTTTCCCATGGTGGTGATCTTTAGACTTCTTGTATGTTAGAAGCTTGCTCTGATACCAATTGATATTTCCCAGTTGTACACCACGAGATTGTAGAAGGGGGGGTTGAATACAATCTCAACAAAATTCTTTCGAATTGATGAGGTCTTGATAGATTGTTATAAGAACATAAACAAAACAAGATAGGTAGAATATCTAAAGCATATACAACACACGATATAAAAAATCTCAGGTGGGTTGGCTTATCAGCTTGATCCACCTGATGGTTGTATTGAAGATAATTCTCTGCGTAATAATACACAGCTGTGGTTACACGGTTTAGTGTTTACAAGAAAACCTAAAGCTCTCAGCCTTGTGATCAGTGTTTTCTTCTCTACTAAACTATGATGCACATACAGCTTATTTAAAACTATATGAAGACAAGTAAGTTACATGTAATGATACATTTTGATATAACTTGTCACACACACATACTCAAAGTGATTTCCATTTCTGGAATTATCTTGAAAGTCTTCTCTTCTTGATTTGGACAATCCCAGTAGGCTTTGAGACAGTGTATGTTTCTTTCTTCAAAAGTGACTAAGTTCTTGTGATGACTTAGCTTCCAAGCCCACGTGATGCTTTTTGCACAAGATCATTTTGCTTTTGGATCTTTGTCTCTGAAAGTAGCTTTAGCAAAATTGTTAATCCTTTTGAAAGTCAATAAGCCTTTCTGCTTATTGAACTGTGCTAGAACTTCCCAGACATAATGGCTGATCTTTATGCATTTTTCGAAATATCCTTTGAATCTTTCAGTAGGTGTGTAATCATGTTGGAGGTTGCTTACACTCTTATTGTTGCCCTTGAAGTCGAGTAAACAGTGACTGATTTCACCTTTCACTTGGAAGAGTTTGAGCCTTCGAATATCTACAATTTGACTCCCTACTCGTAACATCCTCTGTGTAATTGATCACTGCCTAATCGTCACGGGTTGCAAAGTAATTTTGGGTTTAATCTTCATTCGATATGTTCCATTAGAGATCTCTGATATTATTGTGAAACAGGTTGAGTTCTCGAACAGATAAATCTTGAGTTCTCGAATGATGATTTATCGAATATCCTTCTGAGATGACTTCTCGATTAGTGCTTGATGTAGACTTCTCGAATAGAACAGTCTGAGTTCTCGAATTGGCACTTCTCAAATATTTCATTTCACAGACTTCTCGAATAGTTCTTTTTACAGACTTCTCGAATAGATCTTTTTACAGACTTCTCGAATAGATCAGTCTGACTTCTCGAACTAGGACTTCTCGAATAAAACCCTTTGAGTAGAGTTCTCGAATGACTTCTCGAACTCTTCTTTCCTTGATTTCTCGAACTTACTTGCATGGTTTTAGCAAACTCTCTTTTGATTACTGATATCTGACTTTAGCATCTCCAGGCTTGTTACTGAAATAAATCCTAACTTTATGCAGAGTTTCATCCTTAAGATATTGCTATAGTTGATCTGCATTTTAGTTGGCTTCCTGATTTGTTCATCAGCTTCGATTCCTTGATTCATTTTCTGTCTTGTGGTATTTGTTATCATCATCCATATCCATGCATAACTCAACATTATTATTAAGACAAGAAACGATTTCTATTTCTAGATTTTCTAGAGCATGCCTTATGTTGATTTAAGTTCACCTAAATCTATCATCGCATGGTAAACATAGGCATATATCTCATATATAAACATAAATAAACATGTATACATGCAATTAATATCATGTCACACAATGATATATTGATGTATGGATTTATTATAGTATTTAAAACGAATTAAAACAATTAAAACATGCTTTAAAACACTTCCGGGAATATAAATAGTTCAAAACTATTATATAAAAAATATTTGACCACTCCATTAGATCCGTCTCGGAAATACGAATCCAACGATATATTGCACGTCCAAAACGGAGTTCCGAAACTCCCAGAAAATCAAATTTAATGTGGACAGAAGGCTGTAACGCATTTATGATATGCGTTACAACAGTTAAAAGCTATTTATTTGTGTAACGCGTGACACTAATGCGCAACAAACCAGTAACGCATTCCCTGAATGCGCGACACCCCTTTTTCCCGCGTTTGGGAGACACGCGCCCGACAGCAGTGCCACAACCGTTTTTCTTTATTATTTGTTAAGAGTCGACCGTTGGTTGTCAGACGTTGTACTGCTTGAAACACCAGTGCCTTGTAACTGTTGCCATGCTTTATTAATCATATTAACTACTCCTTTACTAACAATAAAACTTTTATTATTAATATCATAATTTTAATATTAATAAATTAATTAACAATTAATCAATTAATTAATATAAAATTACAGGAATATGATTTCTTAAATCAAGCAGTATCAAAAATTACCAGGTGGTTATGGGGTCTATGTGAAAATTTTAATTTCATATTATTCACATGCATGATTATTTTATGAATTTTAATCAAAACAATTTTTAAAAATTCATAACAAATAATCTACAAATCACAAAATTATGAAAAAAAATACCTACATGATCCACAACACTTGTAGAACCCATATCAGTGGTCAAAATCTCATGCAAATATTATTTCGAATTAATTCTTAATTAAATCCAAATAAACTTGCAAAAATCATAATAAATCCATACATGCATAAAAAAATCTGAATTTTTTTTACATGAATCTCTGTATGCATACCTGGCTCTGATGCCATTGAAGGAATTTACGGACGAGCAGAAGCGGGGTATACCATTTATTCCGTAAAAACCATGTATCGCACATATAGAAAAGCATATAAAAACGAGAGAGCGCAGGAATCGTAACCATACCTTGAAAATCGAAGCTTTATAATCGATGGTTGCTAGCAGTTGCTTCTGAGAGTGTGAAGCACTCTACCGGTATCCACCAAGATTGATCCTTCGATGAAGCTTTTTATAAAACCAAGCTTTTATAAAAATGGAGTTTTTGGGAGAGAGATAAAGAAGATGGAGGCTAGCTCCTTTTAGGTTTTTCACAAAAACATAAGTGTGTGTTAGAATGATCCATCTCATTCTATTTATAGGGCTTTCTTAGGGTTTTTAATAATATATCTTTATATATATATTAGCCCCACATTTTATCTTATAAAATGCTTTAATAATAATTAAAACTATTTTAATTATTATTTCTTTTCTAAACTATTTAGAAAATAATTCTCTCTCCAAATACCTTCATCAAAAAATTAATCTTTTTATGGTGTGACCCTGTAGGTTCAATATTAAGCCGGTAGTAGAAATAAATAATAATAAACTTTTTATTTATTATTTATATGAATTCTAAAATTCATTAAATATAATTAATTATATTTATTCTACATCGTGAGTGATGCTTCTCAACATATCGTGACTATCCAGATAATATGAATTCACTGCTTAGAATACCAAGAACCTGTCAGTGACTAGTTACCGTACAATCAATTCCTTCTACCCTACAATATCCCGATTAAATATAAGGCATGGATCTCGTGTCAAGCCTATCAAATTTAATCATATGATTTCTTATTCATAATGAAAAGTTCATATTAATGCAAATTAGAAACTCCTTTCTAATTTCATTCACTCTGGCCAGAGATTCCAGAACTCGCATACTAAGAATAACATAGGATATTCACTTCCTTACTGGAAGGGGTAGATCCTTTATTGACCGTTAACTATCTCCATACACAAATCCCTATGCCCGGAATAGACCTAATGGATGTCCTTGAGACTAAGGACTAAACCAAAGCACAGTTCATTATATACAAGATTACTCTAACGATCTCAAGTCTAAGGACACTTGTACAACTATCACTTTGTGAACAACTATCGACACGTGAGTAAACTCCATTAGTTGTTCAACTTATCGAGTCATGTTCAGTGAACTTATTCCCTAATAAGCACCTACATACTAGCTATAGTGTCACCACACAAATGCCTATGAGAACAGACATCCTCCTGAAAGGAGCAAGCATAGTATGTACCAATCTTTGCGGATTCACTAACTTCCAATTAGTTATCCTATGATCAGGAACTGTTTAGGTCTAGAGTTATCATCTTCTAGATCTCACTATTATAATCTCATTATAATTCTAGAAGCTTTACTTTAAACCATGGAATATCTTATTTAAAACACTTTAAATAGATAAGGCCCGTAATAAAAATAAATAAGTCTTTTATTAATATTAATGAAATCAAATAAGAGTACAAGAAAGTTCTTCCTAAATCATCATATATGATTGGATTTTAGGACAAACTCTTTCAAAGGTGAGGCAGGTGCAACCAACATTTCAGTCTCTCAAAAGACTATTAATGAACCTACAAGCCAAATTCTAGTTACATCCTCTCAACAGGGTGTGACTACTGAATCAAGTTCCCCACAAGGAACACTGCACAAAAGGGTCAGAGACACAGCTAGTCCCATCTCAAAAACCTATGGAAGAAGAGTAAAATCTAAAACCATAAGGGAATCATAGGGTACACACACAGTACAGGAAACTGTACCTTCTCAAACTCAGGTTGACGTGGCTCCAATAAATGTGGAGTCACAGCCCCTTGATCTTAACCTTCAAATCGAAACACATGACAATCCATCATCACCAACTCTTTCTCTGGATGTGGACATGATTTCCACATCAATTCCTGATTCTCCATCTTTAAGACTCATGGAGAAGCCCCACTCTCAAATTGGTGGTCATCATCTTTTATATGATTTGTTGGATCATCAATCTATTTTTCTAGAATTCTCAACACAGACCGTGGCCTCAAACTTAAAATCACTCTCCATAGATTCAGTGTTGGTTTTCTCTTCAACGGATAAATCTTTTCCTTCTTCAACGGATATCCTTCATCCGTTGAAAAGTGTTTCTCCATCAACGGATGTGCCTACATCAAGCCATCCATTGACAACTATAACTACCTCCTCAACGGATATTTCTTATCCATTGATAGCTCATTCTCCACATAATACAAATGAATTATATGACATTCCAGTGTCAAGTGGAGTAGAGCTAGTGGTAGTTGAAGCACTTCTAGGAATGAGGGAAGGGAGTGAGAGGCTGCCTTTAGAGCAGGCAAAAGGAGAGCAAAATAATGATAGGCTAACCATTTTTTCCGATCAGGCAAAAGGAGAGATTGAGAGTTCCACCTTAGTAGGTGAAGGTGAGGGTGTGAGAGGTGTGAGCCAAGGGGAGCCCTTGATGCAAGAAAAGAGAGATGAGAGGAGAGAAGGGACTACAAGGGACATAAGGTTGAAAGGAGAAGCCATTGTAAGTGAGCCAATGAAGGTTGATGATGCAACCAAGGACATGGAATATCAAAAAGAATATCAGTCAATGATTGACTCCATTTCTTTGGATACTGAAACCTTTATTCCTCCACCTGCCTATCAAGTTCTGGAATGCCAAAGCAATGTGGAAGTAGAGGAGGCAATGCACCTAGTGCACACCTCACAGTCCCTACAACGAGCTAAGGAATCTTTAGAAGCTCTGCCATCCATTGCTGAAGATGAAGACTTTGAAGAATTTGACAGTGAAGCCAGCCAGAGCACTGAGGATGAAGGTGCTATCAGTATTCATGATTGGAAATTTGCTACTAGCTACACCTATCTTGACCTTGATGTGGAGATCATAAGGCAATATAAATCTGCCCTGGTTGAGTACCAAAGTACAGATCCACAAAGAAAGGTTGTTCTTCAACAAGAAATTGACTCTCTCAAGTTGTAAAAGATGCAAATGGTGATTCAAAGATCAAACTTAGAGGAGGTCAAGCAAGAAATCAAAGATGTGAAGATTTCTGTGGATTCCAAGTTAGAGCAGTTGGCTCTTATAGCCACTCAGTGGGTGTTGCAACAAAGATTCATCAAAGAAGGTAGCTTGGCTAAGTCTGTGCAACAACTCACCACAAGAGTGGAAAAGATGGAATCCCAGATGGAGAAATTTCTTCAACATCAGAAACTGCAAACTCAACTTTTGGAAAAGTTGGTTGAAGCCCCTACTTCTATTCAAACCTTTGATGCTAACAAAAAGGGGGAGAAAGTGGAAGAGGCTGTGGCAACTACAAGTCAAATCATAATTTCTGAAAGAAGAGAAGCAACAAGTGAGGGGGAGCAGCAGCCTACCATAGTGGTCAATCCACAGGACTTTATTGTCAAAGCTTCCCCCAACAAATCCAAACCCCTACCAGTAGCTCTATCTGAAGAGTTTGATCTCTCAAACATGATAGAAGAGGAAAATCTAGCCAAGATTGAAGCTACAAAAGATAAGAGAGGAACAAAATGAAAGGATAATGAGGTCAAAAAGATTGATCAATGAATCTATTGTATCAACTCTGTTCTCTAGCCAAACCTCAGCTCCAACAATATCTACTACAATTCTGAAGGTGCTCACTTCAGCAATTGTGGCTCCTACATACTATGATGCTGAACCTTCTTATGTCAAAGAATTTAAACCCATCATAAAAACCAGAGCTTACTCTCCACCAAAAGCAAATGGGAAGAACAAGTTACAACTGGACTATCCATTTCCCAAGGATGATGAAGAGAAGCTAATGGGAGAAGCAATCATGGAGTTCAAGGAAAAGACTAATAGAAGAGTAAGAGAATGGATGGCTGTAATCATAAGGAATGGAAAAGTTCTAAACATATCCAACAGCCATCCTAGATTTGTTGAAGCCAAGAGGGAAGAGACTTCAAGGCTGCTAAGAGAAGCTCATCCAAATACTGAATTTCCAAATGAAAACTCAGAAGAGAGGCTAGCCAGGCTAGCTCAAGATTTAGAGGATGAGTTACAAAGTGAAGAAAGGAAGTCTGAGGAACTTTCTAAGCCAGTTAAGAGAAAAGGTGGCACTAAGACCAGGGTACAGAAAAGATAGAAAAAGCAAAGACCCAACAGACCTATTTCTCCACAGAAAGGATCTAGAGAAACAAGTGGCACACAATTACCAGTTCAAATGCCTCAAGAGGTAATAAACCCATCTCTAAATTTCCATGGACACCAAATAGAGCCAAAGGAGGAACTAGTGGAGTTTGACAAAATTGAGGTTCCTAAATTTCTGTTTGAATCAACATAGAAGAAAAGGGCTCCAAGAAAGCGAACTCCAAAAGGGCCTATCCTAATATCTAAGGTGCCCTCTATTGTTAAACAGTCACCTGTTGAGAACAAGGAAGACTACATCTATCAGGCAGTAATAGAAGAATATTCTGGAATTAATCTATATATGGATGAAGTGTCAGAAGTGAGAGGAATTGACAAATACAAACAACTGCCTGAGAGATTAGTGTTTGTCTACAAAGGAGGAAAAGAGAGGACATGGCCTTTACAGAAGGTACTTGGAGAAAATTATTAAATCTTAACCAAAGTATTCTCTGCCATTAAGAGACATACAGGGTTCTCCAATGTAGCCAGGCATGAGATAATCAAGAGGATTGAACAGATTAGAGCAAAATGGAATTCTCCATCAATTTTGCCCAAGAAATTGAAGATCCCATACAATGGACAGAAAATCCACATTCAACCTTATTGGATGATGGAATTCAGGGATGAAGGTGGAAACAGGAGATTCTTCAGGATGGAGGACCAACTATCTAAGGCTAGCACCCAGTACCTTAGGTGGTTGCAATCAAAGCTGAATTCAAAGATTGCTGAAGAAGAAGCCTTCTACAGGCAACTCCAAGTCCAGATGGAATCAAATTCTGCTAAGGAAGGAAAATCAAGAGTGCTGCCAATCAGAGAAAGAAAACATTAATGATCTGCTCAGACTAGAGGAGCAACCTTTCTCTGTAAATTTCTCAAACTTTCTTTATTTAAATTTTGAAGCTTAATACATTTATGCATCTATCAGTAAATATCTCTAGGAAAATGTTTTGTTATCATCAAGGTCCTAAATTTATGGCTTTATGTTCATCAAGCATAAATTGGGGGAGATTGTTAGGAATATGTACTTGATGATAACTTCACATTCTATGCACAAAATTGTATAAGTCATATTTTGTAACTGTCAACGGATGAGACATTATAACTCTATCCGTTGACAGGTAGCTCATCAATGGATGAGGTTTTGTAGCATACTGCAATATCTCTATTTATCAGTTGATAGTGTTTTTATTCAGAGTCATGTTGACCATCAACGGATAGGCAGAATAGGGTAGCAAATTGTAAATAAGCTATGCTATGTAATTCTATCTAAGTGAAAGTGTCTCAACGGATGAGAACAGGACTCTATCAACGGATACAACTCAAATCTACAATATCAACGGATACAGCTCAAACTACTATCAACGGATGAGAGTGTACAACATCAACGGATAATCATTAACACTTTCTTCTATGCTAGCTGAGAATTAGCAGTTGATAAGGACAGGTTTGACTGAAAGATCACATGGGTTGATAGTAGGTATAAAAAGCAGTATGGCAGCCATACTTTGGAAACGCAGAAGAAAGAAGCATTCCATTTACACAGTGAATACAAGAAAGGTGCAAGGGACACGTTTGTTCACAAGGACAACCTTTCGGCTACATGTGTATTTGGAGTGGAGTAGCAAGTCAACTTGAATTAGATTAATATTATCTTATTCCTGCAGTACTTGTAAACTTGGGATATATAACCAAGTGTAGCAACTCTTTAGAAACTAAGAAAACTGTTTTGTAAGTTTATTTTGCTTAGATATTTCTTGAATATTCTTAGAAGCAAAGAGTTGTAAAACGGAAGCTGTGTACTTTTGTATCACAGAGTTTTCTTCGAATAAAAGTCTCAGGTGGTACATTTAACCACCTGATTTTTTATGTGTTTGTGAATCATTTCTTATACAGTAATTATCTCCTTATAGATTTTTGTGATTCTTATCAGAAATTTATAAATATCAAGAATTGTATTCAACCCCCCTTCTACAATTATACAAGTGTGTAATATGGGAATAACATATATCAACCCTGGCATCATAGTGCCTAAAATATTCTCGTGTCCTTATAACAGTTCACGAGTCTCTCTTTCTCTATAATGGGCCTCTTTCCCAAAATTGACCAGTAGAATACAGAATCCCCGAACATTTAATGAACTGATATTTTGAGATAAACTTCACAGGAAACTATTTAATTGATCTGGCGGACTGCCAGTTTTACTAAATGTACCACCAATCCGAACAATGGACTGATGTAAACTCTCAATAAACATATTTTAATTGATTGACACGAACAAAGTGACAACCCTTGACAAGAAAGGCAACTATCTCGAAATAATGAGAATAGTCTTAAAATGAAATATAATGAGTCGTACTGAACAAATAGTAATACTCAAATAATTATAATACTCCAAATTGATGAACGTTAAATAGAATGTTTTTCATTCGATCAAAGAGTAAAACTCTAACGATTTTAAATAGTATAACTCCTATTGATTGATTCGAACGATGAACCAACTAAAAGATAATCAATAAATATTATTGAATTTGTACAATAAATTCGACTGAGAAGAATTAATTTAACTATCTCGAACAAATGAGAATAGTTCCATTGAATCGAAATAAATAGTCGTCTCGAATTAATGAGACCGACCAGATAGCAACGGAATTGCTTTTACAAATAAATCTCATAATTTATAACTCGAAATTAAATAAGGAATGAAATAATACAAACAGGAATACAAAGTCCGAGAGTTAGGGTAGGTTTGAACTTGCCTATGTCTCCACGCTAAATGCTACCAAATAAATAAAAGAGTGCTAACCGCGATCAAAAGTCTCAATTCTCGAAAAAGGGAAACTCTATAATAATTACCAAAATGATTTTAGTACTCGGTAAGAAATTTATCACGCAATGTCAAAATAACTCGGTAATAATCACAAAAAAAAAAATTTAAACATATAATTGAATTATTCTCGTACTCTTAAAATCTCGCTAAGGCATTATTCGAAATATTTTATTAAATGAAGGCTCTATTCGCCTTTCCTACTAGTTTTTTTAATAAATCGGATTTTATAACCCCGTATCAGATCAAATAAAGTTTTCGTGAAAATCTTGCTCTAATTATCTATAAGAAAAAATCTTGTTTTACAAAGGTCTCTAATTATTCCTAAATAAATTTTAATAATTATTCTACTAAAATCAAATTTTAAATTAAATTAGCTCTTAACAAATTTCTACTATTTATCTAAAATTCCCATTTTAATACGAAATTCTCTAAACTAATTTTGCTCGTATCAAGTCTCTATAATTTACCTAAAAGCTCTTTTTTTTTATTAAGTCCATTTTAGGGAAAGAAAAAGTATTCAAGAATCCATTTTTCTTTATTCAATTTAAAATCATAATAAATATTCCCACTAAAAAAATGTAATTCTATATATAAAAAAATAATAATACTAATTTTGTTACTCTCACTAACTTCTAGTTTCTCTTTTTAACATTCAATTAATAAGTCAAAAATTCCTTTTTATTCCTAAAATCACAAAACCTCCGTTTTTAATCATCTTTAATACAATTTGACAATACCCTTTTAAAATTAAGTTTTTATTCACTACTTACTCCTTTTATCAAGTTTTAAATCATAATTTCCTTTTCTCAAACCAAATTTACATTCTAATTTTATTATGAATTATTCATGTTTATGAATTAAAATTACAATTATTCACATAACCATCAATTAACAATTAATTGATTAATATTAACCAAAAATCCAACTCCCCCACCATCGTCTCTTTCTCTGCTATCTCTCCCTGCTCGCTCTCTCTCTCTCTCTCTCTCTCTCTCTCTCTCTATATACCCCTCTTTCTCTCATTTCTCTTTATCACACCTCTCTCTATCCCCCCCCCCCCCCCGTTTCTCTCCGTTCTCTCTCCCTCCGCCGTCTCTCTCCCTCATCCGTCGTCTCTCTCTCTCTCAATCCCCTGCTCTCTCTCCCTTTCTCTCCGCCTCAATCTCTCTCGCCCACTGTCTCCATCTCCCTCCCTCTCAGCCCCCTTCGATCTCTCCTTCTGCTACCTAGAACACCACCGCCAGCCTCCTCCGATGTCGCCATCGCCAGGCACCACCGTCCCTCTCCCGACATGCACCACCATCTCAACCACCAAACATACAACCCATTTACTTATTTCATCTTTCAATTATATTTTTAATCTCACAATTAATCCAAACATCAAAAATTACAAACCCCACATTAATCTTCACACAACTCAATTTCTTTCTAAATACAAACATCACAATTATGCTATCAACAATAGAAATTAAAGAAATAAAGAGAATTTGGGCATAAAAGTTCATACCCTTGTTTTAGAAAATACTTTTAGTGCTAGATTCTTGAAAACCCCTTATAAGTGGATATCAATTTGAAGAGTTTTTAAAACTCTACACAAAAATACAATTGCATGTATGATCAAGACAAAATTATAGTAGATATAGGGCTTGGAAAGTGGTGTGTTAATGGTGGAGAAAATAAAGTGGATGGGGGTGGTTTTTGGGGTGAAGGCCAACTTTAACCTTTTTTTAATACAAAATACACAAAAATAATCATTTTCAAAATTTTGGCCAATTTTAACCCATGGGATACCCAACTGTCAGTGAAGTATCCACTTTTATATGAGATACCCAACTGTCAGTGGAGTATCCAGTATATGGGATACCCAACTACCAGTGGATTATCTTATAAAAATTGGGATACCCAACTGTCAATGGAGTATCCAAAAGGCTAAAATTGGCCACTTTTTTTAGAATGGTTATTTTTGTTATTTTTATTCAAAAAGTGGTTATTTTTGTAATTTTTCTGGTTTTTGTTTCTCTCTCTCGGTAGAAGATGATAGACTAAATGGTTCTCTTTGTTTTTCTTTTACTAAAGCTCTAATTTATATATATGATATAGTTTAGTTGGGTTGTAAATAAAATCACATCTCTTGGGCTTTTAAGAGTTGGCCCAATTCTAAAAAAAATATTCTCATCCAACTAAAACTTACACACCAACTCATTGGGCTCTTAATGGACACTAGGAAAATATTTTTGATTAAATTGCATAATCCACTAAATACTTTTAATACCCTCTAATTATTTACTAAACTATTTGGATTATATTACTATATTCTAAATACCTCTTATTTAGTCCAATAAAATAAATAAAAATAAAATAAATAAAATACAAATTAATTTGGGCACCAATTAAGAAAATAATAGCACTGGAAAAATAACATCAACTAATTTATGCCTATTCGCCTAATATTGGTCGAAAATTCAAAATTGCACTTTTACGAAGATTTATTCATAGAGAGGCTCGCAATATTATAGAAATTTCACGGTTATTACAGTAATGTGTTCTCGTTGAAGAAGATAATCCGTGATATAATTGGGAAAAAAAATATTTTAGTTAGAAAAGAGAAAAGGTAACGCGTTTTTACTGAAAAAGTTAATTGATTAGTTTTATAATATACTTTCTAATTAGATAAAATATAAAAGATGTTATATTTTACCTAAAAAAGAAATTACTTAGTTATTGAAAAGTAGAAAAAGTAATATGTTTAACCTGAAAAAGGAAATTGATTAATAAAGGAGAAATTTTAGTTAGATAAAATATAAAGATATTAATTGATTAGTTAATAAGATGGATTTTATCTGTAATTAAGCAAAGGTAATAAGTAAAATCAACAGGTACTGTACTGACTAACCAAACTTTTAAGGCTTTTATATATTTTACATAAAAAGGAAATTACTTAGTTATTGAAAAATAAAGGTAATATGTTTTTAGTAAAGGAGAAATTTTAGTTTGATAAAATATAAAAGATCAAAATAAAGAAAATTATTTATTTATTTAAAAATTGAAAAGGTGATATATTTAACCTGAAAAAGGAAATTGATTAGTAAGGAGAAATTTTGTTAGATAAATATAAAGATATAAATCGATTAGTTAGTAGAATGGATTTTATTTGTAATTAACTAATGGTAAATAAGTAAAATCAATACGTATCATACCAACCAACCAAACTTTTAATGTTTCGGATTTTATATAATAGTATAGACTTGTTATGCCATATTTTCGGTTGCCTCAATTATCTCCCAAATTTTCCAATGTGAATCTAATAATAATTAATTTAATCCCCAAGTTAATTATTTACTCTCTATGAAACGAGGAATTATCTTCAATTAATGATAGAAAATATCTCCAAACGATATCCTTCAAATCAGGAAGGTATCCCAACGCGAATATAATTTTAAAAAATAAAATCTACTAATTCCCAAAATACATCCCTTAACAATCATAGGGATTAAAAATCAATCCTTAACAGAACCGCGTTAGCTTGATCCTTATAAATATAAGGTACGCAGGCATCTTGGAAAAGAATCTGACACATCTAACAAGTCAAGACACCTCTCAAGTCCAATCCCAAACATCCAAAATCCCAAATCACACTATTTTCATGATTTCGTCGTTAACATAACTAAATATCAAAAATTTAATGATTTTATTACATATTTTTAATATATTAAAGTATTATATTCATTTTTTGTCAGATAATTACTATATACAGACTACAGTTGATAGTAATAGAATTTTAAAATATAAAATTTAACTTTTTTTTAAAATTTTTTGCATAATTAACTCAAAGTTTCAAGTCTTGACTTGAATTTGACGTGAAATATGTAAGTGGTGTTCTAATTTAATTTTCAAATATGATCGACATACCTTAAGTCAGTTTTGGTTTTAAGTTAAAAATTACTTATTTATATAATAAATTAAAATTAAAAAACGACTTAAAACTGATTAAAAAACTTATTATATACTAGCTTATAACCCGTGCAACGCACGGCTCCAGATGTGGGTTAAAAATGAGCCCTAAAGACATATTTAATGTGACATTAATTAGGCCCAATATGGTCAAAACGTGGGGCCCATTAAATGGGCCCAAACCCTATTTATAATATTAATTTCGTAATTAATATTAAGGGTAATATCAGCTCAGCAATAAGAATCAAATAAGGATATTACTCCTGCCTGACTTAGCCTCCAAGGCACCTACTTCCACAAGGAAACTGATTCCTGCAAGGAAGGAGCCTAGAACCTTCCTCAAGGCGGTGATTTGCCCACCAAGTCACCTAATTCTACCACGACTCTAGGGCTTCTCAGTCTTTATAAAGGGTCTGACGCCTCATTCTCAGAACTACGTTTTTTGGCTTGATCTTTGATATTCATCAAAGTACGTAGGCATCTTGTGAAGGCAGATTCAGCCACGAGCACGAGAGCAGCCATTAAAGCACGAAGCTCACGCACCCTAGCATTAAATACAGCAAACCCTAACCGCAATCTAATAACCTAGTTTTTATTCCACAACATTTGGCGCCGTCTGTGGGAAGAAGACATCAACCATGGTAACTACACGAAGAACAGCACCAAGCTCTACCGAGGCTTTACCAATTAGCTCTGCTCCGCCCGTCACTGAGCAAGTACCCCCAGCAACAGGGGCGATCACTCAAAATCAAGTTTCTCAGCCTCCAGGGACGAATCCCTGTGACGCCTCACAGATCCGGGATACAGATCCGGGCTCACAACTCACTTAAACAATACAAACCTATAAATGCGGAACAATAATAATACAATCCCTCATCCAAGATACGAGCACAGGCTAAAGTATGAAACAAACACTTCTAATTACTATTACAAACCTCAAATATAATTTAATACAATCTGATAGATCTTAAATGTCTAGTCTATCCAATCCACTTATTACAACAATACACGAAATTAAACCATCTGCACTCTCAATCATCAAACATCACTCCCCTGGCTGCCGAGCCACTAGGTCTAAACATCCTCGATCTTAACTGGAAAAGAAACATTACATTGCAAGGTGAGCCAGAAAGCTCAACAAGAATATCCTTCAATGTATAAATAAATAATAAACTTTTAATCGTTCCAAGTATTAACTACAAGCCATACTGGAATATCTGAAAGGTGAATCAAGTTCAGTGATATGAACAGATAAATTCGGATAAGTTCCGACGATCAATAATGCCATAAGAAAGTGGCTCAACATCAACTAGAGTCAAATACTCAGAATGTTAGAACTGGTCCATCTCATAATTTTAAAAACAAAGTTAGGCATGCTGATCAGTCACGCTCTAACCCGGACAGTGCACAAAGCAAAGTCCTCATCGGATCCAAGGCACTGAAAGGCCTTACACATCGACCAATATATGGTCAGACCAATTAAGGTCAAGTTTTATATAAATCCACCAATTCTAACCTTACGTTCAGGTGTCGGTATAATTGACAACCTTTAAATCATAATTAGGTGTCGGAAGATTGACAACCTCGATCACAACAATCACTGGAAGTTCACGTTCCAGGAAAACAACTCAAAGTGAATGTACGATAACAAATGGTACATCTAGTATCGATGAGTTCGATACAACAATGGGGTGATAATGAAGAATCAACAATAATAACAATAAGTGTTGTCTATATCGATACAAGAAATGGGTAAATCGAATGCAACGATATTATAGGCGTTGACAAAGTCGAACGCCACAATCTGGGTGATAATAATTAATCAAGAGTAATAAGGCATCGACTAGAGCGAATGCCTAAAAAGGTTGAAATGAATCGTCAATGATAATTTAAATGAATCTCGTCAAAGTTGATAAGAATAATTCAATGGATTCATGCTGTGAATAATTTAAGAATGATTTCTTGAACAATGATTTAAAGGAATACATGGCATAGCATTTGTATATTTAATAGGATAACAAGTGGTAGAAAAATACTTGCCTGATAATAAGGTCAAGTCCGTCTAAATATTCTCGTAACCTTCTGCTTTAGCTTTTCCTTTGCTCCTCTGACTCGACTCTATAATAAACGTCTCGAATCAAATACTAATACATCTCACTATTCATTCCACGTATTTCATGTAATTCACATAATTTACATAATTCATTTAGCACGTAACATTTATATTGCCCTAGCGGACACATTCAAATCACGTAATCAATTAATGGAACTCTACAATTATTTTTAACACAAGTCCAAACCTCGTCATAAATTAAATCTCGCTTCGAAATATTTTTAAAACAATTTTCATAATTTTTGGGATTTTTCTAATATTTTTAAAGCATTTAAAACTCAAAACGGGATAATTTGGAATTAAATGACCTCAATTATATTAATTAAATTAAACAATAATTAATGAATAAAATTATTCGATAAATGATCTCATTTATCGAATAATTAAATCAATTTAAATTATTATTCGAAATGATTTAATATAATTAAAGTATTAAATTCTACATTTAAATAATAAAGGAAATGATTCCAAAAATCTTAAAATAAATAATAATTTTGGATAAATCCGATTTTTGTTTTAAAATAATACAGGAAATATTTTTCTGAAAATTTAGAAACTGATTTTGTATTTTTCTGATTTTTATTGAATTAAATATGAATTTTCGAAAATTAAAACAATTTAAAATAAAAATCAGAAATAATCAGCACTATTCATCGTCTTCTTCTTCAAGCTCCACCACCGGCGGCAATGGCAGCTCCGGCCGGCGGCGCAACTCCGGCGACACTCTAAATCTAGTCAAACATGACCCAAACTCAACACAAGCTTTGTCTTTGAACGATCTACAACTTCGCCAACCCGGAATTTCCAAACAATTACTCGAACTAAAATTCCGTTCAAAAAGTCAACATTTTCCGATGAACACCAAGAACACTCAAGAACAATTTCGAAATAATCAAACCACGTCTAAACATGTTTAACGAACTCAAAATATAACATATGATATACCAAACTGACCAGGAGAAAATTATCTACAACATGGAATCATCAAATCACATAAACAATCAAGTTTACGAAAAATCATAATTTTGAATCTTTAAATTCGAATTTTGTAAAAATCATATAAAATCAAATAATGATCCCCCACGAATTCTGGGCACATATTTAGAAACTAGATGATGTGAGCTTCGATTCGACTGTAAGATTGTCGAAATCGGACTCCGATAACACCTCCAATTATTGGTTTGATTCTCAAGAACACGAAGAACACGAAGAACACGAAGAACACAACAATCAAACCTCGATTGCTACTTGATATGGAACTCAAAAATCAACATATGATATACCAAACTGACCAGGAGAAAATTATCTACAACATGGAATCATCAAATCACATAAACAATCAAGTTTACGAAAAATCATAATTTTGAATCTTTAAATTCGAATTTTGTAAAAATCATATAAAATCAAATAATGATCCCCCACGAATTCTGGGCACATATTTGGAAACTAGATTTTCATACCTTTAATTTGAGCCCAAGAACGTTGAATTTCGATTCCGGGAAAGCCTCCAAATTGAAGATTGAATTGATGAATGTTTATGTTGAATTATTTTTGGAGAGCATTTTGAATTTTTAAGATAAAAATGAATGATTGATCAGATGGTGTGCTGAGACAAATCTGGAAAAGCTGGAGGAAATAAGTGAAAAGCAAACTTTAACTTTTTGGAATAGTGATTCTTGTCTGGCGTGCTGTCTGCTCCGTTAATTGTCGAATAACAGCCTTTCTATACGTCGAACGAATGACGAGTTTTGCTCCAAACGAAACGATTCGAATTCGAGCGATTTCAAAACTCTGGAAATAAATTATAACTTAAATAACAAGTCAATTAAAACTTGTTCGAACGAATTTGAAGTTACGGAGTTCTAAAAACGCAGAAAATAGGGTTTCGGGCCTGCGGCCCGCCGAAAAACGTTTTCACCACTGTATTTTTCGAAAAAACGAAACGATCATTTTAAAACAACACATAATACATCTAAAGCATATAAAAGACTCTTTTAACCAATTAACACGTATATCCACTTATCAATAAATTTAAGTAATATAACAACTCCAAAATACGAGAACGTTTAATTCTTCTCGTAAATCCATTTAACGGTAAATATAAAAATATCAACTCGTCTTATAAATCCACGATTAAAAATATATTACCACAAATAAAAATACAGGTTCTTACAATCTTCCCTCCTTAAAAGGATTCTGTCCTCAGAATCAACTAAGTGAATAAATGAGGATACTTCTCTAACATCTCACTTTCTAGCTCCCAGGTAGACTCTTCGACCCTAGGATTTCTCCACAAAACTCTTACTATCGAAATGGTCTTATTTCTAAGCACCTTCTCCTTCCTGTCTAAAATCTCTACCGGTAGTTCTACGTAGGACAAATCCGGCTTGATCTCGACTGGTTCTGACTCTATCACCTGGTTTGAATCTGGATAGAACCTCTTCAACATTGACACATGGAAAACGTTATGAACATGTTGTAAATGCGGAGGTAGCGCTAACTCGTAAGCAACTTTCCCAACTTTCTTCAGGATTTCGAACGGCCCAACGAATCTTGGACTTAGCTTTCCTTTCTTCCCGAATCTCACTAGCCCTTTCCATGGAGATACCTTCAGCAAAACTGGTTCTCCTACTTCAAAGTTTATGTCCTTCCTGGCTCGATCAGCGTATTTCCGTTGTCGATCCTGTGCGGCTATCAATCTCTTCTGTATAAGTTCAACCTTATCCTTGGTTTGCTGGATCAGCTCGGTTCCCAATATCTTCTTCTCGCCTACCTCTTCCCAATATAATGGAGATCGACATCGTCGTCCGTATAAAGCTTCATATGGTGGCATTCCAATGATGGCGTGATAGCTGTTGTTATAAGAGAACTCCACCAAAGGCAGATGGTCATCCCAACTACCCTGAAGGTCCATCGCACACACTCTCAACATGTCTTCAATCGTTTGAATAGTACGCTCGCTTTGGCCATCAGTCTGCGGATGATATGCAGTGCTCATGTTCAGTTTAGTTCCCAGAGCTTCTTGAAATTGTCGCCAAAATCTGGAATTGAATCTCGGGTCTCTATCAGACACAATCGAAACAGGGACTCCATGTCGCATCACTATCTCTTTCAAGTACAGGTGAACTAACTTGTCCATTGTATATCTTTCGTTGATCGGTAGAAAATGTGCCGACTTAGTTAATCTATCAATGATAACCCAAATGGCGTCGTGATTAGCTTTCGTCCTGGGTAATCCCACCACAAAATCCATGGCAATCTGTTCCCATTTCCATTCAGGAATCTCTAGGGGCTGTAACAATCCACTCGGCCTCTGATGCTCTGCTTTAACCTTCTGGCAAGTGTAACACTTACTAACCCATTCTGCAATCTCTCTTTTCATGTCTGGCCACCAAAAATTTTCTTTCAGATCTCGGTACATCTTCGTACTCCCGGGGTGAATTGAGAACTTTGAATTATGAGCTTCTTGTAAAATTTCATTCTTCAGTTCTGCCACATTAGGAATCCAAATTCTAGAAGAAAATCTTAAGACTCCTTCCTCGTCCTTTTGGCTGTTTAACTCTTCTCCCGACAATTCATTTACATCATGGTTCATTATTTCTTCTTGGCACTTTCTGATCCTCTCCAACAGTTCTGGTTGAAATGTCATTGCGTAATTCAAATCAGTTGCACAAACTGGGGCACGAATCTCTATTTCCAATTTCTCAAATTCCCTGAATAACTCTTGGTTCATAGTAAACATGTTCAATTTTTCCTTCCTACTCAAGGCATCTGCTACCACATTGGCTTTCCCCGGATGATAATTGATGGTACAATCATAGTCTTTAATCAGTTCCAACCATCTCCTTTGTCTCATGTTAAGTTCCTTCTGGGTGAAAATATACTTCAAACTCTTGTGGTCAGTGTAAATCTCACACTTCTCTCCATATAGATAGTGTCTCCAAATCTTGAGTGCAAAAACAATGGCTGCTAGTTCCAAATCATGGGTAGGATATTTCTGTTCATGTATCTTCAATTGCCTGGAAGCATAGGCTATCACCTTGTCATGCTGCATCAATACACATCCCAGTCCTTTATGGGACGCATCACTATATATCACAAAGTCTCCTTGTTCATCTGGCAATGTCAACACTGGAGCCGTCACCAATCTCTTTTTCAGTTCTTGGAAGCTTTCCTCACACTTGTCATTCCAAATAAACTTTTCACTTTTCCTTGTCAACTTGGTTAGTGGAGTGGCTATCTTCGCAAAGTCTTGGACGAATCTTCGATAATAACCTGCCAATCCCATAAAACTCCTGACCTCTGTCGGTGTCTTTGGTCTCTCCCAATTCAGTACAGCCTCAATCTTAGCCGGGTCTACCTTAATCCCTTCACTGCTTACCACATGCCCTAAGAATTGAACTTCTCTTAGCCAGAATTCACATTTCGAAAACTTAGCAAACAACCTTTCCTTTCTCAAGATCCTCAACGTTATCCTCAAATTTTCCCTATGTTCCTCTTCTGTCTTGGAATATACCAAAATATCATCAATGAATACAATTATAAATTTATCCAAGTATCTCTTAAATACCCTGTTCATCAAGTCCATAAAAGCAGCTGGTGCATTTGTCAGTCCAAAAGCCATTACCAAAAATTCATAATGTCCATACCTACTTCGGAATGCCGTCTTAGGTACATCTTCAGGTTTGATCTTTAGCTGATGGTAACCCGATCTTAAATCAATCTTCGAAAAGTGGACAGCTCCTTTCAATTGGTCAAACAAATCATCTATCCTTGGCAATGGATACTTATTCTTAATAGTCAATTTATTCAACTCTCGGTAGTCAATACACAACCTCATGCTCCCATCCTTCTTTTTAACAAATAGTACTGGGGCTCCCCACGGGGATACGCTGGGTCTGATAATTCCTTTTTCCAGTAGATCTTGCAACTGGACTGCCAACTCTTTCATCTCTATCGGAGCCATTCTGTATGGAGCCTTCGATACTGGTTCAGTTCCTGGGGCTAGGTCAATCGCAAATTCTATTTCCCGATCTGGAGGTAAACCTGGAAGCTCATCGGGAAAAACATCTGGAAACTCATTCACTACTGGAATCTCTTCCAACTTAGGCATCTCTGTTTTTGTGTCTCGCACGTAGGCTAAATAGCCTTCACATCCTTGTCTAAGTAATCTCTTAGTCTGCACAATAGTCAAGAACTTCCTAGTTTGTTTCTGACCGCGGAAAACAACCTCTATATTATCAGGGGATCGTAACGTCAATTTCTTACCTCTACAATCTATCTGGGCACTATGCTCTGTCAACCAATCCATCCCTAGGATTACATCAAATTCTCCTAGTTGAAAGGGTATTAAGTTGGCGTAAAAACAGTGCCCTAAAACTACAACATCACAACGAGGACACACCTGATCGACGGGTATGCGCTCCGAATTAGCTATCTCTATAACTAACACCTCGTCTAACAATCTCATCTCACAATTCAATTTACTGACAAAATCTAAAGAAATAAAAGACTTCGTAGCTCCAGAATCAATTAACACCTTGGCATTGACGGAATTTACAAGAAGCGTACCTGCCAAAACATCGGACTCTTGCACAGCCTCGTTCATAGACATGTTGAAGGTTCGGGCAATCGGCTGAATGTTCCTCGCTGGAGGTGCCTCAATTGCCGGAATCATTGCGTTTGCTATAGCTGGTAGTTTCGCTGGGGGTACTCTGCAATCCTTGATCATATGCCCTGGCTTCCCACATCTGTGACACACAATCCCAACCTTGCATTCTCTAGAGAAATGCCCTTTCTGTCCACACTTAAAACAATTCCCAGTTAACTTGTGACATATACCAGGATGTTTCTTACCACACGTCTTGCAATCTGGCAGTGATGGTCTATTAACTCCTGATTGGTTCACCCCTTTAGTTCGGTTGCCTTGACCTCCATTCCCTCCATCTGGTCTCCTCATCCCCACATTCTTCCCAGCTTGGAACCCCTGTCTTTTATTAAGATAGTTTTGCGAACCACCCTGAATCTGCTTGTTATCAACCACTCCCAATTTTCGTTTCTTTCCCTCTTTCTCCTTCTGATACTGCTCACTTTCTTCTTCTGCAATCATAGCTTTCTGAACCACCGCAGCATAGGTGTTCAGTTCCAATATAGCCAACTTGGTTCGAATCCAGGACTTTAGTCCTTGCTGAAACCTCTTCGCTTTCTTCCTTTCTGTGTCCACATAGGAAGGGACAAACCTTGCTAGTTCTGTAAATCTTGCTTCATAATCAGCAACTGACATATTCCCCTGTTTCAATTCCAAAAACTTGACCTCCATCTTGTCGCTCATGAAGAGCGGAAAGTACTTCTCCAAAAACATCTCCTTAAACCTCTCCCATGTAACCACCTCGGTATTCTCCAGGGCTCTCACTGACTCCCACCAATGAGTGGCTTCATTCTTTAGAAAGTAGCTGGCATATTCTGTTTGTTTATCTTCCGGGACTTGCACCAAAACGAACGCCTTCTCTATCTCTTTCAACCAATTCTTAGCATCGACTGGGTCTGTTGACCCCTTGAATTCTGGTGGTTTTACTGCTTGAAAGGCCTTGAAGGTAACCACTGGAACAGTTGGTTCCTGCCGTTGTTGCTGCTGAGCTGCGAATTGTTGTTGTAGTTGTTGTTGCTGCTGAGCTAGAGTAGCAGTCTGTTGAGTCAAAGTTTGCAATAGTTGAACCAACATAGGGTCCATCTGATTTCTAGGAGGTGAATTGGTTCGCTGTTCAGGATTGGTGTGTTGACCAGTAAGTTGGCGAGTTCTTCTTGGAGGCATTCTCAAAAACTGATAGGGAAAAGTAATTTGATCAATAACAATTCAAGTTATAATTGGCTTACAAAAGTTTATCAAGAGTATAGAATCAAAACAGTTGTTCAGGGTTGCTATACAAAGTTTGATGGTAAAATGTAATATAAAGATATGACCAGAGATAAAAATGGTGTGCACAATGTCGTGGAAATAATCATCGACTAAATCAAGGTATGTGAAACTGATAAGTGAATAAAGAAAATGATTATCTATAACTGATCAACATCTTTTATACCTAATTGGTACAAGCGTAAAATCGCTTCAATGGAAAGAAAATGAAATCCAATCATAATGAAAACTGCTATCCGCTAGTCAACAGTACAACAATCAAACTATATAAAAATGGCTAGTATCCAGCCACGCCCTTACTTCTAATCCGTGCCAATAATTGCTTTCGTATCTCGTTCATAGTACTTTCGCATTCTCTATAACGTTCATGACGTCTCTAAAGCCTTGCTCCCAATCAGATATGTGGATGCATCGAACTTCTACTCGCGTGATACGTCGAAAGACCCTATAATGTCGCAATACTCATCTTACTAACCTAAGGTGAACCCTATCTCAAATCGCTTTACTTAACATCTAATACGTACTCCTAACTATTGCAACTCGTTTCTTAATCTAGACTCTACTTCCTACTGTTTCAGGGACCTTAACCTGTGGCTCTGATACCAACTGTGACGCCTCACAGATCCGGGATACAGATCCGGGCTCACAACTCACTTAAACAATACAAACCTATAAATGCGGAACAATAATAATACAATCCCTCATCCAAGATACGAGCACAGGCTAAAGTATGAAACAAACACTTCTAATTACTATTACAAACCTCAAATATAATTTAATACAATCTGATAGATCTTAAATGTCTAGTCTATCCAATCCACTTATTACAACAATACACGAAATTAAACCATCTGCACTCTCAATCATCAAACATCACTCCCCTGGCTGCCGAGCCACTAGGTCTAAACATCCTCGATCTTAACTGGAAAAGAAACATTACATTGCAAGGTGAGCCAGAAAGCTCAACAAGAATATCCTTCAATGTATAAATAAATAATAAACTTTTAATCGTTCCAAGTATTAACTACAAGCCATACTGGAATATCTGAAAGGTGAATCAAGTTCAGTGATATGAACAGATAAATTCGGATAAGTTCCGACGATCAATAATGCCATAAGAAAGTGGCTCAACATCAACTAGAGTCAAATACTCAGAATGTTAGAACTGGTCCATCTCATAATTTTAAAAACAAAGTTAGGCATGCTGATCAGTCACGCTCTAACCCGGACAGTGCACAAAGCAAAGTCCTCATCGGATCCAAGGCACTGAAAGGCCTTACACATCGACCAATATATGGTCAGACCAATTAAGGTCAAGTTTTATATAAATCCACCAATTCTAACCTTACGTTCAGGTGTCGGTATAATTGACAACCTTTAAATCATAATTAGGTGTCGGAAGATTGACAACCTCGATCACAACAATCACTGGAAGTTCACGTTCCAGGAAAACAACTCAAAGTGAATGTACGATAACAAATGGTACATCTAGTATCGATGAGTTCGATACAACAATGGGGTGATAATGAAGAATCAACAATAATAACAATAAGTGTTGTCTAGATCGATACAAGAAATGGGTAAATCGAATGCAACGATATTATAGGCGTTGACGAAGTCGAACGCCACAATCTGGGTGATAATAATTAATCAAGAGTAATAAGGCATCGACTAGAGCGAATGCCTAAAAAGGTTGAAATGAATCGTCAATGATAATTTAAATGAATCTCGTCAAAGTTGATAAGAATAATTCAATGGATTCATGCTGTGAATAATTTAAGAATGATTTCTTGAACAATGATTTAAAGGAATACATGGCATAGCATTTGTATATTTAATAGGATAACAAGTGGTAGAAAAATACTTGCCTGATAATAAGGTCAAGTCCGTCTAAATATTCTCGTAACCTTCTGCTTTAGCTTTTCCTTTGCTCCTCTGACTCGACTCTATAATAAACGTCTCGAATCAAATACTAATACATCTCACTATTCATTCCACGTATTTCATGTAATTCACATAATTTACATAATTCATTTAGCACGTAACATTTATATTGCCCTAGCGGACACATTCAAATCACGTAATCAATTAATGGAACTCTACAATTATTTTTAACACAAGTCCAAACCTCGTCATAAATTAAATCTCGCTTCGAAATATTTTTAAAACAATTTTCATAATTTTTGGGATTTTTCTAATATTTTTAAAGCATTTAAAACTCAAAACGGGATAATTTGGAATTAAATAACCTCAATTATATTAATTAAATTAAACAATAATTAATGAATAAAATTATTCGATAAATGATCTCATTTATCGAATAATTAAATCAATTTAAATTATTATTCGAAATGATTTAATATAATTAAAGTATTAAATTCTACATTTAAATAATAAAGGAAATGATTCCAAAAATCTTAAAATAAATAATAATTTTGGATAAATCCGATTTTTGTTTTAAAATAATACAGGAAATATTTTTCTGAAAATTTAGAAACTGATTTTGTATTTTTCTGATTTTTATTGAATTAAATATGAATTTTCGAAAATTAAAACAATTTAAAATAAAAATCAGAAATAATCAGCACTATTCATCGTCTTCTTCTTCAAGCTCCACCACCGGCGGCAATGGCAGCTCCGGCCGGCGGCGCAACTCCGGCGACACTCTAAATCTAGTCAAACATGACCCAAACTCAACACAAGCTTTGTCTTTGAACGATCTACAACTTCGCCAACCCGGAATTTCCAAACAATTACTCGAACTAAAATTCCGTTCAAAAAGTCAACATTTTCCGATGAACACCAAGAACACTCAAGAACAATTTCGAAATAATCAAACCACGTCTAAACATGTTTAACGAACTCAAAATATAACATATGATATACCAAACTGACCAGGAGAAAATTATCTACAACATGGAATCATCAAATCACATAAACAATCAAGTTTACGAAAAATCATAATTTTGAATCTTTAAATTCGAATTTTGTAAAAATCATATAAAATCAAATAATGATCCCCCACGAATTCTGGGCACATATTTAGAAACTAGATGATGTGAGCTTCGATTCGACTGTAAGATTGTCGAAATCGGACTCCGATAACACCTCCAATTATTGGTTTGATTCTCAAGAACACGAAGAACACGAAGAACACGAAGAACACAACAATCAAACCTCGATTGCTACTTGATATGGAACTCAAAAATCAACATATGATATACCAAACTGACCAGGAGAAAATTATCTACAACATGGAATCATCAAATCACATAAACAATCAAGTTTACGAAAAATCATAATTTTGAATCTTTAAATTCGAATTTTGTAAAAATCATATAAAATCAAATAATGATCCCCCACGAATTCTGGGCACATATTTGGAAACTAGATTTTCATACCTTTAATTTGAGCCCAAGAACGTTGAATTTCGATTCCGGGAAAGCCTCCAAATTGAAGATTGAATTGATGAATGTTTATGTTGAATTATTTTTGGAGAGCATTTTGAATTTTTAAGATAAAAATGAATGATTGATCAGATGGTGTGCTGAGACAAATCTGGAAAAGCTGGAGGAAATAAGTGAAAAGCAAACTTTAACTTTTTGGAATAGTGATTCTTGTCTGGCGTGCTGTCTGCTCCGTTAATTGTCGAATAACAGCCTTTCTATACGTCGAACGAATGACGAGTTTTGCTCCAAACGAAACGATTCGAATTCGAGCGATTTCAAAACTCTGGAAATAAATTATAACTTAAATAACAAGTCAATTAAAACTTGTTCGAACGAATTTGAAGTTACGGAGTTCTAAAAACGCAGAAAATAGGGTTTCGGGCCTGCGGCCCGCCGAAAAACGTTTTCACCACTGTATTTTTCGAAAAAACGAAACGATCATTTTAAAACAACACATAATACATCTAAAGCATATAAAAGACT
The DNA here is from genome assembly GCA_037693485.1 of Kitagawia praeruptora. Taxonomy (NCBI): domain Eukaryota; kingdom Viridiplantae; phylum Streptophyta; class Magnoliopsida; order Apiales; family Apiaceae; genus Kitagawia; species Kitagawia praeruptora. Next base: position 90,111,878 of record CM075347.1, on the reverse strand, counting down.
CTTTTAACCAATTAACACGTATATCCACTTATCAATAAATTTAAGTAATATAACAACTCCAAAATACGAGAACGTTTAATTCTTCTCGTAAATCCATTTAACGGTAAATATAAAAATATCAACTCGTCTTATAAATCCACGATTAAAAATATATTACCACAAATAAAAATACAGGTTCTTACAATCCCCATGCTGAGAGAACATTACCCATGGTCGTCCATCCAAGCCAAGAAACTAGCTCTTTTCAGATGGTGGTTTCTCCTCTGGTTAATCCTAATCGCCCGTTACCACCAGGGGTACAGATCCATACTACGGATCTCCCCATGAATACCAACCCGATGTATGGTCTGCCTAATTACCCTCCAATTACTCAAGGTCCTGGACCCAGTGGCCATGCTTTGCAGATCCGAGATCGAGAGTATGTTGACTACTCGGGCCCCTATACTGATGATTCATCGTCTGATGATGATGATCGTGATGAAGCCCCGAGAAGGCGGCGTGCTACCAGAGAGCCTAGAAGAAGAACACAAACCATCCATGATGGACCCCCTTGACAGCTGCTGAAAGAATCAAGGCTCATGAAGCCGAGATTTTAAGGATAAAGGAAGATATTGCCAGGGAGCAAGTTAGGTTGAATCAGACTCAACCTCCTCTAACCTCAGGACCGATTCCCATCATAGACTTAGAAAGGTCTTCAAGTAGGTAGAGAAGGGCTGATGCCCCAACTGGAAGAACAACAAGGGTGGAAACTCCCAGGGGCAATCCCAAGGATCTGATACTACTTGGGGATCCTGATGATCCCACACCCCCGTTTACCGAGGAGGTGATGAATGCTCACATCTCCAGGAAGTTCAAGATGCCGACAATCAAGGCTTATGATGGAACGGGTGATCCCGCAAATCATGTTAGGACGTTTTCAAACGCACTGTTGTTGCAGCCTGCAAGTGATGCCTTAAAGTGTAGGGCGTTCCCTCAAACCCTGTCGGGCATGGCTCAAAGATGGTATAGCCGGTTGCCTGCAAACTCAATTGGCTCTTTTAAGGAGTTAAGTGTTGCTTTTGTTAGCCAGTTTATCAGTGGAAGAGTTCATGAGAAAAGCTCTGCATCCCTCATGTACGTGGTGCAAGGGAAGAATGAAAATCTGAGAGATTACCTCAAGAGGTTCACTAAAGAGACGTTGAATATCACTGATTTGGAGAATAAGGTGGCCATGGTAGCCCTGGAACACGGAACCACTGATCTATTCTTTAAAAGGTCATTGGCAAAACATCCTCCTGAAAATATGGTCGAGCTCCAACGAAGGGCTGACAAGTACATTAAAGCTGAAGATAGCATGAAGAAAGAAGCCGTCGGAGGTAATGGCAGGGGTAACAACGACTCCAAGAAGCGAAAGCAAGACCATGAGTATGATGACCAGGAGTATGATGCTAGGGACAAGTATCCCCGAACTAACGAGGACTCCGACTATGCCCCTAAGAAGAACCAAGAACCGAGGTTCACTGAGTATGCAAGGTTGAATACTCCTAGGAGTCGAATCTTGTTGGACATTGAGAAGGATAAGGATTTTCGATGGCCGAAGCCACTCAGGGGTGATCCCGCAAAGAGAAATAAGAATCAATATTGCAGATTCCACAGAGATGTGGGGCATGACACAGATGATTGCAAGCAACTCAAAGATGAGATCGAGTTTTTGATTCGTAGAGGGAAACTGAGCCACTTCACTAAGGAATTCTCAGGAGGCCCGACTGCGGCCGGCAGAACAAGGAATTCTCGGAAGGCTTATACTAGAGAAGTGATGCACATCGTGGGAGAGGCCCCGAAGCGTGCAAAAACTGAAGTAGTGGTTGGTTTTGATGACTGAGACTTGGAAGGGGTGAAGTTCCCCCATGACGACCCGTTGGTCATAACTTCTGTGATTGGAAACTCAAAGGTGAAGCGAGTCTTGATAGACAATGGAGCTTCCGTTGATATTCTATTTCATGATGCATTTGTGAAGATGGGGTACAGTGATTCTCAGTTGACCCCCAATAACATGCCTATATATGGATTTAACGGAGTAGAATCCAAAGTTGAAGGGACTATTCAGTTGCCTGTAACTATTGGACAGGAGCCCAAGGAGGCCACTCAGATGTTGAACTTCCTGGTAATCAAGGCGGTTTCAACGTACAACGCTATCCTCGGAAGGACTAGACTTCATGCATTCAAGGCTGTCGCCTCAACTTATCATATGAAGATCAAGTTCCCGACCAGGAATGGTGTTGGAGAACATAAAGGTGATCAGAAGATGGCACGAAGCTGTTATGTAGCCTCGTTAAGGTCTGATGGAGTCGGGGGGCAGGTCCTTCCGATTGAGGACATGGATGTCCGCAGTAGTAAGAAACGTCAAGAAAGGCCATCAGAGGACATCACACAGAAGCCTCGAATAGCCATTGAGGCTAAGACGTTAACTGACTTCGTGGTTGAATGTACCATTGGCAACCAAGAAGTCGGGGGGCAGGAGGTAATACCCCAAGCAAGAAGTGAACCTCAGAATAATAAGGAGGAGACCAGAAGGAGTGGTGGGTGCTCTATTTTGATGGAGCATCAAAAATAAAATCTGGTGCAGGCCTAGTCTTGCAAAGCCCCGATGGGCTCAAGTTATCCTAGTAGAACTTAGCTTCATATTTATCTAGTAGAAGTAGAAATAAGGTTCATTAAAACCATTGAAGAGCATGTTGCTCCGAGTAGGATGGTAGTACTTTATGTAAGGGTTGAACCCATTTCAAGTTATTAATGCAAGTTTGTTTTCCATTCATTTATTGTGTGATTTTATGTGCCAAGCACCTGATGAGTGCAAGTTAAGGACGACCAAGTACCGAAAATAAAAGAATACACGAATGGAGAACAAGCAAATGCATAAATAAAGACCCCGAAGGGTCAAAAGTTAGGTTATAGCATGACCAAATAAGAGTTTAAGTCCGTGAAGGACCTAGGTTAAAAGACGAGCAGATAAAAGCCACACGCAACAATCAAAGCCATGCAAGGCCGAGGATGTTAAGGACTAGCTACTCTTCAATATGTCTTAAGGATGAAGACCAATGACTGGTAAATAAGATATTCGCCCATCTGATTGGGAAAACCATGGAGGTCTATGTTGATGACATGTTAGTCAAGAGCCTGTGCAAGGTAGATCACATTAAGCACCTCAGGGAGGCATTCGAAGTGCTAAGGCACCACAAGATGATGTTGAATCCAGCCAAGTGTGCTTTTGGAGTTGGATCAGGAAAATTTTTGGGATTGATGGTTTCAAAGAGAGGCATAGAGGCCAACCCTGATAAGATAAAAGCAATTTTAGACATGGAACCACCCGCTCTATACGAAATGTACAGAAGCTAACCGGCCGAGTTGCAGCCCTAGGGAGATTCATCTCCAAGTCTGGTGACAAGTGTTTGTCTTTCTTTCAAGCATTGAAAAAGGTGAAAAATTTCGAGTGGACTTCTGAGAGCCAAGAGGCCTTCGAACAGCTGAAGAAGTACATGGCTGAAGCCCCGTTGTTGGCCAAGCCTAGTCCCGGAGAGACTCTCTATCTATACTTGGCGGTATCTGAGAAAGCATTGAGTGTTGTCCTCATTCGAGAAGAGAAAAAGGTTTAGAAACCCATCTACTATGTAAGCAAGGTGTTACATGGGGTGGAGTTGAATTACTCTCCAATCGAGAAGTTTGCTTTGGCATTAATCACAGCCTCGAGAAAGTTACAACCGTACTTTCAGGCACACAAGATCGAAGTCCTGACGGACCAGCAGTTGAGAAGCATATTGCATAGCCCAAAAGCTAGTGGTAGGTTGATTAAGTGGGCAATTGAACTTAGAGAGTTTGACATCACATATAAGCCTCGAACAGCTATTAAGGCTCAGGCATTGACCTACTTCGTGGTTGAATGTACCATCAGCAACCAAGAAGTCGGGGGGCAGGATATGGTAACCACCCCTGGAAGTGAAGAACTTGTACCTGATCTGAAGGAATATTGGGTGCTCTATTTTGATGGAGCATCAAAAACAAAATTTAGTGGTGCAGGTCTAGTCTTGCAAAGCCCCGATGGGTTCAAAGTTGAGTATGCTTTGAAGTTGGATTTTCCGACAACCAATAACGAAGCCGAGTATTAAGGTTTGGTAGCTGGGATGGGCTTGGCCAGAATTATGAGGGTCAAGAATCTCAAAATTTGTGGAGATTCACGATTGATAATATCGCAAGTGAATGGTGAATTTGAGGCCAAGGATGAAACTATGGCAAAGTATTTGAGAGTTATGAAAGCTGTCATGACTCAGTTTGATAAGTGCTACTTAGAGCACATTCCGAGAGAAGAGAACGTTAAGGCTGATGCCCTGTCTAAGTTCGCTTCTTCTGAGATAGAGAATTACGCAAGGAGTGTCTACTTCCAGGTCTTGAAGGTCCCGACCATCAACTCTAAGTTGGTAGCATCGATCGATGTTGGAAGTTGTTGGTTAGATCCTATTAAAGCTCATCTTGAAACCGGATGGCTCCCTGACAATGCCTCGGAGGCACGAAAGCTGTCAGTGAGAGCATTGAGATATTAGCCATGAAGGTCAAGATTAGCTATGAAGGCCAAACTCGAGGGGGTCATGGACCTCCAATCAAGATCCAAAGGTTGAAGTGATGTTCAAGTGTTGACATTGATGTTCGATTATCGATATGAAAGGTTGGTATTCAGGATGGAAGCTGATTATGATTAAGGAAGCCTAATCAAGAGGTTAGAGCAAAGTCTGGGGATTAGCAGCGCTAATCGGAAATTATGGGAAGCCTTAAGCAAAAGTCATGAATGACCATATTGCTAATTCTCTAAACTCATGGTCATCAAGACCACGAAAACTCATGGTCATCAAGACCACGAAAACTCATGGTCATCAAGACCACGAATATACATGTTTATGAAAACATCGTATTCAAGAGGGAAGTTGAAGTATTGAAGCCAAAAAAAAAAAAATTTTGACATGGTCCGACCGGAAGCCGGCCGATCGGGGCAAACCGGGAGGCTTCGGCCGACCGGGGTTCATCAAGACTATGGGTATTTTCGGCCGACCCGGATCAGTCAGGGGTATGGGTATTTTCGGCCGACCCGGATCAGTCAGGGGTATGAATATTTTCGGCCAACCGGGGTCCGTCAAGAACATGAAGATTTTTGGCCGACCGGAAGCCGGCCGACCGGGGCAAACCGGGAGGCTTCGGCCGACCGGGGTTCATCAAGACCACGGGTATTTTCTGTCCGACCCGGAGCGATCAGGGGTATGAGTATTTTCAGTCAACCCGGGTTCATCAAGAATATGAAGATTTCTGATTAGCCGGATTCCGTGAAAAATATGAAAATGGGTTTGAACTAAAATATGCATGATTAGTGCCGTTTAAGCACAGATTAGTGTTGTTTAAGCACATATTAGTGCCAATTAGCACAGATTAGTGTCGTTTAAGCACAGATTAGTGCCGATTAGAACAGATTATTGCCATTTAAGCACAGATTAGTGCCGATTAGCACAAAATAGTGCCGTTTAAGCACGTTAAACGTCGTTTAAGGCTGATTAGCACCGTTTAGTGCCGTTTTATGTCGTTTAACGTCGTTTAACACTGTTTAAACGTCGTTTAAGGCTGATTAGCGCCGTTTAGTGCCGTTTTATGCCGTTTAACGTCGTTTAACATCGTTTAAACGTCGTTTAAGGCTGATTAGCGCCGTTTAGTGCCGTTTTATGCCGTTTAACGTCGTTTAACATCGTTTAAACGTCGTTTAAGGCTGATTAGCGCCGTTTAGTGCCGTTTTATGTCGTTTAACGTCGTTTCACACCGTTTAAACGTCGTTTAAGGCTGATTAGCGTCGTTTAGTGCCGTTTTATGCCGTTTAACGTCGTTTAAGGCTGATTAGCGCTGTTTAGTGTCGTTTAACGTCGTTTAAACGTCGTTTAAGGCTGATTAGCGCCATTTAGTGCCGTTTTATGCCGTTTAACATCGTTTAACACCGTTTAAACGTCGTTTAAGGCTGATTAGCGCCGTTTAGTGCCGTTTTATGCCGTTTAACGCTGTTTAGCATCGTTTAACATTGTTTAAACGTCGTTTAAGGCTATTTAGCACCGTTTAGTGTCGTTTAGCGTCGTTTAACATCGTTTAAACATCGTTTAAAGCTGATTAATGCCGATTAGCATCAAATTGACATTGTCGTAAACGCGTCGGTCGCTCCACGTTTTACATCAAGACGATACTCGTGAAACACTATTGTATAAAGATGAGCCCTGACCCGAGTCTCGAAAAAGGTCGATAAAACTTCAAGGAAAACCTGATCAGTTTTCCTAGAAGTTGGGGGGCAAATGATGTGGGTTAAAAATGAGCCCTAAAGACATATTTAATGTGACATTAATTAGGCCCAATATGGTCAAAACGTGGGGCCCATTAAATGGGCCTAAACCCTATTTATAATATTAATTTCGTAATTAATATTAAGGGTAATAACCAGCTCAGCAATAAAAATCAAATAAGGATATTACTCCTGCCTGACTTAGCCTCCAAGGCACCTACTTCCACAAGGAAACTGATTCCTTCAAGAAAGGAGCCTAGAACCTTCCTCAAGGCGGTGACTTGCCCACCAAGTCACCTAATTCTACCACGACTCTAGGGCTTCTCAGCCTTTATAAAGGGTCTGACCCCTCATTCTCAGAACTACGTTTTTTGGCTTGATCTTTGATATTCATCAAAGTACGTAGGCATCTTGTGAAGGCAGATTCAGCCACGAGCACGAGAGCAGCCATTAAAGCACGAAGCTCACGCACCCTAGCATTAAATACAGCAAACCCTAACCGCAATCCAATAACCTAGTTTTTATTCCACAACAGCTCCTTTTTAATATCTACAATTATATTACTTTTATGAAATTTTATAAGTTATTAATTTACATATCAAATTGGTGTTTAAAAATTGATATATATATATAAGATTTTATATGTTCGATTTAATATTTGTACTCTATCTTGAATTTTAAAATTTGATTTGGATGTTTACAGCCCACATGAAATTAGCAAAATAATCTTTAAATTAGTGATGGTTTAATATAATTAAATCTACACAGAAACAAAAAAGAGAAGAAATTGACGATTTTTTAAGTTGAAAATTCTATTTGATTTATGAATTCTACTTATAATTCGTTTTCATTATCAAAATATCCTTATAATTATTTAAAGATAGTTCTACTCACAATCAAATACAATTTTAATAATAAGTGTAAGAGAGATTTTGTCCAAAATTTTTATAATCGGTAGTCTATTCCTCCGTATGACAAAGATCTTAAAATAAATAGAAGAAAACCGTTGGATCTAGCATAAAAAATGTTTTATATTTTAATATGTTTGTTAGTTACAGAGGCATGCCTGTACACATCTAATAACAAGCCTAATTGTTTGTAATGCTTTGCATTACTTACATGACCTCTTAACTGAGGGAACCTCTAGTTGTAGAGTTTCTGTTTGTATTGTACTTGTAGTAGGCATCAAATCCTAGTTGTGTAATTGTACAAATAGAGTCTAGAATAATGCTTAAAAGAAGTTCCAAGGTTCATGCCTCAAGCAAGGAGTTAAAGACTGTCAAATAATCACAGTTGGGATTTGAAGAAATGAAGAATTTGCCTAAGTACCAATTCGAGAAGTATATTTGTCTATTCGAGAAGTCCAGCATTCGAGAAGTCAGGGATTCGATATCTCAAGACACTATTCGATATCTCTGAATACACTGTTCGATATCTCATTCGATATCTCAGGGATTCGATATGTCTACTACTCTATTCGAGAACTCAAGAAGTCAACAAGTCAAGATGGTATTCGAGTTCTCAAAGAGTCAACAAGTCAAAGTTCCATTCGATATCTCAAGGACTCAGAAAGCTATTCGACAACTCGAGGATTCGATAAGTCAAATGTTCTATTCGACAACTCAAGGAATCCTGATGGAAAAGAGCTATTCGAGAAGTGGTTCGATATGTCATTATAACAGTATTCGAGAACTCAGAGTTATCGATCAAGTCAATTCTAGCACTAGTACAGAATAGGCTTTTAGCGTCGGTCAAAATAGACATTAGGCGTCGGTTATTGGGCGTAGTATATGAAGGCGACACTATAGGTATAGGCCTATAGCGTCGGTCAAAATGGCGATGCTGAAAGTCAATTATAGGCGTCGGTCAGTTAAAGAACCGACGCTAAAAGTCTATTATAGACGTCAGTCATTTAAACAACCGACGCTAAAGACTGTTATAAGCGTCGGTCATTGAAACAACCGACGCTAAAAGTCATGTCAAAGGCGTCGGTCATTGGCACAACCGACGCTTAAAGTCATGTCAAAGGCGTCGGTCATTGGCACAACCGACGCTAAAAGTCATGTCAAAGGCATCAGTTATTGAAACAACCGACGCTGAAAGTCATATCAAAGGCGTCGGTCATTGAAACAACCGACGCTAAAAGTCAATTTTTTTTAAAAAAAAATAATTTACAATTTCAAAAACAATTTAGCCCATGCCATCAAACACCAAATTATATATAAAATCATATTACATAATACAATCTACCCTGAATATATACATGGTACATAATCACGAATGAGATCTAATTAATAAACAATTTATAAGACTACTCTCATCTAAACCTTGCACAAAAAACCACCAATTTCTTGCGGAGCTAGAAAAAAGGTCTGGGCATAGTCGTCGTTGCTAACACCATAGTACCCTCGGATCCTGGATGAGCCATGATGCGTAGAACTTAATGGAGATTCTCAGGTGATGCACCAAGAATGTTGTAGTACTGTAGTACGAAAGCATCAGCTACTTGTTGAACAGACAATGCCGGACATTCCGGAGCAGCAAAATTAGAAAGGTAAGTCCCTGCATCAGACTAACCTGCTCTTCTAGCTTGTTGGGGTCTAATATAACATGAAATAGATTAGTGATATTCATGCAGTCCATGTGGAATCAGTGTATAATCCTTGTGCTAATTCCCCAATAGCTGAAACGGTAAGTTGAGACTAAATGTAAGAGCGTTAATTAATTAAACAAGGCTCTAAGAGAAATATTAAATTTGCCATTACACAATTAAATTACATTTGAAATACAGCTAATTATATTCAACAAGAAAATGCACATATACTCGGTATGTTATGTTGGAGAGTAAAGTGAGAGTTATCATGCAGAATTAGCAGAATTAGATGCACGAAGATCGTCTCTGAAATTAGCAGAATTAAACGTGCAACTTCAGTACTACTGAGGGTGTAATATCATAATACTCAAACATTACACTCTCAGTAGTACTGAAGTACTTAAGTTGCAAGTTTAAGGCAGTTCCGTGCATTAAGAAGCTACAGATTACAAGTCATCCCACAGAACACATACATATATTAAGCTAAATGCTGACGAATGGACAAATTAAAGAGTACATAACAATGAAGCACATCAACCCTATGATATACGTTATGACATAAAAACAGGGACTTCGTCAATATACATTATGACATCAGATAAATAATTACACCTAGTAAACAGGGCCTTCTTTGATTTACATTATGAAACTACTGCAAGTTTGACTTAGATCATATACTTCCTTTCATGTACATCTGGCAAGTCTACAAATCATTTCTTGACATTTACCAAGTTACCAAGGATGAACACAAATTCCTGATAACAATGTCTTAGGTTAAGACTGTATTGATGAGTAACACGATGGTAATTTAAAATGCAAAAAAAGAAACATGTAGTGCAAAAGTAATTATTTTGGAATAACTATGAAACGGTGTAGTAGCTATTACCTTTTCATTCTCTCTTTAACAAATGGATGAATGTCAGATGATGAGCTGCGGACGAAAAACTGAAGTGTTTCGCGAAGTAGTGGCAAGCCCATAGAACCCGGGGGTAATTCTCCATTGCATATAGGATTCCTCCATTTGTAAATCCAGTGCACAATGCTTATAGCTAGGAAAGCTGTAACTGTTAAGACAGCTGACCACATGTTTAAAGTTAATTATCTAACTTATATACCAAGGTAAGAACTAACTGTTGTTAATTTGATGTTGTTTTCTAAGAAGTTAAGGAAATGCAGAAGAGACACGAGTAGAGATAGAGATGCTGGCATGTGTCTAGTATCTTGAGGTGATTGACTTATATAGGCTGGCTAGATTTAGCAACAAGTTAATAATAATGTGATTTTTTTACTTTTTATTTTTATTTTGTAAGGTTTGGTTTCTCAAAAAACTGTATGATAGCTGACTCAAAAATCAAATAGCTACAATAGTGATATATTAGTAAAAAAAACTCTAGTTAGCATAGCTTATAGCTATAAAGCTTGCAAGATGTTTTCATATCTGCCTCATCTTTAAATATTGATTTTTTTTAAATTTAAATATAGTCCTGCAATGGAAGGCATTTTCTCTGGATAAAGAACAAAACGGTTAGGTGATTGCAATCTGCGATGACAATCTCTTTGTAGAATTTAATTTTCTTCACTTTTCATTCTAGATTTATATGATCTAATCTTAGATTTTATCTTACCTGTAACCATATCTTATGTCGTTTACTAAATCCCTCTGTTGCATCACCTCTATAAATTGTTTTAGATATGCATACGAGTCCTGTAATATTCTTCAGAACATATACTAATGTCGTCCGTCTTGTGACTCTTGTATAGCAGTTGTAGTACTTGTAACAAAAACGATCCAGCTATATTTTGCCAATTAGCAATCTAGTTTACCAGTCTAGAGTTAAAGTTTAGAGAACTAATTTGTCATTTGACCATTTATGCATAGAGCACCTCCATGCCCTCGTTGAGCCACGGGTTGATACTACCTTTCATGCATTACAATGTTTTTATTGAAGATCCATTGTTCTACTTAAAAAACAATTCTAGGTCATAACCATAGAGAAGAGTTAGATATTTACCTTTGCTTCATTGGTCGACCAGCATTGTACACGCTTATCCATTGGGTTGCAGGCATCCCCATTCGAATCTAGACTTAAATAGGACTGTGAGTCATGTAAATGCATTAGATACCAGTGAGGAGGCCAGTACCAATTTTGAAATAGACATATTTTTTAATTGTATTGAACTAAGAACACATATCCGACAACGAAAAAAACAAAACATACAACATATATAGAAAATATAACATCACGACCATACATACATACCAACAATATAATGAATCCTAAATTGATACAGAGAATCGAGATAAGGGCAAACAATTACCTCATCAAACCAAGAGATACCAAATCGAACCTAGAGAAGTGAAATCACACCGGAGAATTCAAGTATACAGCGTAATGAAAGTGAGTGGAGAAAGTAAGAATAAATCTTCGATTACGGATACGTATCAATGGACAGCGATTAGTGAGAGTCATTGATTAGTAAGAATAAAGCCATTAACGATTAGCATCGAGCAATTGACGAATTGGGGAAAGAAGAAGAGCACGTCTAAGAGTCACAGTTGCTAGACCTGTGTGAAAGATTAAAGTAAAATTAACTTTAGTATCCATTTTTAAAAAAAAATTAACTTTAGTATAAAATTATTTATATTTATTAATTGAATGATATTATATAAAATTTCAAAACTGTACTTAGATAAAAGTGTAATTTTTAGTAACATTATTTACATTTTTTTTAAACTACATAATTTACATAATGAAGTATCATCTAGATATAATTTTATCATAAATTATGGTTCAAGATATATACTATTAAGTAGTAATGAATACATATTATTTATTTGTGTAAAAAAATAAATTAATTTTTTTATAAAATATTGTTTGATTTCAACATCAAACCTCACAAAAAAATACTTTTTGAAATAAGTTATAACCAAAATATGCATATATCAAAAATATTACCAAATAGTTATCTGCTTTTGGTAGCATCACTTATTTTAATTAACAGCATTTTTTTTCAAAATATATAATAACTAGAGATGAATACATATTATTTATTTGTGTAATGAAAATATTTAAATGTAACATTTTATAAAATATTGTTTGATTTGTATAAATCTTATTTGAATAATATTCTTCAATTTAAATTTTTTAAATTAGAATGGTATAATATAAAATAACATATTATTTGAATATAATTTAGCTTTTTTTCAAAAATTATAATAATTTTAGCGTCGATCAAATGTAAGGCGACACATAAAGTACAAAAGGATCGGTTTAGGCGTCGGTTGAGTAAAGACCGACGCTAAAGGTTCAGTTTTAGGCGTCGGCAGTTTATGACCGACGCTAAAGGATGGGTTTTAGGCGTCGGTTGAGTAAAGACCGACGCTAAAGGGTCAGTTTTAGGCGTCGGTTGAATAAAAACCGACGCTAAAGGGTCAGTTTTAGGCGTCGGTTGTTTCTGAATGACGCTAAAGGTCGGTTTTAGGCGTCGGTTGAGTAAAGACCGACGCTAAAGGATCAGTTTTAGGCGTCGGTTGTTTCATGACCGACGCAAAAGGTCCAACACAAATGACATTAAGCGTCGGTTAAGCTAGCAACCGACGCCTAAAGTATGTATAAGCCACGGCTCTCTATATAACCGATGCTAAAAGTGCGACGCTAAAAGACAGTTCTGTACTAGTGTAGTTCTCGAATCACTTACTTAGTCACTTCTCGAATACATTCTTGGAGACAAAATACTGAAGAAATTGTACAAGTCAGAAACCTGCAACAAGCCAATGCACTTTATGGACCACAATCTGTAACGTGCTCTGGAAAGCCTACAAGGAAGCTTGGAGAGATATAGAAGAGACAAGGAGCTAAAGAAGTGGATCTAAACAGGCTTTGCAAAGTCAAATCTGTAACCGTTTGGACACTTACTCAAAAAGGATAGACAGACTAGAAAGTAATTTGTTTAGCTACCTTATTTGCAGTAAGTAGGCTGTATCCATGTTCTATAAGGACACAGCCTCACTTCATAACTTAGTAACTTTTTGTGAGTCAAGTTTTTCATACACTGTAAGCCATATCTCTCTGAGAAAAACGAAGCTGAGAATACTACCATTTGTATTCACAGATTGTAGTAACCTTTATCTAATAATACATTAGATTAAAGTGATATTGTGTCTTGTGTTGTTTATTTATCCGCACCTTCACTTCTACACACACAGGCACTTATCTGCTACATAGACTCAATCAAAGAAAAGTTCAAGAATCCATTCACCCCCCCTCTGTATTCTTTTACCGTATTCAATACTCAACAAGTGGTATCAGAGCGGGCTGTTTATTCAAAAACAGAGAAACGATCATGAGTTCGAATACACCAAAGACTACAGGAACGGTGAAGGTCCCTAAGTTTGATAAAGAAAACTTCAACCTCTGGAAGATAAAGATGATGTTGTTCATTAAAGCCTCTCATCCCTTGTATCCTGAGATTCTCAAGAATGGTCCTTTTGTTCCACAACAAGAGATACCAGAGAAGACTGTTGGAACCATAACTATCCCAAGAACTTATGAGGCCAAGGATCCATCAAAGTGGACAGAGTCAGAAAGGGAGAAGGTTGCTCTTGACAGCCACCTCATGTTGCTTATCATTGATTCCATGGACATGTCAATGTTTGCAAACATTGCATCATGCACGTCTGCTAAAGAGATGTGGGATCACATTGAGGTGTTGTGTGAAGGGACTGATGAGGTTAAGGAAAACAGGAAACAGATACTGGTCACACAGTATGAAGCTTTCATGGCACAGCCCAAGGAAAGCATCACTGAAATGTTTGAAAGGTTTCACAAGCTAGTTACTGAGTTGCAGATGAATGGAAAGGTTTACAGCACCAAGGAGTTAAATATGAAATTTCTGTTGTCTTCACCAAATCATCTGGAGCAAAGAGTCATTTCTCTAAGAGAGAGAGATTTGAACAAAGTCACCTATGATGTGCTCTATGGAGTCCTAAAGACTCATGAACTTGAGTTGCTTCAGAAAAGGGCTATCCAAGCCAACCAAGGTAGGATGATAAACACATCATGTGCCTTGATTGTCAACAAATCCATCCTGGACCTAGAAGCATCTACAAGCCAACTAAGGATAGAGGAGGTGGCAGATGATGAAGAAACTGAAGCTGGGGTGAGTGAACCTGTTGAGGAAAAGGAGGAAGAAGAAGAAGAGTTTTACACTCTGGAAGAACTTGATGGGATGGAAAATACCTCATATGCCTTCATGGCCAGAAAATTTCCAAACATCAGATTTAAAAGAAATCAACCCTTCAAACCCAAAACTCAAAACCATTCAGCCAACAAGTACAAGGCACCTGTGAAGCCAAACAGAAATAAGTTCAAAACCGGTTATGTGGATAGGTCATCTGTAAGGTGTTATAGATGCAATGACCTAGGGCATTTTGCCAGTGAATGCAAGAAGCCTAAAAAGAAGGATAGAGATTATCTTGAGCTAGAAGTTAAGTATGAGGCCCTTCTGAAAAAGCAGACACATGGTAAGGCCTACATAGCTGAAGGGAAGTGTTGGGATGATTCTGAGAGTGATGAAGAGGAACAAGAATTCTGCAACTATGCCTTGATGGCCAACTCCAAGGATGACTCATCTTCATCTGATTCTCAGGTACCATCTCTCACTACTATAGACATGTCTGTTTCTGAATACAAATGCATGATTGAACAATTATCCGTTGAAATGTTTAATATTCATACTAGTATGACTGCTGCTAATGATGAGATTGCTAAACTGTCTACTAGAAATGAAATATTAACCAAAAAGAATGAGGAACTTGAGCTAACTACTATGCAAGTAGAAAACCTTAAGAAAGAAGTTGAATATTTGAAGAACAAGGTTCTATGTGCTAGTCAAGTAGAGAAGGCTCTTAGGGATGAATTAGCTGAGAATGAATTCAAACTTAAAACTTTCAAGAAATCATCTGGTTTAGTGCAATCCTACTGTGAGAAAATTGAAGCTAAACCCAAAGCAGCTATTGGACTTGACTATGACTCTCTCAAACAAAGGAAAGGCTATGCTGTCATTGAAGAGGACACAGCTGTTCATGAGAAAGTGCCTCACATTTTGAGAAAAACTGAAAATCCAATTTTTAAGGAATCAACATTTGAAATTGATGAGGATGCCTTACTCATCAAGCAAATGTTGAATGATGAGGATGAGGCACAATCTAGTGAACAGCAAGCATCCTCTAAGGGTGAGAGTGTCAAGTCAAAGACCAAGAAGCCAGTAGTTGATAGGCCAAGACCTAAGAAGTTTGTTAAGTTTGTCTCAGCTGGGAAGAGTGAATCAGAAAAGGAAGTGACTAAAAAGAAACAGAACAGAAATGGCAAGTTAGGGATTAACAAGGATAACAACTATGCTTATATGCCTAATGCCCCTAGGAAAACTTGTCAGAACTGTTTCAGTACCAATCATCTAACTCATGCATGCAAGAAACCTGTTGGTAGTGTGTCTAAACCTTTCTATGATTGTTCTGTGCCTCTAATTCATAGAGATGCACCTTTCTATGATAAATTTGACTGTATGCCATGCAATATGAATGTTATGACTAGTTGTTTTAATTTAAGAAGGCAGTTCATTGATGGTTGTATCAGTCACAATTCCCACACACACTACACAAGGTCAAAGTCTTCAAGTCCTCCTAAAGCTAGGAAGGTACCTTTGTCACCTAAGTCTGAAACCTCAGGTTCTAAGACTTCCAACAGTGACAAGAAGACTAACACTAAGAAAGTTGACAAGCATGTTGTTTATGATAAAACTGTCTCTAAGTCACATGGACCCAAACTTGTTTGGGTACCAAAGGAAAAGTAATACCTTTGTGTTTGCAGGGCAAAGAAAGTGAAAAGAAGGTCATGTGGATTTTGGACAGTGGATGCTCAAATCATATGACTGGTGATATGGCCCTTCTATCACAGTATGAGGAAAAGGCTGGCCCAATGGTTGCTTTTGGAGATGACAGCATGGGTAACACATTGGGATATGGCAAGCTGAAAGTTGGAAATGTCATCATTGAAGATGTAGCACTAGTCAAGGGGCTCAAGCATAATCTGTTAAGTGTTGGTCAGTTTACTGATAGAGGATTCAAAGTGAATTTCGACAAGGATGAATGTTTGATCACCCATAAGAAGACTGGTGATTTTGCTCTATCTGGAGTAAGGAAGGGAAGCCTGTTTGTAGCCAATATGGACTCTGCAAACAAGGACAAAATTTGTTGCTTTTACTCAAAAGCATCAAATGAAGATTGTTGGCTGTGGCACAAGAAACTATCACACCTGAACTTCAAGGCCATTAATTCTCTAGTCAAAAGAGAGTTAGTGAGAGGCATGCCCACACTTGAATTCTGCCAAGAAGGAGTGTGTGAGGCTTGTCAAAAAGGAAAAATGAAGAGATCAAGCCACAAGTCAAAGACAGTGACATCTGTAACCAAGCCACTACAACTCATCCATATGGATTTGTTTGGGCCTATCAACATAATGTCACTCGGAAGAAAGAAGTATGCCCTGGTAATGGTTGATGATTTTTCAAGGTATACATGGGTGGAATTTCTGGCATCAAAAGATGAGGCTCCACAAGTAATTATTGAGCATATAAAGAAAGTTGACAAGGAAGCAAAGGCAAACGATGCAAGTGTGATTGCACTGAGGAGTGATAATGGAACAGAGTTCAGAAATGCCACACTTGAAGCATTCTGCAAAGAGAATGGCATTTCTCAGCAATTCTCAGCTCCAAGGACTCCACAACAAAATGGAGTTGTTGAGAGAAAGAATAGAACTCTAATTGAGGCTGCTAGAACAATGTTACTTGATGCAAAAATGCCTACATGTTTTTGGGCTGAGGCTGTGAGCACTGCATGCTATATTCAGAACAGGACCCTCATCAACAAAAATACTGGAAAGACACCTTACAACTTGATGACTGGAAAGAAGCCTACACTAAAGTATGTTCATACTTTTGGAAGCAAATGCTTTGTACTCAAGGATAATTCTGAATATGTTGGAAAGTTTGATGCAAAAGCATTTGAAGGAATTTTTCTTGGCTATTCTATGGAAAGAATTGCATACAAGGTTTATGTCATCAGTCAAAAGAAAGTTATGGAAAGCACAGATGTAACATTTGATGACAGCAAACTACCTGGACTAGAAGAAGCCAATGATGAAGACAAAGATCCATTGAAGTTTGATAATCTAGATGATTCTGATGAAGAGACTGAAACTGGAGTTGAAACTCAAGTTCAACATTCTCAAGTGAATAATGATACAAGAGAAGAATTTGTGCCAATCAATAGTGGAGAAACAAGCATCCAAGACACACCTGTGAGTAATGGTAACTTCACAGGGGGAGGAAATGAGGATGACCATGATGTGGATGATGAAGCAACATCAAGAATGAGAAATCAGGCTGAACACTCGAGGAAATGGGATAGATCACACACTGCAGAGCAAATCATTGGAGATCTTAATGCAGGAGTAAGGACTAGGAGAGCAACTCAAAATGAGTGCCTCTATGGATGTTTTCTATCACAAGTTGAGCCTAAGAAACTTGATGATGCATTGTTGGATCCAGATTGGATTATTGCCATGCAAGAGGGGCTGAATCAATTTGAAAGGAACAAAGTATGGGAACTTGTGCCTGCACCAAAGAATAGAACCATTGTTGGAACAAAATGGGTTCTGAAGAATAAGATGGATGAAGATGGTGTAATAATAAGAAACAAAGCAAGGCTGGTTGCAAAAGGATACTCTCAACAGGAAGGCATTGATTATGATGAGACATTTGCCCCTGTTGCTAGATTGGAAGCCATTAGAATATTCTTGGCATTTGCTGCTCATTCAAACTTTAAAGTTTATCAAATGGATGTCAACAGTGCATTTCTAAATGGAGAGTTGGAAGAAGAGGTTTATGTGCAACAACCACCTGGCTTTGAGGATCCACATTTCCCAGAATTTGTCTACAGATTGCTTAAGGCATTGTATGGACTTAAGCAAGCTCCAAGAGCATGGTATGATACTTTATCACAATTCCTTCTTGAAAATCAATTCACTAGAGGCACATTGGACAAGACACTATTTTACAAGAAGCATGGTGATGATATGATCCTAGTTCAAATCTATGTGGATGATATCATTTTTGGTTCTACAAATGAGAAACTGTGTGAGAAATTCTCTAAACTCATGCAGAGCAGATATGAGATGAGTATGATGGGAGAGTTGACATTCTTTCTAGGGTTGCAAGTCAGTCAAAGAAAGGATGGTATCTTTATCAGTCAAACCAAGTACATCAAGGATTTATTGAAGAAGTTTGACTTGGAAGATTGTTCACCTGCCAAGACACCCATGGCCACTGCCACTAAATTGGATGAAGATGCTAAAGGCAAGAGAGTAGATATCTCAGTCTACAGAGGCATGGTTGGTTCTCTACTCTACCTCACTGCAAGTAGGCCAGACATCATGTTTGCTACATGCTTGTGTGCAAGGTTTCAATCAAATCCAAAGGAATCACATTTGATTGCAATAAAAAGGATCTTTAGATATCTGAAGGGCACTCCTAACTTGGGATTATGGTATCCTAAGGACACAGGGTTCAATCTGGTTGGTTATTCTGATGCTGATTATGCTGGATGCAGAGTGGATAGGAAAAGCACCTCAGGAAGCTTCCAGTTTCTTGGACAAAGGTTAGTTTCTTGGTATAGCAAGAAGCAACAATCTGTGTCAACTTCTACAGCTGAGGCTGAATACATAGCTGCTGGAAGTTGCTGTGCTCAAGTGCTTTGGATTAGAAATCAACTTAGAGATTATGGACTTGTGTTGGAAAGAATTCCAATCATGTGTGACAACACAAGTGCAATCTCTATAGTTGCCAATCCTGTCAATCATTCTAGAACAAAGCACATTGACATCAGATATCATTTCATAAGAGAACATGCAACTAATGGAACCATTGAGTTGCATTATGTCTCTACAGATAAACAACTAGCTGATATATTCACTAAGCCATTAGATGAAGCCACCATCACAAGGTTGGTAAGTGAGATTGGAATGCTGAATTCTTCAGATTCTGGCTAAGTGAATACACCATCTAGATTGTTGCAGCAGTAAACACTTACTTTATCTAAATTCTCAATATTTTTGGAGTAAGTGTTGGCTGAAATATGATTTATAAATATTTCAAATCTGTTGTATATGTTGAAAATCATATTTTTATTAACTTAAAATTTCTATGAAATTTTGAGAAAATCACTATTTAATTTGCTAGGATATTTTTCAATGAATATGTCTGGTAAATTTTTTAAAAAGATAGTGAAAATCAAATTTTTATGAGTGATGGGTATAGTTCGATAAGTCAGACTTCTCGAATGATTCACTATTCGACATCTCTAATAGGTCTCATTAGAGTACTCTTGAGTTCTCGAATGATTGAGTTCTCGAACACTATATTTGAGTTCTCGAATCATTTGAAAAGGCTGAATTCTCGCTGAATTTTAACCGATTTTGGACTTTTGTCTAAAAGTTTAATTCACTCATAAAAACACATATTA
Source organism: Kitagawia praeruptora (assembly GCA_037693485.1). Classification (NCBI taxonomy): domain Eukaryota; kingdom Viridiplantae; phylum Streptophyta; class Magnoliopsida; order Apiales; family Apiaceae; genus Kitagawia; species Kitagawia praeruptora. Next base: position 90,092,375 of record CM075347.1, on the reverse strand, counting down.
TTTAATTTAGAATTATTTCTAAGTTAGATAACTGCCAGCTGTGAGTTTCTATCTGCTTGAGTTATCGATTAAGCCATTCTTGACTTCTCGAATAGTTGTTTTCTACTTCTCGAATGCCTGACTTGTCGATACAAAACTCTCTGCTAATCGACAATTCAAGTACTTCATACTTATACAATTTCACAACTATTCGATTCATTTCATTCGATTTCTCAAGCATCTACACTCTCTAAACCCCTGAAACCCTAGCTACGAAAAACCAAATTTCTTCTTCAACCTTCAATTTCTTTCCTCTCTTCTACACAAATGGCAACAGTAAAGTTTAACACCAACTTCATCGCTCTCACTAGTGATGTTGAAGCACCCAATGCCAATTTCAAGTGCTTTGTGAAATGGATGGCTGAGTCGTATATCAAGGATGCACTCTCTGCCAACCCAACTCTATATCTAGATATTCTGGAACAATTCTGGAGTACTGCTATTGTGGAGGTTGTAGCCCTGGAAAACGCAATTACTTCATATGTCATCTACTACAAGGTTCAAGATAAGGAAATCACTATCACTACTGCAGACATGAACCAAGCACTAGGCCTACAACAAGAGTCATTTGACAGAATGGCCACTAATGCAGAGTTGGAGGAATTCTTTGAGTTCATAAACTACTCAGATGGGATTAACCTTGGAAAGCTAAACAGAAAGAATCTGAGAAAGGAGTGGAGTTATGTGTTTGCAACTCTTCTCCAAGTCTTCACTGCCAGGAAATCAAGCTTTGATCAAATCAGTGCACCTGTGCAGCAAATTGGATATGCTTTGGCCTATGGGAAGAAGATTGATGTTGGCCAAATCATACTCCAAGAATTATATGGGAGACTTGGTAAGAACACAACCAAGAGAGGTACTGATATTTTCTTCCCTCGCTTTATACAATCTGTACTTAATTATAAAAATGCTTCATTGATTGAATTGCCTGGGATTGATAAAAATAAAATAGGCTATCCTAAGTCCATGACCAAACTCATTTTTGGTAATTTGGAGACTAGGAATGATGTGGATGTAAGACTGAACATAACTCCCCATATGGAGAGTTTGTTTAGGACTTATCCCCACAACATGCCAACATTTGATGCAAAATCTAAGCTAGCACAGCCCAAGCAAGTAGAACAAAATGCTAACCCAGGGCCTGCTAACCAACCCTCTCAACCAAAAACTCTACCACATACTGAGCCAACTGCATCATCCTCTCAAAAGGGTGATGTTAGTAAAAAGAAGAGAAAGGAAGTAATGTCTGCACCATTGAATATCTTGTCTGAAGCAGCATTAGCTGTTGAATTAGGTCTAGGAAGTGAGGAACCTGAGTTACCCTTACACAGGACAAAGAAGAAGAAAATTAAGACCACCTCTTCAGTCACACAAATGGCTGAAGTTGTAAAATCAGGGGCACACAGCTCACTAGGTGTATCCTCTCAACAGGGTGCACCTATAGAATCAAGCATCCTCCCCAATGCACCTTCTTGTATAGAGTCATCACATGGGAGTGATAAGGCTGGCACAACACTGAGTGGAGAGCACATCACATTTGAAACTCCCTCTATCTCTCAGGGGGAGTTGCCAAAATCTACTCTTAAACACACTTCTCTTCCAGAATCTAACTCTGAAATTTCTTTGGAACCTGCAACTCAGGCAACTGAGATGCAAGGTATTGATCATCAAGAATTCTTTTCTCTTGATGAGCCAATAATTTCAAGTGACTTAGTGCATGACACTTTGTTCACCACTCAGAACCCACATTTAGATGGTGAGGGAATGCATGCTGAGGCATCTCCTAATGACACCATCACAAACACAGAGGTTCCACTAGTTTTTACTAGAGACTCTGTGCCTGTGTCAACTGCTGGTGTAATTCATCCCACCTCTGTGGTGACACCAGTAGTAGAGTCAATCCATCCGGTTACAGAAGTTGCATCTGTAACTGAGGAGTCTAGCTTGCCTAGCTCTAGCTCTGACTTCATGTCAAAATGGCTGAAGCCTGTGCAACATGATAGTGCTTCAGGATCAGGGTCTGTTCCACAACAATTGACGGTTGAAGCACTTCAAAGCTTAATTGTGGATCAGATTCCTGAGTTCACAAAGATTGCTCAGAACCTTCTCACTGCAGACATGCCTAATCCAGACTATGAGGCTATTCTGTTATGCCATAGGGATGATGTGGAAGTGCAGAAGTCAAAGATCATTGATGATGCCGAGAGAGATGGCAACATAGATGCCTGGTTGCAAGGAAAATATGATATTACTCTCGATGAAGCACTTCAGTATCTCAGGGAGGAATACATCACTTCACTGGGCTCCAATGCAAAATCCATGTCACCTGGTGAAGTGTATGAAGCTGTAAATGATTCCTACAAGGGTTTCCTCAAGGCTGCACACTATCTTGGCAAGGGAGTCAAAACTGAAGTGAACAGGGTGTGTGACAAGACAGCCACTTCAGTAGCAGAAGTCAAGAGGGCCTTTGATGCTAAATTCCCTCAGCTAGATAGTGTGTTCAAGGACATCAAACACTGCAACTCTACCTGCACCCAGATGGATAATGGGCTAGCTCTACTAAAGGATACTGTCACAGGTCTGGGGCATCAATTTCAAAATCTATCTGACCAGACTACAGATGCCAATGCCATGCTGAGGACAATGTTCAAGAATCTTTATGGAGATAGGCTAGTGACTGATGTCCCTGTGCATGAACTGTCTAAATATGAAGTGAAGAGGCTGCAGGATCAATCTTTATCTAGTTTCAAGGCCAATGAGTTATTCACTAAGGTGAACACTCTTGAACAGGAGGTAGCTACTCTTACCAAGTCCAATGCTCATCTTACAGAAAAGGTTGCACTGCTAAATGATCAGTTGGACACTCAAGCATCCACCACAGCTGATGTCCTTCTGCATCAACAATCCATGTTAGCTGCAATGATGAAGCATATGGGTCTCCCTCTACCTGATGAATCTTCAATCCCAAAGGACACTTCTACAGCCTCTGTGCCTGACAACAAGCCTAAGGGGGAGAAGAAGGCAAGGAACTAAAATACAAAGGGGGAGAAAGGCATAATAATAAAAGAGGGTGGTCAACAAAGGGCTTCAAAGTCTCTAGCAAATGTGCCTGGCAAAGGAAAATCCAAAGTGGATGAGCCTCCATCTACCTTGCCAGTTGTCACTCTACCAACTGTGCACATCACTACTCCTGGAGGACAAAAGCAATCCATAACTACCACAGTGGTTGCAGGGAGTATGCCATCTGACAAACCTCCAACCTCTATATCTGAGAGTGCCAAGCCTGTAGAAGTCAAAGTTGTTACTGAGGCCAAGCTGCAAGAAGTTGCCAACTCAGATATTTATCATGATAAAGCCTTCTTGGAGTTTCTGAAAGCCATAAGGGAACAGGTTGGTGACACTCAGTTTTATCTGAGGGAGGTGAAGAAGCAGATTGACTACATCACTGTCATCCCCAAGAAAGTCAACAATCTATGGGTCAAGGAGATAGTGATGGTTTCCAAATTAAAGATATGGCATCTAACATACCAGACTCTACAAGACCTAAAACACTCAGAGATAGATGCCATACTTGAGCTCATTGAGAAGAGGAATGAGAACAGCAAAAGTCTGTTTGATGATTTGAGGAATGGTCAACCTTCAAGGCTACCAGAAGTGATCAAGAAGCCATGGACAATCATTTATCAGTCTGGCACCAGAATTGAAGATATCAAGCAATTGGTCATTCCCCATGATCTCACCACTAGAAATCACAGACTGATCATTGCTATCATTGATCAATTACAGAAGAAGGTTGGAGCCAGAAATGCTGAAGAAACTGAGGCACTGCACATCCTCAGAACCTATATTGCAACTGGTGAAATTCCAGAGATGGCTCAACCTAGGAGAAATAAGGATGATGATTCTGAAGACAAAGGTGATGGGAGGAGAAGACAGCACAGGAGAGATAAGGGTGATGAAGACAAGAAGAAAAAGGGAGAAAGAAATTGATAGACTGGAGATTGAAGCAGAAAAGCTAAGGGCAAAGGGATTGTGTAGAGTTCAGTTTGATCCCTATGTGGTGAAGTATAGGAGAAGAAATGGAGACAATGTCAATATAAGAATGGACCTACTCAGTCACTATCCTGCCAACATTCTGAAGCCAGTGCTTGAAGATTTCAAAAACTCTATTATGATTGAAGAATTGGATGCTATGACAGAAATCATGAGAGCAATAGATGAGATTGCAAGAAAGGAGAAAGAAAGGAAACAGAAAGCATATGATGATCTACAAGCCAAAGCAATGGAGATGCAATCAAAAGAAAATGGCTAGTACCTCATCATACTGTAAGAGTATTTATCTTGTAATTTCATTTATGTGTTCAATCAAAATACATACCTGTACTTTTAAAGTTTTATCTTTATGTATGATAGGCTTGTTATCAGACATGAAATTGTGACTAAGGGTCTCACTCACAATTTGGGGGAGATTGTTAGTTACAGAGGCATGCCTGTACACATCTAATAACAAGCCTAATTGTTTGTAATGCTTTGCATTACTTACATGACCTCTTAACTAAGGGAACCTCTAGTTGTAGAGTTTCTGTTTGTATTGTACTTGTAGTAGGCATCAAATCCTAGTTGTGTAATTGTACAAATAGAGTCTAGAATAATGCTTGAAAGAAGTTCCAAGGTTCATGCCTCAAGCAAGGAGTTAAAGACTGTCAAATAATCACAGTTGGGATTTGAAGAAATGAAGAATTTGCCTAAGTACCAATTCGAGAAGTATATTTGTCTATTCGAGAAGTCCAGCTTTCGAGAAATCAGGGATTCGATATCTCAAGACACTATTCGATATCTCTGAATACACTGTTCGATATCTCAATCGATATCTCAGGGATTCGATATGTCTACTACTTTATTCGAGAACTCAAGAAGTCAACAAGTCAAGATGGTATTCGAGTTCTCAAAGAGTCAACAAGTCAAAGTTCCATTCGATATCTCAAGGACTCAGAAAGCTATTCGACAACTCGAGGATTCGATAAGCCAAATGTTCTATTTGACAACTCAAGGAATCCTGATGGAAAAGAGCTATTCGAGAAGTGGTTCGATATGTCATTATAACAGTATTCGAGAACTCAGAGTTATCGATCAAGTCAATTCTAGTTCTCGAATCACTTACTTAGTCACTTCTCGAATACATTCTTGGAGACAAAATACTGAAGAAATTGTACAAGTCAGAAACCTGCAACAAGCCAATGCACTTTATGGACCACAATCTGTAACGTGCTCTGGAAAGCCTACAAGGAAGCTTGGAGAGATATAGAAGAGACAAGGAGCTAAAGAAGTGGATCTAAACAGGCTTTGCAAAGTCAAATCTGTAACCGTTTGGACACTTACTCAAAAAGGATAGACAGACTAGAAAGTAATTTGTTTAGCTACCTTATTTGCAGTAAGTAGGCTGTATCCATGTTCTATAAGGACACAGCCTCACTTCATAACTTAGTAACTTTTTGTGAGTCAAGTTTTTCATACACTGTAAGCCATATCTCTCTGAAAAAAACGAAGCTGAGAATACTACCATTTGTATTCACAGATTGTAGCAACCTTTATCTAATAATACATTAGATTAAAGTGATATTGTGTCTTGTGTTGTTTATTTATCCGCACCTTCACTTCTACACACACAGGCACTTATCTGCTACATAGACTCAATCAAAGAAAAGTTCAAGAATCCATTCACCCCCCCCTCTGTATTCTTTTTCCGTATTCAATACTCAACAATGTTATAAACTAAAAAGTACTCCGTATATATATTTATATAAGATAGATTTTGTCCAAAATTTTGATAATCATCTGTTCCTCCGGACGACAAAGATCTTAAAATAAATAGATGAAAATCGTTGGATTTAGCATAAAAAATGTTCTATATTTTAATATGTTATAAAATAAAAAGTATACTTATATTGAAATACGAAAATGTATATGTCAATGATTTAAATCATATACAATTAGGTTTTTTTACAATTGATAGCATTATCAGTGTAGAACTTCTACATAGATTAGGATTAATGTAAAAATTCGTAAGTATATTTTCTCTTGATATTCTGAGTGTTTCTATTTGAATAATAATTATTAAAGCATCACTAAATTAAAGATAATTTAATGAGGTTCGCATGGATTATAAAATCATTCAAATCTGATTTCTAGATCTCAAGATAGAGGCCAAATACTCCCCCCGTCCCAATGGATTCTTTACACTTACTATTTTGGGCCGTCCCATTCATTTCTTTACATTCCCAAAATAGTAAGTTTTAACACTATTACACCCCCTACTTCACTTATTTTAACAATACTTTACACTATTACACCCACTACTTCACTTATTTTAACAATAAAATCACTATTACACCCACTACTTCACTTATTTTAACAATAAAATCACTATTATATCCACTACTTCATTTATTTTAACAATATTACACCCACTTTATACCCACTTGTCTTGTCCTCAGTGCCCATCGGGAACGTAAAGATCCCAATGGGACGGAGGGAGTAGTAAATATGAAATTTTTTAATACTAATAAATATAAATAAAATTCAATTCTAATACAACTTTTTTTAATTATATCCTTTTTAGAATATAATTTTCTTTTTAAAATTCAATTATAATACAACCTTTTTTAATTATATCCTTTTTAGATTATAATTTTCTTTTGAAATTCACTTTTAATACAACTTTTTCTAATTATATCCTTTTTATATTATAATTTCTTTTTTATGTGATCTAATCTTGATCGTCTAGTTTCAATCCAACGGATCATATGTTTTTGGTAGTACAGTGACGACGACAAAAAATTTGGATAAGATCTCCCTTATGCTTATTATATATAAGGTATTAATTCAAAAGTTGGTAGCTTGTATTTTTTGAAATAATTTATTTTAATTTTATTTGATAAAAGTTAACATCATTATTCACATATCCAATTAGTAATTATAATTTATAAATTTATATTTTTAATAATTCATACAAAAATAATAAATTCTTTAAATAGATATAGTTTTTACTTAAAATTTAAATCAAAAAAAAATCATATTTTAAATTTTTTTCAAAGGGTCCATTATTTTTTGTTTTTTGACAAGACTCTATCCACATTTTTAGTTTTTCTTACTTTAAACTTCTTTTATCTTGTCTAATATTCTTCTGATTCCATTCGTTTTCTTTTAACCTAAACAGCGTGCCGAACATTTTCTATTTTTCTAACTTGTGTTTAGAATAATATACAAATCTAGAAGCTGGTAACCGGAAAAGGGAGCATTTTATTTCTTCATTTCACACATCACAATATATAAATCATTGTGGTTTTTTTCTTCTTAGGCTCGCGGGAAACAATAAAAAGTACTACTACTGTAGTATTTTTCTTAACGCGGTTCTCAAAAGCAAAGATTTGGTACCTAAACAATTTAAATCTGTCAGGAATCACGAAAATAGGGCCAGAATACGTGTTGAAGCTCGATACCACTTGAATTGTAAATTATATTGGAATTTTTAAAGTATGTTAAAGTTTTAGATGACGAGGTACATTATTGTTTATTTCAAAGAAAACAGTGCCTTTCGAATCCGTGCAATAACAATCCACTATTACTTTTGGTTTATAATTTGCATGAATTATATCCTTTGCAAATAGCCAAGTAGGGATGTAATTTAAACCGAGCCGGCTCGAACTCGACTCGAGCTCGACTCGAAAAAATGGGCTCGACTCGGCTCGAACTCGTTATCGAGCTCGAGTTCGAACATGTTTTCGGGCTCGATTAAAAACTCGAGTCGAGTCGAGTTTTTTGGAGCTCGACTCGATAAACTCGAACTCGAACTCGACTTGGCTCGAACTCGAACTCGATTAATTTTTTTGTTTTTTCTTAAAAATAGTATGATGTGCTAAAATAAATACAATTTTAAATCGCAAGCGCACGATCTCGTTTTAGTATTTATGATTCGATCCACAGAGACTAACATTTTCGCAAACCTTAATTTTTACTTTAATCGAACTAGAACAATCGATTTTTGAGAATTTTGCTAATTAATTCCTAAAAGATAATTTAAACCATTACTAAAAAGAAAAAAATTAAATTATTTTAAACTAACAAAAATGAAATTTTGCATTTTCACTATTTGAATTAAAATCGAATTTTATTTACAGAAAAGTTTTGGAGAAATACGACAAGATTGCTTTATAAGGTGAAATAGCCAGAAATCAAGAAAACAAGAACCAAAACGAAATCATATGCCTAAAATCTAAACGACAGAAAACATGAACCTAGCCGACTCGCAAATCACAACTTAGAAAATAAACTCAAACATATTGAGTCAACTCAGACACGCAGTAAACCAAAACTCTCAGACCAACATTTACAAAACAGAAAAGCAGAAATTAAAACTCGGAAACCAGAAACAACAGTAAAGCCGTAACTCAACTCGACTCGTGATAAATCTACACTAAACTCAGTTCAAACGAAAACAACTCGACTGAAACGAAAACACAATGGCAATACTAATTCAACTCAGAACGCAAGAAAAAGAACCAGCAAGATTAAAACGAATTCAACACAGAAATGAACACAAACAGCAACCTACAAACTGAAATTAACAGTCTACTTATTTTTTAAAAAGCATCTAAACCGAGTAAATTCAGAACCACAACAACGCAGCTCAGCACAAAACAAAATCCCAGCAGCACAAAAATTCAACAACAGCATGTCGACAAACAGACTCGGCACTATACGAACTCAGACGACGATAACAGAATCAACAAAATGTAGCAGATAATTCAACAGACTCGGTAACACTACAGCGCACGATGAACTCAACAATTCAACAAGACAGCCACGAACAACTCGAACACAGCAAATGAAAGAACAAACTAGCAGCTAATCGGCTCGGAATCCAGCGAATACAAACAAAACGACAACTCGGTCAAACAGAAATCAACAACAATTTCTCGGACACAGCCCAAAACATAATAAGAATTAAACAGGGGAATTAAAAATAAGAATTCGTTTGTTTGAATAAAATTAAAAAGAGAAAAACAGGGGAATGGGGTTTGTTTACTGTGAAGAAGAAGAAGAAGATAATAAGTAAATGAAAACAAGGGAGATTCGTAGAAGAGATTTCCGTAGAAAGAAAGAGAGATAGGGGAGAGACGCGAGTGAGTGAGAGAGAGAGAGAGAGAGAGAGAGAGAGAAGGGAGAGATGAAGATGGGAAAGGGAGAGATGGTTTTCGTGAGCTTGCAGTGAGGAAGAGAGACAGTAACGAAAAGAAAATACGAAAATGAAGCTGGGTTTTGGCGAATAGAGGGGAAGGAGACAGGGAGAAACAGAGTAATAAAAGATTAAGCTTCGAATTAACACATAAAAATAGGTAAATAAATGCTGGAAATTAATTAAGCTACTAATATTTTTGTGGTTTTTTTTTAATTAAATACGAAAATTTAAGAAATAAACTACGAAATTAAAAATAAACTAAAAACGATGTTTGGAATTAAAATGCCCACAATAAAATTGAGATTTAAAGGGGCAATCTAGGAATTAAAAACTAAATTAAACTACGAACACGAAATTAAAGTTTCGTTACTCTCAACCCTTAGTGGTTAGCATTTCGCTACTTTGTCCACTAAACGGATTTACGAAAGTAACGAAACAAGGCAACAATAAAGGAAAGTGCAAGACAAGAATTAAAGGGAACTCGAAATTGCATTAAAATAGAGAGAGTGTTTACAAGATTTGAAACTACAAAAACAAGAAATTAAATCAACCCTAAAACTATCCTACACTACCCTACTCCTACTCTATGTTGAGAAATACAAGAGAAATGAGGGGGTATTTATAGGATGGGAATTAGGGTTTAGGGGGGGTGTGGGCAAATCTTGGCCCTACATTTGGTTTGTGTGGTGGTGTAATCCTAGCCATTAAAAGATTCCTTCCCCATTAAGATTTGGTAGAGTTGATCTTGGCCATACACTTTTTAAGTGTGTTGGGATGATCTCCACCTTCCATGTGTCCTCCAAGATTCCCTTTCCACCAAACTCCTAATTCTTTTTCCTCTTTTTCTTTTTGGTCCTTTTTCTTCCTCTTTTTTCCCTCCTTGCACTTTATTTCTTTATTTTGCCATTTCTTTATTTATTCACGAATTTCCTGAAATGCAACAAAATAAATTATTAAAATACGAGTTCAAGCAATAAATAGGTAATAAAAATATGCAAAAATATGCACTTATCAAATACCCCCATACCTATCTTTTGCTCGTCCTCGAGTAAAACCAAAACAAAAATAAAATCTAGATGCAAAGTCCTATACTCCTTTTCGTAGGTGTGACGGTTGCATTTGGCATATGCAACAAGCCCTTTAAACCCCTAGGCAGCCCTAGTGGACGAGTAAGGTCTCGTGAGGGCCTATAGTGAATGTACCCACAAAATTCTATCTAGTTTGTTTAAAAGATCACATGGCGATGCTCACCACACATACATGTCCTCTCATGACACATCAACTTAAGAATCAAAATGAATTTGCAAAGTCTTGGTATGCAAAGTGCAAGGATTCACGTAGTCTACTTAAAGAACATGCAAGAGTGATTCTAAGTTCATGTCAAGTGCAAAAATTATTGGTAATCATGCTAAGTCTACAAGAGCACACCTCAGAGTCAAAACTTGAGATCTCTTATGCAAAAAAAACAGATAAGCAATACCTCACCTTTCACTCACAAAAGAATATTCACTCAAAAACAAGGGTAAGTGTATCACTCAATTCCAACTAAATCAAATGCATGCTTGACACTTGGCATCATCCCAACTTAAATCACAACATACATTAATAATGACAATCAAAAGGTCTTTATTAGGGTTGTAATGGGGCTAGGGACAAGGTATGTCAAGAAATGCCAAAATAAGGTGAAGTGTCAAAAGCTAGTAGTTACCATGAATATCATACACAACACCAAATTTCTTTCCCACCCCATAATTTATTTTCAATTTTTTCAATTTTCAATAAAAAGCCTTGATTAGTCGTAATGAAGGAGGATTACAAAAAACATAAGTATGCTCTCACATGTATTTTTTTTCTTTTTTTTTTCTTTTTTTTTTTTCATTTTTTTCATTTTTTTTCTATTTTTTTTCTTTATTTTTATGAGAGCTAATATAAATGTAACAATAATCCTCCTTTAGATTTGATTTTGAAAATCGACTAACAAGGTAACAACAAATATTTCCTCAAAAGTTATGAACAAAAGTAAACCCTTTTTCACGCACCTAATTGCTCCCTTAAGTTCCTACTAGCCTTTGACAAAATGGGATCAAGAATACGTAAGGCTAAACAAGAAATAGGTCTTAGGCGAGTAATGTGGTGTGTCACCGAAAGAATATGATTAAGCTCAAAGGGTTAACTAATTGATCACATAAGCATGGTGTGGATATTTTTGGAAATATAGGTTATTCCTAAGTGCCTTTATCATTTTATCATTAATTAATGTCATGCATTTCAAGAGGAACTCAAACAAGGGCTAGCAATGCAAATGACAAGTGGACACTCAAGGAAAAGAATATAGATGCAAAAGATATGCATATAGGCTCAAAATCTCACTTGGTGTAGTAAAACATAATCAATCTCAAGAAATGATATCCTCAATGCACCTACTTGTACTCAAAGCATGAAGACCAAATCATCTTACACCTAATCATGCCCTTCTAATATCATGCATAATTCAATTAAGCCTACTAGCTTCACCTTTCTAGTGTAAGTGTGTGAACAAGAACTTTAGCAAATCACTTCTCAAACAAAAGCTAATGGTTCATAAGATTATCATAGCATGCAAGGGTGCATCAAGCAACTAGCAATCAATTAACAAAACTAGAAAAAGAACTCTTTTTGATTTTTTTTCATTTTTAATTTTTTTTGGATTTTTCAAATTTATATATTTACACTAAAACCCCCCCATACCTAAATCATGCATTGTCCTCAATGTATGTAAATGCGAGAGAAATGAGAAATGAGAAATGATAAAGTTGAGGAAATACCTGATAAGGGATGACGGAGACTGAAAATTTCTAAAAACTACGAAATAAAACAAAAAAAAAACAACACACACACGCACACATTGTAACTCCCCCATACCTACATTACACGAGGGGAGGCACAAAACAAATATTTACTAACCAATACCTGCTCTCGAAAAAACTATTTTTGTTACACACCCAACATATTTCAGAAACTCACCCACAAAAATAGCAAAGACCACTCGAACGATCCGATTAGGCGCAAGAATAAAACTCATATTCATAGACCACGAAGATGCTTCTTTATTTTGTTTAAGCAAATTAATTACGATAAGATGTTGGTTATGAATATCATGAGTTTCGATGAAAGATGGAGAACGAGTGGAAAATGAAGAAATAGAAACGGGTGGGGGTGGCTCTTCGAAAAATGTTTTACCAACAGAAATAGGATCACAAGAACTATCCTTATGTTGGGTTTCCAATTTGGAACGAATATTATTCATCTCTCCAAACAGCTCTTCCGAGGTCAAATCTTTAAAAGAGTCGTGAAGCTCTCGATTGGTCTCGTAATGCAATTGAAAATCTTGTTTAGGAAGAGACTCAATCTCATGATCGTCCAAATTTGACCTTGAAACAACCTCCTTAACTAGATTAGCTCCTATTGGTTGAGTATGAAGTTCTTGGGGTTTTTCGGGAAGAGGTTTGGAAGATGAAAGGAAAAGTTCACTAGAAGAAGATGATGGTTGTCTAGGTGAAGCTACAAACTCAGAATCATCGGGATTCTTCGTTTGACCTAGAGAAAGAATGATATCAGCATTAAAATCTTCTTCGTGTGAATCACCACCGAAAGGAGTGTCAACTTGAACATTAGACCTAGGGGAAATGATATCATTGAAAGTATCGATAGGTCTTTGAGTGATAAGAAATTCATGGTTGACCTCGGGTGGATTCGGGGTGGTTATTGTCTCACGCTCGCACATGGTGGCTAATTGATTCACTTGACATTCTAACTTCGATAAGGCTTGAGCATTAGAGTTCAAAATTTGCCTATCAGAAGTTCTGGTTTGCATGAAGTTTTCTTGAGAAATCAATAAAGCCTCGATACTCTTTTCTAAGATGTCAAGTTGCTTACTCGAATCAAGAAATCCGGGTGGGTGGGCGGGTGTTTGAATTGAACTCGAATAAGGAACTTGACTCGGAATTGAATAAGAGTTCGGTTCTTGAAAATGTGGAGGTGGAGTTTGATAGCTATGACCTTGGTTCCATGAGAGATCGGGATAATCTCTCCAACCGGAATTAGAAGACGATGTAAAATGGTCATTTCGAAAGGTTGGTTGAAACATGGCGTTGACTTGTTGAGAGTCGGGGCCATGTTGAAAATCAAGACTCGGAGAGTTGAAATTTGGGTGCCAAGACGTGTGTGAAGGGTCACTAAGGGTTTCTAAAGCTTCGAGTCGTTTAGTAAGAGCATCTAATTCAGAATCGATTGCAATATCGTTTTCACTATAATGCAAATCATTAAAAGTACTAGATGACTCGTTATAAACACTAGGTTCCCTAGTTGACTCATACCACATCGTATTATATGCTATCTCCTCGTCAAAATCCAAACCTTGGTAATAACGCTCCCTAAATGCTACGGACATGGTAAAAATTGATCAAGGATAAAACCACGTAGCAAGTAAGTGCAAAAATAAAACACACAAAAAGAAAGGGTGTAAAATTAAAAGAAAAATTCTAAACCTAGGTTCCCTAATAAAATAACTAGACCTTGCTCCTAACCGTAAGGACCACCAAAAACTCGGTAAATCAGAATTTATTCGGACCGATTCGGCCAGATTAGAGCAGGCATTGCCAAGAGGCCAAACTCGTCACTTAGACACCGAACCTAAATTGGCCAGGTAAGCTCTCGCTTGCCTAGACACCAAAAAGTCGGAATAAATAATGATTACTTCGTTTCTTAGGTACCTTCCTAATTGAGCGCGAATTCCTAGGGGCAAATGTCTAATTAATTTTATTAATGGCTAGGGAATGCAAAATGAGGAATTTATTGTTTTTGGGCTAAGGAAAGAGTGATGAACTCCCTTCCCTTATCTTGTAGTGGCTTTGCCCTTAAAGTTTATTTACAAAATGATGCAACAAACAATGATATATAAAAATTGTAAACACATATGGATGCTTACACTACGTGTTCTAATCTAAAGAAAGAAAGAAATTAAACGTACCTTGGGGTCCTCCAGCGATCACCACAATTAATAGGTACGAAAAATTAAAAACAAAAAATAAAATCTAGCATGATGTGCACCTACGTGATTAAATGCATGATGCAACAATTATGTATTTACAACTAATTTTTTTTTTTGGATTTTTTCAATTTTTTTGTGATTTTTGAATTTTTTGATTTTTTTTGTGATTTTCTAAAAATAAAAAGGCGAAAAGAGCGAGATACGGGTTACCGAAGCAAGCTTTCCAAAAAATTTCAATTTTTCCACGCTCCGTTGAAAAGAGTTCCGAAATCTCAAGCTTTCCTAAAAAGAACGAAGTAAAAATAAGACAAGAAATAAAACTAATCCGAAAAACTAAAAATTAAGGCGTGAAAAATAATTAGTCCCCGGCAGCGGCGCCAAAAACTTGATGTGCTAAAATAAATACAATTTTAAATCGCAAGCGCACGATCTCGTTTTAGTATTTATGATTCGATCCACAGAGACTAACATTTTCGCAAACCTTAATTTTTACTTTAATCGAACTAGAACAATCGATTTTTGAGAATTTTGCTAATTAATTCCTAAAAGATAATTTAAACCATTACTAAAAAGAAAAAAATTAAATTATTTTAAACTAACAAAAATGAAATTTTGCATTTTCACTATTTGAATTAAAATCGAATTTTATTTACAGAAAAGTTTTGGAGAAATACGACAAGATTGCTTTATAAGGTGAAATAGCCAGAAATCAAGAAAACAAGAACCAAAACGAAATCATATGCCTAAAATCTAAACGACAGAAAACATGAACCTAGCCGACTCGCAAATCACAACTTAGAAAATAAACTCAAACATATTGAGTCAACTCAGACACGCAGTAAACCAAAACTCTCAGACCAACATTTACAAAACAGAAAAGCAGAAATTAAAACTCGGAAACCAGAAACAACAGTAAAGCCGTAACTCAACTCGACTCGTGATAAATCTACACTAAACTCAGTTCAAACGAAAACAACTCGACTGAAACGAAAACACAATGGCAATACTAATTCAACTCAGAACGCAAGAAAAAGAACCAGCAAGATTAAAACGAATTCAACACAGAAATGAACACAAACAGCAACCTACAAACTGAAATTAACAGTCTACTTATTTTTTAAAAAGCATCTAAACCGAGTAAATTCAGAACCACAACAACGCAGCTCAGCACAAAACAAAATCCCAGCAGCACAAAAATTCAACAACAGCATGTCGACAAACAGACTCGGCACTATACGAACTCAGACGACGATAACAGAATCAACAAAATGTAGCAGATAATTCAACAGACTCGGTAACACTACAGCGCACGATGAACTCAACAATTCAACAAGACAGCCACGAACAACTCGAACACAGCAAATGAAAGAACAAACTAGCAGCTAATCGGCTCGGAATCCAGCGAATACAAACAAAACGACAACTCGGTCAAACAGAAATCAACAACAATTTCTCGGACACAGCCCAAAACATAATAAGAATTAAACAGGGGAATTAAAAATAAGAATTCGTTTGTTTGAATAAAATTAAAAAGAGAAAAACAGGGGAATGGGGTTTGTTTACTGTGAAGAAGAAGAAGAAGATAATAAGTAAATGAAAACAAGGGAGATTCGTAGAAGAGATTTCCGTAGAAAGAAAGAGAGATAGGGGAGAGACGCGAGTGAGTGAGAGAGAGAGAGAGAGAGAGAGAGAGAGAGAAGGGAGAGATGAAGATGGGAAAGGGAGAGATGGTTTTCGTGAGCTTGCAGTGAGGAAGAGAGACAGTAACGAAAAGAAAATACGAAAATGAAGCTGGGTTTTGGCGAATAGAGGGGAAGGAGACAGGGAGAAACAGAGTAATAAAAGATTAAGCTTCGAATTAACACATAAAAATAGGTAAATAAATGCTGGAAATTAATTAAGCTACTAATATTTTTGTGGTTTTTTTTTAATTAAATACGAAAATTTAAGAAATAAACTACGAAATTAAAAATAAACTAAAAACGATGTTTGGAATTAAAATGCCCACAATAAAATTGAGATTTAAAGGGGCAATCTAGGAATTAAAAACTAAATTAAACTACGAACACGAAATTAAAGTTTCGTTACTCTCAACCCTTAGTGGTTAGCATTTCGCTACTTTGTCCACTAAACGGATTTACGAAAGTAACGAAACAAGGCAACAATAAAGGAAAGTGCAAGACAAGAATTAAAGGGAACTCGAAATTGCATTAAAATAGAGAGAGTGTTTACAAGATTTGAAACTACAAAAACAAGAAATTAAATCAACCCTAAAACTATCCTACACTACCCTACTCCTACTCTATGTTGAGAAATACAAGAGAAATGAGGGGGTATTTATAGGATGGGAATTAGGGTTTAGGGGGGGTGTGGGCAAATCTTGGCCCTACATTTGGTTTGTGTGGTGGTGTAATCCTAGCCATTAAAAGATTCCTTCCCCATTAAGATTTGGTAGAGTTGATCTTGGCCATACACTTTTTAAGTGTGTTGGGATGATCTCCACCTTCCATGTGTCCTCCAAGATTCCCTTTCCACCAAACTCCTAATTCTTTTTCCTCTTTTTCTTTTTGGTCCTTTTTCTTCCTCTTTTTTCCCTCCTTGCACTTTATTTCTTTATTTTGCCATTTCTTTATTTATTCACGAATTTCCTGAAATGCAACAAAATAAATTATTAAAATACGAGTTCAAGCAATAAATAGGTAATAAAAATATGCAAAAATATGCACTTATCATAGTAAGGTGTTTATTATTTTATGTGTCATCACTCAACTATATATGAAAATTACTTTTAAACTTAACTTGATTTTTTTTCATATGTTATATGCAATATTATATTATTAGTATAATTATTGAAATTTTGAATTAAATTTGTTCTAATATGAGAATATGAGATATTTATTTATACATTTTTATAAATAGTTTATAAAAATTTTATTGTAAAATTTAAATTGATAATTATTATTTTTAGTTATTAGCTCTTTTTCTTTGCAAAAATTTTAAAATGCAAAACTTACATTTCAAATATTTTTTAAGAAATTTAATTTTAAAAAACGAGAAGAAATAATATAGCATAGTACATCATCAAATGTCACCTTACCTAGTGCCAAAAATCAAAACAATAATTGATTCCAATGTTATAAAAAATTGATGAACGTGCAGTAGATTATGGATGAGTTTCTAGTTAAATGCTTAGATATTTAGATGCATAATCTGTACTAAAGATATAATTTATCCGTAAATATAAGAATAGAATAAACTAAAAGTTTAATTAATTGATTGGAAAAGTTGATTATCGAAATCATAAAATATAAAATTTCGAAAGTTTATTGTCATTTAAAATTAGGGAAATAATATAACAAATAGTTTTCATGGAGCTTAAGTCGAAACTCGAAAACTCGACAAGAACCCGATAAACTCGAAAACTCGATAAGAACCCGATAAACTCGAAAACTCGGTAAGAACTCGAAAACTCGGTAAAAACTCAAAAAATTCGATAAAACTCAATTAGCTCGAAAACTCGAAAACTCGAAAACACGATAAAAGCTCGGAAACTCGTTTAAAAACTCGATAAGCTCGAAAGCTCGGTTAAAAACTCGATAAGCTCGAAAGCTCGATAACAGCTCGAACTCGACTCGTGTAGTAAACGAGTCGAGTTCGAACACAAATTTCAGGCTCGATAAATTTTAGGCTCGACTCGACTCGTGAAAAAAAAGCTCGAACTCGAAAAAAAAACTCGAACTCGACTCGACTCGAATTACATCCCTATAGCCAAGGCTCTCATTCCCTAGCAAACATTTGCTAGTGAACTATTTCACAACATATGGTTTCAGGATTGTTGGATTGTTAATACAACTGTCCTGATTAAAAAAAAATTATACCAGAAACTTTCCGCGGTATAGGATAATTACAAAAATGGCCCATATTTTTACATAAAAAATCTATTGTTCATCGTTTCTGCGGTACGTGAACAGTGGGGCCATTTTTGTAATTTCTCTATATCGCGGAAAGTTTCTACGTTACGATGTAAATTTTTTTAAAATTAGGATCGTTAGATCCAACGATCCCGAAAAGTTGTGAAACAGTTCTCTAGCGAATATGTACACAAATAATATTAAAAATTTTATGATATCTAAACATAAAATAAAACTTTTACTTGCCGACGCTTAATATCTGTTGTGATGTCTTTCTCAAATATACTATCATATATATTAATCTTAAATATAGTACAAGTTTGATAAAGGATCAAAATGAAACAAACAAGAAAAACAAAATTCACAATTATCTTGTTCCTTTTTTATTGTGTCATTATCTTTGGGTTTTTTTTTAGCTAATCTATTATCTTTGGTTTTAATTTGCCTAAAAAAGTGCATTACAATAGAATAAATTTTAGAGGAAGATTATTATTAACATCTTATTTGTACGGAGAAGAGGTTATCTAATTAGTTTTTTTTTGTGGAATTATTGTTTTGAAACTGATTGTAATCATTCATATATACGAAATGTTGGTACATTAGAACCTCGATAAATAAATATTCGATAAAAGAATAATCTCATCAAATAAATAATTTTTTTCGATCCCGATATAATAGAGACAGTATATTTTTGATCTCGATAAATGAATAATCTCGATTAATGAATAAAATTATCCAATTCCGAGCGTATTCATTTACCGAGGTTTAACTTTAATAATACACTTGGGGAGAAGTTGGAGAAAGACATAAATTAAAATGGATAAAGTTATAATTACTATTCAAACTTATATTACACTATTTATCTCGAAAAAATCAGAAATTTGTTGACATAATTTACACTTTATAAAAATAAAAATAAACATATGTTTATTAAGTCTTCGAAGTTGACCCTATTAACATAGTACTCCGTCCGTGTTTTTCCTGTTTTGACTGAACAAATTTGTCAATGCACACTTTTGATCATTAATATCTTAAATTTCGTATTAGTATTAAATATAAAAATTTCATTATGGCCCTGTTTGGCAATTAGCTGATAGCTGTTAGCTGATAGCGGATTGAATTAGCTGTTTTGACTAGCGGATTGAATTAGCTGTTTTGACTAGCGGATTGAAATTAGCTGTTTTGAATAAAAGTGTTTGGTAAATAGCTTTTTGAATAACTTTTTGTGACACATAGCAAACCTCTAATTGAAAAAGCTCCTAAAATGAGCTTTTTCAAAATTAGCTTTTTGATCCCAAAATCTCTAACTCAAACCTCTAACAACCAAACACTCACATTAGAGGTTTCATTTGGTCAAACCTCTAATCTACCCCCAAACCTCTAATTTTATCCCAAACCTCTAACTTCCAAACACCCTCTATATTAAAGTATTTATAAATACGAATCCAACAAGATTATTCATGACTATATTTAATCTTAGACGTAAATTAGTAATTTGTCTCATGTTATGAACAATCCCGACGTATGAAATAAGAAAAGCATTAAGAGACGGAGGGAGTATCTCTAAAAGATATTGTCGGCAGCAGTTGGACTAGCTGGGCTCATAACCGAAATTTACAGTACAACCAAACGGTCAACCGCCGGTGATGCGGGCCCATTTTAAATAGAAAAGGACGATGAAAGCACGTGTACATAACGTGTCCAACTGCTTATAACGGACATTTACCCGAACAGCCTCGTGACGTCTGTCAGAGGGATTGGCCCACCACGGGATATTGAAATCGGGTAAGGAACAGGTCGGGCCCAAGTACAAACAGATTACTGAACAATTCTGTGGGTTTATGATACTTGGGCCTCTCAGGTGGACTTTGGTTAATCATTGCACTTGTACAGCATATGAAATGCTGCTCTGCGGGATCGCCTGTATGCTACTTTAAAATTGTACTATAAATTTCTAGGATTATTAAGTAGGTTTAGATGGAGTATCTGTTCTCATAAATATTATGTTAATACTTAAATTTATAGAGAAATGATTATAGTATTGTTTTCTATAATTAAATTTGGCGGTTCTCCTTTATTTATTTTGAAATGATTTATTATTATTTTTGAAGTTAATCAAAAGTGATGATAAAAAAAAAAAAAGAAAAAAAAAAGAACAAATCATAGATGACAAGACGAAAACTTTCATTTTCAACCTTCAGATGATTAAACACGAGTTTAGATTAATAATTTAACGAAAGTCCTTATGAGTAATTTTATTTTTATCAAACACTTCAAGCTACTACTAGTTTAGAATATTCCATTATTCCTTTTCTAATAATATTACGCGTTTTTACCCGGATCTAAACTGCAGATCTTATTAGCCAAAATCAGGTGGAATTTTAAATGAACAAAGCGTTTTAAAGATGGTTAATGAACACTTGACTGATACACATTTTAATCCTTCTTCGCATTTTATAATCTACTAGCTTATAGCCCCATTTTAATCCTTCTTCGCATTTTATAATCTACTAGCTTATAACCCGTGCAAAGTACATGTTACTTTTAATTTTTTATAATTTATTTATAATATAATATAATATTATAAATATTAATTTAAGTATGTTATTGATTCGAACCTTACATCTTTATATATATAATAATTTTTAGTATTAAATATAAATTAATATGTTATTGGCGGGAATCGAACCTTGAACCTCTGCATATAACAACTTTTAGTATTGTTATATCTAACGGTCGTGATCTATTTGAGTTGCTGATCTAACGGTGATAAATGAGGGATAACCAAACATGGGGATAACCAAAAAAGGGTAACCAACTACAAATTATACCACGTTTGCTTATTATAATATAGTATAGATAGTATAGATATCTATCTATATATTATAAAAAGTTGTATAACCCACTACTCACGTTTATTTTGATTTGGATAAAATTTATAATTTTAACTTAAAATAAGTATATTTAAATTTATATTGTGATATTGTCAAGGTTAAAATATTTATTTGTTTATTATAATTTTACCTTAACTATTACTATTTCAGTATTTTACATTTCAAATGATTATTTGTTAATGTGTGTTGATGCTAAAAAATTTATGTACTATATATCGTAATAATATTGAAATATCATTCAATTTATAACATAAAATAATTAATTTATCATCATTAATTTTATGTTTTTTTTGAATAACATCATTAATTTTATGTTAAAATAAAAACTATAATATACATGACTATATAATCTAGTCAAAACCAAACATACCCAGTATATCCCGCTCAGAGCAGGGTCTGGGGAGGGTAGGATGTACGCAGACCATGCCCCCGCTTTTTAAGGCGGGGAGGCTGTTTCCGTGAAGACCCTCGGCTACGTGCACGGCAAATAAGGTGGGTGATATAAACACAGTAATCCAGATGGTACGCAAATGTTCACAGCAATACCTGAGCCCATGGCATTCTCCACATGGGACCTACCTGCCTGCTACATATTACGTTACTCAGGTCCTGAATGCATTCCGCTATAGCTCCGGACGGACTCCCTGCAAATAAAACCACAAGCAGACGAGAACATGCCAAACCGACGACAACAAAAATGAAAAATGAGAACGAAAAACCCAAACTACTAAGCTAAAGTTAACCGAGACAACAAACTCTGAGGCTCTCTATGACTATATAATCTAGTGTAGGTATTTGGATTGGGGGTTGAGAAGGATTGGTTGATTCGGGTTCAAATTTAAAAATTTATTTTTGAGAAAATTTTAAAAATAAATAATTGAATTTTCTCAAAAACCAATTTTTAAATTTGAATTCCATCCAATCCAACCCTTAATCGGATCCTTAATGTGAGTCATGCTTCTAGGCTCCATTGTTTATGGTTGATAAAATATAATAGATGCAAGTACTATATAATAACGAGAGTGAGTAAGCAGCTACCAGCCTACCACGTATTCCTGCTGCTGGTGTAAAATTTGGAATTTGCACACGGAAGATCCGGCAGAAGCTATGCTCCATTTTTCATGCTTAAAACACGGGTTAACTTTAATTGTCAAAATTATATCCACCGACTTTTTCAATCCAAGTAAAAACATGAATAACATTTAAAATCTGAGCTTTTCCGGTGTTTCTCTCAACTGCATCATTTTACGAATCTTCTAATCAACGCCCAATCAGGTAATATTAATCCGGGATGAAATTTGAGAAATTAGCACCATTTTGAATTGAGAAAAATGTTTCTAAGGCTAATTTTAGAAGAATTTTTTAAAATTATATAATTTTAAATATTTGTTATCTTTTATTTATAAAGTCTCAGCAAGGACATTAATTGTGATGATATGTTTTGATTTTACTGGTTAATTTTAAAAAATTATTCTAAAATTAACTTTAATCTCTTTTCACCCTTTTGAGTTTTAAACGGTGATTTTCAATTTCGAATTTGTTTCGAGAAAAAATTATAATTAATATAACCATAAAACCATGTACTAGCATAAATAATTATTAATAAGTAAGTTACTCCTAATATATGCTAGTAGGTTTAATGTAACAATTTACATTACAAAAAAAAAATCATCATTGATTAGTTCATAAAACCATCACATTTTAAAAAATCTTAATTTACTTGTACAATTAATAGTACTTTATCTTGTTAAACAAATTATCCCATCATTCTTGATATGGGATTAGAAGAACAAATTATCTCATTGTTACGGAATAAAATTTAGAGTTGAGATTACGATTAAGGTTTATGTGTATTTAATGCTAGGATTGAGCTTTAAGTTTTATGATTGCGCTTGTGTTTCGTGACTTAATCTGTGTCATTACAAGAAGCCTACTATCTCAAAAGTTAGGAATCAAACCAAAAATGTAGTTCTGAGAATTAAGGACCAGACCCTTTATATAAGCGTCAAGAGCCTTTGATTTAGAGTAAGGGCCAAGTTTCCTCCTAGATCGGTGAATCTAGATCTTTCCAATCAAGGATTCAATTTTCTTGTTGATTTCTGTCTCTCAAGTCGTGGATTCCAGAAGCAGGTCTTGTCTTCTATCGGGCGTCCCCGGTATAGGCTGCGTTCTTTGCATTCTTGGCAAAGTATAAATTATGAAATTAATATTCAACTAGGATTTCGGGCCTTTTTATTGGGCTTCGTTATTGGATCAAGTTAGGTCTAATTAATGCAATATTAATAATGTTTTCATGACTTATTTTTTTAACACTTTTGTTTTCAAGCTTCTTGATTTCTTGATTTCCAATCAATGAGCCAAGGTTGATATCTTGGTTTTCAATCAAGAAGTCAAGGTTGATCACAAGGTTTTCAATCAAGAAGACAAGGTTGATCTCTTGGTTTTCAAACTCAAAAGTCAATCCCCTTCTTGGTTTTTATGAACCTAGGGTGAACTTGTTAGGCCTTTATGGCTTTATTGGTTTATAGAAACTTCATATGGGGACTTGATTACTTGATTCAAGGTCTAGGTTTTAGATTTGGTTGGTTTCATTTATCAACATTGGCTTCCAAGAGCACGATTCTTGATTTCTGTTGAGGGCATAGGATTTTCTTGTACCCCTTGATCCTTGGACTACGATTCGAGATTCCAAGGTGATCTTCAACCTTGGATTTCTCATCCAAGTTTTACACATGATAAACATCCTAATCCTTCGTTAAGATTAGTAATTAGCTTTCTTTGGCTTGTTAAGCGCGATTATCTATGGTTTTTTATTTAAAAGAATCGTTATTTCGTTGCTTCTTTTTCAATTATTCTCGGGCGTTCTGTGTTATTAAACCTGCAAACGCGGATCGCTCATAGATACGACCTGGTGTTGCAAGTCACCCTTTTCCTATAAAAGAGTGAGGGGTGGAAACATTTCATTCACACGTTCACTTGTAAAAATTTTTATTTTCAAACTCTCTCTCTCTCTTTCAAGTTTAAGCTTTACATCTTTTGTTAGCCAGTTAATTGGATAAAGATGGCTGATCAACCTCCTTCTTCCTCCTCCATGGCTGAGATGTTTATTGCTCGAGACAAGATTCGGGCTTCCAAAGTTATGAGTGCTCCTCCACCTCTAGTTCTTGATCACACTTTACCTTCTTTAGAACAATTACATGATAAAATGGGGAATGCCTTCCCTGGTAAAGTCGAATTCGACTCATTTCACTTTCCAAGGATTACAACAACAAAAGGGTCGATAGACATTGGTTTCTTATAATAACCCGGATTTTCAGAAAAATGATTTTTATTGTTATTTTAAGAATATTAATGTTTTCCTAAAATGAGGAGGAAATTTTTTATTTTATTGTTCATTATTCTAGTTCAAGGAATTTCAAAAGTGAATTATTTAATTATTTTTCGGTTCAGTGTAATCGGGTTTTCTTAAAAAATTATATTGACTGAGTAGATATCTCGAGTCAATAGTTTATTTTGGGCAAAAGTTTAATTTTTGGAGTGTGAAATTATTTAGTAAAGATTTTATTATAAATTACTAAATAATTTAGAGATTTTAAAATCCTTATAAAATGATTATTTTAATTATTTGAGGATTTGTGGAAATTACTCGATTAATTTATAATATCAAGAATTTGAGATTTTTACTAAAACAATAGTGTTTGTAGTATTTTTATAAAGCTCTGTAAATTGTGAATTATGAATCACAATTATTATTTTTATGATTTGTTTTTATAAATTATTAATATTTGTAAAATGCATATCAATTCAGAAAAAATAGATTTAATTCTAATTCTTTCTCCGTAAATCTTTAAAAATATTCTAGTATTTAATTATACTAGAAATTTTATTTTTACAAATTAGAGTTATTAGTTTAAAATATTATTTAAAGCGTGTAGTAATTAAGCGTGTTACGTTTAATTAGTAGTGGGCCGGAATAAGTGCTAGTAGTAATATTAGTATTGGGCCTAGCCCAATATAAACACAAAACACCACACACGCTATTAACATAAGTCGGGGAGAGAGAAAGTGAGAATTGGGGGGAAAATTAGAAAATTAGGGTTAGAAAAGAAAGAGGGAAGAAGAAATTGAATTGGGGGTTGTAATTGAAGGAGTAAAAGAGGGGATGAGTGTGTGTATATATATAGATATCGCGTGTGTGTGTGTATACAAGTGTGTATACGCGTGTGTATGTGTGTGTATATGTGCGTGTATAGGCAGCGGTGGTGGGGGGTTCTGAGCGGTGCCGGAGCGGCGGTGGTGGCCGGCAGGACAGCAATCGAAGTGGGAGGAGAAGATGAAGGCGAAAGGGAGGGGCTGAGCAATTCTTTTGTTCATACTTGCTTGTTTTCAAATATTAACTTTTCAGTGGAAGGTAGCCGGACGAGGTTATCTGCATGGCTTAGATGAAGCGGGCAGCGTGCCCTTATGAAGACGTTATGATCTCGAAAGTTTATAGCTGGAGTAAGTTATATGTAAGTATATTGATGTGTAATATATATGTTACTTTGCATAAAATAGTACTAGTTGATGGTGTACTTCTCAACGAAGTTATACTAGTAGTAAGGAGTTGATTCTTGTTTCTTGCCCTATAACCTAAAAGATGCTTGGTGGTTGGGGTCTCAAATGTTGTAACTCAATTGTAAATGACTACATATGGTTTAATGTGGCTAAACAGGTGATTTGTTATTAAGGATTTCCACGTGACGACCAAATCCCTGACCCCGGATTTGGGGCTATTACAGAATGGTATCAGAGCTAAGGTTATAGTAAACTAGAAACGAGAGTGAGTAGGAGTGTGTATAGCTATGTGTGAAAGGCATATGACTCAGCCTATTTGTAGTTCGAGGATCCAACTCAACTTAAAGTAGATTGTAATAAGTAAATAACATTAACTATCACAGGAATCTCAGAAGATGCTATCTATCAGAAGGAACAAATCTACAAGTCAATCTATAGTTTTGATATTTTACACTGGAAGAAGTTCAGTCTACTGATCAAGCCTCAGTGTGGTATTCAAAGTCATGGATTTAATTCTAAAGGACAGAGATTTCTACAAGTGACAAGAGACAGTATCAGTACAGAATATTTAAAGAAAGTTGAGAGAAGAAATTGACCACAGCTTAAAGTCAAAATGAAGAACAGAAGTTGAAGTTAGTCGTTCATGAACCAGACCGTGCATCGAGCGTCAACAAATATTCAGTGGAGGTTCTTTATTTATTTCAGTGGTTTAAAAGTGAAGGTTAGACTATTAAATGAATTATGTTAATTCTCTATTAATTAATTTAAAGTATTTAGTTAACTTAATTAATAAATTAATTCTTCAAGAATTAATTTATTTATTAAGTTAATTATTGAATTAATTAATTTAGAATTAATATAGATTGCTAAAAGACTATTAGAAGTGTTTTTAGACTATGCTTTTATTATTAAAAGACTATCTGAGATAGTCTAGGAGATAGTCTGCTCAGCATACTCTGTCCAGTTTGATAGTCTGCTAAGGAATTGTCTACCAGGAAGTCTGCATGGTAGTCTGCCAGAAAAATCATGTATTAAAGACTATCAGGATAGTCATTCTGATAGTCTGGAGAAAGAATTAGGTAGTCTGCCAAGCCAGATAGTCACACCGGTAGTCTGCAAGAGAAAGGATAGTCACACCGGTAGTCTGCAACAAGCCAGATAGTCACACCGGTAGTCTATGTGTCCCCTGGATAGTCTGCAAGCCATTAGACAGTCTGTGGATAGTCTGTTTAAGTGTTAAAAATAGACAGAAGATATTTTTATCAAGATATCAACAAAAGAGACAGGAGGCAGTGATCACAGACACACGAGACAAAGTTTTAAAGACAGTAGCAGCAAAACATTACATCTCTCTCATCTTTAAAGCCACTAACCATCTCAATTAATTCACAGAAAATCAAGTTCAACTCATTTGTAATATTTGATCCAATAGAACTTAATTATTTGTGACTCTTGTATTACTAGCGAATTAAGTTTCCTAGTTCTTATCTCGATTTTTATTAACTAAATTAGAAAAGTTCATGTCGAATTTTCTAATTAGTTTTTATTAACGTGATAATACTCTGTACTGATTTTGTAACAACCATCAAGTTTAATATATCGTTATATTTAACTTGAATTTTGTTTCAATTAATTCCGCTCAAATTTGTCTAAACTAAATTTTATTTAACGGACAAATTTCGATAAAAAGATAAAGATTGTATTCAACCCCCCTTCTACAATCTTAACGGACCTAACAATTGGTATCCGAGCCGTTTGATTGATATACAAATCAAGATCCTATTTTTATTCAATTAAAAATCAAGCTCGAATTTTTAACTCTCTTAAAAATTCATCATGACTTCTAAAGCCATTGTTAAGATACCTATCTTTGACAAAGATAATTATGATATGTGGAAGAATAAGATGGAGTTGTTTCTAGAATGTACAAACGTTAAATATTTGGTTGTTTTGAAAACCGGACCTAAAACTCCTATGGTCTATGAAGATGAAGTTGAAGCTGAGGGTAAAATTGTGATTCCTGCTAAATCTTATGAAAAGGACCCTGCTACCTATACACCTGATGAAAAGGAGGATGCAGGGCTTGATAAAAACCTCAGACTCATTCTAATAGATTCCCTGGATGCTGTGATGAATTGTAAAACTGCCAAACACATGTGGGAAACTATTGAAACCATTAATGAAGGAACCGATGAAGTCAGGGAGAACAGACTTCAAATCTTAACCTCTGAGTATGAACACTTCAGAGCTGGCCCTAATGAAGGCATTCAAGAAGTGTTTGAAAGGTATAATAAAATAATCAACAACTTGCAAATCCATGGCAAGAACTATACACAGAAGGAGATTAATATGAAGTTCTTACTGACTATGCCGACTCACCTGGAACAAAGGATAACAGCAATAAGAGAATCTCGTGACTTGAATAAAGTTACTCTTGAAAAACTCTTTGGTATTTTAAAAACCTATGAGTTGGAACAAGTCCAACAGAAAGAGATTCATGGTAAAGGTAGAGTTGCAAGTTCATCTACAGCATTAGTGGTTGAGGCTCCTAAGGAAGTGGAAGTTAAGGTTGTTCGACCTTACAGCTCAGACAAGGAGCAGACTGAAGTGGAACATGGTCAGACACCAGCTACTCAGGATGGAAGTGAGTTTTACTCATTAGAAGAATTGGATCAGTTGGAGGATGAATCCATGGCACTCATGGTTAGACAGTTTGGCAACTTTAGATTCAGGAGAAATCCTAAGTTTAAGTTCAAGTCTAATAACAGATTCCAGAGAGGAGGTTCTTCATCCTCCAGTAGCAGAGGTGGCTACAAAACTAGAACTGTTGATAGAAGCAAAATTGGTTGTTATAATTGCAATGAACTTGGACACTTTGCCACTGAGTGTCAGAAACCCAAACAAGCTCAGAAGAGAGATTATGTTCCTGAAAAGAAGAAACCTGGAAAAGCCTATGTGGCTGCTGGTAAAAGCTGGGATGACACAGATAGTGAAGATGAAGAATTTGGAAATCTTGCACTAATGGCAAATGGTGACACATTCACTGATCCTAAACCACAGGTAAAACTTACTGACTCTGAGTTGGTTCGTCAGTTAGGTGGTTCCTTGGTTAATGCACAAAAACACATTGCTAGATTAAATCTGTTAAACACTGAACTTGAAAATGAAGTGTTAGAACTAAAAAAGGTGCATGTTAATCAAGATCAACAAAAAGAAGAAATAGCACGACTTAATAGAAGAGAGAAATCCATTCTAGAAGTAGTGACTAAACAACTTTCTAAAATTGCTGAACTTGAAACCAAGGTTAGTGCTTGCTTTAATTCTGTTAAACTTTCTAAAGAGCATTTCAATAAACAAGCTATAGAACGAACTGTAGGAATAGGGTTTGGTTATAATGAAGCTGTTGGATTGTTAGGCATAAATACCCCTAACCTTGTTAGTGCTAAAGAGAGGGGTATACCACATGTGCTTAAGAATGTTGAAGATCCACTCTTTAAGAAGTCGATTGCAGAACCTCCAAACTTCACTTCTATCATTATTCAAGAAGAGATGCGTAATGAGGACAGTGCAAATGGCATAGTCCTTGATAATGTTAAATCTGTTAAGAAACCAGTTAAGGTTGTTTATCCAACCAGTTCATCTAAAACTGGGTTAAGTAATGATAAGTTGAAAAAGAACAATAACATGTCTAACATGCATACCATGCCTATCATTGATATTTATCATAAAGCATGTGGTGTTGTCAATTGTATGTCTTGTGCTTTTAATGTAATGTCTGCTTACTTTAATGGTAATCAAGCATGTGCTGGTAAGACTGCTCCTCGACAACATATGAATAAGAATAAAAATGTTAGATCAAAGACTGCTAATCCTCCTCAAGATAGGAAAGAGACATTTGTATCAAAGCCTAAACAGACTTTTGGTAAGGCTTCTTACAAGGTCAAATGTCCAGTCAATGAAACAAATGTCATTGCTGCTAAAGAAACATGGATACCCAAGATAAAACAAAAGATTGTCAAATCTGTTTATAGGGTTAAATGTTTGTTGGTTAGTGGTGAAAATGGTGTCACCGTTAAAAATGTTGTTTTGCCTGACAAAGGCCAATTCTTTAAGTATTCTGGACCCAATCAGATTTTGGTTCCGAAGAAGGTTTAACCTATTTGTCATTGCAGGGTGTGAAACAGGTTGATCGAGTGACCTGGATCTTGGACAGTGGATGTTCAAGGCATACGACTGGAGACAGAACCCTGCTGACAAATGTGGTTGAGAAAGCCGGCCCAGTTGTTACCTTTGGAGATAACAGCATAGGTACAACTGATGGATATGGCAGATTGGAAGCTGGAAATGTTATCATTGATGAAGTGTCTTTTGTGAAAGGACTTGAGCACAATTTGTTAAGTGTCAGTCAATTTTGTGACAAGGGATTCGAGACTTACTTCAACAAGAAGAATTGTCTAATCTCACACAAGAGACATGAACAACCATCTCTTACAGGAGTCAGAAAAGGCAATCTGTACGTGGCCAATATGAACACTGGAAGCACTGAAGAAATCAACTGCTTTTATTCTAAAGCATCTACAGATGAAAGTTGGCTATGGCACAAGAAACTCTCCCACCTTAATTTCAAGACAATGAATTCTCTAGTTAAAAGAGAACTGGTGAGAGGTTTACCTTCAATGGAATTCACTCAAGAAGGACTCTGTGATGCCTGTCAAAAAGGCAAATTGAAAACAGCAACTCATAGGAGCATTGACACATCATCAATAACTGAACCTCTACAACTGTTGCACATGGATCTGTTCGGTCCAGTTAATGTGATGTCTATGTCAAAGAAAAGATATGCTCTCGTGATTGTTGATGACTACTCAAAGTACACATGGGTTTTATTTCTGAATTCCAAAGATGAAACTCCACAGTTAGTGATTGATCACATCAAGTTGATTGAAATGGAGTACAAGAAACCAGTAAGAGCAATAAGGTCAGACAATGGAACTGAATTTAAGAATGCAGTTCTAAATGATTTCTGTACTGAAAAGGGAATAACAAGGCAGTACTCAGCCCCAAGAACTCCTCAGCAAAATGGGGTAGTAGAAAGAAAGAATAGAACCTTGATTGAAGCTGCACGTACTATGTTAAGTGAATCAAGGCTTCCCTTGTACTTTTTGGCTGAAGCTGTCAATACTGCATGTTATACCCAGAATCGAACTTTAATCAACAAAGACTTGATGAAGACCCCCTATGAAATAATGTATGAGAAGAGACCAACACTCAAGTACTTTCATGTATTTGGAACAAAATGCTTTGTGCTTAAAGATGGAGATGATCGTGGTGGAAAATTTGAGGCCAAAGCACATGAAGCAATTTTCATTGGTTATTCAAGAAGAGCTTACAGGGTGTATGTGATTGATCATCAGACAATGCTTGAAAGTGTCAATGTATCATTTGATGACACTAAACTTCCTAGTATCCAAACGGAGGATTCATCTGAAAAGTTATCTTTCGATGATATGACAGACACCGATTCAGATGGTGACAACCAACCTGATGTTGTTGCTAATGATAACAGTAATAATGATGATAATGATCAGGGTGGTGGTGGTGGTGGAAACAATGATCAGACTGGAGATACCACTGACACTCCTGAACATTCATCTAGTCAAACTGGCAACAACTCAGGGGGAGGTGATGAAGGATCAGCTGGTCATACTCAACATCATAATGAAGAACAAGGCGAATCATCAAGGTCAAATCTTCCCAGACAGACTGTGTGGAATAGAGCTCATCCTTTTGAGTTGATCGTTGGTGATCCAGATGTTGGTGTAAAAACTAGAAGGAGCTATCAAAATCAATGCAATTATTCTGGGTTTCTGTCTGCAATAGAACCTAAGAAAATAGAAGAAGCTCTTTCTGATCCTGATTGGGTGATTGCTATGCAAGATGAACTCAATCAATTCAAACAACAAGAAGTATGGAAGCTAGTACCCAGACCTAAAGACAGGAAAGTAGTTGATACCAGGTGGGTATTCAGAAACAAACTTGATGAAGATGGCATTGTAACTAGAAACAAAGCAAGACTGGTTGCTAAAGGTTATTCCCAAGCTGAAGGAATAGATTATTATGAAACCTATGCACCAGTGGCTAGACTTGAGGCTATAAGGATATTCTTGGCATTCGCAGCACATTCAAACTTCAAAGTTTATCAAATGGATGTCAAGAGTGCCTTCTTAAATGGCAAGCTGGATGAAGAGGTATATGTAGAACAACCCCCTGGCTTTGAAGATCCAGAATTCATGGATTATGTCTACTTTCTCTTCAAGTCAATTTATGGTCTTAAGCAAGCTCCAAGGAAATGGTATGACACTCTTTCTGAATTTTTACTTGAAAATGGATTTGTTAGAGGTGTCATAGACAAAACTCTCTTTACTAAGAAACATAAGAATGATACTATATTAGTCCAAGTCTATGTGGACGATATAATATTTGGGTCTACTAATGATCTTCTGTGCAAGAAATTTGCTAAGCTAATGCAGGGTAAATTTGAGATGAGCCTGATGGGTGAGCTGAAGTTCTTTCTTGGATTACAAGTAAGTCAAAGGACAGATGGAATTTTTATTTGTCAATCCAAGTATGTCAGAGAGCTCCTCAAGAAATATCAAATGGAGGACTCATCTTCAGCAAGAACACCATCATCAACAGCTGTGAAATTTGGAGCTTGTGAAAATTCTGCTAAGGTAGATATCACAAGCTACAGAGGTATGATAGGTTCATTACTTTACCTTACTGCAAGTAGACCTGATATTATGTATGCTACATGCTTGTGTGCAAGGTTCCAAGCGGATCCTAGAGATGTGCATCTCATTGCTGTTAAACGAATCTTGAGATATCTTAAGGGTACACCTAACTTAGGTATTTGGTACCCTAAAGAATCTGGTTTTAACCTTGTTGGATATACAGATTCAGATTATGCAGGAAGTGTTGTAGATAGAAAAAGCACCTCTGGGAGTTGTCAATTCCTAGGTGGTAGGTTGGTCTCCTGGTACAGTAAGAAACAACAAACAGTTTCCAACTCAACAGCTGAAGCAGAATATATAGCTGCTGGAAGCTGTTGTGCTCAGATCTTGTGGATTAGGAATCAGCTACGTGACTATGGCTTTGTACTTAACAAGATTCCAATTCTGTGTGACAATACAAGTGCCATAGCAATCTCCAACAATCCTGTGCAGCATACGAGGACCAAGCACATTGACATCAGGTATCATTTTATCTGAGAGCATGTCATGAATGGTACCGTGGAATTACATTTTGTACCCACGGAAGAACAAACAGCTGATATTTTTACTAAGTCTCTTGACGAATCCACATTCACCAGAATTGTTGGTGAATTGAGTATGTTAAATAGTCCTAGTAATTAAACTAGTTAATATCTGAGGTTTGATCTTTAATAATTAACAAGTGATTGTCTTGTTAATATTTGTTAATTAAAATCACTTGTACAATTATTTTATCAACTTACCTTGTTACTTGTTAATGTTCAAAGCATTGTCATTATCATCTTAATATATTCCTACTTACTTCTTTTCATTGTTTAAATAATTCTTTTTCTTTAAAAATATTTTTCTCAAATCTTACATGTTGTAATTTATGAGAGAACTTATTTTTCTTGAAAATTATATTTATGATGGTTTAATAAGTCATATTTTCTTTTTAAATAATTTTCTATTAGAAAGTTATTTTATTAGAAAATATATAGATTTATTAATTTACCATGAATATTTATGTAAATTATTAATATTTTATTTTATTAATTTGTAGTGTTTGTCCTTTTGGTATTAATGCATCATTTCCGTGTAAGGGACAACCTATGGTTGGTTTAATAACTATGTAAATTATTAATAGAATTCTCTTATTTTTATTTTTATTTTTATTTTTATTTTTATTTCTATTTTTATAGATATTAAATGTTCGATTTTTTTCTGTATTATTAGGAGATAACAGTTCATGTGTTAGTTTGAACTGTTAGTTTTGTTACTTACAGACTATGATTTGTTGGTTTATAGTCTGTGTATTATTAATGTAAATTAAATAGTCTATACTCAATAGTCTGTAGTGTAAATTAATAGTCTATACTTATCGTCTATAGTCTGTTAGACAATTTTTGTCTACTCAGACTACCGGGCAGACTATCCAGCCAATAGTCTACATAGTTAGTCTCTAATTGTCTCATAGTCTGTTAATATTAAAATGTCTATATTAATAGTCTATTTTACTAATATTCAGTTAGTCTGTAACGTTAATTATAGTCTTTTAGACAATTTTTGTCTACTCAGACTATCCAGCCAATAGTCTATATACAATAGTCTGTAGTGTACATTAATATATATAGTCTATTTAGACTATCGGACAGACTATCCAGCGATAGTCTAGATTAGCTTATTTTCTATTTTAGCTTTAGTTATTTTCTTTTAGACTATCCTTTAGACTATCCATTAGTATATATATAGATTATGCCCACAGACTATCTTTAGTCTATTTTTAGTCTAAACTCACGAGTTAAGTCTCTGAGTCTTACTCTCTGTTCGATACACACACATATACATATATTGTCGAACCGCCGCCCGATTTTCTTCAAAAATCGACCTTGTTTCTCAACCAAATCACGATCTGAAAACGCTTGTGTTCTAATCTCTTCAAGCTCTTTAATTTGACTGGTTAATCCTTCGATTTGGTCAAGTTTTTAGTGTTTGCGTTTTTCGAAAATCAAGAAATACGATCTGAAAATCAAGAAATTTGGCTTCGATTTTGCAAAATCTAAAAATAGTAGTGTGTTCGTGTGTGTTCAGAGACCAACATACTCGAATTTCAGAATTTTCTGTGAAGTTTCGATTTTTCTGATTTTTCTAATTAACTTATTAATTGTTAAAATCTCTAAAATTCGAATTTGGTCAAATTAATTCAGTGTGTTGAAGTTAAAATGGCTGTTAATATGGAGATTATCAATCACAATTTTGTTGGTCATTTTAATCCCGATAATTGTACTCTCGAGAGGGTTAAACCTTGGATTCGATTTTTAAATGAGCATTCTCTTATTCGTCATGCCATGATTCTCGATGCTCCATTAAAAATTGATTCACTTTTGGCGGTTTGTTCTACATTTGTTCTCTCGACAGACTCTAGTTCTTTCACTTTTACCGTGGGAGACACACCTTATGTTGTGGATGACTCAACTGTTAACATTGTTTTACGACTTCCAACAAATGACTTTGTTGATGTTCCATCTGAAACAGTGCTGACACAATTTTTCAATGACATCCATTATCAAGGAGAAGTTGATCTTTCTAAGTTGTCTAAAAGTAACTTCATGGCTGAGTGGGATTATTTCTTTGACACAATTGCTAAGGTGTTTGCTAACACTAAAAAGAATAATTTTCACAATATTCCAACTTTGCTTCAGAGAATTGGTTATGCAGTTGCTCATAATCAAAGGGTTAACTTTGGTAAATTAATTTTTGATGCCATGGTAAGTCGTCTCATAACTGCCAAGAACGATCATGATTTGGGTAGTAAAGTTGATTGTTACTATCCAAGGTTTTTAACTATTATATTTAATCATGTTGTTTCTGATGTTCATCAAAGATTGTTTGCTAACTCTCGTACTGAAGCATCAGGAAAAACACATAAAAAATTCTTCACCAGGTTAGCAACAATGAGGAAGTTCACAAATGTTCCAGTGGTCATTACTCAGTATATGTCCAACTTCATAGAACTGCCAATCATACAAGAACAACCACCTCAACAGCAACCTGAGCATGTTCCTGAGCAACCAGAACAAGAAGCAGCAACTGCTCCTGAACCTGAACATCAACTTCAAGTGGCTCAACCCACTATTGCTGGGATTTC
Organism: Kitagawia praeruptora; assembly: GCA_037693485.1. Classification (NCBI taxonomy): domain Eukaryota; kingdom Viridiplantae; phylum Streptophyta; class Magnoliopsida; order Apiales; family Apiaceae; genus Kitagawia; species Kitagawia praeruptora. The sequence goes on along the minus strand of CM075347.1, from coordinate 90,056,810 downwards.
TGCAACTGCTACTGAACAGGTATTCTCATCTTTCCCTGAAACTACTTCTGAAGCCCAAGTGGCTGATAGGTTAGACCAAGAGGTTGTAGAACCACAACTTCTATCCCAGGTCTTAGAGCCAAACACAGTGTCATCTCAAATCTCAAAACCCAAATCCAGAAGTAAATTAACAGTGAAAAGACCTAATTTAAGAAGTAGTGATAAGAGTGATCCCACAGCTCTGTCTCCACTAAAGAAGCGAAGAAACTTACTAATTGAGGCAACTGTCAGCCCATCCATATCCTCCCAAAAGGATACGGACATTGAAATGGCACATGAACAGTTACTGGAACCATTCTCTCAACAGGATGAGTCCATTGAAATTTGCCAGTCGGCCATGGCACCATGTACAGAGTCAAGCACACCGCTATTACTCACAATGGGGGAAAACAGAACTGTAGAATCTGATGTGGCTAGGGACAATGAGCAAGGAGTGCACAATAGGATTGATACTGAAACAGTGCCTACCATAGTCACGGTAGAAGAACCTTCACAGGTTAATGAGGGAAATCTTGACTCTCAGCCACAAATAATAGAGTCATCATCTCCCCTCCCAGGAGGAACATTCCTGGCTCCCTCAAGGGATTTTCCACTCGCAGTTTTAATTGGAGAAAGTGGAAGGCAACTCGATCTTTCTGTCACTAAAGAAATTCAGACATCAATTCCAAATGAGATGACAGAAATGACTGAGGAAAGGGATTTGCGAACTCCCATTGCACCACCACTGACCTTCCAAGAGGAGGCTAGGGTGATTTTATCTGCAGGTACACATTCTGGAGCAGCTAAGGAAATAGTGAGGAGTGATGTGAGGAACACCACTAAACTGAGTGAAACACATGCACGTCAGATGAGTGAAACTCAGAGTGATATTCAGGTGAGTGCACACACTGACACATACACTCGTTCATTGGAAGAAAAGATTAAAGCTCTAGAAAAGGAACTTAAGGCAAGTAAAGCTGAAGCAAAATTACTTCGAGAACAGTGGGTGAACGGTCTTCTTCATCTACCTCTGTCAAAAATCAGCTTGCTGTGATAAAGAATGACATCACCAAGATGAAGACAACATTCACAAACAAGTTCAACACTCTCGAATTATCTTATGAACAGGCACTTGATGATGCTGGAGAGGTTACTGTTACTCAAGATAAACTCATTTCTGTAATCTCCGACAAAGTTGAAAATCTTCAAACAGCATTAATTAAGAGTCATTTGTCTACTGAACACCGTCTTGATGTGATTGAAAGACAGAATGCACAGCAAGGTAAAGGGATCAAACATTTGTTCAACATGATTAGCAGAACTCACACACCCACAGCAGAAGAAAGGGAATTCTTTGAAGGAAAAGGTGGAGATGGTGATGAGCGAGACCCTGGAGATGGTGCATTTCACACTTCGGTAGAGGATTCCTCAACTAAGGGGGAGAAGTCAAGAGAGGGAACTAGTAAAGACTCTGAACAAGGTGAACAAGGGAGAGATAAGGGGAAGAAGATAGCAGATTCTCAGAAAAGTGCTGAAGACACAGAAGACACTGAAGGGTATTACTACACAGGTGAACCAGACAACTTTGATGTTTTTGCTGATCTAAGGTTCTCTGATGTGGGTGAAAAAATACCAGAACCAGATTTTAGCAGCTGGGAAGATGAAGTGTCAGTTGACCCTGAATATGAAGCTGAGCAAGCAAAACTGGATTTTGAAGCTGAATTAGAAGTTGAAAGGCAAGAAGCAAATCTCAAATTGCGAGATGAAAAGCTTCAGAAAACACTAGATATGCTTGCACACAAAGAAAGACTTCAAAAAGAGGAAGCAGAAGCAAGGCAACGGGAACATGCACTTAAAGTTCAAGAAAGGAAGTTATACGTCAAGTTTAAGAGTGGTGAGAAATGGGAACGTGCTCAACGAATAATAGACTCACATCAATCTCTTGATAATGATGATTGTCGACTTCTTTCTATCTTTGAAAGACTCAAAGAGCTTAATCCAACACACGAGATGTACATGAGAGCCCTAAGAACAGAAGTTGTGAGAATAACAACTGCAGGTGAAACGAAAACAGATGAGTTCTTAATATTTGTTGATTGTCATGAGTTTGGAACACAAAGAGTGTCAATTCAGTTCTTCTATGACAAATCATTGACAGAAATCTGGGTTCTTAGGCCAAAGGTAAGAACTTCTTCTGAGTTGGGTGTACTACTTCATGAAAAATTCAAAGAGTTTGCTGAAAGAGCTGGTCCAGAAATAGTTAAATTGCCTAGACAATTGAAATTCCTTAAAGGTGAGGTGCTTCATACAATCAATCTTGAGAATGAGGAATTGTTCACACACTCTGCCAGGCAGTTGGTCTATATTGAATATGTTCTGAGAAATCAAGGATTTTCTACTAAAGAGAAGTTAGAAATTGCTGATCGCATTAAATCCTATGCAGAGGTCAAATTTCTTAAGGATTATGAGAAGTTCAAAGGTCAATTGAGAAAGGCACTTGGAATTCCTCTTGTTCGTCCTACAGGATTCTCATCAAGAAAAGAGTTGCTAGTTGATGCAGAATTGCACAAAAATCTGCCAGAAATGGATGATCCAGAAGAAGGAGAAATAAGGAAGGAAGACAGTCAGAAATGAAGAACAGCTCTACATGTAATATCTTTAGAGTTAGATAGATCAAGATAGGATAATGTTTAATATGATCAGGCTAGAGGATCATCTATCTTGTATTTATCATTATGTTTGAATCTGGAAATTGTTATAAATACCAGAACTTTATCATTATTTACTTGCTATTAATGTTTTATCATTTACTAGTTTAAGTTGAGTTAGTTGAGTTATCCTCTAGGAATTTGCTTGTTAATTTATAACAAACAAATAGGGGGAGATTGAAAGGCATATGACTCAGCCTATTTGTAGTTCGAGGATCCAACTCAACTTAAAGTAGATTGTAATAAGTAAATAACATTAACTGTCACAGGAATCTCAGAAGATGCTATCTATCAGAAGGAACAAATCTACAAGTCAATCTATAGTTTTGATATTTTACACTGGAAGAAGTTTAGTCTACTGATCAAGCCTCAGTGTGGTATTCAAAGTCATGGATTTAATTCTAAAGGACAGAGATTTCTACAAGTGACAAGAGACAGTATCAGTACAGAATATTTAAAGAAAGTTGAGAGAAGAAATTGACCACAGCTTAAAGTCAAAATGAAGAACATAAGTTGAAGTTAGTCGTTCATGAACCAGACCGTGCATCGAGCGTCAACAAATATTCAGTGGAGGTTCTTTATTTATTTCAGTGGTTTAAAAGTGAAGGTTAGACTATTAAATGAATTATGTTAATTCTCTATTAATTAATTTAAAGTATTTAGTTAACTTAATTAATAAATTAATTCTTCAAGAATTAATTTATTTATTAAGTTAATTATTGAATTAATTAATTTAGAATTAATATAGATTGCTAAAAGACTATTAGAAGTGTTTTTAGACTATGGTTTTATTATTAAAAGACTATCTGAGATAGTCTAGGAGATAGTCTGCTCAGCATACTCTGTCCAGTTTGATAGTCTGCTAAGGAATTGTCTACCAGGAAGTCTGCATGGTAGTCTGCCAGAAAAATCATGTATTAAAGACTATCAGGATAGTCATTCTGATAGTCTGGAGAAAGAATTGGGTAGTCTGCCAAGCCAGATAGTCACACCGGTAGTCTGCAAGAGAAAGGATAGTCACACCGGTAGTCTGCAACAAGCCAGATAGTCACACCGGTAGTCTATGTGTCCCCTGGATAGTCTGCAAGCCATTAGACAGTCTGTGGATAGTCTATTTAAGTGTTAAAAATAGACAGAAGATATTTTTATCAAGATATCAACAAAAGAGACAGGAGGCAGTGATCACAGACACACGAGACAAAGTTTTAAAGACAGTAGCAGCAAAACATTACATCTCTCTCATCTTTAAAGCCACTAACCATCTCAATTAATTCACAGAAAATGAAGTTCAACTCATTTGTAATATTTGATCCAATAGAACTTAATTATTTGTGACTCTTGTATTACTAGCGAATTAAGTTTCCTAGTTCTTATCTCGATTTTTATTAACTAAATTATAAAAGTTCATGTCGAATTTTCTAATTAGTTTTTATTAACGTGATAATACTCTGTACTGATTTTGTAACAACCATCAAGTTTAATATATCGTTATATTTAACTTGAATTTTGTTTCAATTAATTCCGCTCAAATTTGTCTAAACTAAATTTTATTTAACGGACAAATTTCGATAAAAAGATAAAAATTGTATTCAACCCCCCCTTCTACAATCTTAACGGACCTAACAATGTGAGAACGTCAGAGCTCATGTAGAGTTCATGTTGGACTACCGGGTGTAGTGCCAATGATTAAGTTAAGATTTTAATGCTATGTTGAAGGACATGTTGAGATAGAATTCCCTGCGATTATTAGTGTCGATGATTGAATCCTTAGTGACTATTATGAGTCGACGATGACATAAGTTATCAAGCACCTTAGGGTGTGCCTGGAAAAGAACAGCTCTGGGATCGAACGATTATCCGTCAGAGGAGCTGACATTAAAGGCATCTGTGGAGACCTTGGCAATATCCCCATTGGTGAATCTTTTTTTATTACCTCCCCAATCTATGAATTATTTGACATATCTCTAAGGGAGAATTTTGATAAAGGATATATTTCCTCTTCGAAGCTATTCTTTAATACTTGTGTTAAGCCATATTAAATTTCAATTGTTCCAGAAGCTGTCATTATCCCTACCTTCAGGTTTTCGAAGCCCTATCAAATGATATTATTTCAAACTTCCACTTTTCTTCAATAGTGGATAATTCAATGGTGATATAGCATCAATTGCTTGTTGAATACCAGTATCTTTCTGGTTATCATTTTCTTTGGAAATCGCGCCTTGAAAATTGTTCGATTTTAATCCAAGGTGTCCCTTTGAGAATTAATTGTCTAATGATGATTATTATTGACTTGATTTTGAATTTCTTTCATACTTCTCAACTTCCAATGAGACGAACAACCCTATACTGATAGGGGCCACAAGGACTATCTGTCTGTGTGATAGAAGTCTGACGGGACGCCGTCACTTATGAGTTGTGAAATACAAGAAGGCTAATTACCTTTAGTAATGTCTTAACTGAGACACGCAACGTGAGTTCTTATGATCATATTGATCTCTCAGTAAATTCTCTTATTTCCAATAAGGTTTGATTCGAAACTCATAATCCTATGGTCACCCGTGGGTGACATTTGTCTTGATATGACAACTATCTTTTCAAAGCTTCATGATTCTTTTTATCTCTAATGAATTTCAAGGGGATGCCAACCAGGTCGGACAAGTCGAAATTCGCTGATAGAAGTTAGATTCGAGCGGAATCGCCAAGAGTAGGAGCAATCCCAAAACGAATAGAATATCAGTGGCGTATTGATAGAATTAGTTCGCTCTCTCTCATGGATGTTATGATTAATGGAATGAGTGCAATCTCTCTCTCAAGAGTGTTATGTTAATGGAATCAGTAAACTCTCTCTCAAGAATAGTATGATAATTGAAATTTGGTCGAGACATATATGTGAAAGGAATAGTGATGTGTCAGATAGATACCCTATAGTTGAACTGAGTTTTTAGAGGAGTTGTTTATGATTGGACGCTATCTCTGGTTTTGAAAAATAAGTGTTGATGATGAAAGAGTTAAGGAATCCCAGTAGTGGCCTTAGCTGATTCTGTGGACGGAATCCTTTTAAGGAGGGTAGACTGTAATAACCCGGATTTTCAGAAAATGATTTTTATTGTTATTTTAAGAATATTAATGTTTTCCTAAAATGAGGAGGAAATTTTTTATTTTATTGTTCATTATTCTAGTTCAAGGAATTTCAAAAGTGAATTATTTAATTATTTTTCGGTTCAGTGTAATCGGGTTTTCTTAAAAAATTATATTGACTGAGTAGATATCTCGAGTCAATAGTTTATTTTGGGCAAAAGTTTAATTTTTGGAGTGTGGAATTATTTAGTAAAGATTTTATTATAAATTACTAGATAATTTAGAGATTTTAAAATCCTTATAAAATGATTATTTTAATTATTTGAGGATTTGTGGAAATTACTCGATTAATTTATAATATCGAGAATTTGAGATTTTTACTAAAACAACAGTGTTTGTAGTATTTTTATAAAGCTCTGTAAATTGTGAATTATGAATCACAATTATTATTTTTATGATTTGTTTTTACAAATTATTAATATTTGTAAAATGCATATCAATTCAGAAAAAAATAGATTTAATTCTAATTCTTTCTCCGTAAATCTTTAAAAATATTCTAGTATTTAATTATGCTATAAATTTTATTTTTACAAATTATAGTTATTAGCTTAAAATATTATTTAAAGCGTGTAGTAATTAAGCGTGTTACGTTTAATTAGTAGTGGGCCGGAATAAGTGCTAGTAGTAATATTAGTATTGGGCCAAGCCCAATATAAACACAAAACACCACACACGCTGTTAACATAAGTCGGGGAGAGAGAAAGTGAGAATTGGGGGAAAAATTAGAAAATTAGGGTTAGAAAAGAAAGAGGGAAGAAGAAATTGAATTGGGGGTTGTAATTGAAGGAGTAAAAGAGGGGGTGAGTGTGTGTATATATATAGATATCGCGTGTGTGTGTGTGTATACAAGTGTGTATACGCGTGTGTATGTGTGTGTATATGTGCGTGTATAGGCAACGGTGGTGGGGGTTCCGAGCGGTGCCGGAGCGGCAGTGGTGGCCGGCAGGACAGCAGTCGAAGTGGGAGGAGAAGATGAAGGCGAAAGGGAGGGGCTGAGCAATTCTTTTGCTCATACTTGCTTGTTTTCAAATATTAACTTTTCAGTGGAAGGTAGCCGGACGAGGTTATCTGCATGGCTTAGATGAAGCGGGCAGCGTGCCCTTATGAAGACGTTATGATCTAGAAAGTTTATAGCTGGAGTAAGTTATATGTAAGTATAATGATGTGTAATATATATGTTACTTTGCATAAAATAGTACTAGTTGCTGGTGTACTTCTCAACGAAGTTATACTAGTAGTAAGGAGTTGATTCTTGTTTCTAGCCCTATAACCTAAAAGATGCTTGGTGGTTGGGGTCTCAAATGTTGTAACTAAATTATAAATGACTACATATGGTTTAATGTGGCTAAACAGGTGATTTGTTATTAAGGATTTCCGCGTGACGACCAAATCCCTGACCCCGGATTTGGGGCTGTTACATTTCTGGCCTATGTTGTTTACCAACCAATGTCTTTGTCGGTGATGTCTATTCTAGACATCAGTCAGAAACCGATGTCTATACTTAAATACACATCGGTTATTCCTTAAATACACATCGATTATGTTACAAATTTTTATAAAATATGTTAGATTTAATTAATTTTATAAACAAATTACTTACATATTACATTCTAGAAAACATAAAATATATATGTTGCCCAGTAATTAACAATTGTAGAAGGGGGGTTGAATACAATTGTATAAGATTTTCGACTTAAACAGTAATAACACAAGTATGAATCAATAACAGCTTTATTAATTCTGATATGAAACTGTTACAAAACTCTCTTAAGAAATTCTTATGTTCTTAAGAGCTGCTAGGTTACAAGATAACTTGTGTAAGCGATTACAATAATGTAAAACCTAAACTGTGTTTATATAGCATACACAATTACACTATCAATTACAAGATATTCTAAATCAATTACATATATCTCTGAATGCATATCTTGTATGATAGCTGCCTTCCTATAAATTAGGAACCGACATATCAATCTTCCTTGATCTCTGGTCTAATGAGAATCTTTACGAAATCCTGACCAGCTTCTAATACTGACGATACCTTCATACTGACGTTGTATTACTGATGACGTCAGCATCAGTATCTTGATCAGTAACAATCCAGATCCTGATATCACTTAAATCAATATCTAACAATCTCCCCCAATTTGTACTTAATGAAATAAAGCACAAATTATTTGATTCAATGATGTCAAAAACTCAAAACAAAATTCTACTAGTAATCTTCAGGCTTAGTCTCAGAAATTCTCACAAAGAAATTATTTATCTGCAAGAATCTTGATAACAATTCCTCTTCCTTCTCTGTCAGAACCTGAATCAGTCTTTTCTTCAGATTCTTGAGTTCTTCATTGTTCTTATCAATCTGATAAATACCAGCCCTGAGATTCTGAATTGAGCTCCTTGGTAAATCTAACTCTCCCAACAGTAAATATGCAAGATCTCTTCCTCCAGGATTCAAAGATAACTGTTCTTGCATCAGAATTACTTCTTTAACAGCTGAACCCTTTTGCATTTCTACTTCTTGACCTTCTGTGTTCAAGTACATGAGAGTATAATTACCATCATACCTTGATCCATCATCTAGAAACCTGGATTTGATTGTACTTAAGATCATACCACACCAGTTTTGATAAACACTGGCTTTTGTATCAGGAATTCTTCTGTTTTCAAGTAAATAAAGAACATATTTCAGTTCTTTTGTTGTCTTGCATAACACATCATGAATAAACAGTCTCTTAACACTCTTGTCCTTCATGAAGTATAACATCTTCTCCACTTTCTTAGAGTCCACAACGCAAGCAACAATTACAACAAATTCAAGTTCCCAAAGATCATCAAAAGTCAGTTCATCACCAAATTTCTTAGTAAGAAAATGTTGATCCATCTGAGCTGTAAATTCTATTTCAGCATCTTTAAAACCAATACCACTTCTAGTGTAAGGTACCAGTCCTATCAGTTCAGATTGCATTTTGATCCACATTGGTGGAGATTCATCAGATTCAGAAGCTTTAGCTTTCTGAAGACCAGGAGTCATTGAAGGTGGTAAATACATACCAGCAGAATTGAAAATCCTTGGTCCAGTATACTTCATATCATCAACATGAACCCACTTTCTTCCTTTCTGCTTGTGCTTTGACTCACTGGGAATTTCCTCCTCAAAAACTTTCTTGGAATCATACCACATATCTTTATCAGATTCAAAGATTCGTTTCAAGTACTCAATTCTTGCATCTTCAATAATATCATTATTAGTTTTCTTGAGCTTTCTCTCTTCTTCAACTTCCTTGAACCTTCTTTGATTAATCTCATCTGATTGAGATCCTTCAGAAACACCTTCCTGTGCTTTCACAACTGACTTTTTCCTCCTAGTTCTTAGCAAACTTTCTTCTTCAGCTGTTTCATCAGAAACATTAAATTTGTTGTTTGGAACCAATTCAAGAAGAAGTGGAGTTTTCTTCTTTCTTTCATCAGACACTTCTTCAATTCTGATTCCACTAGATCTTGTCTGCCTTGTACTGGCCTGTACAGTATTCCTTCCTCTGCCTCTGTTTCTTCCTCCTCTGCCTCTTCCTCTTCTTGAAGTAGGAGCTTCATTCTGTCTTGCAATCTCCTCAAAAATCCTGTTTTGTTCCTTTACAATTTCATCAGTAGTCATATCAGGATTTTCTTCAGAAGTTAATTCAAGTGCCTTTTTAGCATGATACTGATGAAACTTATCACTGTTTCGATAAACAAGTTCATTTCCACCTGATTCAATGATAATTTCTTCAAAGAGGTGAGGAACATCTTGTACATCAGTACTCAACATATCTTCATCACCTTCAGGAATTGTAGACAGAGTTTGCCTTCTTTTTCCAGATTCAGAAACATGAGTTGACTGATTAGTTTATGTCTGAGTTGAACTCCTTCCCTTTACTACACCAGCATCAGAGGTTCCTTTTCCTTTCCCATGATGTTGTTGAGTACTAGTACCACCATCATTTCCAGAAGTATCATCCTTATCCTTTCTCACAACTGGATTAGGTGTACATTTTGTTTTGACTACCTTCTCCTCCTTTTTGACATCTGCATCTTCTTCAATAAAGAAATATAAGATAAGCTTGAGTGTCTCATCAATATTGTCAACTTTCGATTCCAAGACAGCCATTCTTGACTCCATCTTCTTTTCAAGTGCTTTAACATCATCAGCAAGAAGACGAGCTTGAGAAGCAGTAGTAGATATAGAAACAGTTGTTTGAATACCCGCTTGAAATTTATCATTAACACCCTTCATAGAATCAATCTCACTCTTCAATCCCTTTGCTAGAAGAGCATTAGTCTTGAGAAGGGCCTTAAGTTCAGGAGTAGGCATCCTCGTGGCAATATGACCAGAATGAAAAAGAGCATTTTGAAAATTCATCTCAGCATTCGGTTGATTCCATTCAGTATCCCATTCATATCCCCTTGCAGCTTGAGTATCAGGAGGAAGTATAGAACTGTACTCCCCTCTGAACTCTTCTTGAGTAACAGACTGCATGTATCTACTCGAAGACCCATAAGTAGATAGTAGACTTGCTTTTATTGCTGCATGCATTTGAATTGCCTCAGGATCATCTTCAGCATGATCATCATCATCATCTGAGCTATCATCAGACTCAGGAATTTTATTATCCACATTATCTTCAGTATTCATAACTCCTTCCAATCTCAAAGCAGCAGTAGATGGAACTGTTGGTTCCTGAAGACCTGCAATAGGAATAGAAACATTTCCTAGATCTCTCTTTTCTTTTAAAGTGATCTCATCACTTCTCACAACATTACCTAAGTTGCTTTCAATAGCAACTTCTACCTCACTAGAAGTTTGTAACTTCTCACTCATGTCTACCTCTCCTTTTGCCAGTTCAGGAGACTGCCTCTCATCACTCTTCTTTTTCTCTAATTGTTTTCTCTCATCCTCACTAGAAAAGCTCTGGCTCATTATTATTTATGAAGAAATAAGAGGTGGCTGAGAAGAGTGGACTGAAGTCATACAAATAGAGGTATCCCTTGTATCAGGTCTATCTGTAATAATACTATCAGTGTTAAGAGAAGTAGAGATAGAGGTGTTACCTGACGAAGTAGTTAAAGAGTCCATTGGCCTTGCAGAAATTGGCTCGATAAGCAATGGAATAAGTGGATCAGTAGTACTTACATCAGGATTGACAACTGCAACTAAAGCATGACTTGCATCAGTATTAACGGGTTAATTGGCATTTTGGTCACTCAACTGATAGAAAACTTCCAATCGGGTCATCAAACTTAAAATGTTTTCAATCACATCATTGTACTCTTAAAAATTTTCATTCAGGTCACTAGCCATTACACTCCGTTAAATATTTGACGGAAAGTTGACTAAGTTTTGTGAGTTAGCTTGAATAAATCCATTGTGGCATGTACAGTAAGCTGAAGTAGCGTTTTGATCACCGAACTTACTAGAAACTCAGCTGACTGCACATTAGTTGAGTGACGAAAAACGCCGCTTCAGCTGACTGTACATGCCACGGTGGATTTATTCAAGCCAACTCACCAAACTTAGTCAGTTTTTCGTCTAATTTTTAACGGATTGTAACGGCCAGTGACCTGAATGAAAATTTTTAAGAGTACAATGATGTGACTGAAAACTTTTTGAGTTTGATGACCCAATTGCAAGTTTCCAGTCAGTTGAGTGACCAAAACACCATTTAACCCCAGTATGAACTACTGATGGTTCTTGTGTAGTCTGAGGTTGTGAAGCTTCTTCAACACTTTGAGTTAAAGGTTCTTGTGTGCTTCCCTCAAGTGCAGTGTCCTTTAGTATTTCATCACATTCAGCAATATGCTTAACATGAGCAGCTTTATCAGCCAGACTTTGAACTAAGTCAATTTCAAATTCAGAAGCCCCTTGAGCATTGTCAGGAAACTCCTTTGCTGTTGTGACGGTGCCTGCATCTTCACTTTGAGAAGATGGTTCTTGTGGGGCAGGAATATTCTTGTCTTCACTTTCCCTTTGAGAGAGTGGTTCTTGTGGGACTATTCCTTCAGCAATGTCTGCATCCATACTTTGAATGGATGGTTCTTGTGTGACTGGATCTGCAGTAGCAGCTGAACTACTTTGAAGTTCAGGTTCTTGTGGGCTAGATCCTTTCAGAGGTGAAATGGTCCTCTGTTTCTTGTGTCTCTGAAAAACCTTCTCAGAAGAATCTTTCTGTTGAAGTGAGACAGGTTTGAATCCAAGATGTGCTGCAATCTTGTTCACAGCATCAACAGACATCTCAATTACTCTTCTCTTCGGAGATGCAGGTTCTGGAGAATCAGAAATTTCAATAGTCTTCACAGGTGTAGCATCAGGAGTAGAAATATCAGGATTGGTAGTTGAGTCAGGAACTGATGATACAACCAGATTCTGATCATTTTCTATAGTATCATCAAGATTCTGTATCTTTAGATGTAAGAACCCAGATTTTTGGGTAGAATTAAAACTTTTTATTATGTAATAGTATGGGAATGAATAGTGGTTATGACTGCGGGGTAACGAATGTCTATTAAATGAATGGAATGGATTTGAATTCAATTATTTACATGTCATGCAGAATACTTTTGGTTGACAGCATAGATAAGGATGATCTATCTCCTAAGGATATAAGTATATTACTTCAAGTAAGATTATTCTTGCGTCATCCAAATCAATATCTATTATAAGTCCAACGGTTCCGTAAAAAGGTTAAGGAACACTCGAGGGTGAACCAGGTTCATTTTCCTAATTATAGGAATTAAATAAAAATAAGTGATGAATAGTGATTTTGGTGGAATTTGGAATATTATTATAATAATGTTATACCCGGTATTCGGAACGGATTTCTGAGTTCGTATTAGTGATCCAGGAGGAAAATAAGTGTATGTAAAAGCTGTCGGATTCAGAAAAAGAGCACTTTTATTTTCTCCGAGATTTCCCTAGACACTGCAAGACTTAAGGATTTATAAAAAGGGAATTAAGGAATTTAAATTCGAGAAGTATTAAGAAAGATGAAGAATAGTATTAGAAATATTAAGAAGGTTTTCGGTAAAACCCTAATTAGAAACGAATGAGTTATTCCCTCGAACGATCAACGAATTAAGCAATAAACGGACAAAGAAACAAGCAGAGGGAGCAAGAGTCTTGTGCAAGCCACTAGAAAATATCTAGTAACCAACATAGTTACAAGAGTAACTAGAATCAAGAGATCAACCAAGTACTTAGCAAATCAAACTACTAGTTACATGACAACCATTAAAAGATCAACACTTGTCTCTCCATTTTCATCATCCATTGCATCACACCTTTATTAAAGTAGCTTTTTGACAAGATATTTTCTTACTCTCATCACAATAATTCAACTTGGATGAGATTAAACCAAGAGAAAGAAAAGAAAACTCCATTCTCCATTTTTTTTGCTCCATTCGGCCCCTTGTTAATTCAAAGACCAAAAATCCACTTCCAACCATTGTTTGATCTTGAAACTTTTATGGTGAGTCCTATAATTCATAAAAATGATCTCCTCAAAATCTTAGCTTCAATCTCTTCTTTTTCCATTTTCAAAAAAATGATTCAAGAGGAGGGTGAATAGTGTTTTCATGAACTAATCTTTGATTTTCTTGTTTTCATGGTTGATCTTAGCTAACTTAAGGCTATCCAAGGACCATACCAAGCTTAGTAAGGCTAGATCATACTCCAAGGAAGGTATAAGTCTTGAAAACCCTAGATCTTACTTTGAGATTATGCTTGTTCTTGATGATTTTAGAGTAGTATGTTCATGATAATGTTATAAGCATGATTAGTTAAGTGGTTTAGTTGATTTAAGAAGCATGATGATTTTGATGCTAAGATCAGTAGCTTCTAGACTTGTTGAGATGATGAACATGTGTATAAGTTGGATTTATGCCCGGTGTGGCTTGGTATTGTTGTTATAATTTTTAGAACGTTCGATTTATAGCCGTCGTAATGTCGAAATTTCGTTAACCTTAAGACAACGAACTTGACAGTAGATGTAACTCACTGATTATCTTCGATTTATGCCATGATAAGCTAGATTATGTTATGAGCTTCGTTTTGATATAAAGATCGCATGAAACGGACTTACGGTTTAGGAGTTATGATTAAATTCGTAAAAGTGGTTCGGAACCGTAATCAAAAGTTCGTAACCGAAATTGGATCCCTTTAATATTACGAAATCAGTGGCGAATCTTACTAATTAAATATTAGAGGTAAAAATGAAGGTGTGGGAGAAGACCACATGTCGAATGGATCGTTTTTCGATTTTATAAAAATGTTCGAATCATGGTTAAGTACGAAAGTACCCCTAAGAGGTATACTTGGTTATAACTTCGGTAAACCACTTAGAAAACGATCGATAAATATCGAGGTCTAATATTTCGACTTTAAAACTTATACGATTTAAATACTTACCATATGTAAGTGTAATGTCATGCTTTAGTAACGAACAAGTGTCGGGTAATAAAAGCAATTATAAGAGTGAATTAGAGGGGTATAACGAAACGACTTGAAAATGTGTTTCGATTTAAGTTAAGTTTATACTTAACCTTTTGAAAGGTGTTAAGTGATTAATCCCGAATGCCTTGGCTATTTATAGATCATCAGGCTGACCCGGAACACGCTACCACTACCCCTACCCGCACCCGATTCCCAGGCAAGTTTCAAGTCCTTTTTATAAGACTGTTGTTGTGAATATATATATATATATATATATATATATATATATATATATATATATATATGTATGTATGCTTTCTGTTATACATATGCCATAGCATGCATGTCTACTTTCAAAGTCATATTGATATACTTGTTCCCTGAATTATTGTTGGCTTATGAGCTAGATAGTTCTTATATCAGTTGTAAGCCGGAAATTTCTAAGACCCTTAAACGAAGGGCATCTGAACCTCATTCCTTGATTATAGACCGGGAGTCGTTATTTCTTAATATATGGACATTATTTTCAGAGGGAAATAATTAAGTAAATATTTCCCATTTATTATCTGGCGAATGTTATTGAGATATTCTTTTGAGATTATTTGATAAATATTATTCGGGTTATTCATCAGATATTTAATTATTCGATGAACATTATCTTTAATATTCATCTAAAGTTGATTTAATATTCGAATATTATTTCGAACCCTCAGTTAAGTTCTTTACTTAGAGAAGATTCATTCTTACTTCTTCGATAAATATTATTTTGAATATTCATTCGAGTTTATTTATTTAATGAATATTATTTTAATATTCATTCGAGCCCTATTTATTTAAATGAATATTATTTCGAATATTCATTCAGTCCCTATTTATTTTATAAATATTAGTTAAACATTGATTCGAGCTCCAGTTCATCGATAAATATTATTTTGAATATTCCCTTGAGACGATAAATATTACCTTCGACATTCATTTAAAGTCAATTCAATTATTTAGCATTATTTCGAATATTCATTCGATAATCATTTCTTCGATAAATATTATTAAGATTGAATATTCATTATTTATTTAATGAATATTGTCTTAAATATTCAGTCGACAATTATTTCTTCAATAAGTATCATTCTTAAGTTGAATATTCATTATTAATTCAATGAACATTATATCACATATCCAAGGGATGTTTATTTCACCAATAAACATTATGAGTTTCAAATATCCATTTAGGATTGGATTTGTTTGGTGAACATTATTTTAAACATTTATTTGAGTTTATTTAATTAATGAATATTATTTTGAATATTCATATAAGAGAAGAGAGTTGTTTAGTAAATAATTCTAACTATTCATTCGAGGATTACTTACGAGTAATATTATGATTTATTCAGATTTCTTAATTAATATTGAGTAATAAATATTCTTGGAATATTTATTTAAATCCTTTTAAGTTCTTTTATAATGATTCATATTATTCAAGGATTATCTGTCACCTTCAGATATGGTGTAAAATATTTTGGAGTATTTTATGACTATTTTTATCAAGGGGAGGTTCCCAAAACTTTATTTCCATTTAAATCTGTCTTATAAGAAGATTTAAATACTCGCTCAACTTCCAAAAAATATATAAGGGGACCTCACTTGGAGATGTTATTTATTGGACTGCCCGGTCCTATACTTGCTAAAACTATCTTGTCACTCACATCTTGATTCTTTCAAGCATCGATATGAGTCTGTTTGGTTACCTCCTCAACGCTCGAGGGGTAAGAATTGATGGAACAAGTTTATATCCATTAACAAGCATCAGCTTGGGAAATATTGGTGATTTTTCCTTTCCAACTAGATACGACTACTTTGTGGAGTCCTATCAACAAGTAATATACTTGGGGAAAGGGGGAGGAACTTCACGTTTCAAAGTTATGGATGTGAAATGAACTAGGAGATGCGTAAGTGACCCAGTGGCGCCGGTCCAGCAAATGGCCCAACCGTTGGCCGGGGGGTTCCAGAGGGCGGTAGACAAGTAAATCCGTCGGTGCTTCCTTCTACATGTAGTAAACAAGAGGTGGGGAGCATAACATGCGACTGATCATCGTGTAAATGCTATGTCTCCTGGCGCGTCAAACTCCAGTATTAGTTCATCTCTCAATGTTGGAAATTTCCTGCAACCTTATCATTATTGGCAGGTTTGAAAAGTGTTTGAATTGGAATTGCAATATTCTTCCTGCAAGTTCCTCTATTATGAAAAGTTGATAATATCTGGCTCATCTTTGACATAGCAGATATTTATTCAAAACAAATATATTTTGAGTTACCTTGTAACTTCATCTCATACCTTATATTGGTACTTCATCGTTAATGCATGGCATATGGTTTCAAAGATATTTTGAACTGTCATATATTATTGCCGTTCAATTATATTTTTGGTGGGCTATTGCTCACCCTTGCTTTGTTTATTTATATCACAACAACAGCTAGATCAGATGGCCGCGCAAGGCATACCCAACATAGGCAGGTGTCAGCCGTCAGAGGATTAACCGATGAGGTCTTAGCTACCATTGCTGAGGATGCAGATTCTGGTAGGCTAGTTGTTAGCATTTGATCCTCTAATGTATTTATTATATGGCATATATCAATGGATGGCAAAGAATATGTAATTGTACAAATGTAATTCTTTGGGTTGTAAGAACTCAAACTTGTGATTTATAATATTGTTGGTTACTCTGATTTCATCTCTGGGACTATAACGGGTGTGTTTTATGTTGTTGTTTTGGGTCACAAGGTTGTATAGATTATGTTGGTTTTGTGGTTGGATATTGAGACCGTAACGACCAGATCCCTGACCCCGGATCTGGGGGTGTTACAGAAATGGTATCAGAGAGAGCGTTATATATCCCAGAGATGACGCGACGTTAAAACAATAAATTTTTAAGATAATAAGAACTCTTGCCAAGTTCATAGTCGGACTACTTAATGTAGTATTGACATGGGAACTATTAAGTATCATGATAGTAACTTAGCTCGTTCTTGTACCGACTAGTAAGGCGACAAACCTTGAGGCATACGAGCAGCAGCACGATGATTCCTGATTATATGCTGACGATCGGATGGTGGATGCGATAGAGTACCCTACTAAGGACCCGGAAGAGGTTCCAGCAGAGGAAGGGAATATTGATAAGTATAAGGAGTTTACCCTTAAGGAAATGAGGGCTACAGCCAGAGAGACTGTAAGAGTTAAGGTACAGTACCCAGAGAAGGGAGCGTAAAGAACTGAGATATTATTAAGAGAACTAAAGATGCATAATGGATTCATAGCTGGACTGCCGGATGAAGTACCAGCAATTAAGTCAAATTGGAAGGATTACTTGAGGTCTTATATGAGGATAGGTAAAGATCCTTAGAGACCTTCAGATTAATGAGAAAAGAGTTAGAGTGATACATGATTATCAAAGACAACAACAGAGGATAGGAAGCAGAGTCTCCCGGAGCAGTTAAGATAGAGGCAGCAAGTGCCATATCAGGTGATAAATGGATTAGTGTGAATATTGTTAATGATAATTCGCCATGAGAGGGCAGATTTCATAGGTCGTAATTTATAAAGTCAAACTGAGATTGGTAAGGTGGTTTGGTGCAGGAAATGCCCATTTTATGAATAGATCAACTTAGAAAATAAAGACATTGGAAGGCGATGGTATGATTGGATAAAGTATATAAGGAAGTAGTAAGCGAGACAATGATCTCAGAACCTATAAGAGGAGAAGACCAGTGACTCTGTGATAAACTAGTAATGAGGCCATCGTCAGGAACCAAGTATAAGTTTGGTTCAATTCAGTGGAATGATGAACCAGAAACATTAGATGCATGTTATTCAAAGGAATATTAAATTCTTTCTTTTCCTTAAATGGATTAGGTAAGGCGAGCAGTGGGTGAGATGTAATTGAGAATGCTTTTAGATGAAACCTGAAGGAACAGGGTAGGCCCAGTTCTCGAAGTAAGAGTATTGGCAAAATGAAGTCCAGTTAATAGGACACATGATCAATAGGAGTAGTGTTGATCGACCCCACCAAGTTAAAGACAGTTTCAAATGGAGAAAGGCCAATCACATCGGTAAAGGTGAGAAATTTCATAAGATTCACGAGGTATTACCAAATATTTGCTCAGGACTTTACAAAGAGTGCAGTCCCGCAACCCGAATTATTGGTAAGACTAAAAGTTTGAACATACAAAATATGAGAAAATCTTCCTAGAGCTAAAGATGAAATTGGTGACGACCCAGCGCTAACGTCGCCTAAATGGAAAAAGGAGAATTTTGCAATATTTTATGGTGCATCTCAAGCAGGGTAGGCACTGTGCTTATGCAGCATGGCAGTGTAACTTCGAATATATTTGGACAACACGATTCACTAGATTCGGATGGCCTTGGTAGTGCCAATTTTGTGAAATGACTAACTTCGACGGTAGTGTTCCTTCTGAAACTAGTTGTTAGAACGACCGGTATTCGATAGTGTCAATTATTATGACGAATATGTAACGGGAAGATGTGGCATGTTTTAATTTGAAACTTTTGATTACCCTTCCAGGGGAGGTATTTATTTGGCTTCTTTCCAATGGTTAAACTCCCAACTATATGTCAATCATTTCGTTATTATAACTGTTTCTGGTTTCACCCGCTTGGGTATTCCTAGAAATACTCTTCGGGTATCGAAATGGATCTTCTTAGTATCACCAGTGGGTGGATAGATTGACTGAAATTTCCCTAATCCTGGAAAGGAATTTGACAAATTTTAGTAAACCTTGTCTTTCTGATTATCGGAATACGTCACTAAAGAGAGTGGAAACTGGAGTGAACCCTACGGATTGGGTAAAGTAGCCGCTATACAGGTGGGTAGACATACCCCGATTATTACAGTTGAATGTAGGGATAAAATTATGAAGTTGAATGTAATTAAGAAACAAGCCGGACGGAGAAATTCTGGGATTGACTTAAATAAAAAGGTTGTTATGCCAGAAGTGTTAAGCTTTTGTGGTACGTGGAATTGATAAGATTAACTGAAAGAAGAAAAGTGAAGGAAAGGCGACCGGAGACGGTACCGAGAAGTCGAGTGAGACTTATATGGAGTAAAGCTTTGGAAAGATCAAAATGTATCAAAGTAGAAGGCAATATGCCAGCAATTGCTAGAAAAGTAATGCTATTAGCCGACCCCTAAGCTCACATATTTAGCATGGCCAGATGGGGGCCAAGTCACTAAGGATTATCAAGTGACTGAACCAGCAACGTAAGGACAAAGCGGGGTGCTTCTAATCAAGTGCCAACCGCGAGGGCTTTTGATATAAATTGAATTGAGATACATGATGATGGATTTTATATATACCATGGACGTATTAGGATTGAGGGTAGTGACCACCGAAAAGTTACGAAGATTGCCAAAGTCAGTGCAGTATGATGCATAAATGTTATCTGAAGCTTGGTGTCCTCAAAAAGAGCATTAGGCGCTAAGAGATTCACGTTGAACACGACCAATATCTTCCAGAACATCCTTTCTACCATTACCAAGTTCTGTATGTAAGAGTAGATAGACATATGTTGTCTTTTGGAAGGTCATGTAGACCGACATTCGTTTGAAAGAAAGGTTAACATGAGCTACCTATAGATTATTAAGATGAGAATGATTGAAAACAGACCCTTATTAAGGGTACATGATTTGATTGCCAATTTCAGGGTAATGTAAGTATTCCTTGAAAATAGAATTGAGGGTAGAGCATCCATAAATTAAGATGAACCCTGGGGATGCACAAAGGATAGCATCACCCCTAATAAAGACATTTTGAATTCAGACGATATAAGTTGAATCGACCAAAGTATAAAGAACCTGTAAGGATTTGTGGAAAGGAATCTCGAAAAGTACATAGACAGAATTGTTATAAAATTGATTATTGATGTTCGATATACCCTGTACCCAGAAGATACAGGAGGGATGATGACAATGACCTAAGAAACCCTATAAGGGAAGAGGTAATGTTCTGAACTTCAAAGGGGAAGTTTGGTAAGGAATGTATGACATAGTAATAATAAGGCCAGATGAAGCATGTGTGAAACCATGAGGAAGTATGGATTGAACCAATAAGGTTGAGATTATCCTAAAACGAGAAGGGAGTTAAGTAAGGAAATATCCTAGATATGATGGGGAGTACCTGTAGTAAAGTTCACACCAGAAAGGTGGAAGCAATGACTATTGGAAAAGACTGATATACGCTTCCTCCCATTCAGCAGAATTTAAGGGAGAATGCTTTCACCCTGAGTTAGAATAAATCCAAAAAACGTTGACTTCAAGAAATTATTATATTCAGGAAAGGCCAATGAGGTGGCCGACACTTTAAGTATAAGGAAGTAGGTATAAATGCTCATACCAAAGAAATGGAATGGTATTGAGAAGGACTTTAAAGGTCAGAAAGTGGTGGAGGAATTTACATTCCCTCTAATGATTGTGCAAGAATCAACCATAAGAGTAGTTTAAGTAAAGATTCGATTCCTGATATCGTCTTAAGCATATTACCTGCGTTAGGAAGTCCTATGTCAAGGTAAACCCGGACCTGGTGCGAAATTAACTAAGTAAACCGTTAGCTTCCAGTCTTCTACTAAAGAAATATGATTGATAATTCCATCGACTTGGCATAGCTACGATGCTTGAAGCTCTTCTGCAATTTTATCTGCTTCATGTAATATCTACGTCAAGTTCAGGAAGCATTCCCTATGGATAAGGAATAGTGATTATTTTGTTTTCCTAGAGGATCTTGAATTGACAATTATGAAACCCGCATGTTTAGTGATTCAAACACGACGTAAATGATAAGCAATGATGACCCTTCTGAGAAATTAAGTGTTTACGACTGTGGAAATGTCGAATTGAATCTAAGTTAGAGAAATCATCCAGGTCAGTTTCGGGTGGTTTAATTTTGGAGACGACGGGATATTTGTAATAAATAATCCGGATATGATGGTTCATAGAATGATTATAGTAGAAATGAAGACAAGTGACTGATAGAGATTAAAATCAATAAGAGAGTCAGATAGGACTCATGAGAAGCTCCAGTAATAAAGTGAGAAAAGTATGGAATTGACAGTACAAGGGTATTGACCAAAACAGAAAGTTGGAATTAGGAACATAAATGACATGCAAATTGACTCCTTTTAAGTTTGGAAAATTCGAGGAAATACGGAAAAGATTGATTGAGTAATAAAGAAACTCATGGAATGAAAAAGTGAAATCTAGATGGTTGAACAAAGGAAAATTTGGCCCCAAACGTGTAACACGTATTGAATAAAGGTGACGAGTGCCTCAACCCTGAGATGACGGTGGAGAAAAACAACAAAAGTAAATAAGAATTAGATAATACGAAGGATGTGATTGATAAAGAAAAGATTGGGAATTAATTATGGAATGTGAAGCAAAGAATGTTATGAATGGATTGATGAATGGGTTTTCCTAACGAGCTCTCGGAATGACAACCTGATGGTATTAGAATTATGAATATGAAATGGCCAGTGTCATGGCGTGAAATGTCAGTAATAATAATGTCAAGCGAGAAATCTAAGATTTAACCTGAGAGGTTGAAAGATTTCTGATGATGAGTGTTGCTAAGATTGAACAAGAACATAGGTCCATAGAATGATGGGTCGAGCAGCGAGGATATGTTGACTTGTGAGATTACGATATAGTGGTATTTGATAGGATTACGATTATTTTTCTTCTCTGATAAACCTCTATAGTTCAGAGGAAAATTTTAAGTATGATATTTAACGATCATGAAAAATTTCTATAATTCTCTGAAAATCTTTTCTTTTCTCCACTCCTATTTATCTTCTTCTAAACTGAGAAGAACAACCCTTTAAGGAGGGGAGGTACTACTACGTGACTCTCTGTCTGTGTGATAGAAGTCTAAGTGGAATGCCATTAATTGTTTAATTGCTTGTCAAGTACTAAAGGCTGGCCCCCTTTTGTACTAGCTATGCAATGTAACAAATGTTCATTGATCACAGTGATCTCTCGATAAATTTTTCCACCTAAATATATATACGTCGAGATTGCGAAGATTAAAGCGATCAGGAATTGCAAAATTACGAGTGAGGTTATCTCCGGAATTCGTAGCGCGTTAGTGATACCGAAGTCACTGCACGTACCAATAAGGTTAATAGTATAAGACCGGACAAGAGCGTATACCGGATAATGTGTTGTGTGAAGGTACCAAAGAATTGGTAGAACGTATAAGGGGTGTATTGTAACACCAGTACGAGGCGCTTTAGAAAGATTGGAATGTGTAAGGATTGACCAGAGAATTGGAAAGTGAAATAACCAACAAATACCCAATTGTCTTCTACCTGATTCCGGGACGGAATCCTTTTAAGGAGGGGAGACTGTAAGAACCCAGATTTTTGGGTAGAATTAAAACTTTTTATTATGTAATAGTATGGGAATGAATAGTGGTTATGACTGCGGGGTAACGAATGTCTATTAAATGAATGGAATGGATTTGAATTCAATTATTTACATGTCATGCAGAATACTTTTGGTTGACAGCATAGATAAGGATGATCTATCTCCTAAGGATATAAGTATATTACTTCAAGTAAGATTATTCTTGCGTCATCCAAATCAATATCTATTATAAGTCCAGCGGTTCCGTAAAAAGGTTAAGGAACACTCGAGGGTGAACCAGGTTCATTTTCCTAATTATAGGAATTAAATAAAAATAAGTGATGAATAGTGATTTTGGTGGAATTTGGAATATTATTATAATAATGTTATACCCGGTATTCGGAACGGATTTCTGAGTTCGTATTAGTGATCCAGGAGGAAAATAAGTGTATGTAAAAGCTGTCGGATTCAGAAAAAGAGCACTTTTATTTTCTCCGAGATTTCCCTAGACACTGCAAGACTTAAGGATTTATAAAAAGGGAATTAAGGAATTTAAATTCGAGAAGTATTAAGAAAGATGGAGAATAGTATTAGAAATATTAAGAAGGTTTTCGGTAAAACCCTAATTAGAAACGAATGAGTTATTCCCTCGAACGATCAACGAATTAAGCAATAAACGGACAAAGAAACAAGCAGAGGGAGCAAGAGTCTTGTGCAAGCCACTAGAAAATATCTAGTAACCAACATAGTTACAAGAGTAACTAGAATCAAGAGATCAACCAAGTACTTAGCAAATCAAACTACTAGTTACATGACAACCATTAAAAGATCAACACTTGTCTCTCCATTTTCATCATCCATTGCATCACACCTTTATTAAAGTAGCTTTTTGACAAGATATTTTCTTACTCTCATCACAATAATTCAACTTGGATGAGATTAAACCAAGAGAAAGAAAAGAAAACTCCATTCTCCATTTTTTTTGCTCCATTCGGCCCCTTGTTAATTCAAAGACCAAAAATCCACTTCCAACCATTGTTTGATCTTGAAACTTTTATGGTGAGTCCTATAATTCATAAAAATGATCTCCTCAAAATCTTAGCTTCAATCTCTTCTTTTTCCATTTTCAAAAAAATGATTCAAGAGGAGGGTGAATAGTGTTTTCATGAACTAATCTTTGATTTTCTTGTTTTCATGGTTGATCTTAGCTAACTTAAGGCTATCCAAGGACCATACCAAGCTTAGTAAGGCTAGATCATACTCCAAGGAAGGTATAAGTCTTGAAAACCCTAGATCTTACTTTGAGATTATGCTTGTTCTTGATGATTTTAGAGTAGTATGTTCATGATAATGTTATAAGCATGATTAGTTAAGTGGTTTAGTTGATTTAAGAAGCATGATGATTTTGATGCTAAGATCAGTAGCTTCTGGACTTGTTGAGATGATGAACATGTGTATAAGTTGGATTTATGCCCGGTGTGGCTTGGTATTGTTGTTATAATTTTTAGAACGTTCGATTTATAGCCGTCGTAATGTCGAAATTTCGTTAACCTTAAGACCACGAACTTGACAGTAGATGTAACTCACTGATTATCTTCGATTTATGCCATGATAAGCTAGATTATGTTATGAGATTCGTTTTGATATAAAGATCGCATGAAACGGACTTACGGTTTAGGAGTTATGATTAAATTCGTAAAAGTGGTTCGGAACCGTAATCAAAAGTTCGTAACCGAAATTAGATCCCTTTAATATTACGAAATCAGTGGCGAATCTTACTAATTAAATATTAGAGGTAAAAATGAAGGTGTGGGAGAAGACCACATGTCGAATGGATCGTTTTCCGATTTTATAAAAATGTTCGAATCATGGTTAAGTACGAAAGTACCCCTAAGAGGTATACTTGGTTATAACTTCGGTAAACCACTTAGAAAACGATCGATAAATATCGAGGTCTAATATTTCGACTTTAAAACTTATACGATTTAAATACTTACCATATGTAAGTGTAATGTCATGCTTTAGTAACGAACAAGTGTCGGGTAATAAAAGCAATTATAAGAGTGAATTAGAGGGGTATAACGAAACGACTTGAAAATGTGTTTCGATTTAAGTTAAGTTTATACTTAACCTTTTGAAAGGTGTTAAGTGATTAATCCCGAATGCCTTGGCTATTTATAGATCATCAGGCTGACCCGGGACACGCTACCACTACCCCTACCCGCACCCGATTCCCAGGCAAGTTTCAAGTCCTTTTTATAAGACTGTTGTTGTGAATATATATATATATATATATGTATGCTTTCTGTTATACATATGCCATAGCATGCATGTCTACTTTCAAAGTCATATTGATATACTTGTTCCCTGAATTATTGTTGGCTTATGAACTAGATAGTTCTTATATCAGTTGTAAGCCGGAAATTTCTAAGACCCTCAAACGAAGGGCATCTGAACCTCATTCCTTGATTATAGACCGGGAGTCGTTATTTCTTAATATATGGACATTATTTTCAGAGGGAAATAATTAAGTAAATATTTCCCATTTATTATCTGGCGAATATTATTGAGATATTCTTTTGAGATTATTTGATAAATATTATTCGGGTTATTCATCAGATATTTAATTATTCGATGAACATTATCTTTAATATTCATCTAAAGTCGATTTAATATTCGAATATTATTTCGAACCCTCAGTTAAGTTCTTTACTTAGAGAAGATTCATTCTTACTTCTTCGATAAATATTATTTTGAATATTCATTCGAGTTTATTTATTTAATGAATATTATTTTAATATTCATTCGAGCCCTATTTATTTAAATGAATATTATTTCGAATATTCATTCAGTCCCTATTTATTTTATAAATATTAGTTAAACATTGATTCGAGCTCCAGTTCATCGATAAATATTATTTTGAATATTCCCTTGAGACGATAAATATTACCTTCGACATTCATTTAAAGTCAATTCAATTATTGAGCATAATTTCGAATATTCATTCGATAATCATTTCTTCGATAAATATTATTAAGATTGAATATTCATTATTTATTTAATGAATATTGTCTCAAATATTCAGTCGAAAATTATTTCTTCAATAAGTATCATTCTTAAGTTGAATATTCATTATTAATTCAATGAACATTATATCACATATCCAAGGGATGTTTATTTCACCAATAAACATTATGAGTTTCAAATATCCATTTAGGATTGGATTTGTTTGGTGAACATTATTTTAAACATTTATTTGAGTTTATTTAATTAATAAATATTATTTTGAATATTCATATAAGAGAAGAGAGTTGTTTAGTAAATAATTCTAACTATTCATTCGAGGATTACTTACGAGTAATATTATGATTTATTCAGATTTCTTAATTAATATTGAGTAATAAATATTCTTGGAATATTTATTTAAATCCTTTTAAGTTCTTTTATAATGATTCATATTATTCAAGGATTATCTGTCACCTTCAGATATGGTGTAAAATATTTTGGAGTATTTTATGACTATTTTTATCAAGGGGAGGTTCCCAAAACTTTATTTCCATTTAAATCTGTCTTATAAGAAGATTTAAATACTCGCTCAACTTCCAAAAAATATATAAGGGGACCTCACTTGGAGATGTTATTTATTGGACTGCCCGGTCCTATACTTGCAAAAACTATCTTGTCACTCACATCTTGATTCTTTCAAGCATCGATATGAGTCTGTTTGGTTACCTCCTCAACGCTCGAGGGGTAAGAATTGATGGAACAAGTTTATATCCATTAACAAGCATCAGCTTGGGAAATATTGGTGATTTTTCCTTTCCAACTAGATACGACTACTTTGTGGAGTCCTATCAACAAGTAATATACTTGGGGAAAGGGGGAGGAACTTCACGTTTCAAAGTTATGGATGTGAAATGAACTAGGAGATGCGTAAGTGACCCAGTGGCGCCGGTCCAGCAAATGGCCCAACCGTTGGCCGGGGGGTTCCAGAGGGCGGTAGACAAGTAAATCCGTCGGTGCTTCCTTCTACATGTAGTAAACAAGAGGTGGGGAGCATAACATGCGACTGATCATCGTGTAAATGCTATGTCTCCTGGCGCGTCAAACTCCAGTATTAGTTCATCTCTCAATGTTGGAAATTTCCTGCAACCTTATCATTATTGGCAGGTTTGAAAAGTGTTTGAATTGGAATTGCAATATTCTTCCTGCAAGTTCCTCTATTATGAAAAGTTGATAATATCTGGCTCATCTTTGACATAGCAGATATTTATTCAAAACAAATATATTTTGAGTTACCTTGTAACTTCATCTCATACCTTATATTGGTACTTCATCGTTAATGCATGGCATATGGTTTCAAAGATATTTTGAACTGTCATATATTATTGCCGTTCAATTATATTTTTGGTGGGCTATTGCTCACCCTTGCTTTGTTTATTTATATCACAACAACAGCTAGATCAGATGGCCGCGCAAGGCGTACCCAACATAGGCAGGTGTCAGCCGTCAGAGGATTAACCGATGAGGTCTTAGCTACCATTGCTGAGGATGCAGATTCTGGTAGGCTAGTTGTTAGCATTTGATCCTCTAATGTATTTATTATATGGCATATATCAATGGATGACAAAGAATATGTAATTGTACAAATGTAATTCTTTGGGTTGTAAGAACTCAAACTTGTGATTTATAATATTGTTGGTTACTCTGATTTCATCTCTGGGACTATAACGGGTGTGTTTTTATGTTGTGGTTTTGGGTCACAATGTTGTAATTTAGATTATGTTGGTTTTGTGGTTGGATATTGAGACCGTAACGACCATATCCCTGACCCCGGATCTGGGGGTGTTACATTAGAGGAATGAAGTATGGACTCTTTTTATGTAATCTCCTTCTTTTCTTTGGCTTTTCAGAAACAGCCATTTCTTTGGGAGCTACAGTAATGACTTTCTTTTTCTTCAAAGCAACAGATAAAGGAACTTTATCATAATCAGACTCAGAATCAATTTTCTGACTGAATTTCCTCTTTTCTCCTGTTTCCTTATACACCCCAATGTCAATCAAAGATTGATCAACTTTAAGCAAAGATTTCTCCTTTGCCAGGACCCCTTGTTCACCCCCTTGTGACTTCTTTTGAGAGTGAGTTTGAGTGGAGAAATCCTTTGATCCTGATTGTCTTCCAGACACATCAGGCCTAGCTAATTTCTTTGATTTTACAACTAATGCCTTTTGTGAGACACCAGAGGTGGATGACTGTTTGGTAGAGTGTTTGAGTTGAGTGCTTTGGTTAGAAACAGGATTGGTAATGTCCTATCTCATAGCACCAGAACTAGGTCCTTGACCATCAGTAATTGATCCATAATGAGTAGGCATTCGCTTGGTTAAAAGAAGCCTGACCTCGTTAGGAATATATGCAGTTATACCTTCAAAACCATTTGCCTTATCACTCTTAAGCAGAGAACTGATGTTGTTAGCAGAAATCTTAAAGATAGATAAATCTGTATCATTAGCAAATTCAACATTGGGACATAGGTACGAGAATTTTAACTGAATAAATCTAATATAGCAGACAAAACCACATTTATCTTTCTTTCTAGCAGTTAATGCTCGCAATATAAAAGATCCATAATCAAAAGGAATTTCATAGATTAGAGTGTACCCAATGTGAACTGAGGCAGTAGGTAAGGCATCAAAGTTAGACACCTTATTCAAGAAACACCTACTTATGGTATCAAAGAAGAAATTCCATTCCTTCTTTAGCTTGGTTCTGAATAGATCTCCAAATTTCTTTGGTTGTCCATTGTAGCCCAACTTTAAAGCAAACTCCAAAAGAAAAGCATCAGTAAACTTTTCTGGAATCTCACCATTTAGAGATGGTAGTTGAAGAGCTTTACAAACAACATCTAGAGTGACTTGATGTGTAATACCATTGTATTCAAAACTCATATTCGGCTTTCCTGATGGCATACAGTCACCAAAAACAGCAGTACTCCACACTTGCATAACACTCTTAAAAGAAACTTTGGCAGGTTGAGTTAGAGCATAATTGATTGGACTTGAGGCCAAAAG
This sequence comes from Kitagawia praeruptora, assembly GCA_037693485.1. Lineage (NCBI taxonomy): Eukaryota > Viridiplantae > Streptophyta > Magnoliopsida > Apiales > Apiaceae > Kitagawia > Kitagawia praeruptora. The sequence goes on along the minus strand of CM075347.1, from coordinate 90,028,002 downwards.
ATCCTGAATGATATGAAAATCATTATCTAGTTCCTGATGATCAAGAACTGCAGTAAAGTTGTTAGGAGCAAAAGTAACACCATGAATTACAACTTTATTGTTTATGAATGCAGATGAAGACATTTTTAAATCGAATGTGTAGGAATTTGTGATTTTCGATTTAGGGTTTGTGTTCGCACAAAGTGATAGAGAAGATACAATATTGATACTTCGAGAATCAAAGAATCAATTTAGAAAACTAAATTGATTATAAACAAAACTAATGTTTTCTCAAAGACAGATGTCAGCAATCCACTCGTGCACACATAGGTAATGGACAAAATTACGTGTAAGAGTGGTAATAACCGCACGCATCACGATTTTCAAACTGTATGTATATACTCAATTGAGTACAATACACGCGCCCGTATTATTTGAGAAATAAGATTGTGATTAAAATAAAACAAGGTAATTTGTTTTAATTAAAGAAATTTAAAACATCACAATCAAAAAATACCTGGTACTCACACCAGAAATATGAATCGTTTCATATTCTCGTTTCACTCTTCTCTATTTTAATCCTAGAGACTTGTCCACTTACTTTTTAACCCTTCTCCTTCTTCTTCTCTCCTGCAAACCAAAAGCTTTTCTCACAAAATATCTCGGTACAGAGATGGCAAATCTTACCATCAAAGAAAAGAATCTTCATCTTGTCGAGAAAAGAGATATCTTCAGTTATACTCGTGAAGAGTTTGATACTTTCGACTGGGAAAGACAACTTGAGACTCTCTGGTTGCAGATGGATGCAGGTCTCGAGGAAATCGAGAAAGAAAAGCCTGCAAAAGTGATTGACATCGATACTGCCCTTCAAGCAACATTAGCTTGGCTTTCATCTAAGGCATCCTCATCCAACTCCATCAACCATTGTTAATGAATATGTCACCAAAAATAACTTTATCCCTATCAACCTCCACCCAAACAAAGTGGCAAAGATGGGATCTGGTGTAAGAACCCAAAATTTCGGTAGAATTAAAACTTTTCCTATTATGATGAAGTGCATCAATGAATAGTGATTTTGAGGATTAAGAAAATTTTTCATGCCACCTATGTACGAGACGTAGTGTAGATATTCCGAAGTTATACTAGTAATCTACGGAGTAAATAAGTGTATGTAAATGCGATCGGAATTCAGAAATTCCAAATTCTATTTTCGTGTAATATTTGACCGAGCAGTGAATTATATATCAGTAATATCAAGAAATGAGATATTTAATTTGAGGAATTGAGGAGTTAATATTTTGGAATTTTATTATAAGTGATTTGAGAATTTGGAACGAAAACCACTGAGGAAGTGAAACAAACGTTCTAGAAACCGCTGAAACTTTACAACGAGATTAAGCGATCAAGCGAGCGAATCATGAATTGAGAATAGTAAATATTAGAAGTCCAAGGAAGGATATATTATGAGAGGAAAATGGAATTGAGAATAAAATCCTAGAGTTAAAGGAAATAAGAACAATTGAGAAACCGCGAGAATTTTTTCTGAGATAAAGAGAAAATACAAAGAAAATTGGACACAACGATTGTTTGAGGTATTGGGCCACACTATTACAATGAAGTGCAACATATAAGTTGTAACATATTGATTTAGTAAATATACAAGAAGGGAAGCCCCTTGGTGCAAATAAGAAAAGGAAGGAAGGACTTGGAAACAATATGTATAAAGCAAGGGACATGCTTGCAATTATGGATGGATAAAGGTAATCCAAATGAACCAATGAGGAGATGACACCACATGGCAAGAAGATAAGATGCATCCAAGTGAAAATATCAAGCATTATTGATCACTTTATCACTTTAAACAAAACAAAACAAACACCAAATACTCCATTCTGCCCAGCAGGAAAGGAGCTCACTAAAACGGGCCTAGAGACTTCATTACTCAATGAAATTTTTTGTTCTGTATATGGTTAGAAAGCTGTGAAGACGCTCTACAACTTTCATTCAGGATCCTCGACCAGGAAACGAGTGCAAGGGCTTCGTTTTGGCTGATATTTGGGGCGTGTTTTTCCAGTCAGGAAACTCACTTCCATGTTCTTGATTTCTTTGGTGAGATTGAAGATGGTGAGCATAGAGTAAGGCTTCCCCAAGGTTAACCAAGCTTGTTTGAGATTGTAAGAACATCAAGAAGGTATAAAAACCCTAACCCCTCTTGGCCATGTAGTAATTGTGATGTTTAATGTTAGATCCATGGTTATTAGTGTGAATCTTGGACATTTAAGTTATGGATGATGTAGACCTTGAGTTTAAGTGTTGTGGTTGTGATTTTTAGGCTTGTGGTTAGTGTATGTATCTCCATGTATGTTATAAAGTATGATCTTGGTGATTTAGATGTTGGTTGTGATGTGGATGTAAGATTCTTGGTTGGTTTAGTGATATAAGCATGCTGAGTTTTTCCCAGGAACTTGTACTGTCTTGTAGGAGGGTTTTGAACCCCCAAATCTTCTCCCCTGAAGTCCTAATGTATAGTTTTGGAAAGGTATTTGAATGTAGTTTCCAGAAATATAAGGTTCATGACTAGGTGATGTATATATTTTGAGTTATGGCCTGAGAAGTGAAATGTGTTTCTGGATTCCGGACTGCACTAAGTGGTCCCCTTGTGAACCTTGTTTGAACCCCTAAAAATTTATGTAGGATCGTGGAAAAATTAGAGAAGCTATTAAATGCAGTGGGGAAGGCTACCCAAAAAGAATTGGATTAAAATATGTATTTTTCAATTTTATAAAAATGTTGAAGTAAAATCCGCGCAAGTGAAAAACCACTTAGGGGATTAGTTTAAAGTAGTTTTAGGAATGTTCACTTGAGTTTCGAGTTTGAGGAATAGATTTGAGTCGAATGGGTAACAAAAGTGATAATGTGACGACATGGTCATATGAGGGGGTTAGTGGTCACAAGTGGAGTCGTTAAGTTGGTCTTACGATTTTTTTAAAACCTTATGATTAAGTAGCGTTGTTAAGATACTAACGTACAAATATTAATTATGTATAGATTTCCATTCCACTTCGCGAGCCGACCACCCCAACCTCACCAAGGCAAGTTTTCCAACCCTAAGTATTTATTTTCAAAAGATTATATTCTTGATTTTACCTATGCAAGTTTACTTTCCAAAACTTATATATATGGATTTTCACTGTTGTGTTTATAGCTTCCAAACGTATTATATGCTTATGCTTTACGAGATTATGTTGAAGTTTGAGATATATGCATATGTGTTTGTACACCCTTGAACTTAGAATGAAAGTGTTTTCTTCGGACAACGACTCTAGCAATAGAGGTCGTAGCGGTCCAAATATACTATTGACCGGGGAGCGGTATATTGTTGTATCGTGATTAAATTGCGAAAACCCGAAGAGTCATTCAGGAAGTATCGTATACCTAAGTAATTATTATTTTTACGTTGTTAAAAATACTCAAAAATATCTATCTTGGATTAAAAGCTTATTTTAATTAAATAATTATTTTATTAATTGTTTATATTAAATCTCAAAATATTATTTATTAATTATCGTTCATTATTTTAAAGACAAAACTAATCCAAGATACCTTTAGCGTTTTCAAACTCGAACTCTTTCCCACCCAAAACATTTTCGAAAACCCCCGGTCAGGTTTTGCTTCTTGTACGTTTTTCAAGAATTATCGGTCGACTGAGGTCGAACTTCAACTACTCGAATTTTCTATCAAAATGATTTTTGAAAAGAAAAGAAAAAGGGGACTCTGGCAGGTGTGGGAATCATTGACGAACGATTCCCGGGATGTGTAAGCGGCCGTGAGCCAGGCGGTCCATCAATTATTATTCCGGCCCAGGTGTTGCCGAAGGATGATTACGGATGTAGTTTTCATCGAGGGTGATTACGGATGTAGTTTTCACCCAAGGGTAGTTACGGATGTAGTTTCTATCCTTCTACTAGTAGAGAAGACCCGCGGATTGTTGGACTTGGTTGTGGCGACTGATCATCGTCAATCCTTGTCAGGTTTTTATGTTTTCTTCCAGTCCCATCCTCCACTTTGGAAAAATTCTCAAACACTGCTTCTTGGGCCTAGGTGCCAAGTTACCGATAGTGTGGCTTTTGATAAGAAAAATATTGACATCGTGCAGTATCTAGAACTGCAAGATTTTCTATAAAGATTGGCACGTGTTAGTGCACTCTTGCAAATATTTCAAAGAATGAAATGCTTTTGAATGAGAAACCTTCTAAGCTAATGGAAGGAAAGAGGTTTGCAATGATGTATTCCCTGTACAGTATGTTAACCGTAGAGTGTTTTGCCGAAAATGATATACTCATATGTATATACTTTAAAACTTGAGATATATTGAGATGGGAACCTTATAAAGGGTTCATATGTCATTCTTAAAGCTCCTTAGTGAGTATAGATGTTTTATTCAAACTCGGACATACACATTGTCCAATTATGTTTTGAAATCTGAGATATATACCCATATAGTTGGGAATGTTTTCGAAATAAACCACATTGTTATTTTACAAAATGGTGAACTTGCTGAGCATTATGTAGCTCATTTTTGCTTTATAAAAACTTTTCAGAAAGAGAAGAATTTGATCAGTTAACTCCGCACCAGCAGAAGAGGAGTAGAAGATTTACCCCTGAGATGATTTAGTTCCTGATAAATACTACAGAGTAAGTCTGATAGGTTTTCAACTGTAATAGTAAGACTTGTCTTCAAGTGTAGTGGAAGTGCGCAAGATTCTAGAATGTACAGATGAATTGTAATATTTAGCGTTACTTTTGATTATCGTTTCTGAGGCTATAACTTGTTTGTGCTTAAGATTGAGGTCTGGATGGATGTATTGTTGAGTTGTAAAGTTAATACAGGTATGATATGGTTGGATGGTGATGTGATGACCTGAATCTTTGACCTCGGATTTGGGGGCGTCACAGAAATGGTATCAGAGAGATAAGTTATAGTACTCAGAAACGAGAGTGTTGAGAGTTAAGTCTAAGTCGGAGAATGACATAAGAGATCGTAGTAAACTTATTATTGGAGTACCAGAAGAAGTACCGGTGAGTAGAATAGACTGGAGTGTTTATTGGAGGTATTATACTAGGGTCGATAGAATCCTTAGAGACCTTCAGAATGATGAATAGAGGTTTGAGAGTCGTACATGACCTATCATAAGTAATAATGTAGAAAGCAGAGCGAAATCTCAAGAGCAGCTGAGGTAGAGGCGATATTGCCAATATAATCGGATGACTAGGCTGGCATAAATTTTGTGGCCCATAGTCCTTCACAGTTTAGGAGGCGGCATTTTAAGAATCAAGAAGTTTAGACTTCCCTACATATTTAAAGGTACTTAGTACTTGGAATAATGAAAGTCTTTTACTTTGGCTATAAGATCCGATTTTCGATAAGTAACGGGTTTACCTGAAAGTTGGTAACTATGTCGTTGTGGATTTCATTACCCTTGATGGCGAATTTTACATGTGTTATACGAGAATGTTATCATAAGACGAGCGTGTTAGATAATTCCACGCATGATTCGGACGCTAGAGCATGGTAGTTCAACTTAGAGAACAAACAAGTGGGATTAACAAAGAGACTCAAGAGAAGTTGAATATGGTTGCAACGAGCGATACAGTGATCTCAGAGTCTACCAAAAGAAAAGACCAACGGGTCTAGAGTGGGATCCTTGGATAGAGATGTTAGCAGGGACTACGCATATATGTATTGTAGACCTCAATATTTTTGGTATATGTTCACATACACACACCCGCCACTGAACCTATGGACTGCACTGAGATCCCTGAGAGATCTCTTTGATCTGTTCCCAGGGGGAACTGGCCACTTGTGATTCATATCGGAAGGCATGAAGTAGGACCCTATGGACTTAGCAGGTGTCCCCGAAATGATGTGAAGTTTGGTCTTCAAGATAAAGCACGGAAATGACAGATATATTTGTGAAACCCCAACTCGATAAATGACTTTATGATGATGATTGAGAGACACACTAGTTGGTGTCTTGTATTACAAAGACGAAGAGATGGAGTTACCCTCATAGTGGTGATAATGAGATGCACGAATGATTATTAACTTATTTTGGTAACTACCGACTGGTGCACTACTTCATTTTAAACTTTTCATTAACCATGTTACCTCGATTAGTTTATATCAGGTAATCCTTCTAGCTTTCTACTTCAAATTTGTGGAATAACAACAGTGATATACTCTCCCTAAAGCAGGACTTGTCCGAAGTAATTTTATTTGACCCATGAACATTCTATTCAAAAATTTATGATGACCTTGTTCGGCTCAGGCCTATTTACACTTTCTTTCAATTATCCAAAGAATGTTCCACGAATACTTCCTTAATTATTCGACGAATATTACTTAACAAATATTGATGTTTGATTGCTTCTTTCATACTTGCACTCTTCAGTTGAGCTCATAAATATTTAACAAATTACTGAGGACATGGATGATCTAATGTCCAGACATCCTTCATGAATTCTTTTCTTCTATTCAAGATGAGATTGTACATCGTACATTGAAATCATAGTAAGGATATCATTTTGATATTGGTATTCTGAATTTAATTCTACTGTAGGATCTGATAAAGCATGTGTACGGAGGCACCCTTGGGTGGACCGTTTCACTGGTAAGTAATATTCGATGAGAGGTTATCGATTGTTCCGATACCTAGAACATTCTCTTCAGATTTTATAGTTTTCTTTTTCAAACTTAATAACTTTTTATTTCCATTCATTGTCCGAGTAGCCTAAAGTTCTTCAGTGGCTACGATGTTGAAATTCCGTTCTAGCCAATTGAAACTGGCTAGTCGATATGTCAATATGAATGACTAGTTGATTGTTATAACTAGTCAAAATTGTAATGTTGTGAAGAACACCTAGCTAATTGTCCTAGCTAGTGGTGATGTCTCAAACAGGTGAACTAGCAAATTTTGTCTAGCTAGTTGCTAGTGTTTCTTGAAAAGGACTAGTTATTGTTTCACTGGTCCAAATCCCAATTTAATTCATTCAGAAATTCCTCAATGCATTTTGCATGTGGTAAAGTATGATAATGAAAGTTTTGACGAATAACTTGATTGAGACCTAGTGAGGTCGCCCACTCAACTTGAATTCTACCCATCTTCGTATCAGACTTTATGTCACTTGAATATTCTGTTCTTTCATTCATATAATGAAGATTCATTTGAAACCATAGATTACTTGAATGATAAACTGCTTCATTTTTATTGTCATAGAGTATAATTGCTTTCGATCGGTTGACCTTTATCAATGGGACTTTTAGATCCTCTATTTTTCAAGAGGAAAAGTATTCACCAGATGTAAGAATTGTATAAAGACCGTCTTTATGACTTTTGTATCCAACAATCATTTCCCTCGTGCAACATTCTCTATGATATTACATTACAAAATTATCAGGACATGAAGGAATAAACCTTGTTGTATTCTTTCTATCCATCCTTACATCTCCGAAAAATCGAAACTCCTAGTATTTGGAACCATCAACATTCTTGGAACATCCAATGTGGAGATCTTATTGAAATTATCTATTGGACCTTGTTATTTTGAAACCATTCCTTTCAAAAGTCATTACTCTAGGGTGAACGGGAGGTACAATTGTGAACCGTTGCACCAATATGAGATCAAAAACCAAATGTTGTAATTGTGTAGCCAGAGCGTTATGCCGAGTAATTATTTAAAGTAGGAATAACATGTCGGGGCATACCACAGGACCTTTAATATTAGTGTGAGGAAGGTTATAAGAAATGATGAGGTGGTTGGGAGTACGCTCCTACCAACCGTTGTCAGGATGTGATATTAATGAATTCTGGAGTTACCAAGCCTTTTCCTGATCCGAGAAATGCAAATCGATTGCAATGTAAGAGATATCCTTAGAGGAAACTAACATGGAAGTGAGATGGACAAGAAAGGAAGAAATATCGTGGCAAGAATGTGAAGCTTTACTTAGTTTAAAGGGATTGATGCATATAGAGAGACATAAAGTTTAAAAGGCCCATAATAGCAAATAGATGCATGTATATATGCCAATGATCCTTCGAGATTACCACCTAATCAAATTTATTGGGAATCGCAGCAGCATACAGGCCTCAGGCTGATTGGCGCCAGTTGTGAAAGAGGACGAGCGTATGACATCTTACCTATACCATCGAGAACTGAAACCCTTATCGGAAATGGAGGAATTGTTGACTAGTTAAAGTGCGTAGTTGTTTTTCAAAGATAAGGTTAAAGAGAAGGTTTCACCAACTCCAGATCGACCTCTGTACTGCACCAAAGTCGGCATTTCACATTAATGTAAACATTATAAATTCTGGTAGTATCATGTGGATTGGCTAGTGAGTCAGAAGCCCTTGTGGGTTAATAAATAAAGTTTTAAGAATGATATGAGAGATTAGTAACAACCTCGTTGTTAGCTATACTTTATAATGAGAAGAGGACTTTGAGAGTCACGATGATGCATCTTTCAAGAGTTTAAGAGGTGTGCTGATGCAGTAGAAAGGGGATGATAGCCTATACTTCTAAACAACATAAAGGTTACGGGATGGGATATACTAACCGTGAGTCTGGGATTAGTCATGATGGCGTTCGCGCATAAAACTGAGACGTTAACTTTATGAGAAAAGTGTGAAAGTTTTCCATAAGTGCCATAAGTATATCTTCATATTAGAACTAAACATAAGAAAGAGAAGGTGACGAAAGGGAGCAGGGAGTATAATGGAGAAATTTGTTATTTCCCAGGAAAGGCCAGTGTGGTGGCCGATACCTATAGAGGGGATTATTCAAAATTGGAATTCAGTCAGTATTGACCAAGAAAATAGAGTATATACAATAAAGAATAATGTTAGAGGAAAATGACTAAATTATGGGGAAGGACAAAGATGTACAGAGAATTAAAAGAATGTTTGGCAAACGGATATGAAGAATTGTATTGGCAAGCTATTAAGTACAAACGCAACATGTCAAAAACAAAATGATAGAGATCTAGTGGATTAATTCCGCCCGTAGAAAATCTTGAACGTGGAGAGAACTATAATGAATTTCATGAGTAGGTCACCAAAGACCGAGCCAAGAGATGGCCCTAGTTGATTTATAATTGCTGGACCAAGTGATTTACCTACGAGAGACTTTCCATTTAGAAGATTATCGATTTATATACGGAAGAGATGGTGGTGCAATATAAAACTTCTGCAGTGATTACGTCAGATAGAGACTTAAGGTTAGACTTCGAATTTTGAAGGTGCTTTCAAGTATAATTAATAAAGAGATTGAGCGTATGTACTAATTTGATCTGTGGCTGACGGACAGGGAAGAAGAATTGTCCAGACGATTGAATTTATAATTAGTGTCGTGCCTTAGATTTCACGGGGCAGTCGAGAATAAAAACTTATCCATGAAACGAATGTTGTTATCACGATCGGCACCATGCGGACGTAAGGACGTCTCTTGTAAAGCGTACTACGAAAGAAGAAGTTTCGCTTTTCTTGCGTTACGAAGAAGTCAATGAACGAGGGATATAGTAGCTGAACTGGTTCGACGTATACCGAAGACTATATAGTATCCATAGCAAGTGGTAACGACTGACGGGAGGCAACACATGCGCGCTAATCAAGCCAAGGAAAATGAGGAATACCGTGCGTATTGACGTTGTCTCAGATTATAGAACACGACCACAAAGTATTCACGGCCCAACGATACAAGGACTCAACACGGATACTATGAACAAGGTAGAAGAGGAACGTATAAGTAGTGGGATAGAAATTTTCATTCATAGAACAACCGATAAGGAATACAGGTCGAGGAGAGCATGCGTTGAGAAGCAACATTAAAGCGTTGGTGAGACTGCAATAGCCCTAATTTTCGTGAATATTCGAACCTGGATAAAAATTAATTTTATGGGTGGATGAGAAATTTTTGCAATCACGATATGTACGAATTATTAAATGAAGATTTCGAATTGATATTACGCCTTTACGGTGCAGACGAGTGTATATAAAAGTCATTAATTTTTACGAAACCCATTATTTCGAATGGTCAAATTTTATGAGATATCAAAGGAGTATGAGGTGGGAGACTTCGTGATGCTAAAGGTATCCCCCTGAAAAGGATTGATGCGGTTTGGTAAGAAAGGGAAGCTAAGTCTGAGGTTTATTGGACCTTTTTTAGATTTTGAGGCGTATTGGGAAGTTAGCCTGCGAGTTAGCCTTGCCCCAAGCTTGCAGCAAATTCATAATGTGTTTCATATGTCTATGTTACGACCCTACCACACCGACTATCAGCATGTGATAGAGTACAACCAAGTGGACCTATGACCCGACTTGACCTATGTGGAGCAACCCGTGGAAATCATGGATAGAGAAGAACAATTGCTGAGGAACAAGGTTTTCAAACTAATAAGGAATTGTGAGAAAATCAAGATGTGGAAGAATCCACCTGGAAGTTGAAAGAGTGAAACAAAGAAGGAGTAACCCCAGTGATTCCTAAACTGATTCCGGGACGGAATCCTTTTAAGGAGGGGAGGCTGTAAGAACCCAAAATTTCGGTAGAATTAAAACTTTTCCTATTATGATGAAGTGCATCAATGAATAGTGATTTTGAGGATTAAGAAAATTTTTCATGCCACCTATGTACGAGACGTAGTGTGGATATTCCGAAGTTATACTAGTAATCTACGGAGTAAATAAGTGTATGTAAATGCGATCGGAATTCAGAAATTCCAAATTCTATTTTCGTGTAATATTTGACCGAGCAGTGAATTATATATCAGTAATATCAAGAAATGAGATATTTAATTTGAGGAATTGAGGAGTTAATATTTTGGAATTTTATTATAAGTGATTTGAGAATTTGGAACGAAAACCACTGAGGAAGTGAAACAAACGTTCTAGAAACCGCTGAAACTTTACAACGAGATTAAGCGATCAAGCGAGCGAATCATGAATTGAGAATAGTAAATATTAGAAGTCCAAGGAAGGATATATTATGAGAGGAAAATGGAATTGAGAATAAAATCCTAGAGTTAAAGGAAATAAGAACAATTGAGAAACCGCGAGAATTTTTTCTGAGATAAAGAGAAAATACAAAGAAAATTGGACACAACGATTGTTTGAGGTATTGGGCCACACTATTACAATGAAGTGCAACATATAAGTTGTAACATATTGATTTAGTAAATATACAAGAAGGGAAGCCCCTTGGTGCAAATAAGAAAAGGAAGGAAGGACTTGGAAACAATATGTATAAAGCAAGGGACTTGCTTGCAATTATGGATGGATAAAGGTAATCCAAATGAACCAATGAGGAGATGACACCACATGGCAAGAAGATAAGATGCATCCAAGTGAAAATATCAAGCATTATTGATCACTTTATCACTTTAAACAAAACAAAACAAACACCAAATACTCCATTCTGCCCAGCAGGAAAGGAGCTCACTAAAACGGGCCTAGAGACTTCATTACTCAATGAAATTTTTTGTTCTGTATATGGTTAGAAAGCTGTGAAGACGCTCTACAACTTTCATTCAGGATCCTCGACCAGGAAACGAGTGCAAGGGCTTCGTTTTGGCTGATATTTGGGGCGTGTTTTTCCAGTCAGGAAACTCACTTCCATGTTCTTGATTTCTTTGGTGAGATTGAAGATGGTGAGCATAGAGTAAGGCTTCCCCAAGGTTAACCAAGCTTGTTTGAGATTGTAAGAACATCAAGAAGGTATAAAAACCCTAACCCCTCTTGGCCATGTAGTAATTGTGATGTTTAATGTTAGATCCATGGTTATTAGTGTGAATCTTGGACATATAAGTTATGGATGATGTAGACCTTGAGTTTAAGTGTTGTGGTTGTGATTTTTAGGCTTGTGGTTAGTGTATGTATCTCCATGTATGTTATAAAGTATGATCTTGGTGATTTAGATGTTGGTTGTGATGTGGATGTAAGATTCTTGGTTGGTTTAGTGATATAAGCATGCTGAGTTTTTCCCAGGAACTTGTACTGTCTTGTAGGAGGGTTTTGAACCCCCAAATCTTCTCCCCTGAAGTCCTAATGTATAGTTTTGGAAAGGTATTTGAATGTAGTTTCCAGAAATATAAGGTTCATGACTAGGTGATGTATATATTTTGAGTTATGGCCTGAGAAGTGAAATGTGTTTCTGGATTCCTGACTGCACTAAGTGGTCCCCTTGTGAACCTTGTTTGAACCCCTAAAAATTTATGTAGGATCGTGGAAAAATTAGAGAAGCTATTAAATGCAGTGGGGAAGGCTACCCAAAAAGAATTGGATTAAAATATGTATTTTTCAATTTTATAAAAATGTTGAAGTAAAATCCGCGCAAGTGAAAAACCACTTAGGGGATTAGTTTAAAGTAGTTTTAGGAATGTTCACTTGAGTTTCGAGTTTGAGGAATAGATTTGTGTCGAATGGGTAACAAAAGTGATAATGTGACGACATGGTCATATGAGGGGGTTAGTGGTCACAAGTGGAGTCGTTAAGTTGGTCTTACGATTTTTTTTAAAACCTTATGATTAAGTAGCGTTGTTAAGATACTAACGTACAAATATTGATTATGTATAGATTTCCATTCCACTTCGCGAGCCGACCACCCCAACCTCACCAAGGAAAGTTTTCCAACCCTAAGTATTTATTTTCAAAAGATTATATTCTTGATTTTACCTATGCAAGTTTACTTTCCAAAACTTATATATAAGGATTTTCACTGTTGTGTTTATAGCTTCCAAACGTATTATATGCTTATGCTTTACGAGATTATGTTGAAGTTTGAGATATATGCATATGTGTTTGTACACCCTTGAACTTAGAATGAAAGTGTTTTCTTCGGACAACGACTCTAGCAATAGAGGTCGTAGCGGTCCAAATATACTATTGACCGGGGAGCGGTATATTGTTGTATCGTGATTAAATTGCGAAAACCCGAAGAGTCATTCAGGAAGTATCGTATACCTAAGTAATTATTATTTTTACGTTGTTAAAAATACTCAAAAATATCTATCTTGGATTAAAAGCTTATTTTAATTAAATAATTATTTTATTAATTGTTTATATTAAATCTCAAAATATTATTTATTAATTATCGTTCATTATTTTAAAGACAAAACTAATCCAAGATACCTTTAGCGTTTTCAAACTCGAACTCTTTCCCACCCAAAACATTTTCGAAAACCCCCGGTCAGGTTTTGCTTCTTGTACATTTTTCAAGAATTATCGGTCGACTGAGGTCGAACTTCAACTACTCGAATTTTCTATCAAAATGATTTTTGAAAACAAAAGAAAAAGGGGACTCTGGCAGGTGTGGGAATCGTTGACGAACGATTCCCGGGATGTGTAAGCGGCCGTGAACCAGGCGGTCCATCAATTATTATTCCGGCCCAGGTGTTGCCGAAGGATGATTACGGATGTAGTTTTCATCGAGGGTGATTACGGATGTAGTTTTCACCCAAGGGTAGTTACGGATGTAGTTTCTATCCTTCTACTAGTAGAGAAGACCCGCGGATTGTTGGACTTGGTTGTGGCGACTGATCATCGTCAATCCTTGTCAGGTTTTTATGTTTTCTTCCAGTCCCATCCTCCACTTTGGAAAAATTCTCAAACACTGCTTCTTGGGCCTAGGTGCCAAGTTACCGATAGTGTGGCTTTTGATAAGAAAAATATTGACATCGTGCATTATCTAGAACTGCAAGATTTTCTATAAAGATTGGCACGTGTTAGTGCACTCTTGCAATTATTTCAAAGAATGAAATGCTTTTGAATGAGAAACCTTCTAAGCTAATGGAAGGAAAGAGGTTTGCAATGATGTATTCCCTGTACAGTATGTTAACCGTAGAGTGTTTTGCCGAAAATGATATACTCATATGTATATACTTTAAAACTTGAGATATATTGAGATGGGAACCTTATAAAGGGTTCATATGTTATTCTTAAAGCTCCTTAGTGAGTATAGATGTTTTATTCAAACTCGGACATACACATTGTCCAATTATGTTTTGAAATCTGAGATATATACCCATATAGTTGGGAATGTTTTCGAAATAAACCACATTATTATTTTACAAAATGGTGAACTTGCTGAGCATTATGTAGCTCATTCTTGCTTTATAAAAACTTTTCAGAAAGAGAAGAATTTGATCAGTTAACTCCGCACCAGCAGAAGAGGAGTAGAAGATTTACCCCTGAGATGATTTAGTTCCTGATAAATACTACAGAGTAAGTCTGATAGGTTTTCAACTGTAATAGTAAGACTTGTCTTCAAGTGTAGTTGTATAAATGGAAGTGCGCAAGATTCTAGAATGTACAGATGAATTGTAATATTTAGCGTTACTTTTGATTATCGTTTCTGAGGCTCTAACTTGTTTGTGCTTAAGATTGAGGTCTGGATGGATGTATTGTTGAGTTGTAAAGTTAATACAGGTATGATATGGTTGGATGGTGATGTGACGACCTGAATCTTTGACCTCGGATTTGGGGGCGTCACATCTGGGATGGCTACTAACAATGGAGTGGTTTGGACTTTATTTCCTGTTGAATAGATTAGTAGATAGAGAACAAAAAAGATGTAATCTATGAATGTACTCTCTCTTATTATCAATGAAAATTTTGTTTCTCTAATCTTATTCATTGTTTTCTGCATTGAACTTGTTCTTCAAATAATTAAATCAAGGAAATAAACATGAAAACTAATTAAAGTAATCACCTTATTAACAAGTTCAAGAATCACAAGTATTTAAGGAATTCAGAACAGAAAACAAAATACTAATATGCATTACTGATAAGTGAAACGTCGCATCAGTATTTGATGTTTGACTGAAGTCAGGATTGAGTTTTCATCAAGATTCGAAATGCATCAGGATTCGACGAACATCAGTATTTGATCTTTCTCTGTTCTCAGAAACTATCATAGTTTACCATTCCGAGTTCATTCACCAACTTTGTAAATGTAGCTTCAGGAAGTGGCTTGGTGAATATATCAGCTAGCTGTTGATCAATAGGAACAAAGTGTAACTCAATTGTCCCTTCCATTACTTGCTCTCTTATGAAATGATATCTGATACTGATATGATTAGTAAGAGAGTACTGCACTGGATTTCCTGTCATAGCAATAGCACTTTAGTTATCACAATAAATAGGTTTTTTTGAATATGACAAACCATAGTCCATTAGTTGATTTCTCATCCACATGATCTGAGCACAACAGCTTCCTGCAGCAATGTACTCAGCTTCTGCAGTTGATGTAGAGATTGACTTTTGCTTTTTACTGAACCAAGAAACAAGTCTTCCTCCAAGAAACTGACAACTGCCTGAAGTACTTTTTCTGTCTATCTTACAGCCTGCAAAATCAGCATCAGAATAACCACATAAATTAAAATCAGATTCCCTAGCATACCAAAGGCCAAGTGATGGTGTGCCCTTCAAGTATCTGAAAATCCTTTTGACAGCTATAAGATGTGGTTCTCTGGGTTCTGCCTGAAATCTTGCACATAGACAGGTTGCATACATGATATCTGGTCTACTAGCAGTTAGATACAACAGTGAGCCAATCATACCTCTGTAACTAGTTACATCCACCTCTGTACCTTGATTAGGATCAAGTTTGGTAGCTGTAGCTATGGGAGTTGATGCAGTAGAGCTGTCTTGCATGTTAAACTTTTTCAATAGGTTCTTTGTGTATTTTGACTGATTGATAAAAATTCCATCATCAGTCTGTTTAACTTGTAGACCTAGGAAATAGCTCATCTCTCCCATCATGCTCATTTGATATCTAGACTGCATTAGCTTTGAAAACTTCTCACATAATTTAGAGTTAGTTGACCCAAAAATGATATCATCAACCTAAATTTGAACCAATAGCAAATCCTTACCATGATTCAAATAAAACAAGGTTTTATCAATTGTACCTCTTTTGAATCCACTTTCCAGTATGAATTGAGCCAATGTCTCATACCAGGCTCTTGGAGCTTGCTTTAGTCTATAAAGTGCTTTATCCAGTCTGTAGACATAATCTGGGTGTTTTGAATCAACGAAGCCAAAAGGTTGTTCAACATAAACTTCCTCTTCTAATTCTCCATTGAGAAAAGCAAGTTTCACATCCATCTGGAAAACTTTAAATTTCTTGTGAGCTGCATATGCAAGAAAAATTTTGATAGCCTCCAGTCTTGCAACAGGAGCAAATGTCTCATCATAGTCTATTCCTTCTTGTTGAGAATATCCTTTTGCAACTAGTCTCGCTTTATTTCTGATGATAGTGCCATCTGAATCTGTCTTGTTTCTGAACACCCACTTTGTACCTACAATGGACCTTCCTTTCGGTCTTGGTACAAGTTTCCAGACATCATTTCTTTCAAACTCATTTAGTTCTTCTTGCATAGCCATTAGCCAATCAGCATCCTTTAGTTCATCTTCAACTTTCTTAGGTTCCTCCTTTGACAGAAAGTTATGATAAAGACATTCATTTTGAGTTGCACTTCTGGTTCTAACACCTACTTCAGGATTCCCAATAATTAAATCAGGTGTATGACTTTTAGTCCATTTCCTTGCTAGTGGTACATCATTCCTTGAATTTGATGCTTCCCCATGATTGGTATTATCTTCAAAAGAACCAATGTTTTTAGAAGCTCCCCCTGAGATGTTGCTATCTGTTTCTTATCTGCTGTCAAAATTGTCACTTGAATCTATTTCTGATGAATCTCTTCCTGATGTTTGATTTGTTTCATTGTTGATGGTCTCTTGATGTTGCTCCCCCTCAACATTTACATTTCCATCAGTAATCTGTATTTCATCAGTAATAGACAGTTCATCAGTATTTGAGGAATTTTCAGTATCTGACAAGATTTCATCAGAATTCTTGGAGGCTTCATTTGCAAAAATCAAATCATCATGAAATTCTTCAGAAATTCCTGTAATCTTTTTATCATCAAAAGATACATTTATTGACTCCATGACTGTCTTTGTTCTTAGATTGTAGACTTTAAAGGCTCTTGTTGATGGATAGCCAATAAAGATGCCCTCATCAGCTTTAGTTTCAAATTTTCCAAGCTGTTCAGAATGAGGTCTTAGAACAAAGCACTTACAGCCAAATACATGCAAATGCTTCAGACTTGGCTTCTTTTCCTTGATCATCTGATAAGGAGTTACACCATGTCTGTTGATCAATGTAATATTCTGAGTGTAGCATGTTGTGTTGACTGCTTCTGCCCAGAAATATGTAGGAAGTTTAGCTTCCTCCAACATAGTTCTACCTTCTTCAATAAGAGTTCTGTTCTTTCTTTCAACTACTCCATTTCGCTGGGGTGTGCCTGGAGCAGAGAATTGTTGAACTATTCCTTTGTATTTGCAGAACTCTTCCATTACTGAATTCTTGAATTCAGTTCCATTATCACTTCTTAAAATCTTGACTTTATACTTTGTGCCAGTCTCGATGAGTCTCACATGGTCCAAAAGTATCTCAGCTGTTTCGTCCTTTCTGTGTAAAAAAATACACCCATGTATATCTAGTATATTCATCAACAATTACTAGAGTATATCTCTTCTTACTGATGGACATTATGTTTACTGGTCCAAACAAGTCAAGATGAAGCATGTGGTAAGGTTCATCAATTGAGGATTCTGTTTTGCTCTTAAAAGATGTCCTTCTCTGTTTAGCCTTCTGACAAGCATCACAAAGTCCATTTGGAGTATACAGTACCTTAGGTAATCCTCTCACTAAGTCTTTCTTTACCAATTCATTTATATTGTTGAAGTTGAGATGAGAGAGCTTCTTGTGCCAACTCCAACTTTCATCTACAGTTGCTTTACTGATGAGGCATGTAGAGTGTCCATCAGTATTGGTATAAATGTTAACTTCATAAATACTACCATGTCTTTGTCCAGTTAAAGCAACCTTCCTTGAAGATTTGCTGATTACTTCAAAATGAGTATCATAGAAGTTGACATGATAACCTCTGTCAGTGATTTGACTAACACTAAGCAGATTGTGTTTGAGTCCTTTCACCAGAGCTACTTTTTCAACAATGACATTTCCAATGATAATACTGCCATATCCCAAAGTTTGTCCAATGTTACCATCTCCATAAGACACAGTTGGGCCAGCTTTTCCTCAAATTCTGATAGCAAGGTTTTGTCTCCAGTCATGTGTACAGAACATCCACTATCCATGACTAACACATTTTTCTTTTTGCCCTGCAATCAGAATCACAAATAATTCAGTTAGAATTTTTAAGAACCCACACTTGTTGGGTTCTTTTAGCATGCAATTTAACATTTTTAGCAGCAGAATATTTCTTAACAAAAAATTTTCCTTTAGGATTACCTCCTTTAGAAGTTATTTTGTTATCATCAGAATTAACAGATGCATGCTTAGAATTCACATTCTTTGTTTTGCCAGAATTTGTACTTTTATTGAACTTAGGCAATGGCTCATAAACATTGTAGTACAAATTATGATATTCTTCACACATATAAATAGAATGCCATTTACTACCACAATGAAAACAGGGATTTTGTGGTTTATAAAATACTGTTCTATTCCTAATGTCAGCCTTAGGAAAAACAGTAGTCTTCTTCTTACTCCTCCTGCAGTCAATAGCAAGATGATTAGAGTTACCACAATTAAAACATGTCTTTCTTGGTGCATTTGGAATATACTTATAATTATTCTCCTTGTTTATTCCAACTTTACCATTCCTGTTTCTTTTGACAGTAGTGACTCTCTTCTTATCTATCACATCATAGATTTTATCTCTCAGTTGTTTCTTTGACAAAAGACCTACATTCTTGTTTTGGACAGACTTTGATTTAGAATTCTGTGCAGAAGTGGATCCCTCTTCAGTAATTGATTTGGAATTTTCGGGATACACATAATTCACAGGCTTTAATTTAGTCTTTGTACTGTCTGTAACATATCTATAGGTTTTTGGATTTGTCGAGTCATTGATAACAACTCTTCCTGGATTTGACGAAACAACCTTTTCCTTGTTCTTTTTCTCATTTTCTGGCTTATAACCTAGACACTCTTTCCAGTTTTTATCTGTAATTATCTCGTGAGTTTTTGTTCCAGAGTGTGTCCAAGTTCTGAGTCTTTCATTAGCATCTTTAAGTTGCATTTCAAGTTCTTTACATTTAAACTCTATTTCAAGTTTCATGTGTTTAGCATTATCACATTCAGTTTGAACTTCCTGCAAGAAAATTAACTCAGCTTCTAAATGATCATTTCTTTTAGTTACCTCTGCCATCTGAGATTTTATTCTAGTATTTTCAAGAGATTGACTCCTAAAGCTTATGTGCAGAGACTTAAGAAAAGACCTTAACTCAGAGACATTATTTGTATCAAAATCAAACAAGGTTTCAGATACCTTAGTTTCAGCAGCAGCAACAGTCTCATCAGTATTGGCCATTAGTGCATAATTCACCTCTTCTTCTTCAGATTTTGAAGAAGAGTCCATCCAATCCTTGCTTGATGAGATAAGAGCTTTGGTCTTTGCCTTTTTGCACTCAGTTGCAAAATGACCCATTCCATCATAGTTATAGCATCTGACTTTTGATTTGTCAAATTTGCTGCTTTTATCTTCTTTCTTCTTGTACCTGTCTTTGTCAGTATTGAAGGTTTTCTTCTGGAACTTTCCTTGCTTCCTAGCCTTTCTGAACTTCATCTTCTTGAAGCCCTTGACTATCATAGCAACCATCTCCATCATATCAGAATCAGTAGAGTCATCATCAGTATCAGAATCAGACTTAGCATCAGTATCTGATGATGAGTCATCAGGAATTGACTCTACAACTCTACTTTTTCTTGAAGAACCTTCTTCAGCTTTTCCTTTTGATTTTGATTCAACATTCAAAGCAACAGATTTTGCTTTGACATTTTTCTTGTTCTTCCTCTGTTGAACCTCAAGATCATAGGTTCTTAACATCCCATAGACTTCATCAAGAGACAGCATCTTCAAATCATATTGATGCCTTATGATTGAAGCTTGAGTATCCCACTCCTCAGTTAGAGCTCTTAGAAACTTGGTATTTGAATCCTCTGGATCATACTCTTTGCCAACTAGAGATAGATTATTCAGCAGTGTTAGAAATCTATCATAGATATCAGTAAGGCTCTCATCAGATCTAGCATCGAACTGTTCATACTCCTGAATCAACAGAGCCCTTCTGTTTCTTTTGATAGACTCAGTGCCTTGACATTGAGTTTCCAAAGTATCCCAAATTTCCTTTGCAGTCTTGCATGCTATGACTCTGTTTGACATGACATTATCAAGACTGTTGTGCAATATATTTTTTACCTTTGCATCTTTGAGCACTTGAGCCTTTTCTTCTGGAGTTCACTCACTCTTTGCCTTGATGACATAGTGTTCAGCAACAGTTTCAGTTCTTGCAACTAATCTTGTTGGAAGAAATGGTCAATCATTGATCCTGTCAAGATAGTCAAGATCAGTAGCTTCTAGATACATTAACATCTTCACCTTCTATGTTGGATACTCAGTTTTCTTGAGAATGGGAATCTTAATGCTTTCATACTTTCTTGTCGACATCTTAAGATCATTTCTGATTATTATTAATCAGTTACGCTCTGATACCAATTGTTGCCCAGTAATTAACAATTGTAGAAGGGGGTTGAATACAATTGTATAAGATTTTTGACTTAAACGGTAATAACACAAGTATGAATCAATAACAGCTTTATTAATTCTGATGTAAAATTGTTACAAAACTCTCTTAAGAAATTCTTATGTTCTTAAGAGCTGCTAGGTTACAAGATAACTTGTGTAAGCGATTACAATAATGTAAAACCTAAACTGTGTTTATATAGCATACACAGTTACACTATCAATTACAAGATATTCTAAATCAATTACATATATCTCTGAATGCATATCTTGTATGATAGCTGCCTTCCTATAAATTAGGAACCGACATATCAATCTTCCTTGATCTCTGGTCTAATGAGAATCTTTACGAAATCCTGACCAGCTTCTAATACTGACGATACCTTCATACTGACGTTGTATTACTGATGACGTTAGCATCAGAATCTTGATCAGTAACAATCCAGATCCTGATATCACTTAAATCAATATCTAACAATATAAACTAAGTGATTTTTCACATGCACATCGTTTCTGTTATAGGGAGAATATTGTATAACAAAATTTTGGAGGTTTGCTGGAATTACGGAGAAAAATACGGATATTTTGCTAAGAACACGAAGAACACGGAAGGAGATTGGTGATTTTTGTGGTTGATCTTGTTTGTTGATATTCCAGGGGTGAACTGTCAATCCAACTTTACAAGATGCATACGTACCCTATTTATAGGGATCAAGCCGTACGTAGTTCTTAGAGAAGAAGTTACGTAGACGGGTTAGGGTTTTAGTAGATAAGTCATGGCCCAAGCCCATTAGTTTTAGGGCTGATGTGGCAATGAGTCATTAATTATATCCATGATCCATGGACCAAAAACGGAAGCAAATGGTCTCGCATGGTTAGAGTCGGGACCTCTTGGGCGAGGCTAATAGAGAAGTAGCAAGGGTGTAGCATGCAACCTCGAGGAGTTGAGTCATGCGAAGCGGACCCAAGTGTATTGATACTCATGCGACCTCGAGGGGCTGCGTCATGAGCCTTCCAGCAGAGAATGAGATAGCGATCTCGTGTAGTATGTGGATGTGATTGTGACAGCCCCAAATCCGGGGTCATGAATCCGGGCCGTCACGGACCAATTTCAATTCAATCTCAATATCTCTTGGGTTAATCTACATTCACTAATCCCTCAATATATAATTCCTTTAATATTTCCATGCTCCTCAGTATCCAATAGAAGCTTATTCGAAATCAAGATCCATATTCAGGAATTTCTGGAATCTATCGTCATTTCGAGTAACTTATTTTCAATGTACAATACTAAAATGGTTTTTGTTTACTCATTCTCTGTTTCCATTATAGGGTACTTATAAACCATTTCTCTAAATCCTCGGAATTTACTATTCATGTGATCACTATAGCATTGCTAAAGTTAGGGTTATTACATCCTTCCCCCCTTAAAAGGATTCCGTCCCGGAATCACGTTGAAATTGTCCGTATATACCTTTTTCATCTACACCTTATAACTTCTATACCACTTTCTCCATCCTTTTTCCTTCATAATATCTTTATCTTGTTTGCGCAAAAATACACCAACATAAACTTGCTTGTCATTCATCAACATGCCATTTAACTTATCAGTAGTAGTGCTTTCACTATCTTTATCTTGCAATTTCCTCCTGTTTCAATCATTCTACATTAGTTCATCTCTCATTTCTCTTTTAGCTAAGGGTATCGGCCACCACATTGGCCTCCCCTGAATGGTAGTGTATCTCACTTATGGTTTATCTATATTTTGATCTCTATCATGACATAAAATATAAACACTTCAATCTTATTATATCCTGACTCTGAAAAATCTTCCAGAAATTTGACTATAACCTTACTCCTTGAAACCATTGCAAGTAAATACTACCTATATATTTATATGTGTGTATATTACTATCACTCTTGTTCCTGAGCAATATGACTCAAAGCTCTGATACCAAACTGTGACAGCCCCAAATCCGGGGTCATAAATCCGGGCCGTCACGGACCAATTTCAATTCAATCTCAATATCTCTTGGGTTAATCTACATTCACTAATCCCTCAATATATAATTCCTTTAAAATTTCCATGCTCCTCAGTATCCAATAGAAGCTTATTCGAAATCAAGATCCATATTCAGGAATTTCTGGAATCTATCGTCATTTCGAGTCACTTATTTTCAATGTACAATACTAATATGGTTTCTGTTTACTCATTCTCTGTTTCCATTATAGGGTACTTATAAACCATTTCTCTAAATCCTCGAAATTTACTATTCATGTGATCACTATAGCATTGCTAAAGTTAGGGTTATTACAGTGATGATAGTACGAAGCGATCCCAAGGAGGGAAGTCGTAGCGAAGCGATCCCTTGACGGGAGTTATACGAGAGGTGATCCCTGTAGATGCGAGCTTGAGGCCGGGCTAGCATGAGACGCCTAAAGGCCTAGAATGAATGAAACCCCTTTTCCTTTGTCATTGGCATGAGAGCATGCCCTGAGTATAAGTAGGAGGTCACAGTGAGGCGACCCTTGAGATGAAATAGCATTTTCAAGAGATAGAGGTGAGGCGAGGCTTGATCTCGTACTAGGGACTTTGCTAGCGAACTCAACCCATAGCTAGGGTTGCTGTCTTCCATATTGTGTTGATAGTATATTGGAATAACTCTTAGTGGTAGGTTTTAGTAACCCAATCTTCATCTTTAGGCCCACTATGAGTTGTGAACCACTATTTCGGCCTATTAGGCCTGCTTAGGGCTTATGCCAAGATTTGGGCATAACAGTTTCTTTTTTTGATAGTGATGTATAACATGCTTAATGAAATCGAAAAGTTTCTCTGATTGATGTCTGTTTAGATATTAGACATCATGGTTTTAGCAAATAAAGTGATGTCTATTGTTATCTTAGACATCATCTTATACTGATGTCTAATTTACTTATAAACATCATCTTTTTCCAAAAAAAAAACCGATTTATACTGTTCTCTTAGACATCATCCTATAATGATGTCTAATGTAAGTATAAATGTGATGTATCTTTGTGTTAAACATCAATTTTGTCACAATAAAATTGATTTATATTTAGGTCTTAGACATCAATATTTGTTAAAAATATCAATGCATTTGTTACCATTAGACATTTAAAGAAAAAGTTATATAACTAGGAGAGAGTCTACCTAGCCTGCACATACATTTAACCTTTTCAATATAGTTGCAGTGCACAATAAGCTCGGTTCTTGACCATCTTATGTATATTACTTAAAGATACATGTTAAATGAGATCAAATCACGCATGAGATCATGAATTGCTTAAAAATACAATTAACGACTCAGGTCTCTTCATCTGAACTAATAAAGTCAATTTTAATCATCATTTATTTGGTTTCGTTGGATATTGTTGCCCAGTAATTAACAATTGTAGAAGGGGGGTTGAATACAATTGTATAAGATTTTTGACTTAAACAGAAATAACACAAGTATGAATCAATAACAGCTTTATTAATTCTGATAAAACTGTTACAAAACTCTCTTAAGAAATTCTTATGTTCTTAAGAGCTGCTAGGTTACAAGATAACTCGTTTAAGCGATTACAATCATGTAAAACCTAAACTGTGTTTATATAGCATACACAGCTACACTATCAATTATAAGATATTCTAAATCAATTACATATTACTCTGAATGCATATCCTATATGATAGCTGCCTTCCTACAAATTAGGAACCGACATATCAATCTTCCTTGATCTCTGGTCTTATGAGAATCTTCACGTAATCCTGACCAGCTTCTAATACTGATGATACCTTCATACTGACGTTGTATTACTGACGACGTCAGCATCAGTATCTTGATCAGTAACAATCCAGATCCTGATATCACTTGAATCAATATCTAACAATCTCCCCCAATTTGTACTTAATGAAATAAAGTACAAATTATTTGATTCAATGATGTCAAAAACTCAAAACAAAATTCTATGACCTATCTTCAGATTCAGTCTCCGAAATCTTTACAAAGAAATTACTTATCTGCAAGAAACTTGATAATAATTCCTCTTCTTTCTCTGCTAGAATCTGAATCAGTCTTTTCTTCAGACTTCTGAGTTCTTCATTATTCTTGTCAATCTGATAAATACCAGCCCTGAGATTTTGAATTGAGCTTCTTGGTAAATTCAACTCTTCCAACAGTAAATATGCAATATCTCTTCCGCCAGGATTCAAAGATAACTGTTCTTGCCTCAGAATTACTTCTTTAACAGCTGAACCCTTTTGCATTTCTACTTCTTGACCTTTTGTGTTCAAATACATGGGAGTATAATTACCATCATATCTTGATCCTCCATCCACATATCTGGATTTAATTTTCATGAAGATCATAGTACACCAGTTTCTGTAAACACTAGCTTCTCTGTCAGGAATGCTTCTATTTTCAAGCAAATAGAGAACATATTTCAGTTCTTTTGTTGACTTACATAATACATCATGAATGCTTAGTCTCTTGACACTTTTGTCTTTCATAAAGTATAACAACTTTTCCATCATTTTGCCATCCATTTTGCATGCAACAATTGCAACTGATTCAAGTTCCCAAAGATCATCAACAGTTAATTCTTCACCTAATCTTCTAGTAAGAAAATATTGATCTGCTTGAAATACAGGTATGAACTTTGCATCCCTAGAACCAAATCCTCCTCTATTGTAAGGTTCCAGTCCCTTCAGATCAGAACTCATTTCAATCCACCTTGGTGGACCTTTATCAGGTTCAGAAGATTTTGCTTTCTGAAGTCCAGGAAACATTAGAGGTTCTGAAATTACTCTTCCAGATTTAAAAACAACTGGTCCAGTATACTTTAGTTTATCAACTTCAACCCACTTTTTCCTTCTCTTCTTTATTTGTGGATCACTAGGTTCTTCTTCTTCTTTCACTTGTTTAGATTTATCAAAAAATAAATCCTTTTCAGAATTAATCAGTCTTCTGAAATATTCTTTGCTGGCTCTTTCAACAATATCATTCACACTGTTTCTGACTTCTCTAGAACTTCTAACATTACCAGTATCAAAGTCAACAGTTTCCTTCTTTGCTTTTTCAACTTTCTTTTTCTTTCTCTCTAAAGGAATTTCTTCTTCTTCTATACCAGGCTCATCAAAGATACTTGATGATGGAAAATATTCAAGAGATAAAGGAGTTTTCTTCTTTAAATCTTCAGTAATCTCCTCTATTCTGATTCCACTAGACCTTGTCTGCCTTGTACTTATCTGAACAGGTTTCCTTCCTCTACCTCTATTTCTTCCTCCTCTGCCTCTCCCTCTTCTTGTAGTAGGAGCTTCCTTCTGTCTTGCAATCTCTTCAAAAATCCTGTTTTGTTCCTTTACAATGTCATCAGTAGTCATATAAGGATTTTCTTCAGAAGTTAATTCAAGTGCCTTTTTAGCATGATACTGATGAACTTATCACTGTTTCGATAAACAAGTTCACTTCCACCTGATTCAGTGATAATTTCTTCAAAGAGATGAGGAGCATCTTGTACATCAGTAATCAATATATCTTCATCACCTTCAAGAATAGTAGAAAGAGTTTGCCTTCTTTTTCCAGATTCAGAAACATGAGTTGACTGATTAGTTTGAGTCTGAGTTGAACTCCTCCCCTTTACTAAACCTGCATTAGAGGTTCCTTTTCCTTTCCCATGTAGTTGTTGATGTTGAGTACTAGTACCACCATCATTTCCAGAAGTATAATCCTTATCCATTCTCACAACTGGATTAGGTGTACATTTTGTTTTGACTACCTTCTCCCCCTTTTTGACATCTGCATCTTCTTCAATAAAGAAAGATAAGATAAGCTTGAGTGTCTCATCAATATTGTCAACTTTCGATTCCAAGACATCCATTCTTGACTCCATCTTCTTTTCAAGTGCCTTAATATCATCAGCAAGAAGACGAGCTTGAGAAGCAGTAGCAGATATAGAAACAGTTGTATGAATATCCGCTTGAATTTTAGCATTATGATCTTTCATAGAATCAATCTCACTCTTCAATCCCTTTGCTAGAAGAGCATTAGTCTTGATAAGTGCCTTAAGCTCAGGAGTAGACATCCTTGTGGTAATATGACTGGAATGAAAAAGAGCATTTTCAAAATTCATCGCACTAGTCGGAGAATTCCATTCAGTATCCCACTCATATCCCCTTGCAGCTTGAATCTATTCAGGAAGTAAAGAACTATATTCCCCTCTAAATTCTTCTTGAGTAACAGACTGCATATATCTACTAGAAGATCCATGAGCAGATCCTAGACTTGCTTTGAGAGCAATTTGCATTTGAATTGTCTCAGGATCATCATCAGCATGATTATCATCATCATCTGAGCTACCATCATCCTCAGGAAGTTTATCATCCACATTATCTTCAGGATTCATAACTCCTTTCAGTTTCAAATCAACAGTAGATGGAACTGTTGGTGACTGATGACCTGCAATAAAAACATTTCCTAGATCTCTCTGTTCTTTTAAAGTGATCTCATCACTTCTCACTACATTACCTAAGTTGCTTTCAATAGCAACTTCTACCTCACTAGAAGTTTGTAACTTTTCACTCAAGTCTACCTCTCCTTTTGCCAGTTCAGGAGACTGCCTCTCATCACTCTTCTTTTTCTCTAATTGTTTTCTCTCATCCTCACTAGAAAAGTTCTGGCTCATTATTTGTGAAGATATAAGAGGTGGCTGAGAAGAGTGGACTGAAGTCATACAAATAGAGGTATCCCTTGTATCAGGTCTATCTGTAATCATACTATCAGTATTAAGAGAAGTAGAGATAGAAGTGTTACCTGACGAAGTAGGTAGTGAGTCCATTGGCCTTGCAGAAATTGGCTCGATAAGCAATGGAATAGTTGGATCAGTAGTTATTGCATCAGGATTGACAACTGCAACTAAAGCATGACTTGCATCAGTATTAACTACTGATGGTTCTTGTGTAGTCTGAGGTTGTGAAGCTTCCCTCAAGTGCAGTGTCCTTTAGTATCTCATCATATTCAGCAATATGCTTGACATGAGCAGCTTTATCAGCCAGACTTTTGACTAAGTCAATTTCAATTTCAGAAGCCCCTTGAGCAGTGTCAGGAAACTCCTTTGCTGTTGTGATGGTGCCTGCATCTTCACTTTGAGAAGATGGTTCTTGTGGGGCAGGAATATTCTTGTCTTCACTTTCCCGTTGAGAAAGTGGTTCCTGTGGGACTATTCCTTCAGCAATGTCTGCATCCATACTTTGAATGGATGGTTCTTGTGTGACTGGATCTGCAGTAGCTGTTGAACTACTTTGAAGTTCAGGTTCTTGTGGGCTAGATCCTTTCAGAGGTGATGATGTCCTCTGTTTCTTTTGTCGTTCAAAAACTTTTGCTGTAGTTTGTTGTTGCATATAGAGAGGTGGTGGCTTTTGTCCAAGTTTGACAGCAATGCCAACAACCTTGTCTAGTGACATGTCAAATGTCCTCTTCTGTGATGATGTAGAGACTGGAGAATCAGAGATTTCAACAGTCTTCACAGGCGAAGTATCAGGAGTAGAGACATTTAGATCAGTAGTTGAGTCAGGAACTGATGCTGCAACCGGATTCTGATCATTTTCTAGATTATCATCAAGATTCTGTATCTCTAGAGGAATAAAGTATGGACTCTTTTTATGTAATCTCCTTCTTTTCTTTGGCTTTTCAGAAACAGCCATTTCTTTGGGAGCTACAGTAATGACTTCCTTTTTCTTCAAAGCAATAGATAAAGGAACTTTGTCATCATCAGAATCATAATCAGACTCAGAATCAATTTTCTGACTGAATTTCCTCTTTTTTCCTGTTTCCTTATACACCCCTATGTCAATCAAAGATTGATCAACTTTAAGCACAGATTTCTCCTTAGCCAGGACCCCTTATTCACCCCCTTTTGACTTCTTTTGAGAGTGAGTTTGAGTGGAGAAATTCTTTGATCCTGATTGTCTTCTAGACACATCAGACCTAGCTAATTTCTTTGATTTTACAACTGATGCCTTTTGTGAGACACCAGAGGTGGATGATTGTTTGGTTGAGTGTTTGAGTTGAGTGCTTTGGTCAGAAACAGGATTGGTAGTGTCCTGTCTCATAGCACCAGGTCCTTGACCATCAGTAATCGATCCATAATGAGTAGGCATTCTCTTGGTTAAAAGAAGCATGACCTCATTAGGAATGTATGCACTTATACCTTCAAAACCATTTGCCTTATCACTCTTAAGCAGAGAACTGATATTGTTAGCAGAAATCTTAAAGATAGATAAATCTGTATCATCAGCAAATTCAACATTGGGACAAAGGTACGAGAATATTAACTGAATAAATCTAATATAGCAAACAAAACCACATTTATCTTTCTTTCTAGCAGTTAATGCTCGCAATATGAAAGACCCATAATCAAAAGGAGTTTCATAGATTAGAGAGTACCCAATGTGAACTGAGGTAGTAGGTAAAGCATCAAAGTTAGACACCTTATTCAAGAAACACCTACTAATGTTATCAAAGAAGAAATTCCATTCCTTCTTTAGCTTGGTTCTGAATAAATCTCCAAATTTCTTTGGTTGTCCATTGTAGCCCAACTTTAAAGCAAACTCCAAAAGAAAAGCATCAGTAAACTTTTCTGGAGTATCACCATTTAGAGATGGTAGTTGAAGAGCTTTACAAACAACATCTGGAGTGACTTGAAGTGTAACACCATTGTATTCAAAACTCATATTCGGCTTTCCTGATGGCATACACTCACCAAAAATAGCAGTACTCCACAGCTGCATAACACTCTTAAAAGAAACTTTGGCAGGTTGAGTTAGAGCATAATTGATTGGACTTGAGGCCAACAGATCCTGAATGATTTGAAAATCATTATTTAGTTCCTGATGATCAAGAACTGCAGTAAAGTTGTTAGGAGCAAACGTAACACCATGAATTACAACTTTATTGTTTATGAATGCAGATGAAGACATTTTTAAGTCGAATGAGTAGGAATTTGTGATTTTCAATTTAGGGTTTGTGTTCGCACAAAGTGATAGAAAAGATACAATACTGATACTTTGAGAATAAAAGAATCAATTTAGAAAACTAAATTGATTATAAACAAAACTAATGATTTCTCAAAGACAGATGTCAGCAATCTACTCGTGCACACATAGGTAATAGACAAAATTACGTGTAAGAGTGGTAATAACCGCACGCGACACGATTTGTAAACTGTATGTATATACTCAAGTGAGTACAATACACGCACCCGTATTATTTGAGAAATAAGATTGTGACGGAAATAAAACAAGGTAGTTTGTTTTAATTAAAGAAATTAAAACATCACAATCAAAAAATACCTGGTACTAACACCAGAAATATGAATCGTTTCATATTCTCGTTCCACTCTTCTCTATTTAATCCTAAAGACTTGTCCACTTACTTTTTAACCCTTCTACTTCTTCTTCTCTCCTGCAAACCAAAAGCTTTTCTCACAAAATATCTTAGTACAGAGATGACAAATCTTACCATCAAGGAAAAGAATCTTCATCTCGTCGAGAAAAGAGATATCTTCAGTTATACTCGTGAAGAGTTTGATGCTTTCAACTGGGAAAGACAACTTGAGACTCTCTGGTTGCAGATGGATGCAAGTCTCGAGGAAATCGAGAACGAAAAACCTGCAAAAATGATTGACATCGATGCTGCCCTTCAAGCAACATTAGCATGGCTTTCATCTAAGGCATCCTCATCCAACTCCATCAACCATTGTTAATGAATATGTCACCAAAAATAACCTTATCCCTGTCAACCTCCACCCAAACAAAGTGGCAAAGATGGGATCTGGGATGGCTACTAACAATGGAGTGGTTTGGACTTTATTTTCTGTTGAATAGATTAGTAGATATAGAACAACAAGATGTAATCTATGAATGTAATCTCCTTCTTACTATTAATGAAAAACTTGTTTCTCTAATCTTATTCATTGTTATCTGCATTGAACTTGTTCTTCAAATAATTAAATCAAAGAAATAAACATGAAAACTAATTATAGTAATCACTTTATTAACAAGTTCAAAAGTCACAAGTATATCAGGAAAGCAGAACAGAAAACAGAATACTGAATTATATTACTGATAAGTGAAACGTAGCATCAGTATACAATGTTTGACTGATGTCAGGATTGACTTTTCATCAGTATTTGAAATTCATCAGGATTCGATGAACATCAGTATTTGATCTTTCTCTGTTCTCATAAACTATCATAGTTTATCATTCCCAGTTCATTCACCAGTTTTGTAAATGTAGCTTCAGAAAGTGGCTTGGTGAATGTATCAGCTAGCTGTTGATCAGTAGGAACAAAGTGTAGCTCAATTGTCCCTTCCATTACTTGCTCTCTTATAAAATGATATCTGATACTGATATGCTTAGTAAGAGAGTGCTGCACTGGATTTCCTGTCATAGCAATAGCACTTTGGTTATCACAATAAATAGGTATTTTAGAATATGACAAACCATAGTCCATTAGCTGATTTCTCATCCACATGATCTGAGCACAACAGCTTCCTGCAGCAATGTACTCAGCTTCTGCAGTTGATGTAGAGATAGACTTTTGCTTTTTACTGAACCAAGAAACAAGTCTTCCTCCAAGAAACTGACAACTGCCTGAAGTAATTTTTCTGTCTATTTTACAGCCTGCAAAATCAGTATCTGAGTAACCACATAAATTAAAATCAGATTCCCTAGCATACCAAAGGCCAAGAGATGGTGTGCCTTTCAAGTATCTGAAAATCCTTTTAACAGCTATAAGATGTGGTTCTCTGGGTTCTGCCTGAAATCTTGCACATAGACAGGTTGCATACATGATATCTGGTCTACTAGCAGTTAGATACAACAGTGAGCCAATCATACCTCTATAACTAGTTACATCCACCTCTGTACCTTGATTAGGATCAAGTTTGGTAGCTGTAGCTATGGGAGTTGATGTAGTAGAGCTGTCTTGCATGTTAAACTTTTTCAATATGTTCTTTGTGTATTTTGGCTGATTGATAAAAATTCCATCATCAGTCTGTTTAAATTGTAGACCTAAGAAATAGCTCATCTCTCCCATCATGCTCATTTGATATCTAGACTGCATTAGCTTTGAAAACTTCTCACATAATTTAGAGTTAGTTGACCCAAAAATGATATCATCAACATAAATTTGAACTAATAGCAAATCCTTACCATGATTCAAATAAAACAAGGTTTTATCAATTGTACCTCTTTTGAATCCACTTTCCAGAAGGAATTGAGCCAATGTCTCATACCAGGCTCTTGGAGCTTGCTTTAGTCCATAAAGTGCTTTATCCAGTCTGTAGACATAATCTGGATGTTTTGAATCAACGAAGCCAGGAGATTGTTCAACATAAACTTCCTCTTTTAATTCACCATTGAGAAAAGCACTTTTCACATCCATTTGGAAAACTTTAAATTTCTTGTGGGCTGCATATGCAAGAAAAATTCTGATAGCTTCCAGTCTTGCAATAGGAGCAAATGTCTCATCATAGTCTATTCCTTCTTGTTGAGAATATCCTTTAGCAACTAGTCTCGCTTTATTTCTGATGATAGTGCCATCTGAATCTGTCTTGTTTCTGAACACCCACTTTGTACCTACAATGGACCTTCCTTTAGGCCTTGGTACAAGTTTCCAGACATCATTTCTTTCAAACTCATTTAGTTCTTCTTGCATAGCCATAACCCAATCAGCATCCTTTAGTGCATCTTCAACTTTCTTAGGTTCCTCCTTTGACAGAAAGTTATGATAAAGACATTCATTTTGAGTTGCACTTCTGGTTCTAACACCTACTTCAGGATTCCCAATAATTAAATCAGGAGTATGACTTTTAGTCCATTTCCTTGCTGGTGGTAGATCATTCCTTGAACTTGATGCTCCCCCTGAATTGGTGTTATTTTCAAAAGAACTAATGTTTGTAGAAGCTCCCCCTGAGATATTGCTATCTGTTTCTGATCTGCTATCAGATTTGTCACTTGATTCTATTTCTGATGTATCTCTTCCTGATGTTTGATTTGTTTCATTGTTGATGGTCTCTTGATGTTGCTCCCCCTCAACATTTGCATTTCCATCAGTAATCTGTATTTCATCAGTAATAACAGGTTCATCAGGATTTGATGAATTTTCAGTATCTGACAAGATTTCACCAGAATTCTTGGAGGCTTCATTTGCAAAAATCAAATTGCTGTGACCAAAATCTTGCATGGGTCAGATTTAGGCCCACTAGATGATTAGGGTCCATATCCATAAAGAAAATGAGTAATCTGTCAGGTTTCCGAAGGCCCATGGTAGCCCTAGGGGTTATGTAAGAACCCGAATTTTCGGTAGAATTAAAACTTTTTATATATTGATGAAAGAATGAACAGTGACTCCGACTACAAGGTATTAACAAAGAATGTGAATGAGTATAGATTTAAATGATCATATGTCATGAAGAATACTTTTGGTTGATAGCATAAATAAGAATAATCTATCTCCTAAGGATATAAGTTATATTATTCCAAGAAAGATTATTCTTGTGTCATCCAAATCAATATCTATTATAAGTCCAGCGGTTCCGTAAAAAGGTTAAGGAGCACTCGAGAGTAAACCAGGTTCATTTTCCTAATTATAGGAATTAAATAAAAATAAGTGATGAATAGTGATTTTGGTGGAATTTAGAATATTATTATAATAATGCTATATCCGGTATTCGGAACGGATTTCTGAGTTCGTATTAGTGATCCAGGAGGAAAATAAGTGTATGTAAAGGCTGTCGGATTCAGAAAAATAGCACTTTTATTTTCTCCGAGAATTCCCTGGACACTGCAAGACATAAGGAATTATTAAAGGGATTTAAGGAAATTAAATTCGAGAAGTATTAAGAATGATGGAGAATGCCATTATAAATATTAAGAAGGTTTTCGGTAAAACCCTAACTAGAAACGAATGAGTTATTCCCTCGAACGATCAATGAATTGAGCAATAAACGGACAAAAGGAACAAGCAGAGAACCAAGAGACAACCATGTGCAAGTTGATAAGATCACCACCATGGCATCATCACTTTATTAAAGTAGCTTTATGAAGATATTATCTAAGCTAAGTTAGCTTCCTTAATAAGCTTGTTTTTCTAACAAACTAGAGGGGGCAAATTGCATTTGTGCCAAACAAATATCTTCCTAAATAATTCACTCATTCTTATCCCTTCTTCATCACGATAATGCAAGGAACCAAGCAAGTTTCATACATACAAGTATCATTGGAGACAAACTAAGCTAGCTAGCATGAGGGTGCAACATAAGGCACCAATACTTGCTCACATGTTATCAAAACCTTAACCAAGCCTTAACCCATCAACTAAACCATGGTCTAAGCAACAAATATCTACCAATAATACAACTTGGATTGGATGAGAACAAGAGAAAAGCAAGCAAAACCTCTCCCTCTCTCCCATTTAGCTCCATTCGGCTTTAAGCCTTAATTCAAGATCCAAAGTCAAGCTTCCACTCCTTGTTTGATCTCCAAATTTTTATCCTAGATCCTATATTTCATAAAAATGATACCCTAGAAATCTTAGCCTCAAAATCCATTGTTTCCATTTTCAATAAAATCATCAAAGTGGAGGATGAATAGTAACCTCAAGAACAAAACTTTTGGATCTTGATTTTGGTTGATGATCCAAGCTTCATGGAGGCTATACAAGGACTATACAAGGCTTAGCAAGGGCTTTAACACTCTCCAAGGAAGGTATAAACCTCATGAACCCTTAGTTTGACTTTGAGTTTTGATGATGTTCTTGATGGATCTAAGTAGTTATGGTGTTAGTATGTTAAAAGCATGATTATGATTGGATTTTGGTAGAGGTTAAATAGTTAGATGAACGGAAAGGCATTGCTTGGCCTTAGTTCATGGTTAAATAGCATGTATATGTTGTTTGGTATAGAAACTATGATTATTGGAAAGTTTGGAATTTGGAAAGATTCGATTTATAGCCGCCGTAATGCCCGATTTTCGTTAAATCTTAAGAAACCGAGCATCACAGTTGATAAAACTCACTGTCCAGTTTCGTATTTTGCCATGACAAGCTAGATTATGTTATAAGCTTCGTTTTGATATAAAGTTCGTATGAAATGGACTTACGGTTTAGGAGTTATGATTAATTTCGTAAAAGTGGTCCGAATCCGTAATCGAAAGTTCGTAACTGAAATTGGAATCCCTTAACATGAATAAGTCAGTGACGAATCATGGTAATTAAATATTAGAGGTCATAAGGAATGCGTGAGAGAAAACCACGAGTAAAATGGATCGTTTTCCGATTTTATAAAAATGTTCGAATCAAGGTTAAGTGCGAAGAAACCACTTTTCGGAGGTAACACTAGTCACTAAAAGCTCCTGCCCTGTTTTGGCAAAAATCCGGAAAATTAATCTTCTGACCTAAGTAAAATTTTGATTTATCTACCTTCTAGACATTCTCTAGATCATGTACGCGAAAACGGTGCGTCATTTGAGTTAACGGTTACCGAGTTATGAACGTTTTAGTGAAAGAGGTGTTAATAGTAAAGATCCGTAGTCGACTGAACTTCAAAAATACATTTCACCTATTTAGACTCGTGGCTTCGAATTGGAAATTTTATGATAAATATTACAAATACCAAAAATGATTTTATAAGTGGTTTCGTAATTAAATACGTTTCCAGTGATTTATTAAAAGTGTTGAAGTACGAGTCTCGAAATAGTGATTCTCAGAAACGTCAACCCTAGGGGTAGTACTTTGGCCACCCTTTTTGGCTAAGTTAAAAAGGGAATCTCGAGTCGACTAAAACATGAAACTTGTTAAGAATTATCGAGACAACATATTGGTGCAAAGAACGAGGTTATAAATGATTAAGTAAGATATACAAAAGATCCGACATTAAGGATAGGTTCGAGGTGTGTTTTGGACTAAGCTTACATGACTTAAGTTAAGTTATACTTAACCTTCGAAATGTTCAGTGATTGACCTCGGTTATTGTGACTATTTATAGATCACTGGATTGACACGAGGCACACTACCCCTACAGGATTACCAGGCAAGTTTCCAATACTTGGAACTGTTGTTGTGATAATATATATAATGATCGTTGTATACATATGCCATAGCATGCATGCCTACTTTCAAGTCTATTGATATGCTTGTTCCCTGAATTGATATTGGCTTATAGACTAGATATGAATTATCAGTTATAAGCAGGATTGTTTTGCTAAGACCCTTAGTGAAGGGCGTATGATATTCATTCTTTCAATATAGACCGGGAGTCGGTATTTTGGGATATAGAGTTAGTCGTGGAAACCCGGAGGGATTCCAGTGACAGTTTATGTGAGGAATGTTATTTATGAACATTATTTATATTTTCATAAAGTATTGATTACTTGGAAATTATTCGAGGAATGCTATTTGGATATTATCTCAATCGAGAGGTACTATATGAATATTATTTTGAATACACATTCGCGTATATTTAATTGCTGAATATTATTTTAATATTCATTCGAGCTTTAATTACTTAAATGAATATTAGTTTCGAATATTCGTTTAGAGTTTGATTATTCAATGAGTAATTACTTTAATATTCTTGGAAATTTATTTATTAAATGAATATTATCGTGAATATTCATTTAAGATT
The DNA here is from genome assembly GCA_037693485.1 of Kitagawia praeruptora. Classification (NCBI taxonomy): domain Eukaryota; kingdom Viridiplantae; phylum Streptophyta; class Magnoliopsida; order Apiales; family Apiaceae; genus Kitagawia; species Kitagawia praeruptora. The sequence goes on along the minus strand of CM075347.1, from coordinate 89,991,670 downwards.
TTATGTACTTGATGAATATTATTTTAAGATATTCATTCGAAGTTCTATTTACTTAAGGAATAGTGCTTCGAATATTCCTTTAAAGTTTGATTGCTGAAAGAATATTATTTGGATATTCATCTAAAATATTATTTATTAAATGAATATTATTTTCAAATATTCATTTAAGGTTTGATTTATTTAGTGAATATTATTTTAAACATTTACTTGAGCTTATTTAATTAATGAATATTATTTTGAATATTCATTTAAAGAAGAGAGTTATTTAGTAAATAATTCTATATATTCATTCGAGGATTACTTACGAGCAATATTATGACTTATTCATATTCCTTAATTATTAATGATTTAATAAATATTCTTGGAATATTTATTTAAATTCTTTTAAGTTCTTTTTATGATGATTCATGTTATTCAAATATTATCTATCACCTTCAGATAAGGTGTAAAATATTTCGGAGTATTTTATGACTATTCTTTTCAAGGGGAGGTTCCCAAACTTTATTTTCATTTAAATCTATCTTATAAGAAGATTTAAATACTCGCTCAACTTCCAAAAATATATAAGGGGACCTCACTTGGAGATGTTATTTATTGGACTGCCCGGTCCTATACTTGCTAAACTATCTTGTTACTCACATCTTGATTCTTTCAAACATCGATATGAATCTTTTTGGTTACCTCCTCAACGCTCGAGGGGTAAGAATTGATGGAACAAGTTTATATCCATTAACAAGCATCAGCTTGGGAAATATTGGTGATTTTTCCTTTCCAAATAGATACGACTACTTTGTGGAGTCCTATCAACAAGTAATATACTTGGGGAAAGGGGGAGGAACTTTACGTTTTAAAGTTATGGATGTGAAATGAACTAGGAGATGCGTAAGTGACCCAGTGGCGCCGGTCCAGCAAATGGCCCAACCGTTGGCCGGGGGGTTCCAGAGGGCGGTAGACAAGTAAATCCGTCGGTGCTTCCTTCTACATGTAGTAAACAAGAGGTGGGGAGCATAACATGCGACTGATCATCGTGTAAATGCTATGTCTCCTGGCGCGTCAAACTCCAGTATTAGTTCATCTCTCAATGTTGGAAATTTCCTGCAACCCTATCATTATTGGCAGGTTTGAAAAGTGTTTGAATTGGAATTGCAATATTCTTCCTGCAAGTTCCTCTATTATGAAAAGTTGATAATATCTGGCTCATCTTTGACATAGCAGATATTTATTCAAAACAAATATATTTTGAGTTACCTTGTAACTTCATCTCATACCTTATATTGGTACTACATCGTTAATGCATGGCATATGGTTTCAAAGATATTTTGGACTGTTACATATTATCACTGTTCAATTATATTTTTGGTGGGCTATTGCTCACCCTTGCTTTATTTATTTATATCACAACAACAGCTAGATCAGATGGCCGCGCAAGGCATGCTCAGCATAGGCAGGTGTCAGCCGTCAGAGGATTAACCGCTGAGGTCATAGCTACCATTGCTAAGGATGCAGCCTCTGGTAGGCTAGTTGTTAGCATTTGTGCATCAAATGTATTTATATATATGGCATATACCAATGGATGGCAAAGAGCATGTAATTGTAAAATTGTAATTCTTTGGGTTGTAAGAACTCAAACTTGTGATTAATAATATTGATGGTTACTCTGATTTCATCTCTGGGACTATAACGGGTGTGTTTTATGTTGTTGTTTTGGGTCACAAGGTTGTAATTTAAATTATGTTGGTTTTATGGATGGATATTGAGACCGTAACGACCAGATCCCTGACCCTGGATCTGGGGGTGTTACAGATTACCACATACATTGCAGCACGGGAACGTACGACTAAGGGTCTCAAGGTATCCCCTTGAGGATAACTCATAACCACTACTAGTCATTCAGTAGGGCTTCCAGAGTAGCTTCCATGATGGGGTTACCGGAAGGGGTACCGGAGCCAGGCTACCGGGCGGTACCCCCAGCTTCCGCCGGAAGCCTGATTAGGCTGTCAATACAGATAAGGCACGCTTTCTATTTTTTAGGAACACGTTTACATCCCCTGAAAACACTCTCAAACAGATATACTTTTAGTTATTTGAGGATATATGTCATATATACTTGATAAATGATACAAAATCATGATAAATACAAGAGATAATCATTCTATGTTACCTACACAGCTTGGTAACCTGATTATACACATCATACTCGATTATTATCAGAAATAACAGTCATTATCCCACTGGAGAGAGGATAAATCATCATAAACAAACGATCATATCATTCAAGAACTACATTCAGGCTTGATCCACTATAAATAGTGGTATGTAGGCAGTTTACGGGATCTTCTTCGACACTTTACACTCCTTGAGTAGCTAGAGCACGTGCACTCTTGTGTGACACAGTCAAATTAGGGTTCTTGGCTGGCCAACCTTTGGTCCTTGAGCTCTCATCCCGTGGATTCAGTCCAATCCTTCCGAGGAACCACATCCCGTGTTCTTCGGCAACCCTAGTCGCGAGCCTTCCCGGGCGGCTAGCTATTGATCTTCAACCACGAGCCTTTCTGGGTGGTTGGACGATTCCTTGTTTATTGGCGCTATTCCAGCATGAGGCCTCGTAATTTGTTGTGCTAAATTCCTCCCACAACAATTGGCGCCCGAAGGAGGGGCCTAAAAAATCGTCATTTGGAGGAAATATGGCGAGTGACAATTCTACTGATAAGACACCGTCTCAGGACGGTAATGGACGAAACAAAAATGGTGGTGATGATGTTAGTAACAAAGACATCATGGATTATCTGAGAACGATGAATGAAAGAGTTAACAACTTGGAAAAAGGTTCCGAGAAAATGAAAAAGTGGCAAAGGAAGCGCAAGTCGAAGTCAAAAAAGAAGAATGTGACTCCGACAAGGCTGAATTTCGAGTCTGAGGACAACACTGATCATGTCCCATCTGAAGAAGAGGCAGAAGAGCCTGTGGAAGAAGAATATGAGGGCGACCAATCTGATGTCCCGGAAGCCCAGGGTGCCGAAGGTTCGCCCACCTGAAGTCTAAGTGTTTTTGATCGAGTTGGCAAAAGACTGACTAACAAAGACCTTCGTCACAAGTTGATTCACACTGGAAGCAAAGATCGAAGGGATGGCAATGGGGGTTCCATAACTCAGGGTTCCCGAGAACGCAGAGAGAGGTCCCACTCGGTACCCCCAAGAAGTACTTCTAGGAGGTCTAGATCTGATGGCAAAAGGAGTTATCGGCAAAATGGTCACTCTTCTGGGCATAGAAGCAGGAAATCCCGCTCTACCGGAGTCCCAACCGGTGGGGGTACCGATCAGGATTTCGGCTCCCATCAAAGTTCAGTCCTTAGAGGAAGCAAGACAACCAATGAAGATGATGACTCTGGAAGTGATATGCTTTCGGATGGTGAAAATGGACAGTTCAGGATGTCAGACTGGAAAAAGGCCTTGGAAAAGATCAAGGAGGAGAAAAAGTCTAAGTCCGGTATCACTACCGGTTCCCCATTTTCTGTGAAAGTGAAAAAGGCAACCTTGCCAAGGTTCTTCAAGATGAATACTGACCTGAAATTCAATGGAAACTGAGATCCAGTTGAATACTTGAGCCGTTTTAATACAGAAATGGATGTCTACCAAGTGGAGGACTTAGCAAGGTGTAGGCTACTGGCGTCCACACTGAGTGGGAATGCCCACCAATGGTTCAAAAGGCTAGCCGAAGGGTCTATCAAATCCTGGAGGAAGATGGGAGACCAGTTTATCTCTCAATTCAGGGCTACCGTGGCCTATGCCCCACCAGTGAATACCCTGGCTAATATCAAGCAATAACCCCACGAAACCTTAATGCAATACTTTAAAAGATTTAATGAGCAAGTGCCAAAGGTAAAGAAGGCTTCTGATGAAATCCTGAAAAATTTCCTGATAGCCGGGGTTAGGCCTGGAACCGAGTTTTGGAAGGAGTTACAAACCGAAGAGCCCGGAACCCTAGCAGAATTCTACCAACAGGCGGAACGCCACAAAGTGATTGAAGAATCCATGGCAAAATTGTCCAAAGATTCCAATCCCCGAGGTTGGAATAGGAATAAAAGAAACCGCTCTTACAGCCCTAAAAGGGATTCCAATAAAAGGGCTTCCGGGAGTGGTACAGCCGGTTTGGGAGCCCCTCGGTATGATGACAAGACTGCCCCTATTGCTGTTAATGCAACTAAGGATAGAGTTTCTGTCAAGGACAGACTCACTCCGAAGGCAAATTTTCAGAAGTACTCAGAGTATACTCCTTTGACTGTCCCGATTAGTCATATTCTCGAAGTGAATGAGAAGAATGGGCTATTCCGGAGGCCCTACCGGGCAGGACCCCCAGGAGTGAAAGATCAGGGAAAGTACTGTGCATTCCATGAAGTGAATGGCCACGAGACTGCTGAATGTAGGCACTTGAAAGATCAAATTGAAGAATTGATCAGAAATGGATACCTGACTGAATTTGTAGCCCAAGAGGCTAAGAAGTATAAAGAAGGTAGAGACAACAAGGACAAGGCTCCAGGAAACCAAGAAAGGACTACCCGGGCCAATAGCATCCATACCATATTCGGTGGCCCTTACTTGGGGGGTGCCAGTAGGAATGCCAGAGATAGGTATGCCCGGGAAGCCATGGGGAAGCCCCTAACAAATGTTTTCCACCTTGCAGAAAGGCCCCCTAAGCTGTTCAAAGGGGAAACCGCTGACATTTCCTTTACGGAAGAGGATGCCAAATGGGTTCACCACCCTCATAATGATGCTTTGGTGGTAACCGTGAGTATTGGTGGAATGAATGTGCACAGAGTGCTGGTTGATAATGGAAGCTCAGTGAATATCTTGGCTTATACTACATTCCAGAAGTTGGGATTTTTGGACAAAGAGTTACTGCCTACCAATAATGAGCTATATGGGTTCACCGGTAACCCAGTCCAAATCATGGGAAAGGTCAAATTACCCCTGACATTGGGTGTGGATCCCTGCAAGGCCACCCAAATGGCAGAATTCATGGTGGTAGATGAAGACATTTCCCACAATGCAATTCTCGGTAGACAAATATTGAAAGATATGAGGGTGATAACCTTAATATACCACTTTTCAATAAAGTTTCCTACACCAAACGGCATTGGGTGTGTGAAAGGATGTCAACATGAGTCAAGGGAATGCTATAACAGGGCTGTACAGGCTGCCGAGAAGGCAGACAAATCTATTCAAGTTGAAGAAAAGGCTGATGGAGAAGCCTTAATGAGAAGCCATGGGCTTGAGCCACAGAAATTTGAAAGAGCATCGTGTAATGCCATCATGATAGTGGAGTTACCGGAGGAACCTACTGGAGAGGTTCCTGTTTTTCGGGGGGTAGTACCACCACAAAGCTTGTTGCTGGAAGTTGCCGAGAAAAATGATGAAATTCAAAATTTTCCAGTGGAAGGCATAGTGGAAAATGCCTCAGATGACGATCTAGATAAAGCAATACTAGAGAATGAGAACCAGGAGGCGGTGAAAAGGCTCCTGGTTGAAATTGATATCGATCCCAGAATGCCCGGTACCCCAGAAAAGGCAGGGGCTGCCGAGGACACTATTCCAATACTGGTGGATGTTGAAGATTGTTTGCACTAAATCACGCAAGCGCACGTGGTCACAAGTAATATATAAGGTTAAGTCCAAATTCGTTCCCACAGGGATCTGGTTATGGTTTTAATTCAGTAAACGCACCTATGCAACAGTGTATGATCTTAATTCACTGCTAAGACAATTAATAAATTAAGGTTTTAACTAACTAAATTAAACTAAGATGCAAATTAATAAACTAACAAATAACGAGAATTAAAATCGAATTACTTATATGAGAATAAACATGGAATCCTAGTTTCATTATCTACTTCACTTAGAGTTGCAGCCTTTAAATAAACATGCGATGGTTTTGATACCTGATCGAATAACACGAAAAGAGTAAAAGTTACCTCTCGGTATACTAATACCAATCTACGCATACATCCACAAAAGAGATAGAAGATGAATAGGCACCTATTATGTTTAGACCCTATATCTCTATAGAATTTGAAAACATAAAGGTTGAAGCACAAGTTATCCACTTAGATCACATAGGGTAGCATAATATCTCTATTCATGCCACAAATCATGATGCTTAACATCAACCTATCCTATGCTAGCATGGCAAGTTCTAAATCTCAAGATCCACTCTCGTTTAGCAAGAGATTAACAATTCAATTTAGATGTTAGCTACTCATCTAAAAGCATTAAGATTAACCATACGAGGATATCAAGAATTCACCACACATAAATCTCTAAGGCATGCAAACTACTAAGCTACATAGATAAATCCACTAGGATCCCACGATAACGATTAGTTCATAATCGAACCTTTCGTCACCATGGGATTAGACGAAAGCATGATATTAAACAAGGTAAAGAAGATGAATAAATCAATAATAGAATAAGGTTTAGTGAACAAATTCGTGAAAGTAACAAGCATCCAAAAGATACGCCTCCACAAAGGAATACAAGAAAAACTAAATCTAGATCTTCTTGTCGTCACAATCCTCGCCTTGGCTTCTCTTCCTTCTGCTCTGAACGAATTTTAGTGTGTAGGATGTGTAGATGATTATTTTTCTGTGCCCCAAGGTGTGTATTTATAGCCCCCAAGTGCCTCCTTGACCAAGCAATTACCGTAATTGAAATAGGATAGAATTCCGGTAATTTTCCATCTTTAATTGAAATAGAATTGCAATTCCCATGTTTAATTATGATTCTGGAACGTTCTGGTCATATAAAACAATTTCCATGTTGAATAGGAGAAGAATTAAGGAAGTTTCCCATTAGAAATCAGTTTTCAGCAACATTCTGCCACTTTCCCGCAGACAGGCGCGGCCGCGCGCGCCATAGTACAATCCTAGCGCGCCCGCGCGCAGCATTTTCCTGAAGTTTGTCCAACGCGCCCGCGCGCTCCACAAGGTTATCTGAGCGCGCCCGCGCCCAGTTTATGCAACTGCTCGATTTTCTCTTGCTGCTTTCCTCTACTTCCTTTTGCATTTTCGACCACTTGATCTTCTGAGCTTAAAAACACATATAAACACTGAAATTTCCACACTTGCACCTAAAAGTATATCCTGCACAATTCTCACAAAACACATTAAAACACACCAATACTTGAGATACAAGACACCAATTTAAGCCGAAATGGAACGATCCAAGTGGATATAAATCCACTTATCACACCCCCAAACTTAAACCGATGCTTGTCCTCAAGCATAAACAAACCAATATATATACAACTAACTAGTACCACTTCCGTAGGTGATCACGGTTGCATTTGGCATATGCAACAAGCCCTTTAAACCCCTAGGTAGCCCTAGTGGACGAGTAAGGTCTCGTGAGGGCCTATAGCGAATGTACCCACAAAATCCATTTAACCTAATGCAATGCAAATGCATGAATGCAACTAATATGAAAATGCAAAGACCCCCTTCAAACTCACCAAAACCAACTAACAAGCAAATATCTCAACGAATGCAACAAAGCCAAGCAGAGCTCGATTAAGTCCCCGTATACTAACAATACATGAACAGAAACGTGCATGTGTGCAATGCTCATCAGAAATACCCCCAGAACTAGGTCAAAAATCATACATGCTTTCCGTCAAGACAATCACAGGTTTATAACTAGAATAGACTGTAGACACTCCATAACCTAGGAACACCTCCACCCTTATCCAAGGTAGACAGAAACTCATGCTTTATTACTATGCTACGACACTACATATACAATACGCATGCTTATTTAACCGTGCAATGAATGAGACCCCAAAAGGCTTATACAATAATACCCATGTAGCGAGTGTTAGGTCAGTGGATCCCAGACTAAAAAGCCTTAGGTCACTAGGACTAAGTCCCCTCAGACTTAATTACTCGAGTATTAAAGAGCTCACTCTGGTTAATTTTGCATTAACAAACAAAACTTGGCTCTTTTTTCTTTTTTTTTTCTTTTTTTTTTTTTTGATTTTTTTTTTTTCCTTTTTTTTTTCTTTTTTTTTCCCGCAATCTGGAATGAGCCTTTCTCATTTCCAACCCTAGACTACTCATATAAATATGAGCTGGCTACTAGCCATTTGACGCCTAGCCTTTATTGACAAATATTAACAACTAGCATGAAATTCCTGTTTTCCCCCAAACTTAGACTTTAATGTTCCTACGCTATAAAGGGAATAACGAAAATTCTAAGAATAAACAAGTGATTAATCTCAAAACATCCAACATGCATGACTCCAACCTACCCCCAAAAGCACCCCAATGAGACTGTGTAAAAATTTTGTTCCCGAACATGCAAGTCAATTACCTAGGAACTATAAATCAGCCCTCTACTCATTATCATCACACCCAAATCAACATCTACCTATCAATCAGAATCAGCTCATTTTAAGGGATCATGAAAAATGCATGCCATGAAAATGCAACTAATATGAACTCACATAGTAACAAACAAACAATAACAAAATGTCCTATATGAAACAAACGTAGATAATACGAACATAAAATGCATGACTTACAACTAATATGCAAAACATGATATCCTACATGACACAATAATAGAACAACTACTAATCCCTCAAACCACCCCCAAACTTAAAATATTCAATGTCCGCATTGAATGGAAGTAAATACAAGGGATAGTAGAGAACATACCTGACTACCGAACACATGGGTTGCCTCCCAAGAAGCGCTGTCGTTAACGTCATTTAGCCGGACAAATATGATTCAAATCATGGTGGCTCGAAGAATGCATTTGACTTGTCTTTAGCAGAAGAACCATTCACCCATTGTCTGACAACCTTCTTGCTATCTTCCCACATCTTTTCTAAATCAAACTTCACTTTGCCTCTTCCTCCAATCGACTTTTTCTTTTTCTTCTTCACGCCTCTAAGGTGCTTATTTGATTCAGATGGCTGGACAACACTCTCTTCTACTTCATCATTGGTCATCCACCTTCTTAACACGTTATCTTGGCACACTTCAAAAATCACCAACTCATCATTCAGAAAGACATATTTCAAATGGGATGGAAGTTTTCCAAGCTTGACATTCGAGAGATCTCGAACTGAAGAACTGTCAATGGAATCAGTGATGTGATGTTCTAGCATGCGTGTGTCCGACTTTTCGCTCAACAACTGATCCAACTTCTTTTTTTGACCCGTATCAACCGTTTCCACACTGAAACACTCTTCATCCTCTGTCGGAAATTTCATGGCCTTGAACACATTAAAGGTGACACTCTGATCTTGCACCCTCATTGTAAGCTCTCCTTTTTGCACATCAATCAAAGTCTTTCCTGTAGCCAAGAACGGTCTTCCCAAGATTATGGGAATCTTCTTATCTTCTTCAAAATCCAAGATCACAAAATCAGCTGGGAATATGAGTTTATCAACTTTTACCAAAACATCCTCTACTATACCCCTCGGATAAGTGATCGTCCTATCAGCCAACTGCAAAGAGATGTTAGTTGGCTTCGGCTCCGGTAGACCAAGTTGCTTAAAAACAGACAAGGGCATGAGATTGATGCTAGCTCCCAAATCACATAAACATTTGCCGAATGAAAGGTTGCCAATAGCACATGGAATAGTGAAACTTCCCGGATCTTTCAATTTCGGAGGCAATTTCTGTTGCAGAACAGCACTACACTCTTCCGTCAAAGCTACTGTTTCAAAATCTTCCAACCTTCTCTTCCGTGACAAAATATCCTTCATAAACTTTGCATATCTTGGCATCTGCTCCAATGCTTCAACAAAAGGAATGTTAATGGACAGTTTCTTGAAGACCTCCATAAATTTCTGAAACTGTTTCTCTTGACTTTTCTTCAAACGTCCAGGAAATGGTGGAGGTGGATAAATATGATTATTCATTGAAGATTGCTCCGGAGTAAACTTTTCAACAGGTTCCTTGCTCTTCTTACCATCTAGCTGATCAGCCACTAAATCAGATTTCTCAATTTCTGGCACTGCAGATTTTTCAACCTGCTGATTCTGCACTTCTTCCTCTTCTTCAGTTGCTGATTTTTGATCGGTTGTAACCTTTCCGGATCTCAAAGTAACTGCATTGACCTGTTCCTTGTTTTCCCTCATGCCTGGATTAGTCTCTGTATCACTAGGAAGAGTTCCTTGAGGCCTACTAAACAAGGCACTTGCAATCTGTCCTATCTGAGTTTCTAAGAGCTTCTGACCAGCTTGCAGGTTCTTCAATGCTATCCACATCTCATCAGATTTTTCATTAGGAGATTGCCCTGCATGAGTCTGGGGTTGTTGCTGCTGAAATCCCGGAGGTTGATATGGTGCCCTAGAAGCATAAGGCTGTTGATAGCCTTGATTGTACGGCTTCGCTTGCTGATAAGATTGTTGAGTATTCTGATTATTGCTCCAGCTGAAATTGGGATGATTCCGATTATTAGGATGATAAGTGGTTGGAACTGGTGCAGCAGGTCTCTGAAAATTACTCACGAACTGTACTGATTCAGAAGAGATAGCACATTGACTCGTCTCATGTGCGCCCGCACATAACTCACAAACACTAGCCACCTGCTGAACTCCATAATTAGCAAGAGAATCCACCTTCATAGCAAGAGCTTTCAACTGAGCTGTAATCATTGCAGCTGTATCTACTTCAAAAATTCCTGCTGCCTTGCCTTGAGAAAGTCTCTGGGTTGGATTCTGATATTCATTAGCAGCCATCATCTCAATCAGTTCATAAGCTTCATCATAACTCTTCGCCCACAGAGCTCCACCTGATGCTGCATCTAGCAAAGGCCTAGATTGTGCTCCCAACCCATTGTAGAATCCATTAATAACCATCCAATCAGGCATGCCATGATGAGGACACTTCCTTAGCATCTCCTTGTAGCGTTCCCAAGCCTCACACAAGGGCTCGCCAGATTGTTGTTGAAATTGAGTCAACTGGTTCCTTATTGCTGTAGTTTTCGCCATTGGAAAGAATTTTGTAAGGAACTTCTGAGCAAGGTCTTCCCATGTAGTAATGGAACCAGGTGGTAGAGAGTGTAGCCAGCTCTTAGCCTTATCCCTCAGAGAGAATGGGAAAAGCCTCAACCTTATAGCATCATCCGTCACACCATTACACTTGAAAGTGTCGCAGATTTCGATGAAGTCCCGAACATGCATGTTTGGATCCTCCGTAGAAGCTCCCCCAAACTGGACTGAATTCTGCACCATCTGAATTGTGCCCGGCTTGATCTCAAAGTTGTTCGCTGCAATAGCTGGCCTAACAATGCTAGACTGAATATCATTGAGTTTCGGCTGAGAATACTCCCTCAAAGCCTTAGCTGCTGCTGCATCTGCCATTGCTACTGTAGTTTCAGATTCCTCTTTCTTATTCTCAAAATTCTCTACACGACCGTCTTCTGCCAGTTTTTGTAAACGAGCTTGCGAACGTGTTTGCATACAAACCTAAGTACCTGCAAACACCACGAAACAAACAAACTAAATAAGAATCCGAGTCAGTGAACGCTAACGACCACTGTTGACAAACACATAAACTGAAATAAAAACACCGATGATCCCCGGCAGCGGCGCCAAAAAACTTGTTATGCTATATATCACGCAAGCGCACGTGGTCACAAGTAATATATAAGGTTAAGTCCAAATTCGTTCCCACAGGGATCTGGTTATGGTTTTAATTCAGTAAACGCACCTATGCAACAGTGTATGATCTTAATTCACTGCTAAGACAATTAATAAATTAAGGTTTTAACTAACTAAATTAAACTAAGATGCAAATTAATAAACTAACAAATAACGAGAATTAAAATCGAATTACTTATATGAGAATAAACATGGAATCCTAGTTTCATTATCTACTTCACTTAGAGTTGCAGCCTTTAATTAAAACATGCGATGGTTTTGATACCTGATCGAATAACACGAAAAGAGTAAAAGTTACCTCTCGGTATACTAATACCAATCTACGCATACATCCACAAAAGAGATAGAAGATGAATATGCACCTATTATGTTTAGACCCTATATCTCTATAGAATTTGAAAACATAAAGGTTGAAGCACAAGTTATCCACTTAGATCACATAGGGTAGCATAATATCTCTATTCATGCCACAAATCATGATGCTTAACATCAACCTATCCTATGCTAGCATGGCAAGTTCTAAATCTCAAGATCCACTCTCGTTTAGCAAGAGATTAACAATTCAATTTAGATGTTAGCTACTCATCTAAAAGCATTAAGATTAACCATACGAGGATATCAAGAATTCACCACACATAAATCTCTAAGGCATGCAAACTACTAAGCTACATAGATAAATCCACTAGGATCCCACGATAACGATTAGTTCATAATCGAACCTTTCGTCACCATGGGATTAGACGAAAGCATGATATTAAACAAGGTAAAGAAGATGAATAAATCAATAATAGAATAAGGTTTAGTGAACAAATTCGTGAAAGTAACAAGCATCCAAAAGATACGCCTCCACAAAGGAATACAAGAAAAACTAAATCTAGATCTTCTTGTCGTCACAATCCTCGCCTTGGCTTCTCTTCCTTCTGCTCTGAACGAATTTTAGTGTGTAGGATGTGTAGATGATTATTTTTCTGTGCCCCAAGGTGTGTATTTATAGCCCCCAAGTGCCTCCTTGACCAAGCAATTACCGTAATTGAAATAGGATAGAATTCCGGTAATTTTCCATCTTTAATTGAAATAGAATTGCAATTCCCATGTTTAATTATGATTCTGGAACGTTCTGGTCATATATAACAATTTCCATGTTGAATAGGAGAAGAATTAAGGAAGTTTCCCATTAGAAATCAGTTTTCAGCAACATTCTGCCACTTTCCCGCAGACAGGCGCGGCCGCGCGCGCCATAGTACAATCCTAGCGCGCCCGCGCGCAGCATTTTCCTGAAGTTTGTCCAACGCGCCCGCGCGCTCCACAAGGTTATCTGAGCGCGCCCGCGCCCAGTTTATGCAACTGCTCGATTTTCTCTTGCTGCTTTCCTCTACTTCCTTTTGCATCTTCGACCACTTGATCTTCTGAGCTTAAAAACACATATAAACACTGAAATTTCCACACTTGCACCTAAAAGTATATCCTGCACAATTCTCACAAAACACATTAAAACACACCAATACTTGAGATACAAGACACCAATTTAAGCCGAAATGGAACGATCCAAGTGGATATAAATCCACTTATCAAAGATCCTAGCAAAGTCCTGAAAATTGGGCAACAACTAGATGAAAAGACAAGAGAAAGGCTGACCGCTTTCCTTAAAAGCAACCTAGATGTGTTTGCATGGTGTCACTCTGACATGGTGGGGATCGACCCAAAAGTCATGTGCCATCACTTGAATATTGACCCTGAGAGAAGGGGTATCCGGCAGAAGAGAAGGCCTGTCAGTGGTGAAAGGGCTACCGCTCTCCAGGAAGAGGTAGACCGGTTACTGAAGGCTGGTTTGATCAAAGAATCCTTCTACCCAACATGGCTGGCAAACCCGGTACTGGTCCGGAAGCCCAATGGGAAATGGAGGACTTGTGTTGACTTTACTGATCTGAATAAGGCATGCCCCAAGGATAGCTTCCCGCTACCCAGAATTGATCAACTGGTGGATGCTACAGCAGGCCATGCTTTACTAAGTTTCATGGATGCCTACTCCGGATACAACCAGATACCGATGTATGAACCAGACCAGGAGCATACCAGCTTCATAACTGATAGGGGACTGTACTGTTATGTGGGGATGCCGTTTGGGTTATTGAATGCCGGGGCTACCTACCAAAGGCTAGTAAACATGATGTTTAAGGAACAAATTGGTAAGACTATGGAAGTCTATGTTGACGATATACTGGTCAAATCAAAGGTGGCAGTCGACCATGTGTCACACCTTTCTGAGATGTTTGATATCCTGAGGAAGTACCGGATGAAGCTAAACCCCCAAAAGTGTGTTTTTGGTGTGGAGTCTGGAAAATTTCTTGGATTCATTGTGAACCACAGAGGGATTGAGGCAAACCCTGCCAAAATTAGGGCATTGCTGGAACTGAGATCCCCAAGGAATGTAAAGGAAGTCTAAGGGCTTACCGGAAGGGTTGCAGCCCTAAATAGATTCGTATCTCGATCCTCCGACAAGTGTAAGGAGTTCTTCAAGGCTATCAAGAAGGGTCAAAACTTTGAATGGACCTCGAAATGTGAAGAAGCCTTTCAAAAGCTGAAGGAACAGTTGGGAAGCCCACCATTGCTCTCCAAACCCCTGGAAGGTGAGGTACTCATTTTATATCTAGCTGTCTCTGAGTACTCAATAAGTGTTGTGCTAATCCGGGAAGAGGAACAAGTACAATACCCGGTATACTATGTGAGCAAAAGGCTATTGGATGCGGAAACCCGGTATCCCAGCATGGAAAAACTGGCATATTCTCTAATATTGGCTTCTAGGAAGCTAAGGCCTTACTTTCAGGCCCATAAAATCGAGGTCAGAACATCCTTTCCGCTGAGGCAAGTGATGCACAAGCCGGAAGCCTCCGGTAGAATGATGAAATGGGCTGTCGAGCTAGGACAGTTTGAAATAGATTACAAACCACGGACAGCTATCAAAGGCCAAGCTCTGGTTGATTTCTTACTGGAGTTTCCTACTGATTTTGAGGTTACCGGAAAAGAAGGTACTCCGGTACCCCCAATTACCGAAGGGGATGCCAAAGACCCCCAGTTATGGTGAAACCTGTATGTTGATGGAGCAGTAAATAACAATGGGGGAGGTGCAGGGATAGAGTTGGTAAGCCCAGAGGGGCACCGAATTCAGAGCGCCATACACTTTGGCTTCAAGGCTACCAACAACGATGCAGATTATGAGGCCCTGATTGCTGGCTTGAAACTGGCTCTAGAAATGAAGGTAGAATACCTGAACGTGTTTAGTGACTCTATGCTGATTGTGTGGCAAATCAAAGGGAGCTTCCAAAGCCGAGGCCCCTGCACTGAACTCTACATGAGGTATGCCCAAGAACTCATCAGTAGGTTCAAGTTGTTAAATCTGAATCAGATCCCAAGGGTGGAAAATGCAAATGCTGATGCCCTTGCCAAGTTGGGATCCCAAAAAGAAGCTGTTCTGTTAGGGGTGATACCCCTTGAAGTTCAACTCCAACCAAGTATCCATCGAGAGGAGATTATGGAGATAAATTCTTCTATGGAAAGCCAATGGACAACCCCAATACGTGAGTATATCACCAAGGGGACACTTCCGGAAGACAAAGATGAAGCCTAGAAACTCAAATACAAGGCTGCCCGTTATTTGATCTATGATGGCATCCTATACAAGAGGGGTTTTAACCAACCTCTACTTAAATGCATATCTGGAAATGAATGTGAATACATCCTAAGGGAAATTCATGAAGGCATCTGTGGCAACCACTCGGGGGGTACCTCCCTAGCCCATAAAATTCTCCGACAGGGTTACTACTGGCCTACCATGAAAACTGATGCTTATGACTTTGCTAAAGCTTGTGATCAATGCCAAAGGTTTGCTAACTTCAATAGCAATCCAGCTGTGGAACTAAGGTCCATTGGAAGCCCCTGGCCCTTTGCGATATGGGGAATTGATCTGATTGGGGAACTTCCTAAAGGCAGAGGCGGTGTAAAATATGTTGTGGTAGCTGTTGACTACTTTACCAAGTGGGCAGAAGCAGAGCCCCTGGCCACCATTACCGCCGGTAAGCTGAAGGAGTTTGTTAAAAGAGCTATTATATGCAGGTACGGGGTACCGTACAAACTTATTTCAGACAATGGCAAGCAATTTGATAGTAAAGAAATGAGAAGTCTATGTGAAGACTTGGAAATAAAGAAAGATTTCTCGGCCGTTTGCCATCCCCAAAGCAATGGGCAAACAGAGGCTGTAAACAAAATCATTAAGCACACTTTGAAAGCTAAGCTGGAAGACAAAAATGGAAACTGGCCCGAGGAGCTTCCAATGGTCCTGTGGTCTTACAATATTACTCCCAGGTCCACTACCGGAGAGTCTCCCTTTGCTCTAACCTATGGTTGTGAAGCTATGGTCCCAGTGGAAGTCGGGATAGGGTCCTACCGGAGGGACAATTTTAATCAAGAATCAAATGAAATAAATCAGAGGCTGGCCCTAGACATGGTAGAGGAAAACCGGGCTACCGCCCAGCTGAAACTGGCGGCTTACCAGCAGAGGACCCGTAAATACTACAACAACAAGGTACGCCCTCGACCCCTCAAGGTTGCCGACCTAGTACTGAGAAGAATGATGCCCAATATGCGGGTTCCCGAGCACGGAGCCTTTGGAGCAAATTGGGAAGGGCCTTACAAAATAAAGTCTATCTTTTGGGAAGGCACCTACCACCTTGAAGACATGGATGGGAACACTATTCCCCGTGCTTGGAATGCCGAGCACTTAAAAAAGTACTATCAGTAAGACTCTTTTCAGAGCAAACGTAGGCCTCTTTCAGGCTTAGGAAGAATAAGGGCAACCTACTAGTTTTGGTTGTGTCATTTCCCTTTCAGTTCTTAGGATTTCATGATTTTCATTAGATGCCCGGGGGGTAGTGGATGCACACCCCGTCTGGATGAAATTTTATGTAATCGTACTCTTTGATTTTGAGTAAAAGTAGAAGTTGATTGTTTCCTTTTACGTTTACCACCTATAAATATTTTCAGAAAGAAATGTAAGACCTACAAGCATAGTTCTACATGGCAGCTAGGCTACCATCCAGAACTAGGGGGTAGTAGTGGATACACCTCCCAGCTTAACAGGTAGAAACTTTCAGAATTTCAAACTTTTTGTCATTACCAGACATGTATGGAACCTTGAGTGGTTCACATGGCTTACTTGGTTACCACAGCATGTATGGAACCCTGTTCGGCATACATGGTTCCCTTCATTATTCGGGCTTGTGTGGTACCCTGATCGGCACACCTGGATCCCTTCAATACCAGACATGTATGGAACCTTGAGTGGTTCACATGGCTTACTTGGTTACCAGGGCATGTATGGAACCCTGTTCGGCATACATGGTTCCCTTCATTATTCGGGCTTGTGTGGTACCCTGATCGGCACACCTGGATCCCTTCAATACCAGACATGTATGGAACCTTGAGTGGTTCACATGGCTTACTTGGTTACCAGGGCATGTATGGAACCCTGTTCGGCATACATGGTTCCCTTCATTATTCGGGCTCGTGTGGTACCCTGACCGGCACACTTGGATCCCTTCAATACCAGACATGTATGGAACCTTGAGTGGTTCACATGGCTTACTTGGTTACCAGGGCATGTATGGAACCCTGTTCGGCATACATGGTTCCCTTCATTATTCGGGCTTGTGTGGTACCCTGATCGGCACACCTGGATCCCTTCAATACCGGACATGTATGGAACCTTGAGTGGTTCACATGGCTTACTTGGTTACCAGAGCATGTATGGAACCCTGTTCGGCATACATGGTTCCCTTCATTATTTGGGCTCGTGTGGTACCCTGACCGGCACACTTGGATCCCTTCAATATCAGACATGTGCGTAACCTTGAGTGGTTCACATGGCTTACTTAATCGATAGTCATATATAGAATCATGACTGACATACATTGATCATTCAATCATCAACCTATGTGGTTACGAGAGTTAACCCATATGGATTACCAAATACCCTACTAATGCAGCCTCGCAGAAATGGCTTGCGTGGCACTACCACGAATGATTCATTAAAACAAGCTAGTGATCCCGGAACAAAGGCTTCCCGGCTGAGCCTCCGGTCACCCAGGGTAACCGCTTTGGGCTTCCAAGGCCAAGTTCCCGCCTTTGAGGCTTCCAGATGCTACAGGGTTACCAGACGGTACCCCCACACCCAGAGGGGCAAGCACACAGACTAAGGTGCAAGTAGTTTGTCATTCTTTATGACTGATTATCCGGGTATGTATTACCATAACTGCTTGATAACACCTCTGCACGACATTATCATCTAATCGCTCAGTTCTTGATTCATGATTTATTATCCATTTGATCAACGTAAATATGACATATATCCTCTAGGTGCTTGTATGAGCTTGTCTTAGGATCAGTCAGAAGAATCATATTACCCGTTAGAAATCGATAGTTGCGTTTAGTTATGAGTTGAGATAAATTACAATATTACCTTTTTTACGTTGCGTTAATGCCTTAGAGTATGAATATTCAGAAAATAATCCATGTACGACCGAGTTAAAGAAACATGGTAGAAGCCTTAGTCCAGATAGAGTTACTTGTGTAATAGCTGCGGTAACTTACGAGCATCCCTCGCTAACGAAAGGTACCTAGGGCACAATCGGTGGTAATGTGGTGAATTCGTTAGGAATGGCATAGCAAAACAAACACACATTAATCAGATAAAACTAGTTCAAACTACCAAGGCCCTATGGCCGTAGGACAGTTAAGTTATGAATTCAAGAATACATCTGTAGAGCGTTCTAGGAGCCCACCCCCTTAATTAAAACCATGAATTCATAAAGCCAACTAGATAAAAGTTTGGATTGACTAGAAGGAAAGTTACTGAGAGAATGATGGATCTTTGATGGCCTCGGAGCTAGGGGAATCCTCGACAGGGTCGGTCTTCTTGACGGAATCACCTGGAGCAGCCTCGACCACATCTGTGGGAGCTTCGACCCTAGTTACCTAAGTGTCTTCATCCGCAGTCTCTGGGATAGTTGATGGCTTAACAATTGCCTTAATAGCAGGAGCTTGGGATCCGGCAGCCTCCATCTTGAAGCTTTCCACTTGCTTCACTGCATCCTCACCCAAGAGTGCCCAATTGAGGTCCGGCATGGCCTTCCAGGTTGACTTCATGTAGTCCCGGATACCCTTGTTAAATCCCATCCGATACCTCTCAGGCAGAGCTTCTTTGTATTTTCTGGTAGCAGTCTGCAAGGCATCCATCTAAGTCTGTAGCTCTTTAACTACGGTTGAGTGGGAGGCAACCAGCTCCTCTTTCTCCTTATCCTGATCGGACACCAACTTGCTCAATTTATCCTTCTCCTTGCTCACATTCGATAGGTCACCTCTCAGTTTCTTATTATAATCCAATAGCTTCTTCTTATCACCTTCAAGAGCTTGCATATCTACTCTCAGCTGCTTCATTTCCTCCCTTAGTCGCATATCACCTCTGGTAGCAAGGGCAAGCTGGTTGGAGAGCCTCAATTAATGGAAGAAGCTCTCACCTGCAGAGCATAGCATAGACTTAGCTGCATCAGAACTTTTCTGCTTAGACCACCCGGAGATAACCTCAACGGGGATATGACCACCAGCCAACCGGTAGAATTGCTCAACATCGCTCATGGGAGTGCTTGGCTGTGCAACCTTAGCCTTCTTGGAGGACCGGGTTTCCGGGGTGGATGCCGGGTTTACAGAAATCTGAGAATGCCTGCGCTTATCCTGGACTGAAGACTCAACCTTAATAGTGTTGGATCCGGGAACCCTGGAAATGGGAGTAGCAGCGATGGGGGTCTCGAACATAAATATATCATCGTCGGGAAACAGGTCTTCGTATTTTTCGGAAGGCTGGATGAAAGACGGTACAGATCCCGACATACCTGAAAAGGGAAACATAAAGAGCAAATGTTAGTCAAGTAACTTACGTTATATGAAAGACAGGAGAGAATACATGAAAATGTGTACTAGTATAAAAACAGAGTACCGGAAAGAAGACACAAACCAGAAGTAACCTCAGCGGAACCTTGGGCCCTGGAAGCGAAGACCCGCTCATCCAAGGCCGAACCGGGAACCCCCTCACCGATATTCTCATTGGGAGAGGTGGACGAAGCGTTCATGGACAGGCCAAAGCCCAAATCAACCATAACTTTGGGTGTAAGCAAGCTGTCACCGTCCCCTAATTTAGATGCTAACTTGGCAACTCGCTTAGCCCGCTTTTCTTCCACACCCTCTAACAGAGTTGGATCCGGGAACCCTAGGTGGAATGACTCGACATAAGAAGGACTGATAGTAGGAAGACAAAAAAGAAAGGAAGAAAATTCGAAGAAAAGGTGCTTACTCGGAGACATGTTGAAGTCCTTTCTAATCTCCCCACCATCATAACAGTACAGGAACAACTCTTGCCAGTCATACATCCCTCGCTTGTTGCCTTTGGCACACTGGCCATGGCGGTTATTCCAGGACGTGAGATAGTATATCCCCGGTTTCCTCGTGACCTCCTTAAGTTGATAAAAGTACCCTAGTTCTCTCACCGATAGAGGAACCGCAAAGTGTCGATGATAAAGAACATACATACAGGCTGCTACCCGGAAGGAATTAGGGGTCAGCTGGAGAGGAGCCAGTTCATAGAATTCGAGAAGCTCGAGGAAGAATGGGTGCATAGGCAGGGAAAACCCAAGCTTAAAGTAATTAGCAGACAAGACAGCGCCAGGAACAACCTGGTCAGGTTCAAAATTGTCAAACCGGTGGCATCTCTCCCCCTTGTCAGGGACTATCAATGAGCATCCCGGATTGCAAGACTTGAGCAGCCTCTCCAATTTTTCAAGGTTCATTAAGGAATCCATATTTTCACAGGCGGGTACAGTCCTACCCACCTTCCTTGGCTTCACTTTCCTCTCACCTTCCTCATAATTACCACTACTATGAAACGGTTGCTCCTCGCTATTCCAAAACTCTCCATGGGAGTCAGTAGGAAAGTCTCCAGAAGCAATTCTTTCCTCCATACTAGTATAAGAACTTAAGGTTACCGGATCTATGGCGGCTACCCCCAAGCTTGAAGAGCCTGCCTCTTGGGTATAGGTAGGGTGCCTATTTACTATCTCAGCCTCCAAGGGATTGACTACCTCTACCCTAGAACGGGTACGAGAACTCACAGAAGGCCTCACGGGAGATATAGAATGAGGAAGAAGAATATCTTTCAAGTGGGAAGACCAGGAATCAGATGGACCCCCAGAAACTGGTGACAGATTTCCCGGCTGATTGAATGAACTCTCTGGGGAGCAAGACATCTGCAACCAGGAAAATGAAGCAGATCAGTAGGAGAAGTTGAAAAGAGAACTACTCCCAAACATGAAAACCTTGGTTGTATGACGGTTACCCCAACAAAGCCAGGGTGAAAAGAACCTTCGAAGCGACATTCGTTCAAGGCTAGGCAGATTAAGGTTTGGGGGAGGTTACTTGTGCGGTATCCCAGAGCGATAATGCCAGGGCCACACAGTCAAAACAAAAAAGAAAAACACGGATCCAAGGTATCGAAAGCATGTTCAAGTCAACAAATTACAAGTGTTTATTCAACAAAACTCCTCCCCAGATAAGCAGAATTCATAGAGAGCGAACATCAAGCACGTTGTGGGCGTATCTGGAAGGATAGCCGGAATACTAATCGCCCCTAACCCATTTAACACATGTTCGCAAAACATAAGGTCGTACATATGTTCTACCATTTAGGCATACAAATCTAACCTAGATACGATCCTGAGTCTAAGAAGGACGACACAAATATATGACATAACGTACCCAATTCGGACAAGTCAAAGCGAATCGCATGCAATAAACTATCAAGGGTTCAAATCAACCATCAACTCAAAAACCTAAACGCAAATTTGTATATGAAGACGACAGTGGGTGTGTGGGAACTTCATACGAACGATTAACCACACACCTCAGCATACAAACCAAGTAAAGAAATCGGAAAAACGTACCTGAATAGGGGCAAGAAGACGAGTATACGAGTGCCTTAGCCTTCACCGGAGACTTCGTCGGAGATCTTCGAAACCTTCCCGGTCGTTGGAAAGGAGTATTTCGTATGGATAAAAAGAAAAAATGAAAGGCCTAAAGGCGTTAATATAAAGAGAGAAGAGGCACAGCCCCTGTTGAATGAATGTGGCACAGAAAATGAGGCATGGGGGAAGTGTGTTGATATAGGGAATGAACCACTTCTAGCCTATCTCAAAGAGAAAATAGAGTTTAAATTCAAATTATCCTTTCTTGATAATTATCTCTTCATTTATCGAGAATAAACAAGTCAGCTTGGA
This sequence comes from Kitagawia praeruptora, assembly GCA_037693485.1. Lineage (NCBI taxonomy): Eukaryota > Viridiplantae > Streptophyta > Magnoliopsida > Apiales > Apiaceae > Kitagawia > Kitagawia praeruptora. Next base: position 89,969,630 of record CM075347.1, on the reverse strand, counting down.
AATTATACGAATTAAAAAGGGATTTCTACCCTCACAGATTATTTATTCAGGATACCGTAATATAATCGCCGAATGAAAATGGTGATACTTTATTCAAACGTTTACGAACGATAGTTCTTTATATTCATACCTCCTGTTGAGTCCAATTATAAGGGCAGATGAACATGAGTTACCAACCGAGAAAGCGACATCCCGTGATAATAGGTTCCCTTTGCACACAGTACTTCAGGGAACCGGGGGATAGTTGTTGTGACCAAAATCTTGCATGGGTCAGATTTAGGCCCACTAGAGGATTAGGGTCCATATCCATAAAGAAAATGAGTAATCTGTCAGGTTTCCGGAGGCCCATGGTAGCCCTAGGGGTTACCACATACATTGCAGCACGGGAACGTACGACTAAGGGTCTCAAGGCATCCCCTTGAGGATAACTCATAACCACTACCAGTCATTCAATAGGGCTTCCAGAGTAGCTTCCATGATGGGGTTACCGGAGGGGGTAACGGAGCCAGGCTACCGGGCGGTACCCCCAGCTTCCGCCGGAAGCCTGATTAGGCTGCCAATACAGATAAGGCACGCTTTCTATTTTTTAGGAACACGTTTACATCCCCTGAAAACACTCTCAAACAGATATACTTTCAGTTATTTGAGGATATATGTCATATATACTTGATAAATGATACAAAATCATGATAAATACAATAGATAATCATTCTATGTTACCTACACAGCTTGGTAACCTGATTATACACATCATACTCGATTATTATCAGAAATAACAGTCATTATCCCACTGGAGAGAGGATAAATCATCATAAACAAACGATCATATCATTCAAGAACTACATTCGGGCTTGATCCACTATAAATAGTGGTATGTAGGCAGTTTACGGGATCTTCTTCGACACTTTACACTCCTTGAGTAGCTAGAGCACGTGCACTCTTGTGTGACACAGTCAAATTAGGGTTCTTGGCTGGCCAACCTTTGGTCCTTGAGCTCTCATCCCGTGGATTCAGTCCGATCCTTCCGAGGAACCACATCCCGTGTTCTTCGGCAACCCTAGTCGCGAGCCTTCCCGGGTGGCTAGATATTGATCTTCAACCACGAGCCTTTCTGGGTGGTTGGACGATTCCTTGTTTATTGGCGCTATTCCAGCACGAGGCCTCGTAATTTGTTGTGCTAAATTCCTCCCACAACACAAATCATCATGTAAGTCTTCGGTAATTCCTGTGATCTTCTTATCATCGAAAGATACATTTATTGACTCCATGACTGTCTTTGTTCTTAGATTGTAGACTTTAAAGGCTCTTGGTGATGGATAGCCAATAAAGATGCCCTCATCAGCTTTAGTTTCAAATTTTCCAAGCTGTTTAGGATGAGGTCTTAGAACAAAGCACTTACAGCCAAATACATGCAAGTGCTTCAGACTTGGCTTCTTTTCCTTGATCATCTGATAAGAAGTTACACCATGTCTGTTAATCAATGTAATATTCTGAGTGTAGCATGCTGTGTTGACTGCTTATGCCCAGAAATATGTAGGAAGTTTAGCTTCCTCCAACATAGTTCTGCCTGCTTCAATAAGAGTTCTGTTCTTTCTTTCAACTACTCCATTTTGCTGGGGTGTGCCTGGAGCAGATAATTGTTGAACTATTCCTTTGTATTTGCAGAACTCTTCCATTGCTGAATTCTTGAATTCAGTTCCATTATCACTTCTTAAAATCTTGACTTTATACTTTGTGCCAGTCTCAATGAGTCTCACATTGTCCAAAAGTATCTCAGCTGTTTCGTCCTTTCTGTGTAGAAAATACACCCATGTATATCTAGTATATTCATCAACAATTACTAGAGTATATCTTTTCTTACTGATGGACATTATGTTTACTGGTCCAAACAAGTCAAGATGAAGCATGTGATAAGGTTCATCAATTGAGGATTCTGTTTTGCTTTTAAAAGATGTCCTTCTTTGTTTAGCCTTCTGACAAGCATCACAAAGTCCATCTGGAGTATACAATACCTTAGGTAATCCTCTCACTAAGTCTTTCTTTACCAATTCATTTATATTGTTGAAGTTGAGATGAGAGAGCTTCTTGTGCCAACTCCAACTTTCATCTACAGTTGCTTTACTGATGAGGCATGTAGAGTGTCCATCAGTATTGGTATAGATGTTAGCTTCATAAATATTACCATGTCTTTGTCCAATTAAAGCAATCTTCCTTGAAGATTTGCTGATTACTTCAAAATGAGTATCATAGAAGTTGACATGATAACCTCTGTCAGTGATTTGACTAACACTAAGCAGATTGTGTTTGAGTCCTTTCACCAGAGCTACTTTTTCAATAATGACATTTCCAATGATAATACTGCAATATCCCAAAGTTTGTCCAATGTTGCCATCTCCATAAGACACAGTTGGGCCAGCCTTTTCCTCAAATTCTGATAGCAAGGTTTTGTCTCCAGTCATGTGCACAGAACATCCACTATCCATGACTAACACATTTTTCTTTTTGCCCTGCAATCAGAATCACAAAGAATTCAGTTAGAATTTTTAAGAACCCACACTTGTTGGGTTCTTTTAGCATGCAGTTTAACATTTTTAGCAGCAGAAGATTTCTTAACAAAAAATTTTCCTTTAGGATTAACTCCTTTAGAATTTATTTTGTTATCATCAGAATTAACAGATGCATGCTTAGAATTCACATTCTTTGTTTTGCCAGAATTTGTACTTTTATTGAACTTAGGCAATGGCTCATAAACATTGTAGTACAAATTATGATATTCTTCGCACATATAAATAGAATTCCATTTACTACCACAATGAAAACAAGGATTTTGTGGTTTATAAAATACTGTCCTATTCCTAATGTCAGACTTAGGAATAACAGTAGTCTTCTTCTTACTCCTCCTGCAGTCAATAGCAAGATGATTAGAGTTACCACAATTAAAACATGTCTTTCTTGGTGCATTTGGAATATACTTATAATTATTCTCCTTGTTTATTCCAACTTTACCATTCATGTTTCTTTTGACAGTAGAGACTCTCTTCTTATCTATCACATCACAGATTTTATCTCTCAGTTGTTTCTTTGACAAAAGACCTACATTCTTGTTTTGGACAGACTTAGATTTAGAATTCTGTGCAGAAGTGGATCCCTCTTCAGTAATTGATTTGGAATTTTCTGGATACAAATAATTCACAGGCTTTAATTTAGTCTTCGTACTGTCTGTAACATATCTATAGGTTTTTGGATTTGTCGAGTCATTGATAACAACTCTTCCTGGATTTGATGAAACAACCTTTTCCTTGTTCTTTTTCTCATTCTCTGGCTTATAACCTAGACACTCTTTCCAGTTTTTATCTGTAATTATCTCGTGAGTTTTTGTTCCAGAGTGTGTCCAAGTTCTGAGTCTTTCATTAGCATCCTTAAGTTGCATTTCAAGTTCTTTACATTTAAACTCTATTTCAAGTTTCATGTGTTTAGCATTATCACATTCTGTTTGAACTTCCTGCAAGAAAATTAACTCAGCTTCTAAATGATCATTTCTTTTAGTTACCTCTGCCATCTGAGATTTTATTATAGTATTTTCAAGAGATTGACTCCTAAAGCTGATGTGCAGAGACTTAAGAAAAGACCTTAACTCAGAGACATTATTTGTATCAAAATCAAACAAAGTTTCAGATACCTTAGTTTCAGCAGCAGCAACAATCTCATCAGTATTGGCCATTAGAGCATAATTCACCTCTTCTTCTTCAGATTCTGAGGAAGAGTCCATCCAATCCTTGCTTGATGAGATAAGAGCTTTGGTCTTTGCCTTTTTGCACTCAGTTGCAAAATGACCCATTCCATCACAGTTGTAGCATCTAACTTTTGATTTGTCAAATTTGCTGCTTTTATCTTCTTTCTTCTTGTACCTGTCTTTGTCAGCATTGAAGGTTTTCTTCTGGAACTTACCTTGCTTCCTAGCCTTTCTGAACTTCATCTTCTTGAAGCCCTTGACTATCATAGCAACCATCTCCATCATATCAGAATCAGTAGAGTCATCATCAGTATCAGAATCAGACTTGGCATCAGTATCTGATGATGAGTCATCAGGAATTGACTCCACAACTCTACTTTTTCTTGAAGAACCTTCTTCAGCTTTTCCTTTTGATTTTGATTCAACATTCAAAGCAACAGATTTTACTTTGACATTTTTCTTATTCTTTCTCTGTTGAACCTCAAGATCGTAGGTTCTTAGCATCCCATAGACTTCATCAAGAGACAGCATCTTCAGATCATATTGATGCCTTATGATTGAAGCTTGAGTATCCCACTCCTCAGTTAGAGCTCTTAGAAACTTGGTATTTGAATCCTCTAGATCATACTCTTTGCCAACTAGAGATAGATTATTCAGCAGTGTTAGAAATCTATCATAGATATCACTAAGGCTCTCATCAGATCTAGAATTGAACTGTTCATACTCCTGAATCAACAGAGCCCTTCTGTTTCTTTTGATAGATTCAGTGCCTTGACATTGTGTTTCCAAAGTATCCCAGATTTCCTTTGCAGTCTTACATGCTATGACCCTACTTGACATGATATTATCAAGACTGTTGTGCAATATATTTTTTACCTTTGCATCTTTGAGCACTTGAGCCTTTTCTTCTTGAGTCCACTCACTCTTTGCCTTGATGACATAGTGTTCAGCAACAGTTTCAGTTCTTACAACTAATCTTGTTGGAAGAAATGGTCCATCATTGATCCTGTCAAGATAGTCAGGATCAGTAGCTTCCAGATACATTAACATCTTCACCTTCCATGTTGGATACTCAGTTTTCTTGAGAATGGGAATCTTAATGCTTTCATACTTGCTTGTCGACATCTTAAGATCGTTTCTGATTATTATTAATCAGTAGGGCTCTGATACCAATTGTTGCCCAGTAATTAACAATTGTAGAAGGGGGGTTGAATACAATTGTATAAGATTTTCGACTTAAACAGAAATAACACAAGTATGAATCAATAACAGCTTTATAAATTCTGATAAAACTGTTACAAAACTCTCTTAAGAAATTCTTATGTTCTTAAGAGCTGCTAGGTTACAAGATAACTCGTGTAAGCGATTACAATCATGTAAAACCTAAACTGTGTTTATATAGCATACACAGCTACACTATCAATTATAAGATATTCTAAATCAATTACATATTACTCTGAATGCATATCATGTATGATAGCTGCCTTCCTACAAATTAGGAACCGACATATCAATCTTCCTTGATCTCTGGTCTTATGAGAATCTTCACGTAATCCTGACCAGCTTTTAATACTGATGATACCTTCATACTGACGTTGTATTACTGATGACGTTAGCATCAGTATCTTGATCAGTAACAATCCAGATCCTGATATCACTTGAATCAATATCTAACAGATATTTTTTATGAATGTTGCCTTTCCTCAGCCTTTGTTCTCTTTGCATTTGGTTGTTGACTTATTCCTTTCACAGGCAGTTTAGATCCGTAGAAGAAGATGACCTTAACATGGATAGACAACTCATTCATTAAATAATTCTCTGCAAAAAAAGGTGATGGAATATGAAAACACAACACAAAGAGAATAACATTTTTTTGGTTACCTCTTTAGTGCAGAATGAAGTGGCTTTTTTCATAACTTATAACTACTGCTACTGCATAATGTAGGAAGAAACAAACACTTCACAGTTCTACGTAGATGATCCAGCATCAAATTAAAACAACATTCCTCATTAGTCATATATCTTTATTTATCTTCTACGCCCTGCAGCATATACAATATCACACTCATCCAATAGAACACATCTGCAAGTTGCTTTCTTATTCTTCCACTCAACTCCACAAGTATAACAAAATTCGTGACCACATCTGCAAATAGATTCCAAATTAAGCAACCAACATATAACTGCCAAAAACCAGAGTTATTAAACCAACTTGTTCCCTACTAAAATTCTTCTCCAACACTTATCTCAAAATACTCACCAATAATGAGGAAGATGAATAAATTTAGTGTCTTCTGAATAAAAATGCCTACAGTAATAAATCAAATCTTATTGCGCAACATGGATAAGTTATTAAACAAATATTCTACTGGGATAAAATTTGGGATTATATTCTTACCCGATGCACTAAGCAATTGATTGACGGATGCCTCCTTAAAAGATTATGAATCAAAGCAACAATAATTAGTCCTCCTGAAGGAGGGACATAGAGTGACAGTCTACTCAGCTTCTTAGCAAAAGCAGCCGCTAAATATGCTGGAAGAAGTGGTGATTTAAGACATGAATCAAGAAGCTGTAAAGAAAGCATTGTAGAATATAGATTAGTAATAAGAACAATTTTATAAATAAATGTGTTTAACGTGGACTGAGCACTAATATATTTATTAATGCACCTATTTCAGATGTAAAGGATTCTTAAATTGTAATCGAGAGTTTAAATAATTTAGTTCTAAATGCAGAAGAACCTTCTAGAAAATCCATGTTGCGCAATAATATCTGTAGGAGGGAGCTGAAGTCATTCATGCCTCCGGCTCTAGCACAAAGGTCATTTCTCAGTTTCCAGAGTTTGGTTCCAAGGGAACTAATTGAGCTTCTAGCACCGGTTCTAGAGGAGGAACTCAGTCCGTCAGCTAAGATTCTCCTAAAAAGGGAAAGGTCTGGCAACCATTGACTGGTAAGGGACATCGGAGCCAGCTTAGTTCTTCATCCTCTTCATCCGGCAAAATAGATGATGAAGAAGAAGAGGAGGAATAAGGGGAAGAAGGGAGCTCCTCCAGCGATGAGTAATTGAGTCTCGGTTTCCATGGCCTTGCATGGCTTCGATTATCATATGTGGCTTCTTTATTTAGCTTAAATTTTATTCGGGGTCCCTTGTGGACTTAAACTTTTAATCAGCTATCTTGTAACTTGACTTATTGATCCTTCGGGATCTTTTAGTTATGCGGAGTGCTTATTTTATTCATATATTCTTTTATTTTCAATACTTGGTCATCTTAGACTTGCACTCATCAGGTGCTTGGCACATAAATAAAATCACAGAACAAGGAAAAAAACAAACTTGCATTGATAACTTAAAATTTGTTCGACCTTTACATAGAGTGCAATTCTTTTACTATGGGCAATAAGCCATGGAATGGTTTCATCGAACCTTATTTCTACTTCTTCTAATAAATATAAAGCTACGTCCTACCAGGATAGTCTAAACATGATAGACTTTGAGATTCGAGGCATGCCAAGTGTGAGGCACCTCGTTTCAGTCTAAGGTTTCCTGCTTGTAGGATTCTCGTCCTAACGTCTTCTTGACTCGATACGGCCCTTCCCAATTGGGGACCAACTTTCCTATCTGTCTCATTTTAGATGTTTCCATCCTTCTGAGAACTAAGTCACCTTATCAAAAAAACCTCTCCTTAATCTTTTGGTTGTAATGGAAAGAAGCTCATTTCTGATGCTCTGCATTCCCGGCATTTGCTTCAACCCCGACTTCATCAATTAAGTCAATGGCAAGCCTCATACCTTCTTCATTAGTTTCTTTTTCACAAGCTTTGATCCTTGATGATGCAAGAGTGATTTCCAAGGGCACAACTGCTTCGATTTCGTAAGCCAACAAGAACGGGGTTGCTCCAGTGATAACTCTACAGGTGGTTCGCTATGCCTACAATAAAGGTAGTAACTCATCCACCTAAGTGTTCCTTAAGCATTTTACCATTTTCCTCAATCCACCAAGGATGATTCGATTGGTGACATTTGCTTTCCCGTTTGCCTGAGGATGGACAACCGAGGTGAAGCGGAGTTCGATGTCATTCTACTCACAATATTTCCCGATCTTCATTGTTTAATTGTCGTCCATTAACCGTGACCAGGCTCGTGGAATTCCGTATCTATAGATTACACTTTACCAAAAGAATTGTGCGACCTGTTTGGTGGATATCTTGGCCAATGGCTTGGCCTCAATCTACTTCATGAAGTAGTCGATTGCCACTATCAAGAACTTTATTTACGTTGTTGCTACGGGAAAAGGAGCAAGTATGTCCATTCCCCACATAGCAAACGGGATTGGGGAATTAAATGGAGGTTAGCATCTCAGGTGGTTGTCTCACCAATGGTGGATGTTTCTGGCACCGATAACACTTCTTCACATAATCTTTTGCATTCGCCAACATTTTGGGCCAGTAAAATACTAGACGAGTGATCTTACGGGCTAGGACTTTTGAGGTCTCAAACACTTCAAGTACGAGATGAAAATGGACCCCTTATACAGAAGGCCTTCGATTAGAGTGTATCTCTATGCTCTCGTTAATAGCTTACGTGCCTCCAAGGCATTATCAGGGAGCCAACCAGTTTTAAGGTGAGCTTTGATAGGATCTATCCAGCAACTCCCTATGCCAATTGGTGCCACTAACTTTGAATTGATGGTCGGGGTCTTCAAGACCTGGAAGTAGAGACTTACTACATAATGCTCTATCTCGGAAGAGGCACACTTAGATAAGGCATCGGCCTTGACGTTCTCCTCCCCTGGGATGTGCTCCACATAGCAGTCGTCAAACTGAGTCATCACAGCTTTCACAATTCTTAAATATTTCACCATGGTTTCATCTTTGGCCTCGAATTCACCATTCACTATCTCCACAGACCTTGAGGTTCTTGACCTTCAAGATCCTAGCCAAGCCTAAATCGGCTATCAAGGCTTCATACTCAGCTTCATTGTTGGTCGTGGGAAAGTCAAACTTTAGAGCATCTCATCTATAAACCCATTGAGGCTTTGCAAGATTAGGCCTACACCACTTGATTTTGTTTTTGATACTCCATCAAAATAAAGCACCCAATATTCCTTCCCGTCAGGTACAGATTATTCATCTTCATCCTGCATATCAATTCCTTCTTTGGGTATGATCTCTTGGCCCCCGACTTCTTAATTGTCATGGTACATTCAACCACGAAGTCAGCTAATGCCTAAGCCTTGATGGCTGTTGTGACTTATACTTGATGTCGAATTCTCCAAACTCAACTGCCCACTTAATTAGCCTTCCACTGGCTTTTGGGTTGTGCAATATGTTTCTTAGAGGCTGGTCCGTCAGGATTTCAATCTTGTGTGCCTGGAAGTACATGCGTAGCTTCATCGAGGCTGTCACTAATGCCAAAGCAAACTTGTCGATGACAAAAATAGTTCAACTCAGTTCCATACAAGACCTTGCTCACATAATAGATAGGCTTCTAAACCTTGCTCCTTTCTTTAAAGAGGATGGCACTCAATGTTTTCTCAGAAACTGCCAAGTACAGATAAAGAGTTTCTTTTGAGCTTGGTTTGGCCAACAATGGGGCCTCAACCATGTACTTCTTTACCTGTTCAAAGGCCCCTTTTCTTTCCATATATCTAACATCGAAGGTGCACTTATCTGGATTCAACATCATCTTATGGTGCTTCGGCACTTCAAATGCCTCCCTGAGGTGTCCAATATGTAGGCTCTTGACTAGCATGTCATCAACATAGACCTGCATGGATTTTCCGATGAGATGGACGAATATCTATTCACCAATCGTTGATAAGTGGCTCCTGCATTCTTTAGTCCAAAAGCCATGAAAAGGTAACAAAAAATACCAAAGTCAGTAACGAGTGATATCTTTGGGATGTCATCCTTATGCATCTTAATCTGATTGTAGCCATTGGACCCATTCATGAAGCTCAACATCTCATGCCTAGCTGTGACATCTATAAGAATGTCAATTCTTGGTAGTGGGAAATAATTGTTGGGACATACATCATTCAAGTCAATGAAGTCTATGCGCATCCGCCACTTTCCATTGGATTTTTTGACCATCACAGGATTAACCAACCACCTGGGGAACTAAATTTTCTCGATGAACCCAGCTTCTAGGATCTTGTACACCTCTTGTTTAATGGCTTCCTACCTCTCTAGAGCAAAATTCCTCTTCTTCTGCTTTACTGTCTTCTATTTAGAATCCACATTCAAATTGTGGGTTATAAGTTGGGGATCAATCCCTTGCATGTCAGCTACCATCCAAGCAAATACGTCGCCATTCTCTTGTAGGAACGTGATCAATTTGCCCTTCAAGGGTTCTTTCAAGGATGCTCCAATGTAAGTGACCTTATCGGGGTCTCCTAGTTCTAGAGGAATAGGAATCAAATCCTCCGATGGCTTTCCTCGGTGTTTCTCATCTTCACGAACATCCATGTCTTCAATCAGAAGGACTTGCCCCCGACTCCATCAGGCCTTAACGCGGCTACATAATAGCTTCTTACAATCTTCTGATCACATTTTTGCTCTCCTGCACCATTCCTGGTTGGGAACTTGACCTTCATATTATAAGTTGGGGAAACTTTTTCCCAAAATAAGTCAATTTATTTTAAGACAACACTACTAGAAAAACTGGAATAGACATCGGGCCTTTAACATCGGTTAGAATTGCCACCGATGTTAAAAGTGTTTATGACATCGGTTTTTGTAGAACCGATGTCTTTATGCTATTTAGACATCAACCCCTTGGTTCAACCGATGTTAAAAGTTTCAAAAAAAAAATTCATTTTCCCTCCCTTAACCAAATTTCCCCAAAACATCTCCCCCTCTTAATCAAAATTTTCTTGCTTTCTGGAAAAATCTCCCCCTTAACCAAAATCCCCCCATTCAACTCAAATCCCAAAAAGTAAAAACAAAAAACAAATTAAAAACAAAACACATAAAATCATAAACAATATTCATTCACCTAAAAACACACACACCCGACTCCCCCTTTTCTATCCGAAGAACCCTAGCGGCCGCCTCAAGAACCCTAATCAATCAGCTAATCAAGCTAGCTAATAAATCTCGAAAAATAACAAAACTCGAACTCTTCAACTCGAAAGCTCGAAATCTATCTTTGTTGTGTTAGTCTCTCTCTCTCTCTCTGTGTGTAATGTTTGTGTTCAATCATAAATGAGTTAGTTAACCTACAAATTTGTAATTGACTGAGTTGGAATTGTATTGTTACTTATTCGAGAATTCATGTGTGATTCCTATGATTTTGATTTCTAAACTGTGTCTTATGGTGAATTGTTTTTCCTTAATTTAGTGAATAGCAAGTGTTTCTAGATATTATTGTAATAAATTGTGTTTATACTATAACTTATTTGTGTGTGTGTGTTTGAATAGTTATGTTTCGGAATTTTAGTTCGTTCGTTGCACTGAATAACATATAATGAAATTGGAAACCAGGAGATGTCTCCTGTTTTGTTGCTATTTTTTTTTAGTGGAGTTGGAATTTGATGTGTATAATTTATGTACTTATTTTACTTTTTATTTGAAATGTTTGGATTCTGTATTAGTGTTATTGGTTTACAATTTGAGACTTCAGTGGAATCAGTTGGAAGGTTGTGTTTGTTATGTGGAGGGGGAGGGAGCACATTGTGATGTTGTTTTCTGGTTTGTCCATACTTCCATTTCCCTTCCTTTGCTGTACAGGTATCCTAAGATTTTATTCACATTATTATTCTATGATGTCTGAAAGCTCGATAATATCATCTTACAGACATTCTTTGCTTTATGCAGGTTGGGTTTTTAGGATCAAATTCTTTAAAAAATGAAAGTTGTAATGAGAACCAGGAGCATCCAAGTCCAATATCAGTTTTGGAACCTTCGTTTGACGAAAATGACCATAGCATACCTGAGTTCTATAACAATTTAAAGCCATATAGTAATGGTAATGAGTTACTAATTATTCTTACAAATGAAGATCCTCATAGTATATTCTCCAGCTTCATGTTTGTTTACTTTGCTTACTTCCATTAAACAGGAACAAAGCTTTCTTCACATCTTACTAAAATAAACCTGATTGATAAATCGCCACCAATCGGATCCATTTCTATACACTTCAAGTAAACATGGATGAAAGTGGTAATGGTGTTTCATCGGGTGATATTGCGTATTAGATCACTGCTAAAGCTTCTGAGGTTGCAGATACTATTTATGTGCTTTTGACTGTGAGTGAGAATTAGCTACTTCATTATCCTATAGGTTAGTGTATATATGTGAGCCTGTGCATAACTAATTTTTGTGTCACCCTTGTTGACGCGAGTCATTCTTATTACTCTCTAAATAAGGCATGTTATTAAAGTACTGCCTTTGTTTCCAAGCAAGTCTGATTATAGAATTATTAATATATTATTTTATTCTATTTATCAGGAATAAAAATGCAAGTAATTAGATCTTCTATTTGGATTATACTACTAATCTAGATAACTATTATGAATATTTTAATGTTATCCAAGTTAGGTTATGAACTCCTACACAAGGAGATGTAGTCTTCTCATTCTGATCAAATTTAAATTTATCAATTTAATAGAATTTGGGTAATAAATTTGAGAAGTTATTATGTTTCTATGGATGTTCTGCATCTGGAGAGTAGATCCTATTCCATAGTTCTTCCCCATCTTCACCTTTGTCCTGCATCCTAGGAGCTAGGTTCTCTTTGCCGCCTAGATCGACCCAGCAATATTAAGTTCATGCAGCATCACCAGGTGTAGTAAACTTAATGGAATTTGTATATTCAAGTCTGTGCTTTCAGTGAGACTTGCTAAAACATGGGTATATTACACCCAAAAAATATCTAAAACAGTAGCGGAAGCTGTTAACTCGAATAACTTGTAGAAGGGGGGGTTGAATACAAGTTATATAATCGTGTCTGATTTTTGCTTGGTTATATGAACAAGAATAAACGAATGAATCAAACTCTGTTTGTATTAAATAAATCAAATACAAACTCTACCAAAGGTGTACAAATACCTTTAGCAGCTGCTGACAATATAAAAATCTCTCTGTTTGCACTCTCGTATACTTACGATTACAAACCTCACGGACACTTTTACAATGATATAGAAAGAGTATTTATAATGCTTCCTATCAACTAATCACAGAAAGATAATCTATACATGACAATGTTCTGCCTTCCAGTTGATAGTTTCCATCAATAGAAAATTCTTTCCTTCATAAAATCTTCTTGCTTGTTCCTCAAACAAAGATCCTGTTTTATAGCACTTGCCAGTTTCTGTAGAATCCATAATGACATCATCAGTAACACGACTGATATCAGGATTCCATCTTGCATCAGGATCTGACCATCTCATCAGTACTTGATCAGTAGTTAACTTGACATATCAGGATTCAATCTCAGTTCCTGACATGTAGTACTCGATGCACTGTTCATTCCTGACTAAACTTTACAGATAACTGTCTAATACATATTTCCTATACAAAGTGCTAAATCCTTTATAAATCAGGATATACAAGAAGTATAAGTAAAATTCTATTCTTAACATCAAAACTCATGAATTATTCCTAACAATCTCCCCCTATTTATGCTTTAAAATCTGAGGCATAAATCTGAGTTGTTGATGTCAAAACATATAACAATACAATCAGAATAGAATTTATGAATTCAAAAATCATGAAATTAAGTACCTCATCGTTCAGATATAGACATAGTATCCAGTACTTAGAAGAAAGAATTCAACTATTTGATGCTTCTTTTCTTTACCACTTCCATGATGAGATTCACCTCTGTCACAATTTTTATCTCCCCCAGTTCTTCTTTTATCTCCCCCAGTTCTTCTTTCATCAACATAAATATGCTCTTGGTGCCTGCTTTAGTCCATAGAGTGCCTTGTCAAGTTTGTAGACATGATTTGGAAACTTTGGATCAACAAATCCGGGTGGCTGTTCCACATACACTTCCTCATCAAGTTTGCCATTTAGAAAAGCACTCTTTACATCCATCTGGTATACCTTGAATTTTGAATGAGCTGAAAATGCAAGAAACATTCTGATTGCTTCCAATCTTGCTACAGGTGCAAAGGTCTCATCATAATCAATGCCTTCTTCCTGAGAATAACCCTTGGCCACCAGTCTTGCTTTGTTTCTTACAATCATACCAGATTCATCTAGCTTGTTTCTGAAAACCTATCTTGCACCAACAATAGATCTATCTTTAGGTCTTGGTACCAGTTTCCAGACTTTGTTTCTCTCAAACTCATTTAACTCTTCCTGCATTGCAATTACCCAATTAGGATCCTGTAAGGCTTCTTCAACCTTCTTGGGTTCATTCTTTGAGAGAAAGCAACTATACAAGCATTCATTTTGAATTGATCTTCTAGTTCGAACACCACTATTTGGATCACCAATAATCAAATCTTCAGTATGATCCTTTGTCCATTTTCTAACAGGTGGTAGATTGACTGTGCTAGTCTCTCCCCCTAAGTTAGTGGTATCTCTTGTAGAAGAATTCTCTCTCCTTCAATAACTCCCCTTTGATCAATAGAATCAGTAGATTCCATATTGCTGCTAGTTACTGATCTTTCCTCAGTAGACTCTGAAAGATCAGTTCCTGATGGAGTAGACTCTGAATAGCTAGTCTGCTCCTGATGATCACTGTGTTCTCTTTGATTTATTTGGTCCCCCTCAATAGTAGCATTCCTTTGAGAAGTAATAGAAATTCCTTCTAGAGAACCTTCATCATCACTGGAGAGTATCTCAGAATTCTTCAGATTTTCAAATTCCAATTTGTCATGGCTTTCATCAGTTTGCAGAATTCCAAATTTCTTATCATCAAATGCAACATGAATTGATTCCATAACAATGTGAGTTCTGAGAATATAAACCTTGAAGGCCTTAGATGCTGAATATCCTAGAAAGATTGCTTCATCCGATTTTGCTTCAAATCTTCCAAGTTGTTCTGGATGAACTTTTAGGACATAGCATTTGCATCCAAAGATGTGAAAATATTTCACACTTGGTTTCTTTCCTTTGATCATCTCATAGGGAGTTTTTCCATGACTATTTACCAAGGTACAGTTTTGAGTGAAACATGCAGTGTTAATAGCTTCTGCCCAAAAATAGGTTGGAAGTTTTGCATCTGCAAGCATGGTTCTTGTTGCCTCTATGAGAGTCTTGTTCTTTCTTTCTACTACATCATTCTGCTGAGGTGTACCAGGTGCAAAAAACTGTTGAGTGATTCCATTGTCTGCACAATACTCCTCCATTGTAGAATTCTTGAATTCTGTACCATTGTCACTCCTAAGTACTTTGACTTTGTACTCAGAGCTATTCTGAATATTCTTGACAAGTTCAATGATTTACTGAGGAGCTTCATCCTTCTTGTGTAGAAAGAACACCCATGTGAACCTTGTGAAATCATCCACTATCACTAGAGCATATCTTTTCTTGCTGATAGACATAATGTTTACTGGACCAAACAGATCAAGATGTAGCATATAAATGGTTCAGTAATTGAATTTTCAGCCTTGCTCTTGAAAGTGGTTCTTCTTTACTTTCCAAGATGACATGCATCACAAAGTCCATCTTGCACATAATTTGCCTGAGGTAGGCCTCTCACCAGATTGTGCTTAACAAGTTGATTAAGCTTCATGAAGTTAAGATGTGAGAGTTTCTTTTGCCAATTCCAGCTTTCATCACTTGTTGCTTTGCTGTAGAGACATCTAACAATTCCTTTAGATGTATCCCTTAAGTTGGCTTCATATATGTTACCATGTCTTTGACCAGTTAGAACAATGTCTCCATTCTGCATATTCAAGATTTTGCATCCTTCTCTGTCAAAGATTGATTTGTAACCTTTATCACCCAGTTGACTTATGCTTAAAAGAGTATGTTTCAAGCCTTCAACCAGTGCTACATTTTCTATGATGACATTCCCCAAAACAATTTAGCCACATCCCAGAGTTTCTCCTTTGTTGCCATCTCCAAAGGATATTACTGGGCCAGCTTTCCTCTCAAACTTTGTAAGCAGTGACTTCTTTCCAGTCATATGTCCAGAGCATCCACTGTCCAAGATAATTGAATGCTTCTTTCCTGTGCCCTACAAACAAAAAGTAACTAGTTAGAATTTTTTAGGACCCAACTTTGATTGGATCCTTTCTTACTAGATTTAGAAACAACAGGCTTTGAAGATTTTGCTTTTACTTTACCTGTTGCAGAGTCAACCTTAGACTCTGATTTCACAAACTGTTTGTGACTAGGAGTTTCAGATTTCAAAGAATAATAGTCATAATATAGTTCATGATATTCTCTACACATGTAAATGGAATGAAGTAAACTACCACAATGATAACAAGCTTTTTGTGGTTGGTATTGAATTTTCTGAGTCTTGGGGAATCTAGACTCAGTTTTCCAAGAAGGTTTTTGATTGCAGTCTAGGGCCAAATGATTATGATTTCCACACTTAGAGCATTTTTTCCTAGGTGCATCAGGTACATTCTTGTAATTATTCTCTTTGTTAATACCTTCTTTTACATTCCTATTTCTTTTGATCTTGCTAGACTATGAAAGACCATCTAATCTTTATTTCAACTGAGACTTAGACAGAAACCCTATGTTTACATTCTTAGAATTCTCTAACACTTTCTCATCTGAATTACTATTGTTAATCCTTTTGTGTACAACAGGGGTACCTTTTGAATCAACAAATTTAACATGATTAGGTTCAGAAACAATTTTCTTACCTTCAGATTTAGATGTGCTAGCTTCTACTTTACTATCATCATTGACAATAGCTACTTTTTCTTCTTGTCTAGCCTTATCAAAACCTAAACCATTAACCTTACCACGAATTCCATTTTCGATGATTTCTTGTGTCTTTTTACCAGAAATGTTAATGGTCTTAATCACATCTCTCTCTTCCTCTAGTTCTTTTCTGACATAGTCATAAGCCTCAAGAATAACACTGTAATCATGCTTAGCTTTATCAGAACTTAACTTGTATTCTTCCATTTGAATTAACTCAGATTCAAGAAAATTATTTCTAATAACGAATTTATCATTCTTAACCTTAAGTTCATCTTTTTTACAAGTAAGAATTCTAAAATTAGTCATAAGATTCTTAAACTCAGCATGGATAGATCTAATTTCATCAGAATTTAAGCTATCAAATGAATCAAGAGAGTGAAGTGATACCTTAACAGAGGATGGAGAAGTTTTCTTTGGAGATCCAGGTTTGTCTGAAACATTTACCATCAGTGCAATGTTGTCATAATCCAATTCATCTTCAGAATCACTGGAATCAGCCCAATCCTTCTGTGTGACCATAAGTGCATTATCCTTTCCTGAATTCCTAGGCTTCTTACACTCACTAGCAAAGTGTCCAAGCTCGCTGCAATTAAAGCACTTGATCTTGGCCTTATCAAGCTTGACAATTGTACCTTTGCCCTTGTCACTCTTCTTCTCCTCCTTCTTTTGAAAAGGTCCTTTGCTAAATCTTCTCCTGTTGAATCTTCCTTTCTTGAAAGCTTTAGCAAACATAGCAAAGAGTTCCTGCATCTCAGATTCAGAATCATTGTTGTCAGAGTCTATATCAGTAGTCTCTGACTCAGAACTTTCTTTGTTTTTCTTCTTCCTTGAGTTCTTTACAGCAATCTCTTCATGCTGTTCTTCCGGAAGCTTCTTTAATTCAGATTGAGCAGTAAGTGCAACAGTCTTCATCTTTCCTTCACTTCTGCTCTTCTTCTGCTGCTTGTCAAGTTCATAAGCTCTTAGTTTTCCATACACTGCCTCTAATGATATCTCATCCAGATCATTAGCTTCCTCAAACGTAGATATCTTTTCAATGTAGAAATTAGGCAAAGCTTTCATGAACTTTGTATTCATATCCTCCAAGTCATAATATTTACCATGCATGGCCATCTCATTGATGAGTTTTGTAAACCTATCAAAGGTATCAGTAAGTGACTCACCAGACTTGGATTCAAAGTACTCAAACTGTTGTATAAGTAGTGTCCTCATATTCTTCCTGACAGGCTTAGTTCCTTCACAGTGAACCTTAAGATTGTCCCATATATCCTTAGCAATTTTACAAGAGAGAACATAGTTAGTGAGAACAAAATCAAGACTGTTGAATAATATGTTTCTCACTTTAGCATCTTTAAGAACATTCTCCTTGTCCTTATCTGACCACTCAGATTTTGGCTTCTCTGCTGTATGTTCTGGAACAACTTGACCATCAACAGTTGCTTGTCCAACGACCTTTGTTGGAACAAAAGGTCCATCTCTGATTCTGTCAAGATAATCAGGATCTGTTGCTTCCAGATGATGCAACATCTTTACTTCCCATAGAGTATATTCGTTTCTCTTGAGCATAGGAATCTTAGTATTCCCATCCTTGTAACCAGACATGATTGCAGATCTTTATGATTATTCGAAATCAACCTGCTCTGATACCAATTGTTAACTCGAATAACTTGTAGAATGGGGGGTTGAATACAAGTTATATAATCGTGTATGATTTTTGCTTGGTTATATGAACAAGAATAAATGAATGAATCAAACTCTGTTTGTATTAAATAAATCAAATACGAACTCTACCAAAGGTGTACAAATACCTTTAGCAGCTGCTGACAATATAAAAATCTCTCTGTTTGCACTCTCGTATACTTACGATTACAAACCTCACGAACACTTTTACAATGATATAGAGAGAGTATTTATAATGCTTCCTATCAACTAATCACAGAAAGATAATCTATACATGACAATGTTCTACCTTCCATTTGATAGTTTCCATCAATAGAAAATTCTTTCCTTCATAAAATCTTCTTGCTTGTTCCTCAAACAAAGATCCTGTTTTATAGCACTTGCCAGTTTCTGTAGCATCCATGTAAGAACCCTGATTTTTGTAATATTTTAATATGTAAAAGCTTATGACATTGTGAATTAGGGACCTTTTGAGTCACCTACATTGTGTAATGGTATTGATTATCTGAAAAATTTATGTTGTTATATTCACCGTGTAAGAAAAATGGAAGATTGTTGAAGGCAAAAGGCCTACTGCCATTAAGATTCATAAAGACGTGGGATTTGAGAGTTATTAGAGTATTAGGAGATTTTAAGAGACCATGACAAGGAGTTATGGATATTTAAGGAATTTACACAATTAAGTACTTAAGGAATTACGAAGGAAATCTCTATGCGACAAAATATTATTACGAGGAGTTTATTTAAGATACGTTATGGATTAAGGATTAAGTGATAAACATTGGTGGAGAAATAAAATAAGGGAGATATTACATGCAAGTACCAAGCAAGTAGCTAGTTAGGAAAGCAAACTAAAAAGTAAAAAAAAAGGCAACTAGGTGAATGGTACCTAGGAGACTACACCATGCTTTAGGGGGACACTAGGGCATGGCTTGAACCTAGGCTACTAGACTAGGGTGGAGACATGTGAGTGATATACATATAAATACATATCAATAATACATCTCATAATTCAAACCACACATCAAACAAAACACAAAAACATCACAAATATTTCTGCTCCCGGCCATGGCAAATAGCAGCCCAGTAAAACGACCATAGAGCCTTCATTTCTCAACCAAATCTTGCGTTCTTTAGCTTGTTGGAAAGCTGAGAAGATGCTCTACAACTTTCATTTAGAAGCCTCGATCAGAAAAGCTCGGTAAGGGCCTCGTTTTCCATGATCTTTCAGTCGGGTTCTCATAACTCCGAACTACTAACCTTGTTTTCTTCATTTCTTTTGATCATCCAAGCTTACCCAAGGCTATACAAGGATTATACAAGGTTTAGAAAGCTATTACACACATCAAGGAAGGTATAAAACTCTAACCCCTCTTAGTTATGGATTGTTTATGGGTTATAATGTTAGATCTAAAAGTTTTAGTGCATATCTTGGTTATATGAGTTATGGATGATGAAAATCTTGAGGTTATATGTTGTTGATGTGATTTTTAAGCTTGTAGTTAGGGTATGTAGTCTTATGAATGTTATGGATATGGATCTTGGTGGTTTTGATGGTAGATGTGATGTATAACATGAGTTCTTGAATGTTTAAGAAAGAATGAGTGTTGTGAGAAATTCTGGGAGCATGTACTGTCTTGTAGGAAGGTTTTGAACCTCTAAATCTTGTCTTCCGAGGGCCTAATGCATATGGTTAGAAAGATAATTTCATGTAGTTTCCAGAAATATAAGGTTCATGACTAGGTGAAGTATAGATTTTGAGTTATGACCCGAGAAGTGAAGAGTGGTTCTGAAATTCGGACTGCACTGTGTTGTCCACTTGTGAACTGAGTTAGGACCCCTTAAAATTATTCTAGTGTTATGAAAATTTGAGGGAAGTCAGATTATACAGTTTCTAAGGCTGTCCAAAAAGAATTGGAGTAAAATGTGAAATTTTCAATTTTATAAAAATGCTAGAGTAAAGTGTGCGCAAGTGAAAATCACCTAGGAAGTTAGTTTAACGTAGTTTTAAGAGTACTCACTTGTGTTTCAAGTTTGAGGAATGGATTCGAGTCGAATGGGTAACGAATGTGATAAAGTGATGACATGGTCATATGGGAGGGTTAGTGGTCATAAATTGGAGTCGTTAAGTTGGTTTTACATCCTTTAAAACATTATGATTAAGTGGTGTTGTTAAGATACTAACGAACGAATATTGGATATTTATAGATTGTCGCTCCACTCCACGAGCCCAACCACCCCAACCTTCCCAAGGCAAGTTTTCCAACCCTAAGTATTTATTTTCAAAAGATTATATTCTTGATTTTACCTATGCAAGTTTACTTTTCAAAACTTATATATAAGGATTATCACTGTTGTGTTTATAGCTTCCAAACGTATTATATGCTTAAGCTTTACGAGATTATGTTGAAGTTTGAGACTTATGCATATGTGTTTGTACACCCTTGAACTTAGAATGAAAGTGTTTTCTTCGGACAACGACTCTAGCAATAGAGGTCGTAGTGGTCCAAATATACTATTGACCGGGGAGCGGTATATTATTGTATCGTGATTAAATTGCGAAAACCCGTAGAGACATTCGGGAAGTATCGTATACTTAAGTATTTATTATTTTTACATTGTTAAAAATACTCAAAAATATCTATCTTGGATTAAAAGCTTATTTTAATTAAATAACTATTTTATTAATTGTTTATATTAAATCTCAAAATATTATTTATTAATTATTGTTCATTATTTTAAAGACAAAACTAATCCATTATTGTTCATTATTTTAAAGACAAAACTAATCCAAGATACCTTTATCGTTTTCAAACTCGAACTCTTTCGAACCCAAAACATTTTCGAAAACCCCCGGTCAGGTTTTGCTTCTTGTACATTTTTCAAGAATTATCGGTCGACTGAGGTCGAACTTCAACTACTCGAATTTTCTATCAAAACGATTTTTGAAAAGAAAAGAAAAAGGGGACTCTGGCAGGTGTGGGAATCGTTGACGAACGATTCCCGGGATGTGTAAGCGGCCGTGAGCCAGGCGGTCCATCAATTATTGTTCCGGCCCAGGTGTTGCCGAAGGATGATTACGGATGTAGTTTTCATCGAGGGTGATTACGGATGTAGTTTTCACCCGAGGGTAGTTACGGATGTAGTTTCTATCCTTCTACCGGTAGAGAAGACCCGCGGATTATTGGACTTGGATGTGGCGACTGATCATCGTCAATCCTCGTCAGGTTTTTATGTTTTCTTCAAGTCCCATCCTCCACTTTGGAAAAATACTCAAACACTGCTTCTTGGGCCTAAGTGCCAAGTTGCCGATAGTGTGGTTTTGATAAGAAAAATATTGACATCGTGCAGTATCTAGAACTGCAAGATTTTCTATAAAGATTGGCACGTGTTAGTGCACTCTTGCAATTATTCCAAAGAATGAAATGTTTTTGAATGAGAAACCTTCTAAGCTAATGGAAGGAAAGAGGTTTTGCAATAATGTATTCCTGTACAGTATGTTAACCGTAGAGTGTTTTGCCGAAAATGATATACTAATATGTATATATTTTCAAACCTGAGATATATTGAAATGGGAACCTTATAAAGGTTTCATATGTTATTCTTAAAGCTCCTTAGCGAGTATAAATGTTTTATTCAAACTCGGACATATATATTGTCGAATTATGTTTTGAAATCTGAGATATATACCCATACAGTTGGAACGTTTTCGAAATAAACCACATTATTATTTTTCAAAATGACGAACTTGCTGAGCATTATGTAGCTCATTCTTGCTTTATAAAAACTTTTCAGAAGGAGAAGAATTTGATCAGTTAACTCCGTACCAGCAGAAGAGGAGTAGAAGATTTATCCCGAGATGACTTAGTTCCGGATAAATAATGCAGAGTAAGTCTGATAGGTTTTCAACTGTAATAGTAAGACTCGTCTTCAAGTGTAGTTGTATAAGTGGAAGTGCGTAAGATTCTGGATTGTACATATGAATGGTAATATTTAGTGTTACTTTTGGTTATCGTTTCTGAGGCTCTAACTTGTATGTGCGTAAGATTGAGGTCTGGATGTATGTATTGTTGAGTTGTAAAGTTAATACAGGTATGATATGGTTGGATGGTGATGTGACGACCTGAATCTTTGACCTCGGATTTGGGGGCGTCACAGAAATGGTATCAGAGAGATAAGTTACAGTACTCAGAAACGAGAAGTGTTGAGAGTTAAGTCTAAGTAGGAGAATGACATAAGAGATCATAGTAAACTTATTATTGGACTACCGGAAGAGGTACCGGTGAGTAGAATGGACTGGAGTGTTTACTGGAGGTATTATACTAGGGTCGATAGAATCCTTAGAGACCTTCAGAATGATGAATAGAGGTTTGAGAGTCGTACATGACCTATCATAGGTAATGATATAGGAAGCAGAGCGAAACCTCAAGAGTAGTTGAGGAAGAGGCGATACTGCCAATATGATTGGATGACTTGGCTGGCATAAATTTTGTTGCCCGTAGTCCTTCAGAGTTTGCCTATAAGGAGGCGGCAATTTAAGAATCGATAAGTTTAGACTTCCTTACATAATTAAGGGTACTTAGTACTTGGAATAATGAAAGTCTTTTACTTTGGCTATAAGATCCAATTTTCGATAAGTAACGGGTTTACCTGAAAGGTGGTTACTATGCCGTTGTGGATTTCATTACTCTTGATGGCGAATTTTACATGTGTTATACGAGAATGTTATCATAAGACGAGCGTGCTAGGTAATTCCACGCATGATTCGGACGCTAGAGCATGGTAGTTCAACTTAGTGAACAAACAAGTAGAATTAACAAAGGGACTCAAGTGAAGTTGAATAGGGTTACAACGAGCGATACAGTGATCTCAGAGTCTATCAAAAGAAAAGACCAATGGGTCTAGAGTGGGATCCTTTGATAAAGATGTTATCAGGGACTACGTATATATGTATTGTAGACCTCAATATTTTTGGTATATGTTCACATGCACACACCCGCCACTGAACCTATGGACTGCACTGAGATCCCTGAGAGATCTCTTTGATCTGTTCCCAGGGGGAACTGGCCACTCGTGATTCTTGTCGGAAGGCATGAAGTAGGACCCTATGGACTTAGCAGGTGTCCTCGGAATGATGTGAATCTTGGTCTTCAAGATAAAGCACGAAGATGATAGATATATTTGTGAAACCCTATCTCGATAATTGACTTTAAGATGATGGTTGAGAGACACACTAGTTGGTGTCTTGTATTACGAAGACGAAGAGATGGAGTTACCTCATAGTGGTGATAATGAGATGCACGAATGATTAACTTATTTTGGTAACTACCGGCTGTTGCACTACTTCATTTTAAACTTTTCATTAACCATGTTACCTCGATTAGTTTATATCAGGTAATCCTTCTAGCTTTCTACTTCAAACTTGTGGAATAACCACCAGTGATATACTTTCTCTAAACTGGGACTCATCCAAAGTATCTTATTTGATCCCCGAATATTCTATTTGAAGTTTATAATTATTTCGTTCTGCTCAGGACTATTTACACTTCCTTTCAATTATCCAAGGAATGTTCAATAATTGTTTCCTTAATTAATCAATGAATATTCCTAAACGAATATTGATATTTGACTACTTCTTTCATACTTGCACTCTTCAGTCGAGCCCATAAATATTTATCAACTTGCTGAGAACAGGGATGATCTAACATCTAGATATTCCTCATGAATCCTTTCTTCTATTCAAAATGAGATTGTGCGTCGTACTTTGAAATCATAGTAAGGATATCATTTTGATATTGGTATTCTGAATTTAATTCTACTGTAGGATCTGATAAAGCATGTGTACGGAGGCACCCTTGGGTGGACCGTTTCACTGGTAAGTAATATTTGATGAGAGGTTATCGATTGTTCCGATACCTAGAACATTCTCTTCAGATGTTATAGTTTTCTTTTTTCAAACTTAATAACTTCTTAATTCCATTCATTGTCCGAGTAGCCTAAAGTTCTTCAGTGGCTACGATGTTGAAATTCCGTTCTAGCCATTTGAAACTGGCTAGTCGATATGTCAATATGAATGACTAGTTGATTGTTCTAACTAGTCAAAATTGTAATGTTGTGAAGAACATCTAGCTAATTGTCCTAGCTAGTGGTGGTGTCTCAAACATGTGAACTAGCAAATTTTGTCTAGCTAGTTGCTGGTGTTTCTTGAAAAGGACTAGTTATTGTTTCACTGGTCCAACTCCCAATTTAATTCATTCAGCAATTCCTCAATGCATTTTGCATGTGGTAAAGTATGATAATGAAAGTTTTGACGAATAACTTAATTGAGACCTAGTGAGGTCGCCCACTCAACTTGAGTTCTACCCATCTTCGTATCAGACTTTATGTCACTTGAATATTCTGTTCTTTCATTCATATAATGAAGATTCATTTGAAACCATAGATTACTTGAATGATAAACTGCTTCATTTTTATTGTCATAGAGTAGAATTTCTTTCGATCGGTTGACCTTTATCAATGGGACTTTTTAGATCCTCTAATTTTCAAGAAAAAAAAAAAATATTCCCCAGATGTAAGAATTGTATAAAGACCATCTTTATGACTTTTGTATCCAACAATCATTGCCCTCGTGCAACATTCTCTATGATATCACATTACAAAATTATCAGGACATGAAGGAATAAACCTTGTTGTATTCTTTCTGTCCATCCTTACATCTCCAAAAATCGAGACTCCTAGTATTTGGAACCATCAACATTCTTGGAACATCCAATGTGGAATTCTTATTGAAATTATCTATTGGACCTTCTTATTTTGAAACCATTCCTTTCAAAAGTGATTACTCTAAGGTGAACGGGAGGTACAATTGTGAACCGTTGCACCAATATGAGATCAAAAACCAAATGTTGTAATTGTGCAACCAGATCGTTATGCCGAGTAATTATTTAAAGTAGGAATAACATGTCGGGGCATACCACAAGGACCTTCAATATTAGTGTGAGGAAGGTTATAAGAAATGATGAGGAGGTTGGGAGCACGCTCCTACCAACCGTTGTCGGGATGTTATATTAATGAATTATGGAGTTACCCATCCTTTTCCTGATCCAAAAAAAAAATGCAAATTGATTGCGATGTAAGACATATCCTTAGAGGAAACTAACATGGAAGTGAGACAGACAAGAAAGGAAGAAATATCGTGGCAAGAATGTGAAGCTTTACTTAGCTTAAAGAGATTGATGCACATAGAGAGACATAAAGTTTAAAAGGCCCCTAATAGCAAATAGATGCATGGATATATCCCAATGATCCTTCGAGATTACCACCTAATCAAGTTTCTTGGGAATCGCAGCAACATGCGGGCCTCGGGCTGATTGGCGCCAGTTATGAAAGAGGACGAGCGTATGACATCTTACATATACCATCGAAAATCGATACCCCTACCCGGAAATGTAGGAATTGTTGACCAGTTAAAATGCGTAGTTATTTTTCAAAGATAAGGTTGAAAAGCGGGTTTCACCAACTCAAGATCGACCTCTGTACTATGCCAAAGTTGGTATTTCACACTAATATAAACGTTATAAAATTATGGTAGTATCGTCTGAGTGGACTAATGAGTCAGAAGCCTTTATGGATTAATGAACAAAGTTTTGGGATGAAATGAGATATTAGCAACAACCTCGTTGTTAGCCATACTTGTTGATAAAAAGGGGACTTTGAGAGTCACGATGATGCATCTTTCAAGAGTTTAAGAGGTGTGCTGATGCAGTAGAAAGGGGATGATAGCCTATACTTCTAAACAACATAAAGGTTACGGGATAAGATATACTAATTGTGATTCGGGATTAGCCGTGATAGTGTTCACGTAGAAAACTGAGATGTTAACCTTATGAGAAAAAGTGTTAAGGTTTTTACCACAAGAGCCATAAGGATACCTTCACATTAGGAACTAAACATAGAGAAGAAAAGATGGTGGAACTGAACAAGGAGTATAATGGAGAAATTTGTTATTACCCAGGAAAGGCCAGTGTGGTGGCCGATACCTATAGAAGGGATTATTCGAAATTGGAATTTAGTCAGTATTGACCAAGAAAATAGAGTATATACAATAAAGAATAATGTTAGAGGAAAATGATTAAATTATGGGGAAGGACAAAGATGTATAGAGAATTAAGAGAATGTTTGGCAAACGGGTATGAAGAATGGTATTGGCAAACTATTAAGTACAAACGCGACATGTCGAAAGCAGAATGATAGAGATCTAGTGGATTAATTCCGCCTGTAGAAAATCTTGAACGTGGACAGAATTATAATGGATTTCATAAGTAGGTCATCGAAGACCGAGCCAAGAGATGGCCCTAGTTGATTTATAATTATTGAACCAAGTGATTTACCTACGAGGGACTTTCCATTTAGAAGATTATCGATTTATATACGGAAGAGATGGTGGTGCAATATAAAACTTCTGCAGCGATTACGCCAGATAAAGACTTAAGGGACGAAGAATTATCCAGACGATCGAATTTATATTTAGTGTCGTGCCTTAGATTTCACGGGGCAGTCGAGAATAAAAACTTGTCCATGAAATGAACGTTGTTATCACGATCGTCACCATGCGAACGCAAGTCCATCTCTTGTAAAGCATACTGCGAAAGAAGAAGTTTCGCTTTTCTTGCGTTACGAAGAAGTCAATGAACGAGGGATATAGTAGCTGAACTGGTTCGACGTATACCGAAGACTATACAGTATCCATAACAAGTGGTAACGGCTGACGGGAGGCAACACATGTGTGCTAATCAAGCCAAGGAATATGAGGAATACCGTGCGTATTGACGTTGTCTCAGATTATAAAACACGACCACAAAGTATTCACGGGCCAGCGATACAAGGACTCAACACGGATACTATGAACAAGGTAGAAGAGGAACGTATAAGTAGGGGGATAGAAATTTTCATTCATAGAACAACCGATAAGGAATACAGGTCGAGGAGAGCATGCGTCGAAAAACAACATTAAAGCGTTGGTGAGACCAAGGTGAGAGAACAGAAGGGTTGAAGTGTCAACCTGAGAGTTGGAGAGGGTAAAGTTGGAATTATATCCACAACTATTTTCCTTAGGTTCTTAAGATAGAATCCTTTTAAGGAGAGGAGACTGCAATAACCCTAATTTTCGTGAATATTCAAAACCTGGATGAATAGTAATTTTATGGGTGGATGAGAAATTTTTGCAATCACGATATGTACGAATTATTAAATGAAGATTTCAAATTGATATTACGTCTTTACGGTGCAGACGAGTGTATGTAAAAGTCATTAGTTTTTACGAAACCTATTATTTCGAATGGTCAAATTTTATGAGATATCAAAGGAGTATGAGGTGGGAGATTTCGTGGTGCTAAAGGTATCCCCTAGAAAGGATTGATGCAGTTTGGTAAGAAAGGGAAGCTAAGTCTGAGGTTTATTGGACCTTTTGAGATTTTGAGGCGTATTGGGAAGTTAGCCTACGAGTTAGCCTTGCCCCCAAGCTTGCAGCAAATTCATAATGTGTTTCATGTGTCTATGTTACGACCCTACCACACCGACTTTCGGCACGTGATAGAGTACGACCAGGTAGACCTACAACCAGATTTGACCTATGTGGAGAAACCCGTGGAAATCATAGATAGAAAAGAACAAGTGCTGAGGAACAAGGTTGTCAAGCTAGTGAGAGTTTTGTGGAGGAACCAGAATATCGAGGAATCAACATGGGAACTAGAAATCGCGATGCGTGAAAAGTACCTTCAATTGTTTTCAACCTGATTCCGGGACGGAATCCTTTTAAGGAGGGGAGGCTGTAAGAACCCTGATTTTTGTAATATTTTAATATGTAAAAGCTTATGACATTGTGAATTAGGGACCTTTTGAGTCACCTACATTGTGTAATGGTATTGATTATCTGAAAAATTTATGTTGTTATATTCACCGTGTAAGAAAAATGGAAGATTGTTGAAGGCAAAAGGCCTACTGCCATTAAGATTCATAAAGACGTGGGATTTGAGAGTTATTAGAGTATTAGGAGATTTTAAGAGACCATGACAAGGAGTTATGGATATTTAAGGAATTTACACAATTAAGTACTTAAGGAATTACGAAGGAAATCTCTATGCGACAAAATGTTATTACGAGGAGTTTATTTAAGATACGTTATGGATTAAGGATTAAGTGATAAACATTGGTGGAGAAATAAAATAAGGGAGATATTACATGCAAGTACCAAGCAAGTAGCTAGTTAGGAAAGCAAACTAAAAAGTAAAAAAAAGGCAACTAGGTGAATGGTACCTAGGAGACTACACCATGCTTTAGGGGGACACTAGGGCATGGCTTGAACCTAGGCTACTAGACTAGGGTGGAGACATGTGAGTGATATACATATCAATACATATCAATAATACATCTCATAATTCAAACCACACATCAAACAAAACACAAAAACATCACAAATATTTCTGCTCCCGGCCATGGCAAATAGCAGCCCAGTAAAACGACCATAGAGCCTTCATTTCTCAACCAAATCT
The DNA here is from genome assembly GCA_037693485.1 of Kitagawia praeruptora. Lineage (NCBI taxonomy): Eukaryota > Viridiplantae > Streptophyta > Magnoliopsida > Apiales > Apiaceae > Kitagawia > Kitagawia praeruptora. Next base: position 89,940,822 of record CM075347.1, on the reverse strand, counting down.
TGAGTTCTTTAGATTGTTGGAAAGCTGAGAAGATGCTCTACAACTTTCATTTAGAAGCCTCGATCAGAAAAGCTCGGTAAGGGCCTCGTTTTCCATGATCTTTCAGTCGGGTTCTCATAACTCCGAACTACTAACCTTGTTTTCTTCATTTCTTTTGATCATCCAAGCTTACCCAAGGCTATACAAGGATTATACAAGGTTTAGAAAGCTATTACACACATCAAGGAAGGTATAAAACTCTAACCCCTCTTAGTTATGGATTGTTTATGGGTTATAATGTTAGATCTAAAAGTTTTAGTGCATATCTTGGTTATATGAGTTATGGATGATGAAAATCTTGAGGTTATATGTTGTTGATGTGATTTTTAAGCTTGTAGTTAGGGTATGTAGTCTTATGAATGTTATGGATATGGATCTTGGTGGTTTTGATGGTAGATGTGATGTATAACATGAGTTCTTGAATGTTTAAGAAAGAATGAGTGTTGTGAGAAATTCTGGGAGCATGTACTGTCTTGTAGGAAGGTTTTGAACCTCTAAATCTTGTCTCCCGAGGGCCTAATGCATATGGTTAGAAAGATAATTTCATGTAGTTTCCAGAAATATAAGGTTCATGACTAGGTGAAGTATAGATTTTGAGTTATGACCCGAGAAGTGAAGAGTGGTTCTGAAATTCGGACTGCACTGTGTTGTCCACTTGTGAACTGAGTTAGGACCCCTTAAAATTATTCTAGTGTTATGAAAATTTGAGGGAAGTCAGATTATACAGTTTCTAAGGCTGTCCAAAAAGAATTGGAGTAAAATGTGAAATTTTCAATTTTATAAAAATGCTAGAGTAAAGTGTGCGCAAGTGAAAATCACCGAGGAAGTTAGTTTAGCGTAGTTTTAAGAGTACTCACTTGTGTTTCAAGTTTGAGGAATGGATTCGAGTCGAATGGGTAAAGAATGTGATAAAGTGATGACATGGTCATATGGGAGGGTTAGTGGTCATAAATTGGAGTCGTTAAGTTGGTTTTACATCCTTTAAAACATTATGATTAAGTGGTGTTGTTAAGATACTAACGAACGAATATTGGATATTTATAGATTGTCGCTCCACTCCACGAGCCCAACCACCCCAACCTTCCCAAGGCAAGTTTTCCAACCCTAAGTATTTATTTTCAAAAGATTATATTCTTGATTTTACCTATGCAAGTTTACTTTTCAAAACTTATATATAAGGATTATCACTGTTGTGTTTATAGCTTCCAAACGTATTATATGCTTAAGCTTTACGAGATTATGTTGAAGTTTGAGACTTATGCATATGTGTTTGTACACCCTTGAACTTAGAATGAAAGTGTTTTCTTCGGACAACGACTCTAGCAATAGAGGTCGTAGTGGTCCAAATATACTATTGACCGGGGAGCGGTATATTATTGTATCGTGATTAAATTGCGAAAACCCATAGAGACATTCGGGAAGTATCGTATACTTCAGTATTTATTATTTTTACATTGTTAAAAATACTCAAAAATATCTATCTTGGATTAAAAGCTTATTTTAATTAAATAACTATTTTATTAATTATTTATATTAAATCTCAAAATATTATTTATTAATTATTGTTCATTATTTTAAAGACAAAACTAATCCATTATTGTTCATTATTTTAAAGACAAAACTAATCCAAGATACCTTTATCGTTTTCAAACTCGAACTCTTTCGAACCCAAAACATTTTCGAAAACCCCCGGTCAGGTTTTGCTTCTTGTACATTTTTCAAGAATTATCGGTCGACTGAGGTCGAACTTCAACTACTCGAATTTTCTATCAAAATGATTTTTGAAAAGAAAAGAAAAAGGGGACTCTGGCAGGTGTGGGAATCGTTGACGAACGATTCCCGGGATGTGTAAGCGGCCGTGAGCCAGGCGGTCCATCAATTATTGTTCCGGCCCAGGTGTTGCCGAAGGATGATTACGGATGTAGTTTTCATCGAGGGTGATTACGGATGTAGTTTTCACCCGAGGGTAGTTACGGATGTAGTTTCTATCCTTCTACCGGTAGAGAAGACCCGCGGATTATTGGACTTGGATGTGGCGACTGATCATCGTCAATCCTCGTCAGGTTTTTATGTTTTCTTCAAGTCCCATCCTCCACTTTGGAAAAATACTCAAACACTGCTTCTTGGGCCTAAGTGCCAAGTTGCCGATAGTGTGGTTTTGATAAGAAAAATATTGACATCGTGCAGTATCTAGAACTGCAAGATTTTCTATAAAGATTGGCACGTGTTAGTGCACTCTTGCAATTATTCCAAAGAATGAAATGTTTTTGAATGAGAAACCTTCTAAGCTAATGGAAGGAAAGAGGTTTTGCAATTGTAAGAACCCAAAATTTTGGTAGAATTAAAACTTTTCCTATTATGATGAAGTGCATCAATGAATAGTGATTTTGAGGATTAAGAAAATTTTTCATGCCACCTATGTACGAGACGTAGTGTGGATATTCCGAAGTTATACTAGTAATCTACGGAGTAAATAAGTGTATGTAAATGCGATCGGAATTCAGAAATTCCAAATTCTATTTTCGTGTAATATTTGACCGAGCAGTGAATTATATATCAGTAATATCAAGAAATGAGATATTTAATTTGAGGAATTGAGGAGTTAATATTTTGGAATTTTATTATAAGTGATTTGAGAATTTGGAACGAAAACCACTGAGGAAGTGAAACAAACGTTCTAGAAACCGCTGAAACTTTACAACGAGATTAAGCGATCAAGCGAGCGAATTATGAATTGAGAATAGTAAATATTAGAAGTCCAAGGAAGGATATATTATGAGAGGAAAATGGAATTGAGAATAAAATCCTAGAGTTAAAGGAAATGAGAACAATTGAGAAACCGCGAGAATTTTTCTGAGATAAAGAGAAATAAACAAGGGATGTTGGAATTAATATTCGTTCGAGGTATTGTGCTATATTAGAGCAATAATATGCAACGTATAAGTTGTAACGTATTTATTTTATTCAAGAAACGACAAGGAAATCAAAGCGGTGGAAAAGAAAACAAAACAAAAGGACTTAAGTGCAAGAAACAAGAGACAAGGACTTGGTTGCAATTAGCAAAGGACTTGGTTGCAATTTAAGTGGATAAGAAATCTAGAGGAGCCAATGAGAGGTTGCCACCTAGCAAGGATGAGATGCATCCAACCAAAAATAGATATATATCAAGTGTATGGCATTATTAGAACATAAAACAAGAACAAAATAATTCTACCCAGCAGAACATCCTCTCAGTAAAACGGGCCTAGAGACTTCATTACTCAATGAAAGTTTTTGTTCTTTATATGGTTAGAAAGCTGTGAAGACGCTCTACAACTTTCATTCAGGATCCTCGACCAGAAAACGAGTGCAAGGGCTTCGTTTTGGCTGATCTTTGGGGCGTGTTTTTCCAATCAGGAAACTCACTTCCATGTTCTTGATTTCTTTGGTGAGATTGAAGATGGTGAGCATAGAGTAAGGCTTCCCCAAGGTTAACCAAGCTTGTTTGAGATTGTAAGAACATCAAGAAGGTATAAAAACCCTAACCCTCTTGGTTATGTAGTATTTATAATGTTTGGTAGTAGATCCATGTATTTGTGAGCTAATCTTGGTTGTATAAGTATTGGATGACATGGATCTTGAGTTTTGATGTTGAGATTGTGACTTTTATGATTATGGATAATATATATATCTCCATGAGTGTTATGAACCATGAACTAAGTGTATTAAGTGTTGGTTGTGTTGTGGAATTGTGAAAAATGGTTAATCTAAGTAGTATGTGCTTGCTGAGATTTTCCAGGAGCATTGACCTGTCTTGTAACACGGTTTTGAACCCCCAAATGTTGTCCCCTGATATCCTACCATATATTGATGGAAAGATAATTGAATGTAGTTTCTGGAAATGTAAGGTTCATGACTAGGTGATGTATAGATTTTTAGTTATGGCCGGAGAAGTGGATTGTGTTTCTGGATTCCTGACTGCAGTAAGTGACCCCCTTGTGAACCTTGTTTAAACCCCTAAAAATTTATGTGGGATCATGGAAAAATTAGAGAAGCTAGGAAATGCAGTGGTGAAGGCTACCCAAAAAGAATCTGATTAAAACTCGAATTTTCCAATTTTATAAAAATGTTAGAGCGAGGTGTGCGCAAGTGAAAAACCACTTAGGGGATTAGTTTAAAGTAGTTTTAAGGATATTCACTTGAGTTTCGAGTCCGAGGAATAGATTTGAGTCGAATGGGTAACAAAAGTGATAATGTGACGACATGGTCATATGAGAGGGTTAGTGGTCACAAGTGGAGTCGTTAAGTTGGTCTTACGATTTTTAAAACCTTATGATTAAGTAGCGTTGTTAAGGTACTAACGTACAAATATTGATTATGTATAGATTTCCATTCCACTTCGCGAGCCGACCACCCCAACCTCACCAAGGCAAGTTTTCCATCCCTAAGTATTTAATTTCAAAAGATTATATTCTTGATTTTATCTATGCAAGTTTACTTTTCAAAACTTATATATAAGGATTTTCACTGTTGCGTTTATAGCTTCCAAACGTATTATATGCTTATGCTTTACAAGTTATGTTGAAGTTTGAGATATATGCATATGTGTTTGTACACCCTTGAACTTAGAATGAAAGTGTTTTCTTCGGACAACGACTCTAGCAATAGAGGTCGTAGCGGTCCAAATATACTATTGACCGGGGAGCGGTATATTGTTGTATCGTGATTAAATCGCGAAAACCCGAAGAGTCATTCGGGAAGTATCGTATACTTAAGTCTTTATTATTTTTACGTTGTTAAAAGTACTCAAAAATATCTATCTTGGATTAAAAGCTTATTTTAATTAAATAATTATTTTATTAATTATTTATATTAAATCTCAAAATATTATTTATTAGTTATTGTTCATAATTTTAAAGACAAAATTAATCCAAGATGCCTTTAGCATTTTCAAACTCGAACACTTTCGAACCCAAAACATTTTCGAAAACCCCCGGTCAGGTTTTGCTTCTTGTACGTTTTTCAAGAATTATCGGTCGACTGAGGTCGAACTTCAACTACTCGAATTTTCTATCAAAATGATTTTTGAAAAGAAAAGAAAAAGGGGACTCTGGCAGGTGTGGGAATCGTTGACGAACGATTACCGGGATGTGTAAGCGGCCGTGAGCCAGGCGGTCCATCAATTATTATTCCGGCCCAGGTGTTGCCGAAGGATGATTACGGATGTAGTTTTCATCGAGGGTGATTACGGATGTAGTTTTCACCCAAGGGTAGTTACGGATGTAGTTTCTATCCTTCTACTAGTAGAGAAGACCCGCGGATTGTTGGACTTGGTTGTGGCGACTGATCATCGTCAATCCTTGTCAGGTTTTTATGTTTTCTTCCAGTCCCATCCTCCACTTTGGAAAAATACTCAAACACTGCTTCTTGGGCCTAAGTGCCAAGTTGCCGATAGTGTAGTTTTTGATAAGAAAAGTATTGACATCGTGCAATATCTAGAACTGCAAGATTTCCTATAAAGATTGGTACGTGTTAGTGCACTCTTGCAATTATTTGAAAGAATGAAATGTTTTTGAATGAGAAACCTTCTAAGCTAATGGAAGGAAAGAGGTTTTGCAATAATGTATTCCCTGTACAGTATGTTAACCGTAGAGTGTTTTGCCGAAAATGATATACTAATATGTATATATTTTCAAACCTGAGATATATTGAAATGGGAACCTTATAAAGGACTCATATGTTATTCTTAAAGCTCCTTAGCGAGTATAAATGTTTTATTCAAACTCGGACATATATATTGTCGAATTATGTTTTGAAATCTGAGATATATATACCCATACAGTTGGGAACGTTTTCGAAATAAAGCACATTATTATTTTTCAAAATGGCGAACTTGCTGAGTATTATGTAGCTCATTCTTGCTTTATAAAAACTTTTCAGAAAGAGAAGAATTTGGTCAGTTAACTCCGCACCAGCAGAAGAGGAGTAGAAGATTTACCCCGAGATGATTTAGTTCCAGATAAATACTACAGAGTAAGTCTGATAGGTTTTCAACTGTAATAGTAAGACTCGTCTTCAAGTGTAGTTGTATAAGTGGAAGTGCGTAAGATTCCGGATTGTACAGATGAATTGTAATATTTAGTGTTACTTTTGATTATCGTTTCTGAGGCTCTAACTTGTATGTACGTAAGATTGAGGTCTGGATTGATGTATTGTTGAGTTGTAAAGTTAATACAGGTAGGATATGGTTGGATGGTGATGTGACGACCTGAATCTCTGACCTCGGATTTGGGGGCGTCACAGCAATAATGTATTCCTGTACAGTATGTTAACCGTAGAGTGTTTTGCCGAAAATGATATACTAATATGTATATATTTTCAAACCTGAGATATATTGAAATGGGAACCTTATAAAGGTTTCATATGTTATTCTTAAAGCTCCTTAGCGAGTATAAATGTTTTATTCAAACTCGGACATATATATTGTCGAATTATGTTTTGAAATCTGAGATATATACCCATACAGTTGGGAACGTTTTCGAAATAAACCACATTATTATTTTTCAAAATGACGAACTTGCTGAGCATTATGTAGCTCATTCTTGCTTTATAAAAACTTTTCAGAAGGAGAAGAATTTGATCAGTTAACTCCGTACCAGCAGAAGAGGAGTAGAAGATTTATCCCGAGATGACTTAGTTCCGGATAAATAATCCAGAGTAAGTCTGATAGGTTTTTAACTGTAATAGTAAGACTCGTCTTCAAGTGTAGTTGTATAAGTGGAAGTGCGTAAGATTCTGGATTGTACAGATGAATGGTAATATTTAGTGTTACTTTTGGTTATCGTTTCTGAGGCTCTAACTTGTATGTGCGTAAGATTGAGGTCTGGATGTATGTATTGTTGAGTTGTAAAGTTAATACAGGTATGATATGGTTGGATGGTGATGTGACGACCTGAATCTTTGACCTCGGATTTGGGGGCGTCACAATCCATAATGACATCATCAGTAACTCGACTGATATCAGGATTCCATCTTGCATCAGGATCTGACTATCTCATTAGTACTTGATCAGTAGTTAACTTGACATATCAGGATTCAATCTCAGTTCCTGACATGTAGTACTCGATGCACTGTTCATTCCTGACTAAACTTTACAGATAACTGTCTAATACATATTTCCTATACAAAGTGCTAAATCCTTTATAAATCAGGATATACAAGAAGTATAAGTAAAATTCTATTCTTAACATCAAAACTCATGAATTATTCATAACAGAAGCTGTGAATCTGTAAGACAAACAGCATCCTTCTTAGACTCTAGACAAGACAAACCCTATATGGTAGAAAGAAACTTATCCTCGTAATTACCAAACAAGGGTTTCCTATCCATATGAAACACAAGTTGACTGAAAAAGGTATTATTGTTCCCTTGGTGTCCATGCTTTCTAGAGAAGACTATGATGATGTTGAAGCTTCCCTCACTGCTTTGTTGAATATGGCTTTCGGCAGTGAAAGGTTTGTCTCTATTACTTGTACATTCTTTCCAATAATCTATAGTTCAACCTGATGCGGTACTTCTGTCCTAGTCGATCAATCCTGATTAGACATCATAAATTGCGACATTTTAAGGCCTTTTGATGGATAATAACTGTGTTTTTTTTAATAAATTTTCGGCTAACTTTTTTCTTTGTATACAGGAACAAGATCCTTATTGCAAACTCAGGCGTGATACCAGTCGTAATTAACATCCTGCAGTGCCAAAGTGAGACATTGGTTGACCTTGCAGTAGCTGCTCTTATGACCATCTCTTCTTGCGCAGCAAACAAGCTGACAGTTGCAGGTTCTGGAGCTATCGAAATCTTACTTGAAATCCTCAATCTTGATAGCACAGGTATTCAAGCCAAGCTTGATATAATTGTTACACTCCAAAATCTTTCAACCAGCTCCCAGCTTATTCCTTCAATTGCTTTAACTAGCATTGTAGTTAAATTGCTCCAATTAATCAGTGAATGGGAGAAATCCTCTGAAGTGGTAGAGAAAGCGATTGCATTGCTGGAAAAGATTGTTTCATCATCTCAGATTGCACTGAGACAGACTGTTATGTTCTTACAAGTTGACTGAAAAAGGTATTATTATCCAAATTATTCGCGTAAGTTCATACCTTCATATGTTTAAATTGTATAATATTGTTAGGATAATGATAGTATGTGCTGGACTATAGTATTGTTAAGACTATAATATTGTTTAAAAATCCTATCACCGTGTAGCTTCTAGACATGATGTTAAATAATTTATTGCAGCTCCAAGTCCTTGTGCTGCATCTGTATTATCTATATTGCATCTTTTGGTAGTCAAGTAATACCATTATATTTTTGAATCCTTATTAAAATGATACAAATAGCTTTTTGTTTTGTCCAGGCTAAAAAAATGTGACTTGAGATAATGAGCTGGAGTCGAATTGTGAGTTGTGATTTGGTATAATGCATAATATTTAAACAATATGTATGCATATAGAGGCTTGCTTCACTAAAAACCAAATGTAATGAGGATTGATAATCAGTTCACCAAATAGTTTTAATCAATTCAAAAAAATTAATTCAATAAATAAGAACCAAATCACATGTAGCAAGAGCTATCTGGGAGATATCTTATATCTGATATATTCTTCTGATGAGATCAGCTATCTGGGAAAAATTCTCACCATATTATTGAGGCAACCTTCAAGGCTTTTGCAAGAGCTCTTCGCCAAGCAACAGAATATGATCCACGTCGTCGGGGGACTGTGACAAGGTTTGTTCAAACCTTCTTTTGAATCTTTAAATCAGATCATTAGCTTCCTGATGGCAACCCCTTGTCAATGCACGACAGTTGCTGGTTACCATATTAATATTTGGGCAAGTTGAAACTGATAAGGTATTATTTTGAATATATTTCCCTCACCATTTAAAAGAATCATTATCAAGACTAAATAAATTTTCGACAACATTCAGGTGACAATCGATGTTGCAAGTCCTGAGTCTGGCATCATCAAAGAGCTAATACATATTAGCAGGATCAGTATTAGTACTTCACAAGTTCGTAACATTGCCATACTACTAATTTACTAGGAGATCTGTTATGCTTCTGAACAAGTAGTTATTCTTATCAGTTTGTAGCCAAAGAAGGTGAAACAGTGGAACCAGGCACCAAGGTAGCAATCATTTCAAAGTCTAGTGAAGATACAACACATGTCGCTCCCTCAGAGAAGCCACCTAACAAGGCTGCGCCTGAGTCTGCTCCTGCTCCTGCTCCTGCTGAAACAAAGGTGGAAAAGCGAACGCCTAAGGCAGAAACAATCCCCAAAGACAAGCCCAAAGATGGTACTTGTAGTAGTTGGTTTTGGCATTTGGTACTAATTTGCAATGTATGTATGGATTTGGACTTGATAGTATATTAGCTTTAAGAATTTTGCTTTCAATTTCATCCTTGTATACTGAATTGGTTTTGCAATGATAATTGAAGTTTGGTATTTGTTTTAGTTTGTTTTTGGTTGTGGATTTGGTATTTTTAGGTGCATTTATATTACATATAATTATGATTGGAGCAGGTCAATAGACATCAGTTGTATATGAAAAAAACTGATGTCTTTTAGTCACTATAACATCAGTCAATTTAAGAAACCGATGTTTGTTAGGACATATAACATCAGTTTTACCAAGAAACCGATGTCAACTTGGCAATGTAACACTATATAACATCGGTTTCACATACCAACTGATGTCTCAGATAACATAAAACATCGGTTTTTACCAAGAAATCGATGTATATGTCATTATTTAACAACGGCTATAAACCGATGTCTAAATTTTTTGATCTTTCTCTACACTCGCATAGACATCGGTCAGATTTTTTTTTAACAACGGCCAGAAACCGATATTTATTGACATATTTCTAGTAGTGCAAAGTTAGAGATTTCTAACTTATTTCTGAAAAAAGTTAACTTTTTTTTGCATCTTATGAAATCTCAAACATAAATTAATTACTTATATAAAAAAAATTATCAAAATATAAAATTTTTATCCAAAAATAAATTCATAAGAACTTATTTTAAGATTGGCCAAACATGCCCTGTATTGTCGAACTTCATGAACATGTTACTTCACTTGAATCCCTAAAATTAATCATGTTGACCTTTTAACGTTTGGTGATTGTTTGGGACAAGAGCATCTGAAAAGAAAATAAAAATCATAAAATCTTAGTTTATTTTCTTTTGAAGCAATAAAATCTTAGTTTATTATTCTCACTTTCTCATATACTAGAGTAGTATTTTCCTAGACACTACCTGCCATTGCACGTGCCTCCACCTAGCTAAACTTTAGGGTTTTCAGTTACTTACTCCCTCCGTCCCGAATTATGTGACATGGTTTGATTTTTACGGAGATTAAGAAAAGGTAGTAAAAAAAAGTAAAATTAGTTGAAAAGTGGGTAAAGTGGTGGGACCTACTAATATTTAATAATAGAATAGTGGAGAAAAGTAGTGGGTGTAATAGTGTTTATTTAATAAAAAAGAAGTATAAAATTGAGAAGTAGTGGGTGTAATAGTGAAAAGTAGTGTTAAAAAATAGTAAGTATAATAGATTAATTAATTTTGGAACGTCCCAAAAATGAATAAGGTTCCCATAAAATGGGACGGAGGAGTATTTTTCTATGGGTTTGTCTAGTGTGTGCCCAAGGGCACATGCTAAGAATCCGTGTTTGATGAGTTGTCAAATTTTGATTGGTGGATATTTATGTGAATGCAGGGGGGTCCATCATTATTAATGAAATCTCCACCAATCAAAATTTGACAATTAAGCTAGCACAGATTCTTAGCATGTGCCCTTGGGCACACACTAGAAAATTCGTTTTTCTATCTAGGGACAGAATTTTTTTCCCGCGGTGTGATTGTCGTTAGAGTGATCCAAAAACAGTTAAACTTGGAAAAGAAAAACCATGACAAATTGACAATGATGGATAACTATACTCCTTCACGTGATCACTTCCGTTTTCAATCTAGAATCATTAACACACATATCTCTCTCAAACATGAATATCATTTTCGAGAAAGCATACTCAATATCTCGCATTCAAAATTATGTTTTTAAGTAGCCGAACAATTTCATTAGATAGAAAATGCCTAGTAAAAAATTAATAACAAAAATCTCATGTCACATTAACGATAAAAAAATAAAAAAAAATATCTCATGTCACATATATTTGGTCCCTGTGCAATAGGAGTACCGAAGAATCCAGAAAATGTATTGAGAGGGACGTGACATCCAAAGAAAAACTGTTTCAACCGTGAAGCAGTGTCAGTCTGATGCCGCAGCCATGTGGGGTCAACAGATAAGAATGTACGTAGAGCGTAGTAATATAAAAATTCATAGTAGTTGTACTAGGTAACTAGTGCTCTAATTAAGTAGATTAGCATAATCCTCATCGACACCACGACGATTTCCTCGAAGGGGCGCCTACCAAGGCGGAGTTGGAGGCGCTGCATGGTGTCAGATCCACGTGTCACGCTTGTTATAACATACACATGAGTAAGCACCATTACCTTGTAATGTACAGTATACATTTACGTTGACATTGAACAAGGAACCCGATGTTTGATAATCGATTGTTTACTAAACAAATCAATTAAATTGAAAAATCAAACAACATTTAGTTGCTCTATCCATGGTTGTAAAAATCGGTAATCGGCATAAATCGATTGAGGTACCGATTTAAGATTAATCGGGTAATTGGGGATTAATCGGAAGGATTAATCGGATAATATAATAATATTTATTATATTAGTCTAATTTATAGTTAAAACATATCATTTTAAATAAATTCATAGGATTAATCGGATTTCAAAAATCGAATCGGTTGGTTACCTTATAGAGGATTAATCGGGGATTAATCGGCTAAATCGGGGATTTTTAGAACCATGGCTCTATCTCATAAATCGATTTTGTTTTTTCAGAAAAATTAAATGGTTAACAAGACCAAATCCAAAAGACCAAATCCAAAAGAGAGGCAAAAATAATAAATCACACAAATTTTCAAATAATCAATTAATAACTAAATAAATAAATTGAAACATGTATCGGTATATAATTTTTCATATATAAGAAGATGTTACCTTCACATCGAATTTATAAAAATAGCCTTAAATGATTTAATTTTGAGTAAATTACACAGTAGTGACCGTATTTTACACCGATTTTCAAAAAAGTGGTCGGTCTTTCCGTTTCTCAAATTAGTGGCCAACCTTTCACATTGTCTTTCAAAACAGTGTCCAGTTTTTCAATTTCTCAAATTAGTGGTCAATCTTTCACTCCGTCGTTCAAAAAAGTGGTCAATAGTAGACTAATTATCTCTAAAGTGACCACTTTTTTTAAAACGCGGAGTGAAATGTTGGCCACTAATTTGAGAAATTGAAAGATTGGCCACTGTTTTGAAAGATAAAGTGAAAGGTTGGCCATTAATTTGAGAAAGTGAAAAACTGACCACTTTTTTGAATATCGGTGTAAAATATGGCCACCACTCTGTAATTTATCATGAATTAATTTTAATTTTGTTTGGAACATAAGCAATACGGACCGAAATGTGTGAACAGTAGTTTAGGAAGATCACTCCGAATTTAGAAAAGAATTTTTTCAAAAATTATTTTGACTTGATGTTTTCATATAATTTTGATATCAGTTAAATTAAAATTTTACTCGATTTTGACTGAATTTTTTGACTTTGTACATAGAGTACATATATTAAGAATTATATACGACAAACTATGATACATTTCTTGGTTTATCGCTTAATCCATTTTAAATTGTTTATCTTGTAGACTGTTTGTTGTTTATTTCGCAAAGTTTAAAAAAGTGGGATGATTTTTCTTGGATAATAGGCCGGTCAATATTTTGGACTGGCTCTATGGGGACGAACATTAATCAAGATTATCTTTATAGATCTTGCTTTTTATTTCTTTATTATAATTTAGTTTAACGAATTGCAGGCATTTTCTATAAGTGACAAGCTTAATACGACAATCTCATTTACTCTTGGGAGCTTCCCAAGTTAATTGTCCCCTATCAAATCTACGGAAAATAATGTCAGTCGTATAATGTTACATTAAAATCAAATATTTAATTGTTTTACAAAAATAATGGTTTAACATATTTCTCTTAAATGCAACAATTGTAGCATTTTATTCCCGATTATCCGATTAATTCTGAACGGTGTCTTCATCGTTTAAGTTCGATTCTCGCTTTTTACAATACTTGTATTTTTATAATAATAAAATTTATTCTTCTGTATTTACAAAAATAATTCTGATTTATAGTGTATTATGTTTTAACATGAGGCTATAACGTCCGGAATACTCTTTTTAATATATAAATAAATTAATGAGAATCTTTGTGTACTAATTTTTTTTTATCTAATTGTACTAAATCTGAGTAGCAACTTATTGGATGAACCATCATGTTTAGGTTTTATAAATCCCTATCGAAATGTGAAAATGTTGGAGAAAAATCGAATTTTTGTTCTTAATAAATTCAGTGAAGAAATATATATACAAACTTTTAGTAATTCATGATAAATACAATGTAAGAAAAATTATACTCCCTCCGTCCCAATTTACATGTTCATTTTGAAAAAAATACGCATATTAAGAAAAAAGTTGGTTGGATAAGGTTTTTCAATAAATAACTTTAATAAATTCATTGAAAAATAAGAATAAAATTAAGTTTGATAGAAGTCAAGCATTGAAAATACAAATATAGGGGTAATTTTGGAAAATTAGACTTAAATTTGTATAGAAAAAAGAGATATTTGTATGAAAAGAAGAGGGGAACATGTAATTTGGGACATTTTTTTATTTTATTTTTTTTACCCCCACGGGGTGTCTCAGATGGTCGGACAGTGGCGATTAAGGCTTGCTGCCTTGAGGTCACGAGTTCGATTCCCTGGACGCTCCGGGATTAAGTGGGCTACCATGCTCGGGAGTATGAGTGTGCTAGTATGCCCTCCGGATTAGTCGAGGTGCGCGCAAGCTGGCCTGAACACCGGATTATAAAAAAAAAATTATTTTTTTTTAGAAAAAGAACATGTATTTTGAGATGGAGGAAGTAATAACTGATTAATATTACTTCCTCCGTATCTTTTTTCTTTTCCTATTTTGACTTTTTACACTGTTCATTGTAAGCAATTGACTACTAATTTATGCATAATTTATAAGACAAAATATAGTCATGAGTGATCTTGTTGGATTCGTATTTGTGAGTATTTTAATACAGTGAAGTTTTTATATTTAGTACTAAAACAAAATTAAAGATATTAACGATCAAAAGTGTGTATTGGCAAGCGTGATAATGATTAACAGGAAAAGAAATAAGGGACGGAGGGAGTATAATGTGGGTGTTTGGGGTATCTTAAAAAATGTAGCTTATGACTTATAAGCACTTATGTCATATAAGTGATAAGTAGAGCATAACTTATAAGTCAGTAAAATGTTTGGTAAATCAGAACTTATAATCAGTAAACTGTTTGGGTAAATCAGAACTTATAAGTTAACTTTTTTCTATAATTTTCAAAATATTTGTTTTTTATATATAACAATGGATGTCAATGAATAGATCTCGATGAGTAGAGAAATTTGAGATATACGCATCAATTTTCTAATGAATGGATCGAGAGATATATGGTTTTGAAGATTTGAAGGATATTATATATTGCGTATATCGAGAAATAAGTTATAAGCATAAGTTGAATGTTAGGACTTCCTAACATTCAACTTATGTGATTATAAGTTATAAGTTGAGGCAAAACTTATTTTGGCAAACACCCCCCATAAGTGCTTACGGTCTTATAAGGCATAAGTTGCCCACAATAAGTGGAGCCAAACAGGCCCAATTTTAGTACCTGTATTTAGGAAACGTAACCAATTGGATAGACGTTCCTGTCGAAAGTCGACAACAAAATTTGTTTAAGCTTATCTGCTGGGAATCATCATCTGCTCTGTTGTTTTGCCACTTTTACCTAAACAACCATATTCTAACTTCTCAATCTAACTAACGTAACTAGCTAGATTCTTGACCGACTCACAATTTCCTCTCCATTTCTTTAATTCTGCTAGCTGGTTCAGAACTGTGAATTTTATTTTCAATTTAATAATAAATGTAGTTATAAATACGTGACAAATTTATATCATATACATCTTAAAATACGTAAATAAATAAACAGATAAATTGGGACGGGATCACTCAAGAACTAATAAAACCTAGTATTATAATCGCAAACGTGTTTAAAATAAAAATATTTGAGTAATGTAAAAACAGTTTGAAACGTAGTAAGGAAGAATTGGTATAAAAGTATTGCACTGATGTCAAGCTCAAAAAGAGTAACCAGTGCGGTGACCTAAATGAACAGATAATATCATTAAATCTGTAAAGAAAGAAAGATTCACTTTGCTCATGCGGATGTATAAATTATTCACACACGTAACCTAAAGTTCAGAATATATTCTTTTTTTTAATACTCCATCATCAACCTTATTAAAGTTTAAAGGTGGGTGAGGTGAGATATTATTTTTTTTCTCTCGTCATGCAACACAGTACAGTCTAAAATGATTAAGGGTCTGTTTATTACACTTGAATACTACTACTAATCACATACCACCCTCCTAGTCCTGCTCGCTACAACTGCGAAAATTGTGGATCCAACTAAAATTTATGTGGATATCAAATAAAGAAATATTAAAATAAAACAACAAAAAAGCATATAAAATTTGGAAGATATATTATTAAACATTAATAAATCGGTTACTTTTAGTACTAAAATTTGTAGAAAATTTACCAAAAATACTAGGGTTAAACTTTCTATTTGCAAAAATACCATCTCTTTTTATTAATTGCAATTTTACTAAACTAAGTTTTAAAATTGCAAAAATACTAACCATGCCCCTCCCCCTTCTTTCCCAGCAGCCGACTTCAACAGATTCAACACCTTTTTTTTTTAAGGTGGGGTGTTATTTTGGTGGATTTTGGGTTGCACCTAAATGCAACCACATTCAATCACAACTTCTACACTTTTTTTTTTTTTTTTTAGGTGGAGTGCTATTTTGGTGGATTTGGGTTGCAACTGAATGCAACCACATTCAACTTAATGCAATCACATGCAACTTTTTTTTAAGGTGGGATGACCCGCCAGGGGCTATATTCAACCGAATGCAACCACATTCAACTGAAAGCAACCATATGCAACTTCTTTTTTTTAAGGTGGATGATTTTGGTGGATTTGAGTTACAAGGCTCCGCCAGGGGTCATATTCAACAGAATTCAAATTTAGGTGCATGTGGTTGCATTCAGTTGCAAATTTAGTTGCATGTGGTTGCATTCAGTTGCTGATTTCAAATTCCATTTTTCAGTTGTCATTTTCGACCTCTTTTTTGGACTCTCTCTATATATGCGGGGCCTTGCAACCCAAATCCATCAAAATAGCACCCCACAAAAAAAAGTGTTGAAGTCGTGGTTGAATGTGGTTGCATTCAGTTGAAACCAAAATAGCATCCCACCTTAAAAAAAAAGTGTTGCATTCGGCAGAAAGCTTCAACAGAAAGGGGGAGGGTTAGGGTTAGTATTTTTGAAATTTAGAAACTTAGGTTAGTAAAATTGCAAATACCTATTCTTAACAAAAGTAAATATGCAAAAATTTAAATTTCCCTATTTATTTATGAAAAAGCCCAAATTTGTAATGTCAAATAATTAATTTTTTTTAATTAGCATATGCAACTCAAAATATCATTAGTTTACACTAATTAGGATTCTAATCGAGTCGAGTTAATTAATAGATCAATGAACGAGTTTGAGTATTAAGATCAACTCCGACCTTCAACTCCTCTTGGCTATAAAACGCAGCGAAACAGTGAAAAATTTAGCTAAATCTCTCCAATAGAGATTGCTATAAATGTTGCTAACCATTGACAAATTATTAAATATATTAATTTTTTATTTTCTCACTCATCCACATCATTCTTGGCAATTTTTACAAAAAAATTGCTCCAATAGTTGGCAATCTCAAAATTGTCAATATGATCCCTTACTAAATTAAAGAAATAATATAATAGAAGGAAACAATATATATATTTGGACAATTATATGAGTTTGGCTAATTTGGAAAGTTGCCAATTTTAGACAACCTTGGCAACCTCCCAACTCCAATAGATGCTCTACCAGCCTCATTTCTACCCCCTCCAATCGTGGTTTCTCTTATGCAAATATTTAGAAAACCTTGTATAGAGTCGCCAAATTTGGAAGAGCAAATTACACACCTATAAAGAATCGAACTCGAATTTTTAACGTACAAAAACAAATTCTTAACGAATCGAACAATGTTCGGTAAGCTTATCAAACAATTTTTCTTGTCCGAAACTCGAGTTCGGTAATGAATCAAACCGAACACGAATTGTTCGCGAACATACCGAACCGAACACGAACTCGAACCGAACTCGAACGAACTCGAACCGAACTCTTAACGAACTCGAATGAAATTGTAATAATTTGGGGAAAAAATTGTAAATATTATTGTTTTTATTGAACGAAACGAACTCGAACCGAACTCGGACGAACTCTTAACGAACTCGAACGAAATCTTAACGAACCGAACAATATTCGGTAACTTTAACGAACATATTTTCTTGTTCAAACTCGAGTTCGGTAAACTTATCAGATGAGCTAACCAAACTCGAACACGGACGAACGAACTGAGCTTAACGAACAGTCCGGTTCGTTTATACTCTTGTCTTCCAACTCAGCTCAGGTGGAATTACAATATTAAATTTTAAATAGTTTAAAATAAATTATAATATTAAAACTTTAAAAATTTTAAAACTAAAATTATGATATTAAAACTTTAAAATTTTAAATATTTTGACAAACATAAATTATATATATGATAATAAAATGTTATTAAAATATCATGTGCAATAACAATAATAAATATTATTAAAATTAAAATTTATTTATATTATTTTAAAAAATAATAAAATACTGTTTTTGAAATATAACTAACCATTATAACTAATCCCATTGGAATACAATTCCTTACAAGTTCAACAAAATTTATATAATTATTATTTTATATTATTTTAACTAACCATTTTAGTTATACAGTTGGGATGCTCCAACAACTAGTTTAAATTGCTCGAATAATTAAGTGGCGGGTAAAAATTTTAGTCGAGCGACTGGTCTAACCTTTTCCGTCTCTTTTTTTTTTTTTGCTAAATATTCCCTCTCATTTATTAATTCATGAATAAAAATATACATTTTTAGTAAATTTTATAGATAAAATTTAATTTTTTTATGTCTATGCAAAAGAAATACCACGTCATAAATTTTAATATATTTTAAATTTTATTTATCCATCAAAAAATACGCAACAAATTAAGTGTTTGATTGGCTCAACTTAAAAAAAGGGTAAAAGGACATTTTCACCACTGTACTATTTCCGGAATTGCAATTGCACTACTGTACTTTAATGTTTTTGACAAGTTCACCACTCCCGTCAGTCTAATGCCACAAAAACCAAGGGTGAAAATGTTAAAAACGTTAAAGTACAGTAGTGAACTTGTTAAAAACGTTAAAGTATAGTAGTCCGTTTGTAATACAGTAGTGCAATTGCAATTCCGGAAATAGTACAGTGGTGAAAATGTCCTTTTACCCCTTAAAAAAAGGACTTATGAACTTATTTTCGGGTAAAAAAATTATATTTTAATAATTTTTTTATACAAGTATTTAACATATGTTTGAGATCCAATAAGTTGAAAAATAAGTTGGAAAGTTAGGAATCTCTAATTTTATCTTAAAATAAGTTGACTTATTCTGGAAAAAAGTTCGCCCAGACACACCCTAAGTCTCACTGTTTCATCAAAACAAGTTGATTCTATTAGCAGTGTCGTAGCTAGTAAAGAAAATAATTAGCGATTAATGTAATATGTGTCCAATTACATAAAATAAGAGTTTAGTTATTAATTTTTTATTGATACTATTTTCATTTATCTATACTATTATATTAAAGCTGAAACATTGAAAGTTTTGGTTTTCTCTTAAGTTTTGGTTTTCACTCTAATTATTTAATTTTTAATTATTTATAATATAAAACAAATCAAATAAATTCTGTTATTGTCTTTAATCCTAAATACAGAGTAGTATTTTATATTTACACCATTACCCGTTAACAACAAATTTACATTAAGATTTTATATTATTAGTTCTAATCAATACATATTATTTATTAAATAATTATTATTATTATTATTAATTTTATTAATTAATATTACAAAGTTAAATTCCATAATAAAATATTATACTCTATTTCATTTAATCACATAATTTTAAAAGTATTTAAAAGTAACTCGTGCTTTGCACGGGCCCTTAACTAGTAATAATGAAACCTATATATACAAAAATCTTAACTAACTAAAAATAATTAATTCATAAAGGAATAATTATTAAAATATATACTTGAACATACAAGAAAGATCCAATTATTAAATTTGCAGAAGGCGTGGATATGAGAATAGTATTAACGGGACCATAATAAAATGATAATCTTGCGGATGGACAAAGCTCTCAATTGTTCTTGGTCAAAAGAGATAGACCATTTGCGTCATTATGTTAAGTAGGGTATCCTTAATTACACCACTAATTAACTGACACTTTATCTCAAGCAAATTTAGGAATGTGTAACTACTAGTAACAATCTAACATGCATTGCTTACCAACTGCCGTGTCCGAAAATTCAAACACTAAAATCAAATTTAAACACAGAAAACTTAAAAAATTGGAAATTTGAAACTCCCTGTTTGCTTGCTGCCATTTTTTTTAATTCTTTTTTTCTAAAAGGGTTAAAAGGCGATGATACATATTTAAAAAAATCAGTTAATATTTCTCGTCCCTCTCATTTTTTTATAATTTCTATTTTGGGACGTCCTCTCATTTCTTTACATACCATAAATAATACTCCCTCGTCTCTTAAAACGTTTCATGTTTACTAAATCGGGACTATCAAAATACTCATCTCCTTTCTATTTTAAGCCATAAAAAATAATATCCAATACCCACTACTCCTTAAAAATAATATTCAATACCCACTACTCCACCCACTAATCATTACAAATAATATTCAACACCCACTATTCCACCCACTACTCCAAAAAAACAATATTCAATACCTACTATTCCACCCACTACTCCTTAAAAATAATATTCAATAAAAAAACAATATTCAATACCTACTATTCCACCCACTACTCCTTAAAAATAATATTCAATACCACTACTTCACCCACTACCCAAAAAAAACAATATTCAATACCCACTACTCCTTAAAAACAATATTCAATATCCACTACTCCTTACAAATAATATTCAATACCCACTTTTTCTTAAAACCCGTGTTTTTAGTCAAACGGGATATGTTTATCGAGACGGAGGGAGTAACTTTTAACAATAAAATACATTATTACATCCATTACTTCATTTCACTTTTTCAACACTTTACACTATTACATCCACTATTTCTCTTATTTTAACAATAAAATCACTATTACACCCACTAATTCACTTATTTTAACAATAAAATTACTATTACACCCACTACTTCACTTATTTTAATCATAATCCTTGGTCTCCGTGAAAAATCCAACGTAAACATCTACGACTCTACGAGGGACGGAGGGAGTATTGATTAATGTGTCAAACTTAAATAATACTCTTTATATTAGCTATTTATTTATAAATTAATTCCATTATAATCAAAAGTTGTGCAAAAATTGGTGGACATGAACACTATATTATTAAAATATAAGTTAAAAACTAGATTCTTACAAATGAGGGAAGAGAGGAGACTTTTAATGTTTTTAAGAATCACTAATAGTCCTGAACTGGGACAAAATTTTTATTCTCTATTCTCATTTTTTGAATTAAAAAATAAAAAAAAATCTCTTGATAATGCTCTTAACTTGGAAAAGTCACTACCTATACTTACACAATTAGGGCATAGAGTTTTTTTAATTAGGTGAGAAATGAGTTGCCCCATCAAAAGATAAGGAGGCCAACACCTTAACTAGAAAAGGTTTGAAGACAATCCTTAAGGTAGGTTTGAGAACATTACTTAGGTGAAAGTGTGAAACACATGCAAGCTTCATGAAAGTTTTCAAAAAATATTCGAGACCAACCAATTAAACAAATTTTTTTTTATTAATTATCCAAGATTAGTCAGTATAAAACAAAATTATGGTGAATTTTTAAAAAATACCGATCTCCATAAATAATCTTTATTTTTATTCGGCCTAACTGACTCAACCCTGCTTGTTTCACTTTCTGGTGCCACTTATTCAGTACCATCAAATACAAATATAGAATAGATGATTTATTTGTAGGGACAAAAGTTTTGGCTCATTGACTTAATAGGCTATTTTCCTTGTAATACAAGTATTCTTGATTCTTCTCATTCATGTTTTAGGTTGGTTGGTTAGTTAATCCCTACTTTTCCATATTTATTTTTTTATACCATAACTTTCTAAAAATTGTGGATGATGAACAAATACTTTATGTACATTTTCTCTATAGAATATCATTTACTTGAGGACTATATTGGCCTTGACTCTAATGTGGCAGAGCCCCTTTCGGTTGATCAACCCAGAAAGGAAATCTTTATCACAGATGATAACCCAAAAAATATACCTGCAAAAATTATACCTAGTTTCTTAAATGTTATATTATACCTGCAAAAATATAGATGTTGAGAGCAGCAGAAGCCAAGACCTCCCGTAAAAATTTAGCTCCAATCCCGGTTATCGTTTACAATTTTGAGATTCGGAAGTAAGAAAGATTCGTAAATTTTTATTCTTTCCGATTGTATGTATATAAATTTGATTAGTTGTGCTTTGGTCATTTCTTGACAAAATTGTGCGATTCAATTTTTCAATTGAATTTTTGTATTTTCAAATTTGTTAACAATATAGCTTTTTTAAAGGGCTAAAGATATAGTTTATGTAATCATAGATTTGGATAAACGTATAATTATATTGGGCATGTTTGGCATAACTTTTTTGACCCGAATTATGACTTATTTTCGGGTAAAAATTTTATATTTTGATAAAATAAATTTAGATAAGTATTTAATGTACGTTTGAAATTCAATAAATTGCAAAAATAAGTTAGAAAATAAGTTGAAAAGTTAGAAATCTTAACTTTTAACTTAAAATAAATTAACTTATTCTTGGAAAATAAGTTCTCTCAAACATCCCGATTGTTACAGGTGACATAGGGTCGCATGGTTAGTTGTAAACTTGAAGACATGAACATTAGAACACATGTAATGTAGCCATACCAATGTCCTCATTCTTTGTATATCTTCACAAAGACAAAATATTCTTTGTATAAATTTCATTTTGTGTTCCCGTGACTCTGTAATCTGTCCGCCTATTAGTAAACCAACATATACATAATACAATGAGGTTCAGAGTTCTAGGCAACATATCTTAGAAATCGTTTGTTTAATGTTTAATTATATATTGAATTTAGTTTAATTATTGAATTTAGTGTTAAGTTACGAGTTCTCCTAAAATTTTAAGGTGTTGAGTCCTTCCACATCCAGAGTTTTGATATCATGCCATGTTAAGTTACCAGTTTTCCTAAAATCTTAAGGTGTTAGAAATTGGCCGGGTTTATCATGATCATAAATTTATCTTAACATTTAGTTCTTTTTTATTTGATAATAAATAGTATTTTTTCACATTTTTTCTCACTCAAAATCGTGCATCACACTTTCATCATAAAGCTCTTGAATGATTGAACTACAAAAACTGTTTCCTTTTTAATTGTCTTTCATTGCGTACGAGTCCCAATTAATACATTTGATTTCAATCTTTTGGACTGTCATGGACTAAACAATTTTTTGGAAAATAAATTTTATTATTGTGAAATTTTCCAAGATTGAAAACTAGAGAGTCCTGTTTTCAACCAACTAAACATTTATAGAGAATCTGATGGAGCATCAACTTGAATGACACCCGTGAAGAATCAGTGGAGAATCTGATTGATGAGATGCATGTTACCGAGAAGCATGCAAATATGAAATATACTTACAATTCAGTAACAGGGCCAGGAAAGTGTATAAAAATCTCACATTTAATTTGATGTTTGTTTGCATTCGGTCATTGTTACGAGAGCTGCTACAGGCCCCGTTTGCCTCACCTTTTTTTTAGGGCTTATGGACTTATTTTCGGGTAAAAATTTATATTTTGATAATTTTTTTTATAGAAGTATTTAATGTATGTTTGAGATTCAATAAGTTGCAAAAAAAAGTTAGAAAATAAGTTGGAAAGTCAGGAATCTCTAACTTTGTCTTAAAATAAGTTGACTTATTCTGGAAAAAAGTTCCCCCAAACACCCCCACAGTTTTTTAGCAGCTCATGTTTTTACTTAAATCAGTGTGCTTACTTTCGGTTATCGTTCCCTAAAAGGCTAAAAGGTCACATACTCTTTCCTTCGGTTTTAATACAGACATACAGTAGTCCAGTTTAAATTTTGTACGCGTATTTTTTAGTAAAGTACACTGACAAAATAGTAAATAATTCTTTTCAATTTTCTTCTCTAATTTTAAAGAAAAATTTAATATCATTTTTTTTAACTACATAATCAATACACTTTAGAATATGTGTGCAAAACTTAAATTGAATTATATATTTAACACGGAATATTAATATGGACATCTAATGATGTTCTTATATTGGCTTTTCGTTAAATTTTATCGTTATCGTTAATCAGAAGGTATTTCAATTATTAATTATTATAGTAAACAATTGTTTTCAAAAAAAACTACCATAATTTAAAATTTGATTTTTTTTTTGAAAAAATGAAAATAAACATGAAATCTTAAATTTATAATATATTTTTTTATGGAGAACATTTTGAAAATTATAACAAATATAATTTATGTTTAAATAAAATTTTATGAGAAATTAGTAATGTAAATATTTAAAAAAATATGAATTATAAATTATATTTTAAAAAATCTGATTGTAGATAGAAAGTTGGTGAATCTAAAATTCTAAAAATTATGAAAGCAATTGAAATAATTTATTTTTAAAAATTATTATTGCTTATAATGATCGAAACACCCTCATTTTGACTAACGATGACATCAAAATTAACTTAAAATCGTTGAAATGATGTAAACTGAATCAAAATTTTCAAGATGCAAAATATAATTTGTTAAAATTTTAAGTACAAAATAAATTTCGACTTAAATATAAGGATGCAAAGTGCTAATAAATCTATAAATCGATTGCTAAAATTTCTAAAACTAAAATCTGAAGCTAAATTTACGTACTTGCATTAGAATAACTAGCATGAAAGCCCGTGCAAGGCACGGGCCACATTCTAATTTGTATAATTTTTTAATAAATTATGTTTGAGTTAGTCATATCTTCTTTTTAATCTATTCTATATGGTTCGATTTATTTAAGGTCAATAGCTGGTAACCGTTCAAATTTTGAAATATTACTGTATTTTATATTTTGAATATCATACAGAGGCAATCATTAGATTAAGCCGCTCATGCAATGTGGTACCGGGAAGATGATATAATTTAGGGGCATATCTTTTCTAATAAGTAAAAAAAATTAAAAGTACGTAGAGGCACAAAAATGATATCTGGGCCACGTTTTGTTCATGGTGGCACTAAAAATGGTTTGAGATATAAGAAGTGCCGAAAAATAAATGATATGTATGTGAATTTGATTTTTAGTTAGAGTACAAAATTCAAATTCACTTGAACTTTCAATTTCTCAAGACTGATCTATGCATCATATTTGTAAACAATACTCGTTGAATGTAAGATGAATGGCTGATAATAATGATACATAAAAGTTACTCATTAGTGTTTAAGTAATATTGCAACAATAATGTGTCGTTTAATCTATTTTCTAGCAGTTTTTAAATGATTATCACGATAATGATATGCTATTTAGTTTATTTCCATTAATAATAGTAAACCAGCAATAGGAGATATGTGGATCATTACATATTTGGTAGGAGATGTATTATGGCAGCAATAGCAAAAACCGGATTAATATTAGAAAAAATCAACTAAAATGTATGTTGTACTACAGTGGGGAAAAAATATAGTTTATACAGTCTTAAAATATCACTAATCGATCATTATGTTATAGGTAGTCATATATAAATTTACATCTTTGTTTAGTATATATATAATCTTGTTTATGATACTATATTCATATTTATAAAATTTGAGGGTATTTTAGTAATTTACTAAATGGCAGGGTATTTTAGTAAATTACTAAATGGCATGGAAAGGCATGTTAGCATATAATATATATAAAGGATTGCTCTAGTTGCTCCGTATTTAGATTTATATTAATTTATCTTTTCACCTTCCAACAACAAAATTATGAAACTTTCTTTGATATTGTCAAACTTATGAAACAATGATCACTACTACAGAATAGGCTTTTAGCGTCGGTCAAAATAGGCTTTAGGCGTCGGTTATTGGGCGTAGTATATGAAGGCGACGCTATAGGTATATGTCTATAGCGTCGGTTAATTGGGCGACGCATATAATGTAATAATAGCGTCGGTTATTTAAACAACCGACACTTAAAGTCTGTTATATGCGTCGGTCATTTAAACAACCGACGCTTAAAGTCTGTTATAGGCGTCGGTTATTTGAACAACCGACGCTTAAAATCTAGTTATAGGCGTCGGTCATTTAAACAACCGACGCTTAAAGTCTGTTATAGGCGTCGGTCATTTAAACAACCGACGCTTAAAGTATATTATAGGCATCGGTCATTTAAAAAACCGACGCTTAAAGTCTACTTATAGGCATCGGTCATTTAAACAACCGACGCTTAAAGTCCATTTTTTTTTAAAAAAAAAAATAAAAATTGCATATACAGAAATAACACATATTATTGGGCCCAAAAAGACATGCAACAGAAAAAAAAACTTTGTCACTATTGATGCTTTATTTAATTTTTGAGCAAATAACAATATTACAAAGAGCTATAATCCTCTTAATGTACTACTACATGCATTCACAAAGGGAAAAACATTTAGACTCTAGTGACCTCTAGCATATTCTAATTCTTCATCTAAAGCTTGTTTCCTCTGTCTGGTATGCAGCTTGAGATATGACTGCAAAATTCAAAGATAAAAAAGATTATTTTATAAACAGATATGACTGCAAATTAGTTGAATAGCACAGGTATGAGGAAATGAAAATCTTGATTATCTTTGGAATTAATGTACCATTTAATTATGGTGCATCTAACTGTTATCTTGGTTAAAAACATGCTTTTCCTGGTAACACTGTAACTAAGAAATAATATGACATAACATCATTTATACCTGTCCGTTGTAAGGTTGTCCAGCAGAAAATGGAATCCATGGGAATTCCATTCACCGGTTGCAATAAGAAAATGAATGGAATGCTGTCTACAATGACAATTCAGTAGAAATCGTTTGATATACAAGATAAATCCTTTACATGCTCTCGACATTTCCTGTGATTCATAGAGCAACGAGATCTTTCTTAATAAAATGCAGTAATGAGACGGACCAAATTACCATTACCTATATGCAATTAACTACCAGGAATTTTCTTTATTTAGGTTCATGCACAAGTATGCAGACTTCCATTAACAAGGAAAGCTATCAGAATAGCTATTATCAGAATAGCTATTACTAGACATGGGTAAGTTGCTGGTTAAGGAGGATAAGAGTGCATTACTAGACATGGGTGTTGGCTCTTCACAATATAAAACCTCTATATGTGAAGCAGTAACTGGTGAAGACTGCTTGGTTGATCCCCTTGGAGATCTGGAACAACCAGAGATTACTGGAAAAGAAATTACACCATGTGCGCAGGCCGATTCCGTTGCTGAAATTGTGCCAAGCGGTAGTCACGGGGGAGAAACACCTTGCATGGAAAAGGACAGAACTAAAGATATTACAGCTGTTGCCATTGACAGAGAAGTTCCTTCTGCTATTTGTGCCAGAACATCGTCAAATATTGGCAATAAAGATCTGTCTTGTGCAGTTGAAATTGGAACTGAACAGATGTCATCCATCAGGCATGATTTTTTTAAAAACAAATCTCAAATTGTTTCAAGTGATGATGTTAAGTGCAAAATTCTTGAATGTTCAAGATTCGAGGGCTCCCCTGTATTTACAGACCGAGCAGCCATTCCTCCTGGTTCATGTGGAGTGTTGAATTGCAATGTATCATTGAATCTGATTGCCAACGGAAATTGCATTAAAACAATTTTAGAAGCTCATCGGGATTCCATGGACTCCACTAGAAGTAGTGCTCCTATCCTGCAACAGGCAGCTCCCCGTGGTCAGCTTTTGGATCTGCTAGATGCTAAAGTAGGAGAATCGTCATCTGTTCACCATTCTGATGTTAAAGGTAGTCCCGCATTGGTAAAAGATGGTGGTGGAAAAAAAGGAGAGTACATTTTAGAGTTAATGGGAGTTGCATCGAAGGACAATTATTCTCAGCATGAGGCAATAGCTTGCAGGGCTTCTGAAGAAACCAGATTATTTTCAATGGAACATAATCGAAACCGGCCTGGATTTCCTGCAAGATCTGCAGATTTTCTCGGTTTATCTCTTCAGCCAGAACCCAGATATGTTTGTTCACCCAATGTGTGTAACTTTGTTGGCCGGACTAGCGAGTTCGTTCAAGATGCACATTCTCAGTTTTCAATTCCTCGGTCCAGAGATCATCTCTTGTGAGACACGAACTGATGCTCGATAACATTGTAACAAAAGCAGGAGCACTGAACGGAAAGAGAAGCTGTTTTATTGATAATTTTCAGATGCCAACTACCTGGTCAGAAGAAGAGTTGGACTTTCTATGGATTGGTGTTAGAAGACATGGAAGGGGCAATTGGGATACAATGTTAAAGGATCCCAGGCTGCACTTTTTGTTGTGGAGATCGCCTCAGGAGCTGGCTCAGCGTTGGGATGAGGAGCAAACCAAACATTTTAGTGGCATGTCATCATTTCATGGGAAGCATTTTAGACCAACTGAAATCAACAAGAGGAACTACTTCCATTCCAGAACTGGAATTCAGATGAATGGTCTGGTTGACGAAATCCAGCTTTCACTTGGAGATGCAAATGCCCATCATCTAGATAATAGCCCATATTTTTTTCCATTCAAGAACAATTGTCAGACCAATGGGATCGAACAGATTCGCAGGCCATGTTTAAGTATGAATACACCTCACTTAAAGCACCATGATAAGAACTACTGCAGAGGACAATATGGAAGCATGGAAATATCTGGGTTTGAAACTTCTTCAGCTGATTGCTCGACAAGTGGTTTAACTACTAAGAGTAATCTACCTCATTGGCTCAAAGAAGTGGTTAATGTTCCAGCATTCGTTCCATCCATACATCCACCTGGAATGCAGTTGGTTGATCGATGTTATTCCTCTTATCTTGGATTGCCCCGACAGACACATGAAACAAACTTACCACAAGCTACATTAGGTAGCAGAAACGGAGTATCTGTGTCACGTGGACCTAACCTCTGTCATGCCAATGGACAGGATGATGACCTGATTGTTATTGATAGTGATGCATCTTCAGAAGAAACAATATCTGATGACCATAATGTTGGGCATTAGCTATCAGAATAGCTATTATCTTCTTTCTTTCTTTCTTTATTTCTTTGTTGTCTTTTCTTATCGGTAAATAAGAGCCAGAAAATATACATATTTAATTTGCAATCAGATCAATGTATAATAAAATTACAGCATGACGTGCTCTATTGATTAATAATTCAGAGTCACACAATCTTAACATACTTAGTTGACCAAGTCAAAATAGCCAATTAACTTATACATAGTTTTAACGACATACTATATCTCATGAATTGCAAACATAATCAAATTCGAATTTTAATACAAACTTTAAGATTAATTTTCTCAAATACTAGGCAAGTAAACACCACAGAGACCAAGTATATCAACTTATAACATTTAGAATATACAGGAGTAGCCAGTACACTAAAATCAAAGAGAATATTATAGTTGACTTCAACAATTTGGTAGACATCACATATACTTCGAGTAAGACACAGGTTAAATCATCAGGATTTACACACATTAATCAATTATCGAGGCTTCAGACTCATTTCTCAAATAATAATATCAACATGCAAGACTCAATTACTTACATTCTTCCAGTTCAAATCATCACAGACTAATATATTCCATAAAACTCGATTCAAGCAATTTGTAACTCACTTGACATATGGATATAAGTGATTACCTAAGCCCAAGGACTTATCCAAGCCTCACGGGACTTACCTGGTTAACTCAGTCGCGGACTGAGTTAACATCCCGAGTTAACACGCTGAGTTGCAGCTGAATCGCTCGAGTCGACTCACTGAGTTAAACTAGATCGGCTGATTTTCAACCGAGTTAGCAGCGATTTTATCAT
This sequence comes from Kitagawia praeruptora, assembly GCA_037693485.1. Classification (NCBI taxonomy): domain Eukaryota; kingdom Viridiplantae; phylum Streptophyta; class Magnoliopsida; order Apiales; family Apiaceae; genus Kitagawia; species Kitagawia praeruptora. Next base: position 89,911,264 of record CM075347.1, on the reverse strand, counting down.
AATCGTCTTGTTTCTTCATGTAATTTCATGTTTTATGCACGGAACGAGTACCTGCAATCGTCATCTCATGAAAACTCGTTAGGGTTTTGACAGTAATTACTAAAAACGAATGGTGAGAGTGTGTTACGATGTATATATACATAATACATGTTGAATTCGAGGTATATCAGTCGATTTATATAGAAAACCGATGATGAGAGGCTCGAGTTCTTTTAATTTAACCAATCGCAGCTCTACAGTATCGATTAAAGGATACATAAGTATGTATGTATAGATTATAGAGTGTCTAATCGCCGGAGATATCAAGAGATTTAGGGTTCTAAGTCGAGAGATGAAGATAGATAAGAGATAAGCGGCGAGAGAGAGAAAGAGACAGTCGATGTTTTACTGTGTAATTTCGACTTGTTCTAGTTTAACTAAGCACTGGGTCGATTTTTGATCAAAATATAAAAAAAATTATTTTTATTTAAAGCTTTAGGCGTCGGCATTACTAGGCCCGATGCTACAGGCCCAGCATAAATGATCTTTTGCGTCGGTTGAGTAATAACCGACGCTTATTTGTCAATTTTAGGCGTCGGTTGAGTAAACGCCGACGCTAAAGGGTTGGTTTTTAAGCGTCAGTTGACTAAAGACCGATGCTAAAGGGTTTGATTTTAGGCGTCGGTTGTTTATGCGACGCTATAGGTTGGTTTTAGGCGTCGGTTAAGTAAAGACCGACGCTAAAGGGTGAGTTTTAGGCGTCGGTTGTTTAATAACCGACGCAAAAGACCCAACAAAAATGACTTTAAGCGTCGGTTAAGGTAGAAACCGACGCCTAAAGTATGTATAAGCCACGGCTCTCTAGATAACCGACGCCTAAAGTGCGACACTAAAGGCATATTCTGTACTAGTGGATACTTAAACGAGATAATCATAATAGTACCGTTGTAATATTAAATTTTATCATTGATACTATCACTTTTTTATTTGTATTTAATGATACCTTAGAATTTTAGGTTTTAGATATATGACATCATTCGACAAACATTAAATCATCTTCTATATATAATAGCAGAACAGGGGGAAAATCTTGAGCCAAAAAACCCCCTGTGAAATGTCCTAAATACCCTTAATTTTCATGAAATTACATATTATGTCATATCCTATCTAATCCTATCTCTATGGCACCTGATTGCATCCTCGTGCGGTTGGACAGTATCACCATCGAAATCTTTTGACAAGAGGCGATTGATTCCCAGAGAGAGACACTTGATTTTCAGATTTTCAAAGCCCAGGTGTGGTCATATCTATATTCTTTTGTGGGGCTATCTCAGGTCCCGTCTAATTCTCCTATCCATCTTCCCAATTTCATTGGTAATATTCACCACCTCAATCCTAATTTTAGTGTCATGGTAATGGAAAGTTTAATTGAGTTCTTTTTGTAATTTTTTTTTAATTTGATTGATTGTTGATACTTAATACTTGATAGTGTAGAATATTGATTTTGATGTAGTTTAGTTATTGCATTGACTGAATTAGTTATTTGAGTTTAATATGTGGGATCTGTATCACTAAGGTTTACCAATTGTTTGTATCTACTCCTGGCCAAAGTGCTAACTTGTAAGTGTGAATAGCTTAGGGATTGAAGCCGATATATTTGATTGTTGTACTTGAAAACAGTATGGCAGGTTAAATGTATAGAGTACATTTAAATTTGTGTAGCTTTATTGCAATGGAAGTTCAAATTCGAGTATAACTTCCTTTCATATATGGTGTGCAGTGCCAAGTCAAAGTACCAGTGCAAACTATTAATCTTGTATAATAATATTAATAACTAGCCTAATAGTTGTCAGGTGACAATCCATTATCAAAAAAACATGGAAGGTTCTTAATATGTAATGGAAGTTGTCTGTGTTTGGTGATGACATTTGCTTAATATCGGATAAAAACTATTCTGACACAAACTATTACATTGTTTATAACTAACAATTTACAATAAGTTGATTATGAATGACAACAAGATGCAGAGAACATATTAAAGTATAATAAAGTAAAAAGTTATGGAATTTCTTTTATCAATTAACCTGGTTAACTTTGACTACAAAGCTATTAATAATCATTTTAAGTTTCTTTTTTTACACAAAATCTATTTAATAAGTGCTTTGGTGGAGTTGATCGACAGTAGCTACTTTTCAGGAACGATAATAGACTTTACATTTAGGTCTATATTACTAATATTTGATGCCAAGTTTTTATTTTATGCCAATTCCTTTTTAGATTATGGTCGTGGCCCAAAGTATTGGAGAGCAACTGAGCAACATGTGACAATTCATAATCTGGTTGTTGTTGAGTATGTGGAGTCTTCAATGTGGTATTAAATCTAGCCGAAATGAACTTGAAAGTGATTAAAACAGTCAGTATATAGAATTGTTGTAAATGATTTAGTCTGATAAAATGAGTACAAATTTTAGATAATTGAGATATTTCAATCTTTGTAAACAGATGTATATGACCTGAATTATTTGTTCGATAATGTTTTGGAGCCTTAAGTTATATCTACTTCAGCAGCGAAACAAAACAACCTAAATGAAGAGAATCGATGTCTAAGTTATGTTTTAGCAAACTATGTACTTGTAAATCGTAACCAACAGCTAATTCTTGATGTAAACTTTTATCTACCAGAAAAAGGAATCAAAAAATTCCTAAATATTCTAGGTTAAATGCTATAGATAGTTAGTATTTGACAACAAAAATGTTTTATATATTTTTTGGCCAAGTTGTTTCTTGGCACCTGAAGATTTTTCCTCCTCGTGTTGCAAAAAACGTTTTTTTTTATTGAATGGTGTGCCTTTAGGTTTTAACCTATGAGTAGCCATTTTTCATATTTTCATCTTATCTTTCTTTATAAACAGTGTTTTTAATTTCGATTCCTATATATAGCGGATCACAGGGATCTGTAATATCTTTGAGAAACGAGTTAGGGAGTGTTAGAAGGCATCGGTCATGGATAGTCTTGATAGGAATGCAGATAGCCATATGTTTAAGTTTGATGAGGATTTCTGAGGCTAATGATATGTTTGTTTTCTTAGATTACGGATTAATTTATTTGTTTTTCTAATATTCACAAACTTTTGTGTTGGTGTTTTCATTCTATGATAGTGGAATGAATGTGTAAGATATGAATTAAATTGTTCTGTTTCGGATATGCAGTGACTAATATTATATATTGTTTGTATTCATAATAGTGACGCAAACCTGTAAGCAATGAGATATGGCTTCATATGCAGGATAGCTTGGTTAAGTCATCAGGCCTGATCACTTATTACAACACCGGGTATGTAGTTTTTACAAACTATGTGTCCTCATAAATTTCAATCTCTCGCCTAGATAGTCTGCCTGTGTAGATCTTCTTCCTCCCCCCTGTTGCTTTTAGCCACATACCTGATGTTGAAGTTATAATAACTCATTGAATGTATCATGGTTGCAGCTATTGTTTATCATTTTAAATCAATTTAATTGATTCATTTATGCCCTCTGTAAAATATCATGTGTATCGATGGTATTTTTATTATGTATTTTTGGAATAGTTTACTACTTTTTCAGCAATTTGAGAGATTGTGCCTGAATTATATTTGGGTCAGTGTAAACCAAACATTTAATGTAACAGACTTTAACCTGCACTATGCCGACAATTTTGAATTTACAAATTATTTTTACAGGCTCTCCGTTTGAACGTAGCATCCATTGGTAGACACCTATTTATGTACAGGAAAAAATGTTCTTTAAATGAACCCAATGGTCGCTGTAGATAGGAATAAATGAATACCAAAAAAGCTACCGGTCTTCTGGCCATTCATGAGATGGAATCTGCAGCTTCATCTAAAACATGATTGACTGATGTGGTGAAAGTTTGGACCATGTGATCTATTGTATATTTTAAGAACGGTTATGTCGTACTGAATGAACGGGTATGTCGTACTGAATTTTGTCACATTAAAATAAATGACCTTTTCACATATACATTGATATGTTATGAACTTCTTAAGTATTTCATAGAAAGGAAAACTCCTGCTACAACTATCTTGAATATAACTTCTTTATATATAGGAAAATCACATTATGGCAACAGTTCGGAACAATCAGAAACATATTTATCTCCCCTTACATAAGGAACAGAGCGTTTGCAACATCACAAATTTTAAAGTTGTGTCGGGACCTGCCTTATATAGGAGCGTGGACGGAGATAATGCAAAAAAATTCTTCTACAAAACTAAAATCGAACAAATCTCTGACACAGGCATCATTCCGCGCTGCAAATTCGAGTTGCAGCCTTTGAACAAAGTGCAAAACTTGGTCGGACAGCTTAAATGCCTCATAGGTTAGAGTCTATGCACACAATATATATATTCAACACATATAGGTGGTAATTGATGCCTATTTATTTTCTTTGTCAGATGTTATTGGCATGGTCCTCAATTATGGACACTTGGAGAGGTGGACAAACGGGGCTGAAAAACTGGACGTCGTCCTCATCAACGAGAGGTAAAACTGGCTTTCTAACATTTCACCAATAAAAAAGACTCACATAGAGAAGAGGGTAGTTTTCATTGTATTTGTTAATAAAAACTCATTGTGTACTGGTACTATAGAGTTGATATGCCAACCCATTTTTTCCAAAATTTACAATTACAATATGATGCCAAACTAACCTTAGCTGGGGTCAAGAGATAGAAAGCTTTTAAAATTGATATGACCTACTTCTTAGGGTGACATCAGGCTAACATTCTATTGTTCATGCCCTAAAATTTAGGGGGAATCCTACCTCTACAAGAATTTGTTTGCAATGATATATTATGATTTTATGAAGGACAACCGCTAGCCATATTACACAATGCCTGGATAACATGGAAATATAAATATATTCATGAACCATTGGAAACAATATTTACAAACCAAAATTGTATTCTACACATAATTGCTATATTTTACAAATTTGAATAGCTTAATTAAACTAAACAATCATGACCTTTTCCTATTTTCCCAATATGACCAATTACTAAACTAATTTTCATGACATACAAACCCAACAAAAACTAAAAACTGGAGAAAAATAGGGTCACACTTAAAATGGATGACATGACATCAATAGATCCATTAATACGCGTCCTCAACTTAATATCAATATACAAATTAACGAATTTCCTTATTACTAATCAACAACTTTCCTCCTAATTATTTTCTGCAAATTAATCTACATTAGGGAACTACCTATTTACTTAAAACTAATTATTAATTTTTCCAACTGAAAGCAAATATACTTATTATTTAATACCATAAACAAAACTTATTTTCCCATAGTTAAATATAAAATTACTAAATTACATTCTCCGTTTTGTCTTACTTTCTTTGTATGAATTCCATTCACCAATAGAAAACATAAAATCAAAAGTTCAAAAATAAAAAAAATTCTATTGCCCAAAAAAATATTGTTTGCAAAGGATTAATAATAATATTTTCTTAAATCAGTTAAATAATAATTCATTATCTTATTTTTCTTTCCTTTACTATAAAAATGGTTTACTGCATCACCAAAAAATGAAACGTATTACGACTGAAAATACATGATAGGTTAGGTGTTAGTTACTAAATATTTACAGGATGACACATTTTAGATTGTTCAAAAAGTGAAACACACAGTTCTGTTAAGTGGTGGGTACAGCAAAGTCCAATACACTGACTTAATTTACATTACCAATCGACGGCATAACACTATACTCCTACTATTGTCTTTCTTTCTTTGTTGCTATGATACGATATTGAAAACTAAAAAAATATTTGTTCTCCTAACTCACCACAAATCTGCACTTGAAACTCGCCGCAGATAATGCCTCTCTGTCCAGCAGTGATGCGACAAAGTCTTACTTCTAGATTACAAACCACTTCAGGACCTAAGGGACGCTATTGTAGCTACAACTGGCAAGAACATTAACTCGCTGGCCCCACCAATAAGCAAGCAATTTGTAAGCGTCGATGAGAGTTGTGTGCAAGAAGTTGATGTCAAATCTGTCTTGGAAATGGAACTTACAAGGGGAAAGGATGTAAGCAAACAAGGGCTTGCTTGCGATCCTCCCCAACACCAACTAACCCTATCTTCTTATGTTTCTCTTGTAGGTTGTGCGTTGTCTTTGCAAAAGAACAATTACTGAAATACTAAATGGAAACGGGTGGTACTACAACTGCTGTACCAAATGTGCACGAGATGCGCGACTGTTGGAAGGAAAATTCTACTGCAATGCATGCACTGAAGATGCCATCCCAATCACACAACTTATAGGTGTTCCTCTACATAATGTACTGGCTGACCTCGAGGAGGTAAGAAAATTCATACCAGATCCCAAACAATTTAAAGTGGGAAACAAAAATGAATGCCTGCTAACCTCATCTATTATTATCTAGAATTCAACCATGGCAGAGCTCCCAGTGATGGTCAAAAACAACAATGTGCTTTCCAGATTAAGATTACATCCTACCGCATGACCCACGGTTGCGAGGAATACATGGTCACTCGCATTTCGGACTGTACCACACCAGTTATCAACATCTCCGATGAGCTGGGCAACATGAAGAAGAAGCAAAAGCTTCATTGAAAATTCAACGTACCTCAATTTCGAGGATTTATTTCTTATATGCATTCCATTTCCAACTTTTATGGACAAGTTTTTCTTTTATTTCATCCCGCAAAACAAGACAATACGTTTGAGGTTGTGCCATAATTAAGTTTCATCTGGTTTTCCAATCATTACAGTTCAAAACAATCCTAGAAATCGCCCGTGCCTCGCACAGGCTATTATGCTAGTATACAAGAATATCATAACGGAGCTCCGGATTTCTCGATCTTCCAGGATCTTGTTCTCATAATTGGTCTGAGTTATCTTGTTCTGGTGGGTTTGGACCCAGATCTAAGGATCACTAAGGTTCTAGTTTGGTTTTAGTTTGTAACTTTATTTTGTAATTTCTTTTTTAAAATTGTAAGATCGGTTTGTTTTTGTTGTCTCACCTTTGTGTGAGTTTGGTATTGTCTCACCGCTTGTATGTGTGAGTTTACTTTTGTCTCACCATTTGTGTGAGTTTGGTGCTTCATTATATGATTTTGGAGGCTTGTTTGAAGATGGATAAACACTTTGATGAAGTGTTAGTGTGTTACACACTTAGGTCTGCGAATATTGTAGCTCATTGCTTAGCGAGGGCGACATATTCTATGTCAGGTCTTACGGAGTGGAATGTTTCTGCTCCAGATTTTATCATCTGTAAGCTTGAGAAATTTTAATGCAAATACGAAATTTGTCAAAAAAAAACAAAAAAAAAAGAGTAAGAAACACGTTTTCTCTCTGGCCCCAATCCTAAGAGCGCCTCTCCTAATTAAGTTTTTTCCTCAAGTTAATTGAGGGGCTTCCACCAGATTTTCTTCGGCGGAAAGCCCTAATCCTTTAGTTTTCTTTCAATTTTATTGATTTCCTTTCAATAAAACTCAATATTTGGGGTGTTTGTGTTTCTCTCCTTTTGAAATGTGTGTTTTGTCTCTCCTTTTGGAGTGTTTTGTTATGTTATTAATTAATCATGTTTGGGGTTGTCTGGTGTTGGATATATTGAAAATGATTTTGTTGATGTTTTTGGGATCTGGAAAGGCTACATCGAAGATGGGACGGTGACGATGATTGCAAGAGCTCACCTTTCACAACCAAAGATTGTTCATCTTTTGGGGGTTTTCACTTTCGGCATGTCTGTAGCTGGTATCCGGCAAGAAGAAACTGGGGTGTCGTTCCTCTAACCTAAGTTTATTCAATTGGGGCTTCTGAATACTGGGCTAATAACCGTTGTTATGTGATAAGGTCAATTGTGATGCTGCTGTTTTTACGGATGTTGGTGCAGTTTGGATCGCTGGGGATGTTTTCGATTTCATTTTTAATTTCAAGAATTTTTAAATCCTATGTGTTAAACAATCATGAAACAAATTAGCTAATTATTTTTAGTTTGTTATTTGTTTTCAACCTGGTTGTATCAGCCGTCAGGGGTTTGTCCTGACTGTGTTATGATTTATTGAATGAAAATCGCTTTTTTTTCTGGGAAAAAAAAAGAGTAAGAAAAAGAGTGATACCAGCCATAAAAATAAAGTACAAGAATATCATAGAGAACACTACAAAATAAATGTCTAAATAAGAGATATATTTCATTTTTTTTATAAGTTTTCAAAATGTAATGTATATTATTTTAATTTATTTCACTAACATAAATAATTCTCAATTAAAGTGTCAACAAATTCATCACCAATTCAAAATTTTGAGTACTTTATTACTTAATGGTTGAAAATTTTGGAAGATCAATCTACCAATTAATTACATTGTATAACATTACTAAAATATATTACAAGTTTTTACAAAACTTACATGTCTCTCTTGGGATGAGATTTTATAAAAATAAGAAAAATCAAAATAATTCACAATAATAAGGGTGAAGGCCCTAAATATCCACCAATCAAAATATTTTGCCCAAAATACCTACCGGCGGGGAGGTTGGCCCTGAATGCCCACTGAACATGCATGCTTAGCATGCGTGTAGCCAGGCCCGGCTTTAACCCCATGCGGCCCATGCAATGGCATGGGGTCTGCTAAATAGGGGGGCCCAAAATAAAAAAAAATCCAGTTATATACAGAAGCATAAATATCACACCTCTGTTTTTTTCTTTTTGGTAAGCAATTGGGCAAAAGTAGTGAAGATTAAAAAGCAAAATATCAAATATTATATACAAGCATATATAATAAAAAATTATATCAAATTACATTATGAGAATTTAATGAATAAGTTTACATCAAAAAATGCATGTAATGCAATTTTTAAGAGGGTAAATAGAATTTACCCGTAGAAAAATTCTATACCGCATGGCTTCAAATTCATATTTTCAATATTTTTTACGAAAATCCAACAATATAAATTTAAAAATTACGCAAAAATTAATGAAAACACAAAATTACATAAAAATTGATTTTATATACGATGCAATCTTTAAGCAAAAACTGATATAAAATCTGAGCCATCATTTATATTGTAAACCATATATAAAATAACATGTTAAATTAAATGTATTTTTAAAGAATAAAATTTATAAATTTTGCACGCCTACTTATTTTTGCATAAAATTTTCATTGGTACGGTTAAATTTACAAAATAAAATAAAATAATAAATACATGATTTTAAACCGCTAGTAAATTTTTCTACCCTCTTCTAAAAAAATCAAATTAGCCAATTTTATTTATGGGGCCTTTTTTTAAACTTGCATGGGGCCTTGTAAATGTTGGGGCCGACCCTGCGTGTAGCTACACGCATTTCGCACAAACGTGTACTGTGTTAATCAGAATTCTGCACCTGTGAACAGTGTCAAGGATGCGCATGTGAGCATGCGCATCTACAGATACGCATGTTGAACATGCGCATGTATGGCACTGTTCATCGTCTTCCCACTCCCGTTACCGGTAACTTTTTTGACCAAAACTTCAATCAATTCGTTCACTCTCTACAGGCAACGAGCACTCGCGTACTATATACTAAAAAAATCGTCTCCTCATCAGCTACAAGCCTATACCCTTCATTTTTCGTTTGTTTTGTCGGATTGAAAAGCCCCAATTCGAAGCTTATTTTCCGATTTCATTTTTCGATGTGTTCGTGCAAGCCCCTGCGGGGCCATAAATCAATAAATGAAGATGAAAAAATGTAGAGGCAGGCCTGTGCATCGTTTTGATGTAATCTGAAGCAGTGGAGGTGCCCAGAATGTGATGGACGGGAAGTGGAGAACGGAAAGGCGATTTTGAGCTTAGAGCAACGCCGGAGCTGCAATTGTAATAATGACCAGATGCGTGACCCCTGTTGCGCATGTTCAACATGCGTGTCTTGACACACGCATACACGGGATGCGTAACCCGTGGGTAAATTGGGCAAGCTCTTCCGCGCATGAGTATTCCAGACCATTGAGTTGGAATGGTGGGCATTTAGGACATTTTCTCTAATTTATTTATCACTTATATTACACTTAACACTTTAAGGTATAAGTTACTTATTTTAAGTTAAGACAAACGAGCCATTATATGATGGTGTAACACATGTTTTGACCTTGAAATTATATAGATAGTAATTAAGTAATATTAACTTTATAACCGTACAATGCACAAAATGTTTTATAAATGTTTCTTATGAGATCGTTTATAGTTTATTATTTTATTTTTAATTTAATTTTTGAGAAAAATGCAAAATATTGTTTGAAAGCGCACTGGGATTTTATAAATAATATTTATAAGCTTTTTATTAGACTAAATTATGCTTTAAATTTTTATGTGAAAATTAAAAATTAATGTTCGTAAGCCCCATTAAATTAATGATACTTATTTTATTAAAATTAATTTTCATTATTTTAGTTGTTATTGAATGTTTTCCTTATAATTTCATATTTTTCTAATTATAAAAGTAAACATTCTATATTTTTTAAATATCTTTTACTCTGTAACTTTATTATATTATATATAAATAGTTTTTGATTTCATTTTTAAAAATTGCAAAATACTATTACAAATTACATTCACAAATTTTTCAATAAGATGTATAATTTATCAATATTTTTAATTTTAATTTTTGATTTCTATGTAGTATTTTTAAAAGATTATAATTATTAATAATATTTCTCAAAAAACAAATATGCACCACCAAATTACATAATTTTCTTTACATCGATTATATTTAGAAAATAATAAATCTGGTGAAACTTTGTAGAACTAAAGCCTGAAACTAAATTTATACTCCGTATTCTACTTGTGCTAAACTAATTGCTCTTGTTACTCCACATCCACAATCAGATTATAGTAATTCATCTTTTCACCTTTCAGCATCAGAATTATAAATATTCAGAAATCAATAATATAAGTGTGGTGATCAGCTTTAAATTTTTTTGATTCAAATTAAATAAATAACATGATATATAATTTTTATTATGATAAATAATAATTAAAAATTAAGAAGTTGAAGCATCGCATGAAAAATAGGAAAAGATAGTAAATTTGATGTAAATAATAATTATATCATTCAATTTTAATGCTAAGTTGATTAATCGATGGACAAAATGAGTAGATATTTCCTTAGAAATTATAATATTTTTAACATCAAAATATATCATTATCAATCATGATTATATGTAACAATAATTAAAATAACAGATTCAATTAAAATTTGGCATTACTTTAATTTTTTACAAGTAAAGAAAGTTGATCGTGGCCTGAGCCAATAACAATAAAGTGAAATAAAATAAAACGTATAAATTGGCTATATTTTGCGTGGAAAAGGCAAATGAAGTATTCCACGGCGACGTACAAAAAACGCGGAAACACTATAAATAGTAAAAAATACTGACTCCTAATTACTACTACTAATAATAATAAAAATTCAGTTACAGCATTCCTTTTAATTAATTTATATCTATATTTTTTTTTAAAAAACAAGTGCAGTAAAATATTTCCTTTAGTAGGTAAAATATAATTTTGCCGACCTCTGTCAGGCAGTAAAATTTTAAATTTTTGTTATATAAAAAATGAAAAATAAATAAAAAAAAATATAAGAAAAGGAGGGAGGGCAAACTCAAAGTGTGTGTATTTATACATGTTCGAGGTTGGGGTTTATAGGGGTGTGAGAGTTTTTATATAAAGCCGCCACTCTTCTCTTCATTCTCATATCAATTTCATAGCCTCCCTTTATTCCCATTTCTCAACACTTGCATTGCATTTCTTTACACCATCTACACTTGTTGTTTGTTATAAACATACATTCCAAGAGATATATTCACATAAAGTTGAGTTCTTGCAGGTAAAAATCCAATCTTTCTTGTGTTTGAGCCTTCAAATTTGATGTTTTTGTTGATTTTACTTGATGGGTTTTGAAAAAGATGCAATCTTTACATGTTTTGAAGCTTTTTGTGATATGGGTTTTTGTTGTTTTGTCAGCAGGGACTTGGGTTTATAATCTTTATTGGTGGAAAGGGGTTTTTTGTTTTGAGAAGGATTTAAAGCAGAAAATAAACAAGGATGAAATATGTTTTGGTGACTGGTGGAGTTGTGAGTGGTTTGGGAAAAGGAGTTACTGCTAGCAGTATTGGACTAATTCTCAAGGCTTGTGGTCTTCGTGTTACTTCTATTAAAATTGGTCTCTTTTTCATTCCTTGTCTCTGCTTTTATCTGCTATTACATTCTAATATATTTATGTATGTATATTTAGTACTCAGTGGTGGTTTTGTTCCAATCAATTTTTGAGCAATAGGAGTAGCCTAAAGAGACATCTGTTAGATTTTTTAGGGGTTAAAGGTTTAAAAATGAAGAAAGGTGGTACCTTTCAGTATTCTAAGTGGTTAAAAGTTTCTTAAATTACAACTGTTCATGTTTCTGTTGATGGTGTAAAGACATTTGGTGAATCATGTGTGATGTAACTACTCAACAGTTTGCATAAGAGTGATTTTGAAGTAATGCTTAGGTAAAACCAGCTCCGTATGTGTTCTATTTTTGAATTTTGATCGGAATAGGTTGATTGAACCAGCTGTTTTTTTTTATTTTAAATTTAGTTGTGGATAACGTAGGTAGATGGGTTTTTCAAGGTGAATTCTTGTAGATAATGGATAATTACCCTATCTTTTTTAGTTTTTTTTACTCTTTTTTAATGTTATTGTTGCTTACGGCTGCAGCTCCTCATTTGGATTATTCCTTTTAGCCTTGTTGATGTTGTATATGGTTTTTGATTGTTACCAACCGTTGTTTTTGTTTCTTCTCCTCTTAACTTTTCCTATCTTTTATTCCTTGTCCCTTTTAAGAGGCATGGTAATATCTGATGTGATTTATATTGTGTAGCAATTTGTAGAGAACTATTATTTGTGTCTGCCAGAACATATTAAAGAGCTTTGCCCCTCTTTCTCCTTCCCTCTGTTTGACTATTAAAGTTCTTCCTTTTTGCTAAAGTTTTTTTTTTTTTTTTTATTCTTATAAGATATTGTTTTTGATATCCAGATCCATACTTAAATACTGATGCTGGAACAATGTCCCCTTTCGAGCATGGAGAAGTGTTTGTTTTGGATGACGGAGGAGAGGTAAAGAAAATATGGTTAATCACTTAATCATGCAGTTTTTAGTTTCATGCCAGTATTCATTTGCCACAAAGCTTACAGAGAAGAGTTGCTTAAGGTTGGGCTGGACGATATTCGACCCATTTAAAAATTATATATGTATATGATGGAGTGGTTCTGTTTTCCAGTTTTAAGAAGACAGTCTGGTCAACAAATAGAAGGACAAGATTTAAATTTCCTTTTGGTAATTAGAAAACAATATTTCACATATTTTAGCCTTGAATTTTTTTGACATCTTGGGTGTTATATGTCGTCGTCATTTGAAGCCTGAAATATTCATGAAGGAGAAGTTGTTATAGTTTCGATAGTTTATATCGAGTTAGTGTCACAAGAAGTTTCACAATACCAGTCATACGAATAATTAAACTTTACCTTCTGTGTTCTGTGTCTGGCATCAAAAAGTTTCTTTTACTCTACTTAACAATAGTGGACATTTGTATATTTCTAGCAATAATATGCCAATAAGGAGCTGTTTGTTTGTGTTTGAAGGTGGACTTGGACCTTGGAAACTATGAGCGGTTTCTGGATATCAAATTGACTCGTGATAACAATATAACTACTGGAAAGATTTATCAGGTTTGTGATTATATATGAGAGTATGCTTGTCTAATCATGTGTATTATTTCAAGTTTATCAGTTTACAAAATTGATTAATGAAGCTTTGTTCTTTTTAACAGTCTGTAATTGACAAGGAGAGAAGGGGTGATTACCTGGGAAAAACTGTACAGGTTTGCTCCGTTTTGAACAGACTTCTGTTGTATCTTAATATCTGACTCAAGTCTAATACGATACCTCATCAATCAGGTAGTACCTCATATCACAGATGCCATTCAGGATTGGATTGAACGTGTAGCAGCCATACCAGTTGATGGAGAAGAAGGTCCAGCTGATGTTTGTGTCATTGAGCTTGGTGGCACAATTGGTTTGTCAATTCTTAGAACATTTTTTAGAGTATTTTATTCTCTTCTGATTTACTTGTCTAAAACCTGAAGTTCATGTATACAGGGGATATCGAATCAATGCCATTTATAGAGGCTCTTGGGCAGTTTTCTTACCGTGTTGGTAATTTACGCAAATGTGACTGATATTCTGTTCAATTCATCATCAAAAACAAGGAATGTTTTCTAATTGTGAACTACTTTACCTCCACTTCAGGCACCGGAAACTTTTGCTTGATACATGTTAGCCTTGTACCTGTTTTGAATGTTGTTGGTGAACAGGTAACAATATTGACCTTGTTGCTTCTTAGGAATGTTAAACTGGTATTGCTTTGGCTTCATTATTTCTTTGCATATGCAGAAAACTAAGCCGACGCAGCATAGTGTGAGGGGACTTAGAAGCTTAGGATTGACGCCCCATATTCTAGCTTGCAGGAGCACAACGGTCTTTTTCATCTCTCTTAATATTCCATGCATTTGTGTACATGTATACCTTTCAATCTTGCTTGTATCCAAGTTAAAATATTTTTACTTCCATGTAATTTGCAGGAACTTGAAGAAAATGTGATAGATAAACTCTCCAGATTTTGCCATGTTCCTGTAAGTGCATTGGTGTATTGTGTATAGTGCATTTATATAAACATTGCAAATGTTAATGTGCGTGTGTGTGTATGCTTTTAAGAAACCTGCCTCTTTTGTGTTAATTAAAACTGTTCCTTTCTCATTTTTTTCAGGCGCAAAACATCATTACACTCTATGATGTCTCCAACATATGGCGTGTTCCTTTGCTGTTAAAAGTAATTGGTTCTATTAGATAATCCTACAATATCTTGTTTTCAGCCATCATTTGTAGTTACAGAATGCTGAATCTGTTTTTTTTTTCTTAAATAGGAGCAAAAGGCTCATGAAGCAATCTTGAAAGTACTGAATCTTACAGGGTATACCCACATTTCATTGCTTTGTCACATTTGGCAATTTGGTTCATTCGTTCCCTTTATTAAGTCATTTACTCCCCAAAGCTTAATTCATTTGAAGAAAGGCATTTTTCTACCTCTTGCCATTTCGAGACTACCCTTGGATTTTATTTTTTCGCACTTCTATTTTCATTGAAATTATCTTTTGAGTAAGGCCTCTGACACGAAGTCCACTATATAGTGTTGCTCGGAAACCTGTGTTGGGGGAGTGGACATCTAGAGCTCAACTTTGCGACATGTTACATCAAACGGTATGCTCTACACCATTCGAATTTGAAACTACGTTCATTGTATCAGTAACCTGTTTATTAGTACATATAAATTCCAGGAACTATGATTATCCTTGAGGTTATAAGTTACTAAAACTTACTGAATAATACTTAATTATTTACATGAATTTCATCTAATTTTTGTCTGTAGAATTTTGGAAATCACATGTCCAGGATTAACACATATATTATTAACTTCTCCAGTTTTATCTATTTTCAGATAAAATAAACTAATTCGACATAACAAACAAAAGATCTCGTCTTTTTACACTGTGAGGTGATGAGCTGTTAAAGCATTGTCAATCAAGCACTTAATATTGCCAAAGTAATTAGGGTATCTATTTCAAATTATTCAGCTATTTCTTTTTTTCCACATTTTATCTATACTCGTGTATTTATTTTTCAGGTTAGAATAGCCATGGTTGGCAAGTACACAGGCCTTTCAGATTCTTATCTATCTGTGCTGAAGGTAAAAAGTCGTTATCAGCAGTTTTACATGAATTTATACTTCTACCTTTTTGACCAGATATAAGTCGCATATTGTGCAACAAATTCAGATGACCTCGAATGTTAGATTTTATGTTTCTCGAATTTGATTCAAGAATGTTTAGTGAAGATTCAATGTCTTTCAATTTTCTCATGGTGGTCATGTTTTTGGTCAGAATGTTGGTAGACTCACTTTTTAGTCTTTACATGCCTATATTAAAACTGTCTAGTTTGTGACCCTGTTAACATTTCACAATATGTTTTTTCCCCCCTGTATACATCATTTTTAATACAATTGAATTTATATCACACACTGTACATTATTCACATTGTACAATATAATACTGTTCATACATGTTAATGATAAATATGTGAAGGCCTCCCGTTTGGATAGCTGCCACAAATTCTTTTATATAGATATTGACAGTTGACAGCTGTTACTATTCAATAGTGTACTTAAGTAATTTTTAATGTAGTAACAAGACAACTAAACCAATCAGAAGTTTATGCTAACTTATCTAAGGTTTTTCTGTGTTTCAGGCTTTGTTGCATGCTTCTGTTGCTTGCCACAGGAAATTGGTTGTTGATTGGATCCCTGCCAGTGATCTTGAAGAAACAACTGCACAAGAGGTTATTTTCAGGCTTCCCTTCTCATTAAATTTTATCTGGCTTGTTTCAGATCGTAACAAATATATTCTCCTTAACAGAATCCCGCTGCTTACAAATCTGCTTGGAATTCCTTGAAGGTTAGTATATTACAGAATCTGGTCACATTGCATTATCCTAATAATAATGCCTTCATTCTTTATCATCAACATCCTGACAATCCTTTTACAATAGGGTGCTGATGGTGTACTAGTACCAGGAGGGTTTGGTGACAGAGGCGTTGAAGGAAAAATCCTTGCTGCAAAGTATGCCCGAGAAAAGAAGATTCCTTTTCTTGGAATTTGTCTAGGAATGCAAATTGCTGTTATTGAGTTTGCTCGTTCTGTTCTTGGACTAGAAGATGCAAACAGCACTGAGTTTGAATCCAACACTCAAAATCCCTGTGTTATATTTATGCCAGAGGTTCATCTTCATACAGTCTGTATTCCTATGGTATTTCTTTTATATGTAACTCTAACCTCTGTCCCTTTGAACCCTTGTTAACAGGGTTCGAAGACTCATATGGGAGGTACTATGCGTCTAGGATCAAGAAGAACATATTTTCAGATCAAGGACTGCAAATCTGCGAAATTGTAAGCAAGTTTAAGTTTGACTAGTTCCCACATATAAGTGCCTGCTAATTAATACACTTATCACTTATGCATTATCAGTATGGTACTTGTACTTCATAGGCAGATATGCATAGAATATTAAACACATTATTAAAGCTTAATATGCATTTTACTTAACATGTTAGACCTTGAAATTCTGGATGAATCCTGAAGTACTAAACTAATAGGTGGGTAGATAAGACACATACTCTGTTACATGCGTTTATTTTATTTCTCCAAAATTGTTTCCCGTGTTATGTTTGAAATCACTGGAGTGTTCTTCCTTCGAGATTGCTTTACTTTGTGTAAATATCATTAACAGCAATAAGTATACATGTGTCTATGTGCAAAGATAGGGTTATAATAGACTTTATGAAATATTTTGAGTATCACGCGACTAATGTTGTTGAACTGTAACAGTTATATATATTAGGAAATTAGTACAAGTATACTGATCTTACCTTGAGAATTGAGCTATCAAATTGGCCTCCTTATTAAGATCTGCTCTTAAATTGATACTTTTGCTGTGTTTTATTAGTTACTTTTTGGCAAACTCCAACTGTGCTGACTGCTGACTTGTGATATTTGTTGCTTTAGGTATGGAAATAAAAGTTTCATAGATGAGCGACATCGGCATAGATATGAGGTTTGTCGCACTGATTACGTTTTTAAAGTTTTTTTTATATGCTGTAGTGGCTTATCACATTATGTGTAATGATATGGTACATTTTTACTCAAGAATTGGGCTTTACTCTATGCAGGTAAACCCCGATATGGTACCGCAACTTGAAAAGGCAGGTCTCTCATTCGCTGGGAAAGATGAAACTGGCCAGCGCATGGAGGTAGGTGTTTTTTCCTTGTGGGAAATAAATTCATTTTTGTATATTCCTGGTCTAGGGGATTATTGACATTGAATGTGTAAACCCCCTCCCCTGTATTGTAAAAATTCCTTGTATCTGTATGTTGCTGGACAGAGGTTCTGCAATGGAGTTTTATATGTTTGGTGGCTTGACAATTGTTTTCTTGCGTTGGCTTTCAGATTATTGAGTTGCCTAGTCATCAATACTATGTGGGTGTTCAATTCCATCCTGAATTTAAATCAAGGCCAGGGAAACCGTCTGCTCTTTTCTTAGGTTTGTGTCTTCCCTTCTATTCGTGCCAGCTTTTGTTAATTTGCTAGATTAAAAGAGCTGACATTTTGTGGTGGTGGCTTTAAATTGCATCTTCCATTTCGCCTGATGAAAGTTCATAAACTAGTTGTACAAATTCAGTTCCATTGTCATACTATCATAACTACTTGTCTTTCATTTATTAAATATTTAAGGCCGGACTAGAGCTAGTGTTATGAAGAAACTTCAGTTAGGGTATGGTAAATATAAACAAGGGGGTTTATAAAATGTTTTAGGCTGACCCGTTTTTCTAACATTCAGGAGCTTTACCAATTACCACCCTATTTATAAGCTGAAGATGTGAAATTTTCAATTAAAAACATAAAGTTGAATAACGGTAGGTTTTTTTTTCTTTTTAGTATCGTTGAGTTATGGTGGTTGAAACTGTCGAAAATAAACGTAATTCACTAATTAATCTCTGTGCATAAACCACAATATTTGTTTTTCTCTTCCAAGGGTCAATATTATGTGAGAACCGATAGTGATTTGTTATAGGTCTGATATTTATTTTTTGAATGTCTTTACATATCATCTTTGCTTGATACAGGGCTTATAGCAGCATCATGTGGGCAGTTGGATCCTCTCCTGAACAAGGGTGTGGTGAAGATGAGCAATGGTACCTCGGCAATAGCACCACATCAAAATGGCTATTCAGTTAAGCATGCAAATGGAAACGGATCATTAGATGGTGTCATCTACAGCAATGGGAATGGCTTACATGCATAATGAGGGCTTTTCACACAGTTTGTTTTAGGATCTTGTTTTCCCTCCCTTTCAGCATAATGGGTGTGGTTAATCAATTTTGCTGCTGGCTGTTTCAAATTGTGTGTATAGATAGCCATGCTAGTGTGTAGATTTTATGAGCTTCTGGGATGGACTCATGCATAGATAGCAGCTAGATTCCGATCTTTTAAAACGGAACAGCGTGTTGTAGTTGACAGCAAATCGTAAGGGAATATGGGTTCCGGTCTAGATGACTAAAGTGGTCCTTTGATCTGGGGGTGGTCCTCTTAGCTTGTACCTTGAGAGCTTTTTAATGCATCTTTCCTATATAAGTTTTGTCATGTGTACATTAAATAAAGACTTTAGCAAGACTTTGGATGGACTAATTTTCATGTACTTTGTACCTTAATCCTAATTGCCATTATATGGGCCTGGCGCTTTGGTTCTGATAATGGTGCAGCATAGGGTTTGTTTTAGGCTGTAAATGGTCAAATTAGTTGGTAACTTTAAGGAAACATAGTACTCCCTCCGTCCCAGCCAGTTCTTTAAATGGCGGCTGGGCACGGAGGTCAAGGATAGTGAATGTAAAGTGAGTGTAATATTGTTAAAATAAATGAGGTAGTGGGTGTAATAATGATTTTATTGTTAAAATAAGTGAAGTAGTGGGGGTTATAGTGATTTTATTATTAAAATAAGTTAAGTAGGTGAAATAGTGTAAAGTATTGTTAAAATAAGTGAAGTAGTGGGTGTAAGAGCATCTCCAACAATCTCTTAGTTGGCTCTTAAATATAATATAAATTATATGGCTCTTAGCAAGTTAGTACATAGATTTCCGTGTCAACTCCAACAATGCTCCTTATCTTGACTCTTAATTCATATTTTATTAATATTTCAAATCTAACTATAATATACATTTGAATCCAACCATGTGCAAGTGAATATTTTATTGGTAGAAAATAATTAAGAGCCGTGTAGTAGCTCTTAAAATTGAGGAGAGAGAAGAGGCTCTTAAGCTTTTTAAGAGCCACTAAGAGTCTCTTGGAGCCCATTTTCTTCTCATCCTCTTTATTTTTGGACTTAAGAGTTTATTTAAGAGTCTCTTGGAGATGCTCTAATAGTGTTAAAACTTATTATTTTGGGTAATGTAAAGAAATGGTGGGACGGCCCAAAAAGGAAATTGTAAAGAAATGGATGGGACAGAGGGAGTAGTAGCCTAGCAGGTATGCTATAAAATATGATTTAAAATAGACCTTTTAGTTTAATTTTATGGCTTGTTTGGTAACTTGGAATTCATTTGAATTCCTGGAATTGACCAAATTTAGTGTTTGGTAAGATTAAAAAAATTTGGGATTCGAATTGATGAATTCCATACCAATTCAATATTAACTATTTTTTTGTAATTTGAAATTACAAGTGAAAGATAGTCATTTGAAATTCTTCTCCACCAAAATACATGAGCATCACTTTTTTGAATTTTTTTAGAAAAATAGTTTTTCTCGAGAATTTTTTTCTTTGAAAAATTATTTTCGGGGAAAATTTTCTCGAGAAATTTTTAGAAATTATTTTCCGGGAAACATTTTTAGAGAATTTTTTCTTTTCCCGGGAAAATTTTCTCGAGGAATTTTTTTGGGGAAATTTAGAAATTTTCCCGAGGAATTTTTTCGGAATTTTTTTTTCTGGAAAATTGTTTTCGAGAACTTTTATTTCGGGAAAAGTTTCTCAAGAAAATTTCTGGGAAAATTTTTTCGAGAAATTTTTTTTTTCTGGAAAATTTTCTCTAGAAATTTTTTTTCGAGAATTTTTTTCCCCGAAAAATTTTCTCGAGAGATTTTTTTCTGGGAAATTTTTCCCGCGAATTCCCGAGAAATTTTTCCAGAGAAATTTTTTTCCGGGAAAATTTTCTCGAGAAATTTTTTCTGGGAAAATTTTCTCGAGAAATTTTTTTCCGGGGAAATTTTCTCGAGAGATTTTTTTCCGGGAAAATTTTCTCGAGATATTTTTTCCGGGGAAATTTTCTCGAGAATTTTTTTTCCGGGAAAATTTTCTCGAGAAATTTTTTTCCGGGGAAATTTTCTCGAGAGATTTTTTTTCGAGAAAATTTTTTAGAGAAATTTTTTTCCGGGAAAATTTTCTCGAGATATTTTTCCCGTGAAAATTTTCTCGAGAATTTTTTTCCCGGGAAAATTTTCTTGAGAAATTTTTTTCCGGAAAAATTTTCTCGAGAAATTTTTTCCGGGAAAATTTTCTCGAGAAATTTTTTTTCGGGGAAATTTTTTCAAGAAAAATTTCTGAATTCGAAATTCTCATACTTACCAAACAAAGAATTTGGAATTGAAATCATGGATTTCAAATTTTGGAATTGAAATAATGGATTTCAAATGAAATTGTAGTTCCCAAACGCCACCTTAGATAATTTGAAGGTGGTATTAAGCTGTGACATAAATTTTTATTGTAGTTCATCCTGAAAAACAATGGTGGTTAGGTTTCACGTTGAATCACACTAAAATTAAAATTAGAACATAAATCTTTTGTAGAATATAATACATTGTTTATGAAAAAATATTTAAATTTAACATTTTTATGTACAATATTTTTTTTTTATGTTTTATAAGATGCATAAATTAATTATGTTATCTAGGATGTTTTTTTTAAAATAAATATTATGTAATTTTATAATAAAAATATTGTATACTGCAAAAGTATATTATATTCGATAATTCATAAAATATATATATTGTATACTGCATCGATAGAAACATGATGTACTGCAACAGAATAAATATAGCTAGTTCGTTGATTAAATAATATATACACTGTTTAGTTCAATTCTAATCCTTTATTATAATACCTGAGTCTACCAATATTTAGTTAACCAATCAGAAAACTATGAATTATTTTAGAACCAATAAGAGATAATTCTTAAATTTTAGACCAATCATATTATATTAAGAGTTTTCCTTATTTACAATCTCACCCTACCTCATTAACCATGCTTAGTTAAAAAATTAAAAAATTAATATATTAGGATTTGTTAAATTAAAAATTTACATGCGTCATCTTCAAATTTTAGTAGTCGTCAATTCAGTCTCCATCTCTTGTAATTTTGATCCCTATCTAGACCCTAACAGCAGCTTGCATAAGTAGGAAATAATTTTACTAATTGAACTTGCCATGTTCTAAATAAGGGACCTTTAGTTCTTCCAAGGGTGATTGAGAGATCGAGCGGTTCTAAAGGAAGAATTTTTATCGGTGTATGATAAGCATGAAAAGCTACTTATGAAAGTCAAGAGATCACCTAGTAGCTAGGCTGTACAAACTGCTGATTGTAACTGTAAATTCGAATTGCTTTCTGTCCAAAAAATGCATATCATAATGATTTTTAATTAATATTTTTAATTTTAATATTCATTATGATTTTTAATTTTTTTTTAATATTTACAATCATTTTGTTATCAGAGTAGTCATAAAGAAGCTGCTAGAGGAGCTTAGTAATAAGAATGTGTGTGTTAATTTTATTAAATGGTCTGCAAATAAGGTAGCCGATTTCATAGCTAGGTCTACCTGTTCTACAGCTGATCGTATTTGGCGGGTGTGTGATAATCACCCAGGGTTCATTGATGTATTGATGAACGATTTGATTTGTTAATGAAATCATCTCTTTTCTTGGCAAAAAAAAGCTACCTATATATATTTTCCAAAATCATTTCTGTAATTTGATAGTCAGTTTTAACATAGGTATTCTATAAGCTCAAGTCACGAAATTATATAAACTTTATCACTTCTTACTCCCTCAAAAGATGTTCAATTTGAGTCTTTTCTTATATTTTATGAATTTACATAATTGTTGGTGGATCCTAAAAATGAATGAATTTCATGCCATAGTTAACGATTGTCATTGCTTATCCGAGAATATAAAGTGAATTTTATTTTAATTTTTTTGGAAACTAAATTTTTCAGTTTACTTTATTGGCAGGTAAATAAGATTATCTAGACAGGTAAATAAGATTGGACTAGGTCTGTAAGTCCAAGACCCAAACCGGATCGTATATAAGCAGTTCGATCTCCAGTCCTTAAAATTAAAAAAAATCCAATTTTTCGTCATGTTCGGTCCAATCCCAGAAAAGATCCGGATCAGATCGAATTTTGTGTGTATGTAATTCTTTTATATTACTTTATTTATATAATATATATTAAATATTTGAATACATTCATAATATGACAAACTAAATTAAAAATTGATGAAATAGTAGAGTTAACATTACAATCTAAATAATTAAATGTAAATTTTTAATTTTTTGATGCTTATATATATATATTTGATAATTATTTAACATTTTTTGAAATTGTAATGACTAATAAAGAAAATTTGGGATTAAGTAAATTGTGAATATGTATATATATAGGTGAGATTATTTAATTAGAGGCATGCTATATGTGATATAATGCTAACCATCCATTTTTTATATGTAAGTCACCCATTTAATTACAATATTTTTTATTTAACACCCCATAATCTATCCACATATATCTTTAACCATACCACCTTTGATCACTATTGTCGATCAAGGTCTCCCATACTCTAAAAATCACCACAGTCATCACAATAATCACAATAGTCAAAGTGAAATCACTACAGTTAAGCACTAATCACCATGAACAAATCAACATACACGACAACCACGTTTGGCCACCATCTCCCATCACCACACACCAATATCATACCAAAATCACTTGATTTAAATAATAATTATAAAAAACTTGAATCAAAATCACCACAAAATGCATGTTAGAGTTGACCATATGTGAATTTACTCTTCGTTAGAGTTAATCATTGTTAGAATATTATAATATAAGATCCATATAAGAGCTCCCTCTTCGTTAGAGTTAATCGCACTGTTAGAATATTATAATATAAGATCTATATAAGACATCCCTCTAACACCGACCTCACTCTAATACTTTAAGGTGTTAGAGAGAGGTCGTATATGGATCTTATGTTATAATATTCTAACACGCACCACCATCACAATTGTATTCAGATTTAAATAGATATTTATGATTATATATATATCAACCCATATGTATATGTATCAAGAAAGAGAGAAATTAAAAATTTGTAAAGAAGATGAGAGAGTGTAAATATAGGAGTATAGGAGATATAAACGGGTGACCGGAAATTGATAGTGATAGCAGCTGGAGTTTGACGATGGTGAAAGAGGTGGGCTTGAAAGAGAAAGAATGAAGAAAGAAAAGACGGGTGAGGCATGAAGGAAGGAGGCATGTGGGAAAGTGGGGGAAGTACCGATTAAAATGAACAATTGCGATTAGCGAAGTTTTTCACATTATAACTTGCTTATGTATACGGGATTTGGCGAACATGGAAGATATGTATTGAACTACGTTGATTACATGCAAATTATACACGAAAAATGTTTAAATAGATATGTTTTTCACAATAGTGTATGTAGTTATGTTGCACTTGACTATAAGGGTTTTTTTTTTTGAAATCTTGACTATAAGGAAAAAAAATTAGTGAGATGAAAAAAATGAGTTAGTGAAGTTAGTTTTTTTATTCTTTCCAAAAAGAAATTATAGAGTAAAGATAAATCATGTTAGTATAAATTGGTTGAACAAAGGAATAATAATTAAGCAATATATTGTATCTATTCAATAACTAAAAATTCAATCAAAATATATTTAATCAAGAGAAAACTGGGCCTGAGGACAATCTCAGGGATGTCTCCTAAGGTTGTAAGTGATTTGTACTTATATAAAGTAAGGGACCCCGTATGGGCATTTTTGTAAATATAATTTTTTTTCAGTGATTTTACATAAATATCCTTAAACTTACCTGAGGTCATCCTCACGCACATGAAATCCTTTAATCAATTGAATAATTTTAAAATAAAAACATAAAATTAATCAATTAATGTAAACTATATTTTATTAATATAATAAAAATAATGTTTCATTACAAAAATAGTAAATATAAATAATAATTAAAACTAACCGTGCATAGCACGGGGCTAGTTTAGAATAAATTTCTAATTTTAACCTTACCTTAGTTAGCTTAGCTAAAACATGCACGATGAACTTGATAAATTGCGAGTCTAATAATTCATTTTTTTAAAGAAATATTTATTTATAGTAGACAATTTTTTTTTTTTTTGAAAAAAAGATAAACTTTCATTACTAAGATAAATCAGACATAATTGTCTCCAACAAAACATTTGGAGCATACGTATAAATGTTTTGACAATTTAGCGAACAAGGAAATTGAGCCAACTCATGGGTTGCTTTGTTCGCTTGCCTTTTAACAAAAGAAATCAAGAAATTTGGATAGTAAAAGAGCACGACAGCTATAGTAAGAGAGCACGACAACTATCGATAATGTGTCCTACTTCCAGATAATTATGTGACTTCTGCATCAAGACCTGTTACAGAGTATCTGTCACATACTTGACTAGATTCCATAAATTCAAACGATGCCTTATCTTGAGACAGAGGCTTCTTTTCGCATAGGCTGTTTCCAGGAATGTTCAAGTGTTGTCAATGTTCCGCCAATGTTTCTAGCAAGACTTCAAAAATTTACGGTTTGGAGTTATGCTGTCTTGAAGAACATGGTATTGAAGTTGTAATCATGCCGTCGAGTAAAAGGTTTGACAATACTTTATTATGTACTGTTCATGAAAAGTATTAACCTGAGACTTGATCATTGTAATGAGTTTCTTCCAAGTTCTCCTATTTATTACACTTTGATTTACAGTACATATATGTTGGGATTTATGGGTGATAGCATAGAGAAAACTTAACTATATTTCCATGTACTTAGTTTTTACTAAGTTGAACATACTGTCACAGTCAGAGTATGTCTTCGTATTCGAATAATTGTTGTCATGTAATAATTGTATGATTTGGGAGAAGTTCATACATTTGTTCAAACCTCAAGGAATACATCCAGAAGACAGCAAGAATAAAAGTTACTGTCATGTTCTTGATAGTAAAGTTACAAGAAGACAAATGTTGCAAAGTCACGACAAAGCTACATCTGACAGCAACATTGGCTGAAGCAAGAGACAATGACATTCTCACACTTGACAGCAAGTCTGGAGTTCCGACAGCAACATTGGCGGGAGCTCGTTGACACAACAGACTCTGCGGTTAAGGTTACTGTCACCTTGAATTATTTGAATTGGGTATTTTCTCAGTCAAAGCCAGTGACAGGTTACATGTTCAAGAAACAGATTTGCTGCAACACACAATCGTTTGTAGCAGACCTGCAAGACTACGACAGAAGCTTAAGAGATTCACAAGACAAGGCTGGTCAATTCGAGGAGTATGTAATATCCACATCTACTAGAATTGTATTAGCTAGAAATAGAAAGAATCTAGGTTATTTTATTTATAAGGTTTATCCTGTCTGTATAGCAATTTGGGAAAGTCACATGGGTGTGCAAATTGTAATGAGCTGCCACTTGAAAACGACAGCAGCTCAACACCCCATGCGATAGAGACAACAGAGTATCTTAGTCTACTTAGATACATCTTAGATTCTTTTCTATTCATGTACGCATACGAAGCAATTTGTATCTCTTGAGATATCGAAGCTGGACAAACACTCTCTCCAGGTTGTAGCAACACTTCACACAAGATAAATAAAACATTTTTTTTGTGAGAAATCTTGTTTCACTTATTGCTTGCATACATCTACTGATAATCTATAATCTTTATCTTCGTTGTTGATTTAAAGATTCAATTTTATCAGTATTGCATTCAACCCCCCCTTCTGTAATACTCCGGGACCAACAACTGGTATCAGAGCATCCAGATTGATACACAAATCTGAAGATCATGACGAGTGTTCAGAAGTCAAGTGGAATCAAGATTCCAGTCTTTGATAAAGAGAACTACAATTTCTGGAAAAGAAAGATCTTGTTATTTATCAAAACTGCCCATCCACTGTATTTGGGAATTCTTGAGAACGGCCCCTTCATACCTCAGAAGGAAGTAGCTGATGCTACTGAGAATGATGAACTCATTCCAACCACCCTCAAACAAAGCCAGCAGGAGACCTTTAGGCTACACCAACTTGGACAAGGAACCATTGCCCCGAGCTAGCTCCGCCTAACCGGCACATCCGTTCAGAACAAACAAAGAGCTAGCACTCGGCACCCCAAGACCCTTTCAACCTTGCCGTTGGGCCACCGTCACCCGAAGGCTACCAGGAGGCACTAGGCTCAGCATACTGAGGCCCCGAGTTGAAATTGCATCATAATGCTAACCCCGCCAACCGGCCATGTTTGTTAAGAACGAAAAAAGAGCTAGATCGTTCTTAACAAACATGGCCGGTTGGCGGGGTTAGCATTATGATGCAATTTCAACTCGGGGCCTCAGTATGCCGAGCCTAGTGCCTCCTGGTAGCCTTCGGGTGACGGTGGCCCAACGACAAGGTTGAAAGGGTCTTGGGGTACCGAGTGCTAGCTCTTTGTTTGTTCTGAACGGATGTGCCGGTTAGGCGGAGCTAGCTCGGGGCAATGGTTCCTTGTCCAAGTTGGTGTAGCCTAAAGGTCTACTGCTGGCTTTGTTTGAGGGTGGCTGGACGTCGAAGCCATGATTGTCAGGAGCGTATTGCCCCGATCTAGCTCCTTTTCCTTTTACAACTCATCTTGCTCGACTCACTTACATTAGACAAAGCCATGTGTGGTAATGTCATGAGATGAAGATCTGCAAAAGAGATGTGGAACAAGATAGAGTTGCTGTGTGAAGGAAGTGAAGAAGTTCGCGAGAACCAAAGACAAATTCTTGTATCACAATATGAAGCCTTTATGGCTAAACTAGGCGAAGAACTTACACACATTTTTGAGAGGTTCAGTAAGCTAATAGATGAGTTATAAATTCTTAGGAAGTTCTATGATAGAAAGGAGATTAACATCAAATTTCTGCTCACTCTCCCTGAGCATCTTGAGCACAAAGTAACAGCCATAAGAGAGGGAAGAAACTTGAGTGATGTCTCTCTTGAAACTCTCTATGGTGTGCTCAAATCATATGAACTCGAGCTTTTTCAAAAGAGAGCTATTCAAACTGGAACCAAAGGAAAGGTAGCAAACATGTCAGGAGACCTCATAGCTCATGAACCACAAGTAGCTTGTCCAAGTGAACCATCACAAAGTTCACAACCAACACAGATGCCATCTTTGAAGATTGAGGAGCTGTTGGATGACGAGGAGAAGGTGGTTCTGCAGCTGAAAGATGCTGAAGATGAAGACTTCTACACAGTAGAAGAGATTGAAAGCATGGATAATTCAACCATGGCTTATATGGCTAAGAGATTCAAGAATATCAAGTTCAGAAGGGACAAGTCATACAAGCCACAGGGTCAATCATCTAAGTTCAACAAGGGAAGTTTTTCAAAGGCCACTGGTGGAGCCATAAGAGGAGGATACAAGACAGGGTTGGTGGATAGGTCGAAGTTCAGATGTTACAACTGCAAGGAACTAGGTCATTTTGCTACTGAGTGCAGAAGACCAAGACAGAATCAAGGAAAAGGATCTGGAAATCAGTTTAAGAGGAATCAAGGGAAAGCCTATGTGGCTGAAGGAAAATGCTGGGATGATTCTGAAGATGAAGAAGAAGAGGAGTTTGTGAACCTAGCCCTCATGGCTAAATCTGATGAAGAAGCTTCATGTTCATCAAATCAGGTACCATCTCTAGTCTTACTTGATATGTCTAAAACTGAGTATAAGCATACCATTGAGGATTTAAGTGCTGAGATGTTTAACATTCATGTTAGTTTATCTGCTGCTCACGAAGAAATTGCTAAGTCAACTAAACAGAATGAAACTCTCAAATCTGAAAATGAAATATTGTTGCTAAGAACCAGTCCCCTAGATTCATTAGCTCAAGAGAATGCTAGATTGAAAAATGATATTGTCTGTGCTAAGGAAATAGAAGATTATCTCAGGAGTCAAATTGCAGAAAATGAGTTTAAACCCAAAGCTTTTAGAAACTCTTCTAAGTTAGTCTAGGAATATCATGATAATCACACTGAGAATCAGAAGGTAGGAATAGGTTTCGAGTATGGTAGAAGGCATGGAAAGGTAATTGCTCTTGATGATAGTGATGTTGTCAAACCTCAAATTCTCAAAAGAGTTTCCAATCCAATTTTTAAAAATCTTCAAGCTGATTTTTATGAAACTTCCTTGTTCATCAAACAAGAGCTACTTGATGAAGATGAGTGCATTGACAGCACACTGAGCAAAGGAAAAGATACTGTCAAGTCTCCCGTGACAGAAACTCTACCAAGCAATCAGACAGAATGTTCTAAAGTAGCTGACAGCAAGGATGAGATAGAAACTTCAAAAGATATTGTCAAGAGAGAACACAAGACAGCAACTTTTAAACCTGCTGTCAAGACAGAGGCAAAGAAAGGTACTGTCAAGGGTGACTCGACAGCAACTTCATAACATACTGTCAAGGCAAATGTCTACAAGCCTAAGAATAGGAATGGCAAGTTAGGGATTGATAAGAAGAATGGATATAGTCATGTTAAGGATGCCCCTAGGAAGCTTTACAATAATTGTGGATCATCTCATCATTTAACATTTGTTTGTAAGAAGCCCAAACAGGATAAGGTTAATGCGTCCAATGTTAGTGGTAACTTACATAGAACCCCCATTATGCAAAGAAGTATGGATGTCTGTAATAACATTGAATGTATGCCATTCAAAATTGTTGTTATGAGTACTTATTTCAATCTGCATATTCTGTCTACTGAAAGATGCTCCTATTTAGAAACTGCTGAGACTTCTATGCCTGCCTATGTTGGTAAAAAGGCAGCTTCCACTAAGAGAAAGACCAAGTCTAACTCTAGAACCAAGTGGACAGCAAAAGAAGTCAAACAGGAGGATTCTAGTGTTGATTTAAATGTGAAGCAGAATGATATGAACAATGATGTTGTAACTGCAGGACCCAACAGAGTTTGGGTACCAGATGCAAATTAAAATCATCTTTTTTGCAGGGCAAGAAGCAGAAGCAGGTCATGTGGATCATCGACAATGGATGCTCCAGGCACATGACTGGTGATATAGCCCTGCTATCATATTTTGTGGAGAAAGTCGACCCAATCATAACTTTTGGGGACAACAGCAAAGGTTACACTATGGGATATGGTTGTTTGGAAATTGGAAATGTTGTCATTGAAGATATCGCTCTTGTTGATGGATTGAAGCACAACCTACTCAGTGTCAGCCAGTTGAGTGACAGGGGATTAAAGGTTGATTTTGATATGATGGTTTGTAATATCTATCACAAGAAAGATCGAAGCCGCTCTTTGAAAGGAGTCAGGAAAGGAAGCTTGTTTGTTGCAGACTTAAATTCTGTCAATAAAGACCAGGCTTACTATTTTTACAATAAAGCATCAGTTGGTGAAAGCATGCTTTGGCACAAGAAGCTCTCACCTTAATTTCAAGAATATGAATATTCTAATGAAGAAGGATTTGGTGAGAGGACTACCTCAACAGGAATTCTGTCAAGAAGGACTATGTGAGGATTGTCAAATGGGAAATTGAAAAGATCTGTGCACAAATCAAAGCAAGTGAATACCAACACTGAGCCACTCAAATTAATTCACATGGATTTGTTTGGTCCAGTAAATGTTCAATCTCTTGCAAGAAAGAGATATGCCCTGGTAATGGTGGATGACTACTCAAGGTACACTTGGGTGAAGTTTTTAGAGATAAAGGACGAAGCTGCTCAAGAAATCATTGATCACATAAGAGTTCTTGAAAGAACCCCCAATGCTCAAGTTCAATATCTGAAAAGTGACAATGGTACCGAGTTCAGAAATGCCACACTAGGAAACTTCTGCAAGGAAGAAGGCATTGTCCAACAATTCTCCACTGCCAGGACACCACAACAAA
The DNA here is from genome assembly GCA_037693485.1 of Kitagawia praeruptora. NCBI lineage: Eukaryota > Viridiplantae > Streptophyta > Magnoliopsida > Apiales > Apiaceae > Kitagawia > Kitagawia praeruptora. The sequence continues at coordinate 89,880,350 of CM075347.1, read as the reverse complement.
ATGGAGTTGTAGAAAGGAAGAACAGAACTCTCATCGAAGCTGCGAGAACTATGTTGAATGATTCTAAATTACCAACATACTTCTGGGCAGAAGCTATTAATACAGCTTGCTACACACAGAACAGAACCTTGATCAACAAGACTCATGGAAACACTCCTTACTATTTGTTAACAGGAAAGAAACCTACTGTCAAGTACTTTCATGTATTTGGAAGTAAATGTTTCATGATGATCAACAACCATGAAAGGAAAGGAAAGTTTGATGATAAAGCTTATAAAGGCATTTTCATGGGATATGGATTGGAAAGGACTGCCTACAGAGTCTATGTCATTGATCACAAAGTCATTGAAGAAAGTGTGAATGTAACATTTGATGAAACCAAATTCCCAGGACTGCAAGAGGATGGTCAAATGGAGCCTCTTAGATTTGAAAATCAAGGGTATTTGGAAGAAGAAGAAATTGTTGCTGATGAACCTACTGGTACTCAGGATATTGAGTTTGAAAGAAATGCTGTCAACACCAATGATGCTACTCAAACTCCAGCTCAATCTCAAACTGTGTCAGCTAATCATCAGAATGAGAATGATTCTGGAGATGTTGAAGAACATGAAGGAGAAAACATCAATGGTGGAGAGTCAACCCCTCAAAGAGGAAATGATCAAGCAGATCAAGAAAGAAGCTTGCCCAGAACCACTAAGTGGAACAGAGATCACACTAGCAATCTAATCATTGGTGATCCCACTACTGGTATAAGGACGAGAAGAAATGTTTCTGCTGATAGCATGTTTTCATGTTTCCTATCTCAAACTGAGCCAAAGTCAATTGATGAAGCATTGTTGGATTCAGATTGGGTGATAGCCATGCAAGAAGAGCTAAACCAATTTGAGAGAAACAATGTATGGAAGCTGGTCCCTAGACCCAAAGGGAAGTCGGCAGTTGACATAAAGTGGGTTTTCAGAAACAAGTTGGATGAAAGTGGAAATGTGACAAGAAACAAGGCAAGGCTAGTAGCTAAAGGTTACTGTCAATAGGAAGGGATCGATTATGATGAAACATTTGCACCTGTTGCCAGACTTGAAGCTATTCGAATATTTTTAGCCTATGCTGCACACTGTAACTTCAAAGTGTTCCAAATGGATGTAAAAGTGCCTTTCTTAATGGAGAATTAGAAGAGGAAGTGTATATTGAACAGCCACATGGATTTGAGGATGCTGAGTTGTATGACTTTGTCTACAAGCTGTTCAAAGCACTTTATGGATTGAAGCAAGCCCCTAGAGCTTGGTATGAAACTCTCTCTACTTTTCTCATTGAGAATCAATTTACAAGAGGTGTAGTGGATAAGACACTGTTCTACAAGCACCATGGCAAGGACATCATTCTGGTTCAGATTTATGTTGATGACATAATCTTTGGTTCTACAAATGAGAAGCTGTGTGAAAAGTTTTCATCTCTTATGAAGAGCAAGTATGAGATGAGCATGATGGGAGAACTGTCATTTTTCCTAGGTCTACAAATTCATCAAAAAGATGATGGTATCTTCATAAGCCAATCAAAATATGTCAAAGAACTTCTCAAAAAGTTCAACATGGAAGATGCATCACTTGCCAAGACACCTATCTCTACTGCAACCAAACTGGATTTGGATCCTAAAGGAAAGAAAGTGGATTCTAGTACCTACAAAGGCATGGTGGGATCGTTGCTATACCTAACTGCTAGCAGACCAGACATTATGTTTGCTACATGTCTCTGTGCAAGGTTTCAAGCTGATCCAAAAGAATCACACTTAGTAGCAATCAAGAGAATCTTTAAATATCTCAAAGGTACTCCAAACCTAGGCCTTTGGTATCCTAAAGATACTGGATTTGACTTGGTTGGTTATTCGGATTCAGACTACGCTGGATGCAAAATTGACAGGAAAAGTACAACAGGAAGCTGTCAATTTCTTGGTGGAAGATTAGTGTCATGGTTTAGCAAGAAGCAGCATTCTGTATCTACTTCAACTGCAGAAGCTGAATATATTGTAGCTGGAAGTTACTATGCTCAAATTCTTTGGATGAAAAATCTGCTAATGGATTATAGTTTAGAGTTGTCCAATATTCCTATTTATTGTGATAACACTAGTGCCATAGCTATCTCAGACAATCCAGTTCAACACTCCAGGACAAAACACATTGATATCAGACATCATTTCCTAAGAGAGCATGTTGAAAAGGGAACTGTGAAGCTGATTTATGTTCCAACAGAAAAGCAACTTGCAGATATTTTTACGAAGCCACTAGATGAAGCAACCTTCAACAGGTTGGTAAGTGAATTGGGAATGCTAAATCTGGTATGTTAACTTACTAGTTTTTACATTTTCAATGTGGTTAAAATTTGCAGCTTGTGACCGTAACCTTCAATGTTACTGTCATGAGAAGTTATTGTCATATGTGCTACTTGTTTACTTGACAGCATGTTTGCTATGACTATGCTAAATTCAAATCACATGCCTGTTTTAATCTTTGTAATGAGTAGTCACGTGACATTAACTTATTTTATACGCCTGCTTAGTGATAAGTATTCGTGTCATTTAAAATGACCCCGGGTATTTGTCAGTCTTTTTAATTTAAAAGTTAATTACTTCATTAAAAAGAGGTAGTTGGGAGCTGTAGAGTCACTTTGTTCTCACTTAACACACTAAGAACTCTAGAGTCAATATGAGTAAGAGGAAGGCAGAAGATATGTCAACATCCGGTGTGTCCAAGCCACAAAAAGAGGCTGCTGCGGCTGAGCACCCCCTTGATCCATTCTTCGATAAGCTTCAGGCTTATCTGGATGCTAAAGGGATCACGGAGGAGGAGGAGGAGGAGGAGGAGGAGATAGCAAAAGTTGTTGAGCAGCTGCTGGTGGAAGCTCTTAGAGAGCTTAATAAGAAATGATGTGTAGTTCTTAAGAACTACTTTTGTATTGTTTTAAGTTTTTTTAATAAAAAGTTCATCGTTTCATCTTCTCAGTGTTTTGCATGCAGTTCATCTCCTTTACTATTAACTATCTGCAAATAGTTATCTGTTCGATTGCTTGTGTGTATGGATGTTTGTGGATGTGTGCTAAAACTAACAAATATGTGCCTAAATCGATTAAAATGCTATTTGGTAATTTTCGCTTAAGCAATAGGCAAAGTCGATTAAAATTCATGACATAAATTATATCCGCTTAAGTTGCTGTCAATAAGTGAAGGTGCTGTCACGATGTGCCTTGACAACAAGTTTCTTAGACGACACAATGGAAAAAGTCTATGTCATGAAATTTAAAGAAAATTGTATAAATTGCTTAATGATGACAGTATGTTCTTGCGACGATGTTACTGTCAAGCAAAACCTGTTGTCATCCTCTCAAAATTACTAATGAATTTGTTACAGCGCACAGGTTACTATCAAGATTAGTGGACCGAATTAATTGGGATTTTACCTCCACGATTTACTGCCACTAAAAAGTAACTACCCACGACACCACGTGACTGATTAATGGGCTAAGACATTGCTACTTTCCCTTTCTCAGTAAGACATTTGCTATTTTCATGTAAGCAACTGTCAAACACACAAACACACAACTTTCAACAGAACCTCTCTCTCTCTCAAAAGGCAAAAATCTCTCTCCAAAGCTCAAAGCAAGAAATGGCACCCAAACAATCCTCTTCTCAAACTAACTTTGCTGGTATTCTCACTGCTGGGGATGCTGGTGAAGGTTTTAAAGGACTCATATCCTTTATCAACAAGTCCTATCTGGGTCATGCTATAACATCTACACCATCCTTGAACCTAGAAAGACTTGAAGAATTCTGGAACACTACCTATGTTCCAGGAGGTGCAGGTAAAGACACCATTCAATGCAAAATTAAAGGAGTTGCCTGTATCCTCACAATCAAAGGCATCAACGAAGCTTTGGGAACTGGACTGCAAGCTAAAGAATCATACAAGGAACTTGCAAGTGATGAAACCCTAAAGAAGTTTTTCTTGAAAATTGGGTATTCTGGTCCTGTTCTTAAAGAGGGTACATCAAAATGGTACTCGACTGGTGAAATGGACAGAAAGCATTTGAGGAAAGAATGGAGCATGATTTTTGATGTCATGGTGAAGGTTTTCTCAACCAAAACCTCTGGATGGAATAGAATTCCCTCCTATATCAAGAAGCTTACTCACTCCCTTGTCCATGGATACAAAGTGGATGTAGGAAAGTTGCTTATGAGTCAACTCAAGTCAGCTCTGAGCAGGAAGGTACATGTTTATCCTCGCTTTCTTACTATGTGTTTGAATTCATTATGTGGTATTGATGATAATGCATCTCTCACTATAAAATGCAACGTTTTGAAAAGAAATACACACACATCACTCAATTCACAAAATTCAAATGCACTTATTCCACTCTGTTTCACCAAGCACATGGTTGATCAAGAGCCTCATCTTGATGTAGCACTACCCTCTGGGTATGTTGTCTTCTCACTTGAGAATGAAGCTGAATTAGACCCAAATTCAGTTAACCCACATTCTACTCCATACATTCCTATCAGATCCTCTAGACAACCAAAGACCACAAAAACAACTTTGCAAGAATCCAAGAAAAGACCCTTGGAAACTGGTGTTGGTAGTAGTTCTGAGAATGTTGAGGGAGAAACTGCACATGATGCAGCAAATAAGGATGTTAGTGAAAGTGAACTCACAGTGGTTCTTCTTGAGCTTAAGAAAAAGAGAGCTAAGAGGGCCAAAGCCACTGTGAGCCACCCCACAGTCTCAAAAAGGTTGTGGAGGATAAAAGGGAATCAAACACATCCCTAGGTGCTTCTTCTCAACAAGAAGTATCTATTGAAACTGGCCTGTCTCCCAAGGCATCCTGTAAAGAGTCAGCACAACCTCATGTACTCACTCATGGGGAGCCTACACTTGCAGAAATGCACACTGAGATAGGGTACAGTGAGGGTCATGAAACTTCTACTCCTGATGTTCCACAAGTTACCCCGGTGGAATAGCCAAAAATGTCTTCTAAACCATCATCTTCTTTATTCTCTAATCCATCAATTGTTTCTTCTCAACAACTTAAAGAAGGGGACAGTCCAATCCCTTCAGGTTTTGATCATCCATCTCAAGTCATGGATGAGCCCCCATCAAGTGGTCCGCAAGAACCCATTTCTCAAAGTGAAATGGACACCACTCACTCGAACACTGAGCTAGATCAAGATGGTACTCTGCCAGAAAATGAAACAGCCAACATCTTGGTCGAACTCCAAAGAGCAACTAACCTTCAGGAAGTCGTTGTCACAGCCTCAGCTGCTGTCAAAGACACCACAAAAGTTGCTGTCAACCCACCTGTGGACAGTGACATTTTGGGTAAAGATGATGTCACCTCTACAAAGCTTGATCATGATACTGTAATTGTTGAAGATGCTTCAGATGATGATCAACTAACTATCTCTGCTTTGAAGGTACAATCTAAACTTTCTACTTCTTCAACTAAAATGCATGCAAGTACTGCTCATACCCATGCATCTAGGATGAGTGAGAAAGTGAAAAGAAAAAAAGAGATAAAAGAAAAGAGAGGTGAGCATAAAAATGAGAGGCAGCCAAACGAGCTGGCAAAAAGTGAGGGACTTGAGCATGTCCAGAGTGAACTTGAGGGAACCCCACATACAAAGGCACTAGGCCTTGAGAGTCATTCTGTGAGGAGTGATGAGATCACTCAGAAAAATAATGAGTGTGTGAGAAACCCCATAGCTTCCTTGCCCCAGTTTCTTTCTTTATATCCAAAAAGGTTGAGAACTGGTGGTCCTTCTAAACAAGCTGAATCAAGGTTGGAAGCCCTTGAGGGTAGATGTGCATCCATGGCTGAATATGAAGCAGAACAAGCTTATCAGGCTGCTAAAGCTAAATCATCCCAATCTACCAAATCTACCAAACCTGCCACATCTACCAAACAAAGTGCTGAAGACCTAGAAGCTCAACTGAAGGAAAGCTACAAGAAACTCAACAAGCTATTCAGTGAGGAAGCAGGTTATCAGCCCTGTGTACTAGATAATCCTCTGAGAATCAAGGATGATAAGCAAGAAATCTATGTTGATAGTTTTCACAAATTGAGGACCAGTATACTGAAGGATCTCTACTGGAAAGTTGTTGGATCTGTTCATAAGCTCAAAATGCTAGTTGCTTGGGAACTAGAAGTAATATTTGATCAAAGGAGAGATGAAGATCCAAAGCTAGACAGAAAAAGAAGAGAATCCTTAAATACTTTTCCTGGAAGGAGGTTCAAGTTCATCCAAGGAATTCTGAAGTTCAGAACATACACGTATGATTTTGAAACTTGGTTTGATCTAAAAGATGCTGAAGTATTTACTTCTCGAGTGATACAAGGGTACATTGAAGACATTGAAGATGATGCCAGATCACCAGAAGAAAAAGCTTTAGTTGAAGACCTCAGAAAAGCAAGAAATGAAGCTCTCAGAAGAGAGGAAAAAATCTGAACAACTGGAGACTGCCAAAATCAAGCTAAGTTAAACTCTGATTTGCTCATTCAATAGGAGCAATTGATTTGCAGTTAATTCATAAGCTTCATGTTCTAGATTTTTCTTTAACATTCATCAGATATGGTATTTCACCTATTCTGATCTATGTTAGTTAAGTTGTTAGCACGATTTGATTGTAAATTTGTTGTTATTGTCCATAAAAACAAATTGGGGGAGATTGTTGGGATTTATGGGTGATATCATAGAGACAACTTAACTATATTTCCATGTACTTAGTTTTTACTAAGTTGAACATACTGTCACAGCCAGAGTATGTCTTCGTATTCGAATAATTGCTGTCATGTAATAATTGTATGATTTGGGTGAAGTTCTTACATTTGTTCAAGCCTCAAGGAATACATCCAGAAGACAGCAAGAATAAAAGTTATTGTCATGTTATTGACAGTAAAGTTACAAGAAGACAAATGTTGCAAAGTCACGACAAAGCTACATCTGACAGCAACATTGGCTGAAGCAAGAGACAGTGACATTCTCACACTTGACAGCAAGTCTGGAGTTCCGACAGCAACATTGGCGGGAGCTCGTACTGTCAACCACTGAATATTCCTTTGACAGCAGACTCTGCGGTTAAGGTTACTGTCACCTTGAATTATTTGAATTGGATATTTTCTCAGTCAAAGCCCGTGACAGGTTACATGTTCAAGAAACAGATTTGCTGCAACACACTATCGTTTGTAGCAGACCTGCAAGACTACGACAGAAGCTTAAGAGATTCACAAGACAAGGCTGGTCAATTCGAGGAGTATGTAATATCCACATCTACTATAATTGTATTAGCTAGAAATAGAAAGAATATAGGTTATTTTACTTATAAGGTTTATCCTGTCTGTATAGCAATTTGGGAAAGTCACATGGGTGTGCAAATTGTAATGAGCTGCCACTTGAAAACGACAGCAGCTCAACACCCCATGCGATAGAGACAACAGAGTATCTTAGTCTACTTAGACACTTCTTAGATTCTTTTTTATTCATGTACGCACACGAAGCAATTTGTATCTCTTGAGATATCGAAGCTGGAGAAACACTCTCTCCAGGTTGTTGCAACACTTCACACAAGATAAATAAAACATTTATTTTGTGAGAAATCTTGTTTCACTTATTGCTTGCATACATCTACTGATAATCTATAATCTTTATCTTCGTTGTTGATTTAAAGATTTGATTTTATCAGTATTGCATTCAACCCCCCTTCTGCAATACTCCGGGACCAACATATTTTTGTACAATTAACATATTTTGGCTGTGACAATATGTCTTACACAGTTAAATTATCTTCTAGAACAATCACCCATAAATCCTAATAACTATTGAATTGTTTACGAACAGGAACGATATTATGATAAGAACGCTAGAAAAAGATCTTAATTTTACGAAACGCTAGAAAAAGATCTTAATTTTACGAGGAAAAGAGAGTGGCCAAATTTTGTTCCATCCAATTTGGTTGATATTAGCATAACTTATATTTTGCTCAAGTCACATGTAATAACCTGATTTGATATTGTAACCATTTGTAGTATGTAGTCATGTTAATCTATTTTTAACATCACATTGAGGGATGTGTGTTGATAAGAGCATCTCCAAGGGCCCATAACCCTTACCTATATTTGAGACAGCTGGACACATTTAGGGTTTTCCTTCAAAAAAATATATTCCAACGGTTTGGTCCTTTCCAATACATTTTAGGGGAGAAAAAGTAGCACCCTACATGTGAGGAACGAGAGTGCACACCCCTATATGCCAGGTCATCTCCCGCTGCTACAATCTCCCTCCAGCCGTTTTTTTTTTGGGTACTTTTAAAATAGGGTACCAATATAGGAAATATGATTGGAGTAAAATAGTTTTTTGAACCCCTATATTTTTAATAATCATTATTTTATGGGACAAGGATAGGAAAGGTTCTCGGAGATGCTCTAAGATAGCTGGAGCATCTTGCTCTTTAAATTGCTCTAAAATTCTATTATAGTCATACCACCGTTTGTGGTACGAAAAGCTAGACACGATCTCATTTCTAATTACATAATTACGATGTTGTTCCAGATTATATTTCATTGTTAATTATACTAGTTTAATGTCCGCGCTTCGCACACGGGAGTTCATATTTTAAATAAAATTTATTTTAAAATTTAATAAATTATAGTATATAATTTTACAATATAGAAATAAAAATTGGTAGTAGTATTAAAAAGTTGCCTACTTTAATAAATTAAAATGTTAAATTCTTTAAGAACATGAGTTTGTTTTGATAATTTAAATTACAATTAATATAAGAAATTATGAATATATTAATTTATTTTAAAAACATCAAAAAATTGAACACTATAACATTATTTTAGTGATGTCAACTATATCATGAACGTAATAATAGTAGATATAAAGAATAAATTAAAATAATTAAATCATAATATCAAAAAAATTAAAGTTATACCGCACTATAACCTAATCCTAAGCATATAATTTACTACTATAATAGGTCATGGATATCTATCAAACCTGAATATGAATTAAAAAAAATTAAAATAATTTAAAATTTGTGGAAGGAAATAATTTTTGGCAAGAATGTTAAGAAAATAATTTGTGTTTTGTGAAGGAAATAATATTTTGGTATTTTGAAATATTTTAATTGGATGGTCCTGGCGGGCACATTAAAATTATAACCAATCAAAATCATTTGTTAATATTTTTTTGGTATTATCAAGGAAATAATTTTTGGCAAGAGTGGTTTGTCATGATGTGTATTTTATATAATATCGAGTCAATATATTTTAAAATATGGATCATATCATATAAATGGATGAGTAATATAAACGGATTTGGCAAGAATGTTTTAATTGGATGGCCCTGACAGACCCATTATAATTATAATTGACAATTGTTAGAAAGGAAATAATTTTTGGAAATAAAATAATTCGTGTTTTGTCAAGGAAATTTTTTTTGACAAGATTGTTTTTGTCAAGGAATTTTTTTTTTGGCAAGATTGTTTTAATTGGATGGCCCTGGCGGGCCCATTATAATTATAACCAATTATTTGGCATTAATAATAACAACTGCCAAATTTTTGGTATTATCAAGGAAATAATTTTTGGCAAGAGTCGTTTGTCATGATGTGTATTTTATATAATATCGGGTCAATATATTTTAAAATATGGATCATCCTTTATTATAATACCTGAGTCTACCACACGTCAGTTAACCAGTAAGAATCGAGGAATTATTTTAGGACCAATCACAGCTCATTCCTAAAATTTAGACCTTTCCTTATTTACAATCTCATCCTACCTCTTTAACCACGGTTAATTAACACTTCTAATTTAAATAAAATAATGATTTTATTAAACATATTCACAAATACCTATTTTTTAAATCAAAATTTTTTTACTAGAAAATCGCAATTTTAATTTGAAATCAATCACGATATACCACTATATATTTTAAATTAAATTTCATAATTAATCATTCATTAATCAACCGCTCTTTTAATACAAAGTCAGTCACAATCATATTATCATACATTATAAATTGATTTTTATAATATATATTGTACAATTATAATCGATATTAAATAATTATAATCTAACTTACCTAAAAATTTAAAAAAAATCGGATTTGAAATCAGATTTTAAAAAACTTAGATAAAATCCATACCTTCAAAATTTTGAATTTTTTAATAAGGTCAAAAATGTATTTATTCATAATTTGTTAATAAAATTAATTAATAAATGCATATAAGCCAACACTACAAAATCGGATTTGAACAAATTTTAAATAGCTTGGATAAAATTCATGTCTTCAAAAACTCGATTTTTTGAAAGGTTTTAAAATATAATTATTCATAATTTGTTAATAAAATAATTAATAAATTCATATAAACGAATTTAAATACAATATTGATTTTATTAAACATATCACGATATACCACTATATATTTTAAATTAAATTTCATAATTAATCATTCATTAATCAACCACTCTTTTAATACAAAGCCAGTCACAATCATATTATCATACATTATAAATTGATTTTTATAATATATTGTACAATTATAATCGATATTAAATAATTATAATCTAACTTACGTAAAAATCTAAAAAAATCGGATTTGAAATCAGATTTTAAATAACTTAGATAAAATCCATACCTTCAAAATTTTGAATTTTTTAATAAGGTCAAAAATGTATTTATTCATAATTTGTTATTAAAATTAATTAATAAATGCATATAAGCCAACACTACAAAATCGGATTTGAACAAATTTTAAATAGCTTGGATAAAATTCATATCTTCAAAAACTCGATTTTTTGAAAGGTTTTAAAATATATTTATTCATAATTTGTTAATAAAATAATTAATAAATTCATATAAACGAATTTAAATACAATATTGATTTTATTAAACATATCCATAAATACATATTTTTTAATCAAAAAATATTTACTAGAAAATCACAATTTTAATTTGAAATCAATGATGATATACCTACTATACATTTTAAATTAAATTTCAAAATCAATCATTAATTAATCAACCACTCTTTTAATATAAAGTCAATCACAATCACATTATCATATGATTTTTATAATATATATTGTACAATTATAATCGATATTAAATAATTATAATCTAAATTAAGTAAAAATATGAAAAAATGGGATTTGAAATCAGATTTTAAATAACTTGCATAAAATCCATACCTTCAAATTTTGATTTTTTTTATAAGCTCAAAAATATCTTTATTCATAATTTGTTGATAAAATTAATTAATTAATGCATATAAGCAAACACTACAAAATCGGATTGGAACAAATTTTAAATAGCTTGGATAAAATCAACATCTTCAAAAACTCGATTTTTTAAAAAGCTCAAAAATATATTTATTCACAATTTGTTAATAAAACAATTAATAAATTCATATAAATGAACACTACATATATTTTAATTATTTTAATTATTAAATATACGCTATATAAGTATTATTATTGGTTGGTGAATAAATTACCAATCAAAAAATTAAAATTATTTTAGAAACAATCAGAATTTACTTTTAAACTTTGAATCAATCAATCATACACAAAATTTTTATTATTAACCATGCTTATTCTAATTTACTAATCGCGGTTAAATTAAATTTAAATATAAAATATCTTGATTTAATAACTTCGCATATCACATGGTTTTTAATTTTAAAATTTTTTTAATAACCGTAAATATTATTTTCTATAAATCCATATAACAGTATATTACATATGGTTATATATATCTTTTAGTTATGAATTATTTTTTAACATCCTTTATTATAATAAAGGATACCTGAATCTAACAAGTATTAGTTAACCAATCACAAGATTGTGAATAATTTTAACATCAATCAGAATCTATTAAATTTAAATCAATTAAACTTAATGTAACATGTTTCTCTATTGGATCTAGATTCTACGTTTAAGCCATTTTGCAGATTTTGGAAATCGGAACTATCCAGTTGAGGTACCGATTTATGATTTATCGGGTAATTCGGTTGAAAAATCGGCCGAATCAGTTCCAAAATTTTGACCGATTTTTTGCCGATTTATCGGCGATTTTTCAGAAATCGGCCGATTTCAATAACAGAGATTTCAGCAAATCTAAACTCAAATTAAGTTACACTCAATAACAATTAATTTGTATTTTTTCATATCAATTAACTAAACATAATAACCATTAATTTTTATTTTAACGGTTAACTAATAAACAATTTATATAAAATAAAATTCTTACAAACTAAAAAATATAATTATTATATCAATTTAAACATTATATGAAATCTAAGCCGTTTATTCCATATTCCCCATCAGACTTAGCTTACTTTTATAAACTAAGTGTATGCATCAATTCTTCTCATGGTTAAATCATATCAAATTCGGTTAAGGTACTACTTTATATCTTTTTATTATATGGCATTCTATACTTAGACAGATTATCTTTTTTATTTCGATTGTATATATGTATTATATGTATCATCTTTTAATTGTCCAATAAATTCAATAGGAAAAACATTTCTGACAAAAAAAACAGAAAACGATTTAGGTTATATCATCCCCAGTCCGGATTCTCTCAGAGTTACTTCGTTAGAATATTCAGTAGCAAACTTCAATAATTCAGCGACTTCCTTAATTGTAGGCATCAATCCTTATCACATTACACTGTGCCTTGATAAATATTTTTTTACAATGTTGGGTTGTCAATGTTATTCAGTGATTACCCAATTTTATTCTAAATACAATAAGTATTTAATTTAAAAATTTATGCATTAATACATGAATCTATTATATTTATAATAGATATTTTGATATCTCAAACTTTCAATTCAAAATCATAAGGTACAATTAAAATCATGAATTAATAATTATTAATAATATAAAGCTATTTACCACACTATTCTAAATACACATTCAAAATTTAAGTTAAGTAAAGTATTAAATAATTCAATAATAAAAAAAGCTAATCAACCAATTAAAATGTTAGAATGAATTTTAAACCAATCATCTTTCAACATTTTAATTACGAAATTTTTTAACTATGCAATAATTAATGAAAAAAATTGACCTGAAAATATATTTGAATTATTCAAAATATTAAATATACTCTTAAATAGTACTTTACATTATTTGTTGTATAAATTATCAATCAAAAAATAAAAAATATTACAGAGTCAATGAAAATATTGTTAGTGAATATTTCCATAATAAATTGCTCAATTTAGTACAAATTTTCTTATAAATTACTATTTATTTATTGATAATCAATTCATCAATAAAAGGACATATGTCATACATAAAAATAATCAAACCTGCAAAAATATCAATAAAAAGGCATACACATCCACAAAAAAAATTAAAATCGAACAAACACATAGTAAATTATATCACTAATTTCCTTTATCCAATCATTGAACAAATCTTAAATTATAGTATATCTCTAGCTTATGTCACTAAATTATACAATATTTTCGGTGAGATAATCTAACAATTTATTATAAACGTGAGGAATATGTATATCTGATTTGTCATAACGTATTCAAACAACCGACCAAAACTGTGATTCTATACTACCCAAATCAATAAAATAATATAACAAAATCTAATATATGGGTAGACAAAATTCACGAACAGGATATTAGGCTCTCAATAAAGAGAGATATTTAGTGAAAGCCAAAGTAAAATCAAGGAAAAGAAAATAAGGCATATCATTTACAAGGAGTTAGTACAAAATCTAATATTTTGGTAGATAAAATCCACCAACGGACAATGGGGTACTAGACTTTCAATGATATTTTTATTGAAAAATAAAGAAAAATCAATGTAAAATTTAAAAAAAAAACTGATATCAGTTCCTAAGCTTTAGTTTTGCATCTTTTGGGAAAGGTGGAGAGAGAGGGATAGTAGAAGCTATGGTTTTTATTATAGAAATTATTAATAATAATAAATAAAAAGGTTGATACACTTAAAATTATATATTGTTTTTAATAAAAGGATGTCTTTTTGAATTTTGTATTCTTGAATTAAAGTAATAGTATTAATTCTCATATCTTAACCTAGGAGCATATATTGAATTTGCATGGTTGGTTGACTGTATTTTTTTTATATCAATTAATCATAAAAAATGGCTAGGAAAACTAAATAACTTGGTAGAAAGATTCTACACAAAGGAAGATATTTGTTAACGAGAAATAAGAAAAAATAAAAAGGAGGGTTTCATTATAAAAACCATTTTATAATCAAAATATCATTGAAAAGATATTCAAAAACAAAATAAAAAGATATTTATTTTGGGAAAGATATTTGTTAGGGAAATATTTGAATTTTATAAAAAAGGAGGGTTTTTATTTTACATTAAAAATAAAAAGGAGGGAGATATTTGTTAACGAGATATTTAATTATGTCATTTTTGTTCAAGACCCTAAAGTACATGACATGAATGTATAAAACGATTTGTCATGTCTACATAAGCTATTTCTTCTTATATATGTAAGAAAAATATACTCACTGTTAAAGGAAAATGAATTTCATGTTATTTAACCCAAAATCTGAATTAAAAGAGAGAAATAAAATGAAAGTTAAATTTTATAAAAAAAAACAATAAAGAGCGATTTTGAACTTTTCAACGGGGGTTGTATTTGTTTTGATAATTGGTTCATAATATTAATATTAATTCAATTGGTATGAATTCACGGATAAGTAATTTTATACTTACTTTAATTAACATTCCAATAAAATTATTTATTTTTCTAAATAAAAATTAAAATAATATATTTATATTAATTTATTAATACAATTTATCGATCGGTGCGTAGTACGGGTAGAACGCTAGTATTATATAACTGGATGGGTAATTTAAACGGATCCCGAACCTAATTCTAAGCATATAATTTAATACTATAATGGGTCATAGATATCTATCAAACCTGAATATGGATCCCGAACCTGAGGAAAAGGTTATCCAGCAATTTATAATATATAGATTACATCCTTAATTAAATATATACATATATTGTTTTTGCTAAATAGCTAAAATTTACGAATATTTGTATGAACGGGTGATTCAAAATCGGATCAAATCAATTTTCAAATCATTATTGGATTAGATAATTCAGATATAAAATCAAATTTCGGTCTCATAAATTTATTTCGGTTCAATTTTTCGAACGCAGTCCCATTTCACCAGTTGTACTCTCATCCATGATTTATTTTGTTTGAGAAATGTTTTAACAAAAATGAAAAAGGAAGGGCACGGCCCACGTGAGAGCATGTCATGTTTAAACCGAACGGATCTTAGCCCAAAACATAAAAAACAAAAAGAATGACTACTACCTACCTTCACCTCTGATCCTGTTTTGTAAATCTAGAGTAGGAAGAATATAGATACACTAAACATTACACACTGTAATTCACAATCAGAGATGGCTGAAGAATCACCAGAGAAGACTGAAGAATCATCAGAAAAGAGTGAACAACAAGTGGGCCGATGGTGCGTAGTAACAGGCGGAAGAGGCTTCGCAGCGCGACACTTGGTAGAAATGCTGATCCGTTTCGACATGTTTTCAGTTCGTATCGCCGATTTAGGTCCCGACATCATTCTAGATCCTTCTGAACAAACCGGTTCCCTTGCTCAAGCTCTTCAATCAGGCCGTGCTGCTTATATCTCCTGCGATCTTCGCCATAAATCGCAAGTCTTCAAAGGTCTATCCCATTCCCTGACTTTTTTATATTTTGTAATTCACGAGTTAAGTTAATTGCGTGCTGTTGGATTGTTTTGTTTGTGCAATTGTTGTGCTGCTGTTTATAACAAGTGTGTATAAGGTCCAAATGTGATGATAATTGTGTTTTTTCGCAAAAGGAACAATGTGTTAGGTTTAATCAAGGAAACTGATAAAGGATTTTTTTTTTTATATCATTTTTGCGGAAATGTTGAGTTAATGCTATTACTTGATTGTGTACACTACTTACTTTTCCGGCGGCTATTTTTGTGTTGTATCTTTCACTTGTTTACATAGGTTATTAATATTACTAAGATATAAAGTAATTACTCATGTAAGGATTGCTTGTACAAGTTAAATGTCTTTATATTTCGCAATCATACCTCATGTATATGTCTGATATTGGATCACAAGAATTTGTGTAACCAGTATATATATCATGGATTATGAGACTCCATTTTATGTTTGCCACTTAAACATTATGCACTGGCTGATACTTTTATCTATTCAATTGTGCCCGGTCTAAATGTTAGGAGGTCATCTGCTGTCTAAATAAGGCGGGATAATATCTTTTTCCGGCTGATTTACTTTTATGTTTTGGTTATATTAGCGACATGTTATGCTCACAATGAAGTTCTTCTCACCAATTAGTTTATTCTTGGAGCATATTTTTTCATCTCTACATCTAAATAGGTTCATATGTGTATGAGAATGATACTTATACTGTTTATCAGAGCTTTACTAGATAAAAGTTGCCAAAAGTGATATGGATGAGAGAGGATATTTATAAAAAATGATAGTAGTAATGTTTTGGCAATGCTTGGCACCTCAGAGAATGCTTTTATTGGAGTTTCTGTGAAGGACTTCACCCTTGGCCAAAGTTTATTTTATCTATATAATTTCATGAGCTTATCAATTTTTTTTCCCTATATTGTCTGTTCTCACAAAACTTGACTATATCTACAGCTTGTGAAGGTGCTGAGGTTGTGTTCCATATGGCTGCTCCTGATTCCTCTATAAATAACCACAAGCTTCATCAATCAGTTAATGTACAAGGTTAAAAACCAACTTTGCACTCAGTAGGGTGTTCTAATTATTGATCCTTTCATGGGCCTTTATAGTATGTTTTCTCTTTTGCCTTCTCTCATCAGTTTATATTTCCCTACTAAATTTAGCTTAACACATATAGGCACGGTGAACGTAATTGAAGCTTGTGTTGAGTTAAAAGTAAAGAGACTTATTTACACCAGCTCTCCCAGTGTCGTCTTTGATGGAGTACATGGAATTTTTAATGGCGATGAATCACTTCCCTATCCACTCAAGGTAACTGACTGCATCAAATTTCTTTCTGAAAAGCCTTCACTAGAGGATACTAATATTATATACATCTTCTTTGTTGTTGGTACTGATTATTACCAGTTGCAAGCTGTTATATTGTATTTCTATTTCCTTTTCTTGCATGATTCTGCAAAAATATTGGCATAGTTATAATTAATCATCTTATATGTTCTTCAGTAAGTAGACTTTATTTGTTTATTGTAAATTAATTTGCTATTGCTCTCATGCTGATTGGAACTGGTATATGTGTATGATGGTTTCAAAAACATACTAATGTAAATTATACTGTCCAGCACAATGATTCATATTCTGCAACTAAAGCTGATGGAGAGGCACTAGTTATAAAGGCCAATGGTGTTAATGGGCTGCTGACGTGCTGTATCCGCCCTAGCAGCATTTTTGGTCCTGGTGACAAGTTACTTGTTCCATCTTTAGTTAATGCTGCAAGGGCTGGGAAATCTAAGGTATTCCTTTTACCTTTTGGGTTTAATTTAATTTCTGATTTATTTTGTGCTTGTTGAGCTAGTTTGTTTTCCAAATTCTTAAAGTAAAGATGTAAGAATATATTTCGTGATGTTATAGTTCTTATGTACCTTTTTTGCCCAATTTTACGTTCAATCCTTTTGGAGTTTTCAGTTAATATCATAAGGTAGGAAGATGATGTTTCATTTTTTATTTGTTGCTAAATTTTGTCTTCATGTTGCTAAAATAATAACTTTGAAAGTGGAATTTAAATTAATGGGCTCTCATCAGATGAGCCACGAGATTTTAAAGCCGTTCTCCACAAGTGTACACCATGCAACTAGTTGGTAGTACAGTCCCCCTAGAGGTACAAGGTGAATGTTTTTTACACTGCACGGACACTCTGGATAGTAAAATAATTTATGCAGCCATAATCAGTACAGTTGTGTAACAAATGGCATTAGGCTGACCACTGACAACATATATAACCGGACATCCAAATCTTGTAAGAATCACAAAAGGTGTACTTTGCGAAGGATGACACATGACACTTACCGATCAAAATATACATAATGTGCAAAGTGAGAGAGAGAGAGAGAGAGAGGGAGGGAGGGGGAGAGAGAGAGAGAGAGAGAGAGAGAGAGAGACGTACAACTTGCAACTACATGGCAAAGTGATTTGTTTATTCATACATATGGACACACTAAATAATAATGTAGTTTCTTTAACTAGTTGTACAACAATTGAGCATTTATATAGAAATGTTATTTTAATTATGTAAGAGTCCCCGTCATTTCTTAAAAAAGAAAAGGGAACCTGAGATATATCTCAGGCTCCTTTCCTGAGATACCAACCAAAACTGCTGTCGTTTTGTTAAGTAATAAATACATCTTCCTACATCTCATTCTTTCTCCTTTGTCTTCACCGTTTTTCCTCTTTTTCTTCCTGTTGGTCCCCTTCATTTTCCAGCCACATAAACCGAAGAATCAAAGTCTATTCTTCATCGAAAAAAGCAATTTTTTTTCCTCTAATCATAATGCTTGGTTTTAGGTTACACAAGGATAGATATAGAAGAAATAAGGAGATGGAGAAGAATAGGTATAAAGCAATTCATGGCATCATAAACCAGAAGAGCACATAAAGATCAGTTGCAAAATGAAACGACACATTTTTGTAGCACATCTCAGGAAAGGAGCTTGAGATATATCTCAGGTTCCCTTTTCTCTTATTAAAATACATAATTTCTGATTGACATCATGTTGTCCGTTCTTGTAAGCATTTGTTGAAGGTTGCTTTTTGAGGCCTGATACCTGCTGATCAAAGTAGTATACAGTGTGTGTGTGTGTGTGGATATATTTATATGTTCATATATTTGTTTGGTGTTTTAGGCAATGGTCTAACTAATGCGTGTTACTTTTGTATGTTTTCAGTGTTATTGTTTGTCGGGGACTGTATTATGTTAATGCTACCTTTCTTTTGTTGTACATTACATCAACAGTTTATTATTGGCGATGGAAACAATTTGTATGATTTTACTTATGTTGAAAATGTGGCACATGCACACATATGTGCTGAACGAGCTTTAGCGTCTGATGGACCAGTTGCACATAAAGCTGCAGGCCAGGTAATACTCCTTTTGCATATTCTACTGCTTAATTTATTAATTAATTAGTTAGTGCATCCATGTACAGTGGCGGAACCAGGAAATAAGTTGGGCGGGGAGGTGGGGGGGATAGTTTAATATTTTTTATTTATAATTTAATAGATAATTACTCATATATTAATTAAACTTTATATTTAAGTTTTAATATATATTATACATCAACCATTCTTTATTTTTGTTTTTTATCATTTATATATACTTTGGTAAAGTAGTTACTTTATCTTTAAATCTATCAAAGCATATCAATTTTTTTTATTATGTGCTTTTCTTACATATTTTTTTGATTTACTAAAATGTAAAAATTAGAAATTTCAAAAATTATCAAGACGTGGCTAAGCAATAATTAAGGATGTGTGTTAAGTTAATAAATCTTACCACAAGTCTGGCCCAAAACATGTACAACCCTCTATTGTTTATAAAGCCCAAAGAAGCTTTTAAGTTCTCCCCTCTTTATCTATATGTAAGCCTTTTATAAACGCGTATATATGTTCTTCATCGGTTTTTTAGCGGAATTCTTATTCCAAAACTGAAAACATGTACAATCTCTTGTAGTTTGATACTTATATATGCATAGTATATCATATGACATCAAATTAAGGGTGGGCAAACATTGAAAGGTAGAATAAAATCTTCAGTTCTGACTAAGCATAATGGACCACCACCGGCGACAAGGGTGGGCTGATGACCACCAAGCCCCTATGGTGGTTCTGCCCCTGTTCATGTATGTAGATGAACGGGTAATTTGATTGCTAGATATTGTACATTTTTCGTTTTAGTTGCTTCAGTTGTCTTCATCCCATGTTGCATGCTCTATAATGTTGTTATGAACTCAGCTCCGGCCACCTTACAATAACGAACTAAACGGAATTAACTAGATAGACGAGGACTTTCGAGTAGCCTCTCACTCCCAAACCCTACTGACTTTAGCAAAACAATATTCTCGATACCCTCATTCTCTCCTTTTCCCCTCTTTATGTTTGCCATTCTAATTCTTCTTGGGCCTCCCCTTGGGCCTGCTTCTGACTTGGGCCAGTCCATTGCAATACCCCGCGCCCAAAGAACGACCTTGTCCTCAAGGTCGAAGATGACACCACGCTCATCCAGGAAGGCAGCCCAACAAATTTGTTTTACCCCCAGTGCCCTTGTACACCAACTGACCAATTTGCTTGCATACACCGAATACCAGAGCCACTGAGAACTGTGACCAATTGAAACCCAATCTCCAGGAAGTTGAGCTGCTGTTTGTTCACCCCCCAGTCGAGCAAACTGTCCAAAATGCTTGTACCTGGAGGGATGAAATGTGTGGCGCCCTTCTCTTTCGTGCTCTCTCTTAGTGCAAGTATCTCCGAACTTTATTTCCCTGAAGCCAGAAATCGCAGACATCATATCAGGTTTCATGATCCTAAGATATATTATATAGTCTGACAACATCTTCCCAGTGTCATGCTGTTCCTTATTAGTCAGGTGACCTTGACTGTTGTTGTAGCAGACTTCAGTAGCAATGTGCCGCCCCAGAAGAATATCATCATAGTTAAAATTAGCAACAAAACGAATGAAAATACCAAGGTCTTCTCCCATTTCATGAAGTACCCACTCTCTTTTCGACGAAAGTATTTCTTTAGCCATTGCTAAACTTTCAGCCATCTCTGGCTTCATTTTTAGCTCTTCGAAAATGAAACTAGTAATGTTATGGGTGAGTGGTTGTGGTTTTACATACCAAACCCCGTCCAGGAAACTGATATTAGTCAATTTTGATTCTGGATGATGATCTGTACCTCCTACCAATTGGAGTAACCAAGTCAGGAACACACTCCTAGTGTTATTCACACATAGTATCCAACCAAGAAACTTGTCTTTCCATGATTTATAGTTGAAGGTTGCACCATCAGACAAGGGCTTGAGCTTAATAACAGTCCAATCGGTGAAAAGTAGCATATAAAATGCAATCACCTCTAACACAATTGCTCCGATGAGCAAAGTGTAAGTAATCACAACATCATTGTGAGAATGATTCTTATGATTTCCAGAATACCCGCATCCGGTAAACTTGCAAGTGTTGGTTTGATCACTTGCATACAAAGAGGCCTTTACTTCCAACACATCACTGGAAACCAAGTTGGACCAGATAAGATACCTTATTTCCACATTATAGTGCACAAAATTAGCCCGACAACCAAACAAACTCAAACATAATGACATAACTTCAACATCCCCTGTTTCAAAAATCAACTTGAGTCTCCTTAACAATTTCAAATAATTACACAATCCAATTAACCAGACAATTGGATTTCTAGGTTGCTTGGTTTGTGCACAAAAAACAGCAGCGCATCGTGTTTTGAATGAAACAAATGTGGTTGAGACGATGAATTTTGGATCCCTGGCTATTTTCATTCTTTCTGCAAAACTTTCTTCAGAGAGTTTTTCAATTTTGGATGTATAATATTCAATTGCATCCACTTTCATAGATGATCTTTTTGACTGTCTTCTGATATACTTCTGTTGATAATAATCTAGCCAATTTTGCCTCTTTTTCCTCTCATCGACAAGTCCTGACAATTTGTTAGCATTGTACAGAACCTGATTGCTGAGATATTGATCTGGATGGTTGACCAAGAAGAAGTGTTCCACAATTTGACTGGCCGATTCATCAGGATTTGGTGGCACATTCCTAAAAAATATAGCAAACTGATATGGTCGACGCTGTTCTGATGCAAGGAAATGCCACCTCGTTGATGAAAAAAATATAGTAAACTTATAGTGCATATTGTTGAACATTACTCTGGCAACAGACTTGGTATCATAGTTTGCGAGAAAAGTTGCACAATTTCCATTCTCTAAAGAAAATACAAGAGCCTGTTGAGAACTTCCTAAAGAAGTATATATAGGATCTGCAGAAACTAAAGCATACTCACACAGCTTAATAACCCTGTGAAACTCCTTTAAATGACCATATTTTGCTTGCCTGATAGAATCGTATTTATCAAGTGGAGCTTCATAGTCATAGCTTGTAGTGATGAATGACCCCCCAGCAGAATGTCCACGATTTATGCCTCCATGATACTTATAGTAATTGACACACGATCCACCTTTTTTGATGACTCGAGCAACTGCAAATGCAAAATTCTGAACTGGCCTGTTATGTATTGGTCCTCCAAACTCCATAAACCATCCCTTCCAAGCCTCAGTCCAAATAGTTGGTTTGTAGGATTGGTTAGGAGAGACATTATCACAATAGAAACCATTATAATACACCAGGGCATCATCTTTTTTGCACATAACCCAGGGAACCCCTGTATCTAAGCCGACGATTAACTTTGCTACCCAGGTCATGGTAGAGATTGTGTTACAAGCTGCATTAATTAAAACAGAGTTTCTATCAGGAATTACCTCAAACACCTGTTGTGCAGAAAATTCACTAGTGTTGATATAAGAGGGAGTTGATGGAGGTGGCTCTGTAAAGTGGAACATATGTGGTGGTACGGGCGGTGGTCTATACTCCACTGAAGAGTACGGGTTAGCAGTGACAACATACACGTAACCACTCACCGGGTCTCCTTCAAAACCACCTGTACCAAACTCATCTCGAATTAATCTTCGCCCAACCAACGCCCTTCCCACATCACCCCTACCCAACACCCCCTGTATCACCGAATTCAGACTTGCAAAAGTAGCTCCAGGATGATTCTCAATCCCCTCTAAGTTTTCCGGTGTAGGCAAATGAATTGATTGAAAATCAGTTGGAGTTGAATTTACCTCAGATTGAATATTGAGCTGGTCAGTGCGCTTTGGATTAATTATGGTCCCCTCCCAATCCATACTTCTATTTATACGGTCTTCAACCGCCCCCATCTGTTTTGCCGCCGTGATTTTCCTCTCAAGATCCCACTCTGCCAGTGACTTATGTACCGCCTCCCTAGCTTTCTCAAATACCTCCTCCATCCCTTTCTTAATCAGCTCCTTCATCTCCTCTCCAAAATCTGTCAACAACTCCTTCATCTCCTCTCCAAAATCTGTCAACTTCTCTCCCATTAGATCGAATGCTCTGATACCAATTTGTTATGAACTCAGCTCCGGCCACCTTACAATAACGAACTAAACGGAATTAACTAGATAGACGAGGACTTTCGAGTAGCCTCTCACTCCCAAACCCTACTGACTTTAGCAAAACAATATTCTCGATACCCTCATTCTCTCCTTTTCCCCTCTTTATGTTTGCCATTCTAATTCTTCTTGGGCCTCCCCTTGGGCCTGCTTCTGACTTGGGCCAGTCCATTGCAAATGTTTACTGTTGTTTTCACATGATGTAATGAGCTCGGTGGCTGACTACTAAACACTTACTAACTTTTTTCCACAACACTTTCTCGCATGCACTTTCCCCCACCACTGGTTGGGGACAGCAATGGCAAACTCGCCTGTGTCTCACTTGTGATGCTGACTATGGTAGATTTTTTTTTTAATAATTACCATTTGTTTAAGTCAATCTACGTTATTCTATTAATGTACAAATCCTTTTATTTTAAGACATTAAAAATGTGTGGTCTGCTGTTCCCTTGTAAGAGTTGGTACTTAAAAATACTAATACTAATACTAAGTTCTCATGTTATGGTAATCTAAAACTTAGTGCCTTTTCTATAGTCGAGGCAATTCTCTGTCATCTCTGTCAACATAGACAGAATACTGAATTTTAGAGGATTAAAAATTATACAAGTCCCTGTTATTTGCTGTATGTGAGAGCAGACTATACAGATACATGTTCAATATATTGTGTTATCCTGTTTCCTCTGCCTAGCATCTCTTTCAGATAATACTATAGATGTGAGGATACCCTGTTATGTAAGAAAGATATGTTGGACTTTTCGAGGATTTATAATTACATCCAAGAAAGATTCCAAAATTGTATTATCACGTTTTTATTTGTAAATCTTTCGTGGGAATTGTAATGATTGTAGTACTGGAGTTTTTGTATAAATCTGTCACATTTCAAGTGCCAGGTAACAATGATGTTTTCTTTTCCTTTTTTAATAAAAAATTTGGCTTGTGGCGTTCTCAAATGCCTGATATTTGATAATCTATATCTTGGATATTTATATGCTCATTAGTCCTTGGCCCGATGAGTTAGAACTTTCTTGTCTTTGGTCTTTTACTTTTTTCTCTTTTCTATATCTGTACTATAGTTTCATGCAAGAGTGAACTATCATCTTCTGAGTATAGTAATTGATAAAAACTTGGTGAGCTCCTAATGGAGAATTGGCATGCCTATGAAGCTTCAGATGAAATATTGACATCAGATGCTTGCATTCTGAATGACTAGTTTGATTGCGTTTTGCAGGCATACTTTATCACCAATATGGAGCCTATCAAGTTTTGGGACTTTATGTCCCTAATTCTTGTCGGGCTTGGCTATGAAAGGTACCATAACTCTTCCTTTTTCTTTTTTGTTGCTAAATTCAAAATTCTCCTTTTCGTGGCACAATGTGAACTCAGCCTACCACCGATAAGCATACTTAACTTGTAAAATCATCTTGTATTATAACTGGAGGGTTTCTATCTGAGCTGACTTGAGGCCTATGGATGTACACTAGTTAGATGCCAGCCTTTTGTTGGTAGAAATTACAACTCTGGATTCAACTGCAATAGGATGCTATGTTAACATAACCAATTCTTAGTTCGCGACGGAATGAATCATCCTCAGTGACCGATGAACATAACTTACATCACTAGGCGTTTAAACAACTACCTTCCACTCAGTGATTGAGACTAATCCTTGCCCTTGGCAGCCAAATAGTTTTCCTGCCACAGCAATGACCTTTAACAACATATTTAGTGCCGTTTTGTTTGAGTATTGTGGAGAATAAGTGCACATGAGTTCATGTCTTTTTTTACAAACATTAACTGACTATATTTGTTTTACATACAGTAAAATTGCTGTAGTTCAAAAAAACAATGGTGCGTCACATTTTGGCCTTAGAAGCAGTACAATCAATTTATCTGAATTCAAAAGTACCCCACCAAATTCACAATGTCAACTAGACACAAAATGACTAATTCATAATATGATATTTGCCCTTAGTACAATAAAGTTACTTGTATGAGAAGTCTTAATTGATAGAAATCATAATTATTTTGATCTCTTGATAAAATTATAAATTTCAGAGCCTAAATTTTCATATCTATCCGCTATTAAACAAGCTCGTCAGACCTGTACGAGATTCTTGATGGTTTATACTGCCAGTATTCTATTATAGAATGCTAATTCTTTTTAAAAATGTTGTATAATAAAATAATTGGTAATTGTATATATTTTGTGTTTGATAAAGTATGCACGGGGTGTTCAGCTGTTGTAATTAGTTATCTCTTAATAAAATATTATTTTTCATATGTGATTAATAAACTTAATTAGCTTAACAGCTCAGGGCTGAGTCTTCTGCCTCCTAGTTGTGTTGCTTGCTTTGTACGAGAACTTATAGTGTATATGGTGTTTGCTTCTTTTCAAGTGCACATATGAATCATATCTACGAGTTGGTATTGTTTGCATTACGAAAAGTAACTATATTGATTATTGTGGCCACAAATGTTTTCCTCGTTGCCAATTTAAGAGGCAGCATATGTGTTCCCATTTCCCTGTCTTTATTCTGGTTTTTGATAGTCTTCAGGTCACGAGTTAAAGTTCATATCATGATGTCAATTGCACATATAGTGGAGGCAATATGTCTTTGTATCTCTGTCCTGATTTTCTGTAGTCTGCAGGCCAAGAATTAGAGTTCCTGTGTCCATCATGATGCCAGTTGCACATATAGTGGAGCTAATATATACTGTGTTAGCACCCTATGGGATGAAGGTTCCGCAACTGACCCCCTCAAGAGTCAGACTCCTCAGTTGCAACAGGACGTTTGATTGCTCAAAAGCAAATGATCGACTTGGCTACTCACCAGTTGTGCCACTTCAGGTCTCTCCATTTGCTGTAACATAGTCATCCGACACTAATCGTTAATCTTCCTCCAAAAACTTGTTTATTTAGTTTTTTCAGTTATGAGAATTGGTTATTTTATTTTATTTTTTGCTAAATAAGATTTTGTTCTTTTTGATTGGTTTCTCTCAAAATTTAGAAGTCTTTAAGAAAGAGTAATTGTCTTGTTTGACCTGAAGAACTACAAAAGAGATTCTTGACCTGAGCACATTTAATGAATGCTTGATTCTTGCTTTGAGGAATCCTTTTGAGTTTTGGTAACATGGAGTTAGTTTATTGCAGGAGGGTCTTACTAAGACTATTGACTCATACTCTCACTTAAGGGCTGAACTGTTTCGTCGTAGGGATGGTCCATCTAAAGCTTCGATATATCTTGGCAATGGAAGGGGTATATATAATCATTTCCTTCTAGTCACCTACTTCCCTAAATATGAATTTGGTCCTGCTGTTACCTATACAGCATCTATGAGTTACATACTGCAATCTTCTATGACCTGTTTATGTTATCTGATATTGGACTATTTTTGTTAAATTGTCAAATTTCATATTCCGGGTTCAGACTTTTATAGTCTGTTTCCTCTCGGCCTCTCCAGTTGGAGTGGGCTGTCTACCACCTTGTGAGTGGGATTTCTTCCACCTTCTGAATGGGACCATGTGCTAAACTAAATTACATCAAATACTATCACTTCTCTTAGGTAGATATATAGTTAAAAGACTAGTTAAATCATATGAAGTAATAATTTCACTTTACTGCTAGTGAAAATTAGATTTTCAGGAGATATTATTGATGTACTTCCAGATTGTTATAAATATATTGGTGGTAGATTTTAGATAGCAAGAGTTGCATCGTCGCAGAACTCCATGTGTGCGCATGTTATTGAACTCACTTGTTAAAGTTGTTTAAGTCATGCATAGAAGATTATAAATAGGATCAATGTATAAGCTGTAGTTTTAAAGAAACAAATAAATTTTTTATTAGGCGTCCAGATAATTAATAGCTATTTGTGAAATTGCTATTACAGTTTCTGACATACTTCTGTGGAGGGATAAAAGGCAAACACTCGCAACTATATTAGTTTTGTTTGCCATTTACGTCAACTTTGTAGCATCTGGGTATACCATGATTACTGCAGTTTCCAAACTTCTTTCGATGGTGTCCATCTTATTATTTCTCCATGGGAGATCACCAAGAAAAATGTATGTAGCTGATCTCTCTCTCTCTCTCTCTCTCACGCACACACACACACGCACACATACACACACACACACACTTGCACATTGTAATATGTGTTTGTACAGCAACAAAGGTCACCATAGAAATACAAATTGCTGTTATTTTAGAATTATTAATTAGTCAGGCATGACCTATAACTTATTGGCACTACCTATACGGGTTTGAATCATTCTGCTTGTATCGATCGGATCAGACAAATAAAGATGATTGCTCACTTGGGAATGTCATAAGCAGTATTGTCTATTGACAGGTTGGAAGAATTATAATCACAGTGCTAAATCTAATTCTTGTGGTGCAGATTGGGATATACAATTGAGAAGGTTCCAGATTCGAAATTTACTTTGTCGAAAGAGATGTCACATAAAGTTGCTTTATCAATGGCTTCATCGTGGAATTATGCAGTGAATGGTTTAAAATCTCTTTGCTGTGGGAGTGACTGGTTGTCGTATTTTAAGGTATTTGTGCTAACTTGCATTTACTTCCTTGTATTGCTTGTTAGTGTGCTCTTTGAATGGTTTCTTTGGTTTTTTTAACATGTCTCCTACCTTGTTAGATACATTGTTGTCTATGATGATCGGAAAGGTGCCATGGTTTCTTCCATGGTCGGGTTATCTTGTATGAATCTTCTAGTTTCATTCTTTGATGCATTTTTATGGCTGCTGAAACAGGTGGTTTTCTCCCTGTTACTACTGGACTGCCTTGGAGCTCTTTCACTGCGAAGATTGTTTACCCTAGGTCTCTCTCTCTCTCTCTCTCTCCCCCTCCCTCTCTCTCTCTCTCTCTCTCCCTCTCTCCCTCTCTCTTTCTCCCTCTCTCTCCCCCCCTCACCCTCCCTCGGTTTGCGTGTGTGTTTCTCCTCTCCTCGACCACCCCAGAATCATGGACATCCCATTACATCAACTTGTCTTGCCACCTTCAAACTTTAAAAACACGTTTTTCCCAACATTTTTAATCTCTCTCACTCTCCCACTCCCCCCTCCCCCTCCCCCGGCGTGTGTGTGTTCCTTCTCGACGTCCCAGTACATCAACTTGTCTTGTGTTCCTTCTCTCCTAACCACCCCAGAGTCATGGACGTCCCAGTACATCAACTTGTCTTACCACCTCCAAACTTTAGAAACACGTTTTTTCACAACGTTTTATAATTTCTTATCCAAGATCGCCATGTCAGTTTGTGTTTGCCAACTATAAATATCAGTTCTCTCAGTCCCAGAATGTGGGTCCAACCTCCCTTTTCACAATCTTTTGTCTTATACCAAGATGAGGTAGTATGTTAAATTACTGTATGATTAAGTTTGTGATATACTGATATTTGATCTTATATGACATTGCATTCAAATTTTTAAGATAAGTAATAAATTACTCATTTTGGACAGAGACTATGACCTTATAATAATTCTGTCAAAGGATTCTCCTAAAATGTTCTTTCGTGCTTAATATTGTTTTGTTTGATTGCCTTTTTCTTATGCAGTACTTCCCTTTATGTTTGTTGCTTTCATCATGTATGAGAAAAAGGAGGAAGAAATTGATAGATTTTTCCTAAGCATAATCTCCATCGGATCCAGATTAAAGTCTGATGCTGAGAGACACGTAAATATCAAAACATACACCAAAAGTGAGTGATCTCCAACAGTCCTGCTATTAATTTGTAGAGAAATTTTCTCAACTTCAAGCAGAGTACTTTTACGACTATCGAGTGGAGCCAGTGGCTTGACTGATTGTAACAGAGATGCAGGTTGAATGAAAACAGAGCACTGATTCATGCTTTTTTCAACACCAACAGGCAAACAGCATTGTTCAGGACAATGATTTTGTAGCTGCATTATTAGTCTAGCACGAATGTAATCTTGTTTCACAACTTACAAGCTCCGTGCCATTAAATTTGTTCTATTGATTTGATTTGTGCGTTTGTGATCAATTTCTAAGACCTTTGTGAGAGCATCTCCAAGGGGATGTAACTGTTAGCAATATTTCCTAGGTGCCACATGATTTTACCTAATATCTAGAAAATGGGCTTCTCCAAGGGAGCCCATCAGTTAGCAAAAATTATAGATAACACCTATATGGTCATGGGTGAGGATCCTCTGTCTCCTTCATTGTGTCCCCTTCTGTGTCCCTTATACAAAATGAGTGCCCCTGGCGGGGCTCATTGTAAGATAAATGGAAATAAAATATTTTATTTCCATTTTCCTTACAATCGGCCCCGCCAGGGGCACCCATTTTGTATAAGGGATACAGAAGGGGACACAATAAAGGGGACAGAGGATCCTGGCTCTATGGTCATCTATATTTGTTGATCCATCAGCTGTCATCTAAAAATATCCACGTCACCTCCCGCTTTATTACTTCTTCCCGCTGTCATCAGCTGTTCTTTTTAAAAAATTGGGAATGGAATTAAATTTAAAAAATGTACAATTTGTATTATAAAATAAAACTACTTTAATTAATTAAATAACATATATCCTTGTATATATAAAACCTTTATTTGATTGAATTTGACAATAGTAAAATAACACATTTTCAAATAATAAAATATTTAAATTAATTAAATAACATATATATTAATGTAAAAAGTTTATTTGATTGAATTTGGAAAAAAAATTATTTTTGAGTTTTATCCCGAATAAATAACTACTATTTGAAAATATAATCGTTAGGATTTCAAAAATAATAAAGTAACATATTTTTAAATATAGCTAACGTTTATAGCTAACACCGCTGGAGGACACAAGCTTACAGATTCAGCAAATTTTACATAATCATCTATTTTTCTGATTTTAGCTAACAGTTATAGCTATCTCCCTTGGAGATGCTCTGATAGATTTTGTTACTAGACATAGTAATATTTGTCTTGCAGCACAAGATTCCTGCTTAGATTGGATGCAGAGGCATAATATGTTATTCCATTTAATTTAGTATATTGGAAGGACTAATCTTCTATTGGTGAAAACTTAAGATTTAGGAAAATTGGGTTTCGCGGTTTAAAAGACCAAAGGTAAGGGATCTAAGAGGCAAGAGGAATGACGAATCGAAACAGAGAATTTGTCTGCTATAAAATAAATTTGTTATTAAAGATTTAAATTTAAAGATAAACTAGGAAACTTATCCGCGCTTCGCGCGGTTCATAAATTTTATTTTAAAATATTGAAAATATATGATTTATATTTAAAAATTTATTGGGCTCTTAAATTTTTTTACAAAAAATTGAATCAAAACAATTTACTTGAATTATAAGTTTGAAAATACTCTCTTTATATATCTAAAATTTTCATAATTTCAAAAATATCATAAACATAAAAAGTAACAATTATAATACAAACGTAACCAAAAGTTAAAAATATTATATGTAATAATACTTTTTAAAGCCGACGCCCCTCTCATAACATACATGTTCAATAGTTGTGTAAGAATTTATTTAAATTGAATGTTAATAATTTATTTCAACACAACATAATGAACAACGGGTATATAACTTTTTTAACTATTTAATCTATCAATAAAGTTGGGTTTTTTCAATTAAATTGCTTTGGTCATAACCCATGTGTAATTTATTCATGTGTAAAAATAAAAACTCTTTGTATTATTTTTACTGTAGGTGTTAAGCGAAAATTTATATACTTCTATAATTTATTACGATCATAATTACTAATATTGAAGATTGCTTGAGAAGTTAAGGGTATCTGTATTACAATTATTCGGAAAAAAATTGGAGTGTTATTCGACAGAAAATAAAAAAGACGCAATGTAAATAATTTTCAGTCGTCATTTTACCTAAAAATAAACTTAATTATAAATGTAATTACTTTTACTATTAAAATAATAAATATAATGCTCAAATAATGTTTTATAATTGTTTAATAAAATAAAATAAAATAAAATAATTATATATTTATTAGGTATAATTAATTACAAATTAATATGTCATTAAGAGCTATTTAATGCAGGAAAATAATTTTAATAAAAAAAATTTAAAAAACCAAAATTCAAGAAAGCCATTTTGAACGCTTCTATTAACTTTCCGATCTCCAGGCATTGTAATCCGCGCTTCGCGCGGTTTATAAACTTATATTTGAAAATATTGAAGTTAGATAAAATAATTTTTATTATTTTTAAAAATTTATTGATCTCTTAAGAATTTCCTCAAAAATTGATTTAAAACAATTTTTATAAATTATTAATTAGAAAACTACTCTCATCGTATAAATAAAATTTTGATAAACTTAAAAATAGAATAAGCATAAAAATTAGCAATGATAATACGAACGTAATCTTTCCGATTAAAATTATAAATATTAAATAGAATAACATTTTTTAAAGCCGACACCCCTCCCATCACAAAAATATTCAAAATTAGAGTAAGAATTTATTTAATTAGAATATTAATTTATTTCGACACAATATAATGAACAACATGCGTAACTTTTTTATCCATTAATCCGCTGAAAAAATAGTTTGGTTGGTTCAATTTAATCGGTTTGGTCATACTCCATGTATAACTTATTAATGTACCAAAATAATAATAGTTTGTATTTTTTTTATACAAATTTCAAATGTTAAGCGAAGATCTATATATTTTCATAATTTATTACGATTTCTAAATGAGTTATAATCAAAATTGTTTGAGAAGTTAAGATCATATTTACTATTTACGATCGTTCGAAAAGAAATTAATGTAGTCTTATAGGGAATGAAAAAGAATGAGATATAAACAATTTTCGGTCATTATTTTACCTAAAAATACACTTAATTGTAATTATATATATATAATGTTGAAATAATAGTTATATGCTCAAACAAAGTTTTTTAAATTTTTAAAAATGTGAAATAAAGTAAATTTTATATAGATTTAATAGGTGTAATTAATGACTAATTAAAAGGTCATTAAGAGTTATTTAATGCAAGAACATATTTTTAATAAAAAATCAAAAAATTGAAAATTCAAGAAAAATATTTAAAATGTTTCTGGTGCATTTCTGATCTCCTGGCATTATAATATACTAGGTAACAAAGCCGCGCTACGCACGGCACTAAAATATTTTTAAAAATTATACACATAACATTATTGTTTGTTAAATTTTATTATTTGAAAGTTAATATGATAAATTAAAAATTGTGTGAAATGTAATTAAATTTGAATGTTTAAAAATTAAAAAGAGAAAAGAATTAGGTGAAAAAAACATGTTTCAGTTAAATTCTTGAATATTAATAATAATAATAATTTTGAAGATATTGATGAACCTATTTTGTCGCATAAAAAATGCTTTTGAAATCCAATATTGATAAACATTTGCAAAGTTTGACATTGAATAAGTAAAAATAACATTTGTGAATTTTTTCTATTGTCGATGGCATCATAAAAGACGTGATTGCTTAAGTTGTTATTAAATTATTTGTTAGTAAAATTGATTGTACGATGAAAAGAATTAGAATGTAAATGTGATGAGAGGTGTGATTGATTTCACTTGTCGATATATTTGGTTTTATGACGAAAAAAGCAAAATTCAAATGCATATTGTAAGTCATGCTTCATGTTTTTTTGAAGTGATCCGACACTCGTATCTCTACATTTAATTAATTTTTCAGAGCATTTCATAAGAACTGTTTTGTTTGTAACATTAAAATTAAATTCATGGACACATCAAAGTGATACTCACATATTCTAATATTATTTTATTAAATTTTATAATAAATTTGTACATATAATTGTTTTTAAAGTCGATGCTCGTTTTATAACACCCTTACTTAATGCTCAAAAAGTGAGAATTTGTTTAAAATAGCAAAAAACAACTCCTTAAACACATTTTACTTTTTTCCATACCAAACTACAATGTCAACATAATTCCTATAATAAAAATTTGTAAATATTAAATATAACTAATTAACGATTTTAAACACCTTCTCCCATCTCATAACATACATGTATGATTAATTGATTAGTAATAGTATAAGAATGTGTTAAATTAGAAAATTAATTTTTCCAACACAAAATAATCAAACAACGAATGGGTAATTTTTTTATTGATTTAATTGACGAAAAAAGGGTTCACTTGATTTAATTTAATCGAGTTGGTCACACCCCGTGTATAATTTGTTCAGGTATAAATGTAAATTCTACGATATTACTTTTATTTAAATTGTGGATGTTAATCGAAAAATATATATACTTATGTATCTTATCATGATTCTCACCATCATTGATTACGAATTTAACGAAAAGTTAAAATCGTCTATTAATTATTGCCAAAAAATTTGCAATGATTTTGAATAAGGATTAGAAATGACAATAAAACTTATTTTATTTTATTGTTTTACCTTAAAATAATGGTCTTTTTATATAAATCATTAATATTTTATAACATAATAATAATAATAATAATGTTCTAATAAAATTGTTAAACTTTTATATTAAATATGAAATAAAGTGTATTTAATATATATTTAATAGGTATAATTAATTATTAATTAAATGCAAAAAAATTATTTTAACAAAAAATAAAAATGTGAAAATTCAAGAAAAATATTTTGAAACTTCTGAGTGCAAGTCTCTCCAGTTTCCTGCTATTAAAATAAATTTTTATATAAAAGTACTGTTATAGATAAATTAATTTCTATTATTCTTAAAAATTGATTGGTCTCTTATGAATTTTCTATTAAAAATTAATTTAAAAATAATTTTCATGAATTATTAATTGGAAAAATATTTTCATTATATATATCTAAAATTTTGATAATCTTAAAAACATCACAAACATATAAAAATAAAAATTACAATATGAACGTAATATTTACAAACAAAAGTTACGAATATTGAATACAACTTAATAACGTTTTTTAAAACCGACACCACTCTCATAATATACATGTTCAATAATAGTTTAAGAATTTATTTAATTTGAATATTAATTTATTTTGAAATAATATAATGAAACAATGGGCATATGATTTTTTTAATCAATTTAATCTTCCGATAAAATGGATGAGTTTGTTCAATTTAATTAGTTTGGTCATAACTCATGTGTGTATGCGCATGATTTGTTTACAAATTTCAGATATTAAGTAAAGATCCATGTACTTCCATAATTTAATACGATTCCACAATCATTAATAATAAATATTATTTGATAAGTTGGTTAATAATGTTTTTTAAAACTGACAGTCCTCTCATAATATACATATTCAATAATAGTATAATAATTTGTTTAATTACAATAAAAAAAAATTCAACACAATATGACGAAACAATGGGTGTATAGCTTTTTTATCAATTTTATCTTCCGATAAATGACTGGATTTGTTAAATTTAATCGATTTGATCCTAACTCATGTATTATTTATTCATGTGCAAAATTGAAAATCTATCTGTACTGTTTGTATACAATTCCAGATATTAAATAAATATCTTGTACTTCCATAATTTATTACGATTTTCACAATTATTGATAATAAAAATTGCTTGAGAAGTTAAGGTCGTGTACCCTATAATCATCCAAAAAGAAATTATAGTGATCTTGAATAGTGAATTAAAAATAACGCAATATAAACAATTGTTATTCGTCATTTTAACTAAAAATAAACATAACTATATGTAATTAATATTAAATATTGAAAAAATAACTATAATGTTCAACTAAAATTAGCTAATTTTTAAAAAAATTAAATAGAGTAAATTTAATATATGTTTAATAGGTGTAATTAATGACTAATTAAAATGTCATTAATAGCTATTTAATGAAAAAAAAGAATTTTAATAAAAAAAATCAAAAAAACGAAAATTCAAGAAAAATACCTTGAACTGTTCTGGTGCATTTCCGATCTCCAGACATTATAATATATATAGATATAGATATATAATGTTGAAATAATAGTTATATGCTCAAACAAAGTTTTCTAAATTTTTAAAAATGTGAAATAAAGTAAATTTTATATAGATTTAATAGGTGTAATTAATGACTAATTAAAAGGTCATTAAGAGTTATTTAATGCAAGAACATATTTTTAATAAAAAATCAAAAAATTGAAAATTCAAGAAAAATATTTAAAACGTTTCTGGTGCATTTCTGATCTCCTGGCATTATAATATATATAGATTTTTGTTAAAAGATAGATACTATCTTTACCTACTTCGTGTCTTCTGTAAAATAAATTATTAATTTTGATAAAATAGTAATTTTTTGGATCCCGACTTGGGCCAAGAATACATAAACTAATCTATACTACTGTATTATATAAAAGTCGAAACATTAAAAGTTTGGTTGGTTGGTTCGTCGGTACGGTACCTGTTGATTTTACTTATTTACCCTTACTCAATTACAGATGTGCTAACAAATTAATTTCCTTAACATATTATCTTTTCTATTTTTTAAGAACTAAATAATTTCCCTTTTCAGGTAATACAATATCCTTTTATATTTTATCTAACTAAATTTTCTCCTTCATTAAACAATTTCTTTTTTCAGGTTAAACATATTATCTTCTCTATTTTTAAATAACTAAATAGTTTCCCTTTTTAGGTAAAATAGAATATTTTTCGCATTTTATTTAACTAAAAATTCTCTTTTTTTTTAAAATAGTACAAGCAATTTTGTTTAATAAAATAATATAACTATATTATAATTACTATTAACTAATCAATTACTTTTTCCACCCAAAACACGTTACCTTTTCTTTTTTCTCTAAATAACATCTCTCTTTATCCAATTATATCATGGACGGTTACCTTTTTCAGCCAAAGCACATTACCGTTTTTCTTTTCTCTTACTAAAACCTCACTTTTTCCAATTATATCACATATGTTTCTATTTAATAAAAATAAATAATAATATTATAATACTAATAATTAACCGATTATCTTTTTAGCTAAAACATATCATATTTTCTATTTTTCTAATTAAATTCCCTTTTTTCTAGAAATATCCCGGGCAACATTAATTTCTCATTTTCTAAAAATAATGAGCAATTTTATTTAGTAAAATGACATAAATAAATTATAATTATATAATCTAATCAATTACTTTTTTCACATAAATCATGTCATCTTTTTAATTTTATATAATCTCTCTTTTTCCAATTATATCAAGTACGGTTCTATTTAATAAAATAAACTAATAATATTTTAATATTAATAATTAACCGATTACTTTTTTCAGCTAAAATGTATCATCTTTTCTATATTTTCTAACTAAAATCCTTCTTTTAATAGAAATATCACGGACAATATTAATTTCCCCTTTTCTAAAAATATTACTTGAAATTATATTTAGTAAAATAAGATAATTAAATTATAATTATTATAAACTAATCAATTACCTTTTCACCTAGAACATGTTTCCTTTTTAATTTTCTCTAACTAAATCCTATATTTTTCTAATCATGTCATGGGCATTCTATTTAATAAAATAAAATAATAATTTTATAATTACCAATAATTAACCGATTACCTTTTTCAACTAAAACCTATCATCTTTTCTATATATTCTAAATAAAATCCCTCCATTTCTAAAAATATCACGGATAACATTTATATAATTACTATCAAATCATCTCATATAAAAATGTAAGTCTCCAAAATTCATGTTTTAAAAAATTAATTTAAATAAATGAAAAAATTTATGTAATATTAAAAAAAACCGTGCATCGCACGGATTTTAAACTAGTATTATTGTAAATTATGTAAGATAATAATTTTTACAAAATTCTTAAAGACCCACTAAGAATATAAAATAATAATACGTAGCTGATAGCTTGCATAGTTATTAACAATTTTAAAAAAATAATTTTACTAAAATATGTCTTAATAGTTGACTACCATCTTTTTTATAAGAATCAAATACAATATTATTTCAGAAAGTAATTCTTCATGAGAATGGGGAGCCTGAGATTTGTCTCATAAATTTTTTCTAAGATACATGAAAATGGTGCCGTATTTCAACCAATTTCAAATTTTTAGTGTTCTAAAAAGTGCATTAAGCGGTCGCTAAGCTGAAACGGGATAAAAACGTCTAATTCATAGTAAAATCGGGTTTTTATGCGTTTAGTGGGATTTAAACGGATCAAAGGCGATTATAAGCGAGTCTGAAAGCAAATTTATAATTTGATATTTCTAAATGTTACGTTTGTATTTTTTAAATTTATTACAACTAACTATGACTTTGCAAATGTGGATATTATTGATTTAAACTTTTATCATAATAAGTTATATCATATGTGAATGTTTTTTTTTTTTGATAATTACAACACACGCATACCCCAACATTCGAACCCTTGGAGAAACCGAGAGCTCAAACCACTATACCAACATACCGAGAGCTCAAACCACTATAACAACACACACACCCTATCATATATGAATGTTATCTTTTTTAAAATAAAAACTAATATTGTATTTATTTATAATCCAATTAATGATCCGCTTTTAAAACCCGCTTAAGTGTTCGTTTAACCGCTTAAGTGTTAAAAAGTTATCCCATCGTTTAGATTCGATTTGTGCTAGAAAGTCATCCCACCCAATTCTACACATGAGAACTACACTTGTTTTATTTTTAATATTTTCTTTACTTTTTTTAATTCATTCACAAGATCTCTTTTACGATATCTATTTCAGGAAGAATCCCTAAAATAAATCTCCGGATCCGTTTTCTCATTCTTCAAAGAGTAGTGTTACAGGTATCAAATTGGGTACCAAAATTTACCACCAAATGACATGGCATTAAATATTTGGTTTTTTGAGATGTTTTAATTGATTGGTCCTGGCGGACCCATTATAATTATAACCAATCACAATAATGACAAGTCATTTGGTAACAATTTTTGGTACCTAATTTGGTACCTCTAGCATTTTTCTTCTTCAAATGTTCATCGCTAGAAAAACTTCTTTTAAAGGCACATCCATTACTCTTGAATAATTTCATCATCTGTGGACGACTCCATCAAAGATTCATTTTCAGTTAGATAATTCAAAATTTGTCACATTATGACATACGCGTCGACCACAATTCGATTTACAACTCAATTTCTACCTTCTCAAAACATCGGTTTGTTAAAACATTTGAAAGAAAATCTCAAATATTTTGTTGATTTAAAACAAATCAAAGACCATTTTTATCCACTGAAAATCCTTTTGAAAAGTATTTTAGAAAATCATTTTAAAAACATTTAAAATAATAAAATTTTAAACAAAAAGCTTTTGAAACAAATATCTTTAAAAACATTTTATCCTTGATATTTACGGTTTTGAAAACTAATAAATTCCATAACCTTGGCTTCGACATAACTCTCTACCATAACATAATATTTGAGACAACTTGTTTGTGACTTCACCATTCCGCATCCTCTGAAATCAACATCTGAATCTCAACTTTGCATACTTGACGAGTCCTCGAATTTGACTTTAAGCATTTTAACTTCAACATTTAACATTACTCACATTAATCACAAAATCATAATATCCAAAATTCACATTGAAATTCTTGTGCAACATTTTCTTCACCTCTTAAAGTTATTCTCGATTAAATTGCATACGTTTCACAAGTCTTCAAACATATTGAAAGGTCATCTATGAACATAGTTAAATTCTTCGTACGAATGTTGTTTGAAATCTTATTCACTGGAATATGCTTCGATATAACTATTTCCTCCCTGATATTTCCCTCTTGTGCAAAACTACTTCATACCCTTTGTATAACAATTTCTTGATCTGCTTGATCGTTAAGACCTCTATGTCTGCTTCCGGCCTCAAAACATCGCGTTTACCTTTCTTAAAAATCAAAGCCTCATTTTTCTTGTCCTTGCAATTTTCTCTAGTTCGTTGTTAGGAAATAAATCCAATCCTGGATCATATTTAACTCTTTTTATAGTCATCGCAATCCACTTCTTGCTAATTTCCTTCATAATCGTGTTGAATTTCTAGATTCTTAATAATTATAGAAAACAGTCTTGTCATTCTCATCATAGGTTCCACTAAGATTGATGTGATACCATCTCTGGCAAAATTTTTATCCTTCCAAACTCATAACACATAGCTTTAACTTCTGACTCTGTCACTTGTTACCACGCTACTCTTTCTGGTTACAGCTACAACTCTCCACATTCACCTCAACAAAATCTCCATGGGCTTTTCTCTTGAAATCTTATCTTCTGATTATAAGGTCTCGTTAACCTCTGCTAATTCTCATTTTATAGGCAACTATTGTGCCCTCATTCTTCTAACTCCAAATCCTTGGGATTCCACATTCTTCCCCTAACATATGTGTCTTCTGTTTAAACGCTTCTGGAAACTTACCGTTTTTTTTTCTCTTTCTGTCATTTTGTTCCATCTTGGTCAACTCTCCTCCATCCTTAATAATCATGACTTTTTAAACTGGCTCGCATAAGTTATTTACTCCACACAACCACCTTACCCTTGGTTCAATCCTAATTACTCCCGCTAACTCTTACAAACCATTCTGTTCTGCTTCACTCTATTTTACTCAAATTATCCCTCGATTCTAAACCTTATATCCATCAACGGGTTCAAAACATTCAAAATCGTATGATATTCCATTTACTATCTCCGCCATTCAATAGGTATCCAAAACAATCTTCCATCAGCAATGAATATTTTATACCAAACGTCTCCATCATCATTCTCTTTTCGCCCTTCAACATTATCTACAATCATGTGCTCTTATTTATTGCTCTTTTCCTTTATTCAATTCTCAGTAGTCTCAAATCTTGTCAATGATTTATCGATTCAATAATTAATCCAATTTGACATGACATATCTGTCTTAATCACCAAATTCTTAAACTTGCACAACTAATTCTTCGTCAGCGCAATTGTAGTTTCAATCATTTAAGATGTCGTCGCGTCTATCTTCGCATTTCTTTATCGCTAGTAAGTCTAAAATCATTAGGATTTCTGACAAAAGGAGTCAATAGAATGAATGAGCATCAAGCATGAATATACACTGAGTTTGTTTGACAAAACTTTTATAGAGGAGTTTAACCGAGAGATCAATATGATTTTTGAACTATTATCAGGTTGCATTTGTCACTTGGTCAACCACCACAGTACATAAAGATGGCTAGTCTTTAGTACTTTCATGACAAACACAATCAGTGGCGTCCCACCGGACTTTTATCACAAAGATAAGATGTCCCTGAATCCCCTATATGTATAGGTTGTTCATCTCAGCTGGAATAAAAATGATCAAGTATTCATGAAAAAAAAATGGAAGGGGTTCAAGAGTTTTAAAAAAATTTCATGTAAAGTTGGATCAAGAGTTCTCTGAAAAATATCGATATTTCTGAAAGAATGAGATTGAATTCGAATAAATCTGATATACAAAATTCGCCATCAATTGATGTATAATAAACTCTGCAATGGATGCATCAACTATTGATCAGGCAAACATTCAAGAAATTCCTAATTATTCATAATCTCACTCTTGTCGACTAAGCACTAATATACTTAGCTGCCAAAACTGGCCTGATGATGTGCTAAAATAAATAACAAATAAAATCGCAAGCGTACGATTCAATCGTCGAAATATTTTAGGTATCGATCCACGGAGACTAACATTTTCGCACAACCTTAATTTCTAATTTAGGCGAACTAGAACAATTAATCTTGAGAGGAATTATGTAACTAATTAACCATATTAATATCTTAATTATAATTTAACATCGAAACAGTAAGATAGTGCAGTGACTTAAGAAATCGAAGTCTATTAAAATTACATGAATTTAATAATAGCGAAATACTCATTAAACATGGAATAAATATAAGACAAAAGTAACAAGTTGGCCACAAAACTCATGTAAGGCTATCACTAATATTTAATAAACAAACGAAAACTAAAAATCTAAAATGATGCAGGTGACTATGTCTAAAAGTAAACGGGCCAGAGAATAGCAAATGGGCCAGAAGCTAGTTTAAACAAGGATATTAGACACGGGCTTATGTTAAACATGGATTAGAATTCAACTTGGGCCAGGAACTGAAAATGGGCCAGAAAAATCGAGTTGGGCAGATACATGACCTAATAAGAGGCGGATGAGAAGTTGTAAAAAAAACAAATAAAGTAAAGACAACTATTAAATGAAAGTAACAATGATTAATTAATGATTGGATTAATGATGCAATGATTAAAACAAGACAAATAAAAGGATGAAAATATGAAGCGCTAGTGAATGAGCTAAATGAATTAACACAACATAAATCTAAGACTTTAAATGTAAATAATTCGGCAACATGCAAGACCAGGTAAAAAGGAATTTAAATCTAATTAGCTACGCTATAAAATATTCTTACTACAAATTACTTGCAAAAATAGATCTAATTATAAAGTAATTTAACAAGTATTGATAGAATGGATAAGACGGCAAGAAAGGAAAAGCAAACCAACAACATTTACATCATTAAAAAGACTAAAATGGAATAAGGCAGCCACTGTCAATAATTAACGCCAAGAAATGAAACATAAACAGTTGTGAAAGAAGAAATCGAAAGGGAAAAAAAACAAAAACAAAACAAAATCTGACCAGACAATGAAATAAGCAAGTTAAGTTAAGTTAATTATCCGATTGCCACGAGGAGCAATCAAATATCCGATTGCCACGACAACAAATTCTGAAAACAAGAAGAAATGTCTCATGCTACGAAAAAAATCAGTTAAGTTAATTATCCGATTGCCACGAGGAACTAACATTTCACCATTAGAATAAGGTGCACTAACAATGAGAACTGATAAAAGTTCTGATAGCAAAATATAATTGAAATAGGCTTCAAGAGAATCAGAAGACAAATCAACTCAATCTCAATGTATAGATTAGAATTGGATTTTTATATATTTAAAAAAACAATAAGGTTAGACTGCTGATCAGTCACGCACTAACCCCGGACAAACGCACACATCAATGTCCTTAATTGGATCCATGACACACATTGGCCTTAATTTCTGACCATTAATCTGGTCTCCCCGAAGGGACATCTGTTGACCATTAATATGGTCTCCCCAAAGGGACATCTATTTTAAAAACATTCCAATTCTATATCCAACGCAATAGGTGTCGGAACAATCGACAACCTCTATCAACCAAACAATCTGGAAAACTCACGTTCCACCACAACAACTCAACTAGTGGAATGAAAATAGAATCAACAATTCTATCCTCGATATCAACAAGTTCGATATATAAATGGGGTGAAAAATTAAGAAACAGCATCAACACTAGATGTCAACGAGATCAACAATAAATGGGGTAATAATAGATAAAGAACCACAACAATAATAAATGTCGACGTGATCGATAATAAATGGGTTGGAGAATATAAAGAACAATATTTTGAATAAGTATAGACAAGATAGATATGAAAAATTGGGGATATATCGTCATTAACCTGATTAAAGAGAAAATCGACTTGGGCAACAATAAAAGATATAAATCGCAACAAGATTATCAGCAATTGAAATTCAAGTTAGAGCAGGGACACAATTAAGCACTACGCATTTAATAAAAACTTTCAACACCTGATAAGGTTTGAATCAACAAAAGCGAGTAAAACAGTTTAAACGTCTATTTGTAAAAATAATTACAGGATGATCAATTGCAAATTAGTTTGAAGAAACATTTTCAAGAAGAGTTCACTGGAGAAATTATGCTAAAAATAAGGAATTTCATTAACAGATATTTATGGGGATTTAAAACTTGGATTCTCTCTATTTAGAAAATCCCTTAAACATTTTTCAAGGAAATGAAAGATAGGGCATTCCACTGAGGAGCCCAATAACATTCCATGTATAAAATGATATGCGGAAAAAGGCTATTGGTAAGATTCTTTGAAAATTGGTATTTGAATCGAGGGTGGGGAAAATAAACGTTTTCACGCTAATTGAGGAAATACATCATTTTCTAAATATACTTGACCACATTATATCATATAACAAAGGAATTGAATTGCATCACTTGAATGATAAGTGAAGAGCAAAACACTTGCCTTGATTCATGGAGTTCTCGACCTTAACATCGATCCACAACTCAGTTTCACGATAATTCTTTACTTGCTAGCCTTTTATTTGGCCCTACTTCCATTTCTACTTCGTAACTCACCAACTTCCACGTCAATACACCCGCCGGCTTTGATACTTGTCCTTCTGTTCGTCTTTCCATTTACCCGCATATTGCTCTTGGCCAGGTATCCGATTCGAACCCTTACAAGGTCAGATACTATTTCAGTATTAACTCAAGCGAAACCTTATTGTTTGCTCTATTCTACCCATACGCGTCCTATAACGCTTATACACATATCATATATAAACATATACTCCCTCCGTCCCATAAATATTGGCTGATTTGACTATTTGACTGAAAATAAGAAAATTTAATATTTGTAATTTTTGGACTACATTACCCTTGCATGCAGTTAG
Source organism: Kitagawia praeruptora (assembly GCA_037693485.1). Taxonomy (NCBI): domain Eukaryota; kingdom Viridiplantae; phylum Streptophyta; class Magnoliopsida; order Apiales; family Apiaceae; genus Kitagawia; species Kitagawia praeruptora. The sequence continues at coordinate 89,836,508 of CM075347.1, read as the reverse complement.
TAATTAGTATCATGAATGGTCAGCTTTATCTTTTTAACACAAAAACTTGTATACGTAATTAATAGGTTCATTGAAAAAGTACAAGCTACACATTCCCATATTCAAAGTCCAACAGCTATGTTGAAATATTTGTGTATATATACATGCTGCAACTATCAAATAAAATTATTTCTAAGAACAAGTGTTTCAATGGATTCAAAGAACAAGTATTCGTGTGATGCAAAAAAGAAAAAAACATTATTCGATCTCAATGAACCACCACAATCAGTCTATTGATTAATGCATCGCCACTGTCAGAAAATTTGACGATCGAAAAGCAACAAACTATTATCAGGATGTTGAAGTGTTTCATTACTTGTTGTGATGGTAAGTTTGCATGTTTTCTTTTCAAGCCAAACTTTTAAGCTAAAACTAACAACACACTTATGGTCATTTTTCAGGTTGTTATTAAGAAGATCTTGGTGTATAAAAAATGCAGCTTTCTTCCGATGGAGTATTTGAGAAGTGCATGTCTATGTAGAATTATTAGTGCTAAGGGCTTTATCTTTATGTAAAACTTCATCTCAGTTCTTACATGAGAAAAATCATTTTATATTTGTGTTTGGCACTTTGGTTGCACATTTTAATTTCTTTTAATTAGTTCCAGAACACATGCTGCAATATGTTGGAATAATAAAAAAATTACATGTACTGAAGAAATCTTGCAACCATAACTTGCTAACATTTAAAAGTGAAATCTTGCAACCATAACTTGCTAAACATTTAAAAGTGAAATAGCATGATCAATAATGTTCTGATCACATATGAGTTGAAGCGGAATGGTGCCAGGCGAACATTGAGTATCATCAAAGTGTGGTTGTTTAAAATTGTTGCCTCCACCAGCCTTCATTATCTCCATCATGTTTAATTGTAGTGTCAAAATTTTTTTATTGAGTTTATCATGATGGAGGTCTTCGAATGCTTTCTCAACCGCGGCCAAAAGTTCATCAATAGTAGTAGGAGCTTCCTCATGTTGTAAACTTTGAATCGCTCTGAAGAAACCCAAGTCCAACACATTAAGGTCAGGACTATTTGGAGGTTGAAAACGAAGACGTATATCATATCCATGATTACGACAAGCTTCTGCAAATTCTACATCATCTATATTTAGGTGAGGCTTCGCATTGTCTTGTTGCACGTAGATGATTCCTTCAGCTGGCCACATAGAACAAATAGCATGAACTAATTTATCGACCATCATACGCCTTGTAACATCCTTGGTAACCTTATTTCGCTGGTTTTGTTTGCAAAGTACCGGCGGGTCGATTTTTACTTCTCCTCTTGGCTGGTTCTTTCGTCACAAATGGAAATATACTGATCTTTCCAGAAAAAAATTTATTCCTAGTGTGATCATATCTTGGCCTCACAACTCCACACAAAAACATGACTTTCATTATAAAGTGCGAGCTTTTACAAGTACGCAATGGAGGATCCTCGTTAGGAAGAATATAATATCTCTGATTTTTTTTCGTTAAATAAAACCATTTTTCATCAATGTGAATGACATCTAACATGTTTGAAAACATAGAAATATTCAAATGATTATCTCTAATAAGCATAGATAAACAAAACTTTAACCTAGCTTTTTCGTTGTCCTCCATCAAGAGAGGTTTGATAGCATTTGTATGAGGTTGTAGCTCTCCTTCTTTGACACGTCGGTGAACGGTGGACTTGGACACTTGAATAGAATTAGCAAGTGTGCGGATATTTGTTCTCTTAGAAAAAGGCACTGCTCTTACCTTGCTAGCTATGTCAACATGAATCCGTTTTCTTCCTGCATTTCCAACTGAGTTGCTTGAGAAATTTATTCCAGTTTCCATATTTTTTTTGCCATGTGCCCAAATTCCTGTTATAGTTCGGGTTGAAACACCAAATTTGTATGCAGCAGCCATCTTGAAACCCTTCTTAACGATCAGATTTTTGGAGTTACCCAATAGAAAGTCAAAAATAATTCTCCTTCTATCGGTTGTCATGTGTTTGTGGGATATTCTGGACCCATCATTTGTCTCTTCATGCTCTGATTCATCAGTGTTTGTATTTTCTTCCATTTTTTGTAGTAGGTGCAAGTTAATGGCTGCCTTGGAATACTTTATAGGCTTTTGGCATACAAATAGTGTTTGTGTACGGGAGGGAATTATGAAATCTATTGAAAATTATGAAATTTATTGGAGGGACTTCTGAAATTTTTTGGAGGCAATTCAAATTTTTTTATTTGGTACAAATAAAAAAATCAAACTATTAGGCCAATATTGATTTACGCATGCATATGTTTATGAGTCCAGTTATGCAGTTGTTAAACAAAAATCATTAATGCTTTAAACTTTACGTTAAACAAAGTTGGGTTAATATTGATTAACGCATGTAATTAATAAGGGTATACATGGAATCATATTTATAATTATAGTAACCAAGACATTTTTATGGGACAAATATAAATAGTAACTAAGCCAATATTTATGGGACGGAGGGAGTACAATCATATTCACAAAATAGCTTTAGTATAACCAACTAGGTCAAATAAACACTTCACATAAACACTTAACACAGATGACCACTTAATACTTAATACTATCTAGTGGCAAACACCTCAAAACAATACCACGCCTCAAATCTTCACATCAACTATTACTTCTTTACCTAGACCCTTAGAAATCATAAAATACTTTCAAATCATCGAAATCAAATAAATTAAATAGATTTTAAATAGATTTTCAGGGGAATTTTAGAAAATTTCGGCATGAAGTATTCGTAAATAAGACTATCCCCCTGTTTTTCAATTCAAGTTTTTACCTCGTAAATCATTCAAAAAATAAAGCTGCTTTAACTTGCAGCAACATAAAAGTAAACAAATAAGAAAAACTACCCGCCCAAACATGCGGCACCTCAACACATAAGAAAAGTACCCGCCCAGACATGCGGCACCTCAACACATAAGAAAAGTACCCGCCCAGACATGCGGCATCTAAACACGTAAGGAAAGTAAACAATCAATAAAATAAACTAACAATTTAATCTTCCTATAGACCACATTTGAAAACTATACCACCAGTAAATGAATTCATAATATTATATAAAAATTTCGAAATAATGTTTTTGTAAATTGAACTATCCCGGGGTCACAGTCCCTCAATTTCGATTAAAACCAAATTAAAACATACCACACAGCCTCTAGGACCAGTGGTACTCTTCATAAATCACCACTTAACATTTATAACTAAATATACTGTTTAATCGACTATACGATACTTAATCAAAACCATTTGGACCACACATACAACTCACCACCAAGTATCTGACAAGTATAGCATCCAACAAATATTATGACTCGACTACAACATTTAACCCATATAAACCATTTACAATTAGCAAGGTCATATAAACTCCAACATTATACGACAATTAATAATTAACAGTCATTTAATCACATATAACTTCATTCCCATGAACTTGACAGGTATGAAATCCAACAAATACTACGACTCGACTTATAACATTTAACAAACAAACAATTATAACTTAGCAACTAAAATAAACTCTTAGCACATTATATACGGCAATAATAATTAGAATTAACGATTATTAATTACTAATCCGAACATATTATCGGACTCACAATTAATCCCACAATCATAATTAATAACTATAAACTTTCCAAATTTAATTTTGGAAATTAAACAACATACTCGTAATTAAATCTAATTAAATTACAACAATTAAATAATTAAAAAACAAAAATATACCATTTTCGTTTGGTCCGACCCACCACGAAACATCTCCACCATCACTCTTCCTCTCTCTCTCTCTCTCTTCTTTCTCCTTGCCCAGCTGCTCCCCTCTCCCGCGCGCGCTGCTACAGAGCTACCACCACCGCCGGCCACCTGCCACCGCGCGGTGGTCTTCCCCCTCCCCTCGCGACCTACTGCTACACCCACACCACACACGCAATTCACACCCACACGCGACTTACACACACATATACACGCGTATATATATATATATACACACACACACACCCCTCTCTTCTTCTCCTTCAATTACCAACCCCAATTCAATTACTATAAACCCTAATTTCTAATTTCCCCCCAATTCTTTTCCCTCTTTCTCTCTCCCCGATATTTTTCTCTCGACTGTGCTGTGTTCTCTCTAATTGGGGTTGGCCCAATTCCCCTTTTTATTAACTACTAACAATACTCCTCGGGCCCAATTAAAACACTACTTATTCGCTTTCAAAACTAATAACCATCTTTTACAAATCGAAATTAAATAGAAAATTTGTAAAATTAAACTTTTCATTTTTAAAATAAAGAGTATAAAATTACGAGCACACACATATTTTTAAAATATTTTTAGGATAAAAAATGAATTAAATATGGATTTTACAAGTTTTGATCCTTTAAATATAATAAAACTTTTAAAATCATTTTAAAATACTAAAACACCCAAATAATTCTCCCGATAATTTTAAAAACTAACTAATATCATAAAGATGATAACACAAAAGATTTCATGATTTTTAACAAATCCGATGATTTAATAAATTTTTTTGAAGATCAATAATGCATGATTTAAACATATTTAAATCCTCAAAATACAAATAAAATTACACAGACTTACACGTCATGTAAAAAAAGGCACCCACTATCACATACAATGACCTTCTCAAAAATATTCACATCATATATTCAACCTTTCCAACAATATTCACATAATAAATTCATAATTTATATTAAATAAATATTTATAAAATACGAAATTTTCTAAGTCGTTATAATAATGTTATTCTTGTAGGGTGTGTGACTTAGTTGTATATCATGTTGAGTATTGAATACGACTAAAGAATACAGGGGGGTGAATGGATTCTTGAACTTTTCTTGTTCTTGAATCTGTGTAGCACAATATGTGTTTGTGTGTGCAGTGCGGATTATGAACAACACAAAACACGATATCACTTTAATCTAATATTTTATTTGATAAAGATTTGCTACAACATGTGAATACAAATGATAGTATTCTCAGCTTCGTTTTTCTCAGAGAGATGTGCTTTTACAATGTATGTGAAAAACTTAATCTCTAAAGAGGTGAGGTTGTATTCTTATAGAACATGAATACAACCTACTTACTACAAATAAGGTAGCTAAACAGGTTTACTTTCCAGTATGTCTATCCTTTTTGAGTAAGCATCCAAACGGCTACAGATTTGACTTTGTAAAGTTCTGTTCAGATCCACTTCTTTAGCTCTTTTTCTCTTCTACATCTCTCCAAGCTTCTTTGTAGGCTTTCCAGAGCACGTTACAGATTGTGGTCCATAAAGTGCTTTGTCTTGTTGCAGGTTTCTGACTTGTACAATTTCTCCAGTAGTTTGTCTCCAAGAATGTATTCGATAAGTGTCTAAGTGATTGATTCGAGAACTAGGATTAGATAACTCTGAGTTCTCGAATACTGTAAGGTTGACATATCGAATCACTTCTCGAATAGCTCTTTTTATTCAGGAATCCTTGAGTTGTCGAATAGAGCATTTAACTTATCGAATCCCTGAGATATCGAATAACTTTCTGAGTATTTGAGATATCGAATGAACCTTGACTTGTTGACTCCTAAAGAACTCGAAAGATGCTTTGACTTGTTGACTTTCTGAGTTCTCGAATAGAGTAGTAGACATATCGAATATCTGAGATATCGAATGAGATATCGAACAGTGTATTCAGAGATATCGAATAGTGTCTTTTGAGATATCGAATTTCTGACTTCTCGAAGGCTAGACTTCTCAAATATAACAAACATACTTCTCGAATTGGTACTTAGGCAAATTCTTCATTTCTTCAAATCCCAACTGTGATTATTTGATAGTCTTGTTCTTCAAGCTTGAGGCATGAACCTTGGAACTTCTTTCAAGCATTATTCTCCGACTTTTAAGTACAATTACACAGATAGGAATTGATGCCTATTACAAGTACTAAACAAACAGAAACTCTACAACTAGAGGTTCCCTCAGTTAAGAGGTCATGTAAGTAATGTAAAACATTACACACAATTAGGCTTGTTATTTAGATGTACACAGGCATGCCTCTGTGACTAACATATCATGGTGGCCATTTCATGATCACAACTGCGTACCTGTATGCAGGGCCTAAATGTAAGAGATTTAAGCGGGTAGAGACTTCGAAGTTGTCTGTGAATTGGATTAGGGAGAAGGTGAAAGATGTAGTGAAGGATGGGGATAGACTGTTGTTTATGAGGGATGAGGTAACTCCAGATCATGGGTTTAGAGAATTGACAGATGACAAGTATGTTAGAGAGATGGTGCATGCATCTAGGCACACCGGGAGTTGCAAATTTCATGTATACCATGAAGGCTCTGTTGCTCCATTCCCTCCCACTGTTGATGATGAGGCTTGGCATGATGATAATTTGACTACTGGTGGAAATGTGAATGAGGGTGATAATTTGACTGCTGGTGGAAATGTGAATGAGGGTGATAATTTGATTGCTGGTGGAAATGTGAATGAGGGTGGTAGAGAGGATTGGTGGGAAAAAAGTTGTCATAGCCTAGGTTCTGTCACAGTGAAGGGTTTTAGAGTGAATCAAGTCACACCTGGTAGAAGGTACAAACTAAATGCTAGGAAGAAGAGTGGTGGCAAAAGGCTAAATTTTGACAGTGATGAAGGTAGTGAAGCAGATCTGTATTTCCATGGGAATTACAGTGACGGTTCGAGTTGGTAACGGTTTCGATTTTTTAAAAACCAAAAAATAATGGTTGGGTTCGGTTTGTCTCGTCAAACCGACCAATATAACCCGTTCCACCCGAATATATAATAATATATATTAATTATTTTTTATTATTATTTAAGAAATATTATTCAAATTAATAATTAATATATAATTATATGTTATAGTTAATATATAATTATATATTATGATGTATGTTTTCTTTTCACTGGTTTTAGTGTCATGGTATATTATTGGAAATGAGAGTAGATAATTTGATAGTTCAGAGATTCTAATCTTATGGAACAAACATAGCTCTTTTGACTATTGTGTATTATACCACATTGGTTGTGGAATGCATGGTTAGGTACTGGTTAACAAGTCTGAGCCAAGTCCTCACTCTATGAGGTAGGCCTTCGGGTTTAGGCACTTGCACCCCTAACAGTTACACATCAATTTCCAGTTTTGCTATTAGGTTCATTAGGATTATATTTTATGAGATTTTGTACGTTATTTTGCTGGTCCGTAAAACTTTGTATTTGTAACTTAATTACCAGATTTTTTATTTTGATGATATTTTGTAATGTCAGTCCATGATGCATTGTACATTTGTGTCGATTATTTTTTTTCAAGTTTAAAATTTTTTAAGTGGTTTAAAACTCAACCCGTCCAAACCAAACCGTTATAATTTGGACGGTTTTATTTAGCACTAACGGTAACGGTAATGGTAAAGGGTTGCGAAATTCCAAAACCATAAAATATGGGTTGGGTGGTTTAGTCCTTTTAACCCGACCAACCCGACCATTGCTCACCCCTAACAGTGATGATGAATTTGAGGAAGTGAGGAGAAGAGCTCAAGAAATCAGAGAAGAAGAGGAGCTGAAAAGAAAAGAAGATGAAGAGAGAAGACGGGAAGATGCTGACAAAGATGATGAAAGTTCTGATGAATTGAGAAGAGAGGAAGAGGCTGACCAAGATGTTGATAAAGATTATGAAAGTGAAGAAGATTACGAGGGTGATGATTCAGAGACTGATGATGATGATATTGATTATGAAAGTGAAGAAGACATAGAGAGGGTGGTTGGGGCAGTAGACAGCTCTGATGAGGACCGACCATATGCATATGGTGCACCTAGGGGTTGTAAACATAAAGATGTTATAAAAACCAAATTTAACCCTACCACAGCTGGAGAGGACATTAAGTGGAAGTTAGGTTTGACATTTGTTAATAAGAGAGAGTTGAAAACATCTGTGAGAAATTACTCAATTGGTCAAGGGAGAGCACTAACATACGCTGTGGATGACAAGCACATGATTCAAGTAAAGTACTCAAAAGGGTGCACTTTTTCTCTTTGGGCATCCTATGTAGAGTCACATGAGGTATGGCTTATTAAAACACTAGTGCCTGAACACAACTGTATTTACTCCTATAGAAACAAATTGGCCACAAGCAAGTACTTGCATGACCTGTATGGTGAAAGAATAAGGAAGAACCCAAGTTGGAAAATCAGAGAGATGCAAGAGGAGTTCAGGAGGGTTCTCAAGGTTGAAATGGGCACTACAAAGTGTCACAGGATAAGGAAAATGGCCTTGAGTGGTGTTCAACAAGAACTGGCCAAGCACTATGCAATGTTGAGGAGGTTTGGTGGTGAAATTCTTAAGAGCAACAAAGAAAACACAGTGAGGATATGCACTACAAGAGAAAATGAGGGTGATCCACCACACTTCAAGAGATTCTATGTATGTTATGCAGAGTTGAGGAAGGGTTGGAAGAAGGTTGCATGCCAGTCCTTGGTTTAGATGGTTGCTTCTTGAAAATTGTTTGTAGAGGACAGCTTCTCACAACTGTAGGAAGAGATGGCCTCAATTGTATTTATCCTGTTGCTATGGCTGTGGTTGAGAGTGAATCCTATAACAGTTGGGGCTGGTTCTTGGACTTGTTGATTGATGACCTTCAACTTGGGAATGGATATGGCTACACATTGATATCTGACCAGCAAAAGGTGAATTTCTTTAACTTATCACAGTTTCTCTTAATAATAGCTGTCATTGTCTCATATCATAATTGTTATCTGTTTTTTTTGTGACTGTGCAGGGATTGGAGAAGGTAGTCAAGGAGCTTTTACCTCATGTTGAACATAGAAATTGTACAAGACATTTGTACTCCAACTTGCAAGGAATATGTGCTACAGAGCCACTGAAAGAGGCCTTCTATGATGATTGCAATGCCACACATCCACGGGGATTCAAGACTGTAAGGAGATGGAGAAGGCCTCCAAGCCAGCTGAGTTCTTTGAACCCCAAGGTATGGTCAAAGGCTTATTTTGAAACTCACTCAAAAACAGACTCAAATGAGAACAATATGTCTGAGTGCTTCAATTCATACATTATGAGAACAAGGTATATGCCAATTACTGACATGCTTACTGAGATCCATGATTTCACAATGGCAAAGATTCACATGAGGAGGGATGCAATGGCCAATCAAGATACTATCCTTCTATCAAAGGTGAGAAAGAGATTAGATGGAGTGATTAAGGACAATAATGACAGTTCTATGGGATGGTAGGCAAAACTACCAAGTTATAACTACACCATATATTGCCTATTGCAACCATATTTTTGTTGGTTTGTCGAAAAACGTTGCTATTGAGAAACCAAATTACACAAATTGCAATGCCTTTGAAAAACATTGCAATAGCATTGAAAATATTCAAAAGAGTTAAAAACATTTTGTCTATTACAACATTTTTCTTAAATTGTTGCAGTAAATTTGATTTTTGGGCCCAAAGAATTGGCGGGCTTATTAAATGTATCCTAAATTGTGTGAGCGGGATTTCTTTTGCCGGCTTACCAAAATAACAAAACAAAAAAGAAAAAAAGAAACATAACACACATACACTAATCCACACAGACACCTTGAACATCGATCCCAAATCCTCAAACTCGAATACAGGCAAAACAAGATGAGAGGGAGGCGAAAGAGGAAATAGAAGTAAATCGAAGACTAAAGACGATTCAAGCTCGAAGAAGATTGAAGTTTGAAGCAGGTATGTTGCTCTCTATATCAATTTTTACACTTCTTCCCCAAACAAATCTCTGTAATCGATTTCGGTGTTTTGGTTTAAGGTTAGGTATTTTGAGTTTTAATTGGGGATTTATTTATGTATGTTAATGTATATTTGGGGTTATTTTATTGTGTTGATTTGGGGATACATTTTTTGGTTTTCAGTTTAGGTTTCTTATGTATGTTTCAAATTGGGGGTTTTTCTTTATAAGATTTTTTTTAATACATTTTTTGTATAATTGTATGCTATGTTTCGAATTTGGGGATATTGTATTCAACTCAGAGCTTGCCATTCTCCTGCTTGGTCTATGTAGGTTAGCTTGTTATTGTACTGTCAGTTTTTAATATTTCTCAAACACTCTGAAAACTACAGAAGCTTGCTCATCCTAACAAGGATGTTTTGGTGGCAGAATTATGTCTAGTGACCCAGGTTACGTTGCATATGGATCTTCCGATCCTGAAAAACCTGTTGATGATCCCTTGCTAGATGTCAAAACTTGTTGCATATGGACCGGCTTTTTTGACCATTTACGGGCTTATGCAGTGCACCCCTGATTTATCCTCGACGCAGTGTAGCGACTGTTTTGATGAGGCTATGAGAGATCTTTCATTCTGTTGCAGCTGAAAAGTAGGGGACCAAGTCATGAAACCTAGTTGTAGGCTTAGGTTTGAGGTAGTACGTATTTATAACGAGACCATTACTGTTAATGCACCACTACCTCGGCCACAGGTTCCTCCACCACCGTCATCAGTGCCTCCTCCTGGTATTGATTTTGCTCAGAGAAATTAATATCCCTGAACCCTTATATTGTAGACTTGTATTTCATATGTATTGGCCTTGGTATGTAGAGTCTGATGGTTTGCCACTCTTTAATTTCACAAAAAATTTAATTAGTTTTTATTTAGGATCTTCCAAAATTTCCAATGTTTTTCTAAACGGCAGAGGGTCGGACCATACTATTAGGATAGGGGTTAGGTATATATGTTAGGAGTGTTTAGTTTTATGTGACAGCTTTCCTGGATCACCAGTTACTGGTGCTTGAATTTACATACATGATACATAACTAGTCACCCAGCCGGTATTAAGATAGAGCCACGCCAAGCGAGTTCCACACTGCTTTAAAAATAAAATTTTGAATTATGGACCAGTCCCAGACCCAGAATTTTCCCTCTATTGTATCTCAATTACGAAAAACTTTGTGCAGGCAAAGATGATTATACCGCGCGGACGGTAATTATAGTTGTCATCATAGTTGGTTCATATATACTGTTCCTTATTTTGTTTTGCATCTACAAAAGAAAGGCAAAGCACAGGAGTGCTACCGAGACATCCCTGAGTAAGTTTTGTGTTGCTAAAGATCATAAAACTTGTGTAGGATAAAGGGTTACAAATTGGCAGATAAAAACTTAAAAAGAATGTGAAATCTATACAAGCAATAACCCCCACAATTGTTGTTAATTGTTATCTGCATTGTTAAATTAAGTTTCATATATATTAAGCAACTTTTCTTGTATCTGCTCCGCTTTAGATGACAACGAGGAAGATATCAGCAGCGTTGAATTCTTGCAATACGACTTTACTACGATAGAAATTGCTACAGATTTCTTTTCAGATGTCAATAAGCTTGGTCAAGGTGGATTTGGAGCTGTTTATAAGGTAAGAAAGGAGATGAGTTCAATAACAAATTGTTCATACTTGTCATACTAAGGGAAAAATTGCTAATCGTTACTGTCACTTAGTCCACATATCTGTCTTCTAATAAAGTTACTTTTCAGATATTTTATCTTGTCTTTCATTTCTAATGTAATAGGGTATGCTGAAAAGTGGACAAGAAGTGGCTGCAAAACGCCTTTCAAGAGGTTCAAATCAAGGTGAACAAGAATTTAAAAACGAGGTTTCGTTAGTAGCACAGCTGCAGCACAGAAATTTAGTTAGACTTCATGGATTCTGCTACGAAGGCACTGAAAGACTTCTAGTTTATGAGTTTGTACCCAATGCAAGTCTTGACCACTTCATATTCGGTATGTAATTTTACTCTTTGTTTATCTTCCTTCAATTATAGTGGATCACACAGAAATTATTTTGACTGAAGATCTTTAATACAGCTAAAGAAAAGAAATGTGACACTTTTATTATTTATTATTGGATGCTGTACAGTTCCCACAGATAAATAAATGTTCTTTTGCAACTTGTCAAGGGAAGACGTCTTTCAGGTTGGTGATTCATGTTTATATTTGATTTCAGGAGAGGCATGTAGCTTTAAGGGCATGTAGTTTCAGTAACAAACTTAAGTTTTTCTCTATCTGTATATCAGGAATTGAGGATGTCAAAATGGATTGGCCATTACGGCTCAAAGTAGCACTTGGAGCAGCGAGAGGACTTGCTTTTCTCCATTCAAGCACTGCAATTGGGACTCCGATAGTTCATAGGGACTTCAAATCCACCAATTTTCTTTTGAATGCCAACTATGAAGCAAAGGTAAATTATCCTCTATTCTCACATAAAAAAGACACAGATTAGCTTCATGTTCCTATTCTTACAAAGTTCATGCCAGATGGCCATGAAAACCATCTCTTGCCAGAATTAGTTAGAATTAAAAGTGAAATCTCTTGCCTGAATTAGTTAAAATTAGATCACTTTCTCCTATTACTGACTTTGTTTATGAGTTCTTTTGTCTGCTAAACTATAAGTTAGTTGGGTGTCAATTAGTGAGTGAAATTTGATAGTTGCTGCTAATAATGCATTGTGAGTCATGACATGTTTTTGACTGCTCGTTGATGTTTATTGGCAGAATATGGTGCACATGATCGTCCTAGATCATCCCCTGGTGAAGTAGCAGCAGCATATGAAAAAACTTTAACTTCTGAATCTGGTTGTACCTCTGAACTTAATATTTGGCACCCAACATATATTTGGAAATTGGTGGACCATATAATACACCTTCAGTTTGCAATTTCTTTGGATAATTAATATTTTGGCAAATGGGGTAATAACAGAAACAGTGCTTGATTTTTGCACTATGTACTTTTTGGTCTTTAATATTAAAATTAGTTATTTTTGTACTTGAACAAATATATGTAGTTGAATATTTGGCATTAAGCTGCCCTGGTTTATGAAATGTTGATGATGATTGGATTGTGGCTATAAATGCCTTGGTTTAGTGTATTTTCAACATGACCCTACTAATTTTTTTTTTTTGAAAAAATGTTACAATAAAGTCAAAACATGTTGCATTAATCTATAAAAAATCATTGCAATTGGTCTGAAAAATGTTGCCTTTAAGTGTCAATAAACTACTTTCTTATGCTACTACAATAGTTTTTAATTGTTGCTATAAACTCTAAAATGTTGCTTCTGAAATTTATTGCAATGATTTAATTATGTTGCTGTATGATATCAAAAACGTTGCTAAATCGACCTATTGCAAGGCAACCGGATGCAACGTTCAAATTTTGCAAATTTGTTGCCATAGACTCTACTGGAACGAATATAGACCTTAAGGCAATGTTTTCTTGTCGTTGCAATATGCAATTTATGGTGTAGTAATTAAGTGGAGAGGGATAGGGTTCTGTGTCAGCCTCCAAAACCAAACATGTTCTTGCAAGGTGTGGAATTTAACTAGAATCCCCTGCATCCATGCTGTGAGTGCCATCCAGAGTTGCAGGCTAAATGTAATGGACTATGTGTCACATTACTACACCAAGGCCAAGTATATGCAATGCTACTCACACTGCTTGGAGGTTCTGCAAGGGCCACCTTTTTGGGAGGATGTAGAGGGGGACACCATTTTGCCACCACCAATGGTGAGGACTTTGAGGGGAAGACCCAAGAAACAGAGAAGAAGAGGAAGATGGGAACCAAAAAAGACCACTACTACTACTAAAGGCAAGGAACAAGTGTCTAGAATTGGGAGGGTGATGCATTGTACAAACTACAAGAAACCAGGCCATAACATAAGGAAATGTCCAGATCCAATAACAATTACCACAGGGAGAAAGAGGATACCCCTGTAGATCAAGAGGTTGCCTAGGAGAGGGAGACTGCTCAAGCACAAAACAATACAGGTGAAGATGAACTCATGGGAGAGGCACTGGTGCAGGAGATGGCACAGCCTTGATTGTAATGCACTTTTGGTTTTAAGACTTTTGGCTGTAATGCACTTTTGATTTTAAGACTTTTGGTAGTGAATTTTTGGTTGTAATGAACTCATGTTAAATGGTTGTAATGAACTCATGGTGATGTAATGTTAGTTGATTTTCTATGTTATTGTTAAAATTCAGTTGCGTTACAAATCATTTGCATTACAAAATTAGAGAATTGCATTCAACATCAAAAGCATTATAAATACAACTTGCAAGGTGCATAAGCTTAGGCTTTAACATTACAAAATAAAGACTTTAACATTACAAAGTCCAACCTACCAAGCCTAACAAATCAAGTCATTTTTTTTCTCAAACATCAAAACAGGCATAGCAGTTACAGCCATCATGAGCACAAAGCACATTCGACCCAACATCAAATTCTTCCTCTTCAAGGCTCTTGTCTGTTGCTTCTTTCCAGCTAGCTTCTCCTCAGAATCTGCCAACTTCCTTTCAATTATGACCATCATTCAACTGAGTTACAACCTCTCCATGCCTGCCAGCAGCTTCAACATCAAACCAATGAAAGAAATTACATCGGGTACCTTGTGGTTGACCACAACCCAAAAATCTCCTCCCAGGATTCCTCGCGGTTCGCGAGATGAAGAGCTTTGCTTTCTTCTCGCAGTCATATAAGTAGGTCTCCATAGACATTCGGGATTGTACATCAGGATTGGCTGCCATGGTGTTTGGTTTGGCGGGCAAAGATGGGGAGGAGCTGAATATATATGGATTGGGTTAGGGTTTATTTTGGGATTTTGTGTTTGCTGATGTGGCCAACGTGGAGTGGTGACTGGAAGAGCCAACTTAGCAGTCCGTTAATCAAACAGACAGAATTTTTTTTTAACAGACGGCGATGGGGAAAAGAGAAAAATGGAAAGTGCAGTGATGACTTCGATAGTACAGTAGGCTAAACGAAAATTTTACAATAGTACAGTATGGAAAGAGACCTTTTGCCCTTTTCAAAAAAAGCAATTTTTAAATTTTACCAAATATTTTTTCAGCTATTTTTCAGAAAAAAACTGTTATTGCTATCTACAACAGCAATACCAAACACACCCTTCATCGGTCAGGGCCAAATACTTTCAAAATTTATTGTAACAAATAATTAAAAAAGTTAAATGGGAGGGAGTTACACAAAGTGTTAATACCAAATAAAATATAAAGTTAAACCCTGGTAACAATAACAATGCTAATGCTAGGCCGAGTGAAATCTTTGACTACAAATACTTTGAAGATCAAAAGTCTTACAAAAATTGTTAACAAGGAGTTATGAGATATGCTTGTGTATGGTTTGGGGTTTGTCAGAATCACAACATGGACCGAAATGAAAAGGCAATTGAAGAATTGTTAAACAGGACCATTAACTCCAACAGCAACACCTTAGTGTAGAGCTGTTAACGAACCGAGCCGAGCTTTGAGCTAAACGAGCCGAGCTGAAAATTTTTTCTTAACGAACCGAGCCGAGCTTTGTTAACACATAAAATGTTTGTTCGAGCTCGAGTTCGTTAATAAATCGAGCCGCACACGAGCTTTTATCGAACGTCCTTAACGAGCCGAGCCCTTAACGAACCGAGCTCTTAACGAGCCAAGCTCTATAATAATAATAAAATATTATTATTTTATATATAATATATATAATAAAATATATAAAAAAATAAATTATTATTATTTTATACAATTTTTTTCGAGCTTTTAACGAGCCGAACCGAGCCGAGCTCGAGCCGCACACCCTAAAGCTCGGCTCGAGCTCGTTAAGCTTAACGAACACTTTTTTGTGTTCGAGCTCGAGCTCGAGTTCTTAACGAACGAGCCGAATCGAGCCCTTAACGAGCCGAGCTCGAGCTTGCTCACGAACAGCTAGTTTCGTTAACAGCTCTACCTTAGTGTGATTGAATACACTACTGAATTATCTCGGTTTCCATTTAACATTATGTTCTCGCATTTCCACAATTATAATTGGTAATGCATGTTTAACTTTGGTCCACCAAACATGATTCAACAAACTCTTGCAGCATTCCAGTGGCAATATGCATGCCACAGGAGTTATGAGATTTGATAATCTGCAACCATTTAACGGTATCATTGCTAAAAATGAGTTATACAAGTTACATTTGAGGACTAAAAAAATTGTATCAACAAAGTCATCAAAAATGAAAATTTAATCTTCTAACCTGATCATCATAACAGCTACAAAAAGGTCCACTGTAGTATCACCTAAATAATACATTTTCCTGCCTTTTCTTCTTCAAAACTTTTCCCAGTTCTCGTACTTTGACTATCTTTCCATGTACATGAACTTTTTCTTTTTTCTTTTTTTAAATTGCTTTTCCATGGTGTAAAAAACTCCTGTAACTTCCTTAGATCAGTATAACACAACTCGGAACAGCCCTGGCTGGGGTTCAGAGAAGTCTAGGCCTTCTTCCTCAAGCAAATAGCGTTGGACGGCAGTTGGAAGTCTGGACGGAGTGCGAGAACCTCTGGTATGGTGGCCTGTTCCAACACAAATGTAAACCTGCCAGCGCTGATCTACTGACCTAGCTGCACTTCTCAATACTGCCAGATCACGCTTCAATATATGTATTGCTTCACTCACGTGGAGCCCATGCAGGTCTATCACTCTCTCTTGTCCTCTACCATTCCCTTGTATATCCGCACCAAGAGGATTCCTGCCACCATTGAAAAAAAACAAAATAAATTACAGCAAACAATGATGAAATGATTGGAATTCTATTCTTAAGAGAGGAAAAAACTAATGATGTACCACAATAACATACAGTTACCAACATATGATTTATATAAGAGCACAAACCGGTGCCATCACCAGGGTTCCAGCAATGGGATAATATTATATTAGCCTGGCACTTCCAGAAATATCTTAATAATGGCCGAAAATTAAATTTAAAATATTAGTTAGGTTCGAGCACAGAGCAAATGATTGGAATATTGTTGTCCTGTGAGAAATATCGGTGGTGCCCTCAAATTGAGTTCCAGTAATGTTAACTTATTTGGCAAATGCTTAATTCTACTACCATATCCATCTCAATAAGTGACGACAACAAAAGGTAAAAAGAAACCTAACAAAGTAAATTTAAACTCCATTCATAGCTAAATAATTTAGAAAAGCAGTGAGCAAACAAACCTTTGTCGATAAATAGAGTCTTGTGCTTTGGCATGAGCTGCTTTCATCTGCATGTTGTGCAGCTGTCCTTTCATGCTCAGTTCTTTAGCCAATGCCTTGTTGCCGACAAGGTATGCTTGCCGAGCCTAATTAAATACAAGCTACGAAGTGAATTTTACATCGTGGAAACAAGATTTCCGTGAAACAGAGGTTATAGATATATACATAATGGGTCCTCAGGGACCAATTATTTAACAATCGGTTCCACAGATCCAACGGCTGAGATTAAAAAAAAAAAAATTTACTGTCCGCTATAATTGCCTATCCGCGGAAAATTTTCGCGGACAGGCAATCTGCCTATCCGCGGAAAATTATAAATTATAGCGGACAGTAAATTTTTTTTGTAATCCAGGGGGGCCGTTGGATCAACGATCCAACGGCTTAGAAACCGATTGTTATTTAACCCGTCCCTGACAAATGATTGTCAGGGACCAAAACCCATACATAATAGACCAAATATCCACCGGTTCCTTGCAGCAATTGGTAAAATATACCAAAGCCAGTGCAACATAACCATGTAAAAGATGTAACACGCTTCCTATTAAATGAATATTCTTTGTTGGTGTTCAAGAAACTCTGAACTGTGCTTAAAGATGACTTTAAAATCAAAGTGATCTGTTTAGGTTGAAAGGCTTTTCATTTTATGTTGAAAATTGAACTTATTGGAGTACTCATCTGACTCTTCCATGACAGACTTAACCTGAACTTAACCACCGCACCAATTGTATAAAAAGTAGACCCGGCAATTTTCAACACGACACGAAAAAACGACACGAAACGACACGAAAATTTAGTGTTTGGGTTTGCATTTTTAGTACACGAACACGAAAGTACACGACCGAGATTTAGTGTCGGGTTTGGGTTTACCCTTTAAGTACAAGACACGACACGAAATACACAAAATAAATAAATAAATAAATATATATATATATATATATAGGGGGCTACTCCAATACAAACCTCCTTAAAATACAAACCTACAAACCAAGCATAATCTAATATTTCAAGCTAATCTAATGACCAAACTAGGGGTACCCCAATACAAAAAACGTTTAAAATACTTGGCTCTATCCAACAAAAAAAAAATAATAATAACTGTTCACGTGATGACGTGGCAGTGGATTTCACTGGTTAACGGTGCTTCGCACCTTCTTGTACGGCGCTTCGCGCCTTTATCAGTCTAAAGTTGTAAGGAATGGCAATCAATGGTAAAGGTAATAGACGATTGACGGGTGTGTCGAGAGCCTGCGGCCCTCATGACTACCTAACTCATCCGTTTACTGTCTTAAATGCTTCGCATTTCCACGGCAAGATTTTTTTATTTTATTTTTTTGTTGGATAGAGTCAATTATTTTAAGCATTTTTTGTGAAGGTACCCTTGGCGGGAACCTTAGAATAGATGAAATATAATTAATTTAGTGTTGGTTTGTAGGTTTGTATTTTAAAAGTGGTTTGTATTTGAGCACTTGCCTATATATATATATATATATATATATATATATATATATATTTATAATTTTTTTTAACAAAAATATACAAGTAAGTCAAATTGTCAAGGCTCTCCCTCAAACATCTCTCTCAATCTCTCGTCTCTCCCATATCTCTCTCCCTCCTTATCTCAATCTCAATCTCTCTTCTCTTATCACTCTCGTCTCTCAATTAACTGTCTTGTTTTATTGGTATTAGATATTAGATATTTTAATATTTTTATTAGACATTTAACATTTATATTTGTGATTATACATAAATTTATAATATTATTTATAAATACTATGTAAAAATACATTTTTAATATATATTTGTAAAAATATTATCGAAAATTGTAATATTTTAATATATTTATATATTTATTTTTATTCTTATTATTAATTTAAATAACACGAAACACGACACGAAACGTACACGAAATGAAAGTACACGAACACGAAATGACACGAACCCCTAAACCGGTGGTTTTGGGTTTAGCATTCAGGTACACGAAACACGAAAGTACATGACACGAAAGTACACGACACGAACGAATTGCCATGTCTAATAAAAAGGGCATACCTAGTAGCTGTTTGTGATATTAGATATTAGATTCTAATCTCAAGCTACTAAAAAAGCCATATTAGAAGTACCACTTATCGAAAAGTTCAGAAAACAAGGGAGAAAAACTACTTTGACATAATTCATTGCAAATTGTAAAATATACTTCGTAATAGGTGTAAACATTGATATTCAATTGACTTAGAAAGTGAAAAAAAAAACAGATGCTATACGTCAATGAAAGAGCCTAAAAGACTTTCAACACGCCAACTTATCAAATATACCAAGCCATATACTAACTAAATGTGATCAGACCAAAGTACACATGCAGCCATTGTCAAGTGAATAGAAAAACAATGTTAAAGATAAACTACCCATTTAGAGACTTATTAAGGTTTTAGAAGAGATGGACATCTAACAAATCAAATAACTGCTTCCCACACTGACCAATTAAAGAATGAAGATCGTTGGGAAATAAACTAGAAAAAAAGCATTTGCTTTCTGCTTTAAGCCTGTAAATGCTACCTGAAAAATACTGCTAAAAGCACCTGTTCAAAGTACATATTACGCCAAAAAAACTGCTAGACTCACCTGTTCAAAGTACACATTACGCAGACGAGCATAGTCACGAGCTTCCTCCCGTGTTTCCGAATACATATTTGCTGCATTCTCAACAAAATTAAGCATGTACAGGAACGTATTCTTCCACACTCATAAGTTAATAAAAGCAAGGTTTTCACGTCAAGAATATTACCCACTGCGTCTCCTGTTTCAAGCCAAAGAGGAGCTGCACGAGCCAAACTTCGACCCTGCAACCTATCTCCATGAATGGCTCTCCCTTGTGTGCCATTATAAGCACTAGCTAGAACATTTGAACTTCTACTTGAACCAATGCTCACATCAGCAGCACCGTTTCTGTCATACTTCCACATTCCAGTATCCTGGGAAGCCATTTTTCTCACTGCCGAAGCAAAATCTATTGGCCCTCTGGATGGAATGAAAGAGCTAGATTTAAAGAAGAGAAGATTTTCTTTATCCGAAGCTCGATATGGATTGACACTTTGCTGGAACTCGTCTACAGAATATTTGGATGCACCACTGTGACCCTCTGCAAGTGCAGGAAAATCATGTGCACCAAGATTTGGGGCTGACAAGGCCTTTAAGTCAAGGTTCTGATTAAATTCACCTTCAACTTGAAGCTACAATTAATGATAAAACGTGCTGTTAAATTTACTAAACAGAAGACAGTACAAAATTATTTAGAGTAATAGACAAAGAAATACAAATTATGTGTAATGTCACAAACTAGTTGCAAATTAAGCAAGCAACGCGGAAAAAAGTGAGTTTCACCAACAAAAGTTCAGAGCTGCTTTGGAAAATTATAAAAAGACCAGTGCTCAAGTCCTAGAAGAAAAAATAAACTGGATATAATTTCGATAAAATAATAAACATAATAGTATAATCATTAAGTTCCATGCTGCCTAACCATTGATACACATAATTAAACTGTACCAAAAAGAGATTTTAACACCAAATATTTCCATCTTTCCATCACAGTAACTGGTCTTAGTGTCTTAGATACTGCAAGCTAACATTATACAATGGTTGCAATGAGTGACTAAAACATTTGAATGGGGTGGAAGACTTTCCTGTTCAGATAAACTTATACATAAATATGGCCTTATGATCTTTAAATAACCAATGCATTTCATACCAACAAAAAAACTACGCATAGCTACTAGTGACAGTTAGGCATATCTAACTTAAAACTCTATAAATCAAAGCACGTTACTCTCACAAAGATGAGCAAACAGTTAAATGAAAATCAAAATTTTAGACAAACATAGAGCTTAGTTACATACAATACAAATATCAATCAAAAGTCTAAGGGGAATGAATATTTTTGTTTGTTTGCATTCAGAAATGAACCTATTCCATTGTTAATACTCAAATCTTAGAAACTCGAAATAAATATTTTTCAACTTAAGGCATTACCAAAATGATTAGTGATAAATTTAGAACTGGAAATGTAATAAGAATGTTGGTTGGGACCTTGGGCTATGAGCTAAGATATAACTGGAACATAAGCACCCATCAACGAAAGGAAGATTTATACTAATGAGATGTGCATTATAATACTGAATAACACACTGATTATTTTATTATAAGAATCTAATTTGAGCACAGATATTGCTTTCTGAAACCATAAAATAGGATGTAATACTGGAATTGAAGAATATATACAAAAATATAATCCAGGAACCAAATTAATACCATATGCTTCGAAGGTACTAAACAGTACAAAACCAGATATTTACATCTAGGAAGACATAAGAGAGAAAATTTGAGTATACCTCTAGCTGAGTAAGCATTTCAACAGTAAGGTTCAAGTCGCCCCCATTACTGAAGTACACCTCTGCAAGACTTTCAGCTGCAAAACCAGGAAATTGTAAAGACAAAAGCTCGAGAGGGTTTACATCCATATTCTCTAGCAGATGTTGCTCACTCGACATTTCATCCAGAAACTCATGACCAGAATTTCGGTTGTATAAGGGGCCCTCGCTAGCACTGTTAAGCTGATGATCATTGCTTATAATTTGCCTGTCCCAAGGTTTGGTACTCGCAGTATGATAACTGACTGGTGATGGAGCATCTCTATATGATGCAGCAGAAAATCCCATCTTATCAGCATAGCTGCCACCATTAATTCTACGAGGAGAAAAATTCTGTTGTTCCTTTAAAATCAAGCTACTGCCTGTTGAAGCACCAGGCAACCTTGCTCTTTCATTGACATCGATTAAGGATAAGTCTGAGAATGGAAGGTCATCAATTCCTGTACTATTATCCTCTCCAACAACATTGAAGTCGGGAATGATATCGTCAGGGAGCTGGCAGCTCCAATACTGTCGAGCCTCTTCATCAGACTTATTTGAAACTGATGATTCTGATCTATTTAATCCTGTTTTTCTTAGAGGTATATTGCCAGTAGGGGGAGATATTGATGACACATCTACTGCACTAGTGTTTGCAGGGGATGATCTGAGGGAAAAAGGGACAAATTCCACAGCATTTGGGTTCAAACTTGTTACCTTTCCTATAGTGCTTGGTCTTTTATCACTGGTTAGAGCCATATTGTTGTAAAGGCTCATTCCTAAAATCTTTTGTAAAGTAAAATGAACTTCTCTGGTTATTCAAAACCTGCAGAATAAAGCAAATAGAAAATGAGAAAGTGGTTATTGCAGGTAAATTTCTTGCCATGATACATGAAATATAGGAGTCTACTCCTTAACATAATTCACCAACACAACCTCATGCTTGCAAGGTTACCAGACTTGAAAAAACTGTTCAAAACAAACACATAATGTGAAGGGCAGATGTGTTTGTTTGAAAACATTTGGCGTAACATATCATGCTTGTTTGAAAGTACAAAGTCCTAAAGGACAATATAATGTGAAGGGCAGATGTGTTCCGGTGTAAATTAAGAAATAGTGAAAGTTGAAAAGACTACATGCAACCACTTGCAACTCGCAACCTTACTCCTAGTTGTTAACAAAGTTATATATGCCAACTTGACAGGAAGCATGATAGGTCAATGACAATAACAATTGTAAGAATAACCACATGAAAAGGTCTTGAGAAAATTGTTGGACATGAAAATCATCATAAAATACTTACACTCATGGCAGTATCTGACTTCTATGTGTCAATGAATAAGAATAACTCCAAGTTATTTCATAAAATACATTAGAAAAACGAAATAATTGCAACTCTGTGTATCGAGAATTCTTAGCATTTAGCTATGTGTCAATGAATAAGAATAGCTCCAAGTTATTTCATAAAATACATTAGAAAAACGAAATAATTGCAACTCTGTGTATCGAGAATTCTTAGCATTTAGCAGCACCAAAAAAAAAAAAAAACTTTTCTACTAAAAAGTCAAAAAATATAGCACCACATTAACTTTATAAGGCCGAAACTTGAATCCTACTGACCAACAATCAGTAGGCAGAAAAAAAGCTAATCATTTTAACTGAACAAGAAAAAACTTGCTGCAAGCAAAGTCCAAAACAGCTAAAACAAAACAAGAATTCAATACAACATAAAGAGTATAAAGGGATAAAAAAAGAAACTAAATTAGCACCACCAACAATAACTAATAAACTTAAGAAACACAAACCCTCTAGAATAAATCAACATGTACACTAAAGTTCACTTATACAAAAACTCAGTGTGACTAAACACTAAATGTGAAATTACAATACCCACATATATCAACCCATAACAAGAGTGCACACAAAACAAGCTCAGATTTTGCATTAACTTAACCAATAAAAAGATAAATTAGATCTTAACAGATCTGACCCAAAACAAAAATCAAATAACAAAAAGAAAAACCCAGAAAGCACAAGGTCAAATTCTTGAAAAAGATTGAATCTTTATACCTTTGAGGAGGTCTGTAATTGTTGAAAATGGATCCATAAGCTTAAATGGGCTGCTAAAGAAGATAAGTTTATGTAACTACATATATACACACAGTGAAGGTGAAAAAAGGAAAGATTTTATAGCCCTACTGTATCTGTATCTATCTCCTGTGAGAGTCTCCTCTGAGTTCTGACAGGGTATTTTGTTTTGTTTTGTTTGGTTTATTCTTTTATTATTCATTTATTATTCTTTATATTACTTATTATTTTACTTTTGGGTTTATATTGGCTACCACAAAAATCAAAATCTGTTGAGAAAATAGAATTGACTTTGGTGAACTCTTGGCCACTCGATTTGACCAATTTCGTTCTTATACAGTATCTAGGTCGAGTATTTGGTCAGGTCGGTTCGGTCCAAAATCATAACAATTTTTTTTGCACATTTTATGTTTACAGGGGCTCTTTAATGGGGTTTTTAATTTTGGTAGGATATATGATTTTCTGTTATTGTGAATACATTTTAAGTAATAATGCCAGTTTCAAAAAAAAAAAAAAAAGTAATAATGCCAGTTGTCACTTGTCAGAGTCATTTTTAAATTTTTGGAACAATAATTAACTTTCATCGGATTTAAAATATGGTTGAAATCATATGCAAGGTAACAAATCATCAAATCAGTGCCCTGATTTCTATATATTTTTATTGATTCAGTAGTATGTGAATAGTTTTTGAAATAAATTTATAATGGGAAAAATGTGATTTATAGATCTCATAATACAATTGTACCAAACTATTAACAAAAATAATACCAAGCGGAGCCAAAGATGAAAAAAGATGAAAGATCATCTGTACAGTGTACACATACTGATTTGGATAAACAAGACTACAAGAAAATAATTTACAATCGTTGATATTCTACTTGACTCCATAACCTGTGATACCTCGGCTCCATAGAACTTCCAAAATCATTCAACTGCTACTGAACACAATCCCAAATACCACAAAGCAGCAACAGAGGCATACAACATAGCATCATCCGTATCACCTTGAAGAATACAACACCAAGACAGTATCTTCTTCTCGATTAGTATGGGCACCACGGTCCACATTTCTATCAATCTCAATATAGTTTCTTAAATCAGGCTAACGTGGCGAGCATTTACATACAAGATACAAACTCTTGTACAGTTAGAGCAAAGAAAAGTTGTTCAGATCGCTATTGCTGATCCTGATTTTTTAACGATAACAGTTCACTTTCTTCCTGTTGACCTCTGATTTTTGCAATCCTTGGTAACCATCTCTTGACACTTTCTGGTAACCTAAAAATAAACGAGCAAAACGCTCAGATTTCAGGCTTTATCTCTTAAAATTATGACTGTAGCACATGAATAATGCTTTTAGTGATTCTAAGACATAAAGGTGCTAGTAGGAGTCACTAAATGTATCATATATTTTTAATAAATAAAAATGCAGAACAATTATTTAGAAAGTAAGGCATTTCATGGAATACAAAGGTACAAATCCCAGTCACTTGGTAGCAAAAGATGATGCATAGACATGGTAGTTCTGAAGAATAGACACTGCATGTACAAGTGTAGCAAAGGCACTACCAGCCCAAACAAGAAAAATAATGATAATCTATATTTAAGAATCATGGCGAAACTAATTTTCAAAAATACAAGAGCCCCTGGGTGTTTAATTTCTGTATGAAACGTCGTAAAGATATGTTCACAGATAGGAAACAGCTAAATAGACGATAATCTCCTATTCCAAGACAGATAACCATTTCTACTTGTAAATGTTTGGGTCATATTAAATTTTGAATTGACACGTTACTCGACTCATTTGAATTTTTACATAGAACTTTGCAGTTAGTATTCACTTTATACAGCAACTACAACTTTATGATTGAACTTTGGCGAAGGATCATACACATTACTGTCTCCCGGTATACACCAGAGGCTGGGAATGCAAAAATGTGTAGACATGGACTTTTAAAAGGCAAACTTAAGCATCTATATGTAAAGAACATCTAAACCATGTCGAAGTGGAGCGAGAATGAGCAATGGGCAATCTAGTAGCATATATACACAATCCTTTCAAAAAAAATCACTTAGTAAGCACAAAATTAGCTCTATGGAATGGGCCCTGCAACTTCAACACCTTAATGGTGAACATCTTAAAAAGTTTACAAGTTCTTGAAAGTAAGAGTAGCTCAAAAATTGTGACTTACAGATCCAGCCTTTCGTGAATCGCCCTTCTTACAGAAGAGTTGAGCCCATAAGCAATAGAGTTAAACAGACCCTAACAAATAGTAAGACCAAAAAACAAATTATTTTCAAATGCAAGCAAAGAAATTGAATTTCCAAGAACATTGCATTCACATTCTAAACATAGAAATCTGAAAACCATGAAGTTATGTGAAGCATAACTCATTTTACCCATATTGGCACAAGAATTTATTATATCTGCTTATTTGAAATCTCCTCTCTTTCTAATGGATATATAAGATAGCGATAGCATATCAATTATAAGTATCAATATAACAAGATTTAATGCACTGACAAGAAAGAAAAAGATCAATTAGGGAGCAACCAAACCACTCGTGTAAAGTGCACAAGTAAGGAACATAGTGATTTATAATAAACGAAGGCCAAAAGAACTGAAAGCCAAAAGATTACAATAAGTGATTTATAGTGATTACCATAAGTGCAGCCATGCCAACATCAAGAACTGAAAGCCAAAAGATTTTATGGCCTGGCTCAATAAAGTCGTGAATGCGATTGATTGTGCCAAAAGCCCAAGAGCCTATAAGAATGAGTGGGTAGTAGCCCCACCGGTTTAATGCCTGTAAGCAAAGAAAATACAAACAGAGATAGCTTAAAAACGGATATTAGGCCCCAATGTTAATGTGGAAATTAGAATCATTTCTTCAATAAGTAGAGGCAAAGATATTAAGAACATGTATATTGTTCTCCAACATATACATGTTCTCACCTGAATCAGTCCCTATATATATATATATATATATATATATATATAGGGTCCTACTCCACTACAAACTAAAATTAACTACAAACTAAAAACTAAACACTAATCTAATATTTCAAGCTAATCTAATGACCAAACTAGGGGTACCCCAATACAAAAAATGTTTAAAATAATATATAAAAAAATCACTGTTCACGTGATGACGTGGCAGTGGATTTCACTGATTAACGGTGCTTCGCACCTTCTTGTACGGCGCTTCGCGCCTTTATCATTCTAAAGTTGTAAGGAATGGCAATCAATGGTAAAGGCAATAGACGATTGACGGGTGTGTCGAGGACCTTCGGCCCTCATGACTACCTAACTCATCCGTTTACTGTCTTAAATGCTTCGCATTTCCACGGCAGGGATTTTTTTTTTTTTTTTGTTGGATAGAGCCAATTATTTTAAGCATCTTTCGTGAAGGTACCCTTGGCGGGAAACTTAGAATAGATGAAATATAATTAATTTAGTGTTAGTTTGTAGTTTGTATTTAAGGATTGGTTTGTATTTGAGCAAAAGCCTATATATATATATATATATATATATAGGGTCTTGTTCTAATAGAAACTAAATTAGAATAGAAACTAGAAACTAAACATAAATTAAATATTTCAAGCTAATCTAATGACCAAATTAGGGGTACCCCAATACAAAAAGTTCATAATATTCTTGGCTCCATCCAGCAAAAAAAAAAAAAAAAAAAAAAAAAAAAACTGTTCACTGCTGACGTGGCAGTGACGTCAGCGTGAACAGTAGTTTTTTTTTTTTTTTTTGCTGGATGGAGCCAATAATTTTAAACACTTTTTGTGAAGGTGCCCCTGGCGGGGCCATTAGAATAAATGAAATATGATTTATTTAGTGTTGGTTTCTAGTTTCTATTCTAAGATTGGTTTCTATTTGACCACTAGCCTATATATATATATATATATATAGATATAGATATAAGACTTAAGCAACTCATACTACTACTACTTCAAACTTTAGCTAGGTTTTGGCTGTGTATATTGGAAACAGAAAATAAAATACCTGATTTACAAAAGTAACATAGAAATTGAACTCCTCTCCCTTTATTTAAGTCCTCTTATTCTTTTCCAGACGTCCACAAACAAATGTCAACGTCATATATTTAGGAGCAGTTTACCGCTTTGTTACAGTAATCCCCTCAAATAACTAGAAATGTGTTTACTTTGGTAACTTCTAAATCAAAAACTGATGTTAACAAAGTACATTATCTTTACTCTTTTCATGTACAAGTTAGAGAAATGATAAATAACGTTTACCTAAGGGGCTGAGAAAGTGAATGAGCAAGGTCACAGAGTGTACAAATAGGAGAGGATTTAATAGAGACAGATGAACTACTGAAGAAGTAAAGAAATAGTGCGACTACATCCCCATATCTATTAGTTGCTTTCAACACCATATGTAAATCAGCAAGAATAGGGCCGATACACTCTGTCTCACCAGAATATGCACCAAGAACAATGCATCAGCACTTAATTTAATGGTCCATGCCAAATACAGTATGGATACAAAGAAGCATCCCATAGGCCTCAACGTAGATTAACATTATTAAAATGCATAGATTATTTTGGAGTGTCCAAAACACCCAGCCACTCGTATCGTCCAGAAGAAGTAACAGCCTATATAACATAGTTTACAGAAAAGCTAGTAATATAATCTTATGTTTAAGATAGGATATACGAGTAGTAAGATCTATGCATGAACTAGGTACGATTACAGACTTCACAAACCAGATATTAGAGTTCTGTAGGGTTGTCAAGACACCTAGTGTAGGCTAGTCAAGTTGATGCCAGACCGACCATGCAGCTAGTCAATTAGGTGTCTTATGAGCAGTCCTTCTAATCAAGAAGTCATATAGAATGTCTTATACTGTCCTAATTATTTTTATGTTGTACATATAGTTAACATACTCATAAGAGAACAAAATATTACATAAAATGTAATGCAACATATACAATCAACCAAGTCAATCAAAAATCAAGACAATTATTGACAACTAAAATCTTTTTAAGTTTTCATAGGGTCTTTACTCGCTGCTTTGTATTCTATTCTGATTATTACTAATGTGGTATCATTACTGTTCGCTCATCAATTTTTGCTTTGTCCTACTCCGTAGTACTACAGAAATAAACATTTGTAGAAGTATGGAATAGTGATATAAAAGGATAGCATATATAGGAATGTAGGAGTAAGATATACACACACATACACCACACTATACGACTCCGCTGAGTGTATATTCATACATTAATCATAATCTAATTGTTTTGCTTCGAGAAATCATTACAATGTTCTCTCAAATTTTCACAAGGTTAATAGTATGTATGTCAAGTATCATATACCAGAAAATGATGAAATAAAATAAGCAAAGAGTTTAAGTCAAGATATCCCTTATGTGAATTCAAATATTTTAAACAAAGAAATGATACAAAATAAGAAAAGAAAACAAAAATAAAAGGAAGTACATTTGTTCAACTGAACCTATTAAAGAGAAAGAAAGGGAATATCAAAATGAAATGAAAAGGGTTCTTCCTCAACAAGAAAGGACATTGCTAAATGGAATGCTAATAAAAAGACAGAAACAGATTTGCTATGGTAAAAAGAAGGATTAAATTCATATTTAGTGTTGCAAAAGACCCTTATATATTCACAGTAGACCGTCTTAACAATCAACCTATTAATCCGAACCAAGCTGGCTATCTAACCAAAAACATTATAAGAACAGTACCTTCATATCTGGCCGTGCATTTGTGTGGATTGCTCGATCGGACATACCCACTGCCATCTGAAAATTCAATATCAGATAATAGTGGACATCTGCCCTTAGCAGAACCACAAAAGGCTTTATATTTGAAAGCTAATATACTCTAAACCTAAAACACAAAAGATACAAATGAGATTGAGTGTACATACACGGGCTGCATTGTTAAGCATTCGTATCACTTGAAAGTAAGTGATTCCATTGAAAATAATTGCACCCCACAATGGAGCATAAAATGTTACAAAGTGAACAACCTGCAGGCAGGAGTAAATACAATATCAATAATTAATAGGTCAAATGCAACACATGAAAGGAATATAATAATCATATCTCATCGGCATGCAATGTTTAGTGTTCTACGAACTGTCACTATCAGGCCTACAAGGAGATGATCTTCAGCACCAAACTTGTTAACACCCACCCTTCTTGGCACCTTTTCATTCTGACAAGCCACTCTCTTGCACAACTTAAATCATAAGGATGGATGACTCTAGTCCCAAAGCCATGTATGAGAGGGTAACGTAAGGGTCGTCCGCAGAAGCTAAGGCAGAATATTATTATTTAGACGATGATAAAGGGGAAGTTCTCTCTATCTCTAGTATCCTGATCAAATATCAATGAGATGCTTCTCTAACAGAAGGAAATTCTCAGTGATACTGCCAATATTTAATTTTAATACGTTATGTATCGACAGAGGATTAAAGAAAACAACCTACATTTTTGAAAATATACATTTGCATAATTAAAAGATATATTTATATACATGTATATATACCTAGAAATTCTAACAGATATCATATCTATTCATCTTCCCAAAACAAAGGCCCACTATGACTAAAAAAGAACAAAATTGCACATACTACAGAAAGAAGCAAAAGAAGAAAGAAGATACACCTAGAATTACAAGGTTTTCAGTAACAGAACTACAAAATGTAAGAGAATAACCACATAATACTTCTAAAATAGAAAAATTGACGATTTCATGAACTACACCCTTGATAGCTGTGACATGACCAACATGTTTCACCAAGAAATTACTATCACTTAGCTAAAGATACTAATAAAGAAAAGGTTCATTTATAGGGGAATTGACAAACTACTTACTGAAACCTATATCCTGCACTTTTCACTTCATGTAATCTATGTGAGATAAAAGATACAATTTAATACGGTAACTCCTCTCATAGTCAATAGTACTTTTACATTTACCCTTTTCTCCCATATCAGTCCTCTCGCCAAGCTAAAGCAGATCAATAGGGGAATGAACAACATGAAACATGCATATGTGATAAATCTAGGTTCATGAAATCAAGCAAAAAATGCTACAAGATATAAATACCAAATTGCTTGGATCCAAAACTGTTGGATACTTGCCTTTGCTGTACGTCCAGATTCTGTCCAGCACCATGCACCTACACGAGCTATATGCCCGTGGTCATTACTAATGGAGCGCATCACAGTCATCACTAGTGAAGTTCCTGCATATTTATTTTAAAATCCAACTTTAAGAAGAATAAGATGGAACAAGATAAAATGTCGATCGTGCAAGAACCAGAAATATAAAATGTAAGAAAACTAATCTAACAACTTCCTTCATCTTGAAGTTATATTGGAACTATATCTTGCAATGTGTTAAAAACAAGTACTGTCGATAGATAAAAGAAACAATTTGCCTCAGTTGGAAACAAGCAGAAATCCCAGAATATATAACATTCTAATGGGAAGAATACGGGAAAATTGATGTTAACTGGAAAAAAATTAAAGCAACTACAGTAAAACCACTTTAATTCTTAGCTGCAGTAAAGTCCAAGATATAACTTAACAAATAAACAGTTAACCCTACATGTAGTTTTGAAGTTCTCACAGTCCTCTGTCATGGAAAGGTGGGACCTACCCCATTCTCAGGTGGTAGAGATCCTGGGTAAATACCAGTTCCCATGAAATATAACCTTTTCCAGCTGTAATGAAAGCGGAACAGGGACAATAAGGGTGCAAGCTCATTGTTGTCATACACATACTTATAATTAAATGACTACAACTAATTAAAACGTACCCCAAACATACAGATGAAACATAGGCTCCAAATCCTCTACATCTGCTTTATGTCTAACAACAGTACGATGAAGAGTAAATGCAATTGTAGTAGTCCACAGAAAAGAAGCGACACAGAAGAAATGAGTGCTATATCCCTGGGCATAACAAAAAAATCCTTTAGATGGATCCCTGCATAGGCCAAAAATAAACTATTAGCTAATTACATAGTCTGCAGAAATGAAACAAAAGTAAATGCCAATTTACTTGAGCATGTATACCCAATTATACTGAAGAAGCTGCAGAGCATGTCCTGCAGGGTTAAGAAAACATAAAGTGAATTAATATCCTACTCTTTAAAAAGCAATATTGGAGAAAAACTGCATACAAGCATTTTGTTTCAGAACTACGGAGCCTGCACAAGATTAATTTTTTTCACGATAAATATGGGTTGCCAACAAGTGTGTCCGATTTTAACATATAGGCAAAGTCAGTTCCCATTATAACAAATAGGCAAAGTCGGTTCCGATTTTACTATTTCAAAACAACAGGTGCAGGTATAACCTTGGTCATTAGTCCCACACTCTCGCCAAAGATTTAACTAACGATTTTGAGCAGCAATTCCCAAAATTGTGGTTTCAATTCTTCTCCATCAATTATCAAATTTGTGATAATAATGATAATATTAACTCCAAAACACTTAATCACTTAATAATCATAATTATATATTGGCATTACAAGTATCCTAGTAACTTTTTTCAAATAAGCAGATCCTAAGTATTTTTTTAAACGAGATCTAAATGCTGGGAGCTACATTTTCCTTTACAACTTTCGCTCATTACTACGATCCAACTATCATATGATAAATACATTCCGTAAATCGAAAACAAATTGCAGGTAAAAAAGGAAGGACACATAACGAAAAGTAAAGTAAAAGGAAAGGATGATAATATACATACAGAGAGAGCGAGAAAGAAGACGAGCTTAAAGGAGAACTTGCGAAGGTCTTTCAACAGAAGATAACAAAGCACTATAAAACTTGATCCTAATAATGACAAACTTGATGCTCCGGTGTTGAGTGACGTCAGAATCCGCCGATCGTTGGCTGTTAAGTTCCCCATCATCGCCTGATATGACGCCATCACAATTCAATTAGGCTTTGCTTCAATTCATTCTTGTGTCCTAGGGTTTTCGTTACAACAATTTTAGGCTGATGATTTTGTACTCTATTTTATTATATTATACCTTGTTGTACATCTTCATCAATTAGACGCTTTGGCCGAGTGGTTAAGGCGTGTGCCTGCTAAGTACATGGGGTTTCCCCGCGAGAGTTCGAATCTCTCAGGCGTCGTGTTTTAACAATTCCCATTCATTTTTGGGATATTCACAAAAATATTTATGTGAGTACTTTCCTTTAAAATTCACCTTAAAATACGTGTCAGATACCTTATTTTGAAACGTTAACCGGGCGGGACGGAGGGAGTATTCTTTAAGAGACCATGTTTGAACTTGCAGTTGCCGAGATTTTTCAATATATCATATTTTGTTCGTTAATTTCAGAAATGTTCATTATTTGAAAAGATCATGTACCTATATAATCTATGTATATCATGTTTTTTGTACTACTCCCTCTGTCCCTCTCATTTCTTTACAGTTACTATTTTGGGGTGTCCCTCTCATTTCTTTACATTCTAAAAATAGTAAGTTTCTCTCACTATTACACCCACTATCTCATATATTTAACAATAAAAAATAATATTACACCCACTACTTTCCTCCACTATCTTAAATCTATTATTAAATATTAATAGGTCCCACCACTTTACCCACTTTTCATCTAACTTTATTCATTTTTTATACATTTTCTTGGTCTCCGTGTCCATCCCTCATGTAAAGAACCATGAGGGACGGAGGGAGTATAAGATAACATATTGAATTTTAATGGTACTAGTAATTCACGTATAACACACAACATTTAAACTTTTGAATTATGACAAGTCAACCATACTAGCTCAAGTGGTAAGGACTTATATCTTGTCGTCCCAGGATCCTTGGTTTGATTCCCGCTCACCCCCGAGATTTGTTAGAACAGATACTCATTTGTAAGGCATATAAGCCTAAACAGTCAAAAAATTACTAAACAATCTACTTCGGTAATTTTTACATGCACTGAAAATCTACCTTTGATGTTGCCTTTAAATAGGTCGCCTGATAGATCGCTTTTTATTCTCATTACGGGCATTTTCCTGCTGATGATTTCAAAATAATTATGAGTAAATATATTACAAACGCAATAAGAGCAAGAATAAAGTATTGGGGAGATTATTTGCCCCTACAATAGACAACTCATCTCCTCTTCAGTACTACATAGCCGAGATACCAAATATAGGTATACCTCATATGTCAATGGTAAAAATTTGCAACTGTGGGAAACCATGATGGGGCTCATACAGAGGCAAATGTTGTTTGAGGATCCGTTAGGAGAACTATGATGTTCCTCATTTCACAGACCCTAATATCTCAGATATTTAAGATCCGGATTCAAAGGTGAACATGAAGGAGATGAAAGAAATATGGGAATTCAACTGTTGCATTTGATTCAAAATTCAGTATAAAGATAATGAAGAACTCAGAGAAATAAGTGAAAATAAAGGTAAGTTTCTTAAATTTGCAAATGAAATAAGGTAAGCTTTTAGTTCGCGGGATATTTTTAAAATGCAAGCAAAAGTCTATATGCATTTTTAATGAGAAAAACTTGCATAAAGAGAATATTGGGAAGTACAACAATATGATCTTTAAATATTTTGAATAAAGTCCCAAAGTTTTTAGATGTTTGTGTTCTACTCATGGCCACTTATCAAGCATAGAAAAGTTAAAATGTTGAGCATAATTTGTTGGTCGATTTTACTTATCATCTAAAGCTTATCTAGTTTTTTTAACTTGTCTAAAAAATTTCGATGAGTAAAGTTGTGAGCTTATGAAAAGTGAGTTGAACCATTGAAAAAAATCAGCTCACTATAGATTAAAAAGAGGTACAATACTTATTCTCACTAACGATGTCCAGTGAATGACAGTATAGGACCTAAGCGCATTTAGATAATCTTTAGAAACAATTGTGTGAAACGAAGTTTTTATTCATACTTCAAATTGAATATGATTCAAACGTATGCACCTTCACCTTGCTCATTAACTTCTTTGCATCTCTTGCGCATCTGTTGGCCTCTTCCTACAAAATCAAAAGTTTTGAGATAATTTTTTTAGTGGTAATCAAACTTTAAAATAAGTGATAACATCAAAATGAGGAGTGCACTAACCTTGACGGCTTGTAGAAAAAACTTGTTGTAAAGTTTCATTGTTTCCTTTACTTTGAAATAAACACTTTTATTATCATCGTTCAGTGAGGTAGTTGAACTACCTAGCCATCTTGCATTTTCAATAAACTAATCGGAGTAAATAGCTGAAATTGTTGAATCACTGTCAAAATTTCATCTACACCAAAATAATCATTTTTGCCAAATTTGATCTAGAATAAATACCTATAACAAGTTCAGATTTCATAACGCCATCAGAAGTTCTTATTGTACCATAATATGACCTTTTACATTTAGATATATTATGTAATCGTTGGCTAGACCTTTTATGTTCAGATGCCATCGCCTGAATTTGTGGACTACATGGATGGACATCAGCATACTATACTTGAGGTTTAATATCATTAACCTTATTAGCCATCCCCTGTATATGACATTCATGAATTCATAAAATGAGATAATTATAATATCTATACAGAAAATAGAAATATTCACCACCGGGGTTGTCAATAATGATGATAACAATTACATAAATACATTTAAATTTTGCCATAAAAAAAAGGAAAGAACAAGCACACGATCACCATCTCCATGTCTACCATTCAAAATCTAATTATATCATACTTTTATTCTTAAATACAAAATATACAAACCTTAGACTCATTGAAAACAATTTTTTGGTACCTTTCACAAGATTTCCTGATCTCTTCTCTTTTCTGTGCTTGTTGGCTTCTAGTTTCTATCCAACTCCAGCTCTCTTTTTTGTTTGTCTATGTCTTTATAAATATGCAATATGCAATGTCTATAAATCCTTAATTATGTTTTTCAAATTTTAATTTTCCAACTAACTTCCCTCTAATCACTCTAATCAGTACTCCTTCCATCTTTAAGAGATATTTCAAATTTCAAATCTTTTACACTAAAATTGTCTAGCTTTACCTAATACATGTACCCGAGATCTTTTCTCTTTTTGAAAATTTTAACATTTCTAAAAAAAAAACCATTTGCATATTTCAAATAGGACTTGTTGAGGTTACCTCAGGTAAGTTTACTGACGTTATTAAAAGAACAATGCAATAATAGGGTTATTTTTGTAAATACAGGAGACATATTCAATTGTTACAAAATTGCCATTATAAAATTATACTAAAACCTCAGGTAAGTTTCCTGAGGTCACCTCAGGAACATTATTTTCTTCCAAATATTGAATAAATAAAGGGGATAATATAAAAGTGAAAATGGATTCTGGATTTTACAATTAAAATATTATTATATTTACATATATACTTACGAGAACTAGGCCAACGTCAAAATAAATTTGAAACCACAAATAAAATAATCATTGATCTTAACATTTTATGATTGTGATAATCAGTTTCGTACCTTTATTGGGGGCCATAAATGATGGCATATTTGGGCTTTGAGAGGATTTTGCCTTTTCAAATCAATGATATCGATGATGTTGATTTCAGTCAAGTTGGTCATTGGTTAATGCATGATTATGTTTTGTGTTGATTTGAGGATTATTAACTTTGTCGGATTATCGTGTATATGTCCAAGAATGCAAAGGTTAAGAAGTTATTTCCTCAAAAAAGTTGTAAGAAAACAACTATCGAGGTCTCTACAAGTTGTGCTAGCAGAAATTCTAAGGATAGTGAAATAAAAGTTACCACTAGTCAGGTTACCGAGGATAAAAATAAACAAGTTGTGTTGAATGAAAGTCTTTACCAATAGAGTTTGTGTTAGGTCCGATAAGATTGTAGAAGGGGGGGTTGAATACAATCTATACCATTTTATCAAAATTTGTCCTTTGAATAAAATTTGATTTAGACAAATTTGTGCGGAATAAATTGAAACAAATTTTCAAGTTGAATATAACAATATATTAACTTGATGGGTGTTACAATTTCAGTACAGATTAATTATCAAGTTGATAAAAACTAATTAGAAAATTCGACATGAACTTTTCTAATTTAGTTAATAAAAA
This sequence comes from Kitagawia praeruptora, assembly GCA_037693485.1. Classification (NCBI taxonomy): domain Eukaryota; kingdom Viridiplantae; phylum Streptophyta; class Magnoliopsida; order Apiales; family Apiaceae; genus Kitagawia; species Kitagawia praeruptora. The sequence continues at coordinate 89,799,788 of CM075347.1, read as the reverse complement.
TCAAGATAAGAACTAGGAAACTTAATTCGCTAGTAGTACAAGAATCACAAATAAACAAGTTCCACCGGATAAAATATTACAAAGGTGTTGAACTTGATTTTTACAGAAATTAATTAGAGCTGTGCGTTCTTGTTTTTGTTGAGAGAGAAGAGCTGTTGGATTGTTTTTGTATGTAATGTTATGTCCGTGTGTCTTCTGTGTTACTGCCTTCTTTTATAATCAATCAAGATAATATCTTCTGCCTCCTGTCTCATCTTTTGATCCATTATGACTCTCCATTATGACACTTAACTTGAGCTATTATGACTCTTCATTATGATACTTGAGAAGCTGTTATGACTGATCAATATTACTCTTGATATGACTCTCCATTATGACAGTCCAGTATTACTCTGTCCATTATGACAGTCCAGTATTACTCTGTCCAGTATTACAGTCCAGTATTACTCTGTCCAGTATTACTCTGTCCATTATGACAGTTCAGTATTACTCTGTCCATTATGATTCTCTGCATAAGACTGATATTACTCTCCGTTATTACTCTTGAGAGTAATAATAGAACAGATTTTCTAACCTTAATAAATCAAATGATTTTAACTAATCATTTAATTTAATTCCTTTTATATAATAATTCTAATTTAATTAATCTAATAATTACTTTAATGAATAAATTAATTCTTTGAGAATTAATTTATTAATTAAATTAATTACTTGATTTAATTAATTAAAAAGAGTTAATATATCTCCTTTTGAGAACCAAATCTGTTCAGTAAACCACTGAAAATAATAAAGAACTTCCACTGAATAATTGTTGACGCTCGATGCACGGTCTGGTTCATGAACGACTAACTCCAACGGCTTTTCTTTATTTTTGACTCTATGATGCGGTTCCTTTTCTTTTCTCCTCTCTCTCTTTAATTCTTCTGTACTGTATCTGTCACTGTTGAAATCTCTGTCACTTTAAATGAATCCACTTCTTAACGAATACTTCAATGAGGCTTGATCAGATGATTGAACTTCTTTCAATGTAGTAATTCCTCAAGTCTGTAGATTGACCTTGATCTTTTTCTTCTGACAGATAATACATTCTGAGATTCCTTGTGACAGTCTATATACTATTTACTAATACAATCTTGTTCAAGTTGAGTTGTATCCTCGAAATACAAATAGGCTACATCATATGCCTTTCAATCTCCCCCTATTTGTTTGTTAGACAATAGCAAGCAAATACCTAGAGGATAACTCAACTAACTCACTTAAACAAGAAAAAGATTAAGCATTTAGGAGCTTAGCAAATAGTACATTAAAAAATTTCTCTGGTTTGAATTTAACAATTCCAGAATCCTCAGTTGATGAAATGATAGATGATTATTCCTCTAGCACTAAACTGATCTTCAATAGATAACTCATCTTCATTTCTGATTCTTCATATCTCTGCCTGATAATCCTTCACATCTTACATTAGTGATTATCAACAGTTCTTGATTTACAATCACTTCCCTTCTCTGACACAGCTTTTCTCACTAAAGAAAAACAACTGTTCCTACTATGTAGACAATGGTGAATCAATACCATTTCTATAACTTCTAGGAAATCTACTACTCCTCCATTTAGCCTTTATACATAGTACATTGAAAGACTAATAGAATAGTATTGTAAATGCTCCCCCTTTCTAACCCACTCTCCTTTTTCTTGTACCCCTTTACTTCTCCCCCTTAGTTGAGGAATCCTCCAATCAACTAGTTGACAAAGTAGTTGTACCAATTATAGAGTTCTTTGTTAGAAAGGAAGTTTCATTTTCTTCCTCACTGTGAGTGTGTGATAGTGTTTAGTGTACCTCACAAGTGTTTCACTCTTCTCTCCACTCATTTGTGTTGAGTGTCTCAATTCTCTCTGTGTTTGCACTCTTACTCACTAGTGTATCACTCGTATCACTCATAGCTCCAACATCCATTAGTGTACCTGCAAGGAAAAATCACCCTAGCCCCTTCAAGAGAGGTCAGTGGTGGTGCAATGGGAGTTCGCAAATCCCAAATCCTCGTTGGACTCGTCAGACGAATCTGAGTCATAATCTACTAGTTGCTAATTTCCCTTTTAAAGGTTCCAGATTTGAATTCTGGGAAGGTAAACAATGATCTATTAAATTTAGCATTGAGATCAAGATTTCCTTCTAATGTCTGGGAAGACACTTAGTTCATTAAAGAACCTTTAACTTATAATCCTAACCGTAAAATGGTTGGATTACAGGTTTCCGTCAATTCAGCCTTAGTGTGTGCAATCTCACTTTGTGCATATGAAATATTTTGGTTAGTGTATGAGGCAGTGACTCTCCAACTGAATATCCCACACATCCTTATTTGCTGCATCAGGTGCAGTTACTCCCTGGTGACCTCTAGTCTGAAAGGTTACTTCCTTTTAGGGTGTAAGTCAGAATGTGTTTGAGTTTGACTGTAGTCTGGGATAAAAGTTGTTGGATTTACAACCTTATGACTAAACATGTGAGAAAACAAAATTCCATGTAGATGAACCTGCATTACAGAATATGAGCAATAGAGATAGAATGATATACAGTTGTGATTTCAAAAGATTTACAATGTAAGCAATCACAACTATAGAAAGAGATTTTGAGTTAGGAAAGATATAGATCTTGAGCCAGTTTTACTAAACAAAACAAAGACAGAAATTCAATTAATAATATTAATCGAATTAATGTAAGTTAATGTTCAAACCAATACAAACAAAACTATTTTATTATGTTTTAGATCCTGTATATTAGATACCAACTGTTACCACTTGTTAACACTTGTTAGGTCTTGTCTTCCAATTGTTAGAACCTGAAAATCAAACGTTAGTTCCTAAACAATTGAATTGACATATACCATTTTGATACCAACAATGGTCCTATATAAGAAATTCTGTTAATAACAACAACACAACAAAGATTAGAAGTTAAAACAGCATGATATGTGTGTGTTAAACAGAAGAACAGTAAAAGAACCTAGTACAGGGACCTGTTTGTAAGTTTTGAAAGTATAGTGACTAAATTGTAAAAACTATACAAACTATTTATTTACACATGAAAAATAATATACAAAAATAAGAAATAATATACATTATAATAATATTAAATAAAAACTAAAAAGAAAAGAAAAATACGATTTTTTTTTAAATTTTAATTTTAATTTTTTTTATATATATATTAAAAAATAACTGTATTAATAATATTTACAGAATATTAGAAATAAAAGAAAATAATTTACAAAATATTTACAACAACATAACTACTTAAAAATAGCTAAATAGAAAATAAGAAAATACTAAAAAATGCCATAGGTTATCCTTTTTACGAAATCAAACATTAATAACAAAAGGACAAACACTACAAACCAATTAATAAACTATTAACTATTTACATAAATATTTGTAGTAAATTAATAAATCTATAAATTTTCTTAATAAAATAACTTTCTTATAGAAAATCATTTAAAGAGAAAATATGACTTATTAAATCAACACAAATATTCAAAAGTGATTTTCAACAAAAATAGATTTCTCAAAAATTTCAACTTGTAAAATTTGAGAAAAATATTTTTAGAGAAAATTAAAATATTCTAAAATTAAAAGAAGTAAGTAGGAATATATTAAGAAAATAATGACAATGATTTAAGAATTAACAAGCAAGAATATAAGTTGATAAAATAATTATACAAGTGATTTTAATAACAAATATTAACACAGTAATCACTTATAAATTATTAAAGAGCAAACCTCAGACATTAACTAGTTTAATTACTAGGACTATTTAACATACCCAATTCACCAACAATTCTGGTGAATGTGGATTCGTCAAGAGACTTAGTAAAAATATCTGCTGTTTGTTCTTCCGTGGGTACAAAATGTAACTCCACGGTACCATTCATGACATGCTCTCTAATGAAATGATACCTGATATCAATGTGCTTTGTCCTAGTGTGCTGCACAGGATTGTTGGAGATTGCTATGGCACTTGTATTGTCACACAGGATAGGAATCCTGTCAAGTACAAAGCCATAATCTCTTAGCTGATTCCTAATCCACAAGATCTGTGCACAACAGCTTCCAGCAGCTATGTATTCAGCTTCAGTTGTGGAGTTGGAAACTGTTTGCTGTTTCTTGCTGTACCAGGAAACCAATCTGCCACCTAGGAATTGATAACTCCCAGAGGTGCTTTTTCTATCTACAACACTTCCTGCATAATCTGAATCTGTATATCCAACAAGATTAAAACCAGAATCTTTAGGGTACCAGATGCCTAAGTTAGGCGTACCCTTAAGATATCTCAAGATTCTTTTAACAGCAATGAGATGAACATCTCTACGATCCGATTGGAACCTTGCACACAAGCACGTAGCATACATAATATCTGGTCTACTTGCAGTAAGGTAAAGTAATGAGCCTATCATACCTCTGTAGCTTGTGATATCTACCTTAGCAGAATTTTCACATGCTCCAAATTTAACAGCTGTAGATGATGGTGTTCTTGCTGAAGATGAGTCCTCCATTTGATATTTCTTGAGAAGCTCTTTGACATACTTGGATTGACAGATAAATATCCCATCTGTCCTTTGACTTACTTGCAATCCAAGAAAGAACTTCAGCTCACCCATCATGCTCATTTCAAACTTACCCTGCATTAACTTAGCAAATTTCTTGCAAAGAAGATCATTAGTAGACACGAATATTATATCATCTACATATATTTGGACTAGTATTGTATCATTCTTATGTTTCTTTGTGAAGAGAGTTTTGTCTATGACACCTCTAACAAAACCATTTTCAAGTAAAAATTCAGAGAGAGTGTCGTACCATTTCCTTGGTGCTTGCTTAAGACCATAAATAGCCTTGAAGAGAAAGTAGACATAGTCCATGAATTCTGGATCTTCAAAGCCAGGGGGTTGTTCTACATATACCTCTTCATCTAGCTTACCATTCAGAAAGGCACTCTTGACATCCATTTGATAAACCTTAAAGTTTGAGAATGCTGCGAATGCCAAGAATATTCTGATAGCCTCAAGTCTTGCCACTGGAGCATAGGTTTCATCATAATCTATTCCTTCAGCTTGTGAATAACCCTTTGCTACCAGTCTTTCTTTATTTCTCGTCACTGTACCATCTTCATCTAGCTTGTTTCCGAATACCCACCTTGTGTCAACCACTTTCCTGTCTTTGGGTCTGGGTACCAGCTTCCATACTTCTTGTTGTTTGAATTGATTGAGTTCATCTTGCATAGCAATTACCCAATCAGGATCAGAAAGAGCTTCCTCAGTTTTCTTAGGTTCCATTTCAGATAGAAACCCTGAATAGTTACATTGATTTTGAGTAGCACTTCTAGTTTTGACTCCAACATCTGGATCACCAATAATCAGCTCAAAAGGATGAGCTCTATTCCAAACTGTTTGTCTTGGAAGATTTAATCTTGATGATTCGCCTTGTTCTTCATTGTGATGTTGAGTATGACTAGTTGATCCTTCATTATCTCCCCCTGAGTTGTTGCCAGGTTGACTAGATGAATGTTCAGGAGTGTCAGGTGTATCTACATTATTATCATTGTTTTCACCACCATTACCCTGATCATCATCATCATCACCATTATCATTGTTGTCATTAGCATCAGCAAAAACATCAGGTGGATTGTCATCATCTGAATCTGGATCTGTCATATCATCAAAAGATAGCTTTTCAGATGAATCCTCAGATTGGATATTAGGGAGTTTAGTTTCATCAAATGTTACATTGACACTTTCCATCATCTTCTGTTCATCAATCACATACACCATGTATGCCCTCATTGAATAACCAATAAAAATTGCTTCAAATGCTTTGGTATCGAATTTACCACCTTGATCATCACCTTCTTTAAGCACAAAGCATTTTGCCCCAAATACATGAAAGTATTTGAGTGATGGTTTCTTATCAGCCATAATTTCATAGGGTGTCTTCATATGGTCTTTATTGATTAGAGTTTGATTCTGGGTATAGCAAGCAGTGTTGACAGCTTCAGCCCAAAAGAACAATGGAAGCCTTGATTCACTTAGCATAGTACGTGCAACTTCAATCAAGGTTCTATTCTTTCTTTCCACTACTCCATTTTGCTGAGGAGTTCTTGGAGCTGAGTATTGTCTAGTTATACCCTTCTCAGTGCAGAAGTCATTTAGAACTGCATTCTTGAATTCAGTTCCATTGTCTGATCTTATAGCTCTCACTGGATACGTAGAATCTCGCTCAATTAATTTGATGTGATCAATCACCAGTTGTGGAGTTTCATCTTTAGAATTAAAAAATAGGACCTATGTGTATTTTGAAAAATCATCAGCGATCACTAGAGCATATCTCTTCCTTGACATAGACATCACATTAACTGGACCAAACAAATCCATATGAAGTAATTGTAATGGTTCAGTTATTGAAGATGTATCAGTGCTCCTGTGACTTGCCCTTTTTAGCTTGCCTTTTTGACATGCATCACACAGTCCTTCTTGAGTGAATTCCGTTGAAGGCAAACCTCTCACCAATTCTCTTTTAACTAGAGAATTCATTGTCTTGAAATTTAGATGAGAAAGTTTCTTGTGCCATAGCCAACTCTCGTCATTAGATGCTTTAGTGTAGAAGCAAGTAATTTCTGCAGTGCTTCCTGAGTTCATATTGGCAACGTACAGATTGCCTTTTCTAACTCCTGTCAGTTGTGGCTTTTCATGTCTCTTGTGTGAAATTAGACAATTCTTTTTGTTAAAATAAACTTCATATCCTTTGTCACAGAATTGACTGACACTGAGCAAATTGTGCTCAAGTCCTTTCACAAAAGAGACTTCATCAATGATAACATTTCCAGCTTCAAGTCTGCCATATCCATCAGTTCTACCTTTGTTGTTATCTCCAAAGGTAACTACTGGGCCGGCCTTCTCCACCACATTTGTCAGCAGGGTTCTGTCACCAGTCATATGCCTTGAACATCCACTGTCCAAAATCCAGGTCACTCGTTCAACCTGTTCAACACCCTGCAATGACAAATGGATTAAACCTTCTTCGGAACCCATATTTGATTGGGTCCAGAATATTTAAAGAATTGGCCTTTGTCAGGCAAAACAGCATTTTTCACCTTAACACCAATTTTACCATTAGTCAACAAGCATTTTACCCTATAAACAGATTTTACAATCTTTTGTTTCATTTTGGGTATCCATGTTTGTTTACCAGCAATAACACTTGTTTCATTGACTGGACATTTAACCTTGTAAACAGCCTTAGTAAAACTTTTTTTAGGCTTAGGTACAAATGTCTCTCTCCTAACATGAGGAGGACTAGCAGTCTTTGATCTAACATTTTTATTTCTGTTCATGTGTTGTCGAGGAGCAGTCTTATTAGCACATGCATGATTACCATTAAAGTAAGCAGACATCACATTAAAAGCACAAGACATACAACTGACAACACCACATGCTTTATGATTAGAACCAATGATAGGCATGGTATTCATGTTAGACATGTTATCATTCTGCTCCAACTTGTTATCACCTAACTCAATTTTAGATGAACTGGGAACAAACTTCACTGGTTTCATAGAAACAACCTTATTAGATTTAACATTTTTGGTTGTAGGTGCCTTAACAGATTTTTCATTATCAATGACTATGTCATTAGCACTGTCCTCATTTCTCATTTCTTCTTGAATCACAATAGAATACATATTTGGTGGTTCAGCAACAGAGGTTTTAAACATAGGTTTTTCAACATCTTTGAGTACATATGGTATACCTCTTTCTTTAGCAGGAATGGGATTAGCAGAATGATTGCTCAAAGAACCAACAGCTTCTTTGTAACCAAAACCTATTCCTACAGTTCGTTCTACAGCTTGTTTGTTGAAGTGCTCTTTGGAAACTTTAACAGAATTATAACAAGCTCTAATCTGTGTTTCAAGTTCTCTAATCCTGATGTCTTGTTCAGCAATCCTATCAACTTGTTTTATCATGTATTCTCCTAGACCCTTTTCTTTGTAGTTAAGTCGAGCTATTTCTTCTATATGCTTATCTTGATTAACATGTACTTTTTTTAATTCGGACAGTTCGTTTTCAAGTTTAGTGTTAACAAGACTTATTCTCTCGTATCCCTTTTGTGCATTATTCAAGGAATTACGTAAGCTACGAATTAACTCATCATCAGTAAGAATTACCGGTGTGGTGTAATAAGTTGATGACTCAGCATTTGCCACCAGCGCAAAGTTTCCATATTCTTCATCTTCGCTGTCTGTGTAATCCCAGCTTTTACCGGCAGCTACATAAGCTCTTCCAGTTTTCTTCTTTTCAGAAGCATTGTCCTTTTTCTGTGCTTGCTTGGGTTTTTGACACTCAGTAGCAAAGTGTCCCAACTCATTACAGTTGAAGCAACGGATCTTGCTTCTGTCAACTGTACCAGTTTTGTAACCTCCCTTGTTACTAGAGGATGAAGAACCTCCTCTCTGAAATCTATTATTTGACTTAAACCTGAACTTTGGATTTCTTCTAAATCTGAAGTTACTGAATTGTCTCACCATCATTGCCATAGATTCATCTTCTAATTGATCCAGCTCTTCTAGTGAATAGAATTCACTACCATCCTGAGTAGCTGGAGTTTGGCCATGTTCAACTTCAGTTTGTTCCTTGGTGAAGCTTTTAGGTTGAACAACTTTAGCTTCCACTTCTTTAGGAACCTCAGCTACTAGAGCTGTAGAAGAACTTGCAACTCTGCCTTTGCCAGAGAACTCCTTCTGTTGTACTTGTTCTAATTCATATGTTTTCAGAACACCAAACAGCCTGTCAAGAGCAATCTTATTTAAATCTCTCGATTCTCTGATGGCAGTTATTCTATGCTCTAGGTGAGTAGGCATAGTCAGCAAAAACTTCATGTTGATCTCCTTCTGGGTATATTGCTTGCCATGAACTTGCAAGTTGTTGATTATTTTGTTATACCTTTCAAACACTTCCTGAATGCCTTCGTTAGGGCCAGCTCTAAAGTGTTCATATTCAGAGGTCAAAATTTGAAGTCTATTTTCCCTGACTTCATCAGTCCCTTCATTAATAGTCTCAATAGTTTCCCAGATGTGCTTAGCAGTTTTACAATTCATTACATGGCTATACATTACAGCATCTAGGGAATCTATTAGTATGAGTCTCAAATTTTTGTCCAGTCCAGCTTCCTCTTTTTCTTCAGCAGTAAAGTTCTTAGAGTCCTTTGGATAATCTTTTGCAGGTATTGTTACAACTCCATTTGTAACCGTTTCAGCATCATGTTGCATAGGAATTATTGGTCCATTTTTCAAAACTGATAAATAATTTGGATTTGTAACATCAAGAAACAATTCCATTTTATTTTTCCACATATCATAATTATCCTTATTAAATATGGGAATCTTAACAATGGATTTTGAAGACATGATGAATTTTTAAGTGAGTTAAAAATTCGAGATAAATTTTTGATTGAATAAAAATAGGACTTGATTTGTGTATCAATCAATAGGCTCTGATGCCAATTGTTAGGTCCGATAAGATTGTAGAAGGGGGGGTTGAATACAATCTATACCATTTTATCAAAATTTGTCCTTTGAATAAAATTTGATTTAGACAAATTTGTGCGGAATAAATTGAAACAAATTTTCAAGTTGAATATAACAATATATTAACTTGATGGGTGTTACAATTTCAGTACAGATTAATTATCAAGTTGATAAAAACTAATTAGAAAATTCGACATGAACTTTTCTAATTTAGTTAATAAAAATCAAGATAAGAACTAGGAAACTTAATTCGCTAGTAGTACAAGAATCACAAATATACAAGTTCCACCGGATAAAATATTACAAAGGTGTTGAACTTGATTTTTACAGAAATTAATTAGAGCTGTGCGTTCTTGTTTTTGTTGAGAGAGAAGAGCTGCTGGATTGTTTTTGTATGTAATGTTATGTCCGTGTGTCTTCTGTGTTACTGCCTTCTTTTATAATCAATCAAGATAATATCTTCTGCCTCATGTCTCATCTTTTGATCCATTATGACTCTCCATTATGACACTTAACTTGAGCTATTATGACTCTTCATTATGATACTTGAGAAGCTGTTATGACTGATCAATATTACTCTTGATATGACTCTCCATTATGACAGTCCAGTATTACTCTATCCATTATGACAGTCCAGTATTACTCTGTCCAGTATTACAGTCCAGTATTACTCTGTCCATTATGACAGTTCAGTATTACTCTGTCCATTATGATTCTCTGCATAAGACTGATATTACTCTCCGTTATTACTCTTGAGAGTAATAATAGAACAGATTTTCTAACCTTAATAAATCAAATGATTTTAACTAATCATTTAATTTAATTCCTTTTATATAATAATTCTAATTTAATTAATCTAATAATTACTTTAATGAATAAATTAATTCTTTGAGAATTAATTTATTAATTAAATTAATTACTTGATTTAATTAATTAAAAAGAATTAATATATCTCCTTTTGAGAACCAAATCTGTTCAGTAAACCACTGAAAATAATAAAGAACTTCCATTGAATAATTGTTGACGCTCGATGCACGGTCTGGTTCATGAACGACTAACTCCAACGGCTTTTCTTTATTTTTGACTCTATGATGCGGTTCCTTTTCTTTTCTCCTCTCTCTTTAATTCTTCTGTACTGTCTCTGTCACTGTTGAAATCTCTGTCACTTTAAATGAATCCACTTTTTAACGAATACTTCAATGAGGCTTGATCAGATGACTGAACTTCTTTCAATGTAGTAATTCCTCAAGTCTGTAGATTGACCTTGATCTTTTTCTTCTGACAGATAATACATTCTGAGATTCCTTGTGACAGTCTATATACTATTTACTAATACAATCTTGTTCAAGTTGAGTTGTATCCTCAAAATACAAATAGGCTACATCATAGGCCTTTCAGTTTGGCCTCAACGAGTTGTGTCTTTCCTTTTGATCAGGGGATTGTGGACAATTTGGGTAGTTCCGGAATGGAAGAAAAAGATAATCCGGGGTTCACAGTGGACAACTTGGATACTTCCGGAATGGAAGAAAAATATAATTTGGGGTTCGCAATGGACAATTTAGGTAGTTTTGGAGTGGAAGAAAAAGATTGTTCAGGGTTCGCAAAAGAAACGCTACAATTTTTAATAAATGACAATGAAGAGTTTGAGAACTTTGGTATAGAAGAATTGTCAAACTTTGATGGCGGGTACATGGATGTTCTATCTTTCAATTTTGAGTAACAATATATGAATCTAGGATATTTCAAAATTGAAGTAGCATACGCAAAGCATGCTAAAAAAAAATTTGTATTGCAGATATTAACTACCATTATGAGAAACTAGCAATACATATCTTAAATAACTCATCAAAATTTAACTAAACTTTAGTGAAAGTTTAAAATTACCAATTATTGAAAAATTGTACTCCTGTGTAATAAAGTGGAAAAATGTTTCTTTAGAAGGCCTCCACCATCTCATTGAATGATCTATTTGAAAACCTTTATAAGGGTAAAATGCCTTGAACTAGCCCTGGTTATGAAAGAAACAAATGTGTAATAAATTGAATATAAATCATAAAAATTAAACCATCGACACACTTGTAACATAGCTATGTCTATAAATTCTTTCACACATTAACGCCTAGCTAACACACACCTTGTTTGATTGGAATAGCATATCATATTTGAATAATATGACTGTTATATCTAAGAAACAATTGCAAACTCTTTAATAATATAAATCAAACACTTGGTCCGCAAACATCTCAACAATTACTGTGTAGATATATCATAAATAAATTACACACATGTTTTTAAAAATCATACAATTAAGAACACGACATTGTGTTAATAAAGAAATTACTGGATCTCTAATTTCTTATCTTCATAGTTATCGTCATATCCTTTTGTAACACAAAAGTATGAACATGTAATTAACAATCCGAAAATTTGTGAAATGAAGTAAAACCATGTAACTAAGAATCTTAATCAATGTAAAAAAAGGTATAAACATGTGACTAATAATTAAATTACAGTACGTGAAAGATAAAGGAAAGATACACACATATAACTAACTGGGTTTGATATACCAAAAATTGGGGATAGAATTAGATTTAAAAATTTAACATAAACCGGAGAGATTTGAAATTCAAAATTTGAAAGTACGTATATATGAGTAAAAGGTACAATTTGGGGATTCAAATTCAAAATTAATTAACATTTTGATGAAAGCTTCATAGACAGCTGTTGTAGGTAAGTATGTTGCACGTGATATGTAAGCAAGAAGCGGGCGAGTTAACCAATTATATCGGTGGTCATTTTGTAAATAGTAATAACTTTGATGGCAAAGAATTATTTTGCAAAATCACTATACAAAAGGGACAAGAGACACTATTATATCATAGATAAAATTTGAAAATCCATATACAGTATATGAGTAAAAGGTACAATTTGGGGATTCAAATTCAAAATTAATTAAGCTTTTGATGAAAGCTTCACATACAATTATTGTAGGTAAGTATGTTGCACGTGAGGTGTAAGCAATAAGCGGGCGAGTTAACCAATTATATCGATAGTAATTTTTAAATTAGTAAAAACTTTGATGGCAAAATTATTTGGCAAAATCAATCACTATACAAAAGGGACAAGAGACACTACTATGTCATAGACAAAATTTGAAAATCCATGTATAAGAGTAAAAAGTACAATTTGGGGATTCAGATTCAAAATTATTTAAACTTTTGATGAAAACTGTTAGACAATCTGCGATAAATACAAACAGTATAATATTTGTGCGTGTGTGAGTAACAGTTATGTGTATAATTAAAACAGAAAAAAGAGGAGACAAGGAACGAAAAACCGGAGTCCAGTGCGTGGCTGTCTCCTTAAAGCATATTACCCTCACCGTATGTGTGAGCGAATCGCTTCCCAGGATAAAACGGATTGCAGTGAGACTACAAAAGAGCGTCACTCTCAGCGAGCTTGAAACGAGCAAGAACTATCACCAGAGGAAGATAAGAGGCTTTATATGAGAGGAGGATGTGTGTTTTTCGAGTAAATAATCCTAATGCTCTATATGAGTATTTATAGGATGAGAAGACTTGTGCGCTACACAATTGCCTTAATTAATTAGTCGCGCTAATCAATTATAACGGTGGCAATTTCCTTAACACAATTGCCTTAATTAATTAGCCGTGCTAATCAATTAAATCGGTGGCAATTTCCTTAATTAATTAACCGTGTTAATTAATTATGTTAAGGCGGTGGCAAAAAATCCGTAGTAAAAACGGAATTGATTTTATCGAATCAATGAATTCAATTTATAATCGAATCCATATTCCAACAATCCCCCACATGGATGAGATTGATATCGTAGTCGCACACACCAGACAGACACAGAATTTGATTTGGTGATAGATTCTTCGATCAGATATAGCATACGATAGGTAGATGTTTGCTCCTTAACCTTCGCTTGAGTAAGCATACCGACCTTACTGGTAGACAGTGGAGGTTTGCTCTTTGAACTGTTCGACCGTTTGTGTAAGCGATGATATACTTATCACTATATCCTTTCTGACTCGTTCAGCTCTCATGATTATGTCCATTTTGGCCATGGAACATCGTCCTGGTTCTGCAGGAGTTTCTAAAGAATTGTGCCTCGCAATTCTCCTTTGAAGCGGCCCCACTTCTCTCCCACATAGGTGATCTTTATCTTATAGAGTAACCCGCGTTTACTCAACTGAATTCCATGCGTTCAAACCTTGAACTCCATGTATTCACCGAAAGATCATTAAAAAGCTTAATAGCTTACCCTCGTACCTTACGGGTCTCACTGTTTCTCATCATAGGAACAGGCCATGGGTTACCCCCACAGTGATGTGGTCATCATGATTTAGTTGGCCCATTGAACCAAGTTCTTGGGACCTCCAGTCAGCAATGGTTGGGTGTCCACCATGACGCCGTTAAGCAACAGGCTTAAGGCCCATCCCTCTCGATGATTTTACAACTATCTCTCAGTATAACCAGATTTTCTTGGTTTAACCAGATTATCTAAGTTTAACCATCTGGTTAGTGGATCCACAACATTATGTCCTCGTCATAGAGGCGAGACATATCATTACATACATAACAATGTAATCTCCCAATTTGCAAATTATTCACATAAAATATGCATATTGAAGACACATTTTCTTGTCATTTAGGAATATCCTTTACAAAGTGATTACCAATTCACCCTCTTACATGCACATATATTATGCAAAAGACTCGTATTCCATCATGAATCGAGCTATGTTTAATCGTCTATTTAGGATTTCCATGACATGGCTGCTTACGTTAATGTGAACTAAATTCACTAATGACTTTTAAGTTCCTAAAGTCAAACATCTAACATCCATACTATATCCACATAGTACAATTAGATATCGTTTACAATGCAGCCCAAACTGACGAGTATATTTCAAACACCTTAGTCTCATTGCAATCACTTTCAAGAGACTAATTTTGATTTGACTCGTGCATCTACTCAGCTTACCAACTGTGTAGCCTATGTTTGATTTTGTACCATTTTGAAATGTACAATAGACTTTCAATCATTCTTGAGAGATCCTTGTTCATCTATCCTTAGATAGATACATCATATATATTCATTCTAGATATACTAGATTTAGTTACATTGATCTCTTCAAGATTCACATCACTAACGTGTGACATGTATCCTTTAGGACTTTTAAGCTATTAAGATTTTAATCTCCAAAATCAAAACTTTAAGCCTCATCCAAATTGCTAGAGATGATCATCTTGTCATTACTTCTCGTAATGATCAGATCACTCACGTGCAATTACAACAATTTCTCATCCAAATTACTAGAGATGATCATCTTGTCATTACTTCTCATAATGATCAGATCACTCACCTGTAATTACAATAATTTTATCATCTCATGTGTAAATAACATATACACATTTATCAATTCATCTCAACATTGGCATGTCACATTTTGGTAATTACTTTACCAGTCATCAGCTAAGGCTTCAAATCGTAATTGACATTACCAATTTTTAGCGTCCCAAAAATTAGTAATTTCAATTTATCTCATTACCAAGTTTAAGCGTTCCTAAACTAGCAATACTCATTCACCCAGTTACCAAATTTGAGCATCCTCAAAGTGGCAACTATATCGTTTATTATGAAACCATAGCATATCGCAACAATATCAAATTTCATATGCCTATGCCAATTTTCTTATCTATGTTGTTTCAATCAACATAATCACCAAAATACAGACTTTCTACTCTTTCCTTAACCAGAGAAACCAAGAAAGACTGTTCCAAAGTTCATTGATGTACTTCTAAATTTCACAATGCCGATAACTTAAGTATCATCTTGATGAACCATATTCTTGTAACTCAAGAATATAACATAGAGTAAGTTAGGTCTTTACTTTGACTGTAATTTCTAATTGTCAGTCTGACCTTATACTTTTTCTTTTTTCAATTTGAAAAATCCATTTAGGTCCTAATGGTATCTATCTCGCAAGAAGATCCATATAATTTCAAACATGATTCTACTTAATAGAACCACTCTCTCTATTCCTTAATATCCTTTTCCCCCACAAGGGATATGGAGAGTTCTTATAACACTGTAGTCCATTTTCTAGCACACATGTTAGAAAATCTTGACTCGTTGACTTCTTAACTTTGGCCAATTTCCCTCTTAATATCTTCTTTCATCAAGAATTATTAGAGGAACGCTTAGCTTTTTCAAGCTTTGAGGTTCACCATTAAGCTAATCGTTAAAACATCTCGATGAAGTGTATCTCGATTTGGTACACTTCTAAAATACCACTTTAAAGGGTCGTACTTTGGAACATCAGTTCTCATTCACCCTTTTATCCATTTTGAGCATGTAAATATGTGTTGGAATCCTCTCGCAGAGTAAAATATAATCCAACCAATACACAACACTAACACATAGTGTTTATCACTCAAATTGAGTCTCAAAATGATCTACAACTTAGTCTAAAATACTAAGTTTTTCCAACAATAGTTCATTCTCACATTAATCCAATAACTTAGGAGTTCATTTGGATCACTTACGGATCTGTGTGGAACTACTTAGCTTAATAAATAAATAAACATTCCCAGATTCCGTAGTTGCATACAAATTAGAATCTCATTATTTAGATTCATGTATAGGATATCATTAGACATAATCGTTGTCTATATCCATCCAAAATACCTAGAATATTTTGGATCACTTTTAGCCTTTATAGGTATAAGTATCAAGATATCTCCAAGATACCCCCCACAATTCAATTATTTCTAGGAATGCTTCGTTACATTCTAGAGTTCATCCAAAGAAAAATTCTCTTATTAATTTTCCCTTCAAGATACCCCCAAATTTTAATATTTCTAAGAATGTTTCACTACATTCCTGTAATATCAGGAAATTCAATTATTTCCTATCATGGTATCTTGACATGTTTAAAAATAATTAGTCTCTACACGACTAACATCCCCATATTCAGTGATATTCTGAATTGATGAACATCGCTTTTGCATCTCCATTAGAGAGCAATTTAACATGCACCTACTCCATTAAATTAATGTGAGTAATGTGCACTGAACTCATGAATATATCCACATTGTGAACAAAATCAACCAGTGGTTATTCAATATCAAAGTCAATCATTACCATTTTAACTTTTGTATTAAGTTGGTTTTCTATCTCGAGCTTATAGAGTGTAATTATCTCTATCTTGCTTCATTTTTACTCTTTAACGAGTACACATAATCAATGTATTACTATAAAGTAATTACACAACTTGTTATTACCTCTCACTAGAGCAGGTTTCAAACGACCATGATCCCATCATAAAAAGATTCCCAATTTTTCCTTGAATTAAATACTTCAAATCAACATTCATCAATGGTTTGATTTCCAGGTTGTCGGATAAGACATAATGGTCTCACTTAATACCAGACTTCCTTACATGCATGGCCCGTTGTTGACAAAATCTCCCCATATCGAAATCATTGAAAATTCGTATTTAATTCCATGTTTCATAAACACAGAAATCTCACAATCGTTTTGTTTAATTATAAAATCTCGAGTCGTTACAGATTTTATCTTGTTTTTCTTAAAACCTCTCAGGTATTAATATCATGTTCAAAAAACTTTCTTGTTCTTCTCACTGAAAAATTCAACCATTGAATTTCTCTTAAATTTCAATTTGATTCATACAAGAACCTAATTTTCTGGCTCACCAACTGGTATAACCAGTATAACCAAAAGAGGTCCGAGGAAGAACATAAACTTCAAATAAACCCATATTCAGTGATCCTTGATCAACTGATGTGTTAGGGTCACCATCGTTCTGGATTTCTCCAAATTTTAGCATACAGAGTTGATCGCAGTGTCGTATTAGGTATCACATGGATCACCATAATAGGCTCGTGTGTAATTGCCGTAGCAAACCGACACCAACAAGAGATCATATAAAATAACCAGAGGAACGAATCCAACTAGAAAATTATAAATCTCGTGTCGACCCTCATCCTGTACTTAATAAGTAACAGGCCTGTTAGGTTTTTCAACATCTCGAAACATCCGACCAAGATTGATATTTCAAAAGAAATTTTCTTGAAATCTTTCCATCCAGGTGGCAGCTTTTCAATTACAACAGCAACTTGGAAAGACTCACTTATGATCATCCATTCAGCATGAATATCAAGGATGATCACTTGCAGTTCTTGCACCTGACTGACCACAGTCTTAGAATCCGCCATCTTATAGTCAAGAAAGCAGCCAACAATCCACTTCTTTATCCCAACATCCTCGGTTTTATACTTATGGTCAAGTGACTCCAATAAGACCTTAGCTGTTGGCTTCGTACTGTGCACGTTATATAACAAGTCAACCAAACCATTCAGCACGTCATTCCGATAGATATAATCGGCGTGCTTCCAAGCATCAACAGCATAAACTGTTTGTGTGTTACTCTCAACAGTGAGCAACGGTGGATCCTCTTTGAGGTAGTGATCCAGATCAACATCTTTTGTTGCCAACATTTGAAGTTCGTTCCATTGAACTTTTCATATTTCTCAGCATGTGCAGCAGGCACAACAGGAATAGCAGGCACAACAGGTGCAATATGTGCATTAGGCACCACAAGCATAACAGGCGTCTGTACTACCGATGTTTGCACACCAGTAGGCACCGAATCCAATCGGAACATTAATCTATCCAACGACAGTATGTCCCAAAGGCACATGTCCCGTAGGTACATGTCCAACCGATACCGCACTCACATCAGATGTTATAATCTATGCGTTAGAGTTTGGCGACGGTTGGTGATCCCCATCAGATGTTATAATCTGTGCGTTGGGATCAACCACCATGTTCGTGTTGTTCATAGTTTGATTCTCCATTAAATCTGTCACTCAAACAAACAAGCAACTACATAAGTACAGATCACAAATATATATTTAATACGCTTTAAGATTGTTAGACAATCTGCGATAAATACAAACAGTATAATATTTGTGCGTGTGTGAGTAATAGTTATGTGTATAATTAAAACAGACAAAAGAGAAGACAAGGAACGAAAAACCCGAGTCCAGTGCGTGACTGTCTCCTTAAAGCATATTACCCTCACCGTATGTGTGAGCGAATCGCCTCCCAGGATAAAACGGATTGCAGTGAGGCTACAAAAGAGCGTCACTCTCAGCGAGCTTGAAACGAGCAAGAACTATCACCAGAGGAAGATAAGAGGCTTTATATGAGAGGAGGATGTGTGTTTTTCGAGTAAATAATCCTAATGCTCTATATGAGTATTTATAGGATGAGAAGACTTGTGTGCTACACAATTGCCTTAATTAATTAGACGCGCTAATCAATTATAACGGTGGCAATTTCCTTAACACAATTGCCTTAATTAATTAGCCGTGCTAATCAATTAAATCGGTGGCAATTTCCTTAATTAATTAACCGTGTTAATTAATTATGATAAGGCGGTGACAAAAAATCCGTAGTAAAAACGGAATTGATTTTACCGAATCAATGAATTAAATTTATAATCGAATCTATATTCCAACAAAAACTTCATATACAGCTGTTGTAGGTAAGTATGTTGCACGTGATATTTAAGCAAGAAGCGGGCGTGTTAACAATTATATTGGTGGTCATTTTGTAATTAGTAATAACTTTGATGACAAATAATTATTTTACAAAATCACTGTACAAAAGGGACAACAGACACTGACACTATTATATCATATATATCTATTAGGAAAATATATTATATTATATTAATAATAGTATAATATAATATAATATATTTTCCTAATAATGTCTGATACTTCTCTTTTTTGGGATTTGTGCACAAGTCGTATAATCTTGCAAAGCGACAAGGTCAATACTGTTATTAGTAACATTTCACTAATATCCACAATTTTTGTTTAATTTGCCACTAGTACAATATGTGACATTTTACATATTTTTGTTCCTCTTAATATATTACTTCTAAGCACCTATTATATTCCTTAAATAGATTTCACAATTATGATTAATTATAGCTTCAAGCCGAGGGTTAATTTAATTGGAACCTCAACTTGATGGTCATCTCAGCTTAAATTCTTACTGCATATGATTTTTCTGATGCAGAGGGTCATATTGTTGCACACATACATTCTATAGACGAGTTTTAACAAAATGTCTATCCCAAGCAAACTTCAGGTAAGGAAAAATTTCTCTTCTCTAAATCTAGTAAATCTTTTCCATCCAGAGGGCCTAAAGATTTAAAATCATAAAACAACTAACATATAAAATTATTATTAATTAATAACTAGTTAACAAAAACTTTGAAAATAGAGGTACACAATATTTTAGTAAATAAATTTAAAATTTACATAAATTTATTACCAGATGAAACTGATTTTCCGAACAGCTAATTTACGGTCCAAATTTCAATCCATCAAACTTATTTGCTGATTTGTGTACTTGGGATGACTTGAAAAGTTTTAATAACAGCACGTCGTTGGTAAGGAAACAACTGTATAATGATGAACAATTATGTTGAATAACAGTTTTTACCAAGATAGTCCGGCCTCAACAACTTGTAGCTTTCCTAATTATGATCGGAGGATTGTGGAGAAAGTGCTGCCACTACATGGTTATCTGGGTAGTTTCGGAGTTCATGAAAAAGAGTGTCAGGGGTTAGCAGTTAGTGGTATATATATATATATATATGGAAGTGCTCAAATGAGATCCCACTTATAATGAGACCTCTCTTATAATGAGTCCCCCTCATATTTAATCTATTCTAAAGGGCCCCGCCAGGGGCACCTAATATAAAAAGTCTTATAATTATACCCTCTATTCATTCATAAAAAAAATTTTAAAAAATGAAAAAAAACTGCTGCCACGTCATCATTTTTTTTCAAAAAAAAATTATTATTTTTATTTTTTTCTTTTCATAAATGGATAGATGGTAGAATTATAAGCTTTTTTCGTATTGGATACCCCTGGCGGGGCCATCTAAAATACAAGAAATGGGGGACTCATTATAAGAGAGGGTCTCATTATAACAGGGGTCTCATTTTAGCAGCCCCTATATATATATATACCGAAATAATTTACTTCGCATAAATCATCTTTAAGATATGGACCAAAAAAATTCTATTTCTCTCATAAAAGTAAATCATAATTGAATCAAAAAGAGGTTTGAACTCCTTAATAAATATAAGAGTAAAGTGCACTTTGTGTACCTGTAGTTTGGCCTTGACACCACTTGCAATACCGAATTTTAAAATCGAGCATCTGCAATACTGAACATACAATTTACTTACACATTGTGTACTACCGTCAGCCTGGGACTAACTCCGTTAATTTAACAGGGGTAAAATTGTATTTTCCCATCCATTCTTTTATTATTAATTGATTAGTTAATTTTGAAAAAAAATAATAAAAAAAGAACAAAAACTCTCATCTCCAATCACCACCTCTTCCTTCACCCTCAGCCACCCTCTTCCACCACTAACCGCAACAGACCTCCTCCTTCACCACCAACCTTCATCCACCTCGTACCCCATCCCTTACGACTTCAACTCCGCCGCACCAACAGTTCTCCACCCTTTCACGCCGTTCACCTCCGTTCACATTTCGTTCCCTATCCACCTCGCAACAACCAACCACAGCCTCCGCCATTATACCTCTGTCCCTTTGCAACCATCCGCTTCCTCCCATCTCGTAACTCCAACCTCACAACCCACCTCCCCTCTTCTTCATCTCCACTTGCCACAACATCCCGCCTCCATTTTCTCCTCTGTTCAGTCCAGCCTCTCCCCTTTCATTCAAAACTCACCACCTTTGCCACCACTCCCTCACCGCCGTTCAACCTTCATTAGTCTCACACCACAACCACACCGCCATACTTCACCGCCTCCACCCTTATTCTTCAACAGCCAATACCCGCAACAAAACCACCCCGTCTTCTTCTCTACACCACCTGCCATCACTCCACCTCTTCACTTCACCACCTTCTCATCCATCTCTAATCAATCAATTTAACCTCCTTCTCATCAATCTCTAATCAATCAATTCAACCTCCTTCTCATCACCCAATTCATAATCACCCAATTACACTTAAACCCCAAATCAAACCACGCGATACACAATACAATTCAACCTTCAATATCACAATCAAGAAATGTAAAATCCAAACTTTATCACTAAATCAGAAAACAACACCAGCCCAGATCATAAATCAACCCAAAATCATCAACTAAACAGAAAAGCAAGCCATATGTATAGATACAAAATTGTGTCTATCTATACAAGTATGAACTAAAAACCCATGATTTAAGGACAAAGATGAGATTTTTATGAGATGGGTATGTGTAAAAAACTTAGCTCTGCAAGAATGTTGAGAGAACAAATTGATTTTATCAAATCAGCTGTTGATTTTTAGGAAAAAAAACCAACAGATCATACACCAAAATTAAAAATTAATAAATATTTATAAGCTATGTATATAATGATGATAATAATTAATAATAAGTGGTAGTAATAACGAGTCAATGAAATAACAATTTTACCCCTGTTAAATTAACGGAGTTAGTCCCAGACTGACGGTAGTACACAACGTGTAAGTAAATTGTATGTTCAGTATTGAAGATGCTCGGTTTTAAAATTCGATATTGTAAGTGGTGTCAAGGCCAAACTACAGGTACACAAAGTGCACTTTACTCTAAATATAAACATGTTGGAAAATGTCATGTATTCTTAAAATCAACATGTATTTCACATTCATACGACACCTAAGCTATAGTCTAACACTTTGAAAAAAAAATTCACATTCTAATAGAAATGACAAATCTCCACAATAATTCTTACAAAATTGCAAAATTTTTTAGTAAAACAATTATAATTTTTTTATTTTTGTTTTGTTTCTTTATGGAAACTAAGACATACTGAGATATATGAATCAGCTGTCGAGTATAACTCATAAGTAGTGAGAATCTAATATGAGATCCCAGTCGTGAGAATGAGGCATAGACCTTTATTACTAGAATTTTTAATCGTTCAACACTTATTTCAATTGTTTTAAAAAAAATTGTTAAAATTAATGAAATTTTGAAATTTTTAAAAATATCAAATTAACTATAACATGCGTAACGTTGATATATTTCTAGTTTAAATAAAGGGTGCGCTAATTGGTGCGTATTTTTCTTCTTCTTCTTTTTATTTTTTATTCGAAATAATAATGGATGTTATTTAATATTTCTATAAGTTTCATATATTTTTAAAAGAAATTATGAAATTATGTTTTCAATCCACTCTTAAAAATGGCTTGGACACTTATTTTTACTATTGTTTGACTTAATTACTCATACATATACAAAATATAAGCCGTGTAATACAAAATATAAGCCATGTAACTTTCACACATATTTTGATATATTTTGAAATTTTAATTGAAATGAAAACTTTTTTTGAATAAAATATATGTTTCAAAATTTAATTCAATAAAATTTTAAAACACTAATTTTAATTTATAAGATCTTGTTAGTTATTTCTATAAATTAGAAAAAAAAGGACGAATCGTTGAGTACAAAAGTTTAGAAGTAAAAAGAAGGTAGCAAGTATGTACTTTTTTCCGAATTAATTAAGAAACAAAATTGCCAAATAATTACAGTAAAATTTAATTTAATCCTTGTACAATAATTTCTAAATTTTAATTCAACGACTTACATGTTGCTTTCAAAAAAAAAAAATTCAACGACTTGCATGCGATATTTAAAGACTGAAATACCACTATAAAGAGATCTTCAAAGACTAAAATATCCCATATATATATATATTGCTAAAAACTCCCTTGGCTTCTTCTCTCTCAATCTCTCTTTCTCTTTGAATTCTCTCTATCTCAATTGGTTATATATAATTTACATAACATCACACTCCCTTTCTCCGTCAATCAATTATATTTAATTTAACTTCCCCTATCTCTTTATGATTATGGTAATGTCTATAGATTTACCCTCAGGTTTTAGGTTTTATCCGAATGATAAAGAATTATTGATTTATTATTCGAAGCCAAACGTTAAGGGAAAGACACTTCCTTGTAGAGTTAGCAATTTTGTACATGGCACGAAAATTACGGGTTTGGGTTAATCTTTACGGTATACGAACACGAAATTACACGGATGAATTTAGTATCGATTTTGGGTTTACCCTTGGGTACAGGACACGAAACGAAAATACACGAAATAAATAAATATTTAAATAATTTTATTAAAATTATATGAATACATATTTTAAAATAATATTATATATATAGTTTTTACATAAGATAAATACAAAATAGTTTCAAATTTTAGTTTCACAAGACTTAAGCACACTTCATTCCTTATGACATATTGACTCAAGACTTGACTAGCAAAAAAATAATATTTAATTTTTTTTATTTTTATTCAAAAATTACACGAAACACGACACGAAACGTACACGAAATGAAGGTACACGAACATGAAACGAAACGAATCCTTAACGGGTCGGTTTTGGATTTGGCATTACGTACACGAAAACGAAAGTACACGACACGAAAGTATACGAAACGAACGAATTGCCATGTCTATTTCCTTGTGATGCTTTGGACGTGTTTGATGATTCGTCCACACCTTGGATAATCTGGGATGGTTTGAAGATTGTTTATGCTTTTACTCCTCTGAAAAAGATAGCAGTAGCAAGATCATCTGGTGGTGGTGGATCGAAGAAGAAAGAAAATTATGTCAAGAAGGCAGGATGCAGGACTTGGCATGGCCAACCAAGTCGTGAACCCATCATGGACGATGATGATCGTGTTCTTGGCTTTATGAGGCTTTTGTCTTTTCAAATCAATGATATCGATGATGTTGATTTCAGTGAAGTTGGCCATTGGTTAATGCATGATTATGTTTTGTGTTGATTTGAGGACTATGAACTTTGTCAAATTATCGTGGATATGTCCAAGAATGCAAAGGTTAAGAAGTTAATTTCTCCAAAAAGTTGTAAGAAAACAACTGTCAAGGTCTCTACAAGTTGTGCTAGCATAAATTCAAAGGATAATAAAATAAAAGCTACTATTAGTCAGGTTGCCGAGAATAAAAATAAACAAGTTGTGTTGAATGAAAGTCTTTATCAAGAGAGTTTGGCCTCAACGAGTGGTGTCTCTCCTTTTGATCAGCGCATTGTGGACAATTTGGGTACTCTCCTTTTGATCAGGCATTGTGGACAATTTGGGTAGTTTCGGAGTGGAAGAAAAATATTATATGGGGGTTGTGGACGATTTGGGCGGTTCCGGAATAGAAGAAAAAGATAATCCGGGGTTCGCAATGGATAACTTGGGTACTTTCGGAGTGGAAGAAAAAGAAAATATGGGATTCGCAGTGGACAATTTGGGTAGTTTATGAGTGGAATAAAAAGATTGTGCCGAAGAAACACTACAATTTTTAATGAATGACAATGAAGAGTTTGAGAACTTTGGTATAGAAGAAATATCAAAGTAGGTGGCGGATACATGGATGTTAAATCTTTCGATTTTGAGTCATTCTTGGGTGATGGATCTTGGTTTGATGCCGCAAAATTTGTTGACGACGTTTCCAACAACAACAATGTGCAAACAATGCAAAACATGAGTTGCAGCAAGGCATTAGGAAAAAGGAAGGCATTTGGAGCTCAAAAACTTTATTTAGGTCCAAGTAAGAAGTTGTGCATGTGAGCAAATAGTGACAACAGAGTAGTTACTTTATATGTAAGGCTTAGCTTATGCAAGAACTCTGTACATGTTTTGTACAAATTATGTTGCTATCTGAAGTGTCGAATATATTTTATATTCCAAGTCTTGCTCATCTGCTAGTTTTTTTTATAGTTATGTAATGTGAGCAAAAAGTAGGAGCATGCATCCTGGTTACTATTAACTTGCTTCTGATTGCAAATTTGTATTACTCCTACTGTACATGTGTTTCTATCTCATTATTCTATTTTTGGTCTCGTTATGTGGAAATGAATTTTTTACCATCATTTAAAATTGTGGTTATCTTTGTGAAGGTAAAGTGCGTGGGTGTAGAGAGTTTTTAGCAGGCTTACATTTGTACTCTGTACAAGTGTCTTTAGGAGCTTATTTGGCGGTATCTATGTTGCTAATGTTCCCCTAATTATCCTTTTGCAGTAGCATTTACTGATGGAACTGATAAAACAATAGATGTATTATCTGAACGTTCATTTTCTTCCAAAAACCAAATACAAGAATATAAACACCTGCATACAGGTGATGGGCCTAAGAACCAGGGACTCTCCTACAAACAAGCTACTACCTAACGTTTATTTCCACGACTTCCTAAAACTCCCAACTGAAAACAAGACCAAGTCATGTACTGACACTTGAGATAAATAAACAAAACAATACATAAATAAATAAAACAAATAATTAATAACTAAATTTAAGATTATTCCAACAATCACCCCCATAATCTTAAATTTACGAAGCACTTTCTCTTCGCCTGTGATGCACTTCTCACCACCATCAATTTTGCTGCACTTTCTCATCAAAAACACTTTGGAGCAATTCTCTCCAAAAACACTTTGGAGCACTTTCTCTCCACAACTCTAAAGGAGTGGTTCTCCCTCGATCAATTGTGCCATCCTTTCTTCATCATTCTGGAATCTACAATTTTTTGCTAGATGCCCATATCTTTTGCATTTGTAGCATTGTGGCTTTCCTTTGTACCAGCAGTCTTTTTCTTCATGACCCATCTTATGACAATGGTTGCATTGAACTTTGTTGCCTGTGCCTTTTGAGGATGAAGATTTAGCTAATAGCAATCCCTCATTTTTTTCCTCCAATTTCTTTCTCCCTCATTGATCTCCTTTGGTCCACGGCGTGAAGTGAATTGATCAATTCTGAAACAGTTAATTTCGAAAGATCTTTAGTATCTTCAAGTGAGGAAATTTTAGTTTCATACCTCTCGGGAAGAGTCACTAAAAGTTTGTCCACAACTCTTTGACTTGAGAAATCTCCACCAAGTAGTTTGATTTGGTTAACAATGGACATCAACCTACTCCCATATTCCTTGATGCCTTCATTACTTTTCATTCTCATCATCTCAAACTCTCTCTTGAGGTTCAGAATTTGCATCAGTTTGGTTTGTTGGTTGCCTTCAAATTCTTCCTTAATTTTTGTCCATGCTTCTTTAGGAGTATCACAACCCATAATAGTTGTAAAGATCTCTTCCGACACAACCGAATGTAGACATGAAAGTGTCTTTGCTTCTCTTGCCACTTCTTCATCACGTTTTTTGATTTGGGCTGCTGTTGGATTTTGTGGAAGAGGGGTTGGCTAAACATCACTCTCAATTGCTTCCCACAAACTCATAGCTTTCAAATATGATTTCATTTTGATTGCCCATGAATTATAATGATCTCCTTTGAATAATGGAATAGAGACGGAGAAGTTGTTTGATGCCATGGAATATATTAAGGATAATATATATATATATATATATGTTTATGTGTATTTTTATAAAAGTTTTACAAGCCCTAGATCATATGTCTCTGATACCACTAATGGAACTGATAAAACAATAGATGTATTATCTGAACGTTCATTTTCTTCCAAAAGCAAATACAAGAATATAAACACCTGCATACAGGTGATGGGCCTAAGAACCAGGGCCATACTCTCCTACAAACAAGCTACTACCTAACGTTTATTTCCACGACTTCCTAAAACTCCCAACTGAATACAAGACCAAGTCATGTACTGACACTTGAGATAAATAAACAAAACACTACATAATTAAATATAACAAATAATTAATAACTAAATTTAAGATTATTCCAACATTTACAGGCTTATAAGATGCTTTATTTCTTGTTTATTTAGACGACTATCTTCTATCCTCAATTAGCCAGTTCTAAGTTTGGTGCCAAGTAGTTGTTTAAAGTGTTAGAGAACCATCTCTTCTAAAACCTTGATAAGTCACTCAAGGGGCAGTTCATCTTTAACATATAATCATTTCGTATAACAAAGACTTGGTGCGTACTTTGGTCTGATCACGTTTAGTTATTAGTATAGCAGTTCAGCGTATTGGCTTGAACTCTCTATCCATGCATACACTGGTAAATTTTATAAGTTGGCGTGTCAAAAGTCTTCTAGTGGTCTTTCATTTATTCATTTATTTATATTGCATCATCTTTTTTTAGTTTCAGTCATTGACTATCAGTGTTCACACTTACACTTAATTGCCAAGAATATTAGAAAATTTGTGATGAATCGCGTGAGTTTTGGACATAGGTCATTTGTCTTCAAAAAGTTGATGGAATTATTCATTTTGAAATAGTAATTTTGTTGTTCCAAATCTGTTTGAATGTAGTTTCTCTCCTTCGCTTTCTCAACTTTTGAATAAGAGCCAAATGTGGTCATTCCTAACAGGGCATTTTTTATTCCTAGATCGATTTTGGAATTTAATAGTCACAAACAGGTGCTATGTATGCCCTTTTTCAATTATTAGTGTAATGCTTAAGTTCAGGTTTAGTCTGTCATGGAAGTGGATGCAACTCCAGTCTTTAGTACATAATCTGAAGAGTACTCCAAGAAGCTTAAGCTTAAGTCTTTACATGGCAATCAACATATTCTTAATGAGTACTAATGCCCATATAAATTTACCCATGGGTAAAAAAATTTACCCATCTCTCTCACATATTTAACCCATTTCCCAAATGGATAATCCATTTAACCCACCCATTAAACATACCATGTTTAGTTAACTAATTCTATCTTTATATCAAAACTGATTCTATCTTTATATATTTCAAATTTTGAAAGTTGAATTTGACAGCTATATTCACACGTATATGGAAAAATAACAAATTCTTACCTAAAATCATGCCAACAAAATGATACAGAATATTATTTTTTTGGTTTTTGAATTCTTCGTTCAACATCCGATCAAAAAACACACAAATTGTGCGACCTAATTCAAGATCGGAAATCCTCAGAAGATATATTTTGTTTGGAAGTATCATCGTATTTGGTATTTTATCGTGTATCTAATTTTGATGTGTTTTGATTAGTGCATTTTTCATACTATATGGAATCAACAATTCGGAAAACTTGCACTAATCAACGATCAAGTATTATTAATTTGGTTTGGCTTATCAGGAATCAGCGTTTTAGCCATATGGATTCACCGTTGATTTTGTTTTTATGCAGGTTCTAAACGAACACACCTTGGTCTCTCGATAGATGATGACATACTAATTGGATGTAGCCGTAGTAATGTTGAAAACCATGATCCTAATATTTCAAACGTGCCAATTGATGAATTTTCTTCACCATCCCCGTTTTCTAATAGTTCATCAGGTTTCCTCCTTCAGTACTATGTACATTACATTGTTTCCATTATAAGCACATGCTTTCCAATTTGCTTCCAATTGATTCTCAATTATTTGTATGTGTTATTATTGATTAATCATCTAATCTTTTCAGTGTCAAAGCGCAGAGTTCGTGGACCAAATGTTAATAAGAGTTTTAGTATGTTTTAATATTATAAATACCATTAATGTTATTATAATGATAATGCTTACTTTGCTATAATGACAAATATTTTTTTTTGGTTTTTAAGTGAATGCAAGATCACCTTCGAGAGATGATGATGTCAACTCAATAATTGGTAAGTCGTCTAAATCTCCGTTTACACCACATTCTCATGTACTTATTGTCTTTTCCGATAGTAGTATTGGTTTTTATTTTACATAACCATCATTTATGAATGTTGTTTTTCTGCAGGTAAATCCACTGGATCAGAGGGAATTTTCACTTCAAGTAACAGTAATGGTATTTGTATGATTTATATATATGTAGTCAGTCATTTTTTACCAATTTACTTTATCAATTAAATCTTTGTTTTTTTTTCTAGGTCAGAAGAAGAAGAGTCGTGGACCTAATGTCGATAAGGTGCAGAGTATTTGTTTAACATATGTTTATATGATAATTTTTTCAATGCTATTAAGAATCTTTTGCATAAACATGGAGAACTGATGTTGTTTATTAATCAAAATTTGTGTAGTTGATAGAATTCCTCTAAAGAAACTGGATCTAAACACTAATGGTACTTCATCTTTTACACTTTTTTGTTTGTTGATTAAAGATTCCTCTTTTATTATATTTTGTATTTTGTTTGAATGTATTTTTCAGTTGTCAAGTGCCGAGTTCGTGGTCCCAATGTCGAAAAATCTTTGCAAAGTAAGATTTCCAAGAGTCATCACACATCTGATCCAATGCATTCAGTTTTAACATATCAACATAATCGCACCAAAGTAAATGATGGAGATAGTGTTATTCGACCAAAAGTAAGTTTTGTTACGAAGAATATTGCTGTTGAAGAACTTTCAAGTGGGAAAAGGAATTTACAAGCAGAATTTGATGATGCTGGTATGTTTATTCTTGACAAATGATGATGATAGATTCAATATGAAATACATACCAATACCAATATATTTTCGTCATCCGTCATTGTGTTAGTAGTATTTTTGTGTGTTCGTTCTCAGGGAAGGACTGAATGTAATATCAAAGTTCAGGTCTCTTATCTCTTTACGTCTAGAAGTGTGTGAGAAGAATTTTGGGTTTGTTTATAAACTAAATTATTCAAGAACTAATTATAAGCACTAAGAATTGATTTTAAACTGAGATTCAAATATATGGGAAAACAATCTAAGAACTGGGGTTCTTCACTTGGTCTCAATACATGCTCAATATTAATGTGATATCTGTGTTCCTACCTTGCTGAAAACAATTCTTCTAAAGTTATACTGTACCCTCCCAGGTTACAATATAGTGCCTACAGCTACACCCTAATTGTCACTCCCGTGATACAATCAAAGTATATCTATAAACTGTTAAGTGCCAAGAATTATATGTCTCACAATTCTTCTATTAATCTCCCGATCTAATATTCAATTATGTCTGTTAAATCATGTACTAAGATTGCAACTTCTCTCCCAAGCTTATTACAATCCCTAGAATACAATCAAAGGTTCATGACTCCCCTAATTGTGTTAAGATCTCATTAACAGATCAGCAAAGCAGAAAATCACGTAATCAAGCATGCATGAATACCAAGGAATACTACCCAATCCTCAGATTAGAGAATTAGTTACGCATATTTAATAAAGAAAACATAATAATAATGATAATGAATGAAAACATAATATTGAAGAAAGAATTGAAGATCGAAAGTACCTTGATACGATTAAAAGCTATGAATTGTTCTGATTTACAATGGTAGGATGTGTTTAAATAGGCTCTACAAATCTTTCCCAGCAAGATATTACCTTCTATTACAATTAGGATTTAAAGAAGGTACCCAAAACTGCCCAGAATACAATTAGAATTAGAAAAAGGGCAAAACAGTAAATTCCCAGCCTTCTTTAACAAGATCACGTGCGCGATTTAATTCAGCATATTTCTTGCACTTGTTTCCTATCTTAAGTTGTAGAAAATCTCTCAAGCTTCGCGTGGGCAGTAAGATCGCTGAAAACGGACTTCTAGAACTCCAGATATGGCCAAAACAGTATAAGCTGCGCAGCCTTCCCGGAAAATCCTAATTTTAATCAATTAAATCTCCAAAAATGACAAAAGCTTAGATATTCTTGCAAACATGCACAACTACACAAAACACATCAAAACTACACAAACTTGAGTCCAAAACAATCAATTTAAGCTGATATAGAATGTTCCAAGTGGATATAAAATCCACTTATCAAACACCCCCAAACTTAAACCGATGCTTGTCCTTAAGCATAAACAATTACAACTACCTAATTAGTACCACTTCCGTAGGTGATCACGGTTGCGTTTGGCATATGCAACAAGCCCTTTAAACCCCTAGGCAGCCCTAGTGGACGAGTAAGGTCTCGTGAGGATCTATAGCGAATGTACCCACAAAATCCATTTAACCTAATGCAATGCAATGCATGAATGCAACTAATATGCAAATGCAAAGATCCCCTTCAAACTCACCAAACCAACTAACAAGCAAACATCTCAAAGAATGCAAATAAATCCAAGCAGAGCTCGACTAAGTTCCCGTATACTAACAATACATGACAGAAACGTGCGTGTGTGCGATGCTCATCAGAAATACTCCCAACACTAGGTCAAAAATCATACATATTCTTCGCCAAGACAATCACAGGTTTATAAATAGAATAGACTGTAGACACTTCATAACTTAGAAACACCTCCATCCTCATTCAAGTTAGCCAGGAATTCATGCTTTATTACTACACTACGACACATAATACCACAAACAACACGCATGCTTATTTAACCGTGCAATGAATGAGACCCCAAAAGGCTTATACAATAATACCCATGTAGCGAGTGTTAGGTTAGCAATCCCAAACCACAAGGCTTTAGGTTACTAGGACTAAGTCCCCTCAGACTTAATTACTCGAGTATTAAAGAGCTCACTCTGGTTAATTCTGCATTTAAACAATTAAACTATTGACTCTTTTTTTTTCATGCAATCTGGAATGAGAATTCTCAATTCCAACCCTAGACTACTCATATAAATATGAGCTGGCTACTAGCCATTTGACACCTAGCCATTATTCAACAAATATTAACAACTTGCATGAAATCCCTGGTTTCCCCCAAACTTAGACTTTAGTGCTCCTACGCCATCAAGGGAATAACGAAAATTCTAAATATAATCAAGTGATTAAATCTCAAAACTCCAAACAAGCATGACCTCAACCTAGCCCAAAAGCAAACAATGAGACTGTGTAAAAGTTTTGTTCCCGTAACATGCAAGTCAATTCCTAGGAACTATAAATCAGCCCTCTACTCATCATCACCACACTCAATTAAAACATCTACCTATCAATCAGAATCAGCTCGTCCTAAGGGATCATGAAATATGCATGCCATGAAAATGCAACTAAATGAAAACTCACTTGATATTCGAAAAGAAAAACAGAATGTCCTATATGAAACAAACGTAGATAACACAACATATATGCATGATTTACTACTACTAATATGCAAAGCATGAAATCCTACATGAACACATAATACAACAACAACTACTAATCCCTCAAACCACCCCCAAACTTAAAATATTCAATGTCCGCATTGAATAGAAGTAAATACGAGAGATAGCAGAAAACATACCTACTCGTCCTCGCACTCGGATGAATCTGGTGGAGGATACTGCGTACGAGCTCCATAGTCTGGCCACCTTGCCTGAACACTACAAAATCCAATTGACAAGAACACAAATTCGTAATAAAAATAAGATTAGAAAAAAAAAATTTACCCAATACGAATCGAAGAGGTGAACTTGCAATTAATTCCTCTTTAGAATTGAATTTTTAGAGATTTAAATAAATAGAAGAGGAATTGGATTGGTATGTATAGGTGGGTCTATAATAATAAAAATAAAAATAATAATAATAGTAATAATAAGAATAATAATAAATATAATAATAATAATAATAAAAAATAATAATAATAATAATAATAATAAATAATAAATATGAATAATAATAATAATAATAATAATAATAATAATAATAATAATAATAATAAATATAAATTAGAATAGATATAGGTTTAGAATTTTAAGAAAAGATGGGGAGTTTTGGAATTTATTTAGGAAAAGAATTAAATAAAATAGGGGTATAAATAGAATAGGAGGTGAAAACTTTTTTTTTTTTTACATACATGCACAGCCGCTGAAAAATAAATTGGAAGAGACTACATCAAACGCAACCCGCGCGCGTGCTCAGCAAACTACCTCACAAGCAGTTGCGCAGGCGCAGCCTGCGCGTCTCCCCCGCAACCTGCCTATTCTCCAGTAACGCAGGCTGCGCCTGCGTTACTCACCCGCAATCTGCCCTGAAACCAGTAACGCAGGCGCAACCTGCGATACAGACCTGCAATCTGCTCAATTTTTTTTTTTTTCTGAAAACACTCAATTTTTTTTTCCTACACTAATGCGTGGGTTGCCTCCCACGAAGCGCTTCTTTAACGTCAATAGCTTGACGCCGATTATACCTGGAAACTTCAATGAGGATAAAAAGCAAACAGATGCACATATCTACGAATCTCTAATTTAAGCATATTGTGCAAATAAACCTTAGATTCATTGAAAGGTACGAAAACTTCCAAGAACCTATCATGCTCAAGAGACTTGGAAACATCAAAATAGCTAGAAAAGTCGTCAGAATAATCATTATAAGTACGACTCATATACTCCTCCCAAATCGGATCCTTATA
Source organism: Kitagawia praeruptora (assembly GCA_037693485.1). Lineage (NCBI taxonomy): Eukaryota > Viridiplantae > Streptophyta > Magnoliopsida > Apiales > Apiaceae > Kitagawia > Kitagawia praeruptora. Next base: position 89,765,924 of record CM075347.1, on the reverse strand, counting down.
CTCTAAAGCAAGATTTTCAACTTCATGAATCTTAACTTCCTTCTCTTTTATAATTGGACACTCATCAATTTTAATCTCGTCTACCAATGTATTAAGCTCAAAATTTTCTAGATTTGGTAGAATTTCAATTGCATCCAAATTATCATTAATGCGCATGGGACAATTATCAACTACACAAGTAGACTCATCAGACACAACATTATCATCAATTGCTAAACAAGAATCATGACATAGAGGAAAATGGACACAAGGGGGAGTTCTATAACAACCTTCATGCCACACTGCTCGAACTTCCCAAATAAAATTATTTAGTTTAGCATTCTCCTCGTACCAAGCTATTGAATCACATGGAATATCATTGTCACTAGCAATCTCTAAAGTTGGTTCATCAAAAACTCCCAAAGAAAGTAAGGGATGATTAGACTGAGTTCCTTGAATCATTTTATTGAGCGCAATCTCCCAATCAGCAGGTAAAGAAGGATTAGACTGATTTAAACTCGTATCAACATCATTACACATATATGGATTAAGATCATCATGATATTGATTTTCAAACGAATACGAATAATCATTGCTAGGGGCATATGGAGCATAAAATGAGTTCTCAGAATAGAACGAATTCACCTGATATGCATTACAATCCTTATAGGAATTGAATTGTGGGTAAGGATTGAAGTCTTGATATTGTTCCTGACTGTTGTAGAAATTCTAAGCATTGTTCCAACCAAAGTTGTACTCCATCTAGTCTCTCTCCTCAAAACCTGTTTAAGTTGTCTACCTCAAAGAACCTGTAGACACACCAAAGAAAGAAATACAAAAAGAAAGAAAAGAAAAATATATAAAAAGATAAAATCCAACTACATGAAACAATTAACTCAAACTCAACATTGCTGCCTTCCCCGGCAGCAACGCCAATTTGTTAGTAGTATTTTTGTGTGTTCGTTCTCAGGGAAGGACTGAATGTAATATCAAAGTTCAGGTCTCTTATCTCTTTACGTCTAGAAGTGTGTGAGAAGAATTTTGGGTTTGTTTATAAACTAAATTATTCAAGAACTAATTATAAGCACTAAGAATTGATTTTAAACTGAGATTCAAATATATGGGAAAACAATCTAAGAACTGGGGTTCTTCACTTGGTCTCAATACATGCTCAATATTAATGTGATATCTGTGTTCCTACCTTGCTGAAAACAATTCTTCTAAAGTTATACTGTACCCTTCCAGGTTACAATATAGTGCCTACAGCTACACCCTAATTGTCACTCCCGTGATACAATCAAAGTATATCTATAAACTGTTAAGTGCCAAGAATTATATGTCTCATAATTCTCCTATTAATCTCCCGATCTAATATTCAATTATGTCTGTTAAATCATGTACTAAGATTGCAACTTCTCTCCCAAGCTTATTACAATCCCTAGAATACAATCAAAGGTTCATGACTCCCCTAATTGTGTTAAGATCTCATTAACAGATCAGCAAAGCAGAAAATCACGTAATCAAGCATGCATGAATACCAAGGAATACTACCCAATCCTCAGATTAGAGAATTAGTTACGCATATTTAATAAAGAAAACATAATAATAATGATAATGAATGAAAACATAATATTGAAGAAAGAATTGAAGATCGAAAGTACCTTGATACGATTAAAAGCTATGAATTGTTCTGATTTATAATGGTAGGATGTGTTTAAATATGCTCTACAAATCTTGCCCAGCAAGATATTACCTTCTATTACAATTAGGATTTAAAGAAGGTACCCAAAACTGCCCACAATACAATTAGAATTAGAAAAAGGGCAAAACAGTAAATTCCCAGCATTCTTTAACAAGATCACGTGCACGATTTAATTCAGCATATTTCTTGCACTTGTTTCCTATCCCAGGTTGTAGAAAAGCTCTCAAGCTTCGCGTGGGCAGTAAGATCGCTGAAAACGGACTTCTAGAACTCCAGATATGGCCAAAACAGTATAAGCTGCGCAGCCTTCCCGGAAAATCCGAATTTTAATCAATTAAATCTCCAAAAACGACAAAAGCTTAGATATTCTTGCAAACCTGCACAACTACACAAAACACATCAAAACTACACAAACTTGAGTCCAAAACAATCAATTTAAGCCGATATAGAATGTTCCAAGTGGATATAAAATCCACTTATCACATTGCAGATACATTTGCCCATTGCTTCAACATTCCTACTGATCATGAAGATCCTATGAATGATTCACATATAGAGAATGAAATTGTGGATAATGAACACAACATATTTAAAGTTACTGATCAAACTTCCAATGGTTTTGATATTCCCAATGACCATGAAGATCCCATGATTGATGAACAAGATGATGAAACCATTCATAATCCTGATTTATGGAAAGGCTACATGGAACTTGGTCAACCTGATAAAATATGTCAAAAGTGTAGCGCAACTATGTGGAATGAAGAGCGCAACAACAAAAATCATAAATATAAATATCCAACATTTTCACTATGTTGCCGTAATGGACAGGTTCTACTGGAGAAAGAACCACAGCCTCCTGAACCACTTGCTTCTTTACTATATGGTGGTGAGAAATCAAAACATTTCAAACAAAATATCAGAGTATACAATTGCATGTTTGCGTTCACTTCTACAGGTGGCAAGGTTGATAAGAATATCAATAGAGCCAGGGGTCCTTATTGTTTCAAGATAAGAGGTCAGAATTATCACATGGTTGGAAGTTTGGTACCTGTTGATGGAAGTACGCCTAAATTTTGTCAGCTTTATATTTATGATACGGAGAATGAAGTTGAGAATAGAATTAACGCGCTTGGAGGAGATACCGACAGTGTTGATCCTGATATTGTAGAAGCACTTCTTGCTATGCTTGATCAAAATAATAAGTTGGTTCAGCATTTCCGTATGGCTCGAGATAGATTTGAGAATAACGATCTTGATGACTTTAAGTTGGTGCTTATTTCATCCAGTTCGGCGACTGGTAGGCCAAATCCCATTGGTCCATCTAACGAAGTTGCTGCTTTCATTGTTTCTGATGATTCAGATACTGGTGGTACGAGAGACACTGTTGTCAGAACTAAGCAAAATGGGTTGAAAAGAATATATGAAACAGATCCATTGTTCATGCAATTTCAGTATCCTTTGTTGTTTCCACATGGAAAGAAAGGTTTTCACTTACACATCCCATTGCAGAACAATAAATCTCCGGTACCTGAAAAAACAAATGATGATGACCAGGATCCTGAATCTAAAACAAGGGAAACAGTATCTCTCAAAGAGTATTATTGCTACAAAGTTATGATACGTACATCTGAGGGTATTTTAAGCTTAAATCTTAATCACTTTTTTCCATTTTTTTTACCATTATATGTTTTTTAATGTCGAACATCTCAAATTTGGATAGGTCTAACTCTACATCTTGCTGGCCGTTTGTGGCAACAATATATTGTTGATGCCTTTACTGCTATTGAACAATATCGTTTGGATTGGGTATCCACGCATCAGAATACAATTCGAGCTGATTTATATCATTCTGTACGTGATGCTCTACGTAAGGGCGACCATGATCCGAACTATGTAGGTAAAGCTGTAATACTACCTGCTTCATTTACTGGATCTGCTCGATATATGTCTCAATACTTTAAGGACTCATTGGCCATATGTCGTGCAATTGGTCATCCTTCGTTATTTCTCACAATAACATGCAATACAAAATGGCCTGAGATACATAAAATGCTTGAGATTTTGCAAAATGTGGATGTTGCTGATGTGCCCGACATAGTTGCAAGAGTTTTCAAGTTGAAGGTGGACCAGTTAATTGAGTTGATAAAGAAAAAAAAATATTTCGGGAGATGCATCGGAGGTATTATTAATCTAATTTTATTTACTTTAAAATATTATTATATCACAACATATTGCTAATTTATATATAATTTTATGAATACAACAGTTATGCATGTAATTGAGTTCCAAAAACGAGGACTTCCCCATGTACACATGTTGATATGGTTACATCCAGATGATAGGCCAAACAACATTGAAAAGATTGATCAATTGGTATCTGCCGAAATACCTGATAAAGTTTCTGATCCAATAGGATATAATGCTGTAATGAATCATATGATACACGGTCCCTGTGGTATTGACTGCTCTTACTCTCCCTGCATGGTTAATGGGAAATGTATTCGTCATTTTCCAAAGCGGTAAACATTTATAGTTGATATATAGTCCTTATATATCAAATATAATGGAAATACTTGCATGGTTAAATTTTATTATTAATTTTGTCTTTTTTCAATGCAGATATAATGGAAATACTTTCATTGATGATAGTGGTTTTCCTGTATATAGGAGGCGTAAAACTTGCAGATTTGTCACGAAAAAAGGTATAAATCTTGATAATCAATTTGTGGTACCGTATAACAGAGATTTGTTGGTTCGCTTTCAGTGCCATATAAATTTAGAGATTTGTAACAGTTCAAGATCATTGAAATACCTTTTTAAGTATTGTCTGAAAGGACATGACACTGCCACAATGATGATTAAGAAGAAAAAAGGTGCTTCAACCTCAACCTCAAACGATAAGCAGAACAAGAGCAAAAGTTTGGATGAAGTTCAAAATTACCTAGATGGCCGATATGTATGTGCTTCTGAAGCATCATGGAGAATATTTGGTTTTGATATTCACAATCGTTGGCCAAGTGTGGATCGTTTACCTGTTCATTTGCCTGGTGCCAAATATATCAATTTTAATAATTTTTCCGATTTGAAAAAGGTATGCGACAGAGCTAAAAATAAAACTTCAAAACTCGAAGGTTGGTTCATAGCTAACAGGGATATTTCATGTGCTCGCAATTATACATATGCTGAATTCCCAAGCCATTTCACTTGGTTGCCCAAAGAATCTAGGTGGAAGATACGTCAAAGAGGTGATGTAGTTGGAAGGTTGGCCGAGGTGCACGCAACCAGTGGCGATACACTGTACCTTCGAATGCTTTTATTACGAATCTGAGGTGCGACCTCTTTTTCCGATCTCCGTACCATAGATGGTGTTGTTCATCCTACAAATAAGGAGGCATGCGATGCTCTTGGTCTGTTAAATAATGATCACCAATGGCATGAAGCATTGGTTGAGAATTCACATTCTGGTATGCCTTCTCAACTTCGTGCTTTATTTGTCAACATTTTGGTTTATTGTTCAGTATCAGATCCATATTCTCTATGGGATGCACATTGGCAAATATTATCAGATGACATTTTATACATTCGAGGTAAACTGTCTGAGAATTCTAAACTTGATTTGTCCGAGTATGATATTAAAAATTTCGCACTTGCAGGTATTTAACATTCCATTAAAGTGTTTGTTTTTCTGAGTATAATGCTTTAATATATTATATTGAGTATTGCAGTTCATAAAAGCATAATTTTTTCTTTTAATTTTCAGAGATTGAAAAGCTGTTTAATGATATTGGCAAGAGCCTAAGAGATTTTCCAATGATTCCATTTCCTGATGAGAATTTCTTCGGTAGTGCTTTAAATCGGCTTATTCTAGAAGAAACAGGTTATGATAAAAAAGAGATGAGAGTTTTGCACGAAAGAAATCATGGGAGACTTAATGCTGAACAGAGAGAAGTATATGATGCTGTTATTTCTAATATCGCTAATGGTGAAGGAGGCATGTTTTTTGTTTACGGTAGTGGTGGATGTGGTAAAACCTTTTTATGGCAAACACTATGTTGCCGTTTACGATCTGAAGGAAAGATTGTACTTCCAGTAGCGAGTTCAGGAATTGATGCTACATTGCTTCCAGGTGGTAGGACAGCTCATTCGAGATTTCATATTCCTCTTAATCTTGATCAATATTCTACGTGTGGAATAAAGCATGGTACCGATATAGCTGAATTGTTGCAACAGTCAAGTTTAATAATTTGGGACGAGGCACCTATGCAACATCGTCATGGTTTTGAATCTGTCGATCGTACATTACGTGACATAATGTCTGCCATTGATCCAGCAAGGAAATATAAACCATTCGGTGGAATCACAATTGTTTTTGGTGGTGATTTCCGTCAGATATTACCAGTTCTAACAAAGGGGACTAGAGCTGATATAGTGCGTGCTTCGTTGAACAGATCTAAATTATGGAACCATTGTAAGGTTTTCCTACTCCGTCAGAATATGAGATTACACTCAGGCAACTCAGAAGCTCAAAACAAAATTATAGCTGAATTCAGTCAATGGCAACTCAAAATTGGTGATGGCAAGATTGATTCTATTAATCCTCCAGATGTTATTGGTTATCCTGAATTTGTTGTTCCTCCTCAATATGTTGTTACCAGTGAAAAAGATCCTACAAAGACTCTCATTGATATCATCTATCCAGATTTCTTAAAGAACATGCATTGTCCTAACTACTTGAGATCAAGAGCAATTCTGACTCCAACTAATGTCGTGGTCGATGATATTAATTCTCAAATTCTTGACAAGATTCCAGGAAGTATTTGTATTCCAGGATTCCATAGACGATAATGGTGGAGAGGATAATAAATTTGATTCATCTTTCCCAGTTGAATATTTGAATTCTATTAATATGCCATGTCTTCCTAAGCATGAGTTGAAAGTCAAAATTGGTGCTGTGGTAATGTTAATGAGGAATTTGAACCAGATCATGGGTTTGTGCAATGGCACCAGGATGATAGTCATTGGATGCCGAAAAAATAGTATAGAGTGCCAGATTCTATGTGGTGCTCACGTTGGTTCTAAACATCTAATTCCTAGGATTGATATGATTCCAACTGACACAAAGTGGCCTTTTGACTTTAAGAGGACTCAATTTCCAATCCAGTTATGTTTTGCGATGACTGTCAACAAGAGTCAAGGACAGTCTCTTGATACTGTTGGATTATATCTTCCGAGATCCGTTTTTCAGCCATGGTCAGCTTTACGTTGCCATTTCACGTGTAACTTCTCCAGGAGGACTCCATATATTAATTGTAGATGATACCGGTTCCACCACAAACATTACATCTAATGTAGTTTTTGAGGAGGTTTTCTACAACCTTCCAAGCTTGGATGAAGATTTGTAGTAATTTTCTTTATAATGTGTTTATCACAATTTATACAAACTTCCAAGTTGAGATGAAGATGTAATGTAAATAATTTCAGTATTTACATACAGTGTAATGTTAATTTGATCATGATAAATAAGAAAACTTTATATGTCTGTTCCTTTTAAGATTGTATGAAAAATTTAGCATTTCACTTGGTTCGCCAAAGAATGTAGGTGGAAGATATGTCAAATAGTTTATGTAGTTGGAAGGTTGGCCGATGTGCACGCAACCAGTGGCTATACACTGAACTCAGGTGCGACCTCATTTTCCGATCTCCGTACCTTCCAACTAACCAATTAAAAAGTTTATATAAATTCACCGTACATAAAATTTTTTTACAAAATCAAATTTTAAGAACAAAATGTTACAAAGCATAAAAATTAAAAATAATCAGTGACAAGCCATAATAATTTTATCAGTGATAGAGCAGAATAATTTATATTTGGCAATGCTGTAATACAACTAATTACCAGAATATTCTATATAATCAATCATTAGATATCCCATTATCATTCTTTGTGTGAAATCCTAACAAATTATAAGATAATTGCAATCTTCAGTATTATAATAACGATAATGTTAACGTAAATCATGTTTTAATCTTATGCTAATCTAAACTTATCAACATGTATATGTAGATTACATGTTTCACAGTCTGTCCTTTAGAAATTTTTTACCAATCTTTATACACCTAAGGTACTTATATACAACGTTTTTATTCATGTATATCATCTTATTTAGATTTTGCTTACAATCAATTTATAACGTGTAGACATGGAAGAGAACCTGGCATTACTGAATAACTCCAGAACAGATTGGATTATCCGTGTACGGATCACTCGCATGTGGCCTTCTTTTGGAAACAATCAACATTTTTTAGGTTTTAATCTCATATTGCTCGACTCCGAGGTAATGTATTAAATAGTATTACGATCCACCACTTCTTTTTTTTGATTTTTAGTGTTTCTGTACTGAATCTTTGTTATATGTTAATTTTTACAGAACTATCATGTACTTGCTTTCATGTATCCAGTTGTTTGGAATGCAATTGGTAATACTATTTTGGAAGGAAATTCTTATGAGATTGAAAACTTGATAGTGAGGGAACCATTAGGACGCATGAGGCCTGTATCTTCTGACAAGGTTATTGTTTTCACAACATTCACCAGGATACAAATTTTACCCATACCTGTTGCCACTATTCCGAGACATAAATTCGAATTTCAACCATTTTCTGAAGTTCATGAAATTGCAGCATGTTTTTCACATTCTTTACCTCCTTTGTATGCTATAGGTATTGTTATTTTTTTTTGTTTTGTTTTTTTTTCATTTTTATCATGTTTGATTTATATGTTTTATCATAAATCTAATTCGAATTGTGATATCAAATTAGACATTGTTGGAGTTGTTCAGAATATTGAACCAGTTAAAGAGGTTCAAACCCCTTTGGAAGTCAAAACTTTTATGCTCTTTGAGTTATATGATGGAAGGTAATGAATTTTGTGTAGCAATGTGAGTTATGACTAATGAGCCATGTCTAATATCGGGACTTCATATATGTTGATTATAGCAATGTTATCAATTTAGTAGCTTGGGATGAGCATACGGAGGCTTTTGCTTCAATACTTGAAGGGAACTTTGACAATCTTCCTATTGTGGTTATAACGTCTGTGAGGCCACGTATATTTCATGGTAATATTTTTTGCAGCACAAATATTTAAAAATTAATTTTTTGATTAATATATTCATGTACTATGATACCCAAAATTTTATTTTGTGATTATGCAGATTCCCTTCAAGTAAGTACTTCAAATTCATCCAAGGTTTACATCAATATTGATTATGAAGATGTTCGAGTGATGAGGCAACGGTATACTATCCAACATACATATCAACATATTTCACAAGTTACATATTTTGCTTTACACAAATTTTTTTTTTATTAATTTTTTTTTTTCATTTTTTGGTTTTATATACAGGTTACTTGATCAAGCATATGTGCCTAATATATTTGCTCCATGATGAAGGCCTTTTTTTCTCAAGTCATAACCAAAAGTGATGATTTCCAAACATGTTTTCCTTTAAAATAAAAAGCAGTTTATCCTTTAATCAGTAATTTGGATTGTCATTTGCATAGTTGGTATTTCTTATTTTGCACATTTAAGTTGTATTCGGTTTATGAAACTTATATTTGACATTATTTTTTCCATACTCGGTTTTTAGTTTAATATTTTAACATTATCTTTATATAATGTTTTAATGGTTATTTGTTTTTTCCTTGGTTGTTACTTAAATGATTCATGTTAATTATAATAAAAAAAATGGTTGTAAAACATGAACCAAATAGATTAATGTATCAAAGGGATTCAAATTAACAGTAGTAGTCTAGAGTTGTCGTAAATTACCAATGCTCCACCATTCGATTACACAATTCAAAAACTAAGAAACTTCCAAACATAATGTATTTAGGATTAAGATGAATTTTAATGTAAATCTATTTCGAAAATAGCACCATTTTCCTCTTCTTAAACCATAATGATTGTCAAAGATTGATCATATATCAGTTCATTGTCTTTTGCAAACTTATTCCATCCTGCAGATATTCTTGGCAATCCATTTGAAAGTACTAATTTGACTTGCCATTCTCCATTTTCTGATCTTAGCGTAATCTGTTCATTTTCCATCCATTGACGGCCATTAGGAGTGATACTATTAGGTATGTACTGAAAGGAGAAGAGTAGTAAATGATTAGTTATTAACTACAAAAAAAAGTAACAATATAGATGATAATATTACTAAATTTACCACTCCGTGTGAAGAGCTGTTCACATTTGATTTATTCATCACTGCTGTAAACTCTTGATGATTAATTAATATATGTTGGTCAGGTTCTGCATTATCCATTTCATCATCTGAAGTATTGTTTGATTTTTCTCCATTTATAATTTCTTTCTCTGCATATGCAATTTAATTAGTTGGATTAGTCTCCCATTGTAAACTTTATAAGAGTTCAAATTTCAATTAACAGTATAAGTATAATAAGATTTCTCAAGGTAAACAAAATGCATGTTAATTTGTAGACTACAGATTTCTTATCAGTCTTACCTCCAAATTGCTCAATTGACCTTTCAATTTTTGATTTATCAAAAACTACAACATCAAATTGGCCATTCCCCCAATAAGTACACATTAAGACATCATCCATGTCAAGATTAGTGTATGTAACAAGATCCATAAAACCATATATCATACTCTCACTATTCGAGTATCTTCCTTCAAACAGTTTTCCATTTGGCAGAGCACAAAAAACAGCAAATGGAATATCTTTGCCAAAACGTTTGCTTAATGGTTCTGGTATATCCTGAATAAACAGAAGTTTCGAACTTTATAATTTGCCACAGTTATAATTTTTGCTACTAACATAGGAATTGATTAAACAAAAAGATATTCATCATGCATTTTTTTATTGTATAACATAGGAATAAATTATAATTATATATTTTATGTGGTCTTAACATTTTTTTATTTATTGTAACTATGTAGATTATATGATTTTATTCTCACCAAAATTAAGTTAAAAAACTTATCTATTTGTAGGATCTTAAATCTAAGATATAATTTTTATATAATTAATAATCCTTTTTTTTAGATGTTTTTTAATAAAGTAAAGTGATATAACAATAATTTTATATAATTATTTTTGTAGAATAGTTTTGGAGAAACAGCTTTAAGATACACATTTATACTGTACACAAGTTAAAAATAAATTGTATGGCATATCAACAAATTTAAAATAATGTAATAATTTTTTTTTAAAATAGTTTTATAAAAATAAATTGTATGGCATATCAACAAATTTAAAATAATGTAATAATTTTTAAAATAATATAATAATTATTTTTTAAAATAATGTAATAATTTTATAAAATAAATTTAAAATAATGTAATAAATTGTATGGCATATCAACAAATTTAAAATAATGTAATAATTTTTGTTTCTAAAAAGTGTATAATGAGATCACATGTAGTTTTTTTTAATCATTATAGTTTTAAAATGATATTCGTTTTTTTATACATATATTAATGTTTAAGATCTTCCTTTATACCATTTTCACACTCCAAATCTTTGATTTGATTTGTGTTGATAATATCTTAGATCTTTCTAAAATCTAAAAGGAGATAACATGTTTTTTCTTTCTATCGTTTTTAAGTACTGTCTGAAAGGACATGACACTTCCACTATACGTCATTTTATACATACATATGTTTAATGTTTAAAGATTTAAAAAAGTCAGAAGTCGAACAGTTTATCTATCTATGCATGCGAACTGTTGAGTGGAAGGAAGTATCTCATTAACTACACCTTTTCCCATTCTCCAAAGAACTTAATCATATTCATTTCTCAAAGTCTTTGTCTTAGAATAATCACATTTCCTCTCCTTGCATTCTAACCTTTAACATACCAAAGTCCTGAAACATTTTACTTTCAAAAACATGGATCGTAATAATTTGCAAAATGTACGACGTGATGTTATTAGCCAAATCTTCAACTTCATTATATTTGAAAAACAGAACTTCCACGCTTTTTCCTTCATGTTCATAGCGTGGGTTTTAGGTCAATCCAGGCAGACTATTAAGGATGTTTTGGAGAGGCTAAATTGGGATGCTCTCTACCAGTTTTACAATGAGCCTTCTGAAGTTGTACGTGATAAATTTTATGGTTTCATACAATATGTTGTTCGGAATGATGTTGAGCAAGCAAAGTTTTTTAACTCAAGTCGGAATCTTCTACTCAGACAGGATGTTGATCATCACCTCTCTGTTTTGTCTGATTTATCTGGTAACCACTTTCCTTCGAGATTCTCCTTTTTATTTTTTAAAGCAATATATAGGACCTTTGAAAGGAATCAAACAGCTGAGGAGATGTTTGTTTTGATTAACACTGCTTATCTCAAGAATAGTATAATCGACCAGATTAATTTTCTTTGTGATATGTATTTTGGCATGTCTGAATTGGATAATCTTTTGCCTGTTTATAAATTTTGCCCAAATGCAAGGAATCTTGATCCTATATATCAGATTGAGGGTATTCCTTTGGGGGATGAGTTATGGTTTTCTCTCTGTCCTACAACAGTTGAAGATAACTACATTGATGATTCTCATCCATGGGGCAAGAGTGTCACTATGAAGCACACGTGGGATACAAATTGTGTTCATTGCAAACTGCAGATCATTCTGTTTAAAGTACTTTTATGTTCTGTTCAACCTTAAGTATTTAAGTTTTTTTAAACCTTATTTTGTTGGACTAATGCTAGAATGTGTATTTCGTATTGTTTTCTGAATTTGTGGCCAAGTTGTTGCTTTCCTGAATCTTATTACTGTAAATCGAGGTTTCTGTAGTATTCTCCTTAACTACATATGTTTATATTTAGTACTATATGTCAAGTCATGTTTGTTGGTAATATCAACATTGAAATCTTTTGCCCAGATTAAGATCAAAAAATTAAAAGTCAAGTATTTAGTTGTATTGATTTAGAACTTCACATGCACTTCATTTCCCAAGTAAAATGTATCAGATTGAAATACATCAGATGTACATAGGTGTTCCTATACATGTATCAAATGTAAATAGTGTATCAGATGTTATCGACTCAAGCATTGTTATTATAAACATGTGTGTACAATGTTACATCTATAAGTTTTTAATTCATAGTTATGCAGTAATATAAACACATATTGTAATCAACTATGAATCATATTAAAGGTTTCAACATATGATTTAATCTTATCTTTCATGTTTAGACCATTAAAATAATGTTTTTATGTCGTTGAAATCCTTATACCAATTTGTACACATTTCAATGTTATGGACATATATATTTTGGTATGCGTAATTTGGAAGTCTATAGTAAGATAAGCATATTTCATGATTAGATTTTGCTCTTACAAGCCACATATATAATTCTTCTATGTTTCGATTACTGTGCTACTAAGAAGATTAACCCACCTTTTAGTATTGCATGCATTGGGTTTGTGTATTTTTAGTTATGTCATTTACTATTTCTGTTTCCATGTTTTCTAACTCTATCAAGTAGGCATTGGTCCATTTTTCAACTTATATATCCCTTATGATTTTTAAAGAATGGTGAACAACTATCTTGATATAATTTTGGACATAAATGAACTAACAAATGAACTAATTTCATAAATGATCACAGTAATCCAAACATGAATGATATGCTACATAATTTGTTTAGAGACATATTCCTAACTTAAATCAACTGAGATAAAACATCATTTCATGAACATAGAAATTAGTAATTTCTAGCGTACTATATACTACGGCTGAAATCTAAAAGTTTTGCACTCAATTCTGTTTTGCGTTCCTCAATTTCGCCAGCCTTGCCTATCCATCCATTAATCTTTTGTAGCCATTCTCCTTCAAATTTCTTGAAACCTGTCAGCGTTTCGTCTAGCAACTCTTTAAACTGTTTCACAAGGCCATCCAGAGAAGTTTTAGTATCCTCTACAAATCTATATTCTCTTCCTGCATAAGCGTTCTGACTTTGAACATTCCTTTGAGATGATTCTCCAACTGTTCCACCAGTTTTTCCGTCTAAGACTTCAGAACTTTTCCTAGAAGAAAGAACAGAGTTTAATTCTATAAGATAAACATTACTAATAAACATCACTTAAGCAATGATTATTGTTTTCTAAGACAAATATATGTACATGTATTTTTCCTCTATGCCAAGAGTTCGAGCAAACAATTGGGTCTGCCTGTCTGCCATGCTCTTGAAGAACAATCCAAAATCTTCATTTGCTATACACATATCTTCATTTAACTCGGTTGAAGTAATGTTGATGTTGTTTAAGTCATTCACCACCAAATTCTTCATGTCTGAGTACCTTTTTCTTTTTCCAGATCTTGAAGTCATTGTTTGAAATATGTAGTGTTTCAAATGTTTGTGTTGTGATTTTTTTCTGAATGTCTTATTAATGTATTTATAATAAGCCTCAATAGTTGCGGTTACTTAACAATAAAACAAAATCAATAAGAATGAAATATTACGTCCAAGATGTTTTGAGTAGTTGCGGTTATTTAATCAGTAAATCACGTCCATAAAACTACCAAGTCAAGTCCTTACAAACTGCAGTGTGTGTTGATAACTTAAAAACTGCATGGTAGTTATTGTTGAATTTTTGAAATGGTGTGTATTTTTTAATGTTAGGAAGAGATTTTGAATTTTTGATTAACATTTGTAAAAAAAAATATGTTTAAAAATTCGTACTAAAAATATTACAACGTATAACATAGTATCTGGCATTAGGTATATGATTAATAGGTTTGGCCAGTGTTAAAAGATTTTTATAGTGTACTCATATTTATAACGAAAATTGTACATCAATAATTATATTTTATGTTGTTTTTTAAGTAAATTATAATTTTAAAATTTTGTATTTGTTTGGGAAAAAAATATTTTAAAAATTTATTTTGTTCACATTTTATGAAATTTTATTGGATTTATATAAACCGATCAAATGATTCCTGTAAAAATGCAGTATTTATATCCAACATGACATATAGTTGAATGAATTGTGTACTACATTTTGTACTAATTTTAAAAAAATTTTGAATTGGAATATTTAAATATTTATGTAAATTTTTTATGTATTAAGATAATTTTTAATAAGGAAAAAACATTATTTCGTTTAAATTTTTTGCTTTTCTGAAATTCAATGATGGAATTTTTTTAATTTTAAATATTATAACCTATGCAAAATATTTAAATATTAACGATTTTTTAAAATATTTTAAATAATAATCAATCCATCGGCTTTGTATATTTTTATTTTATGATTTTTCTACGTTTTCATGTGAAAATAAATATTTTAAATAATAATCCATCCATCTGCTTTGTATGTTTTTCCTTTTATGGTTCCCCCCATTTTATGGTGTGTAAATATTAATTTTTGAAATGGTATGTATTTTTTTAATGTGAGGAAGAGATTTGAAGTATATGATTAACATTTGTAAAAAAGGAAATGTTTAACAATTGGTACTAAAAATATTACAACGTATAACATAGTATCTGGCATTAAGCATATGATTTAATCCAATAACAAACCTTTAATTAGACGTTGATAAGGTAGGTTGTTATAAAAATTAATCTATAGTTATCAAATCAAACAAATTACGGTGTTATCAAAATCAAATCAATAAGTTTGTTAGAATTGATATGTCATAATTTATCTCTTTTTGGAGTGCTTTATATACAGAAATTTAGAACGTGTACTATCAAGCTTCCACATCCCGGACTTTCATTTTTCTACTCATAAACCTCATCATTGTAATTCTCTTAGTACATTTTTCTTTATAGTTTTTATGTTGTCTGTAATATATTTGTTTCCTTTACAGATTTTTTGTTTTTTGCAGCGTGTTAATCAATGGCTCAGCTTGCGTTTGATCGTCTCCACAATCTCGAAAAATCAAGGATGGACTGGAAGATTAAGGTTAGGGTAACCAGGATGTGGCCAACTGTTACACCAGATACCGGAATAACCAAAGGTCATAACCTTATACTGCTTGATGATGATGTAAGTATTAAACTTAATAGAGATTGCACGATTTGTTTTCACACATTGTTATCAAAATAGAGGAATGTTTTCACACGTTTAATCTTAATAGAGTTTGCACGATTTGTTTTCACACGTTGTTATCATATTAGCATCAAATCATTATGTTTATGTTTTTGTGTGTAGAATACACACGTGCATGCTTTTTCTTATGCGGATACATGGAATGCTATTGGCACAAATGTTGTTGAGGGTGGTGTTTATGTAATTCAAGATTTTGCAGTTAAGGATACTGCTGGTAACCTTAAACCCGTGTCAACCAGAAATACCATAAGGTTCAATAATGGCACTACATTTGAGCCTTCGTCTGATAATTCCATGATACCCCTACACAAGTTTGAATTTATAGACCTTGGTGGACTATATAATATTGTAAGTCTCTATAAGCCCAATGAGAATCCTGAATTTGCAACAGGTTAGAGAAGTTTGTTTTTTGAATATATAGTCCAAATTACATAGTCACTTAACATGTTTAATATTATTCTATAGATGTCATTGGAGTTGTTGAAGATTATGAGAAGCTTAGGAGGATTAATACTAGGTTTGGAGATAGAGATATTGTTCGTTTTAAACTATGTGACGGAAGGTATGAACAATTTAAATTATATATTTGTGCGGACTTATATAATTCAGAATCCAAATATATCATATTAACATGTGGAATTTTATGTTTGATTATAGTGTTCGTCACAGAGTTGCTATATGGGGAGAATTGGCTAAGTCTGTCAATAATGACTACCATCCTGAATTGGAGAAACCTGTAATCGCAATACTCAACAGTACCAAGCTAACTACATACAAGAGTAAGGATTTTCTTATAGTATGTTGATAATTGCACATATTGTATCATAAAGTATTACTTTATTTGAGATTACACATAACTACTCTATGTTTTTATGTCTTTAGATTCAGTGCAAATTAGTACATTGCCATCATCCAAAGTTTACTTTAATCTAGAGAATGATTATGTTGTGGACATGAGGCAGAGGTATTATACTAAATTCTGTCGTATTATGTGATTTCAGTGTTGTCATGTAGAGTGATTGTTCTACTGATTCATAGTGTTGTATGAATAATCTCATTTATTATTTTTTTTTTCAAGGCTTGAGGAGGAAGGATATAAGTCATCTCATAACGAGGATGACTTCACTAATGATATGAGGATTGTTACCACTTTTGAGGAAGTTACTCTTAAGGAGTTAGTTGAGAATCCAAAAGAAAGAGTCAAGGTATTTCGAATTAAAACAATTTTTGTTAGTTAATTCAAGTTCAGTTAGCATCGTTTCTGAATATGATTCTTTTGGCAGAAGAATATTTTCTGCACTTTTGTCATTGCCAAAGTTGAAGATTACCGTTTCTGGTGGTATAATTCATGTAATTCGCAAGTGACAAAGATTGATATTCAAATGTATTGAATGTGATAGGAGCATTCCAGTGGCGGATAAGAGGTAATAAAATTTTATTTAATACCAAACTTTCATTTTTGGTCTGTCGTATTAAATATTGATACTATTATGACCATATATATTTCTTTTATTTTAGGTATCATGTTTTGGTAGTTGGTGAGGATCAGACGTTTTCAACCAAAGTTTTTCTTATGGATCGTGTTGTTAAGCCAATGATTGGAATCAGTGCTTCCAATCTTAAAAAATGTACGGACAATGTAAGCAGATTTATTTTTACAACTATCAAAGTTAGTCATGTTTTCACGATCGTAGTACATATGTAGTTGTTGTTATTGTTCTCTTTCACTATCATAGGATTTTGTAATGTTTGACACATTAGTTTTTTAATATTTTAAAGGATCCGAAGATGGTTCCTGATGTTATTGCGCGGCTTGCTGGCAATGAAATTACTGTCACTATAGACGTTATTGAAGACAGTACTGATGAGAGTTATTTTGTTTTACATGCAACTGATCTGTATGAGAAAACCAAGATAAGCACATCCACTACTATTGGTTCACCTCCTCCAGAAATTCCAATGATTACATTGACTGATGTTAGTATTTGCCTTACACATTTTACATATTAATAGTTCCAACATCCAAATTTTGCATTTCTTATATTTAAATTTTCTTATTGTAGTCATTGGATCGAAATGATACAGCCAGGACTCCTGGATCTGCTATGTCAGTGAATAAGAAGATCAAGATGGTAACACTTGATACTTTCCATTACATTCCATTTTTTCGTTTATAAACATTGAGCAACATTTTTTAATTTTTTCTAATACTGAGCTGCTTTGTGTTTTGATCAATTTGCAGGAGAAGTAACTACTAATCACTGGAGTACTGAACTTCTACTGTCAGATCTCTGGATATGCATTGCTTGCCCAGTTTTTCCTTTCAATAAAAATTGTGGAAATTATGATTTTAATAATTGTGGAAATTATGATTTTTGGTTTGATTGTTTTGATACTTGATTTTGGTTCACTATTTTACAAATGGTTTGAATAAAAGTGTATGCATTTTGTTTCCTCTTGGTATTGATACTTTAAGTACTTATTGGCCATATGTCGTGCAATTGATCATTCTTCGTTGTTTTTAAAATGTAACGGCCATACTCCTAATCAATAATGTTAACGATATGAACTCATATTGATCCATTGTCTTAAAAATTTTGTAGCATCCATCCAATACCTATGTATAAACATTAAATGCCAATAAGAATGCTTTTTCATCAACTACTATAAAAGTCATTAATAGTGAACATGGTTTAATTATTTAATACCTTAGTATTCACAATCACACTACATTATTGTATGAGTCATTTTTCACAATCACACTACATTATTCATACATTATCATATTATGAACAATTTTCAATACATTACGTTTTGCTTTAAATTGTTAAAACATCCCAATATAATCCTTAAAAACTAAAGTCTGTCAAACATTCCGACTTGGACACAGAATAACAATAGATTTCCTTTAGTTCATCATAATGAAGTTTGAGAAAACTAAACAAAAAAAAAGATTGTACATTGACTTCAAAATTCATGCCATGAATACGCCATGCTAATACATTGTTAGGATCCAAAACCAAAAAATACAAGTTAAAGTATTATGGTGTTACTGAATTTGAACAGTAAATGTCCATATTCCTTGGATATTCCCCTACATAGTGAATCGAAGTTTGTTCTTCAATTCTATGTCATTATCTCTAACGAACTTATTCCATCCGGCAGAAATTCTTGGTGATTCTTTAGACAAGACCAAACCAACTCTCCAACTTCCTCTTTCAGTTTGCAGGATAATTTCTTCTCCTTTCATCCAATTACAGTTGTTTGGAGTTATATTTCTTGGAATATACTGTAACAGAGGAGATAAAATTATCTTTATTTAATGTTTACAAAGCATTAGAACAAAGTTTGATGAAATTCAAAATCCATGAGATTTCAGTCTTACCGCACCATGACATGTATTGTTCACATTTGAAGTAGCCATAACAACTTCAAAAACAGCACCATTGACGTAAATATCGTGGACTATTTGATCTTCTGCAAGCTCCTCAATTTCTTCATCATCTTCGCTTTCATTTTCTAAATCTGCAGAGTCTTTAAAAATGATATAACAACTTGGTTAATGATATTGTTTAGCTTAAATATTACTATATCAGAAGAAGATGGATTTTTAAGTTTACTGATAAGTGGATTTTATATCCACTATTTACCTTCCGTTTGGACTTTAATCGTTTGCACGTTCTCGAGTTTCGTTGCCATTTAATATGTTTTTACGTAAATTGTGTAGGTTGTATCGTGAAGGCATTATGGTGCTAAAATGGTGCTATGGTGGTGTGAAATTAATTTAGAGCGTGTGGAAGGAAATTTGGAGTTGAAAATAATTCTTAAGTAACAGCAGAATTTGTGCAAATTCCAGGAGATCTTAGGTGCAGCAGCGCTTGATCAAGAGCTATAGCGCGCACAGGGTGGCACAAGGTTTTCTCCAGGAGCTTCTAGGAGCAGGGGCGCGGTTTTGGGCGCAGCTGCGCGGGTCTTGTGCGAGAGATTCGCAGTAGCGCGCGCGCGAGGCGCAGTAGCGCTCGAGGGAGTGTGTTTCCAGGGATTGGCAAGCGCCCTTGCGCGCCTGTGGGCGCTCTTGCGCGTGGTGCCTTGAGCAGTAGCGCAGCAATGAGGCGCAACAGCGCGGTCTACCTCCTGTGTTATGCTAAGCTGCGTGCCTATCATTTAAGTTATTTTGTACCGGGTCAAAACATTTTTGGGCCCATTTTTATTAGGGTATCTATATATATTTGTAGACCTAAAAAACAAGGATTTATCATTGTTTTAGTTAGAGTGTTCTTCATTTCCTTTAGCATCTATCAACATTTTTCATTTCAAGAACAATTTCAAGGGAATTCTCCAAGCTAGTGACAAGCAAGGATTATTCTTGGAACCTTTGTACTCTTCTATTTTGGGGATTTATTTCTAAACCTTATTTCTCTCTTCTATATTTATTTGCTTGTTTTAGAATTATGTTATCCATATAACCCATGATGGCGATTAGGTCGATTATGGGCTAATTCGTTATCATGGGATTTTAATGGATTTTTCTATGGATTCTAGAAATTGAGTGTTATTTATGCCTTTGTGTGTGATTGAATGTATTGATTGTCTAGTATGATTATGCTTATTCGTTATAAGTGAGTCGCGAACACTTGTAATTGTTTGGTTAATCCTGGTGAATGCGAAAGTGGATCTAGGGTTTAGAACAATTCATGCTAGCATAGGTTTTTGCATGTGAAGAACATGTATTAATTTGTGGTGTAATTCTACCCGTCTTGCACTGACTATGTGGTTTTATGGATGCTTGATTTTAATCGGTATGTGTTCAATTGCTATAGACATATAGGAACTACACATATTTGGTGACTACTCAACTTCTATCAATTGTGGATGATCAGTAGGATGGTATATGCACAATGAAAGTTGGTGTGTATCAGTTTAGTGCATCTAATCAGTAATCAACTCTGTCACATGCTAGGCTAAAGGGCATAAGATTCTAGATGAAGTGGTTAATGAAATTGAAATCCCATGTTTGTTTCTTATAAATTAATCCTTAAGTTATTTTCTCGTAATTGGCTAGTTGGTAATTAATCATTAGTTAAATCAAAACCAAATTTGTGATTGTCTTAGCAGTGAGTGTAAATCATAAGCTGGTGCATAAGTGAACAAAACGAACAATTTGAGTCTCTGTGGGAACGAATCTTGTTTACCGTATATTACTTGTTGACCACGTTCTCTTGCGTGAATAAGTGCGAACAAGTTTTTGGCGCCGCTGCCGGGGACTCGGTTCATTGTTTGTTTAGTTTATGATCTTGTCATCAATTTGGATTAAATTCACTGACTCAGACGTTTTTCTCACTCATTTACTTTGGGGTTTCTCAGGTACTATCTTGAGCGTGTATGCTTACTCGATCTCAAGCTCGTAAAGAAAATCTGGAAGAAGAGAAGCACGAAGAGGAATTAGTGGAAGACAGTGAAGAAGAGTTGGAAGTTACTGGAGAAATGGCAGATAACAAGGCGCTGAAGGAATATTCTCAGCCCAAGATTGATGATATTCAGTCGAGTATTATGCGGCCGGCTATTGCTGCAAATAATTTTGAGATCAAGCCGGGCACGATCCAAATGGTCCAGAACTCAGTCCAGTTTGGGGGTTCATCTGTTGAGGATCCCAACATGCATATCAGGGACTTCATTGAGATCTATGACACGTTCAAAACCAACGGAGTTTCTGAGGACGCTATCAAGCTAAGGTTGTTTCCATTCTCTTTGAGAGACAAAGCAAAAAGCTGGTTGCATTCACTTCCAGCAGGTTCCATCACTACATGGAAAGATCTGGCACAAAAGTTCTTGACTAAATTCTTTCCTATGGCAAAGACTGCTGCCATGAGGAATGCTCTTACACAATTTAGTCAGCATTCTGGTGAATCACTGTGTGAAGCTTGGGAAAGGTACAAGGAGATGCTCCGGAAATGTCCTCATCATGGGATGCCAAATTGGATGGTCATCAATAGCTTCTACAATGGGTTAAGTCATTCTCGAGCAATGCTTGATGCAGCATCTGGAGGAGCTCTGTGGGCCAAAAGCTATGAAGAGGCCTATGACTTGATTGAAATGATGGCTGCAAACGAGTATCAGAATCCGACACAGCGCATTCCACAAGGTAAGGTTGCAGGTGTACTTGAAATGGATGCCACAACAGCTATAGCAGCCCAGCTACAGGCTCTAACCATGAAAGTGGATTCATTGGCTAAGGTGGGGGTTCAACAAGTCGCCATGGTTTGTGAATTGTGTGCGGGGGCTCATGACACTAATCAATGTGCAATCTCTAGTGAGTCGGCACAGTTTGTCAGCAATTATCAGAGGCCTTCACAACCTGTTCCTAATACATATCATCCTAACAATAGGAATCATCCTAACTTCAGTTGGAGTAACAATCAGAATGCGATGCAACAACCATCTCAGGGTCAGCAGTATAGTTCAAGGCAGTTCAACAATTCGGGTTATCAACAACCCTATGCCCAAAGGCCACCATACAATCCACCTGGATTTCATCAACAACAACCAGGAAGTCATGTGCAATCTAATGAGAAGTCGGAAATGGAAGAATTGCGAATGATGTACAAGAGTCAAGCAGCATCTCTGAAAACTCTTGAAAATCAAATGGGCCAACTAGCCAATGCTCTTTTGAACAGACCTCAAGGGCAATTACCTAGTGACACGGAAGCAAATCCGGGAAAAAAGGAGGTCAAGGAACAGATTCATGCTGTTACGTTACGTTCTGGAAAGGTTACAGACGATCTGGGAGTCAAAAAGCAGTTTAACGAAGAACTTGAAAATGCTGTGAACAGCGATTTGGGCACGAGCGCGTCTGAGGGGTCTATCCGGTCTTCTAATTCAGCTCTCCCGGTCATTCAGAAGGCATCAGGTGAGGAAGAAAAGGAGAAGTCAGATGGAAAAACAGGTTCAGAATTTACGGAAGCTAGCAAAGAAGTTTATCCGCCTCCGCCATTCCCTAAAAGGCTTCAGAAATAGAAGTTTGATAAGCAATTCGCAAAGTTCTTGGAAGTGTTCAAAAAGTTACACATAAATCTACCATTTGCTGAAGCACTTGAACAAATGCCAAGTTATGCCAAGTTCATGAAGGGCATACTTTCGAGGAAATTGAAACTCGAGGAGTTAGAGACCGTCGCTTTGACGGAGGAGTGCAGTGCTGTCTTGCAACAAAAGTTGCCACCTAAGCTGAAAGATCCGGGGAGTTTTACAATACCGTGCATCATTGGAAATTTGTCTTTTGACAAGTGCTTGTGTGATTTGGGGGCAAGCATCAACCTCATGCCCTATTCGGTTTTCTTGCAACTTGGTCTTCCGGAGCCTAAGCCTACCAACATGTCACTCCAGTTAGCTGATCGCTCAATTACCTACCCTCGAGGAATTGTAGAAGATGTTCTGGTAAAAGTGGACAAACTCATCTTTCCAGCGGATTTCGTCATACTTGATTTTGAAGAAGATAAGAAAATCCCTATCATTCTTGGGAGACCATTCTTGGCCACGGGGCAAACCTTGATTGACGTGCAAAAAGGGGAACTTACGATGAGGGTGCATGATCAAAATGTCACCTTCAATGTTTTCAAGGCTATGAAGTTTCCAAGTGAAGAAGAGTAGTGTTTGAAGATAGACTTGGTGGAGACAACAGTGCAATCAAAAATTGAGCATCTGCTCTTGAATGACACATTGGAAAAAGCACTGATTAGCGATTCTTTATTGGAAGAAGATGAGATAGATGAGCAACTGCTACTTCTTGATGCTACTCCATGGCAAAGGAAATTCAAGAGACCAGTGGAATCTTTAGGTCTATCTGAATTGAAGGGGTCACATCAGCGGTTGAAACCATCCATTGAAGAAGCTCCAACTCTAGAGCTCAAACCACTACCTGATCACTTAAGGTATGCTTCTCTTGGTGAGTCATCTACTTTACCTGTGATTATTGCTGCTAACTTGTCAGATTCCGAGGAAGACAAGCTCTTGAGAGTTCTTAGAGAATTCAAATCAGCTATTGGATGGACCATAGCAGACATCAAGGGGATTAGTCCAGCTTACTGTCAACATAAAATTCCATTAGAAGAAGGGAGTAAACCAACAGTGGAAAATCAGAGATGTCTAAATCCAATCATGAAAGAAGTTGTGAAGAAAGAAATTATCAAATGGTTGGATGCAGGGATTATCTATCCCATTTCTGATAGTTCATGGGTAAGCCCAGTTCAATGTGTGCCGAAGAAAGGTGGCATGACGGTAATCACCAATGAGAAGAATGAACTTATCTCTACTCGCACGGTCACTGGTTGGAGAATCTGTATGGACTACCGGAAATTGAACAAGGCCACTAGGAAGGATCATTTTCCTTTGCCCTTTATCGATCAGATGCTGGACAGACTTGCAGGTCAGGAGTACTATTGCCTATTGGATGGATATTCTGGGTATAATCAAATTTGTATTGCCCCTGAAGATCAGGAGAAGACGACTTTCACATGTCCATTTGGTACATTTGCTTTTCGGCGAGTCTCGTTTGGTTTGTGTGGTGCACCTGCCACTTTTCAAAGGTGTATGATGGCTATCTTTTCAGACATGATTGGTAAGACCGTAGAAGTTTTCATGGATGACTTTTCTGTAATCGGTCTCTCTTTCGATGAATGTTTGAAAAATCTGGGTGCGGTTCTGAAAAGATGTGTGGAGACTAATCTAGTGCTTAACTGGGAGAAATGCCACTTCATGGTTCAGGAGGGAACTATTCTTGGGCACAAGGTGTCACGGAGAGGTCTAGAGGTGGACAGGGCAAAAATAGAGACAATTGAAAATCTTCCACCACCTAATTCAGTGAGAGGGATTCGCAGTTTCCTTGGTCACGCAGGTTTCTACAGGCGTTTTATCAAAGACTTCTAAAAAATCTCCAAACCGTTGTGTAAGCTCTTGGAAAAGGATGTTCTTTTTAAATTTGATGAAGAATGTTTGACCGCTTTCGAGACTCTGAAAAAGAAATTGGTTTCAACACCAGTGATCATTGCTCCCGATTGGAGTGAACCTTTCGCTATGATGTGCGATGCTAGCGATTATGCAGTGGGGGCTGTTCTCGGTCAAAAGAAAGACAAAGTGTTTCATGTGATCTATTATGCAAGCAAGACTCTTAATGATGCTCAGTTGAACTACACTACTACTGAAAAGGAGCTGTTGGCCATAGTCTATGGTTTCGAAAAATTTCGTTCTTACTTGCTAGGTACAAAGGTAATGGTGTACACGGATCACGCGGCTATTAGATATCTGCTCTCTAAAAAGGACTCCAAACCTCGTTTAATTCGTTGGGTACTTCTGTTACAAGAATTTGATGTGGAGATTAAGGACAGGAAAGGGACAGAGAATCAAGTAGCTGACCATCTTTCTCGTCTGGAGGACTTTGGTAAATCCTCTCGAGATGGTACCATCATTAATGAATTCTTCCCGGATGAGCAATTGTTTAGGGTGCAAGAAGAGGAGCCATGGTACGCAGACATTGTGAACTTTCTGGTTAGTCAAGTTATTCCATCCGAATTTTCTTATGCACAAAGGAAGAAGTTCTTGAATGAAGTTAAATGGTATCGTTGGGACGAACCATATCTGTTTAAACAGGGAGCTGATCAGATTCTTAGAAGATGTGTGCCGTATAGTGAAACAGAGGCTATTCTGAGGGATTATCACGCCACGACATATGGGGGCCACTATGGAGGTGAAAAGACTGCTACTCGGATTCTTCAAGCGGGGTTCTATTGGCCTTCTCTTTTTAAGGATGCTTATCAGTACGTCTTAAGGTGTGATCGTTGTCAGCATGTTGGTAACATATCGAGGAGGGATGAGATGCCCCTTAATGTAATGTTGGAAGTGGAAATTTTTGATGTTTGGGGAATTGACTTCATGGGACCCTTTATCTCTTCATGCAACAATCATTATATCTTGCTAGCAGTTGATTACGTCTCTAAATGGGTTGAGGTCAAAGCACTTCCGACAAATGATGCCCAAGTCGTGCTTAATTTCCTTCAGAAGAACATCTTCACCAGATTTGGTACTCCTCGAGTCATTATCAGTGATGAAGGCACTCATTTTTGCAATCGCAAGTTCACTAATCTTATGGCCAGATACAATATCAATCATAGGGTAGCTACAGCATATCATCCCCAGACTAATGGCCAAGCTGAAGTGTCTAATCGGGAAATCAAGCGTATTCTAGAAAAGGTGGTGAGTCCTTCAAGAAAGGATTGGTCTTTGAAACTCGATGAAGCCGCCTGGGCTTATCGAACGGCATATAAAACACCTTTGGGAATGTCACCGTATCAGCTTGTCTACGGGAAAGCTTGTCATTTGCCGGCGGAATTGGAGCACAAGGCTTATTGGGCTTTGAAGAAGCTAAATTTTGATCTTACAGCCGCGGGTGAGAAGAGAATGGTGCAACTCCATGAAATGGACGAGTTTCGCTTGCAAGCATACGAGAACAAAAGAAAAAGTGAAGAGATGGCATGATCGTCGTTTAGTCAACAAGGTATTTGTTCCTGGACAACCCGTGTTGTTATTTAATTCTCGCCTTCGTCTATTTCCAGGAAAGCTAAAATCGAGATGGTCAGGGCCCTTTGTTGTAAAAACCGTGTTTCCGCATGGAGCGGTTGAGATTTTTGAGAAATCACCTGATCAGTCATTCAAAGTCAATGGTCAGAGATTGAAACCGTACTTTGGTGAGGTAACGAATCGTGGGGCTGAAACCGCGGTTCTTGCAATTACTGAATAAATCATGGAAGTCACGTCAAGCTACTGACGTAAAAGAAGCGCTTCGTGGGAGGCAACCCACGCGTTTGGTGTATGTTTGAAAAAAAAAAAAAAAAATATAGCAGGGGTTCCAAGCGCAGCAGCGCCCTCTATAGCGCAACAGCGCCTGGCGCTACTGTCTTTCCAGGAGACAACTCGCGCAACATCGCTACTCTATAGCGCAATAGCGCCCGGCCAAGGCTCATTCCAGGAGATGCAACGCGCAATGGCGCCTTCCTCAAGCGCAGCAGCGCTCCCCTGTATAAAAAAAAAAAAAAAATAGAGAACCTTTTGTAACAAATAACCAGCCGAAACAATACATACACCCACATCTCTTATACTCCTAAACCTAAAATTCTCTCTACCCAAAATCTATACCTCATCCCCTTTCTTAAATTCAAATCCTACATCTTCCAAACCCATCTCAAATCCTATCCCACTAATTATCTCTACATAATCACCTATACACACAAATCCCCTCTTTATTCCAAATCATTCAACTTCCATACAAGCTTCAAGATTTCTCTAATTCAAGTTTGGGGGAATGCTTTCAAGGTTCTCATCTTCAATTCAAGTGGTAATATTCTCTCTTAATTTAATTATTTAGTGAATTGAATTGTTGGAATTGGGATATTGTGTGTGGAGATATATTGTGGATTTTTGGGTGTTTGTTGACATTGTGTTGTTCAAAGAGTGGTATGGCTCCCAAAAGAGTACGTGTGTCGAGTAGTAGTAGTTCGGAGGAGGAGGTGGAGGCGAATTATGATGTGGATAAATTTGTTTCTAAGGCGGCTCAAGATGAGTTCGAAAATTTATTGACAAAGGCTGTTGTTCAGGAGAGGGGTTTTGAGCCTTCGAGTGAGGATGGTGAATTGAGAGATATGGTGAGGGAGTTAGGTTGGGTGATGTTTTGTGCTAAGCCTGTGGCAGTTCCCTTGAGCATTGTTAGGGAATTTTATGCCAATGCCAAGGATGACAAGAATGGAATCACTATGGTTAGGGGGCAGGCAGTTGCTTATAAGCCTGGGTATATCCGGCATGTTTTGTCTCAATCACCGAAGCCTAGGAATGTTGAGGATTGGGGGCAGAAAACTAGGGATGATGTTGACCTAGATGCTATCATGGCGGGGATGTGTATTCCGGGTACGGTTTGGAAGTATAAGGCAGGTTCTACCACGCCGAGTACGTTTCCGGCAGCTGCATTGACGAGGTATGCCAGAGCTTGGTTCTTGTTTATTTGTGCTCGTGTAATGCCTACTACCCATGTTACTGAGGTTAATGTTGATCGTGCCATCATTTTGTGGGGTATTTTGAACGGGAAGTATATTGATCTCGGGGAACTAGTCTATCAGAATATTTTGAAGTTCTTGAAGGGTGGTACGACAGGCGGGATCCCACATGCAGTCATTATTGCTGAGTTGTGTGTTCATGTGGGTGTCCGTTGGCATAGTGATGAGACGCTGCTCAGGCCGAGGGGTTCTATTAAGCACGCGGCTATTAATAAGATGGCGGAGTGGCCGGGTGGTATTCCTCACCCGAGGGGTCTTGGTTATGTTGAGATTTTTGAGGGGGGTGGTGATCCACCACCGGTTGAGCAGGTACCTCCACAGCCACACCTAGACAGAGCGGGACCTTCTCAGGCACAGACGAGTCAGGGTACTGTGGTTTTCAGTGATGCTCAGTTCAGACGCATGTTGAGGCGTCAGGATACTACGAATGCCATGTTACATAGATTTGCTACAGACTTGACTCAGTCATTGGATGGAGTGTACCAGCAGCAGGGTTTTCAGGTCACATGGCCTATCTTCGGAGCGCACCACGTCTATCCACCACCAGACACACCACCCGAGGAGGGTGACGATGCCGACGACTAGGGGAGTATCTCTTGTACCGTTTAATTTTACCTTCAATGAGGACATTGAAATTTTTAAGTTTGGGGGTGATTTTAGGGTATCAAGAGTCATTGCATTGCATATAGTTGCATATTCATGTTAGTCACATTAGTAATTTTGCATTTAGTTTTGCCATGCCATTTAGATTGCATTTAGGATGCCATGTCATATAGATTTATTTAGGAGAGTAATATCATTTTGTTCATGTATTTCATATGATTCCACTTGAGTGTCTGTTTCTGGCTTGATAGGTCGACGTTAATTTGAGTGTGATGACAATGAATAGAGGGTTGATTTAAGTACTTATGAAATTGACTTGCATGTGTCGGGAGCACAATCTTTTCACGGTCTCACTGTTTGCTCTTGGGCTAGATCGAGTCATACCTTGTTTGGCTGTTGAGATTTAATCACTTATTTATATCTAGAATTTTCGTTATTCCCTTGATGGCGTAGGAGCACTTAAGTATAAGTTTGGGGGAAAACAGGGATTTCATGCTAAGTGTCATGTCGTAGTGTAATAATGGCTAGGCGTCAAATGGCTAGTAGCCGGCTCATATTTGATATGAGTAGTCTAGGGGGGTGAGACAGTGCACCCATGTGAAAAAAAAAGGAAAAGGCAAGAAAAAGAGTCAAAAGAAAAAAAAAAGAAATAGAAAAGAAAAAAAAAGAGAAAAGAAAAGGAAAAAAAAGAGTTGTGAGAATAAAAAAATGAGGGATTGTGAGAGTGTGTGTATGCTAGTTGGCTAGGGTGAGCTCTTTAGCACTCGAGCAAGTAAGTTCGAGGGGAATTTATGCCTAGTGACCTAAGACTTTTCCGGTCTGGGATCCACTAACCCAACGCTCGCTACAAGGGTGCTATTGTATAAGCCTTTAGGGGTCTCACCCATTGCACAGTCAAAAGCATGTGTGTTTTGTGTTTTGTGATGTTTTATGTAGTAAAGCATGAGTCTTTGTCTACCTTAAATGATGATGGCGGTGTCTTTGAGTCATGGAGTGTCTAAAGTCTATTCTGTTTATAAACATGTGATTGTTTTGGCGAAGAATTGGTTATGCCTTTGATCTAGTTTCGAGAGTATATCTAGTGAGAAATGCACACACCACGTTTCCGAGCATGTATTGTTAGTATACGGGGCCTTAGTCGAGCTCTGTTTGGAGTTGTTGCATTCGTTGAGACGTTTGCGTGTTGAGTTGGTTTCAAATCATTTGTGTGGGATCATTGCATTAGGACATTTTCGCATTGTCATGACATTTAGTTATTAGTTGCATTCATTCATCATTTTAAGCTGAGTTTGCATTGCTTGAGGACAAGCAACGGTTTATGTTTGGGGGTTTGATAAGTGGATTTTATATCCACTATTTACCTTCCGTTTGGACTTTAATCGTTTGCACGTTCTCGAGTTTCGTTGCCATTTAATATGTTTTTATGTAAATTGTGTAGGTTGTATCGTGAAGGCATTATGGTGCTAAAATGGTGCTATGGTGGTGTGAAATTAATTTAGAGCGTGTGGAAGGAAATTTGGAGTTGAAAATAATTCTTAAGTAACAGCAGAATTTGTGCAAATTCCAGGAGATCTTAGGTGCAGCAGCGCTTGATCAAGAGCTATAGCGCGCACAGGGTGGCACAAGGTTTTCTCCAGGAGCTTCTAGGAGCAGGGGCGCGGTTTTGGGCGCAGCTGCGCGGGTCTTGTGCGAGAGATTCGCAGTAGCGCGCGCGCGAGGCGCAGTAGCGCTCGAGGGAGTGTGTTTCCAGGGATTGGCTAGCGCCCTTGCGCGTGGTGCCTTGAGCAGTAGCGCAGCAATGAGGCGCAACAGCGCGGTCTACCTCCTGTGTTATGCTAAGCTGCGTGCCTATCATTTAAGTTATTTTGTACCGGGTCAAAACATTTTTGGGCCCATTTTTATTAGGGTATCTATATATATTTGTAGACCTAAAAAACAAGGATTTATCATTGTTTTAGTTAGAGTGTTCTTCATTTCCTTTAGCATCTATCAACATTTTTCATTTCAAGAACAATTTCAAGGGAATTCTCCAAGCTAGTGACAAGCAAGGATTATTCTTGGAACCTTTGTACTCTTCTATTTTGGGGATTTATTTCTAAACCTTATTTTTCTCTTCTATATTTATTTGCTTGTTTTAGAATTATGTTATCCATAGAACCCATGATGGCGATTAGGTCGATTATGGGCTAATTCGTTATCATGGGATTTTAATGGATTTTTCTATGGATTCTAGAAATTGAGTGTTATTTATGCCTTTGTGTGTGATTGAATGTATTGATTGTCTAGTATGATTATGCTTATTCGTTATAAGTGAGTCGCGAACACTTGTAATTGTTTGGTTAATCCTGGTGAATGCGAAAGTGGATCTAGGGTTTAGAACAATTCATGCTAGCATAGGTTTTTGCATGTGAAGAACATGTATTAATTTGTGGTGTAATTCTACCCGTCTTGCACTGACTATGTGGTTTTATGGATGCTTGATTTTAATCGGTATGTGTTCAATTGCTATAGACATATAGGAACTACACATATTTGGTGACTACTCGACTTCTATCAATTGTGGATGATCAGTAGGATGGTATATGCACAATGAAAGTTGGTGTGTATCAGTTTAGTGCATCTAATCAGTAATCAACTCTGTCACATGCTAGGCTAAAGGGCATAAGATTCTAGATGAAGTGGTTAATGAAATTGAAATCCCATGTTTGTTTCTTATAAATTAATCCTTAAGTTATTTTCTCGTAATTGGCTAGTTGGTAATTAATCATTAGTTAAATCAAAACCAAATTTGTGATTGTCTTAGCAGTGAGTGTAAATCATAAGCTGGTGCATAAGTGAACAAAACGAACAATTTGAGTCTCTGTGGGAACGAATCTTGTTTACCGTATATTACTTGTTGACCACGTTCTCTTGCGTGAATAAGTGCGAACATTTACCAGAACTGATTTCAGGCAACTCGAATAATCATTCCACTTTTGATTTACCAAACACACTTAGCTCAAAACGACTACTACCACAATATGTGAACATTAATATATCAAACATTTTCACAAATTGTTTCCTATATAAAGGTGCAAGACCATATATTCTTTTGTCCACCAAAGATAGTTTTCCAGGAAAGACGTCTCCATTGTTCAGTATAATAGAAACATCTTTTGGCATATTTCTACAAAACTTTTGTTGGAATGTCTCTGGAATGACCTGTTATAATTTGTTAAACATTTGATAGTAAGCAAATGTGGAATTGGTTAATGAGTTTATAGGAGTGCATTTAGAATTTCTTACAGCTCCTCCATGTGTCTGCATCATACCAATGCTTAATGACAGAAAGTTCGAACCTACTCCTGTTTCCCTTTCTGGTAAGAATTGAGATTTTAAAAAGTATCAGTAAGTTGCATGAAATGAAGATTTCTATAACAGTTAAGGTTTCAAATATAACATACCTTTTAAGTTCACCATGGCACGTGGTCTTTGTCTTAAAGAGATATAGTCGTACTCCGTATAGGATTCATTGAAAATATTTATTAAGAAATTTCCAGGTCCTATATAACATAGTACAATGACCCCTTTTCCCCTAATATCAAACTCTCTGTAAATCTTGCCAAAGTTTGTAAAACAGAGATCTATTTTACTGTATTGCACATGAAACTGTTGTCCATATGGTGTAAGTAATTTGACAACTGAATTCAGCTCTTTTCCATATTGATTGTCATAATCCTTTTCGACTCTCTAAAACAGAAAAATGTAGTAAGATAACAATGATAGAAAATGATCAAAAAGGTTATAGATAGTTAAAAATCCAAATTTTTCTCATACCAAGATATTGTTTTCAATTTCGTCCAAGTGTACGTATCTCAAGAGTTTAGGAATTCTTCCATCCGGCCTAACCATGCTTCCAGGAATACTCTTTTTTTTAGAAGAAAAAGACATTTAAATGTAAGAAACTATCTTTTCTCTTATATGTTGAGCAATATAAAGCAACAAATATCGATTTTTATCCTTATTTATTTCAGAACTTTTGTTCCAAATCAAAGAGCACAAACACATTGGAAAGCAAAGTTCATGAAAATCCCTCAATTTCTACATAATTGTCTAACATTCAGAAGATTATTTTTGTAAATATGACTTAGAGTCCATAACACATCCAAATATACAAAACCCAGAACCAAATTTCGGATTCTATTGAGTTGAAATATGATCCTTAACAATACATAACGCTATGTATCCAATTTTTTATTTTCTATACACACAATGAAAAACACGTATCTAACATTAACCAGTCAATAGAGATAACTTTTGTAATCAAAATCAAAGCAATACATACATAATATATGATGTATTTAAGGCATAATATAAATGAATTTATATGAATAAGCCGTATATAACTTTGAATTTATACATCCATGATTTCCAATATCAAAGTAAGCATCAATAGTCTATAACTAATTCTGGAGAGTCTATAACTACTTCTGGAGAGAGCATAAATTAAAAAAAGGTAAAGTTCTATTCTTACAAAATCAAACACTTTAGAGTATATAATCACACTTCCCAGTAACAATACCACAGGGACCAGTAACCCATATGAATCAAATTCGTATCTAACAGATATTGATTAAACAGATAAGTAGAAGAACAATTGAATATAAGCAAAATTGTATACCTCCATTGTTCTTAAGCTTGATTAGATCGAGATTGGAATAGAGAGTATGAAGATTCAACTTTTTCTTTGTCTTCCAATTGAGAATGTGTGCAATGTCGAATACCTCTACATGCAACTGACGATTTTGGGGGTTTTCCCGTTTTCAAGGTAAAGAGGTTTGTATCCGTTCCCGTTTATAAAATTAAATTTAGCCTTTTGTTAATTTATGTCTTTTTAACCAACCAAATTGTTATTGTAATGAGGCTTTTACATTAAATTTTACATTAATTAAATTAATATGTTGTACAATTTTCTATGAATATTTTATAATTTTTTTTGTTGGAAGTTAATTTTGTAATTGTAGTATAATGTTAATTTTAATATTTTAATATTTTGACAAATGTAATTAATTTGGTATTTTTTGGAAAATATATATTTATAGTAAAAAAATTATGTATTTAATCAATTGGATTTTCGACAATTACATTTTATTAATACTCCCTATGTCCCTCTTTTTCTTTACATTTGGGAACGTAATTCAGGTACGGAATTTAAGTTGCATTTTGCGGATAGTTTCATATCATATTTTTAATTAATTTTTTTTGTACAAAAATAAAATTGTTATATTTTTATACAAAAATTAAATTTTTAAAAATATGTTATGGAACTATACTCTATAAGAGTCTTAAAATGCGTCTCAAGCAGTCAAAAAAATCTTTAAAGAAATGTGAGGGACAGATGGAGTAATAATCATATAGAATTTATTAATAATAATCTAATAAATATGTGTAATTCCTATTTTTATTTTTTAATTTTTTTTTTAAAGGTAGATGAAGATGTTGACTTTTTTTTATGTATTTTTTAAAACTTGAATTTTGTACAAAATATCCGTTTTGTAATGAATTGATACATTAATGTATTTAATAAATTAATGTAATTTATTTAAAGAATAATAGTAAAAAATTTACATTGGTTTTGGATCGCGTGCGTAGCGCGGGCAAAGTCCCTAGTTAATTACAAATGTTTTTAATCATGATTTTTGTAAAGTTTGTGTAACTAACGACTACTTGAAGCTCTGTAGGATAAAAACTGAAAACATACCAAAATAGGAGCTGGGATCCTCTGTCCCCTTCGTCCGTGTCTCCTTTGTGTCCCCTGTTGTTTTTAATATAAAAAAAATGTTCTTGTGGAGCCCATTTTTATTATTTATTAAAATGGGCCCCGCAGGGGCACTCTTTTTGTACTAAAAAGAGCAGGGGACACAAGGGGGACACGGAGGAAGGGGACAGAGGATCCGGACCCCCAAAATAGTAGCTCTTTATAGGCTTCCTAAATATGCAAGCAATAAATTGAGCTGTTGTAATTTACTAGAAGGTGAAATGATAATTTGATAATTGGTTACATAGGAGGAGCAAATTGCCAAATTTAGTGGTCAGCCTTTTCAAATATACTGCTCTTACCATGTTTTATTTTTTATTTCTAGTTTCTACAGAAGCCTTTAGCCTAATGGCCTTTTATGGGAGTCATCATATTTGATTTTGTATAAGAGCCAGCTTACATCTTTCACGGGGTTATAGTGCACTGGT
Organism: Kitagawia praeruptora; assembly: GCA_037693485.1. Taxonomy (NCBI): domain Eukaryota; kingdom Viridiplantae; phylum Streptophyta; class Magnoliopsida; order Apiales; family Apiaceae; genus Kitagawia; species Kitagawia praeruptora. Next base: position 89,731,233 of record CM075347.1, on the reverse strand, counting down.
TATGTTATATTTTGCCTAATGCTGAAAGAAAGCAGTGGATCTTTGTTCTATCATGTACATTTCTCATACCTCTGTTTCACTGAAATCTTGTTTCCCTCAATGTAGATTGTAGAAACTACTAAATTCTTTCTTAGTTTGTATTTGAAATAGGCTCTACGAGCTTACCTTGTTGGTAACAAGGCATTGACAAAAGAACTGATTATGAAAGGACAACTGCACAACATGCAGATGAAGGCAGCTCATGTCAACAGCTCAAGATTCTAGTTATTAAAAAAGGTTTAGTCTCAAGTAATGGTTCGTTTACTTTTATGGTACATTTACGTACGCAGTTTTCATTTATGGTACATTTCATTCAGAGTTTTCATTTCTGGTATAGCTGAGAAATTTTAACAGAAATCGCCACTTGAAGTGGCGAATTCTATTACATTCTTTTCTTTTTACTTTGGTACAACACGAAAATCTCCAAAAAATATTATGTCTAGCTATGTTATTTTTTGGTCCGAACATGCTAACTCCACACCCGATTCCTAACAATTCCTTCGTGGAGTCATGTTGAGGGTCATAAAAAACATATTTATACATGTTTTTCTTTCCTTATTTTTGTTCTGTATCAAAGTATTGACGTTCTACTTTGGTGTAAACCCAAAAAAATAATATATCATATGCGTAATTATGTTTTTTTAGGCCTGAAAATGACAAAAATTCCCAAATTTTTACATAGAAATTTTATTCAAATGAAGCAAACAAAGTACACGAGATGAAGCATAAGTGAAATGAAACGAAACTGATAGTAAGCACACAAATACAACTATTAAGAACCAATGTACATGGAGGAAAAATAAGATAGTTACACATAATAATTTTTGGAGATTTTCGTATTATACCAAAATAAAATGTCAATTCTTTAATGCGAAGCAAAAAAAAATTAATAAATTTTATTTACAAATACATTTTCTAAGCCATATAAAATGAGTACTACAAGTTCATTTTCTAGTTACAAAAGTGCCGGGAAAAAAGTAAAAAAGAAAACAATGTAATAGAAATCGTCACTTCAATTGGCGTTTTCTATTGAAATTAAATTCAATAAAAAACGTCACTTCAAGTGGCGATTTCTGTTAAAATTTCTTAGCTATACCAGAAATTAAACTCTGAATGAAATATACCATAAATGAAAACTGCGTACGTAACTATACTAGAAATGCAACTGAGCCCTCAAGTAATTCATAAATTGAAGCATGACCTGCAGTATTTATGAGAAGTGCAGCTAGGTTGCTAGATTTACATTATCATGTTGGAATGGGCCACCATATCAGAGGTTTTCGCATTCTATCCAGACTTCCAACCACTGTCGATCTGGTGGTACTTGCTTGACGAAGAAGGCCAGACTTCTCCGAGGCCCAGCCAAGGCTGTTCCGAGTTGTGTTATTCTGATCCAAAGAATTTTTTACACCATGGAAAAGCAATTGTCAAAAAATTATCTATGAATACCGGGAAAGAGAGAGCAAAAGTCTATGAAAACTGGGACAAATTTTGAAAAAGAGGAAGCAGGGAAATGTATTAGGTGATACTAAAGTTGACCTTAAGTTTGTACCTGTCGTTTTTGATGATCAGGTTAGCTATCTGAATCATAGATTTTGTCGGCTTTGTTGATGCAATTTGAAACAAAAGTTTTTTTTTTTTTTTTTATAATTCGGTGTGCGGGTTGCGCGCACCTCAACTAATCCGGAGGGTATACTAGCACACTCATACCCCCAAGCATGATAACCCACTTAATTTCGGAACGTCCCAGGGAATCGAACTCCTGAACTTAAACAACAAACCTTAAGCACCATTACTTGACTATTCGAGGGTGAAAAAAAAGTTATGTAAGGTACTCTTTAAAAGTTATATCAAGTGAGTTTCAAGTTTATTTAGAATTTTATAATCAGGTACAATATTTTTGTAAATATTAATAAATACAAACGCAACCCTATATCAATTTGACTTGCACAACTTTGATGCCATGAGTCATTCCAACAACCAACCAATTCCAAAACAGAAAACAGAGCCTCGCCATTCATTTCTCACCCTACACTCAACCAAAAAAAAATGGGATGTTCTTGCCTGAGCTTCACGTCATTATACAGCAGGTACCTCCGTCGCTGTCTCACCTCGGCCGGACTCACCTCGCAAATCATCAACATCGATAATCAAACCCGAATCCATGTATGGGGTCCGAAACCAAACAACTCCGAGACCATCCTTCCAAAACCTGCAGTTGTCCTCATCCACGGTTTTGGACCCGCAGGAATGTGGCAATGGCGCATGCAAGCTGTGTTTCTCTCAAAACTTTTCGATGTTTACATGCCTGACTTGGTGTTCTTTGGTGAATCATTCACGTCAGGGTCTGAGAGATCGGAGATATTCCAGGCAGAGTGCATGGGGAAGATGATGGAGAAGATGGGTGTGGAGAGTTATTCTGTGGTGGGAACGAGTTATGGAGGGTTTGTAGCGTATCACATGGCCACAATGATGCCGCACAAAGTAGACAAGGTGGTGATCGCAAGTTCTGGTGTGAATATGAGGTTGAGAGATAATCAAGATTTGGTCAAGAGAGCTAATATGGACAGGATTGAGGAGGTTATGTTGCCTAAGACGGCGGCGCAGTTGCGGACTTTGATGGCCTTGGCTGTTTTCCGCCAAGTGCGGTTGCCGGATTTTTTCTTGAATGATTTTATTGAGGTACGCTTGTGCTTTATTTATTTTTAATCATTATCATTGCAATTATTATTTTAAAAATATTATTTTCATCGTAAGATTGTGAATTTTTAATTTCATCACTCAACTTTTTGTTATCGAAAGATTAATCACGGAAGTACGAGATATCTTTGTAATATTATAGGTGTTGATAATAGATTTTTTTTTGTCAGAATAGATTAATTTTCAAGTGTTAGCACATATATATATATATATATATATATCATTCTAAAGTTGTAAGGAATGACAATCAATGGTAAAGGCAATAGACGATTGACGGGTGTGTCGAGGGCCTTCGGCCCTCATGACTACCTAACTCATCCGTTTACTGTCTTAAATGCTTCGTATTTCCACGGCAAGATTTTATTTTTTTTTTGTTGGATAGAGCCAATTATTTTAAGTATCTTTCGTGAAGGTACCCTTGGCGGGAACCTTAGAATAGATGAAATATAATTAATTTAGTGTTAGTTTGTAATTTGTATTTAAGGATTGGTTTGTATTTGAGCAAAAACATATATATATATAGGCAAGTGCTCAAATACAAACCACTCTTAAAATACAAACCTACAAACCAACACTAAATTAATTATATTTCATCTATTCTAAGGTTTCCGCCAAGGGTACCTTCACAAAAAATGCTTAAAATAATTGGCTCTATCCAACAAAAAAAAAATTCCAAAAAAAAAAAAAAAATCTTGCCGTGGAAATGCGAAGCATTTAAGACAGTAAACGGATGAGTTAGGTAGTCATGAGAGCCGAAGGCTCTCGACACACCCGTCAAATCGTCTATTGCCTTTACCATTGATTGCCATTCCTTACAACTTTAGAATGATAAAGGCGCGAAGCGCCGTACAAGAAGGTGCGAAGCACCGTTAACCAGTGAAATCCACTGCCACGTCATCACGTGAACAGTGATTTATTTTTTATTTTTTTTATTTTTTATTTTTTATTGTTGGATAGAGCCAATTATTTTAAGCATTTTTTGTATTGGGGTACCCCTAGTTTGGTCATTAGATTAGCTTGAAATATTGGATTATGCTTGGTTTGTAGGTTTGTATTTTAAGGAGGTTTGTATTGGAGTAGCCCCGTATATATATTTGTTTGCGGGAGTACTTTATTTATGAGTAGCTTCCAAAGTAGGTGATCAAACCATTTTGATATCAAACGGACCCCGGTTTCAGATTTTCTTTATTCGCTGATTAGAATTCACATGGCCCAGATATCTTTTGCGTTTCTTGTTAATGATAACTTAATTATGGGGTAACTTGAAAACCAAAAGAATGGTACAAACAATATAAAAGTATCTATATCTAGGCCACGCCTAATTTTGGCTGAAGTTCGAAATTCAATAAAATATTTTTCTCAATTTAAATTTTAAATCTCGATTGTTTCGGAAAACTTGTTCCGATCATCCCTATAACAGGAGTGGGACTGAGTATCAAGGTAAAAACATGTTATTGGTGAGGTGTTCCTGTCATGCTATAAGATGTACTACATATAGTTGTAAAGTTGGTGGCCATAAAGTAAGTGTCGTTTTAATTGGATATCAAATCATATATTTGGAGCTGGAGGAGGTCACGCTCAGGCTCAGCAACAACATGACATGCTGGATACTATCAGTAAAGAATAGCAAGTAAACTGACTAACTATGTTTTTAAATGGATGTCCACAATAATTGCAGACTTTGTACAATGTAAACAGAGAGGAGAAGCTTCAATTACTCAAGGGGTTAACTATTGGACAGAACGACGTCGTCAGGTTGTCTCCTATCAAACAGGTACATCTACTCGTTTCACATTTTGGTATGCTAGCTTCCCAAACTAAAAATTTAAACAACGCATGAGCTCTCCTCTGCTCCCGATTAAATTCTGAAAATTTGTACGTAAAACAAGTTAATTTTAATATGTATGTTATAAAATACTAGTCAAGCTAAAATTTTAATTAATTAATTCAGCCTCAGTCGATCATTTACAACTAAGGTTCCTCAACTCCAGATATTTTCTTATTATTTACTTTAAAATCATATACTCCGTAATTTTTAATCGATAGAGTATATGATTATGCAGGAGGTGCTCATCATTTGGGGAGACAACGACAGAATATTTTTGTTAGAGAAAGCCCAAGAACTTAAAGAGTAACTAATTTTCTCGTAGAAATTAAAGCATATATACACTGGAGTAATTTACAATCTCCACAAAAATGCATATAATTATTTTCATTGCACTGATGATGTTTGCCTTTTGATATTAAGCTATGAAACATTATATTCGAAATATAAATGGATGCAGGATTTTGGGTGGAAATGTCAAGTTGGAAGTGATAAAGAATGCAGCACATGTACCACAGCTAGAGCATCCACAAGAATTCAATAACATTCTCAAGAATTATTTATGTGGATTATAGATACAAATTTTGTTGCATCATCTAGATTCATTGTTCTACTTTTCCGATTGTACCCTCGTTAAATTTTCAAGTTTGATACAAATATTTCTTTTGCTGACCAAGTCCGGTACTAAAATATTGCAATTATTTATTTGATGTTATAATAGAGTTTATATTCCTGTTATTCCCAGATTACACACTTGTATAATTGTAGAAGGGGGGGGTTGAATTATTATAAATTTCTGATAAAAACCACAGAAATCTATAAGGAAATAATTGCTGAATAAGAAATGGTTCACAAACACATAAAAAATCAGGTGGTTAAATGTACCACCTGAGACTTTTATTCGAAGAAAACCCTGTGATACAAATGTACACAGCTTCTGTGTTTACAACTCTTTGCTTCTAAAGATATTCAAGAAACCCTAAGCAAATGTGTATGTTTTTCTTACTTTCTAAAAGAGTTGCTACACTTGGTTATATATTCCAAGTTTACAAGTGCTACAGGAATAAGATAATATTAATCTAATTCAAGTTGACTTGCTACTCCACTCCAAATCCACATGTAGCCGAAAGGTTGTCCTTGTGAACAGATATGTCCCCTGCACCTTTCTTGTATGTACTGTGTAAATGGAATGCTTCTTTCTTCTGTGTTTCCAAAGTATGGCTGCCATATTGCTTTTTATACCTACTATCAACCCATGTGATCTGTCAGTCAAACCTGTCCTTATCAACTGCTAATTCCTAGCATAGGATAAAGTGACAATGATTATCCGTTGATGTTGTGTCTACTTATCCGTTGATGGTAGTTTGAGCTGTATCCGTTGATCGAGTAGATTTGAGTTGTATCCGTTGATAGAGCCCTGTTCTCATCCGTTGATACATTTTCACTTAGACAGAATTACATAGCATAGCTTATTTACAATTGGCTACCCTATTCTGCCTATCCATTGATGGTCAACATGACTCTGAATAAAGACACTATCAACTGATAAATAGAGATATTGCAATATGCTACAAAACCTCATCCGTTGATGAGCTACCTGTCAACGGATAGAGTTATAAGGTCTTATCCGTTGACAGTTACAAAACTTGACTTATACAATTTTGCTTGAATGTTAAGTTATCATCAACTACAACATATTCCTAACAATCTCCCCCAATTTATACTTGATGGCTATAAAGCATAAATTCATAACCTTGATGATAACAAAACATTCCTAACGATATATACACACTTCAGTATGCAAACATTGTATTAAGCTACAAAAATTAAAAACAGAAAGCTTTAAGAAACTTATCAGAGATGTGCTCCTTTAGATTGAGCAGATTAATGAGGTTTCCTCTCTCTGGTTGGCTGCACCCTTGACTTTCCTTCCTTGGTAGAGTTGGACTCAATTTGCACTTGAAGTTGCCTATAGAAGGTATCTTCTTCAACAACCTTTGGATTTAGCTTTAGTTGTAACCATCTCAGGTAGTCAGAACTAGCCTTTGACAGTTGGTCTTCTAACCTGAAGAATCTCCTAGTGCCCTCATTATCCCTGAACTCCATCATCCAAAAGGGTTGAATGTGGATTTTCTGTCCATTATAAGGGATCTTCATTTTCTTTGGTAGACTTGAGGGTGAGTTCCATTCTCTCCTTATTTCTTCTATTCTGCTAATTATCTCCCTTCTGGCTATCTCAGAGAACCCTGTGTGTCTCTTGAAAGCTGAGAACACTCTGGTCAATGTATGATAATTTTCTCCAAGAACCTTCTTTAGTGGCCATGTCCGCTGACTTCCTCCCTTGTAGACAAACACTAATCTCTCAGGCTGATTCTTGTACTTGTCAATTCCTCTTACTTCTGACAATTCATCCAAAAATAGATTCATGTCAGAGTATTCTTCAATTTCTGCCTGATAGATAAAGTCTTCTTTGTTTTCCAAGATTGGTTGTTTGACAATGGCAGGTACCCTAGCAACTTGAACTGGTCCCTTTGAAAGTTGCTTCTTTGGAGCCCTTTTCTTCTGTTTTGGATTTAGCAAGAATGAAGGAACTTCAATTGAATCAAAATTCACTGGTTCCTCTTTAGGCCTTATGGGGTCACCATGAAAGTTTACAGTTGGGTCGATTACTATTGCAGACATAGGTACTGGTGAACCAATTGTTTCTTTTTCTGGAGAGGGTTCTGGAGAAAGAACCCTCTTGGTTTTAGCTTTCCTTCTTCTAGGTTTGATTTTGGGAACTTCCTCAGGTTCCTTCATTTCAACCTCTACCTCATCCATTAACTCTTGAGCTAGCCTGGCTTGCTTCTCTTCTGAGTTTTCATGTTGATTTTCTGTACTTGGATGGGCTTCCCTTTGGATTCTGGAGACTTCTTCTCTTTTAGCTTCCACAAATCTAGGATGACTGTTGGATATATTTAATACTTTTCCATTCCTCATGATTACAGCCATCCAATCTCTTACACTCTTATTTGTCTGAACTTTGAACTCCATAATTGTTTTTCCCATTAGCTTTACTTCATCATTCTTGGGAAATGGGTAGTCCAATTGAAGCTTGTTCTTCCCATTTTCCTTTGGTGGTGAGTAGGCTCTGGTTTTGATAGCTGGTTCAAATTCTTTGACAAATGATGGCTCAACATCATAGAATGTAGGAGCCACAACCCTTGGAGTGAGCACCTTCATGATTGTGGTTGATATTGTTGGAGCAGAAGATTGAGCATTAAGGAACAGAGTTGATGCAATTGATTCATTGATCATCCTCTCTGTCCTTAGAATTCTGTCATTAGCCTCCTTGTTTATCTTTTCCAAAGCTTCTATCCTGGCTTGCCTTTCACCATCTGAGATGTCTTCTAATCTTTGAATCTCAGGCAAAGCCACTTGTTTCTTCACAGGGGAAGCCTTTATCTCAAACTCTGTTGGATTGACCACTACAATTGGCTGTTGCTCCCCCTCAATATGTGCTATCTCACTACTGGTAGCTTGAAATTGGCCAGTAGATGTTGCAGCCTCTTCTGTGCTATCTCACTACTGGTAGCTTGAAATTGGCCAGTAGATGTTGCAGCCTCTTCTGTGCTTGTTCCCATTTTCTCCCCCTTTTTGTTAGCATCAAGGGTTGGGGTTGAAGCTGCAAGTAGCATTTCCAGTAGTTGAGTTTGTTTTGTTTGATTGGCAATGATGGTGTGCAATTGAGATTCCATACTATCCACCCTTGAGGAAAGAAGCTGAACAGACTTAGCCAGGCTATCTTCTTTGAGAAGTTTGCTAGAAAGCACCTTCTGAGTGGTAGTAGGAGCTAGTGCCTCAATCCTGGCATCTAGTGCTATTTTCATATCTCTAATTGCAGACTGGACCTCCTCTTGCTGTGTTCTTTGAATAACAGATTGCATCTTTTGTAATTTCAGGGAGGCCATTACTTGCTCAAGAACAGTCTTTCTCTGTGGTTCTGCAGTTTGGTGCTCAGCCTTAGCAGATTGGTATTGCTTCATGATTTCCACATTGAGATGCCCAAGTTCAGTGGCATTGGAAAACATCCATCCTGGAGTTTCATCTTCATTTATGTCTTCACCATCTGAACTTTGACTGTCATAACTGCCAAACTCTTCACTTCCAGCATTTGGAGACAGGGTTTGTAAAGCTTCTTTTGCTCTTTGAAGAGATTCTGAGGTGTGCACTAGGTGCATTGCCTCCTCTGCCTCCACATTGCCCTGCTGTGCCATGACTTGATAGGCAGAAACAGGATGAGTAAAGGTTTCAGGATCCAAAGAGATGGAGTCAATAACTGACTGATATTCCTGTCTAAATTCCATCTCTTTGGAAGCTTCATTAACCTCCATTAACTCACTTGCAATGACTGATTCTTCCTGCCTTATTTCTCCTGTAGTCCCTTCTCTCCTCTCATCTCTCTTTTCTTGCATCAGGGGCTCCCCCTGGCTCACACCTCTCACACCCTCACCTTCACCTACTAAGGTGGAACTCTCTAGCTCTCCTTTTGCCTGACCGGAAGAAATGGTCAGCCTCTCATTGATTTTCTCTCCTTTTGCCTGCTCACAAGGCAGCCTCTCACTCCCTTCCCTCATTCCTAAAAGTGTTTCAATTACTACAAACTCCTCCACAGTTGACATAGGAATGTCACATTTTGCAGTGGTAGAGAGAGTTGTCAACGGATAAGGAGTATCCGTTGATGTAGTAGTTATTGCTGTCAACGGATAGTTAGTTGAAGACATATCCGTTGATGAAGAAACACTTGTCAACGGATGAAGGATATCCGTTGATGAAGGTAAACGAGTATCCGTTGAAGTGAAAACCAACACGGAATCTGTGGTGATTGATTTTAAGGAAGAGGCCACAGATAGTGTTGTGAATTCAGGAATGGAAGATTGATGGCCCAACAAATCATCTAAAAGAGGATGACCACCAATTGTTGAGTGGGGCTTCTCCATGAATTTTAAAGATGGAGAATCAGGAATTGATGTAGAGATCATATCCACATCCAGAGATGGAGTTGGTGATGGTGGATCAAAATGTGTATCGATTTGAAGGTTAAGATCAAGGGGCTGTGACTCCACATTTATTGAAGTCACATCAAACTGAATTTGAGAAGGTACAGTTTGCTGTACAGTGTGTGCACCCTGTGATTCCCCAATGGTTTTGGATTTTACCCTTCTACCATAGGTTTTTGAGGGAGAGCTATCTGTGTCCCTTGCCCTTTTGTGCTGTGTTCCTGAAATGGAACTCAAATTAGTAGTCACACCCTGTTGAGAGGATGTAACTAGAAATTGGCTTGTAGGTTCATTAACAGTCTTTTGAGAGACTGAAATGTTGTGTGCACTTGCCTTACCTTCCTTATCCTTAGGGCTTCTTTGATGTTCACCCTGTCCCTCACCACTCACTACCACCTTCACACTCCCCTCAAGAGCTTTGGTAGTTTTTGCAACAGATGCCTTTTGAGAGACACCTGAGGTTTGTCTTTTAGATTGTGGTTTAGGAACTTTGGATTTGGTCACTTTGGTAGGAGCCTGTTTGGTCACAGTCACAGACTCCATTGTGACACTAGAAGGCAAAGAAATTTGGGGGTTGGAGATAGGAAGTTCAGGGTTGGAAACAGTTACCTGAATAATTGGTAGATATACCAATTGTACTTCTGCATTTAGGTTCATTCGAATCAAATCACTTAAGACTCTCTTCTCCTGAACAAAACAATTGAACTTGCTATCCGGGTTAGCAATGGATAGCTCATTCTCAGATACATGCAGTGCTAGGAGCATTAAAAATCTAGCAAAATAAACATTCTTGCCCCTAGTTTCCTTTTTACCTAATTTAGCTGCTATCTCATACATGACTAGTGTGCCAAAATTATAAAATTTATCAGTTAAAAGCATACAAAGCATAATTAGCATGGAGTTGGTAACAGCATCAAAGTTACTAATCTTGCCAGAAAAAGTTTTAATGAAGGCATCACAAAGATAACTCCATTCCTTAACCATACCTTTCCTAACAATTTTCCCTAAGTTCTCAGTACTAAGGGTATAATTTATGGAATTAAGCATGGTAACAATTTCAGCATTACTGGGTTCCTTCAGACAGTTATTCTCAGGCAATTTTAAACAAGCAGTTAACACATCAGAATTAACTACATAATTTTTACCCTTTAAAGAAAAAGCAAGTGTACCGTCTGTGCCATTGTACTCAGCAGATGCCCACATCTCTTCGATAACCTCATGGATTAGAGGAGTGGTGGCAGTCATAGCATGTGACAGTTTGCATTTCTTCACGAAATTCATCATGGTGTGATATGCTTCTGGAGCGTTCACAGTATCAACAAAGGCCGCGAAATTGTTCTTCTCATAGGTAAACCCGGTGGAAGACATCATCTTAACAATAGGCGCCATTGGAGTGTTTGAGCTTTTGTTGCAGAGAGAGATTTAGTGAAGAAGATGCAGTTAACTAATGAGACTCTTGAAAATGAATAAAGGTGAGATGTGAGAATACAAAACAGCCTTTTATATATTCCAAGAATTAAAAATGAAATAATTAAGAGTAATTACCCCATTGGTCAAAAGTAACTGTCAGACAATAAATAAAAAGAAAAGAAGTACAGCCGTGACTAATTATACACGTTTATCAACGGCTATATAAAAAGTATATGTATATCAACGGATAAAGATTGGACGGTTGAGAAAACAGTTTATCCATCGATGACGTGGACAACCTGTTATCCGTTGACATACGAAAATCTAGTAATGTGTTTACACTACCAACGGATAAAAGGATATCCGTTGATAAGCAAATTTTGCCTTAGACAAAATTTCTGCTAAGAGTTATTCTGAGAGTTTTTAATTCTCAAGTAAATCAAAACACATTTCTAGCTGCAATACAGTATTATTAGATACCACTAAGAATTATGAAAAATTAAGCATACCTAGTTCACCTACCAATCTTGTGAATGAGGATTCATCAAGAGGCTTGGTGAAGATATCTGCAAGCTGCATTTCACTTGGCACAAAGTGCATTTCTACTGTACCATTCATCACATGCTCTCTGATGAAATGGTATTTGATGTCAATATGCTTGGTTCTCGAATGTTGCACTGGATTTTCTGTGATGGCAATAGCACTAGTGTTGTCACAGAAAATTGGAATCTTCTCAACTTTTAGACCATAGTCAATAAGTTGATTCCTCATCCAAAGAATCTGTGCACAACAACTTCCAGCTGCAATGTACTCAGCTTCGGCTGTAGAAGTGGAGACTGAGTTCTGTTTCTTACTGAACCATGACACAAGCCTATTCCCTAGAAACTGACAGGAGCCTGTAGTACTTTTCCTATCAATTCTGCAACCTGCATAGTCTGCATCTGAATAGCCAATTAGATCAAAGCCAGAATCTCTTGGGTACCAAATGCCAAGGTTTGGTGTTCCCTTGAGATACCTGAAAATTCTCTTAATAGCAATCAAGTGAGACTCTCTAGGGTCAGCTTGAAATCTAGCACAAAGATATGTGGAGAACATTATATCAGGTCTACTAGCTGTTAGATATAGAAGTGAGCCTACCATGCCTCTATAGCTTGAGATGTCCACAGATTTTTCCTTAGTATTCAACTCAAGCTTAGTTGCAGTGGCCATAGGTGTTTTTGCAGAGGCACAATCCATTAAGTCAAATTTCTTTAAGAGATCATAAATATATTTTGTTTGACTTATGAAAATTCCCTCATTAACTTGCTTTACTTGTAAGCCAAGAAAGTAAGTTAATTCACCCATCATGCTCATTTCATACCTACTTTGCATCAGTTTGGCAAACCTTTTACAAAGCTTCTCATCTGTAGACCCAAAAATAATATCATCTACATAGATTTGAACAAGTATTGAAGAACCATTGACATTTCTATGAAATAAAGTTTTATCTACTGTACCTCTAGTGAAGTGATTCTCCAGAAGAAATTGAGATAAAGTGTCATACCAGGCTCTTGGTGCTTGCTTCAAACCATAAAGTGCTTTCAAGAGAAGATATACATAATCTGGAAATTCTGGATCTTCAAAGCCAGGAGGTTGATGGACATATACCTCTTCTTCCAGTTCCCCATTTAGAAAGGCACTTTTAATATCCATCTGATAGACTTTGAAGTTGGCATGTGCTGCATAGGCTAGGAAAATTCTGATGGCCTCAAGTCTTGCCACTGGTGCAAAAGTTTCATCAAAATCTATTCCTTCTTCTTGAGAATAGCCCTTTGCCACTAATCTAGCTTTATTCCTCACAATTATGCCATTTTCATCAGTCTTATTCTTGAGAACCCATTTGGTACCTATGATACCTCTATCATCAGGTTTGGGCACAAGCTTCCATACTTTATTTCTCTCAAATTGGTTTAGCTCTTCTTGCATTGCTAAGACCCAATCTGGATCTAGAAGAGCATCCTCCACTTTCTTAGGTTCCTCTTGAGACAGGAAACTACTGTATAGGCACTCTTCTTGTGTGGCTCTCCTAGTTTGGACTCTTGAGTTTGAGTCACCAATGATTAACTCAAAAGGATGATCTCTGGTCCATTTTCTTGAAGGTGGAAGGTTTGATCTAGATGAGGTTGCTTCATCTATGTGAGTATGATATTGTTGATTGGATATTGAGTTTTGACTTTGAGAAACTCCCCCTGAGTTTGTTGTCCTTGAGGAATTATGAAGTTGACTGTCAACAGAAGCATCATTTTGTCTATCAACGGATGCTCCATTTTGCCTGTCGACGGATACATGAGAATGTCTGTCAACGGATGCATCTGATGATCTAGTATGACTGTCAACGGATGCTTCATCCAGTGTTAGCATCACTTCTAGTTGGACCAACAGCTCTAGGTGAATTTCCAAGGTCATGATCTTCATTTTCCTCATCATCATCAATGTACATTCTTCCTTCTACCTCATTTTCAAATCTCAACTTTTCATGGAAGCCTTCATCATTCAGACCTAGAATCTTCTGATCATCAAACACAACATGTACAGATTCCATGACAATGTTGGTTCTTAAATTGTAGACTCTATAGGCTTTCCCTGCTGCATACCCAACAAAGATAGCTTCATCTACCTTTGCTTCAAATTTGCCCAAGTTATCTCCATGATTCCTTAGCACAAAACACTTACATCCAAAGACATGGAGAAAAGCTAACGTTGGTTTCTTGTTGGTGAATAAGTGGTAGGGAGTCATTCCTCTAGCTTGATTGATCAAGGAAATATTCTGAGTGAAGCAGGCAGTGCTGACAGCTTCAGCCCAGAAATATGTTGGCAATCTTGATTCACTTAACATTGTTCTAGCTGCTTCAATGAGAGTTCTGTTTTTCCTTTCAACAACCCCATTTTGTTGAGGTGTTCTAGCAGCAGAAAACTCATGGACAATTCCATTCTCTTCACAGAAAATATTCATTGTGGAATTTTTGAATTCAGTGCCATTGTCACTCCTGATTCTTTGTACTTTTACTTCAGAACCATTGTTTACTTGTCTGAGATGATTGATGATGATTTCACTTGCACAATCTTTGGAGTGCAGGAAGAAAGTCCATGTAAACTTAGAGAAATCATCCACAATCACCAGACAGTATTTCTTCTTTGAGATGGACATGACATTTACTGGACCAAATAAGTCCATATGCAGCAATTGAAGGGGCTTAACAATAGATGACTCTGTCTTGCTCTTGAAGGATGATTTCTTTTGCTTTCCTAATTGGCAGGCATCACACAGTCCATCTTTGATGAACTCCAATTGAGGGATTCCTCTAGCAAGATCCTTTCTTACCAAATCATTCATTACTTTAAAATTCAAATGAGACAGCTTTTTATGCCATAGCCAACTCTCATCCTTGCTTGCTTTGCTGAAGAGACAAGTAATGGATTCTGAGCATACTGAGTTGAAGTCAGCTATGTAAACATTTCCTTTTCTAAAGCCTGTCAGAACCACATTGTTGTTTTTCTTGGTAGAAACAACACAGGCTTCTTTAGTGAACTTTACTTCATAGTCTTTGTCACAAATCTGACTGACACTCAGCAAATTGTGCTTCAAACCTTCAACTAAAGCCACTTCTTCAATGATGACATTGTCCTTTGTAATCAAGCCATATCCCTTAGTATAACCTTTGCTGTCATCTCCAAAGGTAATCCTAGGGCCAGCTTCCTCCTTGAACTCTGTGAGCAGGGTTGAATCTCCTGTCATATGCCTAGAACATCCACTGTCTAGGTACCATAGATTCCTCTTATTTCCCTGCACACAATCCAAAATACAAATCAAGTTGATTTTGGTACCCAAGTTTCCTTGGGTCCTTTCTTGTTAGCCTTTGGTTTTACACTCTTGGCAATCTTCACTTTGGGTGTAGATGCTTGAGTGATAGGTTTAGACAGATGCTCATTTGCATAAATATTTGATGCATGCATTTGTGAAAAATTGGCATACATATTATCCATGTTGGGGATGCTCCATGACATTTGTGGCATATTCACAGATTGAAAATAAGGATTAGGCACATATGGCATGTTCACATATGGATTTGAAAAACTAGCATTCTGATACAAACCAGGCATAACAGGCATTGCAGGCATACTTGGCATAGATTGAGGTACATGAACAGGAGTCCTTTTAACAGACTTGCAATTAGAAGATAGATGATTGACACTATTGCAATTACCACAAGTTTTCCTAGGAGCAAACTTGTCAGGAGAATAATTGTTTTTCTTGTTAATGCCTATCTTACCATTTCTGTTCTTTTTCTTTTTACCCTCAGTCTCTACCTTTTCATTAACTGACTTACCAACAGCCTTTTTGTTGGGTAAATCACCTGCCTTAGCCTTCTCACTTGATTTGGCTTGGCTACTTTCACCAGAAACAAAGTTCTTGGCTACTGGACCATACTGATTGTTCAGTCTCTTGAGTTCCTTCTTACTAACAGACTTTTTGTTAGTCGACGGATACCTCTCATCCGTTGATGGTTCATCTGTCAACGGATGATCACTATCCGTTGATTCACAAATAGTCTCTAGATCCTCAAGGCAAGGTTCTAGCTCCTTTTTCTTCTGAGTCCAGGTATCCCTTACAAATGATTCTATTCCCTGGACTTCTATTATGTTTTGAGAAATATTCCTACAACTTTGAAATTTAGCAATTATTCCTTGTTCTTTTTCAAGCTGGTTTCTTAAGATTAATTCTCTTTTTAACATAGCTTCAAGTTCATTTTTAGCATCATTGCAATCAACTCTCATTTTCTCAAATTCTAGAAATTGAACTTCCAGAACTGCATTTCTATCACTTAAGAACTGATTAGTTTCTTTAATCCTATTGTTCTCTTTAGTAAGTAATTTAAGAGTAACACTCAAGTGATATAGTTCAGTAGACATATCATCTATAACACTATTGCATTCCTCTTTGGTGAGCTCAGAGAGATTAGTAGAAAATACCTGATTGCTAGCTGAACTTGCTTCCTGCTCAGAATCAGCCATTAATGCAAGGTTGACAAACTTAGCATCATCATCAGAATGATTTCCATCAGCAGCCCAGTCATACTCTTGGGTCATGAATGCCTTTCCTTTCTGTCTGAGAAGATCAAAGTATTTCTTCTTGTAGTCAATAGTTTCAGTTGACTTTCCCTTGTTCTCAGATCTAGGCTTCCTGCATTCACTTATCATGTGACCAGCAATACCACAATTATAGCATTTAATTTTGGATTTATCCACATAATTGCTTGTAGAAAAATCCTTGTTAAATGGCTTGGCCACCCCAGAGTTTCTTCTGAATTTTAGCTTAGAGAATCTCCTAGATAGAAAGGCTAAATGCTCATCTATCTCATCCAATTCATCCTGCTGTAGGACACTCATTTCTTCAGACACCTTTTCCTTGCTTTTGCTTGATTCTGTTCTACCTTCACAAACCTCCCTGTTTGGTGTAGATTTAGCAGCTTCAGTCCTCTTTTCCTCCTTCTGCTCCAAGTTGGCAACAAGTGCAACTGACCCACTTTTCTTTTGGACCTTCTCAATTTCTTCATCCTGCTCCATTTCTAGTTCATATGTCTTTAAAGTTCCATAGAGTCTTTCAAGAGTAAATGACTTGTACTCTTGAGTGTTTCTTAGAGAAACAGTCATAGGCTTCCACTCTTTGGGCAGTGATCTCAGAAATTTGAGATTAGAATCTTTCACTTGGTAGATTCTTCCATACAGTTTCAAGCCATTCAGTAGCTTTTGAAATCTACTAAATGTATCATTCAATGTCTCTCCATTCTTGAAATGGAAGTGCTCATACTGTTGGATCAGTAGTTGCATCTTGTTTTCCCTTACCTGTTCTGTACCTTCACAAAGGGTCTGAACAATGTCCCATACTTCCTTGGCGGTAGTACAGTTGATAACATTGTCAACCATGTCTGTTTCTAAGCCATTAAACAGAATATTCATGGTCTTTTTGTCCTTGTGAACTTCTGCAATATCCTCAGCGCTCCATTCAGAAACAGGTTTTGGGATGTACGTGTCTGGTGCATCTGCAGCAAGACCAACTCTTGAAGCAGCCTTCATTGGAACATGAGGACCCTTCTCAATGCAATCTACAAAACCTACATCAATAGACATGAGATGTAGACGCATTTTTACTTTCCAGTGAAAGTAATTTTCCCTATCAAGAACCGGTATCTTCACTCCATAATCCTTCTTAGACATGTTGAAAGTGTGTTGATCTTTAAACTTCAAATATATTAGAAGCTTGCTCTGATACCAATTATTATTCCCAGATTACACACTTGTATAATTGTAGAAGGGGGGGTTGAATACAATTCTTGATTATTATAAATTTCTGATAAAAACCACAGAAATCTATAAGGAAATAATTGCTGAATAAGAAATGGTTCACAAACACATAAAAAATCAGGTGGTTAAATGTACCACCTGAGACTTTTATTCGAAGAAAACCCTGTGATACAAATGTACACAGCTTCTGTGTTTACAACTCTTTGCTTCTAAAGATATTCAAGAAACCCTAAGCAAATGTGTATGTTTTTCTTACTTTCTAAAAGAGTTGCTACACTTGGTTATATATTCCAAGTTTACAAGTGCTACAGGAATAAGATAATATTAATCTAATTCAAGTTGACTTGCTACTCCACTCCAAATCCACATGTAGCCGAAAGGTTGTCCTTGTGAACAGATATGTCCCCTGCACCTTTCTTGTATGTACTGTGTAAATGGAATGCTTCTTTCTTCTGTGTTTCCAAAGTATGGCTGCCATATTGCTTTTTATACCTACTATCAACCCATGTGATCTGTCAGTCAAACCTGTCCTTATCAACTGCTAATTCCTAGCATAGGATAAAGTGACAATGATTATCCGTTGATGTTGTGTCTACTTATCCGTTGATGGTAGTTTGAGCTGTATCCGTTGATCGAGTAGATTTGAGTTGTATCCGTTGATAGAGCCCTGTTCTCATCCGTTGATACATTTTCACTTAGACAGAATTACATAGCATAGCTTATTTACAATTGGCTACCCTATTCTGCCTATCCATTGATGGTCAACATGACTCTGAATAAAGACACTATCAACTGATAAATAGAGATATTGCAGTATGCTACAAAACCTCATCCGTTGATGAGCTACCTGTCAACGGATAGAGTTATAAGGTCTTATCCGTTGACAGTTACAAAACTTGACTTATACAATTTTGCTTGAATGTTAAGTTATCATCAACTACAACATATTCCTAACAATTCCAATATATAATTTTAAAATTATATTAAATATATTTAAATAAAATTATATTTTAATTATTTATTATGTAAAATTACAATGATGTTTGTCAATGTTACTCTAATTACTTATTTCTCATCATCTTCTTGAACCTCTATGATTTTGATGATAATACATAGTAAGCAAGCTCGATGGTTGCATTGGACTTATATTTGTTTTGCAAGCTGGCAGTCTGCCCAGTATATAAAAGGGAAGTTCGACTATATGTTTTTAACTTAGTCTTCAAAATTCAAGAGTGGTCTGAACATTTATTCATGATATATATATATATATATATATATATATATATATTTAAAACACTCTTCATTATAATAGTTTCCCTAAAACATCTTTTCTTAGTAAAGGAATCTTTGAATGCTTTAATGTTTTTTTAAAAGACAACCCATGTGCTCACTTTTCAAGCATGCTCTTTTAAAAGTCAAATATTCATTTTTTTCAACATCTCCACCATCTGTTGTCTTGTAGAAAATTGTCAAAAGAAAACGCATGTACACATTATCAAACTCATTGTTTTCTTCATTTTTCTTTCTAACGGCTTTCTTCAAAGCTAAAACACATTCTCATCTCTCTCCACTAGATTTATCTTTATGCATGAGAATCATTATATCTTCTGATAAATATATATCAAACCTGCAAGTGAACGTTAGAAGTGCAATTAATTTGAACAAAGCAAAACGTGAGAAGTAACCTTCAAGATCGTTGCAAGATGGTTCATGTATTGTAGCTCCTGTACTTCACTATAAAAGGCTTGCATATTTCTCTGAAGATAACAAGAACCTTCAAGCTATATTCAAGAATACTAGAAACAACTCTGCAACCTCTACTTCAAACGAGCTCTTATACTATATTATATATCGAGATTTTAGAGAGTTCATATCTTTGAGTTGTAATTATTTTAATCCATTTGTATTGTTCAACTTGTAAAGTTGGTAGTTGCTGGATTGTCGAGCTTGTGGAACAAGGGTTCAAGGAGCATTAGGCTAGAGAAGTTTATACTTGGTTTAGTATAGAACTTAGAGAGCTGTGTTCAGGAAACAAAGGGTTCCAGCTAGCTGCAGTCAGTGACTGGGTGATAAGGGAGATATATTATTGTGTCTTGTAATTGGATTTTCTTGTGATCAATAATATATTCTCTTACCAAGTTCGTAAGGGACCAGGACGTAGACCATAGAAGATTAGGGGTCGAACCTAGCTAAAATTCTTGGTCTTCTTTACTTACTGCAATTTTATCTTTCTGCATTGCATATCACAGCTAGCTGCCTATTCATTAATCTGTTACATTTGGTTAACTCAGTTAACTTCATATCGTATCCAGCTAACTGCCAGTTGAATTTTTTAGGCAGAATTTTTTATTTTATCATTGTTAGTCATAACACCTATTCACCCCCTGCCCCTCTAGGTGTATTTTCATTTGGTATCAGAGCATTGGTATACTAATATTTCTGTAACAGGAAAAGTATCGATCAAATGGCTGACAATTATCTCGAAGCAAAGTCTGATTATAGGGCACCTCTTCTCACTGGCTCGGAGAACTACAGTTGGTGGAAATGCAGAATGGAGACCTATCTATCCAAGAAACCTCTGGTTCTAAGAGTTGTGCAAAAAGGAAACTTTGAATTTCTAGATGATAACAACAAACCAAAAGATGTTGATGATCTCACTCCCGAGGAGATTATCAAATGTGGTTATAATGGAGAAGCTAGAAACTCTATCATGAATGCACTAGACCAAGCTGAGTATGACAAAGTATCTTCTCTAAAGACAACAAAAGAAATGTGGGATGCTTTGGAATCGTATCATGAAGGGTCAAAGACTCTACGGAAAGTTAAACTTAGCAAATTGATGAATGACTTCGGAAATTTCAAGCTCAAGAATGGTGAAACAATCAAGGAGAGCCAAGCAAGATTTCAAGTCACTATCAACACTCTAAAGAGACTTGGAAAAACCATACCTCAAGAAGAAATAAACATGAAAATTCTAAGTGCAGTTCCATTCATTTTTGAAGCAAAAGTCACTGCATTGGAATCATGTCCCACCATTGATTCTATGGATCATTTGGTTGTGTTTGCCGAATTAGAGCAATTTGAAAGCAAGATCAATAACAGCAAGATGGAATCAGTCAAAGCTCCTGCTGAAAAATTGAAGAATTTAGCTTTACATTCTAGTAGCAGCAAGCTAGATACGGAGTCAGAATCAGATTCTGATGAAGAATTAGCTCTTTTATCCAGAGAAATCAAGAAGATGCTGGACATGAGAAACAAGCTAAAGAAGGAGAAAAGTATAGCTTCTGGAACAAAGAAAGATGTCAAAGAGGAAGCATGTTTTGAATGTGGCAAGAAAGGTCATTACAAAAGAGACTGCTACAAGCTGAAAAGTAAGCAGAAGCAGCTAGCTGCCTCTAAGGACAAAAAGAAAGCTAAGGCACTTTTGACATGGAGTGATGATGAAGATTCAGATTCTGAAAATGAATCAAGTGATGAGATGGTGAACCTAGCTCTTGTTGGTCTTGATAATGAGAATGATGCTCAAGGAATTTTTCAAGATGGCCTTGTAGATAGTGATGTCTCGGATTCGGATGACAACAATAGTGAGGTAAATTATTTTTCTGATATATATTCTCATTCTTCTATATTAGATGAATTAACCATGCAGGATCATAATAATTTATCTAATGAGGTGTTCGAAGAGTTAAAATATGAGAATAATAAACTCAAGAAGAAGAATACTCAACTTAAGAAGATCATATCTGAGTTAATGGATGAGAAGATTCCTGATAGAAATCATGCTCAAAATCTTACTGATCTTAAGGCTGAGATATCCCTGCTTGAAGGGATAAACAAAGTGCTTATCAAAAGAAATGATACTCTCATGAAGGAACTCAGCGAGCCGAGAGCAGAAATAGATGCTCAAGATGCATGTTTTGAAGCATTTAGTCCAAGGGAATCATGCTCAATGGAAGTATCTCAACAAGCTGAAAGAATCAAAGAATTGGAAACTGAAATCAAGAATCTCCAGAAAGGAATGGGAAAGTTCGTTCAAGGAGAAGATTCACTCAAGACAATGATGAGATATGCAAAGGTTCCAATCGAAAGAGAAGGAGTTGGATTGGCTTCAACATCACGTCTAAAGTATGATGGCAAACATGGAATTCCTTATGACTATGCCATGTCATGGAGAATTTGCCACAAATATGGATGTAGCATCCCAAAATCCGGGGTACAGATATGGGGCCACTAACCAATAAACAATATTATACATCTCTGAAAATAAACAACATTAATAATAAAAACCCCATAAACCAAGATCTCTTACAGGTTATGGTATGAAACAAACTATCTTGTTACATTACTACAACTCAATCTCAGAATAATAAAAATATACATTTGTGAATAAGTGAAATCACTATCTAACTATATCTCTAACCTTGACAATTCGCAATCCACTGTCTGGCAAAATCTATAACTCGACTGCCTCTTCTCGCTGCCCGGAGATCAATACTCACTGTCCACTACTAGATTTACTTAACTCCACTATTAACTGAGGAAAACAAACAAAAGCAAGAGTGAGCCAACAATGCTCAGCAAGTGCATAAGGTGATAACAATTCAATATCGAAACAAATCTGATAACAAAAGAATTTCATCTCATACTGTGAAAGAATCTATGATGATACTTTTAAATTGCCATGAGGGCCAATACTTCACCATTACTGAGGTGCAACAGGAACTAGAACGGATAAGAGTTTTGTTCAATCAGAATAAACATTGTAAACTTCAAAGAAACCAGGCTTTAACAATTCAATACTGATACTCGAAAACTCAAGATCAAATGATAACCATTCGATAAGAATACTTGGGAAATTCCTGGTCAAGCAATAAGAATCAAAGTCCAACTGGATACTCAATTTATAGATTAGAATTGGATTTTTCACTTCGACGCAACGAGTTAAAGTGGATGATCAGTCACACTAAAACTCCGGATATACTCTCTTGGTATATCAAATACTCAACTGGATCCAAGGCCTCTTTTGGCCTAAAATATCATACTCATACTCTGACTGGCATCCTTAGTCATGAAAACATTTTTATTTAATAAAAACTTCCAATTCTATCTTTAATACTCAGGCCAGGGGTCGGGACAATCGACTACCCTGTGTCAACGAATAACTGGAAAACTCGCGTTCCAGGAATACAACTCGTAATTGAAAATTCAACAGGGGAGCATTTACTATCATCAAGTATCGACAAGTTCGATACAATACAGGGGAATAAACGAATAACCAAGATTTTCAGTAGATATCGACAAGTTCGATAATAATTGGGGAGAAGATTATAAAGAGTAATACTATGAATTCATATCAACAAGATAGGTATAAGCAGTTGGAGACATAACATCAATAACTCGATTACAGAGAAGGTCAAATTGACGACAATAAAGGAAAACAATTGCGATTTGAATAACAACAATTTAAACTGTAACATAGAACAAGGATATAGTCGAGGACTAGGCATTTAATAAAATCTTCCAACAGAATAACAACAATTTAAACTGTAACATAGAACAAGGATATAGTCGAGGACTAGGCATTTAATAAAATCTTCCAACATTTTGTATAGTTGGACTCAACATAAGCGAATGAAGTAGTTTAAAAGGATCATTTGTGAGATAATCCCAAGAAAATTTATTTGTGAATTAGTTTAAAGAAAACACCACTTGGGTAAGATATGTTTAAAATCGGGAATTTCGTTGACAGGTATTTTGAAATCTGGATTATCTCTATTCAATGAATTTCTTAAATACAATCGAAGATAGCAAAGGAATGGTATTCCACTGAGGAATCCAATGACATACCATGCGTAAGATATTGTGTAGAAAAAGTTATTGGGGAGGCTCGTTAAAAATTCAATAGTTGAACTGAGGGTGAGAAATAAACATTTTCCCGCTAATTGAAGAAACATTACATTTTCTAAATATACTTTATTCTCATCATATACTACAACAAGAAATTGAACTGCATCACTTGAAAGATAAGTGAAGAGCAAAACACTTGCCTCGATTTACGGAGTTCCTGATCCTACCATGGATCCTCGACTAAAATTCATGTCATTCCTTACTTCATACACTCGTCGACTTCGCTACTTGTCCTTCTGCTTATCTTTTTACTCGTACTCTGCTCTTGGCCATGTCTCCTATTCAACTTTTACAAGGTCAGATACTGTTCAGTGCCAAATCAAGCAACTCTTACTTGCTCTACTCTACCCGTACGCGTCCTATAACGCTTATACACTTATCATAAATAACATATACAAACACATACCACTACATATAGACATATCCAATCATATCTATATAGTAGCCTTAGTATAATTACTAAGTCACATATACACGTCACATAACCACTTCAAAACAGCACACCATCAAATTTTCAAAACCATAATATATACTTGAAATACTCCACTGACACATATACTTAACCCTTTAAAAATCATAACATACTTTCAAGCCTTGAAATCAAATAACTCTAATAGACTTTTAAATAAATTTGCAGGGGATTTTTAGAAAATTTCGGCATGAAGTATTCGTTTATCGGACTATGGGCACAGCCCCTCAAATACAATTCAACCCTGTTTTTGCAAAAATAAAGCTGCCTCAACTTGCAGCAACATAAAAGTAAACAAATAAGAAAAGTACCCGCCCAGACATGCGGCACCTAGCACATAATGATTTACATTACACTACTACTTACGCTACACCAATGATCGTATTTCTCACGCATTTTAATGATACACGTGACAATCAATCATTGATGTTCGTAAGCCCTAAGGAACAACCCCTAGCACTAACTATTACTTACGCTATATCAATGATCACATCACTTAAGTATATTAATTATACTCGTGATAGTTAATCATGGATATTCGTAAGCCCGAGGAACTAGTTGAAGAGAATTACACAAGTCCTTAAATATTGACATTTAGGACTTTCGATCTCATTGCAACTCCTCACAGATAAACACATAACATAAAATATTCATAATTAGTAAAACCATTTACAATTAGCAACTCATATAAATTCCAACATTATACAACAAATAATAATCAGTACTAACAATCATTTAACCACATATAACTTCACCTTCCACTAGTTTGAAAAATATGAAATTCAATAAATACTTCGACTCGACCAATTATAACATTTAGCACCTAGACCTTACCGGAACCAATTATAAAAGTAAACCACATAACTCCACATATTACCCGCTAATCACAATTAACAATTAACAATTAGCATTTAACAATCACTAAACCCGAACATACAACCGGCTCATAATTAAACCAAATAATTATAAATAGAAATTATACTCCTCCGAATTAAATCATCGGAATTTAACAATTAGACTCGAAATTTAATTAACAAATAATAATAATAATCAACTCTATTCTCCAATTTAATTCGTAAAAACATAGTAATATCCACAATTAATTAATTAAATCGCAACGATTAACTAATAAATCGCAATTCATCTCTAAACTAATTACAACCATTAAATAAAATAATTAAAAGTAAAGTAAGATATTATACCATATCATCACCGGAGCCAATCCACCGAAAAATCACCCTTGTCGGAGTCTCCCTCGCGAGTCTCTCCCCCCCACCACTGGTCTCTCCTCTCTCTCTCTCTCTCTCTCTCTCTCTACACACACACACACACTGCATATGTATATCTACATACACGCAGCCCCCTCCCCTCTTACCTTTCTTCTTCACGCCACCAGTCCTCTCCACCCCTCTGCTGCCTCCTCCTACTCACGCCGCCCGCACACCACCGCCGGACACAGCCACCGCCCGGTGGTTCTCCTTGCCGCTGCTGCTACCAGTTAGCACAATACATACACACACCTATGTATGTATATATATATGTATATACAATTAACCCCCAATCTCTTCTCTTTAATCTCTTTCAATCTCTCCCAATCTCTCTTAATTTCTCTCCCTTTTCTTCTCTTTTCCTCCTCTTTTCTCTTCTGCGGTTTTTTTTTCATTTCCCCCGACCTCTCCAGAACACTCTACTACTCTCTTTATATTGGGCTTGGTCCAATACTAACAAATACTACTAATAATTCATTCTGGCCCAATTACAACTAATAAACGACTATAATAATTCCAATTAAATAACCTTTGAAAAAATTACACTCTTCATTTTTAAAATAAAGAATATAAAATTACGAACACCCACATATTTTTAAAATATTTTTCGGATCAAAAATGAATTAAATATGAATTTTCAAAGTTTTGATCCTTTAAATACAATAAAACTCTTAAAATCATTTTAAAATACCGAAACATCCAAATTAATTCACCCAACCATTTTAAAAACTAAATAATATTATAAAGATAATATTACAAAAGATTTCATGATTTTTAATCCCTCCGATAATTTTATAAAATTTACAGAGGATCAAAAATACATGATTTAAATATACTCAATCCTCAAAAATACAAATAAAAATACATGGGCCTTCACAACTTATCCAGATCATCACATAAGCACATAAGCACAAATTCACATACATTCCACTTTCCAACAATACTCACATAATATAATTTATAATTTATAATAAGTAAATAATTTTTAAAAAAATCGAAATTTCTAAGGCGTTATAGTGTAAATAAAGGTCATTTGGCAAATCATTGCAAAATTCAGAATGCTAAGCCAGCTAGCTGGAATAGACAGACAATTCACAGGCAGCTAGCTGACAGAACAGTTGGAACAAGAAATACAGCTTCTAAAGTGGTCCAAATGTGGATCAAGAAATCTGATTTAAATGTTCTTTATGTTCTATCAACTAACCATTCTGGACCCAAGCAAATATGGGTACCAAAATGTTGAGTTGTGTTTTATTTGTTTTGTAGGTATGTCTTGTTGTCAATGTGAGATCAAAACAATGGATTTTGGATAGTGGATGCACAAGGCATATGAGTGGTGATAAATCTCAGTTCCTTACTCTCAATAAGAAAAAGGGTGGAAGTGTCACTATTGGTGATAGCAAAACACTCCAAATTCTTGGAAAAGGAAAAATTGGTAATAGTGTCATTTCTATTGATAAAGTACAATTTAGTATGTCAAGAAGGAAACATGTTCGGCTTGTCAATTAGGCAAATAAATCAATGCTCCACATAAGTCAAAGATTGTGGTATCAACTTCTAAACCTTTATAGCTTCTTCATTTAGATTTATTCGGTCCGGAAGTATATAAAAGCATTGGAGGAAAACAATATGCATTTGTTATTGTAGATGATTATTCTAGATATACATGGGTATTGTTTCTTCGTACTAAAGATTGTGCTTTCAGTGAATTTGAGAAGCTAATTAAGTTACTTGAGAACAAGTTTAAGATAAAA
Source organism: Kitagawia praeruptora (assembly GCA_037693485.1). Lineage (NCBI taxonomy): Eukaryota > Viridiplantae > Streptophyta > Magnoliopsida > Apiales > Apiaceae > Kitagawia > Kitagawia praeruptora. The sequence continues at coordinate 89,704,480 of CM075347.1, read as the reverse complement.
CTTGTAAGTATAAAGAATGATCGAGGTGGTGAATTCCAAAAGGACTTTATCTCATATTATGAAGATAGAGGCATTTCTCATGAATTCTCTGCTCCAAGAACCCCACAGCAAAATGGAGTTGTGGAAAGAAAGAACAGGTCTTTACAAGAAACAGCTAGAACTTTGCTGCAAGAGAGCAAGCTGCCAAGGAGTTTCTGGGCAGAAGCTGTCAACACAGCTAGCTATGTTCTTAGCAGAGTTCTAATCAGGCCTATTCTCAACAAAACTCCTTATGAACTGCTGAAGAATAAGAAGCCAAACATAGGCTACTTCAAGGTCTTTGGATCCAAGTGCTTTGTACTCAAATCTATTGATAGAGATGGTAAATTTGATGCTAAATCTTACGAAGCAATATTTTTAGGTTATTCTTTAACAAGTCGTGCATATAGAGTTTATAATATCTCTAAACGTAGTGTTGAAGAGTCAATTGATGTTTCATTTCAAGAATCTAATGTTGATCTGTCAAGAGATGAGGAAGAAATTGCAGGTGCAGAGGATGCCAGCGAGCTGCCAATGAAACAGACTCAAAAAATGCAACAACCCAGCGAGCTGCAGTAGAGACTGAATCAAGTTCAGCTAATGATAATCAAGCTAAAATCTCTCCTCCAGTAGATGAAACATGTGATAAGATGTCAAAGCTCACCTTGGAAGACTCTAGGGGTCAGAGATCTCAAGAAAAGATGCCAATCTATAATGGAGATGAAACTCCTCCACCATCTAAGAGAATTAGAGTCAATGAAGAAGTCATGGCTCATCACCATTTTCCAAAGTCAACAAGGATAGTAAAGAACCATCCTCCAGAGTTGATTATTGGTGATAAATCAGAAGGCATCAAGACAAGGAGAAGTCAAGCTAACTTTTGTGCTTTTGCCGCCTTCCTAGCTCAAGAGGAACCAAAGAATGTAAATGAAGCACTAAAAGATGAAAATTGGATCATGGCAATGCAAGAAGAACTTAATCAATTTGAAAGATGTGATGTTTGGGAACTTGTAGAGCCACCTAAAGATGCTTCAATCATAGGTACTAAATGGGTCTTCAAGAACAAAGTTGATGAAGAAGGCACGGTTACTAGGAACAAAGCAAGGCTTGTTGCACAAGGATATAATCAACAAGAAGGTATTGATTTTGATGAAACATATGCCCCGGTTGCAAGGCTAGAGTCAATAAGGATGTTACTATCATTTGCATGCTTCAAGAAGTTCAAGCTACATCAAATGGATGTAAAAAGTGCATTTCTTAATGGCTACTTGAAAGAAGAAGTATATGTCAAGCAACCTCCTTGATTTGAGAGTGATCAATTTCCTAATTATGTTTTCAAGTTGAAGAAAGCATTATATGGATTAAGGCAAGCTCCTAGGTCTTGGTATGAAAGGTTAAGTAAGTTTTTAATAAAGAATGGTTTCATTCGAGGTAAAATCGATCTTACTTTGTTTTCTAAACTTACTGGTAATGATTTTCTAGTTGTGCAAATATATGTGGATGATATTATCTTTGGATCAACTAATGATAATATGTGCAAGTGGTTTTCTAAATGTATGCATAGTGAGTTTGACATGAGTATGATGGGTGAGCTCAATTACTTCTTGGGGCTCCAAATCAAGCAAACTTAAGATGGAATATATGTACATCAGTCCAAGTACATCAAGAACTTGCTCAAGAAGTTTGGATATGAGAATATCAAGGCAAAATCTACACCTATGAGTTCTGCAAGCAAGCTGACTGCAGATGAACGAGGTAAAGATGTAGATGTTCGAAAGTATAGAGGTATGATTGGTAGTTTATTATATCTTACAGCCTCTAGACCTGATATTATGTATAGTGTATGTGTTTGTGCTAGGTTTCAAGCTCAACCTAAAGAGTCTCACTTAAATGCTATTAAAATAATTTTCAAATACTTAAGTGGAACTACTACTCTTGGATTATTTTATCCCGTCACAAATGCATTTGATCTTGTTGGGTATAGTGATGCAGATTATGCAGGTTGTCAAACTGATCGAAAGAGTACAAGTGGTGTTTGTGCATTTTTAGGACATAGTTTAGTATCTTGGCAAAGCAAGAAGCAAACTTCTGTTGCATTATCTACAGCTGAAGGGGAATATTTAGCAGCAGGAAGTTGTTGCTCTCAAATGCTATGGATGATTCAAACACTCCGATATTTTGGAATTAAATGTGGCAAGGTCCCCATTTATTGTGACAATACTAGCACTATCAACATATCAAAGAATCCAGTGAATCACTCAAGAATAAAGCATATCGATGTTCGACATCATTTCTTGAGAAACAATGTTGCAAAAGGAAAAATTGAGCTGATCTTTGTAAGTACAGAGTACCAGCTAGCTCACATCTTCACAAAGCCACTAGTCGAGGAGTGTTTCACTGTGATGCGTCGTGAGTTAGGCATGTGTAATGTCTAGCCAGCTAGCTACTATGGAAGCTTGGACAACTTTTATGTCTAGCAAGCTAGCTGTCATGGAAATTCGGTACATTTATATGATAGTATTTCTCATTCATATTTTATTATGTGCTAATTGTTTATTATTCCTAAGTGTTGTGTTAAAATTGTTATTTTTAATCTATGCCTTGAAATATTTATATGTGATATTATATCAATATTCGATTATTTTATCTTGCTTATCTCTATAAAATTAGGCGAATGTGTTGTCAAAATGTAAAATTTTATTTTTGGTCTAATAAACTTCAGGTTGTATTAGTTTTATTCCAAAAATCAGATTTTTCCCCTTAATTAATAAAAGAGGGTCACTTAGCGTTTCTCACTCTTATTATCATCTAACCTCCCCAAAATTGAGATTAGGGTTTCTCGCCGCATTCACTCGATAAACACGTATTTCTCTATATCGATACACAAATCTTCATCTGTTATCAATCAAATAATGGGGAAAACTCGAGCTTCCAAGAAAACTCCAGTCACCATCCCCAAAACTCAAAAGGGGAAGAACAAGAGGCTTTTAGATGAGGATGATGCCATTGATATCCCTCGGGTTCAAGTAGACAGTGGGGATGAGATGTCGGAGATTCAGAAATCAGGGCAACGTGATGGTGTGTCCGCTAAAAGAACCAAGTATGGGATTTCATTCACTAATGAGGATTTGGAATCGCGTTTCAAGCAACTTGACTTAGGCAATCGACGTATTGTGTTTGGTCGACCACTTGCAGGTAATTCTTATGTTAAATGCGGTGCTATTAGTTGTTTTGCTAAATTAGGGTTTGAGTCATTCATCAAAGACCTACCCCGAGAATGCTATCCCTCGTATGTCTGTGAGTTTTATGCGAACTTGGTCGTTGAACAACCTGGTCTTTTTGTGTCATATGTTCATGGTCAAAGAATTTTTTTGAATGCTCCTGTGCTTAGCTCTATTCTGAACATTGAACAACCCTCTACTGTGTCAATTGGTACTAAAAAGGGCCCCACTGAATTGGATAATTTTTCCGAATTGGACCAATTGAAAATTATTCGTGGGATGGATGATTTAATGGAGTATACCCCTCCAACAACTACCTCTGTCACTCCCTTGGCTCATGTGTTGTTCAAAATTTGCATTGATAATGTTAACCCCCGTACGGGCACTCGTTCAAACTTTTCTGGTCAAGATGTATCTGTCGTGTCTATGCTACTATCTGAGAAGCCTTTTAGCTTGGCTGGTCTCATATTGAAAAATATGATGGATGTGTTCGAAACAAACACTGCACCAATGCCCTATGGTTGTATGTTGACAAGAGTGTTTAAATGGTATGGAATTAATCTCAAGGATGAAGACTGTGAGTTAGCTAGAGAGTTTTTGGATGCTAAAAGTTTATTGCAATCCCATCTCAAACTTGACTCTGATGGTAAGGTTATTCGACTGGATCCTTCTCCTCCTCCACCTGTTACTCCTCCATCTGCTATCTTGGGAAGTACTAATGTGGTTGAGATGGATCATTCTGAAAATTTCAAGGAAATTAAAGCAACCCTCAAGGTGTTAACTGATAAAGTCACAGATATGGTTGATGAGATCTCTTTTCTTCGTGACCTTGTTGCTGGTCCACGTACTTCTACCTCAACTCGAACTGGTCCTCACTCTACTACGGTTTCTGGTGCACAAGAACTTCATGACCTTGCAAATGTAGCTACTGGAGATGTGCTCAAAGAGAATGATCCAACTGTGAATGCTTCTGGTGATTTTCAAGTTGATGATGCTAAAGAGAATGATGATAATATTGAGTCCTAAATTCCTTCTTTTTAATGATGAAGGAGGAGAAATATTTTAGGAACTTGCTTGATGGTGCTTTTATTTTATGGCTATTCGAACTATGGTTATATTTTGATGAACCTGTTTAAGTGGTTAAGACAGTTTGAAACTTGGTTGTTTGAATGCTTAAACTATGTGCTATGTGCTATGTGCCGTGCTGATTTATGTTGAAGTATGTTTGTTTTGGTTTATGATTAAGCACCCGGTTTTTTTTAATTTAGTTATTTGTGTTACCTTGGTTTTAAGGTATAATCACTGTCTTAGTTTGTATTAATTTGCTTACTGATTATAGGATTGCTAGATTTAGGGGGAGTTTTGCATTTCTCCTAAAATTGGTGTATAATCATCAAAAAATGGGAGATTGAAACTCTATGATTTTGATGATAATGCATAGTAAGCAAGCTGGATGGTTGCATTGGACTTATATTTGTTTTGCAGGTTTACTGATATATAATTTCATAAGCAAAACAGGGTAACTTAGCTAGCTGTCAGTTCAACACAGCAAGCTGGCAGTCTGCCCAGTATATAAAAGGGAAGTTCGACTATATGTTTTTAACTTAGTCTTCAAAATTCAAGAGTGGTCTGAACATTTATTCATGATATATATTTATATATATATATATATATTTAAAACACTCTTCATTATAATAGTTTTTCTAAAACATCTTTCCTTAGTAAAGGAATCTTTGAATGCTTTAATGTTTTTTTAAAAGACAACCCATGTGCTCACTTTTCAAGCATGCTATTTTAAAAGTCAAATATTCATTTTTTTCAACATCTCCACCATCTGTTGTCTTGTAGAAAATTGTCAAAAGAAAACGCATGTACACATTATCAAACTCATTGTTTTCTTCATTTTTCTTTCTAACGGCTTTCTTCAAAGCTAAAACACATTCTCATCTCTCTCCACTAGATTTATCTTTATGCATGAGAATCATTATATATTCTGATTAATATATATCAAACCTGCAGGTGAACGTTAGAAGTGCAATTAATTTGAACAAAGCAAAACGTGAGAAGTAACCTTCAAGACCGTTGCAAGATGGTTCATGTATTGTAGCTACTGTACTTCACTATAAAAGGCTTGCATATTTCTCTGAAGATAACAAGAACCTTCAAGCTATATTCAAGAATACAAGAAACAACTCTGCAACCTCTACTTCAAACAAGCTCTTATACTATATTATATATCGAGATTTTAGAGAGTTCATATCTTTGAGTTGTAATTATTTTTATCCATTTGTATTGTTCAACTTGTAAAGTTGGTAGTTGTTGGATTGTCGAGCTTGTGGAACAAGGGTTCAAGGAGCATTAGGCTAGAGAAGTTTATACTTGGTTTAGTATAGAACTTAGAGAGCTGTGTTCAGGAAACAAAGGGTTCCAGCTAGCTGCAGTCAGTGACTGGGTGATAAGGGAGATATATTATTGTGTCTTGTAGTTGGATTTTCTTGTGATTAATAATATATTCTCTTACCAAGTTGGTAAGGGACTAGGACGTAGACCATAGAAGATTAGGGGTCGAACCTAGCTAAAATTCTTGGTGTTCTTTACTTACTGCAATTTTATCTTTCTGCATTGCATATCACAGCTAGGTGCCTATTCATTAATCTGTTACATTTGGTTAACTCAATTAGCTTCCTATCGTATCCAGCTAACTGCCAGTTGAATTTTTTAGGCAGAATTTTTTATTTGATCATTGTTAGTCATAACACCTATTCACCCCCTCTAGGTATATTTTCACTTCCAACATTAAGTACATCATTTTGCTTTTGCAAAAAAAAAAAAAAAAAAGGTACAGCATTTTGCTAACTAAGCAATTATAATATCTATAATTAATTTTATATTATAAAGTATTCTTTCTATTTTCTTAGATTGACGTTTAACTTTTGTGCACGCATTTCTAAATTCTTTGATCGCATAGTTAAAATGAAATTTTTAAATTTTTTTTATAAATAAAAAAATATAACTAAAATTTTAATTTTCAAAGAAATTATTAATAATTTTAACCATGCAATCAATATAATTAAAAATGGATGCAAAAAACACAAACGATAAATAAAAAAATGAAGGAAATAATATTTTATATCATATTTGTGTACTTCATTGAAGTATATCATTTTTCATGATATATTATAAATATAGCATCTTTTTTAGTACTATTATTAAATTTGTTCTTATATATGTGACTTGTTTTGCATTGCGGCGGAAATATCAAATCATATATATCTAATGAAGGTAGATAATTTAAAATTAATTGATCTCGTAGTTAACAAATCAATATATCTTAATTCCTGCTAGTGAAGGATTCCAATTTTTTACCTTCCTGTCCTTTTCATCCTTCACAAGCTTAAAAATTTTAAGGACAAGTTTGTAAATTTGTACATTAAAACCGGGTTATTGGACTTTAAAACCGGCCCATTAACAAGCTTTTCATCAAACTATATAATTGATATATAACTGATATACGTATATTGAATTGTTTTTGTGCGATTAGCTGCTGTTGGACTTGCTAAACTTACGGCTTCATTTTAGCCTAATCAAAATTTGAATTATTAACTGATTATGTATCTCCAGCATCTCAAAAAAATCTCGATCAAAATTTGAATTTGAATTAGGGTTATCTCTTTAACTTTTTGATGAACAAATCAAGAACTTGAATACTGGACATGGAAGAAAGTGATCAAGTGAATTCCATGGATGAAAACAATCACTCTTCTGCCACAAACAAACAACGTACAGGTTAGTAATGTATATATTTTTTGTTTTGATAATATATGGAGAACTATGTTAACGAGCTTATTGAAATTTACATTGATTACATTGATGTCAGGTTGCAAACGAATTCCTCTACCATTTCAGCCTTCTCCACCATCACTGAAACATAGTATGATAAGTGTTTTCGTTATTTGCATTGATTGATAATTGTCTTGGTTGTCATAGCTTTGTAAAAAAAGTGAATAGATGCTAATGTAAAGTTTTATTGAATTCAGATATTAAAAGACGCATGAATCCAATCGAGAAGTTTGCATCATCAAATTTAACAGGCAACAAAATCATGCCGAAAGGTATTTAAATATATACTATGCACATTATTTAATGTGGATTATGTCAAAATTATGTTAAAAGGTACTTGATTTTATATAATTCATTGATACATAAACTTGGCCTTTGTGGACCGTGTTTTTTAGGTCTTGGCACATGATTAGATGATTAGATGTAATATATATATATATATATATATATATATATATATATATATATATATATATATTTTGTGTTTTTTAATTTCCAGTATTATCAATGGATGATCATACTATGCCAAAGCGATCTGATATCCCACTGGCAGGTACATATATATATATATATATATATATATATATAGTATACATCACATTGGCCAAGTACGAGTTCTCTACTGTAATCATCTAAGCATTCTTTGACCTTCATGTATAAAAAAAACAGGCACAACTCGGACTCCTATGTCTTCGATTGATACAAATATTGATGCAATGCCCAAGTGCATATGGCTGCAAGGTGTATGGCCGCAGTTGAAAGTTCAAATAAATATGAATCTAAAGCCAACAGAGTAGGGAAAGAAAATACTACAATCATATCTTCAGGTATGGCTAATCATTTTTAAGAAAGAGTTTTAAGACTTTGTAATTTGTAGGATATTCCTTTTAACTTTGATTTGTGAATATTTTTTATGTCATGTTCTTACTTATATTTTTTGATTTTTAAAAAGTTACCGGATCTCCACTAGCATATGGAAGTTGCACAACTCAGCATTCCATTGGATTGTCAACACCTAATTTTGCAACACCCACTGACAAAATAAGAAACAGAACTTCTCAAGGTAACGCCATGTCAAAGAATAAATTTGACAACTCAGGTACAGCACAGTTTGTATCGTTTGTCAAAAGACCTGTGTAATACTACGTAAATAATTAGTATATATTTTTATTTGCAATATATGTTCCTTATTCACTATGCAGGATCAAATATCCGGAATACACATTCAATGAAAAGTCCAGTATCCTGTATCTCAGGTCAATATCGAGAAACAAATCTCTTCATCTTCCCATTATATTCTATTATTCTAAGAGTTTGGCATTTTTATTATCGATCAAAGTTTATATCATATAACTATGAATTTATTGTCATTTCTTTTAGATCATAAGCAAACTATGCAGAACGGACATACATTCACTTCTTCATCCGCAAGACGATTACAGAATGTCAATTTGAATGGTATAACATTTACAGAAATTGACATTGGCTACCACATTATAGGTAACTAACATTACAAAGACATTGTTACTTCAAATAGGAATAAGGTTGCCAAGTTCTATGAAGAGCAAAACGACCCTCACCGGAATTCAAACAAAAGGTAGTGTATCATTTCAGCTGGCAACATCTACCATATCAAAGGTAGACTTAAATAAAGGTAAATATATTGATTAATGTATTAAAATAACTACATCTGTTAAACCTTCAGCCATTTTGAAGTATATAAATTAAAAATACCCATCTTCCAGGTACAAATGTTCCTTCTACATCCACTTCCCAGCGAAGATCCAGAGCAATAGCAAAATCACAAACGAGGAATTTGATGGAGCTATTTGATGGTGTTGATGATCAGGATGGTGTAGAATGTAATTATTATTCCAATTACTTCCATATCTGGACTTCAAATATTTTAAAGTACATGTAACTGATAATCGTTTTATGAACAGCAATACATTCTGACATAGATGAAGAGACGCATATATATTTCAATGGTAAATTTCATTGATATCATAAACTTCTTTTATTTGATGACCCTTATTTTTATTTGTAAAGATACATTATTATAAATCCCGTAACATTATAACCATTTATAGGTGACATGTTAAGAGGATACATGAATCTTGGGAAACCTGACAGGGTTTGTCCATATTGTAAATCAATTATGTGGAACGAAGAAAGGAATAACAAATCTAACAAGAATGCAACTGCAACATTTTCGATATGTTGTCGGAATGGACAAGTCCAACTACCTCCCGAAAAACAGCCTCCGTCATTCCTTGCAGAATTACTCTCAAGAGGTCCAAGAACTGCCCATTACAAGAAAAAAAATTAGAATCTACAATTCTTTATATGCCTTTACTTCCATTGGTGGGAAGATCGATAATAGTATTAATCGTGGGAGAGCTCCATATACATTCAAGTTGGGTGGACAGAATTATCATTTGATTGGTAGTATTTGTCCAGTTGATGGAAGCACACCAAAATATTGTCAATTATATGTTTACGATACAGAAAATGAGATTGAAAATAGAAAAAGGGTTGTACCTGGCAGTGATTCTACTGATGAAAATATTGTTGAAGGTTTGTTGATGATGCTTGATGAAAATAATAGATTGGTTCAGAGTTTTCGAATGGCAAGAGATCGATTTAAAAACAATGAACCTGAGGAAGTAGAGTTAGAATTGGTAGAAAGCAAATCAGCATCTGGACGTCAAAATCCAATTGGACCTTCCAACGAAGTAGGTGCTCTTATTGTTGGTGACCTTGAAGATTCATGTGGCACCAGGGATATTGTTGTGCAGAAAAAAAATCTAAAGCTTCAGAGAATTTTTGAGACCAATGCAAATTTTATGCCTCTTCAATACCCTTTACTCTTTCCTCACGGAGATGCTGGATTTCATACAAAAATACCTCTAATGGGTAAACATGGTGGTCCGCCACCTAAAGTTATTGAGAACAGTGATGATGAAGAGGATTCTAAGAAGAGGTGCTATGTTTCTATGAGAGAGTATCATTCATACAAACTTATGATCAGACCTTCTGAAGGTATATAAATATTTCCTCATTTTTTATTAATTTTTAAAATCTGAAAGTATAGAAACTTATCATCATTTTTGCATAGTTATGAAATTTCCATGTAATTTGAAGTTCTTTATAATATTTGAAACTGATATTTATTTTCAGGTCTAACACCACATCTAAGTGGTCGTCTCTGGCAGCAATATGTTGTAGATGCATTCACTGCAATTGAACAATACAGACTAGATTGGGTTAAAAGAAATCAGAAGACAATACGATCAGATTTGTATAACTCTATCCATGATTCATTGCGTAAGGGTGATACCAATCCAACAAAACAAGGGAAAAACATCATTCTGCCAGCTACTTTTACCGGTTCGCGTCGATATATGTCTCAGTATTTCAAGGATTCCCTTGCTATTTGTAGGAGTATTGGTCATCCTTCATTCTTTCTCACAATGACGTGTAACACTAAATGGCCAGAAATCCAGAGCATGCTTGAACATCTTCCCGGTGTTCAGGTTTGTGATGCTCCAGATGTGGTGGCAAGGGTATTTAAATTGAAGTTGGACCAATTAGTTGATCTCATAAAGAACAAGAATTATTTTGGCCGATGCATTGGAGGTATATTTTTCAGTTTATTATCTAAAAATATAGACAATATTTTTTTTATGAATGACATGTAATGTTTTAAAGGCTTGATTTCAAGATTTTCTTTTTTTCCCAGTAATGTATGTCATTGAGTTTCAGAAACGAGGTTTACCCCATGCACATATGTTAGTTTGGCTACACCCGGAAGATCGTCCAAATAGTATAGAGCAGATTGATCACTTAGTTTCTGCTGAAATACCACACAAGGAGACTGATCCTGTTGCATATAATGCTGTAAAAAATTTCATGATTCATGGACCATGCGGCAAGGATTTTTCATATTCTCCGTGTATGTCAAATGGCAAATGTATCCGACACTTTCCAAAAAGGTATATTTTCAATATATTTTACTAAATATAATATTTAAACATTATCAATCTTCAATCAGTGTGGATAATATGTACATTAACAGGTACAATGGGCACACATTTTTTGATGATTGTGGTTTTCATGTGTATCGTAGAAGAAGAATGAACAGGACTATTGAGAAGAATGGCCATTCTCTGGATAATATGTTTGTCGTTCCATACAATCGAGATTTGTTAATTCGGTTCCAATGTCATATAAATCTAGAGGTGTGCAATAATTCAAGATCTTTAAAATATTTATTCAAGTATTGTTTGAAAGGTCATGACAATGCCACCATGTTGGTTAGAAGAAAGAAAGGATTGGCTGTTTCCCAAGAAAAGTCTAAAACTATTGATGAGGTCAAACACTTTCTTGATGGACGTTATGTATGTGCTTCAGAAGCTGCTTGGAGAATTCTAGGATTTGACATTCATTATCGCTATCCATCTGTTGAAAGATTACCAGTTCATGTTGATGGTGGTAAGAATGTAACTTTTAATGTTACTGATGATATGGAGGAGGTTACAACAAAGGCATCAAATCGTAAAAGTAAGTTAGAGGCATGGTTTATTGCCAATAAAACTATTCCAAAAACTCGAGAGTATACTTACCAAGAATTTCCACGAGGATTTACTTGGCAAAGCAAATCATGTACGTGGAAACAAAGGGAAAGAGGAATTGTAATTGGAAGACTCTCTGAGGTCCATGCTTCTCAGGGAGATGCATTTTATCTTAGAATGCTTCTCTTACGGAATCGAGGTGCAACATCTTTTCGTGATCTAAGAACTGTCGATGGACGATTATATGGTAGTTTTAAGGAAGCATGTGATGTACTTGGACTCTTGAAAGATGACAATCAATGGCATGCGGCACTTCGTGAAAATTCACAATCTGCAATGCCTCAACAACTTCGCGCTATGTTTGTGCATATACTGACAAATTGTCCAGTAGCTAATCCAGGAAATTTGTGGAATAAAAATTGGAGGTCTTTATTAGAAGATGTTTTGTATTATAAGAGGAAGAAATCCGGTAATCAGGATTTACAACTCTCTGATTTTGATATCGAAAATTATGGTCTTGCAGGTATATTACATTAGTCTTTTTAATTTTTATCATTCTGATATATATAAGAAATCCTGACTTAGTAATTTTTTCTACATATATTGGTTGTAATTTTTTGGTTTTTTTTTTGTAGAGGTGGAGAAGTTGTTATGCGAGGTTGGTAAATCTTTGAAAGACTATCCTAATATGCCATTTCCTGAAGATTCTTATTTGCATCAGACAACCAATCGCTTAATTGAAGAAGAGACTGGATATGATAAAAAACTTCAGAAGGAGGAACATGACAAATTTCACAATAGTTTGAATCCAAAACAGCTTCAAGTTTATAATGCTGTAATAGAATCAGTTGATAGTGGGAAAGGCGGTCGCTTTTTTGTATATGGCAGTGGCGGTTGTGGAAAAACTTTTCTATGGAAAACAATGTGTTGTCGTTTACGTAGTGAAGGTAAAATAGTACTTCCAGTAGCGTCTTCTGGTATTGCTGCAACCTTATTACCTGGTGGAAGAACTGCACATTCTCGATTCCATATTCCTTTAAAACTCGATCGTTACTCTGTTGCCGGCATCAAACATGGAACTGATATTGCAGAATTAATTCAGTGTACGAGTTTGGTCATATGGGATGAAGCTCCAATGCAACATCGGCATGCTTTTGAATCGGTTGATCGTTCTTTTAGAGATATAATGTCTTCGGTTGATCCCTGTAAAAAAAATCAACCATTTGGTGGTATCACTGTTGTATTTGGAGGTGATTTTCGGCAAATCCTACCTGTTATTCCTAAAGCCACAAGGACAGAAGTTGTTAATGCTTCGTTAAACCAATCCCGCTTGTGGAGTCATTGCAACCTTTTCCAACTATGCAGGAATATGCGTTTAGGAAGTGGGAAGACAGAAGTTGACAATAAAAAAATTGCTGAATTCAGCCAATGGGTTTTAAATGTTGGTGATGGAAAAGTTGATAACATTCACCCGGATGATATATTTTCCGATCCTGAAATAGTGATCCCAAGGAAATTCCTTATACAAAAATTCCAAAATTCTGTGGAGAGCATTGTCGATGCAACGTATCCTGATTTTACCAGAAACATGAGTTCTGAATCTTACTTAAAGGAGAGAGCCATTCTGACCCCAACAAATTCAATCGTCGATGAAGTAAATTCCCACGTATTAGAACTTATTCCAGGTATTTCCCATACATATTTGAGTCAAGATTCAATAGACGATTCCTATGGTGATAGCGAAAATGATTACGAATCTTCTTTTCCAGTTGAATATTTGAATTCAATTAACATGCCATCCATTCCAAAGCATGAATTGAAACTAAAGGTTGGAGCTGTTGTCATGTTGATGAGAAATCTGAATCAAATCATGGGTTTGTGTAATGGTACTAGAATGATTCTCACAAAATGTTTGAAGAATAGTGTTGAATGTAAAATATTAACTGGATCCCATGCTGGTATAAAACATCTCATTCCTAGGATTGAAATGGAACCGACCGACACTCATTTTCTTTCAAGAGGATACAATTTCCTTTGCAGATTTGTTTTGCAATGACTATTAACAAAAGTCAAGGACAATCTTTGGATAAAGTTGGATTATATCTCCCACGTCCTGTCTTTACACATGGCCAGCTTTATGTAGCCATATCCCGAGTCACTTCTCCAGATGGGCTGCATATTTTGATTGAAAGCGATACAGGAAAGTCAAATTATTTTACAGCTAATGTTGTATTTGACGAAGTTTTTTATAATCTTTCTGGAGATTAAATTAGATTGAAATGTATGTCATTTTGTTTTTATTTCAATTGTATTGGAATAAATAGATATCAGCATATCCTTATTTCCATTTTTGCAATGTAAGATACTTAACATGTTGATGTACTATGAATAAAAATATTAAGATTCATCCAATTATAGAGGAGAAAATTTGTTAAAAAGATATGCATTACTATTTCATAGTAATTCAGATATGCATTAAAAACAAGATCAAAATCAAAAAATGGTTGCGACAACATTAATAACATCATGTATATAAGTATCTCAAAATTTGTTAAAAATATATACATTAGTGTTAATATTAGCAACATAGATTTATCCAAATCATTTTGTAAACTTTTAAACCTTTTTCCATGCCTAATTTCATGCAATCTAACAGTAATCTTCCTACCTAAAGATTATATATAAACAGACACGACCAATGCACTAATTTCATAACAGACATTTGATTTGAGCTTTAAAAGCAAAGGTGAGCTGCAATTTGACATATTATGTGGGTTTTTGTTTGTCTATCTATAGTAACCTTAAGCTTTATATTTGCAGATATGTTTCAAAGACTAGAGTTAATCGACCAAACAAGGACAGATTGGACAGTACGAGTCCGTGTTACTCGCATGTGGCCTTCATTTGATGCCAATGGAATTTATATTAGTTTCAACCTTATTTTGCTTGATGCTGAGGTAACTTTAACTATTCCAAATTGTATAATTTTCCAAAGTATAAATAAATAGAATCCTTATGTAGTCATGTGCTTAATTATATGGTTTGATTTTATATCTTCAGAATTATCATGTTCATGCCTTTGTTGCAAGTGCTGTTTGGAATGCTTTCTAACATCACATCTTTGAGGGATATGTTTATGACATCAGCCATTTTATCACAAGGAATCCAATTGGACGACTCAGGCCAGTATCTTCCAGTATGTCTATTGTTTTAACAAATAACACCACTATCGACCCTGTTCCTCTTGAGGTCATTACAATACCAAGACATAAATTTGAGTTGGTGAACCTATGTGAAATTGATAACATTGTGATGTCTTATCCCCCAGATGAAAAACCTCTTTATGCTATAGGTAAGTTAAATTATAATAATTAATTTTTATATATTTTTTCATCTTAGAGTATACAATAATGTGTGAAGTTGTGCAGATATCATTGGTGTGGCTCAAAACATTGAACCTGCTAAACATATAAACACACCTCATGGCGAACGACATTTTATTAGATTTGAGCTATATGATGGAAGGTTAATCATCATCTATTTTATAAGACCAGAATATTTCACACATTAACATGTTTGCATTAGAATCTAAATATATTGTGTTTATTGTATTACAGCTATTCCGTGAAAGTTATTGCTTGGGATGATCATATGGCAATTTTGGAACCATTGCTTTATGAGCATTTTCATATTCCTCCCATTGTCATTTTAACATCAATGAGGGCACGTATATTCTTTGGTACGACCTATATTTCTCATGAATATAAATTATATCACTTAACCAGAGGAATACTTTATTTGTATTTACTTCCTTTTTCAAAATAAGTATTTAAGTATGATTTTGTTTTCAGGGAATATTCAGTTAATCACCTTGCCTATGTCCAGACTTTTCATAAATCTTGATTACCCTTCAGTCAGAGAATTCAGGGATAGGTAAACAGTTTTTGTATTTTATCTTAATTTTTAATTATTAAAAACATTATATGAAAGTTAACCTTTGCCTTTTATTTTCTTTGGTTTTTCCAGGCTTTTGGACCAAGGTTATCAAGCTCCGGTCCTTACTCCTTGACATGTTTTGTTCCAATTGTGTCTTACGTCGAAGAATTTTGATGAATCACTCGATATTTCTTATTAATAATGATGCGTTTAAAGATTGCTTTTAGCTATGTTTTTTCAATTCCAAGAGCCCAAATGTAAAAGCATAATATAATCCAAAGACTGTACGGTTGGTTTTGTTATGCTGGGTAGTCTCATTTTTGTGAGCTATGTTCAATAAATTTTTAGTAAATTTCATCAAATAATTAATGTTTGAATCTGAAATTATGTTTTTTCTTTTATAATTCAAACATGTGTTATTAAGTGATTTATACTTGACTATCTTCTAATTTTGTACCTTTTTACTACGATTATGATGGTATTTTGTTATAACTTCTCAATGCATAGAAGAAAATTTTAATTTTCTAAATTTTTAATTTTAATATCAGTTATTGTCGCTAGATCACTAAACAAAATGTATACCAATTCGATATATAATCATTGGATATATAATCATAACATACTCATATAAATCGCTAACACTCACAGTTTATATTGCTAACATTCATAAAGCATCTAACATAATTTTATAAACATGTCATTTATATTTTGAATTTAAATTTTTTAAATTTAATTTAAATTTAAATTAATTTTTTTTAAATTTAATTTTCACTATCTATAAAGCATTGGTATATGGAATAAAAAATCATTGCAAAATATGAACTACTTACCAACTTGGAAAATGCTAGGTACCCCAAATTGGTACCCAAATTTTTTCCCAAAATACACATGTCATTATCTGAATGGTTATAATTACAATGGGCCCGCCAGGGCCATATAAATCCCATCAATTAAAATTTTCCATACATCCAACTCATCAATGCCACATCATTTGGGAGCATTTTTTGGGTACCAATTTGGGGTACCTAGCACTACTCTACCAACTTTATCCTAAATCAAACAAAAATTTTCATTCCTTAAAATTTGGAAGTAATTATCTTTTCTACACATTTGAGTATGTACTACTTACCAAGTTGTTTTAAAGGTTGTTACAATTATATTAGGTATGATAAAACTGGTATCACCAAATCACTTCCTAAGTAACCAGATTATCATATATATCTCCAACTTCCTTAACTGTTCGAAAGATATGAATCAAACAATGAGCATCCTAATATGATTTAATAAATAAATCACGTCATACATATCAATACACGCAGAACATCTCTATTCTTTGTTCTCAACTACTATCTTCCTCTACTCTGCAATCTTATGGGTATTTCAAAATCATAAATGTCTTTTAGATTATTCATGTACTTTGTCTTACATGTATACATCTTTGCATCAATATCTAACTTAATATGTACAAAGTGCATGATTGGATTTATAACTTATTTTGGTTATATGTAATTCTACACATTCTTATTGTTTTTCAATCTTTATGCATCTTCTGAGCATCTCCTTTTTTTTATTTGACTAAACATCTCTGCATATGTCCAGTTAACAATCTCTTTTGCAGCTACGTTTGATTCTTTGCAATCACTTGACACAACACGAACAAATTGGAAGATTGGAGTTCGTGTAACCAGAATGTGGCCGCTAATGTCCAATGATAGTAATACTTTTATCGGTATGAATCTAATACTCTTGGATGCTCAGGTAATGTCTAACTTTCCAAAGTCATGTTATAGGTTTTAATGTTGCATTATTCTTCTCGTTGATATATACCGTTGTTGTTATTTCTGTCAGAATTGTCATGTTCATGCATTTGCACATTCAAATACATGGCATCTTTTCCAAGATATGATTACTGAAGGAAATTGTTATGAGATAAACAAATTTGTAACGACCGTGCCAATTGGGACGTTAAGGCCAGTTACTTCAAATATCAAAATCATATTTTCACATTTAACATCTGTCGTACCTATGTTTGATAGTCCTGCTATTTCCATACCACTTCATAAATTTGAGTTGATTTATCTCGAAGAGTTAAAACATCTGGCTACAAACTATGTTGGACAGCAGATTCCTACCTTTGCTACGGGTGAATAAAGTTTTTTTGTTTATTTTCGTCTTCATTAAAACCATTATATTTTTCATGTAGCACAACTCATATATATTTCTTTTGTAGATGTTATTGGGACTGTAGAATGTCTTCAACCGCCTTCAGTTATTATGACAGAATTTGGAAATAAAGAAATTGTCCGATTTAGAATTTTTTATGGAAGGTACAACATAACATAATTTTCTAATTTTTAAAACACTTCATGTCAATCTAAGTTCAAGCTTAAATTATTCTTATTATTTTCTTCCACTACATGATATAATCTGCAGTCATTATGCTCGAGTTATGATTTGTGGTGATCTAATTGCGACATTGAATCCACTGTTCGAAGGAAAAATCGAAAATCCACCAATTATTATATTTTCAAGTTGCATTCCTCAATATGGTCTAGGTGACAAAAGAATTATATATATATATATATTTATTTATTTATTCTGATCTGATGTTAAATCATAATGTTATATATTTATAAATCAGTTTTCCCTTATATTGTTTTAGGTACGGTCACTCTATACAACACACAAAGTTCTCGGATTTTTATTAATCCTGACTATGAGTCCGTTATCATTCTAAAGCAAAGGTATTTACACAAATGTACTTAACATTACATTATGAAATTATCCGTTATATACATTGTTTTATATTTTTTTTTTCTTCATAGGTTGTTGGGGCAAGGATATGGATCATCAACATAAAATGCTATTTGAACGTATCATACGGGAACATAAAAAAGTAGAATTTATCATCTTCATTGCTTTTATTAATAAAGTAGGAACTATTAAGAAAGTTATACTACTTTCTTAATAATTTTGATTTGGTTATCTATTACTCCCTCTGTCCCAACCAATTGTTTACACTTTCCTTTTTGGGACGTCCCAACCAATTCTTTACGTTTCCTAAAATAGTAAATTTTAACACTATTACACCCACTACTTCACTTATTTTAACAATACTTTACACTATTACACCCACTACTTCACTTATTTTAACAATAAAATCACTATTACACTCACTACTTCACTTATTTTAATAATAAAATCACTATTACACCCACTACTTCATTTATTTTAACAATATTACACCCACTATTCTTGGTCTCCGTGCCCAAACCAAATGTAAACAAATGGCCGGGACGGAGGGAGTATAACTTTGGTCATACTCCATTTACTTTTTTAAGTATACCTTGGAATTTTGTAATGAACAAATATTTTGTTTGCTTGGGTTATTTTGTTTACAATTTCATTCAGTTCCACATCCCGCAAATACACCATATATATTTTAATAAATACTACTTGACAAATAAAAAAAATTCAACTTTATTGTCCAAAATGGTTTAATAAAAAAATACACCATATATATTTTAATTCACTTCACAATATTTTAATATTTTAAAAATTTTAATTAAAAAAAATATTACTCTATATAAAAAAAGTAAAGATAACTCCAACTTTATTTTCCAAAATGGTTGGCTGAAGGACATAATTCTTTAAAATGAATTTGTTGGTTAGACACATATATTTTTTATTTAACCACAATATTTATTTAAATTATGGAATATATCCTAATATATATGGCATTAATTTTGATAACATAGAAACAGAACCTGATGAATAAATTTAAATTAACGTATCAATATGAAAATCACAATCGATATCAGCATCAATTTTTTAGAAATCATGAAATTTGTACATGTCCATTACCATTATCACCTTAATTATTTTTAAATATTTAAGTTAACAGAAGACACCCTAATCACAATCGATATCATATAAATTGTTTATAAATCATGAAATTTTTACATGTCCATTACCATTATCACATTAATTATTTCAAAATATTTATGTTAACAAAAGACATTGTAATCATATCGAATAAAATGTAATCAATTATATTTAATGCAAAAATGGACACAAATATATATCAATAAAAATAAAAATAAAAATTAGGATCAATACTGTATCAATCAAAAACAATATACAGTTGTAAAAAGATATAGCTGTTAATCGTTGCTAACAAAAAGGATGTAAAGATATATGTTAAAATCTTTTTTTATTTTATCTTCTCCTAAATTGTTGCCATTATCAATTTTTTATAGGTGTCATCATTATCATTATTCAATATGAAAGATTACGCGGACTGTTTTTTTTGTATAAATAGAATACAAGTAAGTTCATTTCTCAGAATACATTCATTTCTCACACTTCCAGTTATATCAACAAGTAAGTTCTCCAAGAGTAAAGTGTTATATGTTCATGTCTATGTTTAGTGCTTATTGTTTATACTGACTTATACTATTTTCATTTCATTTTCATTCTAATTTATACGTTATTTTTATAAAATGCAGGATCAATACATTATGTTTGATCAACTAGCAACCCTCGACACTTCAAGGACCACATGGAGGATTAAGGTTCGCGTTACGAGGATGTGGCCATCAGCATCATCCTCCTCCACTGGAACTGATTCTTTAAAGGGTTATAACATGCTTATGCTCGATGATGATGTGAGTTAAAGTCCTTGACATAAATATTTATTCAACAATGAATGTTAGATTACTGCTACAATATATATTATTCTTATAAAATTTGAATTATTTCAGAATTGCCATGTTCATGCATTTGTTTATGCTGATAACTGGAGATCAATATCCAATGATATCATGGAAGGCGGAGTTTATATAATTACGAATTTCTACACAAAAGAGGCCATGGGATCATTGAGGCCAACAAGTTCAAAGATTCTCATTAATTTCTCAAATTCGACACATGTTGAGAAGTTGGTGACAGATGACTTCATGATACCCATGAACAAGTTTGAGTTCACTGATTTGGGTGATTTGTTCAGTGTTGTAAGTGGTTATGAAAATGCAGACAGTCCACCATTGGCAACAGGTTTATCCAAAATTTCACGCACATCTATGCTTCAATTATACATTTATTTTGAACTATTCTATTATGAGTTACATGAGTTACATATTGTTTCATTGTTGATTGGTGATACAATTCATATTCCTAATGATTTCTTAAGATATGATTGGAGTTCTTGAGGATTTTGAAAGTGCCAGAGACATTCAGACAATGTTTGGTCAGAGGAAGATTGCAAGGTTTCGCATTACTGACGGGAGGTACTAATTTTATACTTTTTTATGGAGTTCCAAGATAATCATAGTTTGTTGTATTTCCTTTTTGTTATTGCTCATCTTATGTGTCTTTAATTTTACTTTATCCAGGTATTCTCATAAGGTAAGTGTATGGGGTCATCTTGCTGTGACAACTACTCAGGCATATGAGAAGATTTCTGACCGCCCTATTGTTGTCATTGTTACAAGTTCCAAGTTGAAAATTTTTAAGAGTAAGGATCCAAACCAATGGAATATATTTCTATACCTTGATGTACGTATGATTTGTCAATGACTATATCTATGTACGCTTTATATAGGTTCTGTTCAAGTAAGTACATTACCATCCTCCAAGATTTATCTCAATCTGGAGAGTGATTATGTTGATGTAATGAAGTTGAGGTAATAGTTTACAAATCTCAACTTTCATAATGTACTTTTTGCAAAGTAGTTTACATCCAACTTATGCATATTCACTCTTAGTCTCTTCTGTCGAATGCATTTTCAATTATAACTTTATGATTTTCAAAATATTATAGACTTGAGGAGGAAGGCTATAAAGTTCCAGAAATTAATGAATCCACACCAACCCAATCTCCTGTCATTCCTACTGAAACCATAACTCTCAAAGAGCTGGGTGAGAAGACTAATGCAGATGATATTAAGGTAAATTCTAAAATTTTCCCAATAAATCCACATAAACCACCTTATATGTGTTTAACTATATATGTCTTTTAATGCAGCGAAATTTTCTGTGTGTTGTCGAGGTTAATACTGTGGAAGAAACTGGTAATTGGTGGTATCTAAGTTGTACTGTTTGCCAGTATGAGGTTACAAAAATGGAGGCGAAATATAAGTGTCCTAAATGTCCAAAGTGCATACCAATTGCTGAGAAAAGGTTTAGCTATCATACTATTTGTTTTCAAGATCTATTTAAATCCTTCACTACAAATATGGAATGTTTTTTGATTTTACTATTTTCATATTATTTGAATTTAGATTCAAAGTTGTTGTTCTTGCTGGGGATTCGACTGAGGCTTTTAACTTTATTTTGTCTGATCGCGCTGTTAAACGAATTGTTGGACAAACCGCTACTAAGATGATCTAAGATCATTCTAAGGTAAAAAACGTATCTTTTACAAACGTAAAAATTGGTAATTAGATTTCCCATGTGTATAAATTCATAAACATTGTTTTTAGTCAATTTAGGAGAACTCAACTATAGGATATCCAACAAAGATTAAGGAGATTGCTAAAAAGGAACTTATTTTCAATGTTGAGATAAGCGAAGATAATGTTGAGCTGAAAAGTAAAATCTTCTTTGTGATTGATGCCTATGATAAGTCTTATTTCATTGCATCACCTTCAGGCCCTCAAGGACCAATGGGTGGAGGTTCCGAATCAATCTTCTCTGAAGTAAGCAATGGATAATATACTTTTGTTTGTTCATTTATTTTAGTTAAGAGTAACACAAGAATATGATTTAATTTTCTTAAGAGTAACACAAGCACAAAAAACTGAATTCCGATCATTTTTAACTTATCTCATATTTTTCTTATTTTGCAGAATACGATTGATTTATCAAAATCTGGAACTACTCCAGAATCTGCCAAATCAGTTTGCAAGAAGATTAAAACGGTTTCTTCTTTACTTTCACTTACATATATTTATGTATTATTATGTACAATTATGTAGATTTTGTATATGTCTCTATATCTTATGTTTGTTATGTTTTTTGCTTAACCAGGAGAACTGAACAATGTTTGCTTTTGGAGTTTCCCCCTTTGTCAAGTTTTTGGGAAGGATTTTAATTACCATGCATGGAGTTAGCCTACATATGGCAGCTTGGAATAATAATAATAATGTCTACTATCTTTTGTTTGTCTAAAGATGTTTAAGTTTTATGTGTTTTTCTAAGTACTTAATGAACATATTTGGCAATGTTCTTGATGATTCTGTATTGGTTTTAAGGATCATGTTTTATTTGAATAAATAAATTTAGTTGTTGGTTTCGATTATATTTTACTAATTCATTTCCATATGAGTTGTGTTGATAGAAGAGACATAAATAGATTTTTCATGGTACAAGTACAATCCAAATCTTTATAATCCAAACCGAAAAATGAAATTAATTTCTTTATTGGTTTATTTGGATATCGTAGAAATTCATTTTTAATCGGAAAATGTATTATATTCAAAGTTACTTATTCTTATGACAAAAATATTTACACTACATCACTATTAGATGTAACAACAGATTTTATAATATCATGTTTTCTTAAAGTAAGAAGTTTACATAATGACGTGTCGTTCTGTTTTGTTTTATTTTCGTAAATCTTATTTTTCTTATGTAATCTTCTAATAATCTTCTAATTCATAATTTAACATTCATTTCTATAAAATATCTCCTGTTTGTCAAAAATTCTACCTACACCGGGGTGTACTATATCCTAATCCAAAAAGATTAATAAGGATATATACAAATAGAAACATAAATGAAACTAACTATTATGTGTTACGCGTTCCTTGAAAAATAGAAACATAAATGAAACTATCTATTATGTGTTACACGTTCCTTAAAAAATATAAATATAACAAAAAAAATGCAGAGATTTTAAAGTAAACATTATTTCGAAAATTTTCAGAATTTGAAAGCATAATCAGAGCTGTTCATATTTGATTTGTAAGGATATTTAAAGCTATTCATATTTGATAATTCATAATTGATACTTGATTTTTGAAATTTAAGATACCTTATCAATCAAATCCTTAAATTAAAAAATTCCACGATGAAAGGAAATTATGTTATTATGTTCATTCTGTTAAGTAGAATATAATGATAAATGAAGTCATTCAATATCTACTTACCTGATATATACTAAACACCTAAAAATTTTCCATTAAATTTTAAAGAAGATTGCATAAGATATGATCAAAAAATTAACTAATACTCTATATATATAAAAACAAACGTAAACAACATACCAAGGTCATAGAGGTTGTATCAAATAGCTGTATAAGTTAAGCAGAGGTATGGTTTAATCCTTATATCATATATTCATTTATTTTAGTTTGTCACCTATAAGTTACATTTTAAACATCTTAGTACTTTTCTAACATATATGAACATGCACGATCATCTTTCGACACTTGATGACTCGAAGATGGAGTGGACAATAAAGGTCCGTGTTACTAGGATGTGGGATACAATTTCCAATACAGGCGTTGTAATTTCTCATAATATGATTCTTTTAGATTGTCTGGTAAGTATCATTTTTTTATAATTTCTTAAATTTTTATATTAAAATTATGTATTACAACATGAATTTTTTACAAGTTCATCAAATGTTTTATTTATGAGCAGAATACTCACATGCATGCAACTGTGAGGGCTGAGATTTGGAATAATTTTCGAGTTCCTATTTTTGAAGGAGGCTTATACGAGGTTGTCAATGTACAAGTTCATCAGGCATTAGGTTCTTTCAGGCCTGTTAGTACTGATAAGTGCATTAGATTTGTGAATTCTACTACTATCAGTCCTTATGTTCATGATGATTTCGTAATCCCGATGCACAAATTTGAGTTAAAACCTTTGGAAAATCTTTGTGATATTGTTCATTCCTATGATCCTTATCAAAAACCCTCCTATTCCATAGGTGATTGTATTTTATATCTTCATATAACTATGTATTCATGATTACATTGTTTTCGAACTTTATTTAATGTTATTTTCTAGATGTTGTTGGAGTCATGGAAGATTTGCAACTATTACAAACATTACATACACGTTTCGGTCCAAGGGAGATTGTTCGATTCAGAATAACTGATGGAAGGTAGTGAAAATATAAATAAATAAAATAATTAAAAATTTTTAATTTGTTGGATTACTAATTTATTTCCTTTATTTATATAAAATAAAATGACTAATTTTGTTGAAATTTAAAGTAGCATGACATCAATTTTATGATTTTTTTAAAGTGTTTCGCACATGGTTCATTTCTGGGGGCCGCTAGATGCAAATACTGAACCTTTATATGCAAATCATGTCGAGCGACCAGTAATTGTTATATTGGCAAGTATCAAAATATCTGAGTATAAAGGTAGTCATGTCAATTACACTATAATTATAATTATTTTATTAATTTTTAAATTTATAGATTTATAGATTGACCTTCCTCACTCACTGATATTCTTTATCTCTTCCATACCAGGCAAAGGTTTAATTTCCAACTTGCCTTCTTCAAAGATTTATATTAATCTTCCCTATGAGGATGTTTTCATGATGAGGAATAGGTATATCCTATTTACATTTGAAACTCCTCCATAATAATATATTTTCATTCTTCAGATAATATATAATTTTTAATACCGTTTTCTAAATTTCTTTTATTTATAGCTTGGCTGAACAAGGATATTTGGCGAACTTCAATGGACATTGAAATTTGATTAAAGTAAATGTTGTATGGCAGTGATGCAGAGACTACACATAAGTTGTTATTTTTTCAGTTGTTTTTTAATTTCAAGTATTCAAGATTTTCAATATAGTTTTTAATAAAAGTGTAGTATCATTGCACCACACTTCTGGTACAATGTTTGAACTTTGGTTCTCCTTCAATTATTATTTTGTTTACGTTTAATGCTTTTTATATATGTATTTTTGGGTCCTATATCCTGTTTTAAAAGATTCCATCCTTTGGTTTTTATCTTTTGTCTGTCTAATGTTTCACTTAAGTATACCAAATGTGTAAAATATTATTTTCTTTGTTTTTATTAAAGATACAAATATAAAGATTGATTTACCATTGTAACACTTCTCAAACGGACATATCTTATTGAATTGCATTGTGTTGTTTTAAAGTATATAAACAACAAAACAAAGCTAGCTTCTTTTTCTGTACTTGCTGTACAATGAGTGAATGAGTGAATATAGAAACATGAAAATATGAGATATTTAAATGTTAAATATTAGATGGACGATGCTAGAGAACATTGAAATAGTTCTTAAGGAGACGCACAGGATATGACATGATAGTACTAATTTAATCAAAGGACTATGGGGGTTATAGAGGTGCTAGGTTGAAAGACCTTGGTCCTTAAACAATGGCAAGATGCACATGATAAGTCATTTGATATATAACTTCCTTAGATTTTAAACACAAGCAGATGGTGACGTGTTTTGTAGACTCCCAAATGAAGGTATGTTTAAGGTAAATACTAACGTTGCGTTGTTCAAAGCTTCCAAATTGTATAGCTTTCAATAGTTGCTTAACTAAATAGTGTACTAATGAATACTCTGTTATACTCTGTATGCACATTCTTTTTGTTCTTAACCAAAATTATAGAAAAAAATATCAGGAATAGAATTTTAACACTACTGGTATATAACTCAGTAGATACACAGTGCAAAATACGAGATAATATAAATGCAATATCCAATTATCTGAACTCTTAGATGTATCGTAAACATTAACTCAATAAGGTCATAAAAGAAACGAAGAGCTTCTTATAGTTACTAACTACTACATCATTTGAATATTGAAAAGATTCCTTTTTGTTCTTCTTCCAACAATGTAAATACCAGTTAACTACGTCCAGGAAATTCAATCTCAAATACCAATCCTCCTTCACCTTCCAATAGATTGAAGACCAAAGTTTCATTTTTCTTCACCTTTTTATCACTCGCAAACTTATTCCAGCCTTCTGAAAACCTTGCAACCCCATTGGAGTACACCACTCCAATATCCCAAACTCGATCTTCGCTTCTAAAGCTAACATGCTCACCAGCAATCCATTTTCGATTTTCTGGATTGACAAATCCTGGGATATACTACACAAAACAAAATAAAATTAATAAGGAAAAATAATACAACACTACTTTGATAACTATCCAAATTGTTTGAAAAAATGAAATTTATTGCAATACTATATCATATCGGTCCGTGTGATGTGTTATTAACATTACATTTTGTCATGATTGCAGAAAAGCCTATTACTGGATCATTCATTTCAATAGCAACCATTGTATTTCCATCATTGTCTTCCAAATCTTGTTCGTTCATTTCAGCATCAGATATTAAATTTGCAGTAGTTTCCAAGCCAGTAGCACCATTATTGTCATATTCTATTACTCCTGCTTCTATTTCCCAAATATGTCAAAAATTAAAAGATATGAAATTTTCTCTATTACATGTAAATGTTTTAAAAATGACAAAATGTTGCACATAAAGAAAATATGTAACGATAAGAATATAAAAAATATACCTGGGACATTAGGATTGTTATCAACATATTTTTCAACTTTTCCATTATCAAAAATGACAATTTCAAACTTTCCTTCACCACAATAAGTGAACAGCAATAAATCGTTCTCTTCAAGAAAAATCAAGGTAAACATGTCAGACAGTCCTATAATTTGTCTTTCTTCCTGCAAGTAACGACCATGGAACATTCTGCCCTTTGACAAACAAAATGAAACACTTTCCGGAATAATTTTTCCAAACATTCGGCAGAATCTTGGTGGGAGTACCTATAAACCATCGTAATGATTAACAATCTGTTTCTTATTTTAAATGATTAGCAATACATTAAAAATTAAACTAACACTATTGAAGATTTCTGTAGAAATTAGTAACTTACAATTTCTCCAAAATCAAAGGCAGGTTCATTAGCAGTTAAGAGAAATTTTCATCCCACACCATTGACATTGTCTACAAAATATATGAGTAAAAAGTAACTAAATAGTTAAACACTTCATTCTAAAGCAATTTAACATACTGATATTACATCACATAAACTATGTAATAATCGAAGTTGTAACTTACCTTGATCATACACAGTGGCCCGTGGTATAGTTCTAAACTGAAAATAATCAACTTCGCAGAAATCTTCTTTTAATACACAAACCAGAAAATTCTCATTACCCTCATAAGAGTAAATCATAGTGGAACCGAAAAGTCTTCTGCATTCCTTA
Source organism: Kitagawia praeruptora (assembly GCA_037693485.1). NCBI lineage: Eukaryota > Viridiplantae > Streptophyta > Magnoliopsida > Apiales > Apiaceae > Kitagawia > Kitagawia praeruptora. The sequence continues at coordinate 89,676,639 of CM075347.1, read as the reverse complement.
AACATTAGAGACATAGGATATAATGACTTTTCTCCATTCTTGAAATGTACATGAATATCCCGTCCATTGGGCAATTGGAGTCTGATATTATGCGGTAGATCATCTCCACACTCCATAAGGAATCTCTCTGGTAATCTCTAATAAAATAATATATTAATTAGTTTTTTACAATGACTAAAAAACATATAAAGGTTCTGTACATGATAAATAATTCTAATGAAACATATACCAGGTTTTTGCATTTCATTGTTTCACAATCCATAACAATGACAAATAACGGGTATCTTCCATTGAAAAGGTTTACCTATAAAACACGTTTATGTTGCAAGCACATAAGTAATTCAACATTTATGTACATATTTAGTTATATTAGAAATTATAAACAATATAATACTTGAGCATGAATTAAGTGTAGACTTACGATTTTCATATTTTTGGGATCTTTCATTTTCTCAACAGCTTCTTCTTCTTTACCACTATCTTCATCCTGTCTGCAAATTGTTTACACAATAAAAATATTTTGTTATAACAAAGTAGCATTCACAAACCAAGCTCAATAATTTGCTAAGTCAAATTTTTAAATATTTGACAACACTTTTACTCACCTGATTCAGAGTTCCAGTTAATGCTCCAAACCCAATTTGCTTGGCTATAATCTGAATTCTCAACAGAGCGATTTTCATACTCTATCTCTGTACCATCTATTTGGTAAATTCTTGCACACAAGACATTGATATCATTGATTGTGAACACAACAGTCTTTTTTTTTTGCAGATTGAACCTCTGCATCATTTTCTCAAACTGTGACAAATAGCCACCAGTAGAGTTGTACAAAACAGGACAGCGTTCACCAAAGATTTCAAGTTGATTTATACAACCAAGCTTTCCTCCATATTTATCCTTTATCGTTTTTGGTACAAACTGTTATAGATTACATGTGTATAATTAAATCACAATAAGTAAAATTTGAAGAATGCATAATGTACCATTCTGTTCTAAATAATAATTATTGCTGAAATTAGAAGAAAAAATAATATAACTACATCAAACCATACCATTATGCATTCCTCCAAGCAGTGCTGAGAGACAACTTTAAGAAATGATCGCTCAAAAACACCATTTTTTTCTGCAAGATATTTTTAAAATAATACACAATTTAAGATTTTTAAGAAAATGCACATTAGAGATCAAAAAGAGTTAAAGACTATCGTGTACAAATTACCTCGACCATCATCAATGATTTGTTCCTTTCCTTTAAATATGCAAACATTTACAGTATAAATTCCTGATGAAGGAATTCTAAACAAAACCAGTGTATCCCCAACTTCCAGCTTAATCTCCTCTACAAAAGCATACCACTGTTGGCCAAGCACACAGGTATTTTCAATCCATTCAACCTCAATTTCCCAAGTTTTTTCTGTAAAACGGAGATAAACCTTTCCACCATTTTCCCAATCTTTGTAAAGTTTATCAAACTCCTTGCTCAGACTCTGTAATTAAATGATATAAGTTCAGTTTATATACCCGTAGAAAGCACTGAGTATAAATTAAAATGAAAGAAGCATAACTTACCAGAAATGGAAGTCTTGGATCGATATGCAAATTGCTTATCTTCATCTCAAAATAATCCACAAAATTCATAAAAGCATTAAAGGACCATAGTACAGAAGATTTTTGATAGTTCAGTGAAATACCATCAACAATATATTCTTTCTTTTTCCATTTTTGACATTTTTTACTATTAAGAAATTTTGAAGGAGACATCTTCCTATAGTTAGTCTCAATTGCCGTATTTTTAAATATTTTAACACGAAACTCATCTCCTCCATAGTAATCAAACTGAACAACACCATACATCTTGATTTCATAATACTTCATAAATCTTCGCATCCCATATATTCTCTTCAGTTGCCTATCATATTTTCCTTTCCACTCAATCAAGTTGCATTTAAACCTTAAATGGGAAGGAATTACACTCCCAAATTCATCGTGAAAGCTTTTCGGAATTCTCTACAACAATTTTGTAATAGTGAAAAAATTACAAAAGTGACAAATTAGGAATGTAAATACATCACTACATCACATTATAGACTTATATATAGTATATATATTACTATTTTATTTCAATACTTACAAAGCTTCCAAAAGTTTCGATTTCGTTGTTTGCAGACAGGAAACTCGATAAAACCAATCTTCCTTCTGTAAAATAACATAGTGTCATGTATTAAACCAGTTTCTCAACTATGTTATAAGTAATAAGAATTAAAGTACCACTATGAGGAACCAAGGTTGATCTCCTTTGCGACATTATTTTCCTGCATTCAAATATTTAGATTTCAATCAAAATTGTTTTACTTTACTTAATCCTACTGTTGAATCTATAAAGAAAAAGACTTATACTTCATGCATTCAATTGATACAGAAAAAAACAATCCCATATAACATAATATGCATAAACACTTACCAAATTGAGAAAATAAACACATAATTATACATATTGTGTATATTAATAAGTTCATGTAGAAGATACTACAAAAGAGAATAACACATGTGATACTTTTAATCAATTTCGATAGACTTTTATCATACAAGATTGATATAACTCATAGATGTTTTCACTGGAGACTAAGTAATCAAAATACCTCAACTGCGATGAGAATACTATGTTGATGAACTTTATAATGAAGCAAAACCCTTCAATTTGATCCTTCTTTCCGGCATGCAAAACAAAGTCGTGTTTGCAGATTTTATCCCCTTTTAGCTATCCCCCTTTTTAGCCAAATTTGGTATATCCTATATTTAAGAGATCTATCAGTACTGTCGGTACAATAAGTAGTTTTAATACAAACACAAATTCCTAAAAATGTCAACTACTTTTTGTTAGAATAAATTTACAATTATTGCTTTATTTTTTTAAAACTAATTTAATTTTATTACTAAAACATGCGCAATTAACGGATCTTTTTCAATATTACTACTACCTTACAATATGTGAAATAAGTAAATTTTTTAATATTCTATTATTTTTAATAATTTTATTTGAAAATTTTAAAATACGAATTTTGTAGGTGCAAAAAATTTAAATTATATATAATAATTTTAATAAATATATATATATATATATATATATATATATATATATATATATATATGGTACCCGTAATATTTTAAATCTGATTATCAAACTGGTAAAAAATCTACATTAGTAAAAAACTCTGTATTATTATTTTTGTAACAAATATCGTAATCGGAAACTGCATTTTACGTTATTTTTCTGATACTCATTAATCACTAAAAAACGAAAATGATGTGAAATAAATTTTTAAAAAAATTGAAAAAAAAATTAACCCGGTGCGTAGCACGGGCATATTACTAGTTTGATGAGAGTGTACTAATCTATTATATATTGATGAGCCATTTTATTCCATGTGAATGATTGATTTACCCTTTTATTCATTATTTTTTAAAAGTAATGATATTTGTGGGAATTGAACCTAGATCTTTACAATGTGTAGAAAGTTTTTTTTTTTTTTACCACAAATGGTAATTTAGTTAGTGCGACATATTAACAAATTTTAGGTACTTTAGCTATTGCGAGGTATTACCAATTTTTAGTCATCAATTTATTCTTATATTCATTGATTCGAATTATCATATATTATATTATATTAAAAAATATATTAATGATATATAAATTTTGGTTTGGTTATACTAGACCAATCAATCACATGTATTTTAAATCTACACATTATAGATGTGTGTGTGTTACTTGAGTGAAATAAAATCTAATTTGATAATTATTGCGACATATTAGCAATCTTTGCTCATAATTTTATTTTCATATTTATTGATTTGGATCATAATAAATTATATTATATCAAAATATCAATTAGGGATACATAATATATAGTTTGTTTATAAATTTTAAAATAATAATAATAATAATAAAAATAATAATAATAATAATTAACACAATATTTGTAGGGTCACCGATTTAATTCACACATCTTTCTATCACTAGACCAATCAGTCACATGTGTTTTAAATCATACACATATAAATGTGTGTGCATGTTACTTGAGTGAAACAAACTTTGATATTTTTAATTACTATAACATATTAACAATTTTTGGCTATATTTTATTTTTACATTTATTGATTCGGATTATATAGTATATTATGTTATATCATTTATTAATATTATTCTCTATCGATGTCAATATTTAGAACTATACAAATTATTTATTTGACAAATTTATTGATTTATCAAATATTTATTTACCAAGACACAGTTGATTAAAAGGTAAATTTTTAGAATTTTTTAAAATAATTAAAATATCAATTAAAAATTTACAATAAATTTTAGAAAATAAATAAAGCTAGAGGCTCGTAATTCGCTAAGAGAAACAACAAACTCATTTAAGTCTTTGGTCTATCTGTTCACTCCAATTAGTATCTTTGGATGAAGCTGTATTTGAAAAAAGAAAGGATGAATTCATTTTCAAAGCACGAACATAAGGCATATGAGTAACTTCAACTTAAGATGATAAAAGTACGAAAAAATATTCTAAAATGTGATTAGCATGTAGTTACACAAGATATATTCACTCAGTCAATTAGAATTATTCACTTAGAGTCGATGCCTTTAATCAATACACATGTGGGATTTGATATCTGATCGGATAACACGAAACAAGTAAAAGTTACCTCTCGGTATACTAGTACCAAACTACGCATGCATCCACAAAAGAGATAGAAGATGGGTAGACACCTATTATGTTTAGACCCTATATCTCTATAGAATTTGAAAACATAGAGGTTTAAGCACAAGTTATCCACATAGATCACATAGGGCAGCATAATATCTCTATTCATGCCGCAAATCATGATGCTAAAACATCAACCTATCCTATGCTAGCATGGCAAGTTCTAAATCTCAAGATCCACTCTCGCTTCACAAGAGATTAACAATTCAATTTAGATGTTAGCTACGCATCTAAAAGCATTAAGATTAACCATACAAGGATATCAAGAATTCACCACACGTAATCTTTAAAGCAATCAAACTACTAAGCTACATAGACAACTCCGTTAGAATCCCATGACAACGATTAGCCCATAATTGAACCGTTCATCGTCATGGGATTTGATGAAAACATGATAATAAACAAGATATGAATAAAAGAAGCAATAATATTAATAAAACAAAAGGTTGAGAAAACAAATCTATAATCCAGAATAACACAAAAGATGAAGTAGATCTAGATCCGTTGCTTGTCACGAGCGTTTAATCCTTCTCTCATTTTTTCCCTTGCAGATCTAAGCTATGATACAATAATAAAACTATGATTACAATGCTAGGATGTGTTTATATAAGCTCTATAATTCTTGCCCAGCAAGAAATTGCCTTCTATTACAATTAGAATTTAATTAAGGTGCTAAAAACTGCCCAAAATATAATTAGAACTTGAAAAGGGCAAAACAGTAATTTCACTGCTTCCAACAGTCTGCTTGTCGTGCTTCCTGCCCCCACCACGCGCAAATTGCTCTTGTAAATCCTGTTCCATGTTGTAGAAAATCTCCCAAGCTTCGCGTGGGCAGTAAGATAGCTAAAAACGGACTTATAGAACTCCAGATATGGCCAAAACAGTGTAAGCTGCGCAGCCTTCCCGGAAAATCCGAATTTTAATCAATTAAATCTCCAAAAACGATAGAAGCATCAACCTTAATCAAAATTCTCGTAAATCTGCACATCTACACAAACACATCAAAACTACAATAAACTTGAGTTCAAGACAATCAATTTAAGCCGATATGGAATGCTCCAAGTGGATATAAAATCCACTTATCACACCCCCAAACTTAAACCGATGCTTGTCCTCAAGCATAAACAATTACAACTAACTAATTAGTACCACTTCCGTAGGTGATCACGGTTGCATTTGGCATATGCAACAAGCCCTTTAAACCCCAAACTTAAACCGATGCTTGTCCTCAAGCATAAACAATTACAACTAACTAATTAGTACCACTTCCGTAGGTGATCACGGTTGCATTTGGCATATGCAACAAGCCCTTTAAACCCCTAGGCAGCCCTAGTGGACGAGTAAGGTCTCGTGAGGGCCTATAGCGAATGTACCCACAAAATCCATTTAACCTAATGCAATGCAATGCATGAATGCAATTAAATGAAAATGCAATTAATCTAGTACTAATATCCTACCATACCTTCAAATCCTCTCATGCCATATCAACTTAAGAATCAAAGTAAATACGCAATGTCTTGGTGTCGAAAGTGCAAGTATTCACATAGTCTACTCAATGAACATGCATAAGTTCTCACAAGTCCATGTCAAGTGTAAGAATAAGTTAGTAAACATGCTAAGCCTACAAGAGTACATCTTTGAGACAACACTCGGGATCTCATACGCAAGAACAAGCAAACACTCACCATCCACTCACAAAGAATATTCACTCAAGAACAAGGGTAAGTGTATCACTCAATTCCAACAAAATCATAAATATGCTTGACATTTGGTATCAATCTAACTCTTAACACAACATACATCAATGAAGATAATCAAAAGGTCTTTATTTGGGTTGTAACGGGGCTAGGGACAATGTAAGAACCCTGATTTTTAATATTATTGGAGTAGACGGAATGAATAGTAACTTTGTTATGTAAGAGAAGTGAATCCCACCCCCATATATGAATGACGGATAAATGAAGATTTGTAATGATATTATGTTCCCTTATGGAAAATAAGTGTATGTAAATGTCGACGGATTTCGCAAAATTCTATTTTATTATTTTCGTACATTTCCGGGGTATCGATAAATACGAATACTACGACAAGATCATGATTTTATTATTTTGAGAACCAAGGAACTATATATATACTTAAAATTAGGAAGTTGGATTTTAGAAAGAATATTGAAGGAAAAACTCCACCAAAAATGTTTAAGATTTATTTAGAAAATTATGGAAATTGGAAAATACCTACTAACCATGCAAGGTGGCAAGATTTCATGCATCCCATGCAAATTCCATGCAAACCACCTAGTCTAAGATTAGAACCAAGTAGTTGGTAGCTAGTTAGAAACAAACTAAAATACAAGAATCTAGTTAGTACCTAGTTAGTTGCTTTTTCAAAAAGGTGGAGACAAGAGGGCATGGTGGCCTATACCTAGACTTGTACATGCATCACATATCTATACACTAATATATGTATCAACCAACATACTTTATCAACAATTCACCCAACACCAAAAAAAAAAGAAGCAAAACTCTCTCCCTTGTTCATAAACCATTCGGCCAAGAACATTCAAGAAGGAAATTAATTTCCTTTCTTCCACTTCCCATCACTCTAAATTCAAGACAAAAATCCTAGGTACTCTACATCATATAAGAAAGGTATGCTATGAATTTCAACCCTTTTCATCCATTAGTTTTCTAGTTATAAATTCTTAAAGTTCTAGGTGAATAGTAACTCTTATTGTTCTTGTTTTTTTTGGATCTTGAAGATTAAGCCATAGATTGATCAACCAAGGTGTTTGGAGAGTATTTCAAGCTTTGTTAAGTTACTAAGAGCTTCAAGGAAGGTATAAATTCTAACCCTTAGTAGCCATGGCAAGAACATTGCTTAGTATTAGTAGATCTAAAAGATTGGTGCACAAAAGTGTTGATTATAGTTTGATTTATGAAAAATCATGGATGTTGATGGTTATTGTCATATTGAAAATTATTTTTATGTGGTATGAGGTCCCATAAGTGTATGAGAATTTTGTTGGGAATTTGTGATGATTTTTGGAGTTGGTGGAATTTTGAGAAGAGACATGACTTGTGGTAAAGGAGTTGTTGGACAATCTGCACTGACCCCTTTTTGAAACTGTAATTCGGAACCCTTAAACTGATCCCCTGAACACCTACCTTATATTGTTGGAAAGGTCTTGATCTGTAGTTTCTGAATATGTAAGGTTCATAATTTTGTGATGTATAGATTTTAAGTTATAGCCGGAAGAGTGAGTTGTGTTTCTGGACTATGGACTGCACTAAGTGACCCTCTTGTGGACCTTGTTTAAACCCCTAGAAATATGTGTAAAATCATGGAAAAATCTGAGAAGGTAGGGAAGGCAGTGGGGAGGACCACCCAAAAAGAATTGGATTAAAATATGAATTTTTGGATTTTATAAAAATGATAGAGTAAAATTCGCGCAAGGGAAAAAGTCGATTAGTGGACCAAAATTCTAAGTTAATGATTATGATTCGAGCGTGGTAATTAAATTAGGTCGAATAAGTGACGATCGTGATCGAGTGATGACATGAACCTATAGTGGGGCTAGAGAGTCATAAGACGGAGTTATTAAGTTAATTTCGTACCCCCCTAAACCCCGTAATTAAAGAGATGTTGTTAAGGTACTAACGAACGATTATTGTTTATGTATAGATCGTTCGAATTCACACGCTCGACCACCCCAACCAAACCAAGGCAAGTTTACTTTTCAAAACTTATACATATACAAGGATTTTCACTTTGTGTTTGTAGTTTTCAAATTATATCAAATGCTATGTTTATCGAAGTATTGATGCAATTGAGATTGAACAAGTACATGTATGCTTTTACCCCTTGAACTTAGATTGAAATGTTTTCTTCGGACAACGACTCTAGCAATAGAGGTCGTAGCGGTCCGTATATACTATTGACCGGGGAGCGGTATATTATTATATCGTATCTATATTGCGAAAACCCGAAGGGTCATTCGGGTGGTATCGTATATTCAAATATCTATTATTATATCTTCGTAAATACTCGAAACCCTATCTTGGATTGAAAGTTTATTTTATTAAATAATCATTTTATTAATTATTGATATTAAATTTTAAAATATTATTTATTAATTATTGTTCATTATTTTAAAAACAAAGCTAATCCAAGATACCTTTGAATACTTTCAAACTCGAACTTTTTCGAACTCCAAACATTTTCGAAAACCCCCGGTCAGGCTCTGTTTCTTGTATGATTTCAAGAATTATCGGTCGACTGATGTCGAACCACAACTACTCTGTTTTCAATCAAAATCTGGTTTTTAAAAGAAAAAGAAAAAGGGACTCTGGCAGGTGTGGGAACCGTTGACGAACGATTCCCGGGATGTGTAAGCGGCCGTGAGCCAGGCGGTCCATCACTTATTATTCCGGCCCAGGTGTTGCCGAAGGATGATTACGGATGTAGTTTTCATCGAGGGTGATTACGGATGTAGTTTTCACTCAGGGATAGTTACGGATGTAGTTTCTATCCTTCTACCGGTAGAGAAGACCCGCGGATTATTGGACTCGGATGTGGCGACTGATCATCGTCAATCCCTGTCAGGTTTTATGTTTTCTTCCAGTCCCATCCTCCACTTTGGAAAAATGCTTTGACACTGCATCTTAGGCCTATGTGCCAGTTGCCGATAGTGTCCTATTTTGATGAGAAAGATGTTGACTTTATGCAGTAGCTAGAACTGCAAGGTTATTTTGAAAACAAGGGCACGTACTGGTGCACCTTTGAAATTTACCAATAATGACAAGTGATTCTATAACTGAGTGATACAACGAGTTTAATGACTATTATGCATATGAAATGTTATATTGCTTATCTTATACATATATTCTTGCTGAGCTATAGTTGCTCACTCTTGCTTGTTTTCAAATTTTACAAACACAACAGCTAAGAGAAATGGCAAGAACCAGTCAGACTGTTCGAAAGCAGGTGACTAGACCCCAGGCTGCAGTCGAGATTCCACCGGTAGGCCCCATTAGCCGGATTGGTCGGCAACTTTTGTTAGTACGTTTTATTTATAAGTATGACCTGTGCAAGGCAGTGTACCGCAACAAACTTTCAAGCCGCCAACTTCGCTTCATATCGAAGTGTTGCTGGTAGCATAAATGCTATTTAATTCGGTCTGTAATAACTCTAAAACTTTTACTTTTGCTTAATCAAATGTATGACGTTTCTGAGACTCTAACCCGTGTGTGTGTGTGTGTGTGTGCGGTGTGAGCTTATTGTGGGGTCGATGGTTGTTTATTTATATTATGTGCAAGAACAAGTATATTGTTAATGGAAAATGGACCGTGAGCGCCTAGATCTCCGACCCCGGATCTGGGGGCGTCACAGAAATGGTATCAGAGAGAAGGTTACAGTTCTCAGAAACGATAGTAATTTAGGAAAGCAACCATAATAATACGAATAATATAACACTAATAATAATCCCATTAATACCTGGAGCTCTCATCGAGTTCACAGTCGGGTTATCGGATATAGCCCTGACTTCTAAGGCCCGTGAGGGAACTACTTCTTAAACCCTTCTTTTTGGTTAGTAACCTAGCTTATTTCCCTTGTGTAGATGGAGGATATACCAGACCCTGAGGCCTATGAGAGGGAGCATGATGAGGCACTACTGAGAGAGACTGAGGACCCTGTTGAGGATACTGATGCTGACCCTGAGCTGGGCCCCTGGATTACGATATTAGGGGATACTGATGATGAGGACCCCGAGGAGGAGCCCTTTATGGAGCCTGAGCCTGTTACCCCCTCCCCTGTGGCCACTGATGAGGAGAGTGTGCGATCCGGTGAGGACCGTGTTGTGACACCCCCGCCCTCTCCACAGTTATTGAGCCTCACTTCTTCTGATGATGATGATCCCGAGGAGGACACTTCTAGCGAGGAGGAGCGTGACCCTACCCCTGCTCCTGCTCCTGCCCCTGTTATGCCACCCCCACCATTGGACCTACCCCCGGTGTCGGGCGCTGAGCACGCCTATGTCGTGCAGTTCATGACCCGAGACTTACTTTCTGCGGAGGCCCGACTTAACGAGGCGAGGAGGGTGATAGTGGAGGAGCGCGAGGCGCGCTTGAGGATCCAGGCTGAGATGAGGACTACTGTTGCTAGGAGGACTAGAGCTCGCCTCCACAGGATTGAGAGGAGGAGTCGCGAGAGGGTTCTCGGATTAGGGATCCGCGGGGGCGGAGTGATCCGGGCTAGGGATGTTAGACGTGTTGTGCGTCGTGCATTTGCCCGAGTGAGGGCCTTGCTCCGTCGCGGTGCGGCCCCGTGATGTGTTACTGATAGCTCAGTCCCCTAGGTTCAGATGACATTAGTGTGTCGATTTTGCGGGACAGTTGACTTGTGCAGTGGCGTCCTTTCTGACCAGTGGATGAGTAGACTGACCTACATATATGTAGATGTGACTTCAGATAGTATGTATGGATGTAGCCCTACTTTTGTGTAGCCTTGACTATTCGGATTATGTACTTGTATTTGTTCCACTTTTGCTAGACTTTGACATCGGAACTATGTATTTGGCTCTAACATCCGAACTTGTGACCACCCTTGTACCGTACTTATTTAGTTTCAGTTTCCTTGATATTGTCTCAACTGCTTTACTTTCCGATGCCATGCTCTACTGTTTTGATATACAACTGTGATTATACAACTGCTACAAGCCCCAAATACAACCATGCTATTTCAAATTTACGATATGTGATTTCAAATTGTTCTCCACATTTTCCAAAATATTCCTACGATTTTTCTAAAATAAACCTTTCAAAAAAAAAAAAAAACGGTTTTAGTTATCTAAAAATTTTTGAAAATATTTCTACAGATTGCGAAGTTTCGAAATTTTGGAAATTCCTACAAATGTTTTCGAACCACGTAACGACTTCCCCTAAAAAGTTTTTACAGTTTATCGCCATCATAAGAGCACTACGACTTTCGAAATTTTAACCCTGTGTAAGGAGGAACGATACGTTCCTGACTTCTCTAAATACGGTCAAATAATTGAAAACCCTAACCCATTTTTTGTCTTATTATCAGAATCATGCCACCCAGAAGAATGAACACTCGAGCTCACCCGGCCAGCTCTGAAGGCCAGGGTAGCCACCATGGGCCGGAAGGCCACCAAAACCGAGAGAGAGAGGATCAGAACCTGAGCGAGGATGAAGGTAGTGACTATAACCTGTTTGATAACTCTGAGTATGATGAAGAGGAAGCTGAAGATGATACCCTGGAGGTGGAAAACCCAAGGAGAGACCCTATGGAGCGATTCATGGACCTACTCAGGCAGAACTTGGACCGTCCCCCGGTTCAGCCACCACCCAACAATGCCAACGCCAATGCCTTTCGGAATTTCAAATCTCTGAAACCCCCTGAGTTTAAGGGAACTGCGGACCCAGTCGAGGCAAGAGCCTGGCTGAAAGAAATGGAAAAATCTTTTGAGATACTAGGAGTCGCTGAAGAGCAGAAAACTGTTTTCGCCACCTATCTGCTGAAGGGTGAGGCAAACTACTGGTGGGAAGCCAAAAAGAATTTGGAGGGAAGAGGTGTGGTGACCTAGGAGAGGTTTAGCGAGTTGTTCTTGGAAAAGTATTTCCCTAGGTTCATGGAAACACAAATGGAGCTGAAATTTTTGGAACTCAAGCAAGGTAACATGACGGTGGCCGAGTATGAGGCAAGATTTACTGAGCTGTCAAGGTTTGTGCCGGAATATGTGAACTCTGAGGTGAAGAGGGCCCGAAGGTTTCAGTTGGGGCTAAAGCAATGGATTCAGAATCGTGTGGCGGTTCTTGAGCTGACAGACTATGCCACCTTGGTATAGAAAGCATCGATTGTTGAGGCTGGAGGCGAACAGATGCAGAAGGAGAGAGAGGGAAGGAAGAGGAAGTTTGATAGTCGAAAGGGGAACTCTGCGGGAGGTAGCTTTCCGAGCAAATTTAAGCGAGGAACAATGTCCCAACCCAGTGGGAACTTTGGAACCAAGAAAGCTGAAAGTTGGAGTGTGGGCCAGGGCGGCCGACCTCAGGGATCATCGTACTCTACCCCACCCCGAGCCCCACTCCCGGAATACAATAAATGTGGAAGGAAACATGCGGGCGTGTGTAATCTGCAAGATGTGAAGTGCTTCAAGTGTGGGCTGACAGGACATTATGCTAACACCTGTCGAGGAACTAGTAACAACACCAGCGCCGGAGGTAATTGCTTCAAGTGTGGGAAACCAGGGCACCGAATGAGGGAATGTATGTCCTCTGGGCCAGATGCGTCAAAAGTGAGTGGAACTGCTTCTAACAGGGCCCCTACTGCAAGAACTTTTAACATGGCTGTGCAAGATGCCGTGAGGAACACGGATGTGATCGCAGGTACCCTACCACTCAACTCAGTTAATGCGAATGTTTTATTTGATTCGGGAGCCACCAAGTCTTTCATATCTCTATATTTTGTAAGTCAGTTAGGCCTTCAGACTGAACCACTGCGAGACAGACTGCAAGTAGAGATAGCTAATCATGAAATTATTCCTGTTAACCAAGTTTGTCCAGGTTGCGACCTAGAAATAGAAGGGCGACACTTTCGGGTAGATTTAATACCTTTTCAATTAGGGGAGTTTGACGTAATAATAGGTATGGATTGGTTGACAACCCATGGAGCTCAGATTGATTGCGTGAAGAAGAAAGTGAGTTTAAGACTGCCAGGGGATAAGGAAGTAGTGTTTAGTGGAAAATGACAAACCCAAAAGTTCCTGACTATGATTCAAGCTAAAAGGCTGTTACGTAAAGGATGCGAGGCCTATTTAGCCTATGTAAAGGATACCAATAAGGAGGCGCCAAACCTACAGGAAATCCCAGTCGTTAATGAGTTCGCGGAGGTATTTCCGGATGATCTTCCAGGACTACCACCTGATAGAGACATCGAGTTCGCTATAGATTTAGTTCCGGGCACGGCCCCAATTTCAAAGGCCCCGTATAGGCTAGCCCCAGTGGAGATGAAAGAGTTGGCCACCCAATTGCAAGAGCTGTTGGATAAAGGAATGATAAGACCTAGTGTGTCACCGTGGGGAGCCCCGGTGCTATTCGTGAAAAAGAAGGATGGCAGTATGAGATTATGCATAGATTACAGGGAGTTGAATAAGGTGACCATCAAGAATAAGTATCCCTTGCCCAGGATAGATGACCTGTTTGACCAATTGAAAGATGCAGTTTATTTCTCTAAGATTGATTTGCGGACCGGGTATCACCAGTTAAAGATTAAACCAGAAGATATACCAAAGACGGCCTTTCGCACCCGGTACGGACACTATGAGTTTTTAGTAATGTCGTTTGGGTTAACGAATGCACCCGCAGCTTTCATGGACTTAATGAATCGAGTCTTCAAGAAGTACCTGGACAAGTGTGTTATAGTCTTCATCGATGACATCTTAATTTATTCCAAGACGAAAGAGGAACATGCAGAGCATTTGAGGATTGTATTGGGAGCGCTAAGAGAAGAAAAGTTGTACGCTAAGTTCTCGAAGTGTGAATTTTGGTTGAAGGAAGTTCAGTTTTTGGGGCATGTGATTAGCGAACAAGGCATCCTAGTGGACCCAGCCAAAATAGAGGCTGTATCAAATTGGGAGAGACCCACCACTCCGACAGAGGTGAGAAGTTTCATAGGATTGGCCGGCTACTATAGGAGATTTGTCCAAGACTTTGCCAAGATAGCAGCCCCTTTGACCCGGCTAACTCGCAAGACCGAGAAGTTTGTGTGGACTGAGAAATGCGAAGAGAGCTTTCAAGAGTTGAAAAAGAGGTTGGTGACAGCACCAGTACTAGCCCTACCCGATGATAAGGGAGATTTTGTGATTTATAGCGACGCGTCCCATAAAGGTTTAGGGTGTGTGCTTATGCAGCACGGTAAGGTGATTGCGTATGCGTCCAGACAACTTAAAGAATATGAGATAAGATACCCCACCCATGATTTGGAATTAGCAGCGATAGTCTTTGCTTTGAAGATCTGGAGACATTATCTTTACGGAGAAAAGTGTGAAATCTACACGGATCACAAGAGCTTAAAGTACATATTCACTCAGAAAGAGTTAAACATGAGGCAGAGGAGATGGTTAGAGCTAATCAAGGATTATGATTGTGAGATTCATTATCACCCAGGGAAGGCCAACGTAGTGGCCGATGCACTTAGCCGAAAGGAGAAGCTTAAGATGATAACGTCAGTGGATGAATTGATCAAGGACCTCGAGAGGCTGGAGATTGAGGTGAGGTTGCCAGGAATTGGCCAAGAGAGTCTAATGGAAATAAAAGTCCAACCACCGCTATTGGAAAAGATTAAGTTATGTCAGGAAAAGAAGATAGAAGAAGAAAAGAATTCGATGGAGAAAATTTTGACTGGCGAAGAAATTAGGTGTGAGAAGGACGGGAATGGAGTTATGAGGTACGCATCTAGGATATGGATCCCGAACGTTCAAGAATTGAAAGATGAGATTTTGCAAGAGGCCCATAGCTCAAGGTATTCGATTCATCCTGGAGGCACCAAGATGTATAGGGATTTGAAAGAATATTATTGGTGGCCAAATATGAAGAAGGACATAGCAGAGTGGGTAAGTAAATGCTTGACATGTCAGAGAGTGAAGGCCGAACACCAGAGGCCCAGTGGATTGTTGCAACCCTTAGAGATACCCGAGTGGAAGTGGGAACAGATTGCGATGGACTTTGTGGTCGGATTACCAAGGACCAAGACTAATCATGACGCCATTTGGGTAATTATTGATCGATTGACCAAGTCAGCACATTTTCTTCCAATCAACGAGAGATACACCGTCGACAAGCTGGTGGATATTTACTTAAAAGAGATTGTGGTTAGGCATGGGGTTCCTGTGAGCATCGTATCGGATAGAGACCCAAGATTCAACTCCAGGTTCTGGAGGAGTTTTCAGGATTGTGTGGGGACTAAGTTAAACATGAGTATTGCATACCATCCCCAAACAGACGGACAGAGCGAGAGAACCATCCAGACCATCGAGGACATGTTGAGAGTATGTGCCATAGATTTCAAGGGAAGTTGGGACGACCACTTGCCATTGATCGAATTTTCCTACAACAACAGTTACCATACGAGTATAGGCATGCCCCCATATGAAGCTTTGTACGGACGAAGATGTCGGTCTCCATTGTGTTGGGAAGAGGTAGGAGAACGGAAGATTTTAGAGCCTGAACTGGTCCAACAGACAAGAGAAACTATCGAGCTTATAAGAGGACGGCTGGTAGCGGCCCAAGACAGACAGAAGAAGTATGCGGACCAGTCCCGCAAAGATAAGGAATATGAGGTAGGAGAGTTCGTGATGTTGAAAGTATCACCGTGGAAGGGATTGATGAGATTTGGTAAGAAGGGGAAACTAAGCCCGAGATTTATTGGACCTTTTGAGATCTTGAAACGAGTTGGAAAGTTAGCCTATGAATTGGCTTTACCTCCGAGCTTACAGCAAGTACATAATGTGTTTCATGTGTCCATGCTACGACCCTACCATACCGACTTCCGACATGTGATAGAACATGATCAAGTGGATCTGCAACCAGACTTAACATACGTGGAGCAACCTGTAGAAATCATGGATAGAAAGGAACAGGTGCTGAGGAACAAGGTTGTCAAACTAGTGAGAGTCTTGTGGAGGAATCAGAATGTCGAAGAATCAACATGGGAACTAGAGAGCGCGATGCGTGAAAAGCACCCCCAACTGTTTTCAACCTGATTCCGGGACGGAATCCTTTTAAGGAGGGGAGGCTGTAAGAACCCTGATTTTTGATATTATTGGAGTAGACGGAATGAATAGTAACTTTGTTATGTAAGAGAAGTGAATCCCACCACCATATATGAATGACGGATAAATGAAGATTTGTAATGATATTATGTTCCCTTATGGAAAATAAGTGTATGTAAATGTCGACGGATTTCGCAAAATTCTATTTTATTATTTTCGTACATTTCCGGGGTATCGATAAATACGAATACTACGACAAGATCATGGTTTTATTATTTTGAGAACCAAGGAACTATATATATACTTAAAATTAGGAAGTTGGATTTTAGAAAGAATATTGAAGGAAAAACTCCACCAAAAATGTTTAAGATTTATTTAGAAAATTATGGAAATTGGAAAATACCTACTAACCATGCAAGGTGGCAAGATTTCATGCATCCCATGCAAATTCCATGCAAACCACCTAGTCTAAGATTAGAACCAAGTAGTTGGTAGCTAGTTAGAAACAAACTAAAATACAAGAATCTAGTTAGTACCTAGTTAGTTGCTTTTTCAAAAAGGTGGAGACAAGAGGGCATGGTGGCCTATACCTAGATTGTACATGCATCACATATCTATACACTAATATATGTATCAACCAACATACTTTATCAACAATTCACCCAACACCAAAAAAAAAAAAAGCAAAACTCTCTCCCTTGTTCATAAACCATTCGGCCAAGAACATTCAAGAAGGAAATTAATTTCTTTTCTTCCACTTCCCATCACTCTAAATTCAAGACAAAAATCCTAGGTACTCTACATCATATAAGAAAGGTATGCTATGAATTTCAACCCTTTTCATCCATTAGTTTTCTAGTTATAAATTCTTGAAGTTCTAGGTGAATAGTAACTCTTATTGTTCTTGTTTTTTTTGGATCTTGAAGATTAAGCCATAGATTGATCAACCAAGGTGTTTGGAGAGTATTTCAAGCTTTGTTAAGTTACTAAGAGCTTCAAGGAAGGTATAAATTCTAACCCTTAGTAGCCATGGCAAGAACATTGCTTAGTATTAGTAGATCTAAAAGATTGGTGCACAAAAGTGTTGATTATAGTTTGATTTATGAAAAATCATGGATGTTGATGGTTATTGTCATATTGAAAATTATTTTTATGTGGTATGAGGTCCCATAAGTGTATGAGAATTTTGTTGGGAATTTGTGATGATTTTTGGAGTTGGTGGAATTTTGAGAAGAGACATGACTTGTGGTAAAGGAGTTGTTGGACAATCTGCACTGACCCCTTTTTGAAACTGTAATTCGGAACCCTTAAACTGATCCCCTGAACACCTACCTTATATTGTTGTAAAGGTCTTGATCTGTAGTTTCTGAATATGTAAGGTTCATAATTTTGTGATGTATAGATTTTAAGTTATAGCCGGAAGAGTGAGTTGTGTTTCTGGACTATGGACTGCACTAAGTGACCCTCTTGTGGACCTTGTTTAAACCCCTAGAAATATGTGTAAAATCATGGAAAAATCTGAGAAGGTAGGGAAGGCAGTGGGGAGGACCACCCAAAAAGAATTGGATTAAAATATGAATTTTTGGATTTTATAAAAATGATTGAGTAAAATTCGCGCAAGGGAAAAAGTCGATTAGTGGACCAAAATTCTAAGTTAATGATTATGATTCGAGCGTGGTAATTAAATTAGGTCGAATAAGTGACGATCGTGATCGAGTGATGACATGAACCTATAGTGGGGCTAGAGAGTCATAAGACGGAGTTATTAAGTTAATTTCGTACCCCCCTAAACCCCGTAATTAAAGAGATGTTGTTAAGGTACTAACGAACGATTATTGTTTATGTATAGATCGTTCGAATTCACACGCTCGACCACCCCAACCAAACCAAGGCAAGTTTACTTTTCAAAACTTATACATATACAAGGATTTTCACTGTTGTGTTTGTAGTTTTCAAATTATATCAAATGCTATGTTTATCGAAGTATTGATGCAATTGAGATTGAACAAGTACATGTATGCTTTTACCCCTTGAACTTAGATTGAAATGTTTTCTTCGGACAACGACTCTAGCAATAGAGGTCGTAGCGGTCCGTATATACTATTGACCGGGGAGCGGTATATTATTATATCGTATCTATATTGCGAAAACCCGAAGGGTCATTCGGGTGGTATCGTATATTCAAATATCTATTATTATATCTTCGTAAATACTCGAAACCCTATCTTGGATTGAAAGTTTATTTTATTAAATAATCATTTTATTAATTATTGATATTAAATTTTAAAATATCATTTATTAATTATTGTTCATTATTTTAAAAACAAAGCTAATCCAAGATACCTTTGAATACTTTCAAACTCGAACTTTTTCGAACTCCAAACATTTTCGAAAACCCCCGGTCAGGCTCTGTTTCTTGTATGATTTCAAGAATTATCGGTCGACTGATGTCGAACCACAACTACTCTGTTTTCAATCAAAATCTGGTTTTTAAAAGAAAAAGGGACTTTGGCAGGTGTGGGAACCGTTGACGAACGATTCCCGGGATGTGTAAGCGGCCGTGAGCCAGGCGGTCCATCACTTATTATTCCGGCCCAGGTGTTGCCGAAGGATGATTACGGATGTAGTTTTCATCGATGGTGATTACGGATGTAGTTTTCACTCAGGGATAGTTACGGATGTAGTTTCTATCCTTCTACCGGTAGAGAAGACCCGCGGATTATTGGACTCGGATGTGGCGACTGATCATCGTCAATCCCTGTCAGGTTTTATGTTTTCTTCCAGTCCCATCCTCCACTTTGGAAAAATGCTTTGACACTGCATCTTAGGCCTATGTGCCAGTTGCCGATAGTGTCCTATTTTGATGAGAAAGATGTTGACTTTATGCAGTAGCTAGAACTGCAAGGTTATTTTGAAAACAAGGGCACGTACTGGTGCACCTTTGAAATTTACCAATAATGACAAGTGATTCTATAACTGAGTGATACAACGAGTTTAATGACTATTATGCATATGAAATGTTATATTGCTTATCTTATACATATATTCTTGCTGAGCTATAGTTGCTCACTCTTGCTTGTTTTCAAATTTTACAAACACAACAGCTAAGAGAAATGGCAAGAACCAGTCAGACTGTTCGAAAGCAGGTGACTAGACCCCAGGCTGCAGTCGAGATTCCACCGGTAGGCCCCATTAGCCGGATTGGTCGGCAACTTTTGTTAGTACGTTTTATTTATAAGTATGACCTGTGCAAGGCAGTGTACCGCAACAAACTTTCAAGCCGCCAACTTCGCTTCATATCGAAGTGTTGCTGGTAGCATAAATGCTATTTAATTCGGTCTGTAATAACTCTAAAACTTTTACTTTTGCTTAATCAAATGTATGACGTTTCTGAGACTCTAACCCGTGTGTGTGTGTGTGTGTGTGTGCGGTGTGAGTTTATTGTGGGGTCGATGGTTGTTTATTTATATTATGTGCAAGAACAAGTATATTGTTAATGGAAAATGGACCGTGAGCGCCTAGATCTCCGACCCCGGATCTGGGGGCGTCACAGACAAGGTATGTCAAATAAGCCAAAACAGGTGAAGTGTCAAAAGCTAGTAAGTACCATAATAAATCATACACAACACCCTATTTTTCCACCCCACATAATTTTTACTCAAAATAAACACTCGACTAGTCGACTGAAATATGATCACAACAAACACAAACATGCTCTCATAATATTTTTTTTCTTCTTTTTTTTTTACTTTTTTTTTATTTTTTCTTTTTTTTTCTTTTCTTTTTTTTCGAGAGCTAGATAAAACAATAATATAAAGAATAACAATGATCCCATGAATTTATTACATATGTCGACTATCAAGTAGACAACCCAATTTCAATATTTCCCCCAAAAGTAAGACCAACAATAAACCCCTCCTTGCATACCTTATTACTCCCTTAAGCACTCTACTAGCCTTTGACAATGTGGGTTCACATTAATGTAAGGCCAATACAAGAAAAAGGTCTAGGCAAGTAATGTGGTTTGTCACCGAAAAAATAGGATTAAGCTCAACGGGTTAACTAATTGATCATGTAAATATGGTATGGTAATATGGGAAAATATGCGGTTATTTCTAATGCTTTTATCATTTAATCGTCAAATAATGTCATGCGTTTCAAGAAAGACCTCAAACAACTGCTAGCAATGCAAACAATCCGTGGACACTCAAGCAAACGAATAAATTGCAAATTTGCAATAAGGCTCAAAACTCACTTGGTGGAAAAACATACTTAATCCCAAGCAACATCTCTCTAATGCACCTACTTGTATTCAAAGCATGCAAACTAAATCATCTTGCACATATTCATGTCCTTCTAATCACTTACAACATTCAATAAGTCTACTAGCTTCAACTTACTAGTGTATGTGTGTGCACAAGAACAAACCAGATCACTTCTCAATCAAAAGCGTCAACAACACAAAATTCCTATCAAGCATGGGTGCAAATGCAAACTATTATGAACTCACATGATATACGAAAATAAAAACAGAATGTCCTATATGAAACAAACGTAGATAACACGAACATAAATGCATAATTTTACTATTACTAATATGCAAAGCATGAAATCCTACATGAACACATAATACAACAACTACATATCCCTCAAACCACCCCCAAACTTAAAATATTCAATGTCCGCATTGAATGGAAGTAAATACAAGGGATTGCAGAAAACATACCTCATCATCTGAGTCCTCATCCTCCTCGGATGAATCTGGTGGAGGATATTGCGCACGAGCTCCATAGACTGGCCACCTTGCCTGAATATTACAAAACCCACAATTGACAAGAACACAAATTCGTAATAAAAATAAGATTAGAGAAAAAGATTTACCCAATACGAATCGAAGAGGTGAACTTGCAATTAATTCCTCTTTAGAATTGAATTTTTAGAGATTTAAATAAATAAAAGAGGAATTGGATTTGTATGGCTAGGTACATATATAATGGAGGGATAGGATGAATAAAAATTTAAGTGTGTAGGAAAAATTTGGAGAGGGTATGAAATTTGATGTAGGCTAGAAATAGGATTTAGAGAATAAAAATAAAAAAATAATAATAATAATAATAAATAATAATAATAAAATAATAATAAATAATAATAATAATAATAATAATAATAATAATAATAAATATGAATTAGAATAGAAATAGGTTTAGAATTTTGGAGGAGAGATGGGAGGTTTTGGAATTAAAATAGGAAAAGAATTAGGTGTAAAGTGGAGAGTATAAATAGAATGGGGGGTGTAAAAGTTTTTTTTTTTTTTTTATAAAACAGGTCGCACAACACTAAAGACACGTTGACAAGTTTCTGACACCACTGGAGGACGCGTAACTTGCGCGCGTGAGGGGCAGTTTGCGGCTAGAGCAGATGCGCCAGCGCAAGTTGCGCGTTAGGGGCGCAATTTGCTTCTATACCAGTAACGCATGAGCAAGTTGCGTTACACAGCCGCAATCTGCTCTGAAACGCAGGCTCATCCTGCGTTACACACCAAAAATTCGATTTTTTTTTCCTATACTAATGCATGGGTTGCCTCCCACCAAGCGCTTCTTTAACGTCAATAGCTTGACGTTACTTCCTCAACTTAAGGCGGTTTCAAAATAATAACCGAACCGTTCTCAACAGAAAAACCATTCATACGAACGTTGACATCTTGGTTGCTTGCTTTCCACAAATCTCTTCCATCAGACTTCAACTTGATTTTTCTACCCAACGGCCTAATCTTTTTCTTTTTCTTCTTCACACCTCTAAGGTGCTTCTCCAACTCAACCGGTTGAACAAAAATTTCTTCTTCCTTATCATCGGTTTTCCACCTTCGCAACACGTTATCATGCCCCTCTTCAAAAATCACTAGCTCATTATTCAAAAGGACATACCTCAAATGTGGTGGAAGTTTCCCAAGCTTTACACTCGAAAGATCTCGAAAAGAAGAACTGTCAATGGAATCACTGATAGGATGCTTTAGCACGCGCATATCCGATTTTTCGCTCAATAACTGATCAAACTTCTTTCTCTGACCCGTATCAACTATATCCACACTGCAACACTCTTCATCCTTTGTTGAAAATTTCATGGTTTTGAACACATTAAAGGTGACATTCTGATCTTGCACCCTCATTGTAAGCTCTCCTTTTTGCACATCGATCAAAGTACGACCCGTAGCTAGAAAAGGCCTTCCCAAGATTATGGGAATCTTCTTGTCTTCTTCGAAATCTAGAATCACAAAATCGGAAGGAAATATGAGCTTATCAACCTTCACCAAGACATCCTCCACTATACCTCTTGGATATGTGATAGATCGATCAGCCAACTGCAAAGAGATATTAGTTGGCTTTGGCTCCGGTAGATCAAGTTGCTTGAAAACAGACAAGGGCATGAGATTAATACTAGCTCCCAAATCACATAAGCATTTGTCAAAAGACAACTTCCCAATGGTACATGGAATTGTAAAGCTTCCTGGATCCTTAAGTTTAGGAGGCAATTTCTGTTGCAACACCGCACTGCACTCCTTTGTCAATGCCACTGTTTCAAATTCTTCCAACCTTCTCTTTCGTGACAAAATATCCTTCATGAACTTTGCATATCTCGGCATCTGCTATAATGCTTCAACAAAAGGAATATTAATGGACAGTTTCTTGAAGACATCCATAAACTTTTGAAACTATTTCTCTTGACTTTTATGCAAGCGTCCAGGATATGGAGGAGGCGGATAGATCTGAGTATTCTTTGTAGATTGCTCTGGAGTAAACTTTTCAACAGGTTTCTTTCTCTTATCAACTTCAAGCTGATCCGCCACTAAATCAGATTTCGCAATTTCGGGCACTGCAGATTTTTCAACTTGCTTATTCTGAACATCTTCTTCTTCTTCAGTTGCTGATTTAGGACCACTTGTGACTTTTCCAGATCTCAAAGTAACTGCATTGACCTGTTCTTTGCTTTCCCTTCTGCCTGGATTGACCTCCATATCACTAGGAAGAGTTCCATGTTGCCTACTAAATAAAGCACTTGAAATCTGTCCTATCTGGCTCTCCAAAATCTTTTGAGAAGCTTGCAGGTTTTTAATCACCATCCTCAACTCATCCATCTCTGATTTTTCATTAGAAGATTGCCCCGCATGAGCCTCGGGCTGTTGCTGCTGAAATCCCGGAGGTTGATATGATTGCCTTGGAGCATACTGCTGCTGATAACCTTGATTGAATGACCTTGCTTGCTGACCCTGAAACTGCTGATAGGGCTGTTGAGGTTGTTGAGCACCTTGGTTGTTACTCCAGCTGAAGTTAGGATGATTCCTGTTGTTCGGATGATAGGTGGCTGGAACTGGTGCAGCAGGTCTCTGAAAATTACTCACGAACTGTGCTGATTCATGAGAAATAGCACACTGATTCATCTCATGTGCGCCCGCACATAACTCACAAACACTAGCCACCTGCTGAACTCCATAATTTGCAAGAGAATCCACCTTCATAGTCAAAGCCTTCAACTGAGATGCAATAGCTGAAGCTGTATCCACCTCAAACAAACCTGCTACCTTGCCTTGAGAAAGCCTCTTGGTTGGATTCTGATATTCATTAGCAGCCATCGTCTCAATAAGTTCATAAGCTTCATCATGGCTCTTAGCCCACAGAGCTCCACCTGATGCTGCGTCTAGCAAAGGTCTAGATTGTGCTCCCAACCCATTGTAAAAACTGTTGATAACCATCCAGTCAGGCATACCATGATGTGGACACCTACGAAGCATCTCCTTGTATCGTTCCCAAGCCTCACACAACGATTCTCCAGATTGCTGCTGAAATTGAGTTAGCTGATTCCTTATTGCTGCAGTTTTCGCCATAGGGAAGAATTTAGTAAGAAACTTCTGAGCAAGATCCTCCCATGTAGTAATGGAACCAGGTGGTAGAGAATGTAACCAGCCCTTGGCCTTATCCTTCAAAGAGAATGGGAAAAGCCTCAACTTGATAGCATCATCCGAAACACCATTGAACTTGAAAGTATCACAGATCTCGATAAAGTCCCGAATATGCATGTTAGGATCCTCCGTAGGAGCACCCCCAAACTGAACCGAATTCTGTAGCATCTGAATAGTGCCCGGCTTGATCTCGAAGTTATTAGCCATGATGGCCGGCCTGATAATGCTAGACTGTATATCATTGATCTTCGGCTAAGAATACTCCTTCAAAGCCTTAGCTGCTGCTGCATCTGCCATCTGTACTGTAGTTTCAGATTCCTCTTTCTTATTCTCTAAATTCTCTACAAGATCGTCTTTTGCCAGTTTTTGTAAACGAGCTTGCAAACATGTTTGCATACAAACTTAAGTACCTGAAACACCACGAAACAAACAAACTAAGTAAAAAAATCCGAGTCAGTGAACGCTAACGACCACTATTGACAAGCACATAAACTAAAAATAAAACACCGATGATCCCCGGCAGCGGCGCCAAAAACTTGTTAACACAAAATCACGCAAGCGTACGTGGTCACAAGTAATACAGATAGAAGTCGAGTTCGTTCCCACAGAGATCTGGTTTTTAGTTCAATTTAGTACCTATGCAACAATGTATGGTTTTAATTCACTGCTAAGACAATAAACAAATTGGGTTTTGATTAACTAAAAATAACTGAAAAGCAAATTAACAAACTAAGAATTAATTAACTAATAAGAATTTAAACTGATTACTTATATGAGAATAAACATGGGACTCTAACTTCATTATCTACTTCACTTAGAGTCGATGCCTTTAATCAATACACATGTGGGATTTGATATTTGATCGGATAACACGAAACAAGTAAAAGTTACCTCTCGGTATACTAGTACCAAACTACGCATGCATCCACAAAAGAGATAGAAGATGGGTAGACACCTATTATGTTTAGACCCTATATCTCTATAGAATTTGAAAACATAGAGGTTTAAGCACAAGTTATCCACATAGATCACATAGGGCAGCATAATATCTCTATTCATGCCGCAAATCATGATGCTAAAACATCAACCTATCCTATGCTAGCATGGCAAGTTCTAAATCTCAAGATCCACTCTCGCTTCACAAGAGATTAACAATTCAATTTAGATGTTAGCTACGCATCTAAAAGCATTAAGATTAACCATACAAGGATATCAAGAATTCACCACACGTAATCTTTAAAGCAATCAAACTACTAAGCTACATAGACAACTCCGTTAGAATCCCATGACAACGATAAGCCCATAATTGAACCGTTCATCGTCATGGGATTTGATGAAAACATGATAATAAACAAGATATGAATAAAAGAAGCAAGAATATTAATAAAACAAAGAGTTGAGAAAACAAATCTATAATCCAGAATAACACAAAAGATGAAGTAGATCTAGATCCGTTGCTTGTCACGAGCGTTGAATCCTTCTCTCCTTTTCTCCCTTGCAGATCTAAGCTATGATATAATAATAAAACTATGATTACAATGCTAGGATGTGTTTATATAGGCTCTATAATTCTTGCCCAGCAAGAAATTGCCTTCTATTACAATTAGAATTTAATTAAGGTGCTAAAAACTGCCCAAAATACAATTAGAACTTGAAAAGGGCAAAACAGTAATTTCACTGCTTCCAACAGTCTGCTTGTCATGCTTCCTGCCCCCACCACGCGCAAATTGCTCTTGTAAATCCTATTCCATGTTGTAGAAAATCTCCCAAGCTTCGCGTTGGCAGTAAGATCGCTAAAAACGGACTTATAGAACTCCAGATATGGCCAAAACAGTGTAAGCTGCGCAGGCGCAGCCTTCCCGGAAAATCCGAATTTTAATCAATTAAATCTCCAAAAATGATAGAAGCATCAACCATAATCAAAATTCTCTTAAATCTGCACATCTACACAAACACATCAAAACTACAATAAACTTGAGTCCAAGACAATCAATTTAAGCCGATATGGAACGCTCCAAGTGGATATAAAATCCACTTATCAATACAACTAAATGGATATATTGTTGTAATTGTTCTGAAAAATCATCTTAATTAGACGAAGCCCATATAACACTCGAATTCTATTCTATGACTCATAAAAAGAAACTGACATGGCTACTATCAATATTACTCATATTTTTTTTCAGATTACAAATTTGAACATACTTTAAAAAGTACACAATAGTCATATATGCCATTAACAAGCAAAATTCCATTAGAATCAATCATATACTTTAAAAGACATTGATCATGCACAATTTAATTTAAAAATGCAATTTAAGATAGCAACCCGTGCCTCGCACGGGTTTTTATGCTAGTAATATTTATATCATATATGTATCTTTAGCTCATGAAAGTTAAAGATTCAGAAAATGACAAAATAGGTAAGTAAATTAAGGACGAAATACGTTTGGATAAAAAGCTTTTTTAATTTAATTTTGGACAAAGAATTAAAAAAAATTATACACATTCATTTTCTATAAGATGTTCCATAGATTGTTTAAAAAAAGAAAAGAAAAAAAACACTCAGTCCCTCTTCTATACCACTCTTTTAAGTCGAATTACTCTACCCAAAGCCACTGATATTCTCTATTTCTTCATGTTCTTAGTTTAGTTTTTAGAAGGGAACGGATTTATATGATCTATTTTAAAAGATGCAAAGATGCCAACAACACTGAAGGAACTTTCAAGCTAAATTTTTTATTTTTTATTTTATGTTGTTACAATATTATGGAGAAGTGGTTTTCTTTTTGTCAAAATTAAAACAGATAATAATTTGAAAAAGATGCAATTAGGATAGTTTCCCAACTGACCATATAACCAGGTTGAAAAATAAATAAGCGAGCCCAACAATTACCCGCTTTGTAGATCGCTTAGCAAACTGAATACAAATATTCTGAAAATTAAAAATGACTACAATGGTCTCCCGAGCAATCTAACCTACATCATCCCTAAAAATAGTAGCTGCGTTATTGACCTCAAAATAATTTCGTGGATATTGCGATGCTCATGGAACACAGTTGTTAAAATTGAGTTAAGAGGCCTCCCAATAAATTTTTTCTTTTAGAGATGAGCACATGCGATTTTCACCACCGTTCCAAATGCACCCCATTTATCTACATACCGGACATTAATTATAGACATACCGAAAGTGTTGTCGATGAGGGATATCCAAATTTCCAAAAAAAAATGACAAAACTAACCATTTTTTAGAGTATTTTAACAAAAATAATAACTTTCCGATAATTATCCAATTATAATCATTTCAATACAAAATTGGTGGATGCGTATTCTCAGCTAACTACATGTTGGATTTCACTGCAATAGACAAAGATGTAGGGCCATGTTCTGTGATTCTCCCTAGTTCATTGTACCATCCTAATATCCTTTAAAAACCTTTAAGGGCTGCATCTCTAGAAGGCGGATTAGATGAGTGTTATGCATTTGCAAAATGCATATTTAATATCAATACGCATTTTTTACATGTTTATTATATTAATATTCCTTTTCAATTTGTGTATTTTATAGAATAAATTGAATTTATTATAAATTACTTCGATGAAATATGCGTATTAGATTACCCTATTTTGTAATGCGTATTCGCTTGGTTATAATTGGCCACTTATTTAAAATTGGTTATTTTTGTGAATATTAATTAAAAAATAGGTTACTATTGTCTTTCACCTCCCAATACACCATATAATTCATTTTCAATATAATAAACACAGGAGCACTCGAATAAAGCGATACAACTAATAAAATAAAAAACAAACTCGCACAAAGCGATACAAAAATCTTAAGAATTCAAAATATGTTATTTTGAAACTTTGGATCAAAATTTTATTGAAAAATCTAAAAAATAGAAGAGAAGGTGCAAGAGGGAAGGGGGCTTAATTGGTGAAAGGGATGAAGAAGAGTGAAGAATGAAACCTTAGATCTGAAAATGGGAATCGATTCTCATTGGTTGTCAACTTTCTTTAATTTGATTGTTTGTTGTTATGTATTCTGTTATGTCCAAATCTTGGCATAAGCCCTAAGCAGGCCTAATGGCCTAGAATAGCGGTCCACAACTCATAATGGGCCTAGAGATGAAGATTGGGTCACTAAAACCCACCACCAAGAGTCAGTCAAATATACTATCAAGCACAATGTGGAAGTTTGCGACCCCAAGCTGCGGGTCGAGTTCACCAGCAAAGTCCCTAGTATGGGATAGCATCTATCATGCACGTCTCTCTACAAGATCCAGCGTGGCCTAGAGGTCCAGCGAGGCCTAGAATACTGTCTGTGCAAGGTCCAGCGTGGCCTAGAGGTCTAGCGAGGCCTAGAGGTCCAGCGAGGCCTATAATACTCTTATGAAGGCTAGAGGTCCAGCGAGGCCTAGAGGTCCAGCAAGGCCTAGAGCATATGTATTATGAAGGCTTACGGTCAGGCCCAGCGAGGTCGCGTGAATGTGATTATCTCCGTACAGCGTGGACCACCTCGCATGACTAACCCAGCGAGGTCGCATGCGAGGCCACGTAGCTTCTCCATTAGCCTCGCCAGTGAGGCCACCTGATTCGAACATCATGTTAGCCATAGGTAACCTTTAATGGGCCATGGGTCATGAGTTGGATAAATGGGTAAAATATATCAGCCCAAGAAGACGCCTAGTGGATTTGGGCCAAGCCGAGCCCATATAAATCCTAGCCCGTCTAGATAACTTCTTCTCCAAGAACTACGTATGGCTTGATCCCTATAAATAGGGTACGTAGGCATCTTGTAAAGTGGGATTGACAGTTCACCCCTGGAATATCAACAAACAAGATCAGCCACAAAAATCACCAATCTCCTTCCGTGTTCTTCGTGTTCTTAGCGAAATATCCGTATTTTGCTCCATGATTCCATCAAACCTCTAAAATATTATTGTACAATATTCTCCCTATAACATTTGGCGCTAGAAGGAGGGGCCTAGTCATTGAATTGGGAGAACGATGACTAACTCGAACAAGAAGATGAACGGAGGGCACAACAACGGGGAGAACCCGGGGTCGCACAAGATACCCAAAGGCGATCACCCCAGGAGCGAGGATGGGCGCGAGAAGGTGTTAGCAGTGCAAGAAAGGATGACTAGAGTGAAGAATAGGTATAGATCAAGGGGCGCGAAGAGGAATGCCAGGAAGAGGCCCAAGTCCTATCATGAGGAGAGCAGTAAAGGTCCCACTAAGAAACTCTTGGATGAATTTGATGATGTTACGGATCAAACAAATCCTTACTTCTATGAAGACCTCGAGTGGGAGGAGGATATAGAGGCTACTAAGACAAAGGAGGGGTTGCAGCATGAGGTCGCCTCATCTAAGGGGAGGTCAGTTAGTGTCTTTGATCGTCTTGGAAAGAAGTTAGCTGACCATGATCTCCGCCTCAAGCTCGGAAAACTTACAGCTGGCAAGAAGGATAAGCGATCCCAGGCTTGGAGCCAACGTTTGGAATGACCCCCCTCTCCTTATCGAGAGCGTGAGCGGTCCCAGAAGTACAAACCTGACCCCTTGAATCTCAAGGAGGACCAAGAGGAATCTAGAGCTCCCAAGAAGACCCAGTCCCACCATGACAACACAGGAAAGGAAAAGAAAAAAGTTGATGATAAGAAGACCAGGGTTGGAGACTACAAGCTAGAGGAGCTAAAGAAGGCCTTGGATAAGAGGAATGCAAATAAGGGGATCCTTAACCCATTGGGTCCGGCCTTGCCTTTCACTCATGAGATCAAGACCACTCCGCTTCCCACTATATTCCGGAGTATTAACCTAAACATGACTTATAATGGGGACACAGACCCTGTAGAGTTTGTTATTCGATTCAACAATGATATGGATGTGTACCGGGCCTCACTATTGGCTAGGTGCAGGTTATTTGCGGCCTCGTTGAGGGATAGTGCTCATCAGTGGTTCTCTAAGTTAGGGGCTCACATCACTATAGACTCCTGGGAGCAGCTCGTGGACATTTTCATTAAGCATTTCCAGTCCTCCAAGCTCGATGCACCTCCTGTATCCACCATGGTGAACATAAAGCAGAAGGAGGGTGAGACCCTACAGGGCTACTTCAAGAGATTTAACGCCGAGGACCCTAGGGTGCGAGGAGCAAATGACGAGGCCATTAAAAATTTTCTTATTGCTGGGCTGAGAGAGGGCACCAAGTTTTGGAAGAAGTTGCATGCACAAACACCTAGCACTCTCTTTGAGTTCTACAAGGAGGCCGAGCCTTACAAATGGGTTGAGAAATCAATGGAGGACCTCAAAAAGAATAATGAAGCTAGTAGCAATGGAAGTTAGGACAAGGGAGTGAAGAGGAAGGACTCTCAAAGCCCTAGGCAAAGACATGCTCTACATGAGATGCTCCTTCATGGGATGCCTCTACATGAGATGCTTCTTGGTGAAATACCTCTACGTCGAGGAGAGGGGGGATGCCCCCGATCCTTGGGGAGAGGGGGGATGCCCCCGATCCTTGGTGGCAATGAGGAGGTCCCCAACTACCTCAGTACACCAGGAAGAGCATCTATCAAACCAGCCCCCTTCTTGGTATGGACTTCACTAATATCAACATACATTGCCCCAATATGAAGGAGAACTCATAGTGGGGTCACATCAAAATTCTTTTCATTATAAATGGTGTCAACTCCAAATAATCAAGAAGGTTGCTGAAACATGTTGATTCCTCATCACATCTACAATGATAATGAGGACTCGGGGGTAGTGGCATTACATAAACACCACTTCTAGCAGGACATTTGAAAAATTGCATGACAAGGCCAGCACCTAGCGTTGCGAGACATTACCTAGCGACGTGAGGCCGCAAACTCGGCATCTTGCGATGTGAGGCCTCTCGACCCCATAGGTGATGATTACGATCAGGATCATTTGAAGACCCCATCAGCTATCCTAAAATACTTGGAAAAAATTTAACAGATATGGAGAGGCGTTATGGAAGAATCTATACATGCTAAAATCATGCAACATGAGTCCCTTGTGCAAGCAGATATGATAAGTGGATTTTATATCCACTTGGAACGTTCCATATCGTCTTAAATTGATTAACTTGGTCTCAAGTTTGTTGTATTTTTGATGTGTTTTTTGTAGTTGTGCAGGGTTGTAGCTATTGGTTAGTGTTGGTGTTTCTAATCGATATTAGAGTGGAATTAAGCATTGGAATGAAGATTGGACACTTGTGTTATGCTACCAAGGAGTTACATGTGTCATGGTATTGAAGATGTTAGATAATGCAAAAGAAACGGAGGAGAAAGGAGCAAATTTGTGTAAAATTCGGATTTTCTAGATAGGTTGCGCAGTATTCACTGTTTTGGCCATATCTGGAGTTCTAGAAGTCCGTTTTCAGTGATCTTACTGCCCACGCGAAGCTTGGGAGATTTTCTACAATCTTGGACAGGTATGCCACGCGTAGTCTGCGCGTGGTGGGCGTAGGCAGCGCGAAGAACAGACTGTTGGGCGCAGGTTGCACGCGCGGTGCTGAAAAATTACAGTTTTTACTATTTTGGCCATATCTTGAGTTTTAGAAGTCCGTTTGAGGCCCGTAAGCAGTCCACGCGAATATAACGGAATTCTATATCATTCTAAAGTGGTCCAGAGGTCCAAATACAACTGGAACGGTCCAGAAATACTAAAGAAAAGTCAGCTACGAATTTTCCTTAAAAACAGAATCAGTTTAGGAAATGTATTTTGCAGAAATTCTATTATAATTCTGTTTTGGTATTTTCTTGCTGGGCAAGACTTCTAGAGCCTATATAAACACATACAACCTTTGTAATTTGTATCGTTAGGAGAAGAACCATTACACATCATTACATATCAATTACTTAGGATTATTTGTATCTTTTCATACTTTGTTTTTATCATGGTTTCATCAGATCCCATGATGACGAGCGGTTCGATTATGAACTAATCGTTGTCATGGGATTCTAACGGATTTATTTATGGAGCTTTAGTATCTTGATGCTTTAAAGATCTGTGTGTGATGTATATCTGATATCCTCGTATGGTTATGCTTAATTGATAGATGCGTCATGAACATCTAATTTGTTAATCTCTTGTGAAGTGAAAGTGGATCTTGAGATTTAGAACTTGCCATGCTAGCATAGGTTCATGATTGTTTATCAACATGATTCGTAGTATGAGATGAGAATACTTATATTGCCCTATGTGATCATTATGGATAACTTGCTCTTCAACCGTTATGTTTTCAAATTCTATAGACATATAGGGTCTAAGCATAATTGGTGTCTATTCATCTTCTATCTCTTTTGTGGATGTATGTTTAGTTTGGTATACGTATGCTGACAGGTAGCGTATACTTATTTCGTGTTATCCGATCAGATAGCATAACCATTGCATATAGTGATTAAAGGCGTCAGATCTAAGCAAAGTATTTAATGAAGTTAGGATTCCATGGTTTATCTTGCAGAAGTAATTTGATTTAAATTCTCGTTAGTTAGTTAATTCTTAGTTTGTTAATTTGTTTTTTTAGTTAATTTTAGTTAATCAAAACCCAATCTTGTTAATTGTCTTAGCAGTGCATAATAACCATACATTGTTGCATAGGTGCATTGACTGAATTGAAACCTAAACCAGATCTCTGTGGGAACGAACTTGACGTATTTATATATTACTTGTGACCACGTACGCTTGCGTGAATTAGTGCAAACAAGATACGAGGCCTATTGTACTTTTCAATATCATAGACATCAAATAAAGAAGCATCAATAAAGCAAGCCAATCCAAGTTTAAGGAGCAACCAATTAAGTAAAGGAAACATGGGCCTTCAAATTCTTTCCTCCAACTATCATTTGCGTTCTCAGCGTCAGCTTGAATCTGTGCAAGTATGGATTTGAGATTCACAATCTCTTCGTTCATCTTACTATTGGAAGAAGCCAAGGCTCGAACCTCCATGTGGTGACTCAATTGATGGAAGAAAAGCTTAGCTATAGTTTTAGTCTTGGAAGCATTGGACTCCTCCAGAGATTGTTTGGACCAAGCATACATGTCAACTTCAGAAACATGGGCATGTGCCAATTGGCCATATGTCTGACTGACCAGTCCAGAAGGAGGATGAATGGATGAGAGACTCATGTCGTCCTTGTTCTTCTTCAGTGGTGGTTTTTCATGAAGAGTTGTCATCTTAGTTGATTTTTTCCTGCTAGGATGGAGGGAAGAAGATGATTGTCGAAGAGGCGTTGTGAGAGTGGTCTGCCTAGGAGGAGGCCTCGCAACATACGAGGCTGCAAGGAGGCCTCACAACATACGAGGCTGCAAGGAGGCCTCGCAACATAGAGGCTGCAAGGAAGCCTCGCAACATATGAGGCTGCAAGGAGGCCTCGCAACGTATGAGGCTGCAAGGAGGCCTCTCCACATAGGAGGCTACGAGGAGTCCTCTCATTATATCAACAGGAGGAGGCCTCACAACATATGAGGCTGCGAGGAGGCCTCGCAACGTATGAGGCTGCAGCGAGGAGGCCTCGCAACATATGAGGCTGCAAGGAGGCCTCACAGCATATGAGACTACAAGGAGTCCTCTCAACTTGTGAGGAGGCCTCTCATCATAAATAACAAGGAATAGAGGAGAGCCATCTCATCATACTTTATGATTATAAGAAAGGCCCTCCGAGCTCACATATCAGCTTGACAGAAGATATAATTATAAAAATTTATGATTGCAAGGCCCTTTGGGGTCGCCTCATAAGGTCCCTGCAGGATCACATGGCGCTTGAAAGGATCCTTTGAGGTCACTATCACTCACTTATACATGGCTTCGCATTAATTGAAAGACACACAATACGTGTCATCATCTTAGCGGCTGGGAGCAGATCTTGAGACACGATAGTTGTCTGAAACCATTCAAATTCATAGGGATCGCGATGCAATCCCAAGGCACTTGAGATAGCTATGCTTTCATCTACAGCAATCTATAGCAAGAACATACCTCACATCGAAGTTTTGACAAAGCAGTTTTTGACTCGACATCGCATTTTCAATGGCAATATGGACTTGGGGGGTAGTTGTTATGCCCAAATCTTGGCATAAGCCAAGACTAATGGGCTAGAATAGCGGTCCACAACTCATAATGGGCCTAGAGATGAAGATTGGGTCACTAAAACCCACCACCAGGAGTCAGTCCAATATACTATCAAGCACAATGTGGAAGTTTGCAACCCCAAGCTGCGGGTCGAGTTCGCCAGCAAAGTCCCTGGTATGGGATAACATCTATCATGCACGTCTCTCTACAAGGTCCAGCATGGCCTAGAGGTCCAGCGAAGTCTAGAATACTGTCTGTGCAAGGTCCAGCGTGGCCTAGTGGTCCAGCGAGGCCTAGAATACTGTCTGTCCAAGGTCTAGCGTTGCCTAGAGGTCCAACGAGGCCCCTATAATACTCTTATGAAGGCTAGAGGTCCAGCGAGGCCTAGAGCATATGTATTATGAAGGCTTACGGTCAGGCCCATCGAGGTCGTGTGAGTGTGATTATCTCCGTACAGCGTGGACCACCTCGCATGACTAACCCAGCGAGGTCGCATGCGAGGCCACGTAGCTTCTCCATTAGCCTCGCCAGTGAGGCCACCTGATTCGAGCATCATGTTAGCCATAGGTAACCTTTAATGGGCCATGGGTCATGAGCAGGATAAATGGGTAAAATATATCAGCCCAAGAAGACGCCTAGTGGATTTGGGCCAAGCCGAGCCCATATAAACCCTAGCCCGTCTAGATAACTTCTTCTCCAAGAATTACGTATGGCTTGATCCCTATAAATAGGGTACTTAGGCATCTTGTAAAGTGGGATTGATAGTTCACCCCTGGAATATCAACAAACAAGATCAGCCACAAAAATCACCAATCTCCTTCCATGTTCTTCGTGTTCTTAGCGAAATATCCGTATTTAGCTCCATGATTCCAGCAAAACTCTAAAATATTGTTGTACAATATTCTTCCTATAACATATTCATAAAAAGAATTATTGAGATATCCAAATAGAAGTGGCTTTTTTAGTAACAATATGTTTGAGTGATATTTTTCATACAATAAATTTGAAAGATTACTTATGTTATGTGAAACTAATATGTATTCATGTAACAATATCCTTACTTATAAATTTATATATATCAGATGATAATCTATGCAAAGAAAATCTAATTTAAATTGATTATTAATTTATTATAAAAATTTATGTTATTTACAAAGAATTTATTTATCAATAGAGGTTATCTTATTCATTATTTATTTAAGCTTATTTAAGAAAATTGAGAAAAAAATATACATGATTATGATACATATGTAAAAAAAACGTACATTATTATCGCATATACGTCTCATTGATACGTTATTTGTACAATTCATATTAAAATACCTATGTTTTAAACTTTTATGCAAAAAATATGATAAAAGCTGTAGATGTGCTTGCACAACATGTTGTATGCAGTTGCATTTCAGGTTACAACAATTGTATTTGGGATTGCATTTGAGGTTACATCATATTTTTGAAAAAAAATTATTCAACTTGGATATTTTTAAAAAAATCTAAAATAATTACAATTACAATAGAGAATTCCGACAATTTTGTTATTTTATTAAAAGTGATATAGGATCCTATAGAAAATATAAATTTAGAGCTGGAACCAAATATCGTATAGAATTACCATTAAAAAAAGTATTTCGCATAATAATAAAATTCCAACAATTTATTATTTAATTAAAAAATTAATATAGAAACTTAAGGAAAATAGAAATCTAGTTGTGGTACCAAATTTAGTACGGAAGTACCATTAAAAAGTGGGATTTCGCTTATTAATAAATTTTATTTATAAATTTTTAATTTTATTTAAAACTAAAACAGAATCCTAAGGAATAAGAATTTATGGGTGAAACCAAAAATTTATGGGAAAAAAATAATAATATAGAATCCTAGGGATATAGAATTCTAGTTGTAGAAACAAATTTAGTACGGAAATACCATTAAAAAAGAATTTTGCTTATTAATAAAGTTTGTAATTTTTTATTTTATTTAAAAATATTATAGATTCCTGGGAGAAATATGAATTTAAGGGTGAAACAAAAAAAAAGATGAAATAAAATATGGTTTTTAATTTTATTTAAAAATAATATAGAATCTTAGGAAAATGAGAATTTAGAGGTGAAATAAAAAAAGTGAAAGCAAATTTGGTACTCAATTACCATGTGAAGGGGGATTCGATTATTAATAAAGGTTATAATTTTATTTAAAAATATTCTAGACTCCTATGAGAAATAGGACTTTAACGGTGAAACCAAAAAAAGATGGAATCAAATTTAGTTTTTAAATTTAATTTAAAAATAATATAGAATTCTATGAAAGAGAAATAGAATTTTTGCATTAATTCTATTCAATGTAGAATATCTACGTTGATAATCATATTAAATTTAGAAAACCTAATTATATTTCATTTAAATCGTTGACATGTACTTTTTCATATTTGAATATACAAACACCTTTTAGTTTACATATTAAAATATAAAATATAAAATATTTTTTTATGCTCGATCCAACATATTTCATCTAATTATTTTAAAATCTAACGGTTCTTATTTATTTTGTCGTATTGAGGCGAACTACCGATTACCAAAATTTTAGACAAAATCCCTCTTACTATTATTGAAACAGTATTTGGTTGTTGGTGTAATTATCTTCAAATAATTTTTAAAAAGGGTGTTTTGAAAATCAAAACGAAATATAATTAGATTTCATAACTTGAATAAAAGTTTCAACGTAAAAAATCGACAATTTATTCTTTCTTTGGTTTCTGCGTAGTTTTAAGGGTGAGGTCCAAAATGCCCATCTCCAATTTGCATGGTCCAAATTTAAAAAAATCAGCCTTAAATATTCTGTATATACGCAAATACGGAGTTTCGTCACCCGCAACAACCGATGTTGCAGTTCGTCTACTACAACAGGTCATAGATGCAACATTTCGTCCCCCGCATAACCACTAATGCGGCACACCACGTGTCGGCATATCCCATGTTGATGTGCACGATACAGCGCATCGCCCTTTTTTTTGAAAAATTTGTTAGGGTGCACGAAGTACTTAATTTGTGGGGACCATCAGTCTTAGAAATGGTCCATTTTTGTAATTCTCTTTTGTTTTAATTGGGAAATAATTATTAAACAATCACTAAATTAAAGATTATATTGTCAATTTCACGTGGGTTGTAATATCGTTCAAATCAAATTTTAAGAAATCAAGATAGAACACGAATATTAAATTTAAAATGTAAAATCTTATATATATATCAATTTTTTAACAACAATTTGATATGTAAATTAATAACATATAAATATTAAAAATATTGGAGTAATATTTATAGATATTAAAAAAGGTGTCGTGCATTGCACAAGTTATAAGTTAGTATATAATAAACATGGATCTTATCCATAATTTTAGTCCCTTAATTTTAGTCATTGTATTGCCAAAATAATCTCGAATCTAATAAAATCAAGATTATATCATATTAAAAAAATTATAATCTAAAAAGGATATGATTAAAAAAGGGTTGTATTATAAGATTTTAAAAAGAAAATTATAATCCGAAAATGATATAATTAAAAAAGGTTGTATTAAAATTGAATTTTATTTACTTTTCTATTAATATTAAAAAAAAATATATTTACTATTTGGGTTCTATCTCGAGATCTAAAAATCAGATTTAGATGATTTTACAACCCACGCGAAGCTCAGAAAATTATCTTTAATTTAGTGATAATTTAACAATTATTATCCAAATGGAAACACTCAGAATCTCAACATGAAATATATTTACGAATTTTTACATTAATCTTATTCAGCGTAGAATACCTACATTGATAATACTATTCAATGTAGAAAACCTAACTATATATGATTTAAATCATTGACATTCAATTTTTCGTATTTCAATATGA
Source organism: Kitagawia praeruptora (assembly GCA_037693485.1). Taxonomy (NCBI): domain Eukaryota; kingdom Viridiplantae; phylum Streptophyta; class Magnoliopsida; order Apiales; family Apiaceae; genus Kitagawia; species Kitagawia praeruptora. Next base: position 89,638,148 of record CM075347.1, on the reverse strand, counting down.
ATACACTTTTTATTTTACATGTTAAAATATAAAATATGCTTTATGATAGATCCAATAATTTTCATCTATTTATCTCAATATCTAACGATTCTTATTTACTTTGTCATACTGAGGATCAGACTACCGATTACTAAAATTTTGTACAAAATCCCTCTTAAACTTATTATTAAAATTTTATTTGGTTGTTAGTACAACTATCTTCAAACAATAAGAAGGTTATTTTGATAATCGAAATGAAATATGAGATTGTGAGTATATTTTCTAAACCGAATACAAATTTCAACGTAAAAAAATCGACAATTTCTTCTCTCTTTTGACACTTGATAGGTTTAATTGGAAAATAATTGTTAAACCCCATCACTAAATTAAATATTATTTTGTTAATTTCACGTGGGTTATAAAATCGTACAAATCAAGTTTTAAAAACTCAAGATAAAATATATAGCAAATTGAACATGTAAAATCCTATATATATATATATATAGGTTTTTGCTCAGGTGAGAACCACCTATTTTGGTGAGATGTGAGATCTAATCTCAACCATTCAAATATATCTTATTTCAATTAATCTCAGCCACACAAAATTGTAAAATTAAAAAAAAAATACAACCAAAACAGACAAAGATTTCGCACATTAATTTCATTCTGTTTCATTCTGTTAGGCCTCTCTCTCTCTCATCTCTCTCTGGTCTTCTCTCTATCTCTATCTCTCTCTCTTTCTCTCTATCGTCTCTCAATACGAATTCACCGGAGATAAACTTGCTTTAGTTTGGAGTATTCACCGGAGATTTCACGGACGAATCTCATCGAATTTTTCACTGTAGTTTCAATCTGAATTCAAAATTTACGTTTTTTCATCATGATTACTGAGGATTTACTGAAGATTAGCTCAAATCAAGGTAAAGCAATTGATTTTGTTAATATTTATATTCGTACTACATATTTTACTAATTTGATTGTTGCATATTTGTAATTCGATTCAGTTTTTGTACTCAACGATGTTGATTTTGTGTTGAAGTTAATGCTTTTGTTCATTAAACATTTATTTGTACTTTTTAATTTCACATGAGTTCGTAACTAGATTCGTAAACAAACTATACTATACTGCTATGTGGTGATTTTTAATGTAAGTTAGTGATTTTCTGTATTTCATATGTATTCAGTATATTTTTAGATGTTCTGTTGTTGTACTTGTTGATTTTTTTATGTAGGTTAGTGATTTTATGTATTTTGCTGTTATTTAGTTTGCTTTTAGGTATTTTTAGTTTGATTTTATATTCGTACTACATATTTTACTAATTTGATTGTTGCGTATTTGTAATTCAATTCAGTTTTTGTACTCAACGATGTTGATTTTGTGTTGAAATTAATGATTTTGTTCATTATACATTTATTTGTACTTTTTAATTTCACATGAGTTCGTAACTAGATTCGTAAACAAACTGTACTATACTGTTATGAGGTGATTTTTACTGTTACTTAGTGATTTTCTGTATTTCATATGTATTCAGTATATTTTTAGATGTTCTGTTGTTGTACTTGTTGATTTTTTGATGTAGTTTAATGATTTTATGTATTTTACAGTTATTTCGATTGCTTGTCGTTTCCTGAGCCAATGTTATATTACAGTTATTTACTTTTGTTCTTAGTGATTTTCTGTACATTTAAATAATCTGCTATTGTATGATCTTCTTGTAGTTGTTAGTTGTGGCGACGATATTTCCGAAGTGAGTAACAGTTTCTGTTTGAATGAGAATGAAGAATTTGATTATGGTTATACGGTTAGTCCTGGTGGTCATAAGTACTACGTTCCTTCTGTTGAAGACAATGTAAAACCGTTTATTAGCCAATCTTTTCAATCTTTGGAATCTGGTATTAGTTTTTATAAGGAGTATGGAGTGTTGAGTGGTTTTAATGTACGTCGTAGTGCGGAGAAAACACATTCCGATGGTACAATAATAAGTAAGTACCTGGTATGTAATAGATCTGGTTATAGTGAAGTTAAGATTACTACATCACAGGATAAAGTAGGTAAATCAGGTAAGCGGAAGAGAACAATATCGGGCAGATGTGGTTGTGAGGCGAAGTTGGTGTTAAAGTTTGCTCCAGGAAATATATATTTTGTTTTTAATTTCATTGAAGCGCATAATCATCCGTTGGTTCCTGAAGATTGTAGGTATTTTTTGAAAGATAATCGTCAAATGTCGACATGTTGTATGAAATTTGTCTTTGATGCTAGTAAAGTAAACATTGGAACAAGCAAGTCATTTAGAATGATGAAAGAGATGGTTCAGGGTTATGAAAATGTTGGAGCTACATTGAGAGAATTTAGGAATTTTGATCGAGATTTGAAAGCCTACGTTGGTGTAGCTGATGCTCAAATGATTATTGAGAAATTCAAGGTTAAACAAGAAACAGAACCTTCTTTTTTCTATGACTATGATGTCGACTCTGCTGGTAATCTTACAAAGCTTTTTTGGGCTGATTCGATTGCGAGAAGAAATTATGAGCTATATGGAGATGTTGTTTCTTTTGATCCCACATTTAATACCAACAAGTGAGTAGGATTCATCTAAGTTTGTTTTTTATTTTCTTTTTTTGCATTGCACATTGTTTTATTTGTGAACTGTTTATTTGTTTTATAACTGGTGATTTTATGCCTTAACTGGTGATTTTAACAATCTGCTACGATGTAATCATTTCTTTGTGTTAGGTACAATATGGTTTTTGCCCCATTTACTGGTGTGGATAAACACAATAAATGTGTCACATTTGCATCTACTCTTCTTTCAAAAGAAGATGTGACACATTTTACTTGGGCGTTTGAAGCACTCCTAAAAGCTATGGGTCGAAATTCGGTGTGTATAGTGACCGATCAGTGTCCAGCTATGAAATAAGCTATACCCAACTATTTTAAAGCAACAACTGAATTCCCTGCTTCTAGGCACCGTCTGTGCATGTGGCACATCACAGAAAAGTTTCCTGCCAAGGTATAGTTTCTATGATTTTGGTTTCCTTTTTTGCATATTATGCCCTGACTGTTAACACAATGTCACATTTAGTTCCCAAACTTAATCATGTTTTGGATTATTTGATTGCGAATTTTGATATAGTAGCTATATTCCTGGGATTAATACGAAGTTAAGAAGGCATTTTATGTGAATTTCTCGGTTTTGAATTAGTAATCAGAGTTTAAAGTCGGGTTTAGGTGGGAACTTGAGTTGGGCTGGTTGTTTGATGATATTTACTGATTTGTTAGTTGGTATATGTCCTGCATAATCCTGAGTTTTGCGTTTCTTAGATTAAGCTTTAATGGAGAATTATTTGGTTTGTGATATTTAATTTGTACTATCATTTAATGCTTAGATCAGTGGTTTTTGTTGTTTTACATGTACTATACATCTTTTTTATGGTATATAGTACAACCACAATTTAAGTTGCACACTTTGGAAGAATATTAGTTATGTTAGTACAAATTTAAGTTGGGCTGGTTGTTTGATGATATTTACTGATTTGTTAGTTTAAGATGTTTTTGGTGGTTAGTTTAATTAGTGGTTATCTAATTCTATTACCAAATTACCATTAAAATAATATAGTTTACAGGGATCTCAAACATACCAAATCAGCATTTTCTATTTTCCTGTTTGGGTATCTTTCAAAAAAGTGATTCATTTCGCTCTTAAAAAGTTCATATTGCACTGCAGAAGTCTTTTTCTCATCCAAAGGAGCAATATGTTCATTTCAGACTACTAAGTTAATACATGAACTCAGTCATTAAAAATGTTGTTACAACTAACTAGAATAAACAGTCACTTACTGAACAACCAATGTCCATAAAGAGCCGCATGGGTGCTTCCGTGGATTTGTAATTCTCTCTAGCATTCAATAAAATAGACCACATATCTATAACTGCATATGACACCCTATTTTCTGGCATGAGTGTCCTGACGACTTCTCGGATGAATGTATGTTGTCCATATATAAAAATATGCTCCCTGTAATATATTATTGATTAGTGCTTTTGTAATAGCAGATTAATTTTTACACATGTAGCTAATGATTAGTGCATTTCTATTAGGTGATTACTGTAGGTACTAGGTGATTAGTGTAGGGCCTAGGTGATTAGTGTAGGGACTAGGTGATAAGTGTAATACATGTGGTGATATTTTTTGTGAAACTTACATGTAATTCTTTCCATCTTGAATCATCCACCTATAGACTGCAATTTCTTGCTTGGAGTAACTTGAATTGATGTCAATGTTTCTTTGAATGTATGGTGACCTAAAAGCTGGCCCCACTTTGATGTCCCTCTTTATCCTTTTTTCTGATTCTTTTGGTGGCAATGGTGTTTTATATTCCTGTCCTTTGTTATTATCTTCTCTGTCGTGCTCTTCCATCACCTCTTCATCTCCTTTCTTATTATCTTCTCTACCATGTTCTTCCATCACCTCTTTGCATATTTGACTTATTCCAAGTGAGAATGATGGACACATCAGATCGTCTGGACATGGCTGATTTTCAAAATCTTTTTCAAGCTCCAATATCCCTTCCGGAGATTTCAGCCAAGCTATAATATCAAGGTGGTCATCGTGGTCTGGTGGTAATTCAGTCTTTTCAGCTTCGTCAACTAAATCAAGGCCAGCTTTCTCTTTTTGATTTGGAAATTGTGAAATGTCTCCAGCTTTCTCTTCTTCACTTAGAAATTGTGAAATGTCTTCATTATTGCGAAAATCATTTTCGAAACTTTCACTATCCATCCATTTATTTGCTTTGAACAGATCCTTGATCTGTTTTTCGATTTCAACAATCTTCTCGTCATTTGGATGCAATTCTTTCGCATTAGCCAATTGGGATTCATACTGACTCTTTGCTTGAATTAGTTGAATATTGGCATCAATCAACAAAGTTGCAGTTTGATTCAGCGTCTCCCACCAATCCTGATCAACAAAAGATATTATAACTTGGCTGAAAACAAACACCATACCATGATATCTTATAAATGATTAAATAACAATGAAACATTTCATGATGCTGAAATTCTTTATCTTGTAACATTTTTTTAATGAAACGCACATATGATTAATGAAGTGAATAATGTAACATATGTGGTGATTTAGTGTAATTTTGTGTGGTGGTTAGTGTGATATATGTGGAGATTAATGTAGTGGTTTGTGTGGTTAGTGTGTTATATGTGGTGGTTATGTGCTTATGATACCAGAATGCATTAATATACCTCATTTGGTCCATGATTTGCATCATGTCCGTTCACATCTTCTATGTCTTCTGCATATACATCGGATGGTCTATCATTTGCATCTTGTCTATTCTAATCTTCTAGATAATTTTCAATTTCAGTCGCAGTTTTTTCCTTTTCTGCATCATACTTTACCTACATGTTCAAATAAATTATTTTCATATATAAATAGGTTTTATACTATGTGCTTTTAAGTTTTATGCTTTACGTGTATACCTTCCAAAATAATTTCTCGTTTGCTTCCAGTTCTTCTGCAGTTACCACTTCAAGTATACTTCCGGAACCAAATGCATCCTTTTCTGCCAATTCCATCATTTCTCTTTGCTTTAATTTTTCTTTTGTCCATCCTCTGAAAGCTGGATACAGTCTTGGTACAAGCTCTTTGCCTTGGTGACAGACTCGATCAACGTAGAAAATTTGTCATTTTTTGATTAATTAGTCAAATCACTAAAACAAGTTTGAATCAAGAGTGAATAAACAAAATATTACTTACAAGCAGAAAAATCATTGGCCCGGTATAGAAAAGTGAGGTTGTGCGCATCCATCTTCGCTTTGTGATAACTAGACTTTTTATCAAATATTCCGCCCAGTTGTACTTATTACAGTTGTCAATTATATCATCCAAAGTCAGAATTGTCTGGGCAACGAAATTATTTGTGTTTGACCTTATCAACACGTTTGTCATAAGCACTAAGAAATTCATTTTAAACAATTCATCTACGTCCCCCGTCTTTTTCATTATATCAACCACTTCACTTGCTTTCACCAAACTCTGTCCTTCAGCCAATTCGAACTGGGATCTCCATTGATTAATTCTTTGAGTAGTCCTTTCATCTTCTTTAAACTTGATTTCAGATCCTCGACAAGGCAGTCCAAGCACATCATGTACAGCCTGTTCGGTGATTTCTATATCCCCCATTTTTAATACTAATTTGCAGCTTCTTTCATTAAACGCTTCAAGTATTTTATATGCCAGTCTTTGCGGCATCTCTACCAACTCAAAATTAAGTAGACTACCAAAACCAGCATCTGTCACCCATTGTTGTTGCTTATCTGATAGTGCATATATCATCTCATTCAGTATTCTTGGGGAGTTTCTACTTTTAGCAATTTCATCCTCCTGCACAATTTCAGACATTCAATTTCACGTACGTACACGACTATATAGTGGTGATTTTAAATACAATTTTTTTTAAAATGGATGTTGTATGTACCTTCTTTGCAATCTGATTTCTTTCCTCTATTTTCTGTTTCCATGTCCTTCTTTCCGCTTTATCATCTACATTTGACTGATACACATAACAACTTGTTTTTATTTTCACACATCTACGAACAAAAAAGTGATATGTGGGTGAATGTTTATTTTATATATTCTAGTAATATGGAGTTTATATTACCTTTTTAGCCGGCCTCTTTTTGCCCTTTATTTCAGCTTCCTTCTCAAATAACACAAGTCTTTGTCCACCTTCTCTTTTGTCATTTTTCTTTTTCCCTTTTCTTTTTTTAGTTTGGAAATCATCACTTTTGTCCTAGATTTTTGTATTTCAAAAAAGAGTTAAAACAAGCATTTAAATTTATTGAAAACAAGAATTTATTACTATTATAATTACCTCCATTAGAAGCTTTCTTTTAACAATTCGTGTATCATCCCTCACTGGTGCTTTACCTTTCCTCTTTGACCATGGTGCGGGATTTAAAAAATCATCATCAGAATCATATACATCTCCTGCAAAAAATCTATATATCAAACAATATAAATCAACACAAATCAAATTATACAGAAAAGAGAAAAAAGTATACCTGTCACAGGGACTTTATTTTGTTCATCAGTAATCATCTTCTCCTGCACATCTTGATTTCCTGTTCCAGATTCTCCAATATGTTGATTCTCTTCATTTTCTGGACCAATGACTACATTTTCAGCATTATTATTTACTTCCATTTGATCACCACTACCTTCCAAATCAATAAAAATTGGACCGGTGTTCGGTCTCCTAAGACTGTGTAATATGAGACGTGCACTCCTACGTAAAGAGTTTGCTGCAAAGAATGGAAAGTATTAAAACAAGCATAAAAAATATGTTTTTATGCATAAACAAGCATAAACAAGGATAAAAGCACATTACAATAAACAAGCATAAAAAAGCACATTACAGTCAAGTAATTAGTTAAAAAGCTCCACTGAACAAGCCTAATCACTGCTAATAAATTGTTTTTCAAATTATGCAATCGTCGGAACAAAAAATACAAAGACAAAAAATAACCAAAAATAGGACAAAAAAAATCAAAAAAAATTGTAAAAAAACAGGACAAGGCCACTACAGTCATCTTATTAACCAAAAACCACCACAAAATGTTCCTAATTGTTATGCTATAACTACGCAAGCGCACGTTGTCACAAGTAATATATGATTAAATCAAGTTCGTTCCCACAGAGATCTAGAATGGTGTTCAATTCAATTAATGTACCTATGCATCAATGTATGGTTTTGATTCACTGCTAAGAAAAATAATAAATTTAAGATTGATTATCTAAATTAAACTAAAGTGCAAATTATAAACTAAGAATTAAACAATTAACGAGAATTAAAATCGAATTACTTATATGAGAATAAACATGGAATCCTAGTTTCATCATCTACTTCACTTAGAGTTGCAGCCTTTAATTAAAACATGCGATGGTTTTGATATCTGATCGAATAACACGAAAAGAGTAAAAGTTACCTCTCGGTATACTAGTACCAATCTACGCATACATCCACAAAAGAGATAGAAGATGAATAGGCACCTATTATGTTTAGACCCTATATCTCTATAGAATTTGAAAACATAAAGGTTGAAGCACAAGTTATCCACTTAGATCACATAGGGTAGCATAATATCTCTATTCATGCCACAAATCATGATGTTAAAACATCAACCTATCCTATGCTAGCATGGCAAGTTCTAAATCTCAAGATCCACTCTCGTTTAGCAAGAGATTAACAATTCAATTTAGATGTTAGCTACTCATCTAAAAGCATTAAGATTAACCATACGAGGATATCAAGAATTCACCACACATAAATCTTTAAGGCATGCAAACTACTAAGCTACATAGATAAATTCACTAGGATCCCACGATAACGATTAGTTCATGATCGAACTTTTCGTCACCATGGGATTTGATGAAATCATGGTAGTAAACAAGATAATAAAGATGAATAAATCAATAATGAGATAAGGTTTAGCGAACAAATCCGTGAAAGTAACAAGCATCCAAAAGATACGCCTCCACAAAGGAATACAAGAAAAACTATATCTAGATCTTCTTGTCGTCACGATCCTCGCCTTGGCTGCTCTCTCTCGTGCTCTGAACGAATTGTGTGTGTAGATGTTCGTGTGTGTGATGATTTTTCTGTGCCCCAAGGTGTGTATTTATAGCCCCCAAGTGCCTCCTTGACCAAGCAATTACCGTCTTTGAATTAGAATAGAATTCCGGTAATTTTCCATCTTTGATTGGAATAGAATTGCAATTCCCATGTTTAATTATGATTCTGGAAATTTCTGGCCGTTCATGATACTCCATAATGATTAGGAAAAGAATTCAGGGCAATTTCCTTCTCAAACTCAGTTTCCAGCAACTTTCTGTACATTTTCTGCAGCCAGGCGCGGCCGCGCGCACCTGTAGCTCATTTCCAGCGCGCCTGCGCGGAAGAATAAACTGCCAATCCTGAGCGCGCCCGCGCGCGATGTGTACATTATCTGAGCGCGCCCGCGCGCACTGCTGTCTGATTTTTTTCCTTGTGCTAATTTCCTCTCCATTTCCTTTTGCAACTTGAATCACTTGCACTTTCAAGCTTAAAGACACTGTTTATTCAACGAAACCTCCACACCTACATAAAAACTATAACCTGCACAATCTTCACAAAAACGGATTAAAACACACCAATACTTGAGATACAAAACACCAATTCAAGCCGAAACGGAACGATCCAAGTGGACAAACATCCACTTATCACTAATCACTGCAAATAACTCCTCTCTCAACTCTTCTAATTGTCGGATCAGTCGTTCTTTAACAAAGACAAAAAATATCAAAAAAAAATTCGTAAAAAAATAGGACAAGACCACTACAATCATCTTATTAACCAAAAACCACCACAAAATGTTCCTAATCACTACTTATAACTCCTCTCTCAACTCTTCTAATTGTCGGATCAGTCGTTCTTTAACAAAGACAAAAAATATCAAAAAAACATTCGTAAAAAAACAGGACAAGGCCACTACAATCATCTTATTAACCAAAAACCACCACAAAATGTTCCTAATCACTGCAAATAACTCCTCTCTCAACTCTTCTAATTGTCGGATCAGTCGTTCTTTAACAAAGACAAAAAATATCAAAAAAAAAACAGGACAAGGCCACTACAATCATCTTATTAACCAAAAACCACCACAAAATGTTCCTAATCACTACTTATAACTCGTCTCTTAAAATCAATCAAAGATAATGATTTACTTGTTCAGAACAAAACGAAAAAACAAAACAATACAGAAAATCACTATGAACAGTAAGATAAATCAAACATTAATAAAAAAACATAAAATATCAAAAAAAATTGTAAAAAAACAGCACAAGGCAACTACATTCACCTTATTAACATAAAACCACCACAAAATGTCCATAATCACTTCTTATAACTTGTCTCTTAAAATAAATCTAAGATAATGATTTACTTGTTCAGAACAAAACGAAAAAAACACAAAACAATACAGAAAATCACTACAAACAGTAAGATATGCACATACCTTGTTGTTTTTCAGCCATTACTTTTTCTCAACAAACTTCGAATAATAGAATATAGAATATAAACCCTAAAAAATATCAAACACAAACATGCAATTAAAAAATGCCCAATTAAATGTATAAATTTCAAAATTAAGGTGATTATTACCTTAATAACAGTTGGAGAATGAATAATCGAAGATCATAGTTCGTAATCGAAGTTTAATCGGTGATGATTTTGAAGTTGAATGAAGTTTAAACAGAGAGAGAGAGAGTAATTGTGCGTGAGTAGTTGGTGGTTGTTCTAATTTTTCTAAAACGGTTATATTGATGAAGTAATTGCCACCAAACTTTGCAGTAATTACAAAAAAACCACCGTGTCTTTTTTGTTATTTTTAATCTGATGCTTTAATAAATGGATGGTTGTGATTGAATCTCAGATCTCACAATAATAATGGTTCTCAATGGAGCGCGACTCTATATATATATATAGGGAGCTACTCCAATACAAACCTCCTTAGAATACAAACCTAAAAACCAAATTCCAATCCAACATTTAAGCTAATTTAATGACCAAACTAGGGGTACCCCAATACGAAAAAGTCTTATAATTCTACCCTCTATCCATTCATCGAAAATAAAAATTTTATTTTTTTTTTAAAAATGATGACGTGGCAGCAGTTTTTTTTTTGATGAATGGATAGAGGGTTGAATTATAAGACTTTTTTTTGAAGGTGCCCCTGGTGGAGCCCTTAGAATAAATGAAATATAATATATTTTGTGTTGGTTTGTAGTTCTCATTTTAAGAGTGGTTTGTATTTGAGCAAAAGCCTATATATATATATATATCAATTTTTTAACAATAGTTTGATATGTAAATTAATAACAAATAAATTAAAAAATTGATATAATTATAAATATTAATAAAGCAGTGTATTACACGGGTTATATGCTAATTTCATTAAAGTGATATTCCATTTGATACCATTGTACAATTGGTTTTTCCATTTGGTACCACTCGAAATTATTGACTTTGAAATGGCAGCATTATACTTTTGGGTTCATCTACATAATACCATTCCGTTAGCTAAACATTTGTCGACCGTTATAAAATTATCGAATTTTCCATTTGGTACCGCTCGAAGTTTTTGATTTCTAAGTAGTACTCCTACCATTCTACTTTGGGCTTTGACTCCATATTATCACTATATTACTCCATCCATTTCAATTTAGTAGTCTACTTTCAAAAAATTACGCATATTAAGAAACTCATTTATTAATGATCTAATTATATTTACCCATATTTATTGTATTGGTTGGATAAATAACTACATAAAGTCAATCTTGGAAATTAAAACTCAAGGGTAATATGAGAAGTTTAAGTAAAAAATTACTTTGAAAGTTGAAATGAGACAACTATTTTGAAACAAAATTTTTCTTGAAAGTGGACTACTAATTTGAAACGGAGGGATTAATGAATATGATAATTGTGATCATTCTGATCAACTTCTTTGGCTTTTGGTGGACAAAGGGATGCCAAACAATATTTTGAGAGACGTAAAATCAAGGAGTTCTAATAAATTCATCAGATTTATTAAAAAGTGGTGTTTTGGAGATAAAGTCAAAATTAGAATGGGGTCATTTAAAAGTAAAAAATTTCAGAATGGTAAAATTTGGTGGAAAATTCCATAACTTTATAACAATTGACTAACATTTGGTTAACAATTAACATAGTGATATTATGTGAATAAAATCAAAAGTATAACAATACCACTTATAAATTACAAACTTTAAATCTATAGTATATTATAATAAGTGAAATGGAGTATAATTTGTAGTTTGATTACCCCATATTTTTTGTTATCCCCCATTATTCACAACCGTTAGATCTTCAATTCAAATAGATCATGACCGTTAGATAAAACAATACTAAAACTTGAAGGTCTAAGATTCGAATCCCGGCAACAACATTTTAATATAAAATTAATACTAGATTATGTTATATAGAAAGGTTGAAGGTTTGATTCCCACCAATAGCATATTAATTTAGATTTAATACTAAACTAAAAATAATATTTATAATATTATATATACTAAACTATAAGTTAATTTAAAAAAAATTAAAAATAACCCGTACTTTGCACGGGCTATAAGCTAGTAATATTAAACGAAAAAACTAATCTTCTATCTATATAAAGTAAAAACTCGGGCGCTTCACGTGGCGGCCCTGGGGAACATATTCTCGGCTTCTCCTAATTTTGATTTCTTCAGCCTTTTTATGATTTTTATTATTAATCAACTGTCTGCATTCCTCGTGTCAACTATCCGTGTTCCCGAACGGAAGCCCTTTCATTTTTCCATCGCATTCTATTCTCTGCCTACGTATAAATTTTCATTGTCGGCACACCCATATATAAATTTTCCCATCTCCATTGCGATTCACGAAGCTGCTTGCAATCACCTGTATGTATGTTTGTATATATGTATCACAATTCACAGGAAAGTTTGTACATAAAGATGAGCTATATACATATTTATGTAAGTTCTATGTATGTTGTTACTGTGCTACTTTATATCATTGATGTTGGCACCATGGTAAGTTATAATTGAAAATCAATTTTGATGGTAATCGATTACATTTACCAGTGAAATTAAATTGTTTGGTTTTCTGTGAGTTGTTGGATCTCTCTTTGTAATATGTCTGAGTGTGTATAGATCCATTAACAACAAAAGGACATGGAAATCAAAGCAGTGGCAAAACTCAAGGTCAATCACTTTTCAACTTTGCTAGGGAGGATAGGATGGCTATCGCTATTCCTCTCCTTAATCAACAGTATTCCATTTTTTCAGGTACTATCTTCGCACTTAGATCATAATGTTATTTTTTGTCCAATAATATTAATTTTTTTGTCAAATTACTAAGTGCAAGTGCTACAAAATAGAGTAAGTCGTGAAAGCTGTTGTTTACCTATATAAATTATCAAGTTCATTTGTCTGGTGAAACATTGGATGCTTATTTTTTGTCAAATAATATTAATTTTTGTCAGAGTAAAATTAGTAAGTGCAAGTGCTTCAAAATAGAGTAAGTCGTGAAAGTTGTTTACCTATATAAATTATCAGGTTCATTTGTCTGGTGAAACATTAGATGCAGGAAGAAAATTCAAACAATTCGAACAATTGGAAACATTTAGTGGATCATCCATTGTTTGCGAAGAGTGTGCACATTGTATTGCTTTTCATTGGTTCAAACTATATGTATTTTTCAATTCGTCTGATTTTTATTGACTTAATGCTGTGATTAAATGTTGATTGAAGATCAAAAAAATTAAGCATTAAGCACTTATTATAAAAGCTACAGAACATATTGGTTTTCTGCAAAACTATAATAAGCTGATTCCGGAGCAAACTTTTTGTTGCTGTTGTTAGATCCTGTTATGATGAAGCATGTTTGCTTCGTGGTGTAGATTGGATGCCACCAAATGTATATCTTTTTGTGTTGTATTTCATTTATGGTGGTTGCACTGCTGCACTTGGAGTCTGATCTGCGTGCTATATATTTACCTAGCAAGAGGCATTAGCCTGACAAAAATGTCACATCATTATACTGTTTCAAGCCTGCTATGTGCTTATAACATAGGAACTGTCTTGCACCATTCTTCGTTTTTGAATATAAAAAAATGATTTGTATCAGAAAAGAGAATGAAAACCATGATAGTGGATAAAATCTTTAGAGTACCAATCTGATTTGTGAACACCAAGATAATTATTGTGTACAGGGAGGCTCCGTCACTGTATGAAATCAACTTACAACATCTTATTTTGCTTGATGTTTGACTTTGTGATCCCAGCGGTAACTTAGTGTGTGAGGTAGGACAGACCCACATTAATGTCTTCTTAGTCTAATGTTACGATACATAACTCTTGTGTCATGTTCTGTAGGTGGACATCAAAGAGAGATTTTGTCTTCTCTAGGCAATGGTTTCACGGACAAGATGGAACATTTAGTAAGTAGCATTCGATACAAAACCAAAGATTTGTTCATGCCTTATTGAATATTTTGGAAATGTTAATTTTAGCTATTATTGACGGAATGTCAACTGTTGCTTAACTGCTGTAATAACATCAGAAGTGTAAGATGCTCCAAGACATTTTTTTTTAATTTCAGTGTAGTGGTCAAAATTTTGTGCCTTGAATTTTATTATCTATGCAAATTGAACTTGTATAGTTTTATGTTATGATCTCAACTTTGGCATAGGGCATGTATAGTGTTCCCCCTTTTATCGAGCTTACTGGTCGGTGCTTATTGTATGTTTTGTAGAGGGTGAGATATTATTGTAAAGTTGGTATTGTACTAGATTACTTATTGTATTTTAAACTGCATTAAAATAATTTAAAATAAATCATTTTTCTATTTTTATGTTACAGATTCCAGTTTGTCATGACAAGCACTGGAAGAATAATAAGACTTACTTTCATCTTTGCATCAAGAAAAAGAATCGTAGTGGTTGTATATCTAAGCTACATTGACTCTGTTATGTTAACAAATCACCAACAAGATGATTCTTATTCCTATTAGGATAAAAAAATATTTGAATTTTAATCAAGTATTTGTTATGAGGAACACAAAAGTGAACATATTGATATAAGAAGCTTAATAATATTTGAAGTTGTGCACTTGTACAAGCATAGCATTTGTGAGGGTGTTCGGTTCATGGTTAATGAGCCCGGTCAACGGGAATCGGAACTTCAAACCCATGTGTTGGTGTTTGGATTGGTAATATGATGGTTAAGAACTTGGGAATGGGAACTTCATTCCAGTTAAATGGGTAAACCATGCCCTCCTTCCCCCTTGGGATACTGTATCATTTCCATTCGCATTAACCCCCATTCCCATACCCCTCATTCCTATTCCCATTAACGATCCCAACACCCCCTATGTTTCTGTACATTATTTAGTGAAGCAGGCATTATCTAAGTTTTTTTAAGCTTACACACTGTCCCGATAAACATTGTGCTTTTGCTGTTGCAGCAATTTTGCAGTTTCCAGCTGTGCACAAGAAGCGTCTGCCACTCGCAACAAATGAGAAGGTTCAACAGATTGTGAGGGTAAACTGCATCTGGATTCGTTTTATGGTTTTTGACATATGCCAACATTGATCGTGGTACAAATGAAATATTAGTGTAATAGACAGAAAAAAGCGTCTTAGTAAATGTATAAAATTTGGTTTGTAACAAATCATGTGACAAGAAGGTTGTTCCAAGAGATGGGGTTTATATCTGCAATGGTTGTGGCGAGACGGTAGACTACCCTCTGACATTGTAAACCGCTAATGTTGTTGTGTTTTCCTGTATGCTTCAGGCTAACCTCTTTTTTATTAATTCAATATTTGTTCAATTGCCTTTGTCCTCTAAGTTTTGAGTTAATATTCAGGTGGAGGATGGCACTGGAACCACAACTGTAGTTCTGTTCAATTCTACTGTCGAATGCTTACTAGACGTATCAGCAATAAAAATAATTACCAAAATGCCTCCCGAAGATACTTGAGTTCCAGCTGAGCTGCAACCACTTTTGGGCAGAGAACTTGTCTTTAAGCTGAAACTGAACAAGTATAATTTAGTGGATGGGTTACAAGATTATGGAGTGTCATCCGTTTACACCCAGAATCTGCTCATGCTAAGCATACTCTAGCAATTGTAAGGAAGTTTTGCTGCCTCACTTATTTACATATTTCCAAAATATAAATGTCAATCTTCACCTTAAACCTCCTCTCATGTCCCAGGCTGTTGTTAATCTGATGGAGCCGCCGGCTGATGAGGATGTTGCAGAAAGTGACAATAAGCGCATGAAGAAACTTTCACCTGTTATCGAAGATATCACCGAAGGTAGTAGCAGGACAGCTAAGCCATCTACCCACTCCACTTGCATTGAGAAACAACCATCTTAAATACTACTTTAATGTTTTGAAGTATTAGCTTCTGGTCAAGTTGGTTAATATTAGCCTGTAAAAGACTACGAGTCACACGCATAAAATAAAAGAAACATGTAACTTGAACCAACTATTTCTATCTATATGCTATTTAAATTTGGTATTGATTTTCAGTTTCACTGTTTTACTGGAAACTTTCTGTTTGTTGCTTTACACTTTTCACATTTATCTATCGGCATGATTAATGATTACATACCTAGATTGAACCCCTTTTATAGTTAGATTTTTTTAATATTTTCACTAAAGAAGGTGTCCTATTATTCACAACAAATTTTCTTTCTGATTATGTGTATTTTGAAATTTACTAAGGGACATTGCTTTTTCCCTAGGATAGCCCTTTGTTGGTTACATACTTACATCTAGGTGTAAATTAGTAAAAATGCCAAAATTCTGCTTAATTTTACTTCCATATTTTCACTACATTCTTTGTAAAAAAAACAAGTTATTCTTCAATCTGAATAAGCTAATTTCAAGAAACCTAACAAAGATACTTAAAAAATTTGTTTGAACACACTTATAGTATGTTTAAATTAACAAACTTGAAACGATTATTTCCAATTTTTGAACTATTCAAATTATTGTTTGTAAACCCATTGATTTTCTTAGAAATATATAAAATATGGTTTTGGAAAAATAAAAAGAAACAAGTTTACCCTTTTCTCATAAAAAAGGGATATTGTTTTTTACTTTGTTAGCAACCATAAAAGGATATTGTGAGGAAAAAAAGTTTAAACGATGCATTTTTTTAAGTTTTAAAAATGATAAGCGGCATTGACCTTCGTCAAATAATTTAACACTATTTAAATCAAGGTAGCCAATTATTAATTTTCATAAATTTATATTTGTTCAAATTTTTTAAAATTTAATCCGAACCGCACGAAGCGTGATTTTTTTATCTAGTTATATATAATGATACCAAATAAAATATCCCTATTGAATTTGGACGGTGGTACTAGAAACACAGTCGATAGTGAAAAATAAACAAATAAAATGAAGAAGGGGAAGCAAAAACAGATAAGGATTAAAGGTGTTTGACTGGTCAAAAAGGCATTCATATAGTCATAGTCAAAAGTGTGTACGCCGAAATCCAGCCATTTTTCCTTTTCATAAAATTTATAGAGGCACAAACATACGTTACTCCGTCCGTCCCAAAATAATAGTCCTATTTAGGAAAAAAAAATATTCCAAAATAATAGTTCTCTTTGAAATACTCTTTGTTCAATACAATTAATGTGAATATTTCCCAAGGTTGACTACTACTACTGTTGAGTTTGTGAGTACTATTATTGTTGAGTTTGTGAGTACTATTATTGTTGAGTTTTTATAGTAGTGCGTAGTATTCACTTACTCCTAAATAAGTAATTAATGCATAATGTGTAAAATGGGTCTTAACTCTTAATATGAGAATATAATCAACACAATTAAATTTTCTTAATATGTGTATTTTTTCCAAACAGGACTATTATTTTGGGATCGTGGGAGTACTATATTGGTAGCATATGTCCAAATTTGACCATGGTTAGAAACTAGTCACTTTTTAGTTAAAACACACACACAAAAACACTTACACCTATCTCCGATCTCTCCACCGTCCTTGATCTCTCTCCGGTCGGCTCTCCCTCTCTCTCTCATTTTAAGTTATTTCTTTTATAATCTATATTGCTTCTTACACATTTTTTATGAGCCTCTTTCGATGTCTAAAAATGTAATCTGTTGGAGAGTGATAGTTTGAGTGGCTTGTTTTTGTTGTGATTTTGTGAATTGTGTGCAACAATGTGTGCATCTATTTCTGTATGATTTAATTGTTTGTTTTACTTGGAATTGATTTGTTGTTTTCGAAATTAAGTGATATTTGATTCATGTTGAATTTACTAATTATGTGTATGTGTGTATTCGTGTTGGTGTGACTTTGTGCTTATTGATTTGTTATTTGTATTGGGGAAATGTGGATTCGGAAATTTGGTTCGTTTCGTAAATTGGAATTGAGTGTGATTGGTTGTTTGTTGTAACTTGTACGGTTTTATTGATGATTTTAGTTTATTTGGTTTTTTCTTTATATATTGAAATTGTTGAATTGATCATATTAATTTGCAGCATTGGTTTTGGAATCATAATAAATTGGTGTTTTATGTGGAATTGTTTCTGTAAATGACATGAATGGGGGGGGAGCACACATTGCCTTTTAAAAGATGGTATTAGTTCTTTGTGTCATCTAAAGGATAGATTTAGTTAGTTTTAGAATGGCAAGTAATCAACTAAGTTACTTGACACATTTGAAATTTCCAAACTTTTTATATGTTATCAATGATATGAAAATTGTTTCAGGCCTTAAGCTGACCTAGATGGCTAGATGTCTTATTATATATCATACCTTTAAGGCTACATTGCGGTTGGCTTTAGTTTTTTTTTTTTTTATATAATATGTATTGCTTAGTTATTTTATTCTGCATATTTCTGATCGTCTATGGCTGAACTAGGCAGGCTTGAAGGTGGGAGCTAGACGGGAACTCAGGGCTCGTGCCTTGTGATGCCAGTTGTAGCTTGACAAGTGCACGTTTGTATGCTGTGTTCAGTTATAGAAAATATGGGTTCTCTCTGCAGTAAACAGCGACATAATCAAGCTGATTCCGAAGAAAATGCACAGGTAGAGTCTGTGTGATTTATTTCCCTTAAAGTATCCTAATTAAAGGACAACTATACAAACTCGAAAAGTGTTTAGCTTATAGGATGCATTCTATATGCAACTGAAAACCTTCACTTTTAATATTGCTTTTGGCTAAACTAACTTCTTCTTTGTTTTTATCCAGACTGCAGAAATAGAAAGGCGAATTGAGCTAGAAACAAAGGCAGAGAAACATATACAGAAGCTTCTTTTACTTGGTATATGTTCCTCATGCTAGGGTTTTACATTAACTTATGTTTATGATTGCACTTGTTAACTTTCAGTTAATTTTATGTACTGAACTTATGCAGTGGAAATGCGCATCGATGTTTCAACTTTGTGTCTCAGTGTGTCATAATTATTGCTTAGACTTTGTACTCGGTAAAGCTGTGGTTTGCTTGGGCTTGGGATTTTTCTTCTATAATATGTATATAAAGATGTTATACTGAATTTTTATTTTTTTATGTAAATCACAGTTTATCCATCATATTGGTTTCTAGTAAAGTCTTGTGTGTCTGTAGTACACAATCCATGATGTATTATATAAGTTAAAGCTCAGTCATAAACCTCTATTATCAAAGTCCCAATGCAAGTGGTGGAAAGGTTTCACCTGCGCTTAAAATAAAATCAAGCATACTAATAGAAATGGAAGGTAACTACTTTTGCTTCCAGTACTGAACGCTAGTTCATCCTACTTGTCTATCCTGATAAGACCAATAAAGTTTCAATTGTTTTTTCCCACAAAATTTAAGTTTTTTTAAACCTAAAAACCATTCGACTTCTTAAGCTTTAAAGAGAATACTCAAATTGGATATTCATGTGGGCCAGACTTGTGGAAAAGTTATAAAAAAGTTTCAAGAGTAGAGGAGATTACTTGTTAGATTTTAGGCCTTAGCCTTGAAATCTAACTAGATAATATTTCAATTGTTAACTTGTAAGGCAACCTTTGATTGGAATATATTAGATGTATTATTCAATATATGGAGGAGTTTCCTCCTATTGAAAATGCATTAGTATAGGGACTGGTCCTAGATCACCCCTATGTTTGAAGGACAATGATCATATCAGGTTATACAATCTGTATCATTAAACTCTTAGGCCATGTTTGTTTTAGGGGATTATAATCCTTGGAAAATTACACTATCTTTCTTAAATTTAAAGGATTATAATCCCATGAAAGTATATTGCTATCATCTTTTTGATTCATTTCTATGGGATTATAATACCTTCTTTCACAAGGTATTATAATCCCATGGGAGTGAACTAAAACAATGATCAAAATGTGAATTCATGGGATTATAATCCCTTACGTTTGGGATTTATAAGGTAATAATTTGGGGATTATAATCCCTTGAAACAAACATGGCCTTAAAACAGTGTTTCCGTACTTATAGCATAGTCATGTTGGATCAAGGTAATTTAAGATTTCACATTTATCTAGCAGGGTTGAGCTACAGATTAGAATTTTGCAACCAAATAAAATTAAAGAACAAGAGTTAGGGAGTAGGCATGTCAATTGTCATTCTAACAAATTAATTAAATTGTTTTTTCCCCAATACAAGTAGTTACTCTTGTAGAATATAGATAACGTGTTTGTGTTTTTGTAGTAGGTAATAGTTTGTTTTGATTTGTAAATGATGTATAGTTTCGTACTGTATAGTCAGAAAGGAATCACAAGTTCTCTATATAGAAACCTTTGTACTCTTCATTTTGCCTGGAGTCCCGGTGTCGGACACTTATTTTAGGCCGAAAACATGTAAAATTTTCAAAGGATTGCAGAGTCCGACACTTGGATACTTCCAGCCGAGTGCGGGTCATGAAGATGGAAACTGATTGGCATTGTGTATTTTGCACTACTATGAAGTGGTCAGTTGATGTTTTTAAGTTCTATTATCTGATTGAACACTGTATGAAATGTCGGGTTGACGTCACTGTTTTCGTGTCATCCTTGTTGGATATACTTCTGTCCTTTCCTCTTATATTTTAACATATTCTATAAGCTTGCGTTAGTATTGAGTATAAATTTTGACTTGGATTTATATAATTCCTTCTCTAGAGGAGCGAACTGTAGCCTTGTAATTAGTTGAATGCCCTCCTTGGTTTCATAGTTGAATAAGTGAATTCCTATAAAATATGTCCTTGTCGTTTTCTCCTTCATGAAATTTCTCCCCAAGCTGTAGTTGATGTCTTATCTTATTATTATTGTTATTCTTGGATAATTTATGTTATGTTTCTTTTTTATTGTTAAGGTGCTGGAGAGTCGGGAAAATCAACAATCTTTAAGCAGGTAAGATATTCATGCTTCATAAAACTATTCTATTAAAGTTTTCTTATTTTCCATGTATGGGGACTTATGTTTTTCTTATGCATTTGCAGATAAAACTTCTATTTCAGACCGGCTTTAATGAGGCTGAGCTAAAGAGCTACATTACAGTTATTCATGCGAATGTGTATCAGATAGTAAAAGTATGTGATACTTGTAAATAAATTATTTTTTTCTTTGCAGATTGTGGAGCATTACAGCATACATTGTTATCTTCTTAGAAGGAGCACCTTGCAGCATTTATTTTCTGTTTTATTTATTGTAACAATTTATTGTGGAACTTGGATCAATTTTGATAATTTTTACTTGCCTGAATAGATATTATATGATGGGGCAAAGGAATTGGCTCAAAATGAAGAAGAATCCTCAAAATATGCATTATCGGATGAAATCAAGGTGAGCTTGTGTACTAGATATTCCTTTGATCTGCTTTCCTTCTTTTAAAGCTTGGGAACATGACTTGAAGCCGTTGTACTTGCTAAACTTGATGGAAGATTCGAACAGGTTTTTGTGATACCTAAACAATAATAAATGTGTATTCAGGAAATAGGAGAGAAACTATCGGAAATTGGTGGCAGGTTGGATTATCCTCACCTCAGTAAAGAGCTTGCTCAAGAAATAGAAACTCTCTGGAAAGACGACGCCATACAGGTTTGATTTTGTATATAAATTGAATTCTACAGTTTGTAGTTGCCGATAAGTTGCACTGAACTTCATTAGCATGTAATTTAGATTATAAATTGTATTCTCATAAAATAGAGTTAACTCATTTATTGCAGGAAACATATTCTCGGGGTAATGAACTCCAAGTTCCTGACTGCACTCTTTATTTCATGGAAAATTTACAAAGGTTGGCTGTTGCGGATTATATTCCAACAAAGGTATTTAATGTTAGAATTTAGATGATGTGTTATATCTTATTACTTAATGTAGTAACTTGCAGTTTTTAGTCTAAGTCGATACATATTGACCTCTTACATTAAAACATAATGCTTAAATGTATTAAGATGGAAATAGTTGTAAGATAATCTCTTTCATCTTGCTATTTACGACCAAGAAATCGCTATATGTTGAAGGCGTTTACGGAACTATAGCCTTGGAATATAGTGGTATATTTAAATAGAAAAAAATTGCTATGTTTTGGAACTATTTAAGAAGTTATTCTAGTTCACTTGCTGTGTAAGTCCATAACTTGTTTAACTTGTTAAGTTTCCGTACATTTATGCAGGAGGATGTTCTTTATGCAAGGATCCGTACAACTGGTGTTGTAGAAATTCAGTTCAGGTGAAGTATGCATATATTACTTATTTGTTATGGTTTTTTTAAGCCTTTCCGTTTAGGTCTTGAGGCCTGCCTTCTCAAAGTGATTAGTTATCTAATTTTGTTATATATGGACTACAAATGTGATCTTATATGTTGAAGTGAACGTTTTTCTGACGTTTAAGAAGGTATTAGTATTAGCACAGAAGCATATTGTTAATAAATCACATGAATATTTATATTACAACCTTGGTAATTTATAGGATGCCATTTATTCTATTTTCCACTTAAGAATAGAGTTAGTTTAAATTTCTTTTGAGAAGTGATATATCACTTGTAGGTTGTAAAGCTCGTAAAAATATCATTTCCCCATCAGTTACTCTTTGGGCTATATTTTGCATGACATTTCCTACAAATTGTTGGTTTTGCAATCTATAATTCAATGTAATCTGATATCTCAATCATTACTTTGTCCACCATAAATTTATGGTGTCATACTCAACCTAATGTTTCTAAGATGTCTTTGGTTTGCATCTTGGGTCCTAGTAGCTGCTAGGATTAAGGTGAAAGGAGATGTTTAATAAGACCTAGGGTGGCAACATGCAGCTTTGGTTAGATTTTTTTTTATTTTTTTGGTTTATGATAATATATATTGATATTGTTTTCTGCAGTATACTTTTACTAGGCAATCAGTGCCCACTGTTTTCTAAAGTATACGTTTTCCTTCTCTAAAATTTGCTTAAACTTCAATCTCCTTAAACTTTTGTTCATGCACCACGTATGTCTTATCACTTTCCCACATCACCTCCCAATAGTTTCAATATTTTGAAGCGTAAAATCTAGTGGTCTCTATGGATAGCATCCTTAAATGCATTTTGTATGAGAATAATGATATTCACGCGTTTGAGGTTACCTTGTACGTTCAGTACCTTCACTTTTTGCCACAAATTATATTCTGTAATTTGTCTATGATCTCCTGGCCGTTACCTATTTGTGATTTGATACCTGCAGCCCGGTTGGAGAGAACAAAAAAAGTGGCGAAGTATATAGATTATTTGATGTTGGAGGTCAGAGAAATGAGAGAAGGAAATGGATTCATCTGTTTGAAGGTGTTACAGCTGTGATTTTTTGTGCTGCCGTTAGTGAGTAAGAATCATTTCCTCAGTAAGAATGTTGCATATTTGAAATTTATACCATATGTTGCAACCTGATTGTATGATTACATTTATCAGATGCTAGTAACCTGTAATTGTGTCAATGATTTCCTTTACTTTGATGTTTCTTTTAGTGGTGCTAAAAGTCAGTTACCTTGAATCCATGATTCACCTCTGGATACTAGTTATATGATTTTTTTTGTCATATATAATTCCAGGTATGATCAGACACTTTTTGAGGATGAGAACAGGAACAGAATGATGGAGACAAGAGAACTCTTTGAGTGGGTCCTCAAGCAGCCATGTTTCGAGGTTATCAGAATTTAAGCTTACAATGTTCTCTTTCTTGATGGTTTTCTTTTCTGTTTATATCCTCCACTCACTAGTTTTTTTTTGTTTATATGGTTATGCAGAAAACATCCTTCATGCTGTTTCTGAACAAATTTGATATATTTGAGAAGAAGGTTCTAGATGTAAGGGCATATGAACTGTAGAGATTAACATAAAGGAGGACGCATATTCATTTATAAATCTTGATGAATGAATTTATTTATGTAGGTGCCACTAAATGTATGCGATTGGTTTAAAGATTACCAACCAGTATACTCGGGAAAGCAGGAAGTCGAGCATGCATATGAGTAAGTTTTTTCACTTTCAGCTTTTCAGACTTTAATAATATAATGAAACCCTGGTAACTGAGAAATTTGCAATTTTTTCCTGGTTACCTACCTCTACCCCCCTAAATATAAGGAGAAGTGGTTTCACACTGAGAAATTTGCAATTTTTTCCTGGTTACCTACCTCTACCCCCCTAAATATAAGGAGAAGTGGTGTTTTCATACTGTGATAACTGATAACATCAAGATATTTCCATACCTGGAGGATTGGTATCTTGCAAAATTTTGCAAGTTATTCTTAGCCGATTTATGTTTCCTCTAATCATGGTTAAATAATGTCAAGATTGTCCTTGTTGCCAAAATTCTAGGTACTGCCATAGGAATGATGATATGTAAATGGGCACAAATTACTCTGTAGACAGTTATGCACCAATTTGGTTAATGGTTCTTCAGTCCTCTATGAAATTGGCCACTCTCTGTGACACTTGTGGAGCGTACTTCTTATTCCGAAACTATCAATATGCAACGAAATATTAAAGCAGTTATAGATAGGTCAAACCTTTATCTTATAATTTATGTTTAATAGACTAAAACAAAAAAAAAATCAAGAAATATTAAAACTCAAGATTTTGGCATTAAAGAAAACTCAAGATTCTGGCATTAAAGATTTTAGGTCAATGAATATGTCTGTAGTGTAGATTTTTCAATCATAATTTTGTAGGGATAATGGTGTATTTTTATGCCCTGTCTTTTCTCTGGATTATATTTTATATATATCTTTTTCTTTGTTTTGCCAAGTTACTTTATCATGTATTGATTCGAGAGACCAGATATATATTGTTGATATTAGCGTAAACAGCTACTGGTCCTCTCAGCCTGTGCCACATCTTGATGAATTTATTCAAATGCACATATCTGATATTGTTCTACATTAGGTTTGTCAAAAAGAAATTTGAGGAGCTATATTTTCAAAGTACTGCCCCTCACTGCGTGGACCGAGTTTTTAAGATATATAGGACAACTGCTCTTGACCAGAAGCTTGTGAAAAAGACTTTCAAGCTGGTAGACGAGACCTTAAGAAGGCGAAACCTCTTCGAAGCGGGTTTGTTGTGATAGTGGATTTCATCCGAAAGGAAATGTTAATATCTTGAAAAGCTAGATTCCTGCAGTGAGGTGGGAACACTCATTAAACTCTTTACACCGTAATTTACAGGTAAAAAATTGGCTGTTTGGTATACCCTCTGTAATAGGAACCTGATGTTACCCCTGTTTCTTTTTGCCTTAAAAGAAGTCCCCAAGATTTTGTTTTCTGTTTGTAGCATACCGCTAGTTGGAGAAGCAAGCAAGTATATCAAAAGTTTTTTTATACCTTAATTTCGTTTTTTGTTTTTTTACAGTGATCTGTTTTATGTTTTACATAAGAATTGTGTACATATGGCGCATTGCAATAAATGCTGCTTCTGTTTATCAAAAGGTGTATGCAATTGGTTATAAGCTGTTGTGTAAAGTGGAAACTGTATTCACCTTCCGTTTAGTTATCTTGAATACCCATTCCAGCATATATAGATCATGACAGTTTCCTGTTAGCCAACAAAAGTAACTGATTTAGGCAGTTGTAGTGGCTCCGTTTGAATCTGTCATCCCCTAACGTAGATCCTCCATTTTCGAATATTGTTTAGAAGAGACGTTTTTGTAAGTGTTATCTTGTTGAAAGTAATACTGTAGGGAGGTACGATCAGCATGTGACAAGTCTTGCTTAGTTCTACCAGAAGTTGATTCTCTTCAATTGATCCCAAAGTTCTGCAATTTAATTTCCCTAAGCCAAAATGGCTATATCGCAACTTTCAAATTCTTAAATTGAGCCATGAAGGGTACTCAAAACAGAGCCACTCAGATGTAGCAACCTTAAAATCATCTAATTGTAGAACTCCCAGGCCCAAGCCAAATATTCCTACCTTTGATGGAAATCTGTTTTCTCCTTTTTAAAGAGTTGTTTTTATTTATTCGAGAGGTCAAGCTTGATCCTGGCCATGTATGCATATTCATTTAGTCATAGAGAATGCATGTCAAAGCAGTAAACAGAGTAAATTGCATTTTGGTGTTATGTCAATATATTCTGGCAGACAGTTTCGTGACTAAGTTTTGAAAATGGCATACTAGTGACCTAAAATTTTTACTTGTAAAAAGAGTACCTACGAGTTACGTAAAACCACCCCAACAGGGTTACACTTCTTTCTGTTGGCATTACCGTTTCAACCTCCCCATATCCCATTCGGAGCTACATTGTATTGAGTCACCACTCCCTCCCTCCCTCCCTCCCTCCCTCCCTCTCTGGTTTTTGAGCTAGACGGGGTTGAGGGTTTTGAAGAGGGCTATATATAGAGGGCTGAGGAGGCTGAGGAGGTTAATGGATTATTAGAGGAAAACTGAAGTTCGATAAATTTGTCAAATGTCTTAGGAGCTGCAGGATGGAGAGAAGAGAAAGGTTCAGGTTTGATTAAAGAAAATGCTGGTTTATTGCAATCCAATTATTTCTAGCTAATTTCTGGTTTACTTTAGAGTCAGTGTCGTGCAATCCAATTATTTTTAGAGAGGAGAGGTTCAAGTTTGATTGGAGAAAATGTTGGTTTATTGCAATCTAATTATTTCTAGCTAATTTCTGGTTTACATGAGAGTCAGTGGTATGCAATCCAATTATTTCTAGCTAATCTCTGGTTACTTGAGAGTCAAGTGTTTTTTTGTGGTAACTGATGCAAAACTAGCCTAAATTTGTTTCATTTTATCATTAATTGGTGTTTAGGCTACATTTATCATCATTGTCCGATAATACAGCTGTAGCATGATTTATACTCCGTAATAGAAATTTTGTGGGCTTCTGATCTTTGACTTGCAATTAATAAATTACTCACTCCGTCTCTTTATTCTTTTTCCGTTTGACTAAAAACACGGGTTTTAAGACAATTGGTAATGAATATTGTTTTTTTATGGAGTAGTGAGTATTGAATATTGTTTTTAAGAAGTAGTGGGTATTGAATATTGTTTTTAAGGAGTAGTGGGTGGAGTAGTGGGTATTGAATATAGTTTTTAAAGAGTAGTACTAGTGGGTGGATAGTGGGTATTGAATATTATTTTTTAAAGAGTAGTGGGTGGAGTAGTGGATATTGAATATTGTTTTTAAGGAGTAGTGAGTGAAGTAGTGGATATTGAATATTATTGTTTATGGTTTAAAATAGAAAGAGGAAGAGTATTTTGATAGTCCCAATTTAATAAACAGAAAATGTAAGAGACAGATGGAGTACATATTATATGTTGTTGGAAGAATATGTTTGAGGCCTGAGTTGTGAATTTCAGAACTAAGGCTATGTTCACTTGGATTGAATGGAATGAGGGGAGAATGGAATGAAATTTATATTATTATTTGGGGGAGATTGGGGAAAGTGTTTATAAATTTCATTCCTTGCTTCATTCCTCTCCAAATAATTTGAACTAGAGTTCTAACCCACATGTTTTGGAAGGAATGCTCCATTCCCAATCTTCATCATTTTTCTTGCAATATTCATCATAAAAAACTTCTTCTCCCTCATATTTGTTCATTATTTCCCCCAACTTCCCCCTTTCTTCATAAATTTTGTTTACAATTTTCATTTCTTTCCTACACCATTCCATTCTTTCCAACTGAACATACCCTAATATTTTTTTGCAGCAATGGAGCATTATATATCTTTAAATAAGCATATGTTCGTACGAGAGGTCTGATTTAAACAGTGAATCTGCGATTACATCGCTCATAGCTACGTTGAGCAGGTCGAGCACTACTAATTTGTTACCAACTGCCAAAATAGTCATACATTTTACCAAAGTGCAATTTACATACATGACATGTTCCTAAGATTGAACACACAACACTTTCTTGTGAATTGTTTGTAGTGCCTACTTTCATGGTTGAGTTGTAGATGCAAGAGGCATGTTCTTCCACCGTCGAAGATGTTTAGGGACCAATGTGTCACATTTTTTATGCAAGATTGTTTATTACTAGTAGTTCTTCAGCGAGAAGCAAATGAAACTTGGTACAGCTTCTATTATATTATACACTTAACCGTCGTTTCGTCGCTACTCCAATAATCGAAAATATCTTTTTTGACAGGTTTAATATACTAATATTCGAAAATATCTTTTGTGACAGGCTTAATAAAATCGAAACTGTTTAGTTATTCAGTGAATATGACATAAACTATAAAATCGTTCAAATCTGATTTTTATTAATTTAAAATAGAGTAAATATAATAAATTGATTGTTTGAATAAATAATAGTTATTTATTTAATTCTACTCAAATTTTTGGTTACTTTTTTTAAAAATCTTTCAAATTTAGTATTTCTTTATTTCTTTTAATAAAATATTAAAATTTATTTGATAAAATCAAATTTAACATAATAAATAGGGATAGTTTCAAAACTACCAATGTGGAGTATTAGATTTTTAAATATATACTACCAACCTTTATAAAATTCTAAAAATACCGACTTTGTTTTCAAAATTTCAAAAATACTACCTTCCTCAGTTGCAACTTTTGCAACCTCATTTGCAACTTTGATGCTACAAATTTCTGATTGCAAGTTCCGGGGTTCATATGTCATTTTCGACCAATTTTTCTGATTGCAAGTTCCGGGGTTCATATGCCAGCCGTGTGCCTTTGCAACCTCCTTTGCAACCTCATTTGTAACTTCATGGCGGCGCAGCCGTGTGCCTTTACAACCTCCTTTGCAACCTTTTTTGCAACCTTTGCAACCTCTTTTGCAACCTTTGCAACCTCCGTTGCAACCTTTGCAACCTCAGTTGAAAGGCACGGCGCCGCCCTAGGTTACAAATAAGGTTGCAATGGTTGCAAATGAGGTCGCAAAGGTTGCAACGGCACACGGCTGGCGCCGTCCTAAAGTTACAAATGAGGTTGCAAAATTTGTAACTGAAAACTGGAAGTTGCAACTTACAGTTTCCAATTTTTTCAGTTTTCAAAAATATGCATTTTTTAGCATTTTTGACCACTTTTCTGGAATCTAATATATATATATATATATATATATATATATAAAAGGTTGCATATGAGGTTATATTAGGAAAGGTAGTATTTTTGAAAAATTGATTCTATAAAAACAAAGGTAGTTGTATTTTTGTAAAAAAATAAAAGTATAGAATTGAAAGAGGAAGTTAATGATAGTAAAAACGTAAAAAAAGTTAAAAACATATTTATTTTTGTAAATAACCCTAATAAATATTAATAAATGTAAAATATTGGTAAATATATATAAATATTGAAAACAAATCCTTACACCTAGTATAAGATGTTAAGTAACCAACTCATCTAAAACTTTAAGGTATTAGAGGGAGGTCTTATATGAATCTTATATTATATGTTAACATCCCCTCACTCGAAAGCCCATTTTTGGGTCGAAGAGTGGATCACGGACGCTCATCTTTGGAGCATAACTTGCCTTCGTGTCCATATTAAATATTAAGAATATTAGGGGTGGCATGGAGTCGAACTTGAGACCCCCGCCAAACCAGAGCTGTGATACCATGTTAAGTAACCAACTCATCTAAAACCTATTATATGTTAACATAAGAAATTGTTATAACCTCCTGTACTGGCCATGATTCTCTTTCATTATTTGTTCATATTTGTTCATACATATATTGTACTTTAATTGAGTTTATTAGTGATGTTTTAACATTTATCATCCACCTGAAACTATCTAAAAAACGAAGATAAAAAAAGTTACGAATTTTTGCATTGAAAATCTTACTTATATTTGATTAAGATAATTAAATTTATTTTTTAATATTTGAATATAATTTTATTGTCAATTAAATAATTTTTTTAACATTAAATCTAATTATTCTCACCTCAGCTATATATTTAATATCCAACTATCCCTATTATTTACAAAATCGTTAATAAATTTGCATGAGAGAAGGTATAAACTTATAACCTTCTAGGGAGTTAATTCAGATCAATCCAACCCCATCTTTCTGATTATGAAATTTCCTTAATTAATATAGGATTCAGTATGATAGCAATGCCTTCAATTGCCATAAATTCCAAGCAATTTTAGAAATAAAAAAATGAGCTATAAACGAACCGAGTTGTTCGTGATCAAATTCGAATTTAGTTTGTAAAGGACTCGATTCGTTGAGAACTCGAATTCGATCTCAAATACAAAAATGTTTTTGTTAAGCTAATGAGTTTGAGTCGAGTTATTCGTTCGGCTCGAACTCGTTAAGGTTCGAAAAAAAATTATATACAGTTAAACTTTGATAAATGAATACGCTCGGGATCGAAAATTTTTATTCATTAATCGAGATTATTCATCTATTGAGATCAAAAATATATTATCTCTATTATGTTAGGACCGGAAAAAATTATTCATTTGACGAGATTATTTGTTTATCGAATATTCATTTATCGAGGTTCTGCTGTACATTCTAATTTTTCACAATATTTCTCACATCTTAAATTTAAAATTACAATCCAAATATCTAATCGTGAATCCTTTGGAAATAATTGATTAAAATTTGAGGTTAGATTGATTCGAAACTGATAATTAATTGAGTCAAGTTGGTTTGAAATTTTTTTTCATGTTAAATTTTTGTGTTCATCAACTATTCATTAAGGACTCCAAATTCGCTCGCCTTATTTTATTTGTATCAAACTCAAACATTTTTTTGGTACGATAAAAAGGTTCGACTCGATTCATTAGAAAAAATTAAGTTAATTCATTTAAATCAAAATTCAAGTCGGCTGGGTTAGTTTACCACCCCAGTCAAGAATAAGCAGCTAGTTGGAGTCAAATCTAAGGAGTCAAAATTTTCAAATAAAATATCCACGTTTTAGTCGTGGATTGCTATATTGTTAACAGTACTTATTTTCAAAGTGGGGAATATTCAATTGGGATACTCCATCAAGTATTCAAGATTTCAAGTTACAGTTTGTCTTTTTCACCGGACTTAACGGCACAAAAATGGAGCTTGGATATTCAAAATATTATTCCTGGAAAACTATGTCCGTGTCTGGCATTTACATCACGCAACTGTTATATACGTTAGAGAGTAATGCATGTTCAACATGCATTACTCGTGTATTTTTCACACTCCCGACTGATTCAGTCATACAAAATGCAACAACGTCATGTGTTACGAGTAACGTAAATGCGTGATGCGTTATATATAATGATTAAAATTGGTTGGTCATACCTTGTTTCCGAAATAGGCTGTTAGATGAATTTAATTTGTTTATTAAATAATTTTTATCTATTTTTCAAAAATAGATTGCTATTATAACGTACAACAATAATACTAAACAAAATCTTAGTCAAATCATAAATAACTTTTTAAAAGTTAACGCTAAGTCTTTTCATGTTTCGTATTAACATTTGTTCCTGTTTTTTTTTTTTTTTTGTCAGGATCATTTGTTCCTATTTAAACATTGTATTGAACATTGATTTAGTTTAATTAACAAATTTTTAGTTGTAATTTTATAATAATTTACTATTTTTAAAACTTTTATACCTTGTTAATTTAAATTTTGTTTAAATTTGACTTTTCAAAATCAAATTGAATAATTGTGACCAACAAATCAAATATATTATATGATAACAATTTTATTTTTTTTAAAAATCATATTAAAATTTAGGGAAATGTTAATCACCGTTAGAATTAGGGCTGCACAAAGGTCCAAAATCGGACCGGATCGATCCGGACCGGGCCGAAGACCGGATTTTATTGAATTCATGGACCGGGGACTGGACCGGTCATAATCGGTCTTGGGATCGGACCGGACCGGATGTTTTCAGGGTTTGGACCGGACCGGATCGGAGACCGAATTTTTTTGATTTTGTGGACCGGGGACCGGACCGGTTATATTCGGTCCAGTCCGGTCCAGTCCTTGGACCGGTAAACCCAGTCCGTTCTAATTTACCGGTCCGAACTGGAAAATTGTGCAGCCCTAGTTAGAATTGTGTTTAAACATTAAATTCTTTTAATTTTTCTATCTTTAAACATTTAATATAACACTAACTTTGCCAAGAATAAAAATATTTATTAAGTATTATATTTTGAAGAAATAGATTGTATTTATAGAAATGATTTTAAAGAGAAATGTACTTATGGAAATAAGGTTGGTGTATTTATAACAACTTATATGTAATTTCGGAAATTATATTATTTTTAACCATAATCCTAAGTACTAATGTTAATAGGACCCTAAAAATTTTAATATTTTATTTTATTATAAATTAATTTTTAGTTCTGTGAAAGTGTAAATGAGTTTTTTACGTTGTTAATCAATATTAGATAAATTTAATTGGGTATTTGGCAAAAAACACGGGACTTTATATTCCAATTTGCAGATTTACGTTTTTTCTATTTTATCATGATTTCTAAATGCATGTCAAAATTGTCAAATACAATTTGGTGTAAATGTGTAATTACATGAACGTCCTAACTTGTTTTTCAGTGCAAGAACATTTAAGCATAACTTTTTAAAATGCAATTCATGTATGACACCTTGATTACATGTATTATTATTAGTTGCACAGTAAGTTCCTACTTCATCACTATTAAGTTAATAGCATTAAAATTTAATTGCATTTGAATAATTTATTTATAATTATTATTTTATGATTGCATTATGTTAAAATAGGTTAATTTCATATTAATTTTAAAAATATTATATATTATTATTTAAAATAGTAAATAATAATTATTTTAAAAAATGTGGAGAGAATTACTAATTTACGTGGAGTACTTATATGAGAAGTTAAAAAAATTTGTCAAAACTTGTGTGAATAAAAGATAAAATTCATTCATTCAAGATTTCAAAGTCAAATTTTTTGGATTTTCAGTTTAATTTCCGTCTAATTTGTAATACACAATCATTCATTTTATAATTTAACTACGTACAATTATTTAATAATGATTTTTTATGTTTTGAAGCATCTCAATTATTCTAGATTGTCATTTCTCTTTAAAATTAAGAAACAAAAATTGATATTGGTAATATAGAATATTTTAATTGGTATTATTATTATGAATATAAGGAATCTATTTTCATTTAAAATTATTATAATAAATCGAAATACGACATGTGTCATTTGACAACCATTTTGGATATTAATTTTGTAACTCTAAAATTTTTCATGTAACATTATTTATTTCGATATTCATTAATTACTTCTATCGTCTATTTAATATAGAGAAATGATTTTGTTTATTATAATTTATAATTAATATTTCAATGCAAACTATTTTTCACTCTGTTTTTTAAAATAATTAATCATACATTAAAAATACCGTTTATAAAAAAATAAAATCATATATTAGATAAAAATACAGTAAAACCTCGTAAATTACTCTGTACCACGATAATTAATATTTTCAATACATATTATTAGTCCCAACATAAGGATAAAAATATTAATTTAACCTTGTGATATGGGCTAAAAGTAAGCCCTAAAGACACATTTAATGTGGCATTAATTAGACCTAGAATGGTCCAAACGTGGGGCCCACCAGATGGGCCCAAACTCCAATTATAATATTAATTTCGTAATTAATATTTAGGGGTAATTAATAGCTGGGAGATACAAGTCAGATAAGGACGTTATCTCTACAAAGAGTAGCCTCCAAGGCACACAGTCATACAAGGAAACAGACTCCTACAAGGAAGGAGTCTAGAACCTTCCTCAAGGCTGACTTGCCCACCAAGTCTCCTAACCCTACCCTAATTCCGAGGCTTTTCAGCCTATATAAAGGGTCAGACCCTTCAACTCAGAACTACGTTTTTATTGGCTTGATTCTCTTAATACAGAGATACGTAGGCATTCTGTGAGGACCGTTTAAGTCTCGAACGCAGAAGCAGCCATTAAAGCACGAAGCTCACGAACCCTAGCAATAAATACACATAAACCCTAGCCGCAATCTAATAACCTCGTTTTTATTCCACAACATTTGGCGCCGTCTGTGGGAAGAAGACATCAACCATGGTTCAAACACGAAGAACTGCACCAAGCACTACGGAGCCAATCACTACCGAGGCTCTACCTCTTAGCTCTGCTCCGCCCCTTACTGAACAAGTGCTACCGACATCTGAGCAAGTACCTCCAACAACCGGGACTATCGTTCCATATCAAGTTTCTCAACCCCTAGGGACGACTACCCATGTTGAGAGTACGCTACCTCCGATCGTCCACACAATTCCAGGGACTAACCCGGGGATTTATTCCCTGATTGTAGACCCCAACAACCCTACACAAGGGGTTCAGATCCACACCACGGATCTCCCCATAAGCACCAATCCAATGTATGGGATGTCCAATTACGGAGCTGGACCGAGTGGTCATGCCCTATATATTCGAGATCGAGATTATCGCGATTTTTCTGGTCCTTATACAGATGAATCATCTTCTGGCGATGATTACGAGCGTGATGAAGCTCCGAGGAGGCGACGTGTAAGTAAAGAGCCTATGGGGAGAACTCGAACTATCCATGATGGACTTACTTCAACAGCTGCTGAGAGGATTAAGGCTTATGAAGCCGAGATCTTAAAGTTAAAGGAAGATATGGCCAGGGAGCAAGCCAGATCAAATCAGACTTTGCCACCTCCCACGTCAGGACCGATTCCCTTCATAGATCTGGAGAGGCCTCTAAGGAGGCAAAGAAGGACTACTGTCCCGCCTGAAAAAACTACAAGGGTGGAAACCCCTAAGAGCAACCCCAAGGATCTGATGCCACTTGGGGACCCTGATGATCCCACACCTCCGTTCACTGAGGACGTGATGAATGCTCGTATTTCAAAGAAGTTTAAGATGCCAACAATCAAAGCTTATGATGGAATGGGTGATCCTGCCAACCACGTTAGAACGTTCTCAAACGCACTGCTGTTGCAGCCTGCAAGCGACGCTTTGAAGTGTAGGGCTTTCCCTCAAACTTTGTCAGGCATGGCTCAAAGATGGTATAGTCGGCTTCCTGCAAATTCGATTGGTTCCTTTAAGGAGTTGAGTGCTGCTTTCATTAGTCAATTTATCAGTGGAAGAACGCATGAGAAAAGCTCTGCATCTCTTATGTATGTGGTACAAGGGAAGAACGAAAGTCTGAGAGACTATCTTAAGAGGTTCACCAAGGAAACTCTGAACATCACTGATCTGGACAATAAGGTTGCAATGGTAGCCTTGGAGCATGGTACCACCGACCTATACTTTAAGAGATCGTTGGCAAAGCATCCCCCGGAGAATATGGCTGATCTCCAACGAAGGGCTGATAAGTACATCAAGGCCGAGGATAGCACGAAGAAGGAAGTCACATTAGGCAATGGTCAGGGAAACAATGATACAAAAAAGCGTAAGCAAGGGCAGGAGTACGATGCTAGGGACAAGTATCCCCGAACTAGCAAAGACTCTGATTCGCCACCAAAAAAGAACTTGGGACCAAGATTCTCTGACTATGCAAGGTTGAATGCTCCTAGAAGTCAAATCTTGTTGGAAATTGAGAAGGATAAGGACTTCCGATGGCCGAAGCCACTCAGGGGAGACCCCACAAAGAGGAATAAGGATCAGTACTGTAGGTTCCACCGAGATGTAGGACATGACACGGATGATTGCAGACAGTTGAAGGACGAGATTGAATTCTTGATCCGTAAAGGAAAGCTAAACAATTTCACAAAGGGTGGAGATCATGGAACCCAAAGAGGGGATTACAACAGGAGAAACAATGACAGAAGGGATAATGATCGTGATCGTAGCACGCAGCCCCGAGGGCCAGTTATCAACATGATCTGGGGAGGCCCGACAGCGGCCGGTACAACTCGAAACTCTCGAAAGGCATACGCAAGAGAAGTAATGCACATTGTGGGAGAAGCCCCGAAGCGTGCCAAAACTGAGATGGTAATTGGTTTCGATGATTCAGACTTGGAAGGGGTGAAGTTCCCCCATGATGACCCACTGGTCATAACTCCTGTGATTGGAAATTCAGAAGTAAAACGAGTCTTGATAGACAATGGAGCTTCTGTGGATATTTTGTTTCATGATGCGTTTGTGAAGATGGGATACAACGACTCTCAGTTGACCCCTGTAAACATGCCTATATACGGATTTAATGGAGTGGAGTCCAACGTTGAAGGGACTATTCAGTTGCCCATGACTATTGGGCAGGAGCCTAAGGAGGCGACTCAGATGCTGAATTTCTTGGTGATTAAGGCAGCTTCAACATACAACGCAATCCTTGGAAGGACTGGATTACATGCGTTTAAGGCTGTGGCCTCTTCCTATCATATGAAGATTAAGTTCCCGACACGGAATGGTGTCGGAGAACAAAAGGGTGATCAGAAGATGGCAAGAAGTTGCTATGTAGCCGCTTTGAGGGCCGATGGAGTCGGAGGGCAGGTCCTTCCAATTGAAGACATGGATGTCCGTGACGATGAAGAGCATAGAGGGAAACCAGCAGAGGATTTGATTCCCATACCCCTAGAGCCGAATGATCCTGAAAAAGTTACTTATGTTGGAGCATCTCTGAAAGAACCCTTGAAGGGCAAGTTGATAGAATTCTTACAAAAGAATAGCGACGTGTTCGCTTGGACAGCAGCTGATATGCCAGGGATTGACCCCCAACTTATAACTCATAGGTTGAATGTTGACCCCAAGAGGAAGACAATAAAGCAGAAGAAGAGAAACTTTGCTCCGGAGAGGCAAGAGGCCATTAAGCAAGAAGTGGATAAGCTCTTGGAAGCTGGTTTTATTGAAGAAATTCAGTTTCCCGAATGGTTAGCAAACCCTGTGATGGTCAAAAAGGCGAATGGGAAGTGGAGGATGTGTATAGACTTCACTGACCTGAATGATGCATGTCCAAAGGATTGTTTCCCCCTTCCAAGGATTGACATGTTGATAGATGCCACAGCTGGACATGAGATGTTAAGCTTCATGGATGGATTCAGCGGCTATAATCAGATTAAGATGCACAAAGATGACATCCCTAAGGTATCTTTCATAACTGACTTTGGAGTTTTATGTTATCTTGTTATGGCATTTGGTCTAAAGAATGCAGGAGCTACTTACCAACGCTTGGTGAACAAGATATTTGCCCATCTGATTGGAAAAACCATGGAGGTGTATGTTGATGACATGTTAGTCAAGAGCCTACTCAAGGCTGATCATATTAAGCACCTCGAAGAGGCATTTGAAGTGCTCAGGCACCATAAGATGATGTTGAATCCCGCTAAGTGTGCCTTTGGCGTTGGATCTGGAAAATTTTTAGGGCTGATGGTTTCAAAGAGAGGCATTGAGGCCAACCCTGACAAGATCAAAGCGATTTTAGACATGGAACCACCACGTTCTGTAAGAGATGTGCAGAAGTTGACCGGCCGAGTGGCAGCCTTAGGAAGGTTTATCTCCAAGTCGGGTGATAAGTGTTTGCCTTTCTTTCAAACCTTAAAGAAGGTAAATAATTTTGAATGGACACCTGAAAGCCAAGAGGCCTTTGAACAATTGAAGAAATACATGGCTGAAGCCCCGCTGTTGGCCAAGCCTAGCATCGAAGAGACTCTTTATCTGTACCTGGCGGTATCTGAGCAAGCATTGAGTGCCGTCCTCATACGGGAAGAGAACAAGGTTCAGAAACCTATCTACTACGTGAGTAAGGTGTTGCATGGAGCTGAGTTGAACTATTCCACCATTGAGAAGTTTGCTTTAGCATTGGTAACGGCTTCAAGGAAACTAAGACCTTACTTTCAGTCACACAAGATTGAAGTCCTGACGGACCAGCAATTGAGAAGTATCCTACATAGCCCGAAGGTCAGTGGAAGGCTAATTAAGTGGGCAATCGAACTCGGAGAATTTGACATTGCATATAAGCCTCGGACAGCCATCAAGGCTCAGGCATTAGCTGACTTCGTGGTTGAATGTACCATTGGCAACCAAGAAGTCGGGGGGCAGGAGATAGTAACCACCCCTGGAGTTGAGAGTAAGGATGAAGAACTTGTACCTGATCAGAAAGAGTATTGGGTGCTCTATTTTGATGGAGCATCAAAAACAAAATCTAGTGGTGCAGGTTTGGTTTTGCAAAGCCCCGATGGGTTCACAGTTGAATACGCTTTGAAGTTGGACTTTCCTACAACCAACAATGAAGCTGAATATGAAGCATTAATAGCTGGATTGGGATTGGCCAGAGTTATGAGGGTCAAGAACCTCAAAGTGTGTGGAGATTCAAGACTGGTAGTCTCGCAAGTGAATGGTGAGTTTGAGGCCAAGGATGAAACTATGGCAAAATACCTCAGAGTCGTGAAAGCCGTTATGACTCAGTTTGAGGAGTGCTACCTGGAGCACATTCCTAGAGAAGAGAACGTTAAGGCCGATGCCCTCTCTAAGTTCGCTTCTTCTGAGATAGAGAATTATGCAGGCAGTGTTTACTTCCAGGTCTTGAAGGCCCCGACCATCAACTCTAAGTTGATAGCACCTATCGATGTTGGAAGCTGTTGGATAGATCCTATTAAAGCTCATCTAGAAACCGGATGGCTCCCCAGCAATGCCTTGGAGGCACGAAAATTGTCAGTGAGAGCATTGAGATATGCCTTGATTGAAGGCATCTTATACAAGAGATCGTTTGTCATCCCGTACTTGAAGTGCCTAAGGCCCCAAGAGGCAAGAGAAGCATTGGAAGAAGTTCATGAAGGGATCTGTGGGCAGCACTTGGGGGGCAGAGCCTTAGCTCACAAGATTACCCGCCTGGGATTCTATTGGCCGGAGATGTTAGCAGATGCCCAGGATTATGTCAAGAAGTGTGACAGATGTCAGAAACACGCCCCTGTTGTGAGGCAGCCGCCTGAGAGGTTAACCTCAATCAGCTCTCCCATTCCGTTTGCAATGTGGGGGATGGACATTCTTGGTCCTTTCCCCATGGCTTCAGCACAAAGGAAATTTCTGATTGTCGCCATCGATTACTTCACTAAGTGGATTGAGGCTAAGCCTTTAGCCAAGATAACCACCAAGCAAGTTTCCCAGTTCTTTTGGGAGAACATAATCTGCAGGTATGGAATTCCCCGAATCCTTGTGACAGATAATGGGACACAATTCAACAATGAAGAGTTCAGGAAGTACTGCGAGGAAAATGCTATCGAGCTTCGTTTTACTTCAGTAGCTCACCCGCAAGCTAATGGACAGGCTGAGGTAGCTAATCGGATTATCCTTGATGGACTTAAGAAGAGGGTCGAACGATCGAGAAATACTTGGGTGGATGAATTAATGCCTATACTTTGGGCATATCGTACTACTTGCAAGGTGACAACTGGGGAAACTCCTTTCCTACTGGCTTATGGAGCCGAGGCAGTCGTACCACTAGAAGTCATGCATGCATCACCAAGAATTGAAGCATTCGAGCCAGAGACTAATGAAGAAGGCATGAGGCTCGCCTTAGATTTGATTGATGAAGTCAGGGACGAGGCAAATGCCAGAAATGCGGAGCATCAAAAGAAAGCATCTTTCTACTACAACCACAGGGTTAAGGAGAGGTTCTTTCAACAAGGTGACTTGGTTCTTAGGAAGATCGAGGCTTCTGGAGTTGGTCAGAAGGGAAAGCTAGCCCCGAACTGGGAAGGGCCGTATCGAGTCAAGAAGACACTAGGACGAGGATCCTACAAACTGGAAACCTTGGACGGGGTTGAGGTGCCCCGGACTTGGCATGCATTGAACCTCAAGGTTTACTATGTTTAAGCTCTCCTGAAAAGGACCTAGCTTTTTGCCTATGTAATAGAAGTAGAAATAAGGTCGATGAAACCATTCCAAGTTTTTATAACTTGAGATATTGGGAATAGAGTATCTATGTAAGGGCTGTGCCCGTTTCTTCATATTAATAAGACTATCCTACATTTTCGCATAAGATATGAACCTTACTTATTGATATATGTGCACAAAATGCTAGACTACACATGCGAATATGAATAAGTTGAGAAGCATCAAGGACAATGAATTACGAATTTAAAAGTTATGCCCGAAGGCAGAATACATAAACGACTATCTCAAAATAAGTTAACAAGAGTGCAAAAGTCATGCCCAAAGGCAGAGTACATAAATAGATGGATAAAAATATCAACTACTAAGCATCTCCAGTATGCTCATCCTCTCCAGCTGCGCCAAGATGAGCAGAAGAATCTGGCTCCAGGATCCTCTCATCATCTTCCGGGTCTTCCTCCCGGGTGTCCTGCACTGCCAAGGCCATAGGAGCATGGGGGCTAGGGAAATCCGAAACATTGAGGATACCAGGAAATCTCCTAGTAACCTCAGCAAGAGCTCCGTCCCATCCCTGAGTAAACTGGTAAGGGAACAGAGAATCGTCATGCTTCTCCATGAAGCCCACATACTCCTGGGAGGAAAGGTAGTCGTCAATCAGGTCGTCCTTGTCCTTCCTGAGAGTGACATTTTCAGCCTGAGACTCTAGAAGCTCCTTCTCCCTCCTCGCTAAGGTAGCCTTGACAGAGCCCAGTTCATCCTGGGAGTCATCAAACTTGGCCTTGTAAGTCTCATAGTTGGAGCGCCAAGTCTTAGCCTGGAACACGACCCCCTGGAAGTTGGCATTAGCCTACAAAAGACAAAGTTAAAACCACGGTTCAAGTGACAAAACAAGTACATAAAAGAGTGGATGGTAAGAAGCTTACAGCTGCAAAGGCCTGAGCTCCAGCACTCTCAGCTCCTTCAAGAGTGGATCCAGATACATAGTCCTTGAAGTCACCAGGGGTTATGGAGTGATAGGACCAATCCATAGCATGCCTGCAGTCTCCAACAATGGAGTCCTTCTTCCTAATACCCCAGTTGGGACGCCAAGCACTCTTGGAAGAGCCATCTACCTCCTCAACATCAGCCACATGGGGCCTCAAGTAGGCATCCGAGGCTGTTGGGGCTCGAGGATCTTTCCCTGAACGAGCCCTTTTCAGCCTAGCAGTGTCCCCATCTTCTGGCTCGTTAGTCTTGTTGATAAAAGCTGCAGCTGCGATTACAAAACAAAAAACAAATAATGGGTATGAGACAATCATATTCAAATAAAGGAATGCAAAAGAAAGGAAATTACCCTTATTGCCCACTCGGGAAAGTCCCAAAGTTTTAAGTTGGAACTCATTCAGGAGATCCCAAGCCATAGTAGAATAATTATCTTTGATGAGCTCCTGGTAGGCAAAGGTCTCTTCCTCATTCAGCTCAATGTCGCTGGCACTTCCATCTACGACCTTACCAAAGGTACTACGAAAAACATTGCCCCAATCTCCACCTTCCCATATCAAGTACATGAACTCCTTCTTCCACTTTGGGTTGGAGTCAGGAATAGATTGGGGGTGAAAGATTGGAGGAGTAGAAGAACGGTGACTAATGTAAACCCAACCCGGGGTAGATTCAGCAGAATTTTTAAATTGAAAAATTTTCCTAAAAAGAGCTACAGAAAGAGGGAATTTGTTTTTAAGGCAAAGGACCAGAAAACAGTTGATCACCCTCCAAGAATTGGGAGGAAGTTGACAAGGGTTAA
Organism: Kitagawia praeruptora; assembly: GCA_037693485.1. Classification (NCBI taxonomy): domain Eukaryota; kingdom Viridiplantae; phylum Streptophyta; class Magnoliopsida; order Apiales; family Apiaceae; genus Kitagawia; species Kitagawia praeruptora. The sequence goes on along the minus strand of CM075347.1, from coordinate 89,596,578 downwards.
TTCCTACATCTGCTAAAAGCCTAGGGATAAACTCATGAAAAGGGAATCGAACCCCTGCAACAATGGCACCCCTGTAAATACAAAGTGCATTGGGGCGCCAATGGCAAGATCGATCCCCAGGCTCAGCTGGGATAAGCCTATAGGGTGATTCTATTTTATACATTCTATTATAGTCAGTGATTTTTTCTATGTCATGGAAAATGTTGCTATGATTATAGGAATCAAGGTGTGACAGGGATGGAAAATCTTCTTTACGATTTAAAATCATATCCTGTAAACTCATGAGGGAAGAACGAATGATGATACCTCTTTTTGAGGCCACTTGCAGTTTCTGGAAACGTTGATTAGCACGATCTTCAGCCATTTCTTCAAATCTTCAAAGAAAAATTTTGATGATCAAAGAAAATCTGCAAAGAACGAAGAAATTTTTAGAACAATCTTCAAATCTTCAAAGGAAGGTAATCTTCAAACTATAAAACTAGAAATTCTGGAAAGTACCTTGAGTGTTCTTCAAATCTTCAACAACAACTGGAAAATTTCTGGAAAAATTCCCAGAAATCCTTGAGCAATCTTCAAATCTTCAAAGATTGGAAGAAAAATCGCCAGAAAACTTGAAGGATGACTTTGAATCTTCAAAGAACGAGGATCAAACTCAGAGAAAAATTCTTAAAGAAATTTGGAACTTTTGAGAGAGTTTTTGTTTTGGAAACTTTTGTGGTGAAGTGAAAGTGAAAACTTCGGCCTTTATATAAGCAAAAGTTAGGGGATTTCAACCGGTTAAAATGAATATCAACCGGTTGTAGCCTGTTCAAAACTCTTATGGGCTGTTAACATATGTTGGGCTCCAAAAGGCCCAAAAAACGCCAGGCCTGTAAAGCCCAAGTCGAAGTCAAGATGGGGCTTCAAGAAGAAAGAGCCCAAATACATAATTAGGATAGGCCCAAATGGTTTGAAGACCAAGGCCCATGGAAATTAAAAGGCATGGCCCATTAAAGTCCAATAAAACTTGCACCAAAGATTAAAAGGAAGCCTGAGGTCGTAGCATTTGACCTCGATTTTTAGTGTAAGTACGAGCTTGACTAAACGACCTGGAAAACTCATTTTGAGGTCGTGAGTAGCCTCAAATTTTGAGGTCGTTACAACACAGTTTGAAGTCGCAAATTCTAGGTCGAATTTGTACTAGAAATTCAAGAAAATCCATACGACCTAGGACCCTTTTGAGGTCGCTTTTTCTTCATTTTGAGGTCGTTAAATCCAGGTCGAAATTGAACTGAAATCCATACGACCTGGGACTTATTCGAGGACAGTTTGAGGTCGTGAATCCCAGGTCGGAAAAGAACTAAAAAACATGCAAAAAAGGCACGACCTGGAGCCATTTTAAAGATTGTTTCTTCTTCAATTGAGGTCGAAAATCAACTGCAAATTGAGCTCGAAGCCACGACCTGGCCCTATTTGAGCTCGTTTTTTGAGCTCGAATTTGTACTGGTTGAGCTCGAAAAAAGCCCCGACCTGAGACAGTTTGAGCTCGAAGTTTGAGCTCGAAAATGAAAAAAAAAAAAAAAAAAAACTTAAAAAATTCCAGAAATTTTGAAAAATTTTACATTTAAGCACCGTTTAGTGCCATTAAACACCGTTTAGTGTCGTTTTATGCCAGTTAACATTTTTTAACATTGTTTAAACATTGTTTAAGGCTGATTAGCACTGTCTAGTGCCGTTTAACATCATCGTAAATGCGTCGGTCGCTCCACGCTTTGCATTAAGATGATATTGTTGAAAATACTCGCGTACGAGCAATAAACCCTGACCCAAGTCTCAGAAAAGACCGTTATAACTCCAAGGAAAACCTGATCAGTTTTCCTAGAAGTTGGGGGGCAAATGATATGGGCTAAAAGTAAGCCCTAAAGACACATTTAATGTGGCATTAATTAGACCTAGAATGGTCCAAACGTGGGGCCCACCAGATGGGCCCAAACTCCAATTATAATATTAATTTCGTAATTAATATTTAGGGGTAATTAATAGCTGGGAGATACAAGTCAGATAAGGACGTTATCTCTACAAAGAGTAGCCTCCAAGGCACACAGTCATACAAGGAAACAGACTCCTACAAGGAAGGAGTCTAGAACCTTCCTCAAGGCTGACTTGCCCACCAAGTCTCCTAACCCTACCCTAATTCCGAGGCTTTTCAGCCTATATAAAGGGTCAGACCCTTCAACTCAGAACTACGTTTTTATTGGCTTGATTCTCTTAATACAGAGATACGTAGGCATTCTGTGAGGACCGTTTAAGTCTCGAACGCAGAAGCAGCCATTAAAGCACGAAGCTCACGAACCCTAGCAATAAATACACATAAACCCTAGCCGCAATCTAATAACCTCGTTTTTATTCCACAACACCTTGATTATTTAATAACCTATGTAAATTAATAAAAAAAAATAAAAAAAAAATATTAATAAAAGTAAAACAATTTTAAGAATATGATTTATAGAAATTTTACTGTAAGAAAATTAAAATACGTATTAATAAAAGTAAAACAATTTTTATATGATTGTATTGATTTAAGATATTGAATATTTAAAACTGAAAATTTGTTAAGAATATGACCTATAATTAAATTTTAATTATGATTATGTAAAATTTTAATATATAAGATAAACTTTAAGCGTGTGACTTTTTATCAGGTTGTTCATATGGATGGATTTATGTTGCTATTACTATTTAATGTCCACACGCGGTAATCAGCAAAGCAGCTGATTATTTCACATTTAAGACATAAAAGGGTTTAGATGTAATTTTAACAAATTGCATTTAGTAAAGATAAATTGCATTTAGCATCACACTTTTTTATTTGCATATGTACTATCTTTTCTTTATTTTATTTTAACTTTACTCTCTCTCTCTCTCAATGCGCTCTCTCTCTTTCTTACTACTCCTAGAGGTGATCATAAATCGCACCAAATTGCAAAAATCGCCTGCACCGTACCAACCTGCACCACACCGCGCGGTTTTTATTTTCTGTAGTGCGGTTACGATTTCAAATTTTGACAAACCGCACGGTGCGATGCGGGTTGCGGTTTTAGTTTTCTGAAATGCGGTTCAAATCGCACCGCACCGCAATATTTAATATTATATATATATATATATATATATATATATATTATGTTAGTATTATGTTAATGATTTAAGGGATAGTTTCAAGCTATTTGGTTCGTTAGTACCTACTGCCTAGTACTCCCTCTGTCCCTCTCATTTCTTTACATAAAAAACTGCGTATCTGACACGCATTTTAAGGTGCATTTTAAGGATAGTTCTATAACTTATTTTTGATATTTTCTTTTTTTGTATAAAAATAGGATTGTTCTATTTTTATACAAAAAAAGAAAATATCAAAAATAAGTTATAGAACTATCCTTAAAATGCACCTTAAAATCCGTGTCGGAAACTGGTCCGCAAACGTAAACTATTGAGAGGGACGGAGGGAGTAATTGTTTATTTTAGAGGCTTATGAGATAAATTATAATGCGCTAGCCCATCTTTATCTATTTAGTATCACAATATTTCATACTACAATGTTTGTATTTCACTAAGTCTATAGACACGGTCCGCATACGAATTAAGAAATGTGGTTGAGTAAGAACTTTAAAAAAAATTATTTCACATGCATGAAAATTTATATTTTAGATTTTTAATTATTTTTATCGAAGGTGTAAACCGAAATAAACCGCACCATACTGCACCGCATTTTTGCGGTTTTAAAATTTCGTGGTGCGGTTGCGGTTTGGAAATTTGACCAAACCGTATGTGCGGGTTGGTCCGCGGTTTTAGGGAAAAATCGCAACGTCCGCGCCACGATCACCCCTAAATACTCCCTCACTCTTCTTCTTCTTCTTCTTCATTTCTTTAGCCTCTTAATACAAAGCAACACATCCGAGAAACGGTCTCCGTCGAAGCCATTCCGCCGGAGTGAGTGTAGATCTGGACTTGATTTGTGAGTTGGATGGGTGGAGCGAGTTGATTTGGTTGATTTTGTGTGTTTGCGTTGGTTGTGAGGTGGCGGAGAGTGAGTGATTGGGTGGAGATACGGTGCCAAAGAAGTGTGTGAATGTGTGAGAGAGAGATATAGTGGAGAGAAGAAACGGAAGAGAAGTTTTTTAGATTTATTTTTAGTAGTCCAGCGTAAAAAAAAGTTTCTCGGTTTAATTATGCTGGATATCTTGATCTTCTGATTCATTGTTTTGAAAAACTCTGAGTTGATTTTGGTTGCTTTTGGTCCCACAGGGCACCCCTATTCCTGTGATATTTTTTTTAAAGTTGCATATGCAACTTAATGCAATTAAAAATTAAAAGTTAAATTTCTATTTTTGGTGTTGCGCAACCCTTATATAGAGCTGAAAGTTGGTAAAAAAAAATGAAAATTCAAATTACAATTTTTAGTTATATTCAGTTGCATATGCAACTGAATGCAACTAAAAACTAAAAGTTAAATTTCCATTTTTGCTGTTGCTGCGCAGCCCTTATATAGAACTGGAAGTTGGTAAAAAAAAATGAAAATTCAAATTACAATTTTTAATTGAATTCAGTTGCACTAAATGCAACCTGCTGCGTATCCATTACTGTTGAGTATTGAATACTGATAAGTGGATTTTATATCCACTTGGAGCATTCAATATCGGCTTAAATTGATTGTCTTGGACTCAAGTTTCTTGTAGTTTTGATGTGTTTTGTGTAGTTGTGCAGATTTACAAGAATGTTGATTATGGTGGATGCTTCTGTCGTTTTTGGGGATTAAATTGATTAAAATTCGGATTTTCCGGGACGGTTGCGCAGTTTACACTGTTTTGGCCATATCTGGAGTTCTAGAAGTCCGTTTTCAGCGATCTTACTGTCCACGCGAAGCTTGGGAGATTTTCTACAACATAGGACAGGTCTTGCACGAGCAGGTTGCGTGTGTTGGGCGCAGACAGCTCGACAATCAGACTGATGGGAACAGGAAATTACTATTTTGCCCTTTTCAAGTTCTAATTGTATTTTGGGCAGTTTTTAGCACCTTAATTAAATTCTAATTGTAATAGAAGGTAATTTTTTGCTGGGCAAGAATTATAGAGCCTATATAAACACATCATATCATTGTAATTTAGATAACCATTACATATCAATTACTTAGGTTTATTTGTATCTTTTCATACTTTGTTTATATCATGGTTTCATCAGATCCCATGATGACAAGAGGTTCGATTATGAACTAATCATTGTCATGGGATTCTAACGGATTTATTTATGGAGCTTTAGTATCTTGATTGCTTTAAAGATCTATGTGTGATGTATATTTGATATCCTCGTATGGTTATGCTTAATTGGTAGATGCGTCATGAACATCTAATTTGTTAATCTCTTGTGAAGTGAAAGTGGATCTTGAGATTTAGAACTTGCCATGCTAGCATAGGATAGGTTGATGTTTTAACATCATGATTTATGGCGTAAATAAAGATATTATGCTGCCCTATGTGATCTTTGTGGATAACTTGTTCTTCAACCGTTATGTTTTCAAATCTTATAGAGATATAGGGTCTAAGCATAATTGATGTCTATTCATCTTCTATCTCTTTTGTGGATGTATGTTTAGTTTGGTATTCGTATACTGAGAAGTAGCGTATACTTGTTTCGTGTTGTCTGATCAGATATCATAACCATTGCAAATAGTGATTAAAGGCGTCAGATCTAAGCAAAGTATTTAATGAAGTTATGATTCCATGTTTTCTCTTGCAGAAGTAATTCGATTCTAATTCTCGTTAGTTAGTTAATTCTTAGCTTGTTAAATTAATTCTTAGTTAATTTAGTTTATTAAACCCAAAATTTGTTATTTGTCTTAGTAGTGAATAATAATCATACATTGTTGCATAGGTGCATTGACTGAATTGAAACCTAAATCAGATCTCTGTGGGAACGAACTTGACTTATTCATATATTACTTGTGACCACGTACGCTTGCGTGATTTAGTGCAAATAAGTTTTTGGCGCCGCTGCCGGGGATCATCGGTGTTTTATTTTTGGTTTATGTGCTTGTCAATAGTGGTCGTTAGAGTTCACTGACTCAGATTTTTTCTTACCTATTTTGTTTAGTTTGGTGTGTTCAGGTACTTGAGTGTTTGAAGATGGCATGCGAGGAGTTGTCATGGTGGGCATATTTGAGGACATCCATGCCTCAACAATGTGAGCAGTGTTTGGGCTTTCATGAGACCTCACAATATTGTTACTATGAAGGAGTTGATCCATATGTCACTTATGAGGAGCAACCATATTTTCAATATCCACTACGTCAAAAAAGGGCTTTAGTCACACTTTTGAACAGTAATCCCTGCCACATACATGTTACAATATAATGAAAACAGACACGAAAATATAAAGAAAGTATAACAGTTATGGTGCTTTAGCTACACATTACATAAAAAAGAAGTGTAATAGTTGATGTCCTTTATATACACTAATTAGCAAAAACTACCCAATAAAAATATCAATTTCGTCACGATATTACCTTCAAAATGTGGCCATAAATCAAATAAATGTAGCTTTTGAAATTTTTTAGCCACATTTTTAATTCCTGCTGTAACGATATACCCCTTTTAGTTACAGTAAGCGGGCTAGAATGCTTGGCTCCAGCATCAAATATTAAAAGCCTTTAGCCACTCTATAAGTCAAGACAGCCACTAAGAAAAAGTATGGCTATATCATGTCTATGGTAGTGGAGGCTTTGGTGACACTGCATGTGAAAAAAATAATTGTGACCGAAACTATACCGTCACAGTTTTTTTATGTGACTAAAGCCCTTTTTTGACGTAGTGATCATCCTCAACAGTACCAGCAAGATGTTCCAGATATGTCATATAACTTTGGTAGTGAAGAGTTTCAACATCAGCAACCTATTCCTACTTTTCAGTCAGATGAGGTTGATGATTTGAAGGAGATTAGGAAGGAGATTAGGATGCTTGTAGAGAGTAATGAGGAGTCTATCAATTCTATTGGGACACTAGTTGCTCAAGTTTTGAGTGCCTTGGAACAAGAGAAACAACAATTCATACTAGAGGCGATTCCAGAGAATAACGGTGACTTGGAGCAAGGTATTGCATGCTTAATTGAGGAAGACAAATTCCAAGGTGAGGTGAGTGTTCACAAGCCATGTGAGGAATTTGATCATGCTAGTATGGTGGATGATTTGGAAGGGACACTATTTGAGATAGACACTGTTGAGCTGCACAAATTTCAAGAATTGGTATGTGCGTACCAAGAGGCTGATGGCCATGGGAAAGATGCAGGTCTTCTACTTGTTTCAGAGTATAAAGATGGAGGTAGCGCATTAGAGCCAATGGAGGAAGTTCACTTTGAGGAACCAAAGGCTTCAGCAAATTACATTTACCCTCCTCCATTATATTCAAGCGAAGCCCGTGAATGTGTGTTGTTCTACAAATTGACAGATTTTGGGTCAACAGATAAAGGCATTGGAATAGGACATAGTTGTTACACGAATAGGCCAAGCGAGGAGAAGTGGCAGAAAATGTGTCGCCGTGATGAAGATGAAGTCTCACGAAGAGATGACCAGGCCAACTATTATCATCCTTAATGGAGGCTTGGAAGTAACGTCAAGCTATTGACGTTAAAGGAGCGCTTCGTGGGAGGAAACCCACGCATTAGTGTAGGAAAAAAAAATTTGAGTGTGTTTTTTCAAAAAAAAAAAAAAAATCGAATTTTGATGTGTAACGCAGGTTGCGCCTGCGTTACTGGTTGAGGCGCAGGTTGCAAGCCTGTCACGCAGGTTGCGCCTGCGTGTCTTGGTGTTGAGCAGTCTGCCCTACACGCGCGCAGGCTGCGTCTGGAGCAGTGTGATCATATTTTTTTCGAGCGCTGCTGTTGGTTTATAAAAAAAAAAAAAAATTCACCCTCATTCTATTTATACTCTTCTTTAATCATCCTTACACCAAATTATTTTCCTATATCAATTCCAAAACCCTCCATCTCTTCTTCAAAATTCTAAACCTATGTTTATTCTAATTCATATTTATTATTATTTATTATTATTATTATTATTATGATTATTATTATTATTATTATTATTATTTTAATCCCTAAATCCTATTTATATCTTACATCAAATTTCATACCTTCTCAAATTTTTTCTTTACACATTAAAATTTATTTTCATCCTATCACTCCATTATATCTATACACCCATACATGCAAACCCAATTCATCCTCTACTTCTCTACATCTCTAAAAATTCAAGTTTGGGGGAAATTAATTGCAAGTTCACCTCTTCGATTCGTATTGGGTAAATAATTTTTTTCTCTAATCTTATTTTTATTACGAATTTGTGTTCTTGTAAATTGGGGGTTTTGTAGTATTCTTGTTATTTGAGCTGGTGGCCCGTCTATGGAGCTCGTACGCAGTATCCACCGCATGATTCATTTGAGGATGAGGACGAACAGGTATGTTTTGTATTATCCCTTGTATTTACTTCCATTCAATGAGGACATTGAATATTTTAAGTTTGGGGATGGTTTGAGGGATTAGTAGTTGTTGTATTATTTGTAGGATTTCATGCTTTGCATATTAGTAGTAGTAAATTATGCATATATGTTCGTGTTATCTACGTTTGTTTCATATAAGACATTCTGTTTTTATGTTCGTATTTCATGTGAGTTCATAATAGTTTGCATTTGCACCCATGCTTGATAGGAATTTTGTGTTGTTGACGCTTTTGATTGAGAAGTGATATGCTTTGTTCTTGTGCACACACATACACTAGTAAGTTGAAGCTAGTAGACTTATTGAATGTTGTAAGTAATTAGAAGGACATGAATATGTGCAAGATGATTTAGTTTGCATGCTTTGAATACAAGTCGGTGCGTTAGAGAGATTTTTTGCTTGGGATTGAGTATGTTTTTTCACCAAGTGAGTTTTTTAGCCTTATTGCATATTTGCAATTTATTCGTTTGCTTGAGTGTCCACGGATTGTTTGCATTGCTAGCAGTTGTTTGAGGTCTTTCTTGAAACTCATGACATTATTTGACGATTAAAATGATAAAGGCATTTAGGAATAACCATATACTTTCCCAATTACCACACCATATTTACATGATCAATTAGTTAACCCGTTGAGCTTAATCCTATTTTTTCGGTGACATACCACATTACTTGCCTAGACCTTTTTCTTGTATTGGCCTTACATTAATTTAAACCACATTGTCAAAGGCTAGTAGAGTGCTTAAGGGAGTAATAAGGTGTGCAAGGAGGGGTTTATTGTTGGTCGTACTTTTGGGGGAAATATTGAAAATTGGGTTGGTTGTGTACTTGATAGTCGGCATGTGTAATAAAATTATGGGACCATTGTCATTGTTTATATTATTGTTTGTGTTATATTTAGCTCTCGAGAAAAAAAAGAAAAAAAAAAGAGAAAAAAAACAAAGAAAATAAAAAAAAAGAAAAAAAAAGAAAATATATATATATATATATATATATATATATATATATATTATGAGAGCATGTTTGTGTTTGTTGTGATCCTACTTTAGTCGACTAGTCGAGTGTTTGTTTTAGTAAAAATTATGTGGGGGGGAAATAGGGTGTTGTGTATGATTTATTATGGTACTTACTAGCTTTTGACACTTCACCTAATTTGGCTTATTTAACATACCTTGTCCCTAGCCCCGTTACAACCCAAATAAAGACCTTTTGATTATCGTCATTGATGTATGTTGTGTTAAGAGTTAGATTGATACCAAATGTCAAGCATGTTTATGATTTTGTTGGAATTGAGTGATACACTTACCTTTGTTCTTGAGTGAATATTCTTTTGTGAGTGGATTGTGAGTGTTTACTTGTTTTTGCGTATGAGATCCCGAGTTTTGTCTCAAAGATGTACTCTTGTAGGCTTAGCATGTTTGCTAACTTATTCTTACATTTGACATGGGCTTTTGAGAACTTATGCATGTTCATTGAGTAGACTACGTGAAAACTTGCACTTTCGACACCAAGACATTGCATATTTACTTTGATTCTTAAGTTGATATGGCATGAGAGGATTTGAAGGTATGGTAGGATATTAGTACTAGATTATTTGCATTTTCATTTAGTTGCATTCATGCATTGCATTGCATTGGATTATGTGGGTACATTCGCTATAGGGCCTCACGAGACTTTACTCGTCCACTAGGGCTGCCTAGGGGTTTAAAGGGCTTGTTGCATATGCCAAATGCAACCGTGATCACCTACGAAAGTGGTACTAATTAGTTAGTTGTAATTGTTTATGACTGAGGACAAGCATCGGTTTAAGTTTGGGGGTGTGATAAATGGATTTTATATCCACTTGGAGCATTCTATATCGGCTTAAATTGATTGTCTTGGACTCAAGTTTCTTGTAGTTTTGATGTGTTTTGTGTAGTTGTGCAGATTTACAAGAATGTTGATTATGGTGGATGCTTCTGTCATTTTTGGGATTAAATTGATTAAAATTCGGATTTTTCGGGACGGTTGCGCAGTCTACACTGTTTTGGCCATATCTGGAGTTCTAGAAGTCCGTTTTCAGCGATCTTACTGTCCACGCGAAGCTTGGGAGATTTTCTATAACATGGGACAGGTCTTGCACGAGCAGGTTGCGTGTATTGGGCACAGACAGCTCGACAATCAGACTGATGGGAGAAGGAAATTAATGTTTTGCCCTTTTCAAGTTCTAATTGTATTTTTGGCAGTTTTTAGCACCTTAATTAAATTCTAATTGTAATAGAAGGTAATTTCTTGCTGGACAAGAATTATAGAGCCTATATAAACACATCCTATCATTGTAATTTAGATAACCATTACATATCAATTACTTAGGTTTATTTGTATCTTTTCATACTTTGTTTATATCATGGTTTCATCATATCCCATGATGACGAGAGGTTCGATTATGAACTAATCGTTGTCATGGGATTCTAACGGATTTATTTATGGAGCTTTAGTATCTTGATTGCTTTAAAGATCTATGTGTGATGTATATTTGATATCCTCGTATGGTTATGCTTAATTGGTAGATGCGTCATGAACATCTAATTTGTTAATCTCTTGTGAAGTGAAAGTGGATCTTGAGATTTAGAACTTGCCATGCTAGCATAGAATAGGTTGATGTTTTAACATCATGATTTGTGGCGTAAATAGAGATATTATGTTGCCCTATATGATCTTTGTGGATAACTTGTTCTTCAACCGTTATGTTTTCAAATCTTATAGAGATATAGGGTATAAGCATAATTGGTGTATATTCATCTTCTATCTCTTTTGTGGATGTATGTTTAGTTTGGTATTCATATACTGAGAAGTAGCGTATACTTGTTTCGTGTTGTCTGATCAGATATCATAACCATTGCATATAGTGATTAAAGGCGTCAGATCTAAGCAAAGTATTTAATGAAGTTAGGATTCCATGTTTTCTCTTGCAGAAGTAATTCGATTCCAATTCTTGTTAGTTAGTTAATTCTTAGCTTGTTAAATTAATTCTTAGTTAATTTAGTTTATTAAACCCAAAATTTGTTATTTGTCTTAGCAGTGAATAATAATCATACATTGTTGCATAGGTGCATTGACTGAATTGAAACCTAAACCAGATCTCTGTGGAACGAACTTGACTTATTCATATATTACTTGTGACCACGTACGCTTGCGTGATTTTGTGTTAACAAATACTACTAAAGAATACAGGGGGTGAATGGATTCTTGAACTTTTCTTATTCTTGAATCAGTGTAGCACAATATGTGTTTGTGTGTGCAGATGTGTAAGTGCGGGTTATGAACAACACAAAACACGATATCACTTTAATCTAATATTTTATTAGATAAAGATTTGCTACAACCTGTGAATACAAATGATAGTATTCTCAACTTCGTTTTTCTCAGAGAGATGTGCTCTTATAATGTATTTAAAAAACTCAATCTCTAAAGAAGTTAGGTTGTATTCTTATAGAACATGAATACAACCTACTTACTACAAATAAGGTAGCTAAACAAGTTTACTTTCCAGTGTGTCTATCCTTTTTGAGTAATCATCCAAACGGCTACATATTTGACTTTGTAAAGTTCTGTTCAGATCCACTTCTTTAGCTCTTTGTCTCTTGTACATCTCTCCAAGCTTCTTTGTAGGCTTTCCAGAGCACGTGACAGATTGTGGTCCATAAGGTGCTTTGGCTTGTTGCAGGTTTCTGACTTGTACAATTTCTCAGTAGTTTGTCTCCAAGAATGTATTCGAGAAGTGGCTAAGTGATTGATTCGAGAACTAGGATTAGATAACTCTGAGTTCTCGAATACTGTAAGGTTGACATATCGAATCACTTCTCGAATAGCTCTTTTTATTCAGGAATCCTTGAGTTGTCGAATAGAGCATTTAAATTATCGAATCCCCGAGATATCGAATAGTTTTCTGAGTCTTTGAGATATCGAATGGACCTTGCTTGTTGACTCCTAGAGTTCTCAAATAGAGTAGTAGACATATCGAATCTCTGAGATATCGAACAGTGTATTCAGAGATATTGAATAGTGTCTTGTGAGATATCGAATCCCTGACTACTCGAAGGCTAGACTTCTCGAATATAACAAACATACTTCTCGAATTGGTACTTTGACAAATTCTTCATTTCTTCAAATCCCAATTGTGATTATTTAAGTACAATTACACAGCTAGGAATTGATGCCTATTACAAGTACTAAGCAAGTAGAAACTCTACAACTAGAGGTTCCCTCAGTTAAGAGGTCATGTAAGTAATGCAAAGCATTACAAACAATTGGGCTTGTTATTTAGATGTACACATGCATGCCTCTGTGACTAACAATCTCCCCCAAATTGTGAGTAAGACCCTTAGTCACAATTTCATGTCTGATAACAAGCCTAACATACATAAAGATAAGACTTGGAAAATACATGTATGTAATTTGATTAAAAATGCAAACAGGCATCCTTACAAGTTATGAAGAATTACTATCCATATTCTTTTGGATTCATCCATTGAGCTTTGGCTTGCATATTCTCATTTTTCCTCTTTCCTTCAGCTTATTTAGCCTTCTTCTTTGCATTTTCTTCCATTCCAAGAATAATGTCTTCCATTGCAGTGAGTTCTTCAATTAGAGGGGAGTCTGATAAATCCTTGAGTACTTCATTCAGCTGTTTCTCAGAGTAGGAACTGATGTAGTCCATTCTAATCTTTACAGTACTTCCATATTTCTTGTATTCAATGATGTAGGGATTAAATCTGACTCTACACATACCCATAGCCCTCAATTAATTAGCCTTAGCTTCCATTTCTGCAAGCTCCTCCTCTCTTTTCTTTAGTAGCTCTCCACTCTTCTTTTTCTGTTCTGCCTGGTGATCTCTCTTCATTTTGACAAAGTCAATTAACTCTAGCTTTCATACCCTTTCCACTCTATCTTCAGAATCCAACATTGCAATAATCCTTTCTATGTCATATAGCTTGCCCCAATGCTGACATGTCCCTTGTCTGAATTTCTTCTGTCTTCCATCAGTATATTTAATTTCAAGACAATCATCAACAATGGCAACATGATAGATTCTTTGAGCCCATAGGAAGTGCAGTTGGTCTTCATCATAGCTTTCATATAGAGATGGTAGGTTTAACCCTGGAATTATTGTCAGTGCATTTGATTTAGATAACTTCACTCTTCTTGCAGCTTGTTTGAATTTGATTTTTCTCACTTGATTGCTAGGTAGAAACTTGTGACCCTTGTTGTAGACCATTGCAGAATCCCATTAGCAGTTTGCTTTTGGAAACATACAGATGGTTTCTTGATTTGAATCTCCTTTTCTTCTTGAGGTGGAAAAATAGTTGCAGAAGCCATTGATGTAGATTTTGGTAGGTCATTACTAACTGTATTCACCCCAGACTTAGAGTCTTGTGTTGTGGTGAGATTACTGTTAGTACTGCCTAAGGCTTGCTGTTTTCCACTTTTCCTCTCATAAACTTTGCCTTGGTCATCATCACCTTTCTTCTCCTTGCTATCTTTCTTCTTCCTCTTATCTTCATCACCCTTATCACTCTTGTGATGACTTCTCCTCCCATCACTCTTGTCTTCATCTTTATCATCCTTATTCCTCCTGATTTTGGCCATTTCTGGAATTGTACCAGTTGCAATGAATGTTCTGAGAATGTGTAGTGCTTCCAACTCTTCAGCAGTTCTGACTCCATCTTTCTTTTGTAGCTGATCAGTGACAGCAATGATGAGTCTGTGATTTCGAGGAGTGAGATCACTAGGAATAACCAACTGATTGACATCTTGAATTTTAGTACCAGACCGATAGAAGATGGTTCTTGGTTTGATGCATACTTCAGGAAGTCTAGCTTGTTGACCATTTCTCAATTCAGTATACAAACTCTTGTTGTTCTCCCCTTTCTGCTCAATTAGTTCCAAGATAGCATCAATCTCAGTGAATTTTAGGGCTTTCAAGGTGTCAAAAGATAGGTGCCATATCTTGCCATTGGTCACCATCATAATTTCTTTGAGAAGGATTTGATTTAGCTTTCTTGGAATAACTGTTAGATATTTGATTTGATCTTTGAGGCTTCTTCTGTATAGCAGTGTATCTCCTCCAACCTTTGCCTTTGAGGCTTGTAGAAACTTCAAGAATGCAGCATCATGATAAATCTCTGAATTTGCTACTTCTATCAGCTTGGCCTCTATAACCACATTAACTTCCACTGGATCACCTTCATGTCTGGAGGCTTGGACTACATTACTTGGCATGGAACCTGCCACCACTGTAGTAGTGATAGTTTGCTTTTGGTCACTTGGAGTAGTGATGTGCACAGGTGGTAGAGTCACAACTGGCAGAGAAGATGGAGGCTCATCAACATTGGCTTTCCCTTTGCCTTGCACATGAGTTATAGATTTAGAAGTTTTTGTTGAGTGACCACCCTCAGATATGGTTATACCTTTCTCTTTAGGTCTCTGTCTCTCCTCTGTAGGCTTCTCCCCCTTAGGCTTTGAGTTCCTTAAGGTCCTCTTCTCCCCCTTAGGCTTGTTGTCAGGCACAGAGGTTGTAGTAGCAACCTTTGGGTTGAGAGAGGTTGGAGTGACAGATTCATCAGGCAGAGGAAGTCCCATATGCTTCATTATAGCAGACAGCATCAGTTGTTGATTGAGAAGAACATCAGCATTAGATTTTCATCAGGGAGTGTCCAACTTTTCACTGAGAATAGCAACGGTGTCTGCCAACTGAGCATTAGATTTCTTGAGAGAGACCACCTCCTTTTCAAGAGTATCCACCTTGGTGAATAACTCAGAAGCATTGAAACCAGAGAGAGATTGGTCCTTGAGTCTCTGCACTTCAAATTTGGTCATATTATGCACAGGGACCTCAGTCACCAGCTTATCCCCATATTGATTGGCAAAGAGAGTTCTGGTCATGGCATTTGCATCATTGGTCTGAGAAAATAGATTCTGGACTTGAGTTGCAAGATTCTTGACAGACCCTAGAACCAGTAGCATGGAGTTGTCCATCTTGATGCATTCAGACTTGCAAAGTTGAATATCCTTGAGAACAGTGTCCAGTTGAGGGAATTTGGCATCAAAATCTCTTTTTACTTTCTGCACTTCTTTGATTGTAGCTGCACATACTTCATTAACTTCTATCTTAAGGCCCTTGCCAAGATAGTGTGTAGCTTTAAGAATGCCTTTGTATGTGTCATTCATTGCTTTATACACATCACTAGGGGTGAGAGATTTGGCATTGGACCCTAGTGATGTGATGTACTCATCTTCGAGGTACTAGAGACCTTCTGATAGAGTAATATCATACTTCCCTTGTAACCAGGCATCTACATTACCATCTCTTTTAGCCTATTCTGCTATTTTCTTCTGTTGACTCTCCACATCTTCTTTATGACATAGCAGAATGGCTTCATACTGTGGATTTGGCATGTTTGAGGTGACAAGGTTTTGAGCAATTTTTACAAACTCAGGAATCTGATCCACAACTAAGCTTTGAAGAGCTTCTACCGTCAATTGTGGTGGAACAGACCATGATCCTGAAGCACTGTCATATTGCACATAAAGTCAGAGCTAGAGGCAAGCTAGACTCTTCAGTTACAGATGCAACTTCTGCAACCGGATGGATTGACTCTACTACTGTTGTCTCCACTGAAGTGGGATGAGTTACAATAGTAGTTGACATAGGCACAGAGTCTCTAGTGAAAACTAGTGAATCCTCTGTGTTTGTGATGGTGTCATCAGGATATGCCCCAGCTTGCATTCTCTTACCATCTGAATGTGATTCCTGGGTGGTGATCAAAGTGTCATGCACTAAGTCACTTGAATCCATTGGCTCACCAAGAGAAAGAAATTCTTGGTGATCAATGCCTTGCTCCTCAATTGCTTGAGTAGCAGGCTCCAAAGAAATTTGAGATGAAGATTTTGGAAGAGAAGTGTTGTTTAGATTTGATTTTGGCAACTCCCCCTGAGAGATAGATGGAGTTTCAAATGTGATGTGCTCTCCACTCAGTGTAGTGCTATCCTTATTACTCCTTTGTGCAGAATCCATACAAGATTGTGCATTGGGGAGAATGCTTGATTCTATAGATGCACCCTGTTGAGAGGATACATCTAGTGAGCTATTTGCCCCTGATTTTACAACTTCAGCATTTGTGTGACTGAAGAGTTGATTTTAGATTTCTTCTTCTTTGGCCTCTGTAAGGGTGACTCAGGTTCCTCACTTTCTATGCCTAATTCTACAGCCAATGCTGCTTCAGATAAATTGGTTAAAGGTGCAGAAGCAACCTGTTTTCTCTTCTTCTCCTTTTTACTAACACCACCCTGTTGAGAGGATGACGCAGGTGGCTCTGTGTTTGGTAGAGTGTTTGGTTGAGTTGGTTGGTTAGCAAGCCCTGGGTTAACATTTTTTTCTACTTGCTTGGGCTGTGCTAACTGTGATCTGGAATCAAATATTGGCATGTTTTAGGGGTAAGTCCTAAATAAACCCTCCATATGGGGAGTTATGTTAAGTCTTACATCCACATCATTCCTAGTCTCCAGATTACCAAAAATGAGTTTGGTCATGGATCTAGGATAGCTTATTCTATTTCTATCTATCCCAGGTATTCAATCAGTTTATCATTTTTAAAATTAAGTACAGATTGAATAAAGCGAGGAAAGAAAATGTCAGTACCTCTCTTGGTTGAGTTCTTACCAAGTCTCCCATACAACTCCTGCATAATGAGTTGACCAACATTGATCTTTTTCCCATAAGCTAAGGCATAGCCTATTTGCTGTGCAGGTGCACTGATTTGGTCAAAGCTTGACTTCCTTGTTGTGAAGACTTGAAGAATGGTGTCAAAGACATAACTCCATTCCTTCCTCAAGAACTTTCTATTCAAGTGTCCAAGTTTGATTTCGTCTGAGTAGTGAATGAAATTAAAGAAGTCCTCCAATTCACCATTTGTGGCTTGATCAACATACACCTCCTGTTGTAAGCCCAGTGCTTGATTAATGTCTTCAGTGGTGATTGTGATTTCCTTATCCTGGATTTTGCAATTGACTATGTATGATGTTATTGCGCTTTCTAGGGCCATAACTTCCACAGTAGCAATTCTCCAAAACTGTTCCAGTAGGTCTAGATACAGAGTTGGGTTGGCTGAGAGTGCATCCTTGATGTATGACTCAGACATCCATCGAACAAAGCATTTGAAGTTTGCATTTGGAGCTTCGACATCACTTGAGAGAGCGATGAAGTTGGTGTTGAATTTCACAGTTGCCATTGTTACAGAGAGAAGAGAATGAAGGTTGAAGAAAAAATTAAGCTTTCGAAGTTAGGGTTTACAGAGGTTTTGGGAGTTTAGATGCTTGAGAAATCGAATGAAATGAATCGAATAGATGTAGGACTGTATAAATATGAAGTACTTGAATTGTCGATTAGATATATGTTTTGTATCGACTATTCGAGAAGTAGAAAACAACTATTCGATATGTCAAGAAAGGCTTATTCGATAACTCAAGCCATTTGTAACTCACAGCTGACAGTTATCTAACTTATAATAGATTCTAAATTAGGTAAAATATGTTTTTGTGAGTGATTTAAAATTCTGAATAAAAATCCAAAAACGGTTGAAATTCAGCGAGAATTCAGTCTTTTCAAATGATTCGAGAACTCAAATACAGTATTCGAGAACTCAGTCATTAGAGAAATCAATTACCATATTCGAGAAGTCAATCATACCTTTATTCGATATCTCCAAAAAGGCTCTATTCGAGAACTCGAAAGTGCTCCAAAAGGACTTGTTAGAGAAGTCGAGTAGTGAATCATTAGAGAAGTCTGACTTATAGAAATATTCTTTTCACTCATAAAAATTCAATTTTCACTATCTTTTAAAATTTATCAGACATATTCAATGAAGAATATTCTAACAAATTAAATAGTGATTTTCTCAAAATTTCATAGAAATTTCAAGTTGACATAATATGACTTTTCAACATATGCAACAGATTTGAAATATTTATAAATCATATTTCAGTCAACACTTACTTCAAAAATATTGAAAATTTAGATAAAGCAAGTGTTTACTTCTGCAACATTCTAGGTGGTATATTCACTTAGCCAGAATCTGAAGAATTCAGCATTCCAATCTCACTAACCAACCTTGTGAAGGTGGCTTCATGTAATGGCTTAGTGAATATGTCAGCTAGTTGTTTATCTGTTGAGACATAATTCAACTCAATGGTTCCATTAGTTGCATGTTCTCTAATAAAATGATATCTGATGTCAATGTGCTTTGTTCTAGAATGATTGACAGGATTGACAACTATAGAGATTGCACTTGTGTTGTCACACATGATTGGAATTCTTTCCAACACAAGTCCATAGTCTCTAAGTTGATTTCTAATCCAAAGCACTTGAGCACAGTAACTTCCAGCAGCTACGTATTCAGCCTCAACTATAGAAGTTGACACATATTGTTGTTTCTTGCTGTACCAAGAGGCAAACCTTTGTCCAAGAAACTGGCAGCTATCTGAGGTGCTTTTCCTATCCACTCTGCATCCAGCATAACCAACCAGATTGAACTCTGTGTCATTAGGATACCATAAACCTGAAGGAATTTACGGACGAGCGGAAGCGCGGCATAACAATTATTTCCGTAAAAACCGTGTATCGTGCATATAGAAAATCATATAAAATTGAAATAGCGGAGGAATCGAAACCTTACCTTGAAATCGAAGCTTTACAAAATGGTGTTTTAGCAGTTGCTCCTCAGAGTGTGAAGCACTATACCGGTATCCACCAAGATTAATTCTTCGACGAAGCTTTTTATAAAACTAAGCTTTTATAAAAATGGAGGTTTGAGAGAGAGAGAGAGAGAGAGAGATGAAGAAGATGAGGGAGGCAACTAGGTTTTTCACAAAAACCAAAAGTGTATAAACTCATTCTCATCTCATTCTATTTATAGGGCTCATGTAGGGTTTTTCATAATTAATATATCATTATATATTAATATATAAATCCTACACTTTATCTTATAAAATGTTAAATAATAATTAAAACAATTTTAATCATTATTAAAACAACTTGCTCTCTCAAAATACCTTCATCAATAAATTAATCTTTTTATGGTGTGACCCTGTAGGTTCAATATTAAGCCGGTAGTAGAAATAAATAATAATAAACTTTTTATTTATTATTTATATGAATTCTAAAATTCATTAAATATAATTAACTGATTAATTATATTTATTCTACATCGTGAGTGATGCTTCTCAACATATCGCGACTATCCAGATAATATGAATTCACTGCTTAGAATACCAAGAACCTGTCAGTGACTAGTTACCGTACAATCAATTCCTTCTACCCTACAATATCCCGATTAAATACAAGGCATGGAACTCGTGTCAAGCCTATCAAATTTAATCATATGATTTCTTATTCATAATGCAAAGTTCATATTAATGCAAATTAGAAATTCCTTTCTAATTTCATTCACTCTGGCCAGAGATTCCAGAACTCGCATACTAAGAATAAAATAGGATATTCACTTCCTTACTGGAAGGGGTAGATCCTTTATTGATCATTAACTATCTCCATACACAAATCCCTATGCCCAGAATAGACCTAATGGATGTCCTTGAGACTAAGGACTAAACCAAAGCACAGTTCACTATACAAGATTACTCTAACGATCTCAAGTCTAAGGACACTTGTACAACTATCACTCAGTGAACAACTATCGACACGTGAGTAAACTCCATTAGTTGTTCAACTTATTGAGTCATGTTCAGTGAACTTATTCCCTAATAAGTACCTACATACTAGCTATAGTGTCACCACACAAATGCCTATGAGAACAGACATCCTCCTAAAAGGAGCAAGCATAGTATGTACCAATCTTTGCGGATTCACTAACTTCCGATTAGTTATCCTATGATCAGGAACTGTTTAAGTTTAGAGTTATCATCTTCTAGATCTCACTATTATAATCTCATTATAATTCTAGAAGCTTTACTTTAAACCATGGAATATCTTATTTAAAACACTTTAAATAGATAAATCCCGTAATAAAAACAAATAAGTCTTTTATTAATATTAATGAAATCAAATAAGAGTACAAGAAAGTTCTTCTTAAATCATCATACATGATTGGATTTTAGGACAAACTCTTTCAATCTCCCACTTGTACTAAAGCCAATCACTCTGGTATCTAATACCCATTCACTCATTATGACGATCGAAGTGAATCTGAGATTGCGGCTTAGTGAGTGGGTCTGCTATGTTGTTATGTGTGTCAACTCTCTCAATGTTGACATCTCTACTTTCAATGATCTCCCTAATCAAAAGAAAGCACCACAAAACAGTTTTGCAGCGTCACTTGCATCTATAAACTCTGCTTCCGCTGTTGAGTCAATCGTTGTAGGCTGTTTGGAACTCTTCCAACTAATCGCTCCACCCTTCAAGGTAAACACGTACCCTGACATGGATTTGCTATCATCACTTTCTGATTCAAAACTAGAGTAGGTTTAACCCTTCTATTTTTCAACTCAGATCCACCAAAAACAAGAAAAATATCCTTAGTCCTTCGCAAGTACTTAAGGATGTTCTTCACTACTTTCCAGTGGTCTTCACCTGGATCGGACTGATATCTGCTCGTCAAACTAATTGAATGAGCAACATCAAGCTTAGTACATAACATCGCGTACATGATAGATCCTATTGCTGAAGCATAAGGAATCTTACTCATACGCTCTCTTTCCTCAAGTGTCTTAGGACATCTTCTCGGAAAGGGATACTCCACGGCTCATCGGTATGAGACATATCGTGGAGTTTTCATGCTAAACCTTTTAAGCACTTTCTTGATGTATGTACCTTGGGTAAGACCTATAATTCTTCTCGATCTATCTCTATAGATCTTCATACCGAGAATCTAGGATGTCTTTCCCAAGTCCTTCATAGTGAAGTTCTTTGATAGCCACACTTTGACTGATTGCAGCATCGGTATATCATTTCCTATAAGAAGTATGTCATCCACATACAATACAAGAAATGTTACCGCGCTCCCACTAACCTTCTTGTAGACACATGGTTCATCTATTTGATTGTCTCATCAAAATGGTTGTTCCATCTACGAGAAGCTTGCTTCAATCCATATATGGATCGCAAGCAAAATCCGAATTGATTTGAGTAGGGCTACATGCAAAAAGTTTCATCAAAGTCAATCCTTTGCCTTTGTCTGAATCATTTTACCATGAGCCTAGCCTTGTAGGTCTCCACCTAGCCATCTACTCCAATCTTTCTCTTGTATACCCATTTGCACCCAATAGGCTTCACATCCTCTGGTGCTTCAACCAAGGTCCATACTTGGTTGGCATACATAGAATCCATTTCGGATTTCATGGCACTCTGCCATTTCTCTGAGTCAACACTATGCCACATAAGGTTGTTTAGTTTGAACAAGTGTTTCCTCTTGAACCGTAGTAGTTTGTGTTGCATGAAATTCTTTAAGTTCAATCTTGCTCCCACTGTTCCCTTCAAGGATAAACTATTTTTCTAAGAAGGTAGCATGTCTGGAGACAAACACCCTATGATCGGTGTAAAAGTGATACCCTAAATCTCTTTAGGATATCCCACAAAACTACATTTTACGGATCGAGATTCCAGCTTATCCGGGTCAACTTTCTTGACATAAGCTGGACATCCCCAAATCTTAACGTGTTTAAGATTCGATTTCCTTTCTTTCCATATCTCATATGGAGTTTGAGGAACAGATTTGGAAAGCACCTTATTCAGTAAATATGCTGAGGTTTCCAATTCATAACCCTAAAGTGATACTGGAAGATTTGCATAGCTTATCGTGGATCGAACCATGTCTAACAAAGTTCAATTTCTCCTTTCAGATACTCCACTCAACTATGGAGTGTCTGGATGAGTCCACTGGGAGACTATACTATTTTCTTTGAGATAATCTAGAAACTCACCACTCAAGTATTCATCTCCTCGATCTGATCGAAGAGCTCTAATACTATGTTTGGTTTATTTCTCTACTTCATAACTGTATTCTTTAAACTTTTCAAAGGCTTCAGATTTGTATTTCATCAAATACATATATCTAAATCTAGATCAATTATCTATGAAAGTCACGAAGTATTAAAATCCTGCCATGGCTTGCGTAGACATTTGTCCACATACATCTATGTGTACCAATACCAGCAACTCTCTAGCGCTCTCTCCATGTCCACTAAATGGAGATTTGGTCATTTTACCCAATAGACAAGACATGCATGTAGGATATGATTCAAAATCAAAGGGTTCCAGTAACCTTCCCTTATGCAATGTCCGAAGTCTATTTTCACTAATATGACCAAGTCTGTAGTGCCATAAGTAGGTAGGATTTTCATCATCCTTTTTTTTTGTTTAATATGAAGTAAAACATATTCTATGTC
This sequence comes from Kitagawia praeruptora, assembly GCA_037693485.1. Classification (NCBI taxonomy): domain Eukaryota; kingdom Viridiplantae; phylum Streptophyta; class Magnoliopsida; order Apiales; family Apiaceae; genus Kitagawia; species Kitagawia praeruptora. Next base: position 89,573,628 of record CM075347.1, on the reverse strand, counting down.
ACATACATACAGACCATTATTTAAAGTTCCACTACCATAAAGAACATTATCTCTAAGGATTGGATGTTTAATATTCTGAATAACAAATGAAAATCCATCCAAGTCTAACATTGGAATAGAAATAATATTCCTCACAATCGAGGGAACCAAAATAACAGTTATTTAAAATAATAGTCTTGCCCGTAGGCATATGTAAATCAAACGACCCTACAGCTATGGCAGCAACTCTTGCTCCATTGCCCATCCGTAGAATCGCCTTCTCTTCCCCAAGAGCCCTACTTCTCCTTAGTCCTCGCAACGAATTGCAAATGTGAGAACCATAAGTAGTATCTAATACCTAAGTAGAAGTTTGATTTAGTGACATGTTTACTTCAATCATAAACATATCTGAATCAGAAACGGTAGTCTTACTAGCCTTCTTCACGTTCAATTCTGCAAGGTAAACCTTACAGTTCCTCTTCCAGTGCCTCACCTTGTTATAGTGAAAACAAACAGCATATCCCAGCTTCTTAGCCCTTGAGAACTTTTCTCAAGCTTCGAAGCTAGTTAGCATAGTTGGGACCAGTCAATATGTGAGCATCTAGTATGCTACGGAGTGATTGTGCAGAAGACCTAGTGTATATATCTATATATATTAAGTCTGCAAATGATATACACATAACAACACTTAGCAAATATTCAATTTCATTATTAAAACACTATATGAATTGGGTCTTTATTCATAAGTGGCTCCCACTAGTTTATCTAATTTATACAACCCCCTAAGTGAATAAATAAGCATTCGAAATGCTAGTGGGAATAGGGATCCTACATTCCATCACACAACCTCGGCTGTAGCACGAAACGCCATGTGATGTTCAATAGGCAGACAACTCTTGTCAATTACATCTCATGTTATTCCCTAATAAAACTTTAGCCTCTTGAATAATTGAGACACGGCTGTAGCACGACAAACTCAATATTCTAAGTCAAGTCTAACCCAACATTTCGTACAATTGAATCAGTCTCTAACAGCCCACGGCTGTAGCACGTAACGACCATTAGATTCTAATTCATTGTACACATCTCTATGTAATAGACAAGTATTTCTAATTTCGAAATCAAAGCCCTCGGCTGTAGCACGAAACGAAAATGATTTAAAAATAAGAACTACTTTTCTACCATGTTGGAAGGCTATGACCGACACAAGCCCGTTGTGTCATTGGCCAATTACTACTTGATATTTATAAAAGAGGTTTTTTTTAAGGTCACGAAACATTTTCGTATAAACCTATAAGTCTAACGTGTTTTAAGTTTGATAGATAATCTATAACAAAACACGAAAAATCTCAATATAAGTCAAGTCAAATCCAACATTTTGTACAATTAAATTAGATTCCAATAGCCCACGGCTGTAGCACGTAACGACCACTAAAATCTAATTTTGTACACATCTAATGTAACAGACAAGTATTTTCATGTTGATCGGTAACAAAGTCCTCGGCTGTAGCACGAAACGACAATGCACCGAAAATAAGAAATACTTTCTGTCATGTTGGAAGACCATAACCGACACAAAACTTTTTGTGCCTATGGCCGATTACAACTTGGCATATATAATACATAGATCTCATCTTCTTTGTTATTAACTAATAATTAAAACTCTTTTAATCATTAATTCTATTTTTAAACTCTTAAGAAAATTAATCTCTCCCTTAATATAATTTCATAAATTAAATAAATAATTAATAATATTAAGATCACATCTTAATTATTTTATAATAAATTAAATCTCATTTAATCAATTAATAAAATTGCTGACTAATTATTTATTTCATAAATAAATAATTATCAGCCGTTATTAATTAACTAATATTATTTAACAATCATAATCATATTATAAAGAGATTCTTTTCTTCAATTAAATATTTCAAATCAATAATAGATAATAGGATGATTCCCAGATCGGGGGGAGCATTGTCAAGAGGCGTCACTTAATACCCCTTTCTTACAGATCAAAATCTGTTTTTGACAGAATCATCCTTTCTCTCAATATTGAAAATTCATATTTAATTACGTGTTTCAAAAACACAAAAAATCTCATGATTGTATTCATAATATTATTATTAAGGAAAGAAACGATTCCTATTTCTAGATTTTCTAGCGCACGCCTTATTTTGATTTAAGTTCACCTAAATCTATCATCTCATGGTAAACATAGGCATATATCTCATATATAAAAATAAATAAATAAGTAAGAATGCAAGCAATATCATGTCACACATTGATATAATGATGTATGGATTTATTATAGCATTTAAAAGCAATTTAAAATAATTAAAACATGCTTTAAAACACTTCCGGGAAGATAAATATTTCAAAAATATTATATAAAAAATATTTCACCACTCCATTAGATCCGTCTCGGAAATACGAATCCAACGATATATTGTACGCCCAAAACGGAGTTACGAAACTCCCAGAAAATCAAATTTAATGAGACAGAAGGGCTGTAACGCATTTAATGAATGCGTTACAACAAATTAAAACAATTTAACACTGTAACGCATGAGCCAAATGCGTTACCCCCTTCCCCGCGATTGCGCTCCACGCGCCCGACAGCGGTGTTCAGCAAAAGAATTTTTTTTTTTCAGTTTAATGCAATCGAACGTTGTACGAAACATGTAACGTTGTCAGATAGTGTTTGTAATGTAACTGTTGCCGTGCTTTTATGTTCTAAACAAAAAAACTGACCAACCATTTAGTGTAATATTAATAATAACTATTATTATTAATATTATTTTATTTTACTACTAATAAATTAATTAACAATTCATTAATAAATTAATAAAAAATCAAACAAACATGATTTCTGAAATCAAACAGCATCATCAATTACAAGGTAGCTATGGGGTTCTTGTGCAAACTTTAATTTCATATTATTCACATGCATAATTATTTTATGAATTTTAATTAAAATAATTTTAAAAAATTCATAACAAATAATCTACACATCACAAAATTATGAAAAATTATCTAGATGATCCATGACACTTATAGAACCCAGATCAATGGTCAAATCTTCATGCAAATATTATTTTGAATTAATTCATAATTAAATCTAAATAATCTTGCAAAACTCATAATAAATCCATACATGCATAAAAAAATCTGAAATTTTTATATGAATCTCTATATGCAAGAACCTGGCTCTGATGCCATTGAAGGAATTTACGGACGAGCGGAAGCGCGGTATAACAATTATTTCCGTAAAAACCGTGTATCGTGCATATAGAAAATCATATAAAATTGAAATAGCGGAGGAATCGAAACCTTACCTTGAAATCGAAGCTTTACAAAATGGTGTTTTAGCAGTTGCTCCTTAGAGTGTGAAGCACTCTACCGGTATCCACCAAGATTAATTCTTCGACGAAACTTTTTATAAAACTAAGCTTTTATAAAAATGGAGGTTTGAGAGAGAGAGAGAGAGAGAGATGAAGAAGATGAGGGAGGCAACTAGGTTTTTCACAAAAACCAAAAGTGTATAAACTCATTCTCATCTCATTCTATTTATAGGGCTCATGTAGGGTTTTTCATAATTAATATATCATTATATATTAATATATAAATCCTACACTTTATCTTATAAAATGTTAAATAATAATTAAAACAATTTTAATCATTATTAAAACAACTTGCTCTCTCAAAATACCTTCATCAATAAATTAATCTTTTTATGGTGTGACCCTGTAGGTTCAATATTAAGCCGGTAGTAGAAATAAATAATAATAAACTTTTTATTTATTATTTATATGAATTCTAAAATTCATTAAATATAATTAACTGATTAATTATATTTATTCTACATCGTGAGTGATGCTTCTCAACATATCGCGACTATCCGGATAATATGAATTCACTGCTTAGAATACCAAGAACCTGTCAGTGACTAGTTACCGTACAATCAATTCCTTCTACCCTACAATATCCCGATTAAATACAAGGCATGGAACTCGTGTCAAGCCTATCAAATTTAATCATATGATTTCTTATTCATAATGCAAAGTTCATATTAATGCAAATTAGAAATTCCTTTCTAATTTCATTCACTCTGGCCAGAGATTCCAGAACTCGCATCATCAATTAAAAGGTAGCTATGGGGTTCTTGTGCAAACTTTAATTTCATATTATTCACATGCATAATTATTTTATGAATTTTAATTAAAACAATTTTAAAAAATTCATAACAAATAATCTACACATCACAAAATTATGAAAAATTATCTAGATGATCCATAACACTTATAGAACCCAGATCAATGGTCAAATCTTCATGCAAATATTATTTTGAATTAATTCATAATTAAATCTAAATAATCTTGCAAAACTCATAATAAATCCATACATGCATAAAAAAATCTGAAATTTTTATATGAATCTCTATATGCAAGAACCTGGCTCTGATGCCATTGAAGGAATTTACAGACGAGCGGAAGCGCGGTATAACAATTATTTCCATAAAAACCGTGTATCGTGCATATAGAAAATCGTATAAAATTGAAATAGCGGAGGAATCGAAACCTTACCTTGAAATCGAAGCTTTACAAAATGGTGTTTTAGCAGTTGCTCCATAGAGTGTGAAGCACTCTACCGGTATCCACCAAGATTAATTCTTCGACGAAGCTTTTTATAAAACTAAGCTTTTATAAAAATGGAGGTTTGAGAGAGAGAGAGAGAGAGAGAGAGATGAAGAAGATGAGGGAGGCAACTAGGTAGCTATGGGGTTCTTGTGCAAACTTTAATTTCATATTATTCACATGCATAATTATTTTATGAATTTTAATTAAAACAATTTTAAAAAATTCATAACAAATAATCTACACATCACAAAATTATGAAAAATTATCTAAATGATCCATAACACTTATAGAACCCAGATCAATGGTCAAATCTTCATGCAAATATTATTTTGAATTAATTCATAATTAAATCTAAATAATCTTGCAAAACTCATAATAAATCCATACATGCATAAAAAAATCTGAAATTTTTATATGAATCTCTATATGCAAGAACCTGGCTCTGATGCCATTGAAGGAATTTACGGACGAGCGGAAGCGCGGTATAACAATTATTTCCATAAAAATCGTGTATCGTGCATATAGAAAATCATATAAAATTGAATTAGCGGAGGAATCGAAACCTTACCTTGAAATCGAAGCTTTACAAAATGGTGTTTTAGCAGTTGCTCCTTAGAGTGTGAAGCACTCTACCGGTATCCACCAAGATTAATTCTTCGACGAAGCTTTTTATAAAACTAAGCTTTTATAAAAATGGAGGTTTGAGAGAGAGAGAGAGAGAGATGAAGAAGATGAGGGAGGCAACTAGGTTTTTCACAAAAACCAAAAGTGTATAAACTCATTCTCATCTCATTCTATTTATAGGGCTCATGTAGGGTTTTTCATAATTAATATATCATTATATATTAATATATAAATCCTACACTTTATCTTATAAAATGTTAAATAATAATTAAAACAATTTTAATCATTATTAAAACAACTTGCTCTCTCAAAATACCTTCATCAATAAATTAATCTTTCTATGGTGTGACCCTGTAGGTTCAATATTAAGCCGGTAGTAGAAATAAATAATACTCCCTCCGTCCCTTTTGATTCTTAACATTTCACTTTTTCAAAACTTTTTGGCACGCATTTTAAGGTGCATTTTAAGGATAGTTAAATAACTTTTTTTTTAAAATTTTCTTTTTCTGTATAAAAATTTAAACATTAAATTTTTATACAGAAAAAGAAAATTTAAAAAAAAAGTTATTTAACTATCCTTAAAATGCACCTTAAAATGCGTGCCAGAAAGTTTTGAAAAAGTGAAATGTTAAGAATCAAAAGGGACGGAGGGAGTAATAAACTTTTTATTTATTATTTATATGAATTCTAAAATTCATTAAATATAATTAACTGATTAATTATATTTATTCTACATCGTGAGTGATGCTTCTCAACATATCGCGACTATCCGGATAATATGAATTCACTGCTTAGAATACCAAGAACCTGTCAGTGACTAGTTACCGTACAATCAATTCCTCCTACCCTACAATATCCCGATTAAATACAAGGCATGGAACTCGTGTCAAGCCTATGAAATTTAATCATATGATTTCTTATTCATAATGCAAAGTTCATATTAATGCAAATTAGAAATTCCTTTCTAATTTCATTCACTCTGGCCAGAGATTCCAGAACTCGCATACTAAGAATAACATAGGATATTCACTTCCTTACTGGGCTCATTCTCATCTCATTCTATTTATAGGGCTCATGTAGGGTTTTTCATAATTAATATATCATTATATATTAATATATAAATCCTACACTTTATCTTATAAAATGTTAAATAATAATTAAAACAATTTTAATCATTATTAAAACAACTTGCTCTCTCAAAATACCTTCATCAATAAATTAATCTTTTTATGGTGTGACCCTGTAGGTTCAATATTAAGCCAGTAGTAGAAATAAATAATAATAAACTTTTTATTTATTATTTATATGAATTCTAAAATTCATTAAATATAATTAACTGATTAATTATATTTATTCTACATCGTGAGTGATGCTTCTCAACATATCGCGACTATCCGGATAATATGAATTCACTGCTTAGAATACCAAGAACCTGTCAGTGACTAGTTACCGTACAATCAATTCCTCGTACCCTACAATATCCCGATTAAATACAAGGCATGGAACTCGTGTCAAGCCTATCAAATTTAATCATATGATTTCTTATTCATAATGCAAAGTTCATATTAATGCAAATTAGAAATTCCTTTCTAATTTCATTCACTCTGACCAGAGATTCCAGAACTCGCATACTAAGAATAACATAGGATATTCACTTCCTTACTGGAAGGGGTAGATCCTTTATGGATCATTAACTATCTCCATACACAAATCCCTATGCCCAGAATAGACCTAATGGATGTCCTTGAGACTAAGGACTAAACCAAAGCACAGTTCATTATATACAAGATTACTCTAACGATCTCAAGTCTAAGGACACTTGTACAACTATCACTCAGTGAACAACTATCGACACGTGAGTAAACTCCATTAGTTGTTCAACTTATCGAGTCATGTTCAGTGAACTTATTCCCTAATAAGTACCTACATACTAGCTATAGTGTCACCACACAAATGCCTATGAGAACAGACAACCTCCTAAAAGGAGTAAGCATAGTATGTACCAATCTTTGCGGATTCACTAACTTCCGATTAGTTATCCTATGATCAAGAACTGTTTAAGTTTAGAGTTATCATCTTCTAGATCTCACTATTATAATCTCATTATAATTCTAGAAGCTTTACTTTAAACCATGGAATATCTTATTTAAAACACTTTAAATAGATAAATCCCGTAATAAAAACAAATAAGTCTTTTATTAATATTAATGAAATCAAATAAGAGTACAAGAAAGTTCTTCCTAAATCATCATACATGATTGGATTTTAGGACAAACTCTTTCAAAACCCAAGTTCGAAGTGCCCTTCAGATATCTAAAGATCCTCTTTATAGCAATCAAGTGTGACTCTTTTGTATTTGATTGAAACCTTGCACACGGGCATGTAGCAAACATGATGTCTTTGCTTGCAGTGAGATAGAGTAGAGAACCAACCATGCCTCTGTAGATTGAGATATCTACTTTCTTGCCTTTAGTATCTTCATCCAATTTAGTGGCAGTGGCCATGGGTGTCTTTGCAGGTGAGCAGTCTTCTAAGTCAATTTCTTCAATAGATCCTTGATGTACTTGGTTTGACTGATAAAGATACCATCCTTCCTCTAACTGACTTGCAACCCAAGAAAGAATGTCAACTCTCCCATCATACTCATCTCATATCTACTCTGCATGAGTTTAGAGAATTTCTCACTCAGATTCTCATTTGTAGAGCCAAATATGATATCATCCACATAGATCTGAACTAGGATAATATCATCACCATGCTTCTTGTAAAATAGTGTCTTGTCCAATGTGCCTCTAGTGAATTGATTTTCAACGAGAAATTGTGATAAAGTATCATACCATGCCCTTGGAGCCTACTTAAGTCCATACAATGCCTTAAGCAATCTGTAGACAAACTCTGGGAAGTGTGGATCCTCAAAGCCAGGTGGTTGTTGCACATATACTTCTTTTTCCAACTCTCCATTCAGAAATGCACTCTTGACATCCATTTGATAGACTTTAAAATTTGAGTGAGCAGCAAATGCCAAGAATATTCTGATGGCTTCCAATCTAGCAACAGGGGCAAATGTCTCATCATAATCAATGCCTTCCTGTTCAGAGTATCCTTTTGCAACCAACCTTGCTTTGTTTCTTACTATTACACCATCTTCATCCATCTTATTCTTCAGAACCCATTTTGTACCAACAATGGTTATGTTCTTTGGTGCAGGTACAAGTTCCCATACTTTGTTTCTTTCGAATTGATTCAGCTCCTCTTGCATAGCAATAATCCAATCTGGATCCAACAGTGCATCATCAAGTTTCTTAGGCTCAATCTGAGATAGAAAACAACCATAGAGACATTCATTTTGAGTTGCTCTCCTAGTCCCCACTCCTGCATTTGGATCTCCAATAATTTGCTCTGCAGTGTGTGATCTATCCCATTTTCTTGAATGCTCAGTCTGATTTCTCAACCTTGATGTTGCTTCATCATCCAAGTCATGATCATTCTCATTTCCTCCCCCTCTGAAGTTGCTACCATTCACAGGTGTGTCTTGGATGCTTGTCTCTCCACTTTTGATTGACACAAATTCTTCTCTTGTATCATCATTCACTTGAGTTTGTTGAACTACAGTTTCAACTTTAGTTTCAATCTCTTCATCAGAATCATCTAGATTTTCAAACTTTAATGGATCTTTATCTTCATCATTGGCTTCTTCTAATCCAGGTAGTTTGCTGTCATCAAACGTTACATCTGTGCTTTCCATAATTTTCTTTTGACCGATGACATAAAATTTGTATGCAATTCTTTCCATAGAGTAGCCAAGAAAAATTCCTTTAAATGCCTTTGCATCAAATTTTCCAACATATTCTGAGTTATCCTTCAGTACAAAGCATTTGCTTCCAAAAGTATGAACATACTTTAGAGTAGGCTTCTTTCCAATCATCAAATTGTAAGGTGTCTTTCTAGTGTTTTTGTTGATGAGGGTTCTGTTCTGGATATAGCATGTCGTGCTTATAGCCTCAGCCCAAAAACATGTAGGCATCTTTGCATCAAGTAACATTGTTCTAGCAGCCTCAATTAGAGTTCTATTCTTTCTCTCAACAACTCCATTTTGTTGTGGAGTCCTTGGAGCTGAGAATTGTTGAGAAATACCATTCTCTTTGCAGAATGCTTCAAGCATGGCATTTCTGAACTCTGTTCCATTATCACTTCTCAATGCGATCACACTTGCATTGTTGGCCTTTGCTTCTTTGTCAACTTTCTTTATGTGCTCAATGATTACTTGTGGAGCCTCATCTTTTGATGCCAGAAATTCTACCCATGTATACCTTGTAAAGTCATCAACCATCACCAAGGCATACTTCTTTCATCCTAGTGACATAATATTGACATGCCCAAAAAAATCCATATGAATTAGTTACAGGGGCTTGGTTATTGATGTCACTGTTTTTGACTTGTGGCTTGATCTTTTCATCTTTTCTTTTTGACAAGCCTCACACACTTCTTCTTGACAGAATTCAAATGTGGGCATACCTCTCACTAACTCTCTTTTGACTAGAGAATTAATGGCTTTGAAGTTCAAGTGTGATCACTTCTTGTGCCACAACCAACAGTCTTCACTTGATGCTTTTGAATAAAAGCAACAGATTTTATCCTTGCTTACAGAGTCCATATTGGCTACAAACAGGCTTCCTTTTCTTACTCTAGATAGAGCAAAATCACCAGTCTTCTTGTGGGTGATCAAACATTCATCCTTGTCAAAATTCACTTTGAATCCTCTATCATTAAACTGACCAACACTTAGTAGATAGCAGGGCCATATCACCAGTTATGTGATTTGAGCATTCACTGTCCAAAATCCACATGACCTTTTTTTCTTTTTCTTTGCTCTGCAAACACAAAGGTATTACTTCTCCTTTGGTACCCAAACAAGTTTGGGTCCATTTGACTTAGAAATAGTTTTATCATTAACAACATGCTTATCAACTTTCTTGGTGTTAGTCTTCTTGTCACTCTTAGAAGTCTTAGAGCCTGAGGTTTCAGACTTAGGTGACAGAGGTACCTTCCTAGCTCTAGGAGGACTTGAAGACTTTGACCTTGTGTAGTGTGTGTGAGAATTGTGACTGATACAACCATCAATGAATTGCCTTCTCAGATTGAAACAGCTAGTCATAACATTCGTATTACATGGCATACATTCAAATTTATCACAGAATGGAGCATCTCTATGTCTTAAAGGCACAGAACAATCATAGAAAGGTTTAGGCACACTACCAACAGGTTTCTTGCATGCATGAGTTAAATGATTGGTACTGAAACAATTTTGACAAGTTTTCCTAGGGGCATTAGGCATATAAGCATAGTTATTATATTTGTTAATCCCTAGTTTGCCATTTCTGTTCTGTTTCTTCTTAGTCACTTCCTTCTCAGATTCATTCTTACCAGCTGGAACAAATTTCACAAAGTTTTCAGTTCTAGGTCTATTTCCTTCTATTTCTATTCTTTTTGATTGACAGTTCATTTCTAGCAGACAGTTTAGCAATTTCCTCATTAGCAGCAGTCATACTAGTATAAATATTAAACATTTCAACAGATAGTTGTTCAATTATATTCTTGTACTCAGAAATAGACATGTCTATGGTAGTGAGAGATGGTACCTGAGAGTCTGATGAAGGTATTTCATCCTTGGAATTAGCCATCAAGGCATAGTTGCAAAATCCTTGCTCTTCTTCATCACTATCAGTGTCATCCCAACACTTCCCTTCAGCTATGTAGGCCTTTCCTGGTGTTTGCTTTTTGAGAAGGGCCTCATACTTAGCTTCAAGCTCTAGAAACTCTTTATCCTTCTTTTTAGGCTTCTTGCATTCACTAGCAAAATGCCCTAGGTCATTGCATCTATAACATCTCATAAATGACCTATCCACATAGCCAGTTTTGAACTTACTCTTGTTTGGCTTCACAGGTGCTTTACTCTTGTTGAATGAATGGTTTTGGGATTTAGGTTTGAAGGGTTGGTTCCTCTTGAATCTTATATTTGGAAATTTTCTGGCCATGAAAGCATATGAGGTGTTTTCCATGCCATCTAGCTCTTCAAAAGTATATAACTCTTCTTCTTCCTTCTCCTCAACAGGTTCACTTACTTCAGCTTTAGTTTCTTCATCATCTACTATCTCCTCTATTCTCAACTGACTTGTAGATGCTTCTAGGTCTTGAACAGATTTGCTGACAATCAAGGCACATGAAATGTTTATCATCCTGCCTTGGTTGGCTTGGATAGCCCTCTTCTGAAGCAACTCAAGCTCATGAGTCTTTAAAACCCCATAGAGTACATCATATGTGATTTTGTTCAAATCTCTTTCCCTTAGAAAAATGACCCTCTATTCTAGGTGGTTTGGAGAAGACAATAGAAACTTCATATTCAGTTCTTTAGTGCTGTAAACCTTTCCATTCATCTGCAACTCAGTAACCATCTAGTGAAATCTCTCAAACATATCAGTAATGCTTTCCTTGGGCTGTGCCATGAAAGATTCATACTGCATGACCATTATCTGTTTCTTGTTTTCTCTGACTTCCTCTGTTCCTTCACATAAGACCTCAATATGATCCCACATCTCTTTAGCAGAAGTGCAAGATGCTATGTTTGCAAACATTGACATCTCCATAGAATCTATTATCATCAAAATGTGATGACTGTCAAGGGCAACCATCTCTTTTTCTATCTCTAACCATTTAGATGGGTCTTTAGCCACATAGGATCTTGGAGTAGTTGTGGTTCCAACAGTCTTCTCCTGAATCTCCTGTTGTGGGACAAAGGGTCCATTCTTGAGTATCTCAGGATATAGAGGATTAGCAGCTTTAATGAACAACTGCATTTTGATCTTCCAGAGGTTGTAGTTCTCTTTGTCGAACTTAGGGACCTTCACCGTTCTTGTAGTCTTTGGTGTAATCATGATCGTTTCTATTTTTGAATAAACAGCCTGCTCTGATACCACTTGTTGAGTATTGAATACGACTAAAGAATACAGGAGGGGGGTGAATGGATTCCTGAACTTTTCTTGTTCTTGAATCAGTGTAGCACAATATGTGTTCGTGTGTGCAGATGTGTAAGTGCGGATTATGAACAACACAAAACACGATATCACTTTAATCTAATATTTTATTAGATAAAGATTTTCTACAACCTGTGAATACAAATGATAGTATTCTTAGCTTCGTTTTTCTCAAAGATATGTGCTCTTACAATGTATTTGAAAAACTTAAAATCTCTAAAGAAGTGAGGTTGTATTATTATAGAACATGAATACAACCTACTTACTACAAATAAGGTAGCTAAACAAGTTTACTTTCCAGTGTGTCTATCCTTTTTGAGTAAGCATCCAAACGACTACAGATTTGACTTTGTAAAGTTCTGTTCAGATCGACTTCTTTAGTTCTTTGTCTCTTGTACATCTCTCCAAGCTTCTTTGTAGACTTTCCAGAGCACGTTACAGATTGTGGTCCATAAGGTGCTTTAGCTTGTTGCAGGTTTCTGACTTGTACAATTTCCCAGTAGTTTGTCTCCAAGAATGTATTCGAGAAGTGGCTAAGTGATTGATTCGAGAACTAGGATTAGATAACTCTGAGTTCTCGAATACTGTAAGGTTGACATATCGAATCACTTCTCGAATAGCTCTTTTTATTCAGGAATCCTTGAGTTATCGAATAGAGCATTTAACTTATCGAATCCCCGAGATATCGAATAGCTTTATGAGTCTTTGAGATATCGAATGGACCTTGACTTGTTGACTCCTAGAGAACTCGAATGATGCTTTGACTTGTTGACTTTCTGAGTTCTCGAATAGAGTAGTAGACATATCGAATCTCTGAGATATCGAATAGTGTATTCAAAGATATCAAATAGTGTCTTGTGAGATATCAAATCCCTGACTTCTCGAAGGCTAGACTTCTCGAATATAACAAACATACTTCTCGAATTGGTACTTTGGCAAATTCTTCATTTCTTCAAATGCCAATTGTGATTATTTGATAGTCTTGTTCTTCAAGCTTGAGGCATGAACCTTGGAACTTCTTTCAATCATTATTTTCTGACTCACTAGTACAAAACTGGCCTATTACGTCGCCCTTTTTACGTCGCACATAAAGAAAGGCGACGTATATACTACTTTATACGTCGCATTTTTAAAAGAACGACGTATAAACCCATTTTAAGATGACGTTTTACGTCGCACCTAAAGAAAGGCGACGTATATACTACTTTATACGTCGCATTTTTAAAAGAACGACGTATGAGATATACTTTTTACGTCGGCATTTTTAAGGCGACGTATAAGATGTGTACTTTTTACGTCGGTTTTATGTAAGGCGACATATAAGATATATTTAAAATATACTTTTTACGTCAATTTTGTTTAAGGCGACGTATAATATCAGTTTTTCCCCATTTAACTCTACCCCAATCTTCACCCCCAAATCCCTAAATTAGATAGCAGTTCATCCCAAAATAATTTCATCGAGTCTCTTGCAAAATCCCTATAACTCGCTCCCCTTCCTCCCAAAAATCTCTGAGTTCTCTCCCTCTACCTCTCATCACTTCGACTTCTCTCCCTAATCCGGAGTCCCACTCAGTCTGGTAAGCCTTAGATGTGGCTGGTAGCATTACGAATTTGATATCCTCTATCTTCCCTATTCTTGCCATCGATTATTCAACAGAGGAGGAGTTAAGCAGCAGTAACCATGGTAACTCATCTAATTCATTCAATTATGTTACGCTAGTGCGTTTATATGTATCAATGTACAGACACCACGGTCCCCTCTCCGTGTGTGCTTATACAAATCATATATGTATGTTGTGTGTAGTATCTGAACATGAAGATGGGATCAATTTATCTAATTGTAGCACTTGTCTACTCTGTTTTTAATGGACTCCAAGCTATGCCAAATCCTCCTGATTTAATCAAGCTTGAGACTGTTGTTGCCAAAGGAGCAGGTATATATCAATACCCTTCTACCATGTAACCCTGGGTGATTGCAGTGTGTAGTATATCAGTTTTCGAGTTCAGCCGCGGCTTCAACCTGAGATAGCCCTTCCTGGTTCCGCCATTGCATACATGTATACATTTTTATCTTATTAATATACTAGTACTACCATGTAAATGTGGTGGTATCGTTATGCATAGTAATATATTGGTTTTGGATGATATTTATATATATATATCAAGTAATCTATAGATATGTTATGTGTGTGCCTGTACAGTATGCCTGGATGGGAGTCCACCGGCCTACCAACTTGATAGGGGCAAAGAGGAAGGAGCCAAGAATTGGCTGTTACACTTGCAGGTTTGATTGATATCTTGTTATTACATATTAAAATATAATACATGTGATAGTTAATCTAAAAACTAGTATTTTGCATCTAAATTTGGTTTTGACAGGACTTGTTGTGTAATAGTTATCGTCCTTGACTCATGTAGCTTGTATAGTGAGTATACAATGCTAATTCCTATTAATAAATCATACTATTTGTATAACTTGTATAGTGAGTATACAATTTTGTGACTTGATTACGGGACCACTGGAATAGTGACACAACATAAGAAGACTTCCAGTGATGTCTGAGAGTGGTCTGAATGCCTTTTGTTGGGGTTTCTTTGCAAGCTCTAGACAATGCTTTTGCTTGGGATCATTAATTTTTATATAAGCCAAACTCAAAATTTAAGATCACTTTATCAATATAAATCCAATGAGCATATGAAAAGTTATCACAGAAGCATGCTTATCAAGTCAAGGTGATGGTAAAAGGACTGAAAGGATGAGGTACTTACTAAATTAACTCATACTACATCAATATTTGATGATTTGAACTAGTGTGGTGTTGGCTCTTACAAAGCAAAAATGTCAAAATAGAACCAACCGCTCTTAGATCTTTTTTAAGTCAAGGGACAAGAAAAGTTTACTCTTGTAGATATATTAATAATGATTTTAGTGTTTTAGGCTTCAAATACAATTAAATGGAATTGTTTTCACTTAGATTTTGTTATTTATAATACTGGCTCAATTTACTGCTATATGGGACAATTTTAGCCAAGATATCATAATGTATCTCAGGATTTTACAAATGGTATATGCATGTCGGCAAGATGCCAACAGATAGTCATTGTTGAAAATATATGGATCTGAGGCTCGGGCTTTGGTTGGGGTCTGCTCTGGCATCTCCCATATTAGTTGGGTCGTGCATATACCTGTTACACATTTCATGGGGGTTGAAGTAATTAGTTCTATTTTGTTCAAAAAATATTATCTGTATAAGCTATACTAATAGGTGTAGATACACCCTAGCGACATTTGAGTGATCCTAAGCATCATACTTACAATTGTTACGTCTTGTATATAAGCAATTGATTCTTTGTTGGAATCTGTTATGTGCACTGGATAACTTAATGGATAAGGCCACTACAGACTGTAATTAAAAATGGGCTAAATGGTTGATCATTTGACTTGTTTTTTAGGATTTGGCTGTGATACTGCTGCGGTGGTAAATATACTGGCCCATCGTAATGCTTCACAGCGTGCTCTCATTCAACAAGAGTATAAAATGATGTATTCTTCAGACCTTAACAAGAAATTGTCTTCGGAGCTAAGTGGCAACGTGAAGGTACAACATTAGACTTGATCATTTTTGTAGCACATGATCTAATTCTATTTACTGTTATTTTGTGCTGTATTCTTTCCTTGTCATAGAGCATAGTTGCTTTTGTATTGGAACTACATTTAGTTCTATGTATGATGTTTTGAAGCATTACTACTTATTGATTTCAGAAAGCGGTTCTACTGTTGATGTATGATCCAGCAGCCAGGGATGCCTATGTTGTCCATCAGGCTCTAGGTGGAGGTGGAAGCTCAATTGATCTCAAAGCTGCTACAGAAGTTTTATGCTCTAGTTACCAATTAGTCTGCTAGACATATTTTATTATTTGAATAGATAGATATTTTCTTAGTGATGCTACCTAGTACCTATGATCATATCAAACACACCGTTGTTGCTCTTGCAGTTGCAAAGATAAAGAATGAGACTATGTGCAAAGATAAAGAACTTGCAAGGACATGCTAATTGTCTTTACCTCCTATACCCTTTAATTTTTGACACAAGTTGCTTACCTATTATAGTTTAATACCTTATCTGAATGTAGACACTATTGCCTTTGTCTTACATTTATTTTGATGCACAATCCTCAGAAAACCAGACACAGAACATCACAGAAAAAGAAGTACATATTAGTGTGCTATTTCAGCTTTATGTGCTAAAAAGGAAGTGGAGCCTACCAATGAGGAAGAAACTATTTCAGCTTTGATGGAACCACATAATCAGTTTGTTGGCTCATTGCAGTCTCAGTTAGCAAAATTGGAGGTAATTTCTCCTTGCTATTATTGCTATTAAATCATATAAAAGTTAAATACAAGGTTGTATGCGACTATGCGCAGGGGACTAGGTTTCCTTACTTTATTTCTTACATTCTTTGGAAGTCCATATAAGATAGCAAACTCGTCTTTTATTGATGTGTCCAAGTCAGTGTTTATATTAGTGTCACCTCAAAGCTTCTTCCATCCTAATCATTTGTAGGTTGATTCAATGAAGAAGAAATTGCCCTGGCTGAAGTATGATATGAAGAAGGCCGAGTACATAGAAGCTAAAGAGAAGGAGAAAGATGCTAAGAAAATGTTTGCTAAAGCTATGAATGAACTACAAGGACCAATAGAGTAGGCTATTTAAAGCAAGTTTAGTGCTAATTCTAAATTTGAGAAATTTATGTAATTAAACATGGAGATGTATTTTCAAGTATGTAATTATTATTTTAATTTAGTCACTTTGTTGAGAAATTTGGGTTGCAAGTTTATTATTATTTTTTAGTTTGTAATAACAGGAATTTTGATGTATATATAAATATAAACAGGGGAAAATTGTCATTTTTCAATAAACATATACGTCGCACTTTTTGATCTTATACGTCGCACTTTTTGATCTTATATGTCGCCTTTCTTTGACATTATACGTCGCTTTTTTGATTTTATACGTCGCACTTTTTGATGTTATACGTCGCTCTTTTTATGACATTATACGACGCCTTTTTTGATCTTATACGTCGCCTTTTTAACCGACGTATATGAAGCTTTATACGTCGCCTTTTTAACCGACGTAAAAGATGGTGACTTTATACGACGCCTCTGTATACGTCGCCAAAAGTGCGACGTAAAAGACCAAAAACTGCGACGTAATAGGCCATTTTTGTACTAGTGACTTTTAAGTATAATTACATATGTATGAATTGATGCCTATTACAAGTACTAAGTAAGTAGAAACTCTACAACTAGAGGTTCTCTCAGTTAAGAGGTGTAAGTAATGCAAATCATTACAAACAATTAGACTTGTTATTTAGATGTACACAGACATGCCTCTATGACTAACAATTACAAATAAGATAGTATTTTTGCAATTTTTTTTAAACAAAGTATTTTTGCAAAAATATTTATAGACAAGGGTATTTATCTTTTAATATATTTAAATGTTATTCATATTAATTTTGGAATATGTTATTGAATTTAAACTATATATTATTACATATCATGATTTAACATATTAATTTTATTACAAAATTTAATGAAAAATATTTAAATGTAATTTAAAAAATAATAATAATTCTAAAATATTTCCTACGGGAATTCCCATTCTTCTGTTTGGGACGAGGATGGGGAAAAAAATCTTTATTTGAAGATCGGAAGGAATCCGAAAAATGAATATAAAATTAAAAATACAAAATAAAATAATACTCTAATTTTCAGTTCGAAAATGATCTGACACTCATTCCTAATTCCTGTCCAGGGTTGAGTCGGTTGACCTCGACTTCGTAACTCCTTTGGTACGTACAAAGATACTATTCCCTCTGTCCCTTTATTTTCTTATCAATTTAGAATGTCAGGGACTGTTCATAACAAGAGACAAATTATTAATTTACGTCTAATCTATAAAAGAAAATATAGTCATGAATGATCTTGTTGGATTTGTATTTATAAGTACTTTAATACAGTGAAATTTTTATATTCAATACTAATACGAAATTAAAGATATTAACAAGTAAAAGTGTACGTTGGCAAACGTGTTCAAGAGAAATGAGAAGAATTTTAAGGGACGGAGAGAGTAATAAATTGTCAGTAGGTGTTAATGTGGAACACGGACCTACCCCCAGAAACCAAAGTGAAGTCATGCAAAGCAGAAAGCCAAACCCAAATGAACGTGGAGCAAGATACAGGGCAGGTATGAAAACAAACAAATTTTATAAACCACCACCACCCCACTCCTCCTCTACTTCTAACGTCATATATCTCTTTCTTTTTTTGTAAGACCAAATTTCTCATCTGTTTAGTTTTTTTTTGGATAATTCGGTGTTCGGGCCAACTTGCATGTACTACGATTAATTCGGAAGGCGTACTAGTACATTTATACCCCGAACATGGTAACTCACTTAATCCCGAAGAATCGAACTCGTGATCTCAAGACAGCAAGCCTTAAGTACCAATGTTCGATCAGCACGTGGGATTATTTGTTTAGTTCTATTTTAGTGAACAAAAAGAATAATAAAAAACCATTAGTTTCGATCGTGTAGACAAGACAAGTTAGCATTTTTCTTCAAAATGTCCGTTTAACATGTAAAAATAACATAATCTTTTCACTAATATTAGTATATTTGGCAAAAATGCTTATATGACATTTAAATTTTTTTAATGATTTCTAATTAGATATAATTCATATTTTAACCTGAAAGAAAAAGTGAATTCACTTTCTGTTGACAAACAAAAATACATAATGAAATAAGCAGTTACGTATATACTCCGTATTTTTTAAGAGTATTACATTTTTGTTGTGTTGAAAATAAAATTCACAAAACCTTCGGTTCCAAGTATCTTTGTTCTGTTTTGTTGAATAGAGGAATACATACATGATACCCACATGTAATAATCGCATATTCCATTTATTTATTTCTCTGTTATAAATAAAACTGTTCAAACCCCTAAAACCTGTTGTTTTGATGCTACCAAGACCAAGCTCACATCTTTCTTGATTCATCTTTTGTGTTCAAATATTATTATTCCATCAACCCTTTTTCAGGTTTGTTTCATTTCTTTAATTTGTTATGAAATTATTGGTTTTGCTTCTTTTTAGCTGTTTATATATTTTTGATTCATTTGGGTATCTGTCACATTAATATTAGCTGCAAATGTGCTTTTGTGGGTTTGTGTAATTCATTGAGAAGAATCGATCTGCCAGAGATATTTATTTGTGTGTGTGTGTAAAGTTGTAATCTTTTAATTTAACAAAAAAAAAAAGGTCTATTTTTTTTTCATGGGTTTAAGCTAATTCATGATTTCGTAATGAAATTAGCTTTGTGTTTGTATTGCATTCTTGATTTTGTGTTCTCCTTTCTTAAAATGGTGTTATATTAATGGGTCTTTTTTGTTAGATTTTTTTTTTTTTGATTTTGTTTTTTCTTGTGGGAATGTTGTTGCTCTAAATTTTTGTTGTTGATGAAATGATAAAGTCTTGTGTTTTGTAGAATTGAATCAGGTGTAAATCGATATGAAGAATAATTGGTTGTTTCCCCGGGATCATGATGGGTGGTCATCTTACATGTTTCCGGTGGAACCCCTTGCCAACCCCAATCTATTATCCAATATTAGCTCATTCGTCGACAATTCAAGATACTTTTATGTTTCTGGAAGTATGGCTCTACAGGATGCTTTCAACTGTATGTCGAAGTTTACTGGTGCTTTGTTATTATGGTTTGCCAGTGGGTCCAGTTCCAGTATGAATCATAGTTTACCAGGCGATCATGTTGGTCCAAATACAGGAAGATGTCGATCTTATACGCAAGTGAACCGCTTTACTGGTCATAATCTCACTGGATTTAGTCGAAGTTTTAGATTAAAGGGAGAATCTTCCATCCCCTTGTTATTTGAAAAGATTTTGAGTTTCAGTGTGAGAAAATTGCACAAACATGCAGAACAGTTTCAAACTTTTCCTATGATCTCATTAGCTGCAGCTTTGATACCACCATTCAATAATGAGTAAGTTGCCTTGTAACATGGCTATTGAATATTGATTAAGCTTGCTTAACAGTTGATAGATTTATTTTGTTGATAGATTTATTTTGAAGGTTGTTGTCAGAAATGTGTTTTCCCTTTCTTTTTCCCCTACTGCAGCAGTATTTGTGTTTTCTGAGATTTTTTTTTATGGTGTTGATAACAGATCTCAGAATGTAGTATGTGTTCCACATGAAAGTGAGGATCTACTAATGCAGAGATGCGTAGAACAAGGTCCCTGTAATTTTGAGCACCGTGGATGTGATATCTGTTTATCTACTTTAAACTATACAAGACATGCAGTTGAACCCGTGACCGGCATTGAGTTTCCTGCTATATTGGAAAACGGTTCAGATGGAGAGACAAACTCCAATTGGCTGTCAGAGGTAGTCTTTTAATTTGTGGCTTCTATTGTTAATTTCCATTGTCAGACCAGAATTACAAATGTAATTTGTTCCTTTAAAGTGCTTCTCCAGTCTAAAACTATACATCTTTTCAGTTTAATTACATGATCCGGTTTAATGTCGAAGATTATTTTAAGGCCGTCACTTTTAAATTGATATATTATAGATATATTTTTCAACAATTTGAGACATAATTTTTCTTCACTAGGATTTTTCTCTTTTGGAATTAATACGAGAGGGCATCTTGTCTTCTGGTTTATAATATATATGTATTGCCAACAGTAACAGCACTTGATGGAATGTAGTTGGGTTTACTTAGCTATTTAGGAGATTAGCCTATCAGGTTGCCAAGATACGGGCTCAGTTTAAAAGCCATACGGGCTGATAAAGAAGTTGAAGTTGCCATATGGGCAAAAAAAAAAATGAACTCGACTCTGCATTTGAACGACAGAGAGAGTGCTGCGGTGTTTGAGATTATGGGGGAGATTGTTAGAGATAATCTCAAACAATATTTTAAATAAGTTAACGTTTGATTTGATTATGATTTGTAGTATTTGATTTGATTTGGTCGGGATGTCTGTTTCCTTGATTTTAGGATCGTGGAATAAGTCATGGATTGTTAGAGTTTGTTTAGGAAAGTAGTATGTGTCGTGTTCTGTTTTCTAGCTTGCAGTTTCCTTGTATTGCACTATATATTGTGAGGTGTTTGCAGTAATAAAATGTGAAGAAGAGAATACAATGTAGTCTTTTTTTTTTCTCTACACATGTACATACACATATAGATATAGGTGTCTTATATACGTTTTATTTTCTACACTTGGTATCAGAGCAGGTGAGGTTGCTCCGCCACCGGCGGTGGTGAAGCCGCTGACGGTGGTGAAGCCACTGCTGGTGGAGGCGTGGTGACGATGTTCTGGGGCGCTGCCGTGTTTACCTGGAGTCCCGGAGATTTTATCTTCGGAGGAGCCTGTTAATGCGGATGGCTCCTTGTTTGGGTTTTTGACGATGTATGGGTGTATGGCTGCGCAAAATGAAGGTGTTAGTGTCGGGTTTATTTGAATAGTGGGAGAGATCATCATGTGCAGTATGGGATGCATATGGTGTTCTCTTGCACTGCCCACGTTTGAGATTTGTTGTTGCCATGTTCTCGTTTGGAGAAGTGCAATGAGTTTCCGGGGGTGGCCATTGTGTCCCTTTGTGGTTTCTTTTGTGTAGTTGGTGATGTTTTCTTTTGCTGGAGTCAGTTTAGGAGATGAGGACATTACCGTCGTTCGTGGAGCGCAAAAAGACGTGACATTGAAAGATGAAAAATGAGTTGAAGTGTCAGACGGTCAAACAATAGCTATACGGGCTCAGTGTAATAGCCATACGGGCTCAGTTCAATAGCCATACGGGCTCAGATTATTAGCCATACGGGCTCAGTCAAATTAGCCATACGGGCTCAGTCGAATAAGCCATACGGGCTGGACGGATGCATCAGACATGTTTGAGATTATGGGGGAGATTGTTGGAGTTAATCTCAAACAATAAGTTTAAATAAGTTGATATGATTTATTTGCTTGATTTCGTCAAATAATCTGTTGAGATCTTCTGCAAGTCTGCCAACGGTAGATGGACGTGGTCATCTAAATTTGTGGAGACATTGTAGGAGCAGTGGAAAATAAGTCTAGTAATTGAGTTATTTTAGGAGTTTTAGTTTTAGTCTTTCCTTGTATGTAGGTCATTCCGTGTTATTTTCATTCTATAAATTGTAACTTGTATCATGCAATTCAAGGCAAGCTGTTTTAGCACATATCTTTGTTTCTCTTGAGTTTCATATATACTATATATCAGTATATTAATTGTTATTTTCTACACTTATGTCTAATTTTAACTGAAGTCAGCTGATTTTTTATTTTTTTTAAAAATCTTGTGGAGGATTGATATATTATAGACAAATAAGTCCTTTAAAGGACCATGTCTAATCATCAGTAGTCTATTTTTTCTTTTACATATTTTCCTTTATGAATTTCTTCCAACAGTGGATAGTCTTATTATGTGTTTTGATGTTGGTTATTGAGTTTGCTACTATGTATGTGCAAGAATACCGTTTTTTTTCCTTTCTATGATTTGGCAGCTGTCTTATTCTTATCATGTGTAAGTCTTCATTTGTCGTTAAATTATCACTGAAGGTGCTTGTTGGAACTGGATCCAGAACAATGAAAATAATAAAAATTAAGTCTCTGAAGCTTTATGCATTTGGCTTCTGTAAGTAAATAATTTCAGTTAATTCTTCGATTATATCATAAATTGCGGATACCTGTTTCCTACCTATTAATGACTTTTGAATGTTGAATAGATATTCATCCTTTTGATGTCTGTGAGAAATTGGGCCGGAAATATTGCTCTATTCCAGCAAGTGAACTATGTAAACATCGTTCCTTCTATCAGGATCTTCTCAGGTATTTTTGAATTTGATATCTTCATTACTCAGATTTACATTCTTGTCAGAAACCATCTTCTATGTTCCATTTTGTTTATTGCTTTGTATACTCTGCACATACATTTTGCTAGACAATAAACAGAGAAGGATGGTGATTGCCGAGTTGCTATTTTCGTTGTTTAAAAAAAACATCTTCATAGGGTAGCTATTTTTTAATATTTCATTGGAAGCATACAGATAAGTTGGATATCCTTAAATACTGATAATGCACCAATTGAAACAATTATAAAAATATATTTTTAAGGGCCTGACTGGTTCCAAAAAAATTTAATTAACAAAGTATGGTATCCCACCTCTCTCTCTTTATGGCTTCTTCTTAATCTGTTTTTGATTTCATCTTCCTAAATGTCCCGAGTCAATGGCAACAGAACAACATCTTGAATTTTATATATACTATATTACTATATATAATTGATGGGAAAGATACTTATGCTTTTGTTAAAGTGTTGCTTTATTTCCTGACTTTCCATTGTTTGTGTAATTGATATTTCTTATGTACTACCTGATGATTATTTGAATTCGTTCTGTCCCTTACTTTCTCTAATTACTGAATATTAAGCCTGCATGCATTTGTTCGCTTCTCCGCGGTGCGTCAATTTTAACTATCAATGGACAAGTTGGTTTGTTGACCTGAGAATTCAGAGATTAGACATGCCTTCTTGAAGTCCAGACACAGAGATAGAGATTTATATAAAATGTTAGAGGCAACATCAGATTGAGTCTCCATGTAGTTTGATAGCACCAGTGTTTTATTATTTTAAGGTTTGAATGGAGTACACTCATTTATTGTGAACTATTGTTGAACATAGTTGAACTTGGAAAGAGGGACTAGATTTCCTTTGCCATATTACTGTATATGTTTATTGTTTTCTGAAATAATTATACATTGCTGCCTCAGGGAGGACATTAGCATGACGATTAGACTCGTGGTTAGCGCCAACGGGATTAAAATTAGTACAGTTAGAAGGTATGTTTAAGTTCCTTTATGAAAGCTTTTTGGAGAAGTAAATATGTGCGAAGCATGAAAGCTTATGTAATGAAATTGTCATGACTGAAACTATTCATCTTGTTTTCTGTTGCTATTTACTGGACAAGATATAGAACTATTCCACCCAGTCATGGTTGATGGTCCGTGAGTCTAATGTTGGGTGATGCCTACAAATTTATTGTGCTCATGATGTCTTGCACTCTCTCACGAGTGATGTAACCAATACTGCAATTTATCTGTAGGGTTGGGTTCGGCTAGCTTTTAAAATATTACAAACCAGTTGATTAATAATTATCTGCTCCATGATAAGTGAATCAGTTATGGTTGTCGTAGCTGAAACCCTCATTCAGTTTCTTTAGTTTGGTAATGCATATGTGAAGTCAAAGTTTAACTTACGTTGAACATTTTTTAATTTTTGGCATAGGCCCAGCCGTGATTTGTTCTCCTTGTTGAGTACTAGATGTTAAGTAGTTGGGCACTAAATCAAAAAAAAAACATTACCATCTGTTATATTTATTCCTTCATGCTTCTTGCAGTGCTTTTGAAAAATCTCTTCGAGCTCGATTGATGAAGGTGATCTATCTGCTTCTGGAATCAATTATTATGCTTGGCAAATCATTATCTACAACCGCTGACAAATTTTTATTGTTTTTTAGACGAACCCAGACAGTGATTTCGACTGTGTGCGACAATTTGGTTCTCTTTTCGCTAAAGATATTCCTATACGTGCGGTAATTTGATTCTAAACCTTTTTGTACTAGATGAAACGGAGTATATACCTTTTATTTGGCAGAAGGGCTGATTTGTACATTACATTATTCAGGGAACAACTATTTTCTTCAAGAGAACAGCAGATGGATATTTAATTACTGAAAGTAAGATTTGATAATTCTGCTCTCACTGATTTGCGTATTTGTACTTGCATCTATCTATATTTCATTGATATATATCCCCAAATATATTTTTTTGTAGACCTAATAAGTTGACACTTTGCACTTTTTTGGCTCCATTCATATAGTATTCGCAATTAATTACTAGGACCAAGTGTTTTTATTAAAATCTGTCAGAAGTTCACAGTGAATTATTTATATTTTCAGTTGAAGGAGATGAAATTGGAGCAGTTCAAAGCAAGGATTTGTGCAGTGAGTACTCTGTTTAGTTTAAATTCTCCTTTGTTCATTTATGTTTGCATTTGAATCTTGGTGATAAAGACATAGCAGTGAACCACTATAGCTTGGACTTAAAATTAGGTCCAAATAAGTATTGCGAATATATATATACATAATACTTGTATAAAATCTGTATATATATATATATATATATTAACATTAGGTCCTACACTGTAGGGGCTTTCTTTGATATGTACATTGGAGATGTTCCTGTCTGTAAACAAACAAAAGAAGAAATAGGGAGAAATGTAGCAAGTATGATAAGGAGGTGCTAGGCAAGAACTCATTGTCTCTGTTCTTCCATTACATTGGTCGATAGTGTTGAATCTGTTTACTCGGTGGGCAAAAGGCATACACAAAAAACATGCCATGGCTTTCTATACTACAAAACTGCAGGCTTTGCTTCATCTAAATACTATCAGGAATGCATTCTGCCTGGCTATCGAATATATGTGCTGGTGTTACACAGCCTTGTCCATCAACTCAATCTGTAGTGAAATAGTCTCCTTCCATATTTTCTTTCTCCTACTGTATGTTGTATAGCCTTTTTATTGCTAATGTTATTTAGATTCTTTTCTGTTTTCAACAATCTAGATTCTGTAGTGTTGAATGATATAAAGTTACATCTATAAAGCAGTAATTAGTTTAGAAAATCATTGAAGGATTATTTTTTAATTCCAGTGTAAGAAATTGGTTTTGATTATTGTCAGCAGGAATCTTAAATGGAAGAATTGCAAATTGGTATACCAACCATTTTACAAAATGTCAAAAACACAGGAGGACTTTCAAGAAAAGTATTACTAAACAATACTATAAGTGTATGCACTATTTTCCAATAATTTTTCCATCTATATATTTGAACTCAAAACAAAAGGTATTCAAAGTTGGGATTTTTTAAGTAGTGTAATAAATAGGTCGGTAAAAGTGCATAAGATAATTTTTATTTTAAGCGATATTTCTAAATAAATAGAATCATGTTTTCTGTTAATAGATTTATTATAAATGTAAATTTATGTTCATGTATACTGTTTTTGTAAAGGAAATTGTTAAATAAGCTTTAAGATTGTCATTCAAGCTCCATTTTCATTTAATTACCTAAATATTCACATGATGGAGACAGAAAAATTCATGTCTCACTAACCAAATAATCATAGTAAAACATCGAAGTTGAAAAGATTTAGATCAAGAACAGGCATGCACGAGAAATCTGTTACCTAAATATAGATATTGAAAAAACAGCAAAATAAATTTTACTACCACGGAGCATTCAGAAGCTATTATGCAATAGTGTTTCCCGACCCTACAACTTCCTTGTTTTTCTGTGAACCATTAGAACAATGGTGCGTTTTCAGAACCTGTGAATTTGTCTATATCTACGAATCAACCAACTTCTTGTACTTTTGCTGTGTTCCCTCCATTGCATGAAAGCACAGCCTTTCTCATAATCAACGCAAAAACTAGTCTACACCAAAAATCTCTGTTTGTGTAAATTTTGTAAGTATATTTTTTTTAGAAATATTTAGTTAATCATCTAGTTAAGTGTTGATGGGGAATGGCGGAAGAGGAGTTGCAGCAGCCATAATTATGGCATGGCTTGCTATATTTGAAGGTTTTTTTGTAAATGTGGCTAATGGTCAGTTTAATTATAAGGAGGCTTTGACAAAATCACTTATATTCTTAGAGGCACAAAGATCAGGAAAACTCCCGCCCAATAACAGGGTTCCTTGGAGAGGTGATTCTGCTCTTGATGATGGTAAAGAAGCAAATGTAAGTGTTTCGGATTACATTTATTTCGATAATTTTGTTTTTAATGAATATTAGGAGGAAAGCTAATCGTAATTTTGTGGGTGTACAATGTAGGTTGATCTGGTGGGAGGATACTATGATGCAGGAGACAATGTGAAATATGGTCTGCCTATGGCATTCACAATTACAACACTGTCATGGGGGGCTCTTTTTTATCAGAAAGAACTTGAAACTGCAGGGGAACTGGAAAATACACGGGCTGCTATCCGTTGGGGTACTGATTATTTTTTGAAAGCCAGTGCTAAGCCAGACACATTGTATGTCCAGGTAACTACACTAAGCAGCTTATATTTTTTTCATTTATGTTTTTAGACTTTAGAGTCTCTAGGGCAAACACAAAAGGATTTTTAGTGTTGGTCAATTTTGTTAAATGAAACTTACATATGTTGTTTGAATGCATCATGATGAAATACATAGGTAGGAGATCCAAACAAAGATCATCAGTGTTGGGTAAGGCCAGAAAACATGCAAACACCAAGAACAGTACTAAAGATTGATCCATCTACACCCGGAACTGAGATTGCTGCCGAAACTGCTGCTGCTATGGCTGCTGCTTCCATGGTCTTCAGAGCTGTTGATGATCCTTATGCTACTCGTCTCTCTAACAAGGCGGAAGATGTACTTACACTACTATCTACCTATCCATCACTACAATCTATTTTCTAATATCTCTTTAAAGCAATAGAGTTCACCTCGTTTTGGTTTCTTGCCTGCAGCTATTTAGATTTGGCAGAGATCATAAGGGGACTTTTGATGGAGAATGCCCTTTCTACTGCTCATATTCAGGCTTCAATGTAAATATGCTTATTTTCAGATATATACATGCATGTTAACGTAATTACATTTCTATGTCAGCTTAGTTTGTCAATAAAAAACACAGATGTACGTCTATGACTATAATATCTGAAGGAAACGGTGCATGCAGGATGAATTATTGTGGGCAGCAGTATGGCTATACAAGGCAACTAAAAAAGATGTGTACCACTTTTACATAACAGAGGAGGCCGTTCCTGCTACTGTTAACGAGTTCAACTGGGACCTGAAGTATGCTGGCTCTCAAGTCCTCCTTGCTGAAGTAACGATCTTGCTTTCTTAGAATATCGTTAACAAAAACTCTGTGACTTTTAAAACACATCATGCTACTGAATTAACCAGATTCATTTTGACAAACAAATATATGCAGTTATTGTGGCTAGGACAGAAAGAGTTTCAATCCTATAAAGATCATGCGGATGGTTATGTTTGCTCCACTCATCCAGACAGTCCTTACCACCAGGTTTTTATAACTCCAGGCGGTATGGTTCACCTCAGAGACGGTGCCAATGGTCAATATGTTACTGGTACTGCTTTCCTCCTTAGTGTTTACAGTGATCTCCTAGCTCGAAACAATCAAATTGTTCAATGCGGCAACAAGCAACTCACCAGTGTTCAAGTATCTGATTTTGCTAAAAAACAGGTAATTAACTATGGCCTATTTCATTTGTCAAGTAGTAATAGAGATTTTGTTTGTGTACATATATAATAAGTACTACATGTGTGTGCGTACAATGCAGATGGATTATCTTTTAGGGGCAAATCCTCAAAAGAGATCATACATGGTGGGATTTGGTGTAAATCCGCCAACACAAGCTCATCACAGAGGAGCTTCTGTTCCACCATTGGCTGCTAACAAAGTAGTGAACTGTGGCATGAGCTTTAATGACTGGTTCAATCCAAATAAACCAAACCCCAATGAGCTAACAGGAGCCATTGTGGGTGGCCCGGATAAGTCTGACAATTTCCAGGATCTTCGTAATGCTTCCTCCTACACTGAGCCTGTAACTTACTGTAATTCGCTAGCTGTAGGCGCCTTAGCCAAGCTAGCCATGAGGTCTCATGCTCAAATGTGATGCAGTGCATGCTCTCTAATCCCTACTAATCATCCTTACACTAGAGATTGTTAATTATGATCAAGGTGTCAAGAAGAAGAAACAACAACAACAACAAGTTGATTGTTTTTATCTTTTGGAGTTACCAAAAAGCTAGCTTGTACATATGATCAATCAGCATATTTTGGTGTTTAGCTAAGAAGTGTATATTGATCAGTTCTTGTATATGAAGACTTTTATGTACATGGTAAATTAACAATATAATCTTCTTACTTAGCTCTATCGCCCCTGACTCCTCCTTGAAAGGATGAAAACTCCGTATGAGTCAAAAAACACCATATATAATCTCTGCATCACTAATCAAATCGGATTAAATGTCCATCTCAAATAAAATAGCAACAGAGATTATGGTGTTTTTACTTTAAGATTGTTTCTTGATATGTTTCCAACTTGCGCTGTTTCATTTGATGGGATAATGTCTCGTGATAGGTGTCTACAAAATCATCCATTTTGTTTTAGCTAAATTTCTGGGCTTGTCTCAGATCCATCATTTTCATTTTGAAATTAAAAAGATTTCTATGTATAAATTATAATATTGTGAACTTACTAAAATTAACATTTTTGATAAAAGAAAACTTGTAATGGTTTTTAATTGCATTTTAGGTTGATAAGAATACAAGTAGTTGCAACAGGTTTCAAAAAATTATTTTTATAAAAAAAATTAGAGAAACATAATTTTGTAAAAAAAATGTACTTTTTTCGTTTTCAAATAAAGACCTTTATAATGTAATGTTTTGTTACTTTACGAGATTGAACTAATAAATCATTGAAATAAAATAATTTATCCAGAAATAAGGTAACATCCTTAAAATATTTATAAATTTATTAATATAATTTTAGCTTTTCTTTTTTACCATTGTGACTATTTTAAAGATCATGTTATTAACGTTTCTAATATATGATCTGTATACTCCTTCTATCCTTTAAATTTCTTTACTGATAAAGAAAAATACCTGCCGGTAGGGGTCAATGCATTGATCAAATGAGGTAACGGTGTGAACCTCACCCCAACTTAGCAAAAAAAAAAAAACGCATACGAATAATATTATTAAAATAATGATAAATTCATATTTAAATAACTAAGTTTATTTATAACATTTTTTATTTGGACAATTAATATTTCTTGATGTTACTCCCTCCGTCTCTTATTACTTTGCTCGTTTGCTGAATAACACGGGTTTTAAGATAGTGGGGAATGAATATTGTTGTTTTATGGGTTAGTGGGTATTGAATATTGTTTTTAAGGAGTAGTGGGTATTGAATATTGTTTTTTTGGAGTAGTGGGTGGAGTAGTGAGTATTGAATATTATTTTTAAGGAGTAGTGGGTGGAATAGTGGGTATTGAATATTATTTTTAAGAAGTAGTGGGTGGAGTAGTGGGTATTGAATATTATTTGTAATGATTAGTTGATAGAGTAGTGGGTATTGAATATTATTATTAAAGAGTAGTGGGTGGAGTAGTGGGTATTGAATATTATTTTTTATGGCCAAAAATAGTAAGGGGAAAAGTATTTTGATTTACCTAAAAAGGAAAGTGGGAAAAGTAATAAGAGACGGAGGGAGTAATATCCAAATATCATGACTTGCCTTAAATAGGAAAGTCGCATTAAAATATACTTATATTGATAAAGATATGATGACATATTGACATGATATATCTAAATTTACTTTTTGCCAGCTTTGTCATGCATCAACTCAACCTGGATAAGGATTGAAATTGGATAAGCCCCACCGTTTTACTTCACTAACATTAAATTAAAGTTTTCCCTTTGTAACTCCTGTCTTTTCTAATTCTTTTTGTATTTTTTGTAAGGTAAAAACAAAATTAAATTAATAAATAATCAGTACAAAGATATTTCCTTTGTTACTCTTGTAATACAGATCCCATCTTTTTTTAATAAAGATTGTGTCTTGTAATGTATACCCATATCAAAAATAAAATTTTCTTGATTTTGTTTGCCTTGATTGAGGATTAATTTAGAGGTCTTGATTTGGTGGGTGGGTATATATAGACACATGGGTTTGTATGTAATGTCAAGAAAAGAGATGGCCGGTCATTGTAGGAGAATGGAGAATGGGTCTGCAGATTCATGTTTGTCAGTGTTGGATGATCAAGAAAAAGGGTTAGTTGATAGAGAGAATGTGATTGTGATAAAAAATGACAAGGAGAAAATTAATGGGTTTTGTTTGCATTCTTGTTCTAGTGAATCTTCTATTGGGAAAAATAGTGATGAAGGTGTGGATAATGTGAATGATGATGATGATGATGAGGTTCAGAGTAGTTTTAATGAAGGTAAAGATGGTGCCTTTGGTTGCTTTCAAACTATGGAGGGGGCTCTTCCTATAAGGTCTGATCTCTTTCTATTTGTGTGTGTGTGTGTGTGTGTTTTGATTGCATTTGGTTTTGTTAATGTTGTGTGATCAAATATGCATGTTTATTTATGGTCTTGTTAGTTTTTTTAAGTTTGGATATTATGAAGTTATATTCTTTCTTTTTATGCTTTTTCTTGAGTATGGTTTTTTGTTTTTGCTTGTGGGTAAGATTGTGATCTCTGTATCAGAAAGACAGGATATGTTCATTGTTTTTACTTGTGTAAACTGTTTTTTGATTGATCATTTTGGACTTCCCAAGCATAAATGTGTGTTAAAATCTATTGGTCTGGTCAGAGTGGAGACTGGTTTCTGCTTAAAATTGATTATCAGATTGTATTCCAGGTATGTTTTGTTGAAGGAAAGAGCATATGTATAAGTTTTAATTGAATGAAGCGATACTGAATTAAATTTAGTAGGTACGTGGTTAAAGGCAATAATTTAAAACGTATTAGTTGTGGACTTGTGGTATTTGGTGCTCAGGATTCACACTGATGGTGGTTGTTATGTTGCATAAGAGTCCCATGTCAGCAGGGCGAGGTCTGATATTATCCGGACACATTATTTTGGCTCTTGAAAGGAAAAATTGTTTGAAGGAATACGGGAAGTATGTTTATAGTATCCACATTGAATTTTGCATTTGATTTTAGATATTCGCAGCATTCATTTCTTTCACTGTACTGATCTATATGTTGAATATTGGGTAATATGTAATTCTAACTGAATTTTTTTGTTTTATCGGATGGTTGTAGAAAGGGATTGTCAAATTTCTATGATGGCATGTCAAAATCGTACCCAAGACTGGATGAAGCTTCCGCATCCTGGTCCATCAAAGCTATTGCGAAGCCTGAGAATTTGTACTCTAGGAAGCGAAAAA